>CM059259.1:21732319-23099819 GCA_030347555.1 Lablab purpureus
GTTAACTTTATGTTGATGCTATGTAGAGTTTACCAAAATAACTTTATGTAATATTGCTGAAGTGTTATGTATACAAAATCAAGAAAGTAGTAATAAAATAGAAAGTCAAAGTATCGATAAATTTAAATGGCAAAAATAATTATGAGTGAGTTCAAAATATTGTGTAGAAAATAAATAATCTACAAATTAATTTGTTTAATCAATAGTAAAGATTCACGAAGGTTAGATCTTATAAATATATCTCTATACAAATTTTTATCAACAATATCTCTCTAATATTTCTCTAACATTTACATATAAATACACACTTTGATCCTATTTTCTTAGCAACTAGTTCATAAGCTTAATATAAAAATGATAATTCCTTAATTCTTTTATACAAAATTTGTACATTCAAATTGAGTTATATATGAATGACAAAGAGATATAAAATTATGTATAAGATTATAATCCTAAGTTGTTCAATCTCAAGTTATAATATTTCTAATAAAACCATTTCACAATGTTTAAGAAATAAATCATAACACATATAGTCAAAACCATGCAACAATAAGTATCAAGAAAGAACATAGAAATTATGAAATATAAAGCAACAATAAGTATTAAGAAAGAACATAGAAATTATGAAATATATTTATATAGAAAAGTATGAAACTACATAAAGAAGATTCCTAATTTTTTGATTTCAAACTTTCATTTTTTTACAAAAATACAAACTACCCATCTTTATGACAAAAATTTATTTAAATAAAACTTTTATTAACAAAATGAAAAGAGTACATGACATAATTATAAATAAAAAAAAATTAAAATAATATAATAAAATAAGTTATTATTACATTTATCATCAAATTAACTCTAAATGTGTAACACATTTAGTTTCATTCCAACACAAAAACTTTCATTCACGGTTTCACCTTTTTCATTGGAAGGTCTATCGCTAGTTTATAACGAAATTAACAGAATTGAAAAGTAGGATCCACTTATACTTTTAGAGATTGTCATTGATGTCACAAAAATAGAGAACATGAATTTTTGCGAATAACACAATAATGAAAATATAATCATGCCAATAAGCATGTCCAAATCATTCACGCTTCAAGCTTACTTTTAATCTTATTTTAAGTCATAAATACATATAAATTGTAAGCTTAGTATTAGCTTAGTTGACACAAATATAAATAAATATTTAAAAAATTATAGAAGTATTAAGTAGATCAACGTTAAATTAAATAAATATTAAAACTAAATAATATCAATATTATTTTAATTCACATTACTTTTAAATAAATATAAATATTAAAAGAAATAAGATTAACATCAAATAAATAAATCTTAAATTTAATAAATATTAAAAAAATATATTAGTGTTAGTAACTAAAATAGATATAATAAATTAGACTAATGTTAGCTAAATTGACAATAATTTCAATAAATAAAAATATTAAAAATTAGATAAAATTAGAATTAGTTAGATACTAATTTTAATAAATATAAAAAAAATTAAATTAACGTTAACATAGTTTACACTAACTAAATTTAATATAATTTTTAAAATTAAATAAGATTAGCTTCATTAACACTAACTACAATCTAATTAATTTTATTAAATATTTTTACTCTAGCTTCACCTTAGAAAGGATTAACTTGATTTTATTTATTTGGTTATGCGATCCACGCTATTGCTTGATAGCTCATGAACAACATTCTTGTAGTGATTAATTTACCTAATGTTCTTAATTTTTTTGAAATATAAGTTAATCTATAGTCTTTTAAAATTTATAAAAAAATGATGTTAGTTTCTTAAATTTTGGAAAATATACAATTTAGATCTCTCAAATAAATTATTCAGTAACTAAAAAAGGTTTATGAAAAAATATCATTCAAAACTTAATCGGTTGCTAAAAACATTTCTTATGGACAGTTTATTCACTGTAGTTGTAATACACTACTAAAATGTATTGTATTTTTTAGAGTAAATATAACAGATAAAAAATAGCAACTTTATAAAAAATATAATATTATTTTTAACATAAAATCTTAAAGCATACTTTTACACTTCCTTAAAATTTCTCGTTTAATTACTTACATACGCTGTTCTCTTGTCTAGATGTAATGTTATTTTGTCTTCTTCAATTTCTTATAACAATTCTTATCTATATTTTTCATTAAACTTATGAATATGTTATAAGTTACCTTAATAGAAGACCCATTATATTCTTTTCATCCTCATGAGCAGCGGAATTCATTGTTCAAATTTAATAGAATTTCACACTTAATACTTGATTTCATGCTCTAAAGTAGATTAATTAAGCATAATAGTATAAGCAATTTCCATATGCACTTTTCAACCTTACATATAACTTTCGATGTGAAATTAAATCTACAGTTAAATCCCACATTCAGAATACACATTAATTCTAGTTGAATACTAAATCACCTCTACTGTATTTCAGTATGCAGTTTATTAGTTCAGATCATCAAAACCCTTTTATGCATTGATTTCATAATTAATCATCGAGCTGATGGAAGAGAAATGGAGGCAGTAGCATTTGATGAACTAGTAGAGTTGCCTTCCCTCATATTTGTTTCGACAAACACAGGCATGGTTGGTCGCAGGTGCTCCACTAAGCTCTTGCTTTTGAGTAGCATTACTACTTCAGACATTGTAGGCCTCGTCGAAGCTGATGCCTGAGTGCATAACAAAGCAATTTCTATGATTTTCTTCACTTCTTCTACATCATATTCATTAGGGTCTATTGCCTTGTCTACCAGATCCATGTACAAGCCTCTCTCATGCAGTTTCCATGCCTGTTATGTGAAAACCAAAGGTGTCATAATTATGTGGTGGAATATCATGAGAAAACCAACAATTCCTAGTTGTACACAGGAACTTGCTTACTCGTCGAAGAAGGTAGTCGCCATCCTCGTCATTCTTCACATCTGTACTCTTTTGACCACTTACGATTTCTAGGACTACTATACCATAGCTGAAGGTATCAGCCTTCTCTGATAATTGACCATGCATTGCATACTCAGGTGCCGTGTATCCCCTGACAAGTGTATCATATATGTCCATAAAATAAAAGAACACTCACACAGTCACACATAGCAAGTACATTTTTTCACACAAGCTTCTAATTTGTGACTTCTGCTACAACTTCATGCAAATAAATGTGAAGTGAATGAAATAGTTTTTACTTACAAAGTTCCTGCAAATTTTGTGCTAAGATGAGAACGATCCTCTGGAAGAAGCCTTGCCAACCCAAAATCAGCAATTTTTGGCTGAAAAACATCATCTAGAAGGATATTAGCAGTCTTGATATCTCTATGTATGATGGACACGTGGAACTCCTCATGCAGATATGCTAGTCCTCTTGCTGTGCCTAAAATTATATCAGAGCGTTGTTTCCAATTCAGGGAACCTTTTCTGTTACCTGTTTATTTCCCAAGTAAGATTGTTGAAAAGAGAGGAAAAATTGATAAGTATATATGTAAATAGAAAATGGAATGTCTGAGAGGTTGAGATGAGTTTTGTACCGAATAAGAATTTGTCAAGGCTTTTATTTGCCATGTATTCATAAACTAATATTCTCTCGTGGCCTTTACTGCAGCAACCAAGAAGTCTAACAAGATTTCGATGATGAACATTGCTTATAAGCTTCACTTCACCTTCAAAATTATCCTCCATGTTGCTTGATTTCCCCAAAACTAGTTTCTTTACGGCAACAACTTTTCCATTTTTCAGAGTACCCTGTTAAAAATAGTTTGTGTGATTGAAAAGGAAAGTGTTTTCATCTTGGTTTCACCTTCAAAATTATCCTCCATGTTGCTTGATTTCCCCAAAACTAGTTTCTTTACGGCAACAACTTTTCCATTTTTCAGAGTACCCTGTTAAAAATAGTTTGTGTGATTGAAAAGGAAAGTGTTTTCATCTTGGTTTGGAGCTAAGATATTTTTCTTTTTTGAAAAACAAAAACGGGTCTCCTTTTGTATTTTTTTCTTCAAGAGAAAAATAGGATATAATTGACAGCTCTAAAAAAATCGCCCAAAGATCGTTATCTTTGATCACGGTTTTGATGACAGTATTGAAAAATACAATATAAATTTTACCTTGTATACATCACCAAAACCTCCTTCTCCAAGTTTGTTTTCAGCACTGAAATTTTTTGTTGCAGCTTTCAAATCATTATACTTGTAGTTAACTGGACCTTTCAGCTCAGTTGCTCCCAATATGTCACCTGCTAATTAAGAACACACACCACTTCTGATTTTGTAATAAAAACGAGATATGACTTTTAGATTTGGTAATTTTATTGTTAAAACAATTTATAATAGAACATTTATCAAGAGATTTGGCATTACTATGTTGTAAGTTTTAATGCACACATTCATCAAAGGCTTTCATCATTTACTTTATTACCTCTGGGAACCTTGTTTCTTTTTCTAGACATTCTCCAGGCAAAGAGCAGAAGGAGGAGAACAGCACCTCCTACAACACCACCTATTATAGCCCATTTCTTTTTCGATTTTCCTGCAATGCGAGAATGAAATGGACATCATGTTCCAAATCAGGTCTGTAGGTTGCCATGCAAAAATTATCGACACATTTTTCGTTTTATTCTTATTTTTAAAATTATTATAAAAATGAAAAAAATCAATAAAATGGTCTAAAATCTTTACAAGTAACATATATAAAATGAAAAAATATAATTGATATTTTTATATCTCATTATTTATAATTTCCTACAGGGTATGATAAATTGATTTTGATCTTGCAATTTTATTTTTCCTGGTTTAATTTTTATAAATTAAAAAAATTATAATAAGATGCTTATTATCATTTACAATTGACCTGACATGCATATAAAATATCTTATGTTAGAATAACTGACATGTTATTTCTACACGTATATTACCTTATCCCACAATTATGTTAATTAGGGATGGTTTTAAAAATAAAGAGTTAATTGCACTTCTATTTTTTTTTACTATTTTAATTTTACAAATTTTATCTTCTATTTATTTTATTATTATTTTAATTGTGTAATTTTGAAATATTTGCTAACTCAACATCAATATTTAATGGAAGTTAGAATAACTTAAGTCTCAACACATGCATGACACTACACGATTATGGAAGCATTTCTGTATTATTAAATATAATATGTTTGGCTAGCAAATGAACTAAAACTGCATAATTTAATTAGTGAGGTTCAAATAATAAAAAAATAAATAAAAAGTAGAATTAACAAGTGTTTTTTAATAGGAGTAAAAGTGAATTTGCAATATTTAGTTGGACTTATTAAAATAGAAAAATGTTTTAAAAGGTATATAAATATACATTGATTAAAGGGAATAGTTGTAATTCTACCTTTTTTCAAATAGGGTGCAATATCAATGGCCTGATTATCAGCAAAAAAGGGTGTGGTGGAGTATCTCATAAAACAGCCAGCATCATATGCTCTACCATCTATGTTGGGAAGACAACTATGTAAGTTGTTGTATGCAACTTGCATGCAATTCAGACAATTAATCTCAGTGGCAGTTTCAACACACTGTGCAACAGCATAAATTACACTACCACCAGCCACCAGTGTCTTAGTAGCTGCATAAAAATCTGTAGTTTTGGGTGTTGCTGTTTGGAGGTCCATTAGGGCTTGTTGTCCAGCTACTCTAAAATCAGTGACAGTTGAACTTATGTTCCCACATGATACCCCACTGCCAATTTCATTGGTCTGATCGTAGAACATGTCGCTCTCATACCTACATATCTCTCACAGTTTCAGAAATATCCAACAACATATCATATTAACATATATAAACTAGCTCAAAATTCTCAATAGCCACTTAATGTGAATATATGGAACAGTAGAGAACAAAAATAAATCAGTATGGTACTTTTGATTTTAAATATAAAATTTGTTCAAGGATTTATTTGATTCTGATAATACTTAGTAGTACTTATGATTTATTTAATTTACAAATTTAAACCTTTATATATGTGTTTCAGTAAACAGTTAACAGTTTATAGAGTGAATTTTTTATTTTTTATAATAGAAAATAACCCTAACCATGTAAAATAATTTATAATATATCCAATCATAATAATAATTATTTTAAAAACTTTGAGATTTATTAATAATAATTTATAATTGATTGATAATAATGAAAATATTTCAACCTGACATAGTAATTAAACTTCAGATATATAATACCTGAGGAAGCAGCCATCGTAGATGACTCTGGCACCGTTGCCATCGGAGCAGTTGCGGATCTTAGTGGTGGCAGTGTTGAAGCAAGAAAGACAGTCATTTTTGGAGAGATAGTTTCTGCACTGAAACATAGCGTATGTGAGCACCTCTCCTCTGGCTTTCTGTACTGTGCCAAAGTGCTTGCTTTGATTACTAATCTCTTCTCTCATGTCTGAAAACGTTCCATTGATATTCGCAAAGAAGCTACTCAAATCAGAAGCATTGAAGGAGCTGCACCCTATGTTTACTAAATGTGCATCTGGGGCTGCAATTGCATCTTCAACACAATCACTGCTCCACCATATCAAAATTAAGGCCACTACCTTAAGTTGCAGCATCATGCTTTGAGCTTGTATGTGTTCGAGAGAGAATGAAGTGTATTGGATTGTATTAGGAACTGTGGTTTTCCCTAGACATGGAGAAGAAAGAATAAACTATGTTCAATTAAAAAAGGCAGTGTTTTTGTTAGCTTTATAGGAGGATGAAGTCTGCTATATATTCTTTGTTGCAAAAAAGTTTATGTCTGAATTTTCATGTTGCCTGGACCAAGTAATGAAGAATGATTGTAACAATTAAGAGAAGTCAATGCTCATAATTAATGATGCTTAGAAAATATGGCGTTTACTTCAGTATTATGGAAATGATTATCCTCTGATGCTTAAAACTACACGCTTTTTCTCAGATAATTGTATCTGTACGTAAAATATGTTTACATCGCTTTAATCATATTAATTGTTTATAGAAAAAAAAGCATATATAGACACGTTCATGATAATAGAAACTCACAAAATAAATAAATAGAAGAAACAGACATGATTTGCACCAGTTATTGATGGAATTCAACAGTGTTTGCATGCTGAACTGGAGGGAATGACCAGAGAAGCGGCCCAAGTGGTTGCATCGTGAGCATATTTTTTTATTTTGTTTGACTGCTGCTTATAGGTTGGAATGTGATTAGCGTGTTGTAAGCTTTCAAAAATTATGACGTTATTTCTTTTTATAGACAAAGAATAAATATATCGATATGAACATAATAAAAAGAAAAAAAAAAGGTGATACAAAAACACACACCTTCACCATCTTATCAGTATCAGATATCCAAGCAATTCATAAAATTTAGAGCACGACAGACACGCTAATAAATGTTTATAAAACAAGAATTGAAAGATAAGTGTCTATTCACTTCCTGCCAAAAGTCTTGGATCAAAACTCAGAACAAACTTCCATCTTACAATCTTGTGATTACAAAGGTTTCACAACCATCTAAGGTTGAAATGTGTCTCTTTTATGCTCTTAAATTAGATGGTTGAAACATATAAAGATAATACATATTCAGATAAACTGATAAATTAGTGTTTATAGTGGGTAACATTTTGTTTCGTGGATGTAGTGTTTAACTTCTTTAGTTATGATTTTTTTTACTAATCCTTTTGAATTGTCATTTGCTAGATTTGTATAATAGTATTTTTTTTATGGATTTTGTTGGGGGATATTAATTTGTATTCGTATTCTCTTTCAATATATTCCTTTCAGTTTTATTTCTAAATTAAATTTCAACATTATTGTCCACAGTTAAAAATAACTTTATTTCAAAGTATTTATATATTAAAAGATATTTATTGTAATATATTAAAAAAACATTTATTTTTTAAATTTTTATTTATGTATAATAAGCATATATCATATAAATTGCTCATACTAAAATCCTGTTTATTAATTATCTAACAAAACTATATCAATGAAAAAACCCTTAATATTTGATAACTTTTTGTTATAGTAAATTGTAGTGACTAATTTAGTTGGATCTTCAAATTATCAATAATAATAGGCGGCTGTCTAAGAATTGACTTCTAAACTCCCTTGTTGAGTAAAAATACAATGTTTAAGAAACAACTATGATATCAACAAGCCTTGCTTTAAGAGTATGTGTTGTCATGGCCTTTTAACATTATTCTAATAATCATCTTAGCAACTGAAGTATATGGTTTCAACATTAGAAGGAAAATCAAAGCAAAAAAAATTAAAGATATGTTTCCATCTAGGATATTTAATTAATTCTATCATAAGAATGAATCGAATACAATATGAGAAATTTATAAGAACTCTCAAGCTATTCAACCAATTGACTTAGATTTCTTTAAAGCATGCAACACGATTACTATTTTTTATGCACTTTTTTTTGTTAGATATCGATATTATGGTGTGTCATCCAAATTCACAAATAACTTTTATAATATAATTAATTGTTAGTGCAAGCCGGCAGCACCAATGATACCATGTACGCAAATTTAGAATACAAGCCTCACACACACACACACAGAAAGCTGAAGTGTTGGCTGTGAATATGATAGAAAGTCAATGGCGTATTATATTATGTTTACATTCTAGAATTTAGGTTATGTACAGATTAAATTACTCTGCAGACATGTAGATAGATTCAACAGCCTAAGCCACGTTAAGGACAGAAGTAGAAACTGTCTGGTGCATGATGATCTGTGTTTTACTTTACAACCTTAATATAGCACCACAATATTGCGAATCCTTCTCATACATATCCTTCATTAAAATGCTATTTATTTTAAATGGTGAAGTGCAATTATCTCTTTAATTTCGGTGTTTACTTATTATATTATCATATTTGTATATATGGTAAATTTATACACACTCGAGCACCTCTAATTGTAATAAAAATAGGTTAAAGACACGAATAATGTAATTTTCTGAGATGAGAATGAATACTGTGTTTAAGAACTTATTAGCAAGTTTTTTAAGATACAAAAAGAACTTTTCAAATGCTATAGCAAAGATGATGAGACTAACAAGCTTTCAAACCCAGTTCCCACCTTTTTTATCTTTTAATCTGAATTATAATATCAAACATTGATTTTAAATAAATTTTATTAATTATTAGATTACGATCTGTTAATTAAATTTGAATTTAAACTTGATAGCCATAGATTAAAATATTTCGAACTCAAAAATTTAACTAGATTTGTGTTTTTTCTTCTTTAAATTCAAAACTTTAAATAAGTAAATTTGTAGATATTCTTCTTTGTATAATGTAGAACTCAAAATCATATTCATTATTATTTTCTTAGGATTTTTCTTTTTATTTTTCGTTTCGTTTAGTTTTTCTTTTACCAATATAATTCTCCATCTTTCTTTTCTTTTTCACATGTTTCATAGCTTTCACTGATATATATATATATATATATATATATATACATATATATATATATATATATTATAAATTTAATACTTTCATCATTTAATTATCATTTTTTAAATTTAAATGTAAGTTATATTAATTTTCAAGATAAATTTAAATGCATTAAGTAACAAATCAGGAGATATATTTTTATCAATACATCAGACGTTTTTTTATGGGCGAAGGTTGTCCAAACTCATATAAAAAGAATAAAAACCGTAGAAGGATTACAATAACTCACAACAAAATTTCCTCCTACCCAAAACAGATCCAAATCCAAACAAAAAGCATTAAAGCCTTAAACATGATTGCCTTTAACCTCAATAAGCCATTCTTACTAACACCTATATCCCTCAATACATCAATACATCAGACGTATCTTATGGAGGCTGCTGTATATTTTAAACAAATTTATAATTAATTTGGCCTTACTGCATCTCTTAAATATAGTTTATAATTATGATTTATATAACAGAAGCCACACAAAAGTCGGTGATATATGTGCTATTCTGTTTACATTCAAATATCTTGATTGATATCTAGGAAACTAGAAAATATACATAGGTATCATTGATAAACAACTCTTGAAATGAAAACTTATATTCATATATATATAACTACTGTTTAGGTAAACTTTTCATAACGTGTACATTATGAAAAGTTATCCAAAACTTTAATCTAATTTATTATGGTAATTTATTGGTTCAAAGTGATCAGCATCTCATTATCATCTAGCTGATAGAACAGAAATGGAGACAGTGGCATTAGATGAACTTGCAGAGTTGCCTTCCCTTATCATATTCGTTTCAACAAACACAGGCATAGTTGGTCGCATGTGCTCCATTAAGCTCTTGCTTTTGAGTAGCACTACTACTTCAGACATTGTTGGCCTGGTTGCAGCTGATGCCTGTGTGCATAACAACGCAATTTCTATGATTTTCTTTACTTCTTCTGCATCATACTCATTAGGGTCTATGCCCTCGTCCACAAGCTCCAATTGCATGCCTCTCTCATACAGTTTCCAAGCCTGTTAAGTGAAAATCAAATGTCTCGTTCTCATAGTAAAATATGATCAGAAAATCAACAATTCTAATTTATATAGGAACTTTGCTTACTCGTTGAAGCAGGTATTCACGACCCTCCTCCTCATTCTTCACATCAGTACTCTTGTGACCACTTATAATTTCTAGGACTACAATACCATAGCTGTAGGTATCAGCCCTCTCTGATAATTGACCATGCATGGCATACTCAGGTGCTGTGTATCCCCTGACAAGTGCATCATATAATCCATAGTTAATAAAACAACATTTATTAGCATGTGAGATTGTTTCCATTCATGCTCTTAATTTTTCTCTTTTGCTACTACTTCATGGTCAAATAAATATCAAGAATGCAATTGTTTATAACTTACAATGTTCCTGCAAATTTTGTGCTGAGATGGGAACGATCCCCTGGCAGAAGTCTTGCCAAACCAAAATCAGCAATTTTGGGTTGAAGATCATCATCTAGAAGGATATTAGCTGTCTTGATATCTCTATGTATGATGGACACGTGGAACTCCTCATGTAAATATGCTAGCCCTCTTGCTGTGCCCAAAATTATATCATAACGTTGTTTCCAATTGAGGGAACCTTTAGAACCTGTTGTTTTCCAAGTTTATATTATGTACTTGAGATTGTTGAGAAGAGAGAAAACATAATAAATTTTTTTAAGAATGATCATATTTGTATTAGAGGTTAAGATGATTTACCAAATAAGAATCTATCAAGGCTACTATTTGCCATGTACTCGTATACCAGAATTCTCTCTTGCCCTTTACTGCAGCAACCAAGAAGTCTAACGAGATTCCGATGATGAACGTTACTTATAAGTTTCACTTCACCCTCAAAATCATCCTCCATCTTGCTTGATTTCCCCAACACTAATTTCTTTATGGCAACAATTTTTCCATTTTTTAGAGTACCCTATATACATCATTGGCAAATCAGTGAAAGAGATTTTCTGTTTATATATAGCAGTAGCTTTAAGGATTTCTTTCTTAGCTTCTGCAAATCTTACTGTGTTTTACTTTTATTTTCCTTTTCGAACACGTTTTTTTTAAAATTTATTTTTAAAAACTATCAAAATCTTTATTATGTATTTTTAAAAACTTGTAAAGTGCATTAAGAAAATTAAATTTTGTTTTTTGATTTAAATAGAAAGTAAAATAATTTAATATGGTGAAATTATTTGTAAACATAAAAGATCAGATAAAATAGAATATTTGACGACTTTAAAAAGACTTATTCATGAATCATTGTGTTTAACATGCTTACTATTATATTATTAAAATATATACAACATGAATTTACCTTGTATACAGCACCAAAACCTCCTTCCCCAAGTTTATTTTCAACACTGAAATTTTTAGTTGCAGCTTTCAAATCATTATATTTGTAGTTAACTGGGCCTCGTAACTCAGTTGCTCCCAATATGTCACCTGCTACAGAACAAGAGTTAGATTTTTAAATAAATAAAAGTAAGAAACGATTTTTTAGAATAAAATAATTGATAATAACAAATGATTGTAGGAAATAAAAATAAAGAACTTACCGTTGTGCAGTTTTAATTATTAAATGAAAACAAAAATGTTGAAGATTAAATTGCTTTGAACAAAACTCAATCTGATATACTGCTTCTGATAATTGTCTTTTTCTTAATGCTTATCATTATTTCGATTTGAAAAGCATTAAGCACCAACTAGCTAAATATCAAGCATTGCATGCAGGTGGAAACTTTCCACCTTTACGTACCTCTGTGAACCTTGTTTCTTTTTCTAGACATTCTCCAGGCAAACAACAGAAGGAGAAGAACAAAACCTCCTACAACACCACCTATAATTCCCCACTTCTTGCTTGAACCTCCTGCAATGCATATTGTTAGTTTTATATTTATAAATTAAACACTTATTACTATTTAACAATAAGATGACTTGCATATCAATATGTCATATCACATGCCATATAGAGTGTTTGTTAAAATGATATATTCAGATGTATATGAACAAATAAAAATGATCTTTCTTTTTTTTTTACAGTAGGATAAAAAATTAACGACTTTTTTAAAGGAATAAAGTTAGAAAGTTGCAATATTTATAGATACAGGAAAGTTATTAAAAATCATAACCAGCCATTAACTTTGATCTAAACATACATAAACCAAAGGGGATTATTGCAACTGTACCTTGTTTTAAATAGGGTCCAATATCAATGGTTTGATTAGCAGCAAAGAAAGGTGTGGTGGAGTATCTCATAAAACAGCCTGCATCATATGCTGTCCCATCTGTGTTGGGAAGGCAACTCTGTAAGTTGTTGTAAGCAACTTGCATGCATTTCAAACAATCACTCTCTGCGGCAGTTTCAACACACTGTGCAATGGCATAAATTGCACTACCACCATCCACCTTTGTCGTAGTAGCTGCATAAAAACCTTTAGTCTTAGGTGTTGCTGTTTGAATATCGGTTAGAGCTTGTTGTCCAACTACTTTCAAATCATGAGTGGTGTTTGAACTCGTGTTGCCACATGTTACCCCATTTCCAAGTTCATTGGTCTGTTGGTAGAACCTCTCGCTCTCATACCTTGTCACATTTTGAGAATATCCAACAGCAAAATCAAATAAATGTTGACACATCATGCTCAATATATATATCCACTAAGGTTAATTAATTGAACAGATGACTGAGTTAAATTACAGTCTTTAAATTAATGAGAAATTCTTATTATATATTTATTTCTCCACAGTAGATTTCAACCTAAAACTATTTGTTATTAGGTGTCTCTTATGTCATTATTTTTTAACGTGGGTTTCTTTAAAGGATCTTCTTATTAATTACATATTTTTTCATTCGAAAATCTTATTTAAAGGAATGAAGTAAAGTTTCACTTGAGCCATGATATGGAATACCTGAGGAAGCAATCATTGTAGATAACTCTGGCGCCATTGGCTTTGGAGCAGTTGCGGATTTGGGTGGAGGCAGTGTTGAAGCAAGCAAGACAATCATTTTTGGAGAGATAGTTTCTGCATTGAAACATTGAATATGTGAGGACCCCTCCCCTGGATTTCTGTGATGTGGCAAAGTGTTTGCTTTGGTTGCTAACTTCTGCTCTCATCTCTGAAAATGTATCATTCACATTTGCAAAGAAGCTATGCACGTTGGAAGAGTTGAATGGACTGCACCCAGTGTTTATCAGACGTGTTTTCTGTGTGGCTGCATCTGCATATTCAACACCACTGCTCCACCATATCAAGGTTAAGGCCAATAGCATGAGTCGTAACATTTTTTTAGCTGTGTTTGGTTTGAGAGAGGTGTTTTGGTGCATACATTCAGGAACTGGGATTAGTGTTATATATAAAAGTTGGCATGTATGGGTTCAAGAAAGAGAAAGATAAGGAGCAACAATAGAGAAATTGGTATTTTAGTCATTTTAGTATGTGTAATAAGATAAATAATTATTTTTATAGTAATATATATATATATATATATATATATATATATATATATATATATGGAAATTCACAATCTGCTTGACACCTGGTGAGAAGTGATTAAAGAGGGATAACTATGTTTATACAATATGATAAGACAAAAAAAATGGAGAAAAAAAAGTTCATTAGGTATATTTGAAAATGGGAAGTTAAAAAATCATTCATAAGATTTTTTATATAATTATAATTTATGATAAAAATATTTGTAATAAATAAACTGTATTATGATAATTCATAAAAAATAAATAAATATTTTTAACATATAAGTTATACTTTAAATTTATAATAAAAATTAGATTATAATATAAAGATTATTTTAATTATAGGTAATTTCTTGTAAAAGCATTACCGATCGTCAATTTATGAACGAAAATGGAAAAAAAATGGACGAAACACATGAAAATAAAAGATAGATTTTTAAAAAAATGAAGTAAACAAATAAATATATAAAAAGGAGAATTATTTTAGATGATAAGAAATATACTTTTTGTGGGAGCAAATTAAATTTAAAAATAAAATTAGAAAATTATTTTTAAAAAGAAATTAAAATTAACGAGAGTTGTAACAATTCCTACAAATTAATATTCTCACATAAGAAAATCTCCTAACACATAAGAAAATCTCCTAAAAGAAATCTCATTTTCAAGATAGAAATTGAAATTTATAATATTGGAGTAGATTGATGAATGTGATAAAATGTAATAAGAAATGAAGAGAGAAAATAATAAAATAAAGTAAAAAAAGTAAGATAAAAGAGAATATAAGTGTAAACTAGGTTCAAAATCTTTTAATTAAATGTTGTGTTTGAATTTTATAGATAGAAAAAAAATATAGTTATGAAATGAAATATATATCATTAAATTTATAGATGGAAAATAATTATCATAAAACTTAATGAGTAGTTATCACCAATAATATATTATTATCACTGATAATTATTTTATATATTTAAGTTAAAAACTTTCAAAATCATTGAACAATTTGACAATTTTTACTTAGGTATATGAATTATTAACAATTTTTATTGAGGTGTCTGAACAATTAATTACCAATAGCCATCCAATTAGTTGTGAATCGTCCAATATTATCGATCACTTTTATATATCTGCACTAAATATTCTCATTTTCCCAAACTTTATTTTCATCTTTGCATAGTTCTTAAAGTATTTTATTTTCTTTCACTAAGATCACATAAAAAATATTGTGGATTCTCACAACTGACTTAATAAACTGTTCGTAACAAATAAAAATAATCAATTAAAAGCAGTTAGAAAATATTTTTTTAATAATTATTAAATTACATAATATAAAAAAACATTATATTATATTATTAAAATTGGTTGAGTTTTAAAATATACTTATTAAATTAATTGAATGTTAGAGCGAAATAGTCTTTATGTGATTAATGATCTTCTTTAATTAAATTATAAAAAAATTTAATATAACTTTTTGATATTCTTTTTGTGATAAAAAAAACATATAAATATATATCTTATTTGATATATTGTGACTATAACTACTTTATGATTTTAAGTTCCTTAAAATTTTTATTAATTTCTAATGGACTAAATTTGATTTTTATTTATTTAAATCTATATTAATTTTATTATTGATAATTTGAAAGATTTATTAAAATTATATCACTTTTATTTAAATTAAAATGAATAATTATAAATAACTAATATATACTATAAATATATATATATATATATATATATATATATATTTCACATTAATTATTAGAAATAAAACTTTTAATAAAAACACATTTAAAAAAATTAAGAGCTTTTTAAAAAATATTATATATAACTTTTGTGTTTTGTTTGGGATTAATTTTATTGATATGAGTATTGACTTAGTTGCTTTATATTTTATGTCCTTTTCTTTTATTTAATTCTTTATTTGCTTTGAAAAAAACTGAACTAAAAATAATGATCTAGAGATGTAATTAATAATTAAATAATAAACCAGACTGATTATAACGTGTTTTCTTTTATTAGTCACTCAGAAGAAGCAAACAAAACAGAAGATAACGACAGTGATTTTATTATTCTATAGAGCATGAGGAGAATGAAGTCTACTTTAAGAAACAATTAGGTCTGAATTTACTTTATTTACGTATAATATACCTATCTTTGCTCATAAAAAAATAGCAATGTCTCCATAAATTAGGGTTAGTCAACACATAAATATGCTTAAAAAATTTGGATTTTTATTACTTCATCAAGTGAATGATTTTCTTATGATATGCATAGATTTATTAGGTACAATTCCCATACATGTTTACACCACTTTCATGTCACTTTCTTTATATCATATATCAAATCCATTTTAATCAATAATATTGTTTAATCAGGAAATGATGCATGAACTTACAAATAAAAAATTGTTTAAAAATTAATTTACCCTCTAAAAACGATTTAGTTCTTTCAAGTTTTATTGAGTTTATAAATTTAAATCACACGAAAACTCTTGGCTCAATTAAGTGATTTCTATATATGAATAAAAATTCTCATTAATTGTAAATAATGTTTGTTAAATAATAATCTTTACTTCATATATATTAACTTTTTTTCATTGAATTTAATGATGATACGTTATGATAATATCGTGTTGGCATCGTTACACTATAAAATGTCTATTTCGCCTTATATTTTTTTCACAAATCTCAATTGCAACACTTATATTCATATCCTTAATAAATTATTTATTATTTTTTAAATTATTAGGAAATAAATTTTCTTCTAATGTAATGTATTATTTATTATTTATTACCATTTTCATTAGTATTATTGTAAATAATTTTAAGTGCAATCTTATTATTTATTTAGAAAATTAAGAAAAAAGTTTTCTGTCTATTTTGAACTGTTTCTCTGCTCCCAAAGCTAAAGGCATTAACTAGTATCGACTTCAAGTGTTATAAATGATTATATAAAAAAAAGATTTTGATAATATTGATGATAAAACTTCCCATTTAATTATATATGCGTGAATAATTTTGTATACACATTAGATTAATTTAAACGTGTAATTGATATTTAATATTTAAAAAATAAAAATATTAACTTGTGTTTAGCTTTTTAGTTGAATTATAAAAATTTAAAACATCGGTTAGGGATAAATTGAAAATATTAGAGTATATTAATCTTAATTTATTTTATAAATTTTTAAAGAATTACATAAAAATTCATAATCCACTAAAAGCATTCCATTACATCAAATTTGTATGGAAAAAAAAACATGAATTGTGTTTAAAATATTACTTACAATACTAGTAAATATTGATTACTGTTTCTAAAAATAAGATTACTCATCTATAATTACCTAGGTCAGAGTATGTATTAAATGAATCTGTGATTTTGTATTCCAAGAGAGAAATGTTAGAAACACTTCATTGCTGATATAAATGTTTAGTAGCCGCCAAAAAGTATAATATGACAAATTTTAGTAAATTTTGGGTTAAGTCAAGTAGCATGAAGGCAACACAATAATTGAGTATTAAATTTTGTTATTAAAGAAAAAATATATGAAGGAAAAAATGTTTAATACTTGTTAATTTTTTGTTGTCTGGACATAACAACTATACAGTGACTAATT
The DNA here is from genome assembly GCA_030347555.1 of Lablab purpureus. Taxonomy (NCBI): domain Eukaryota; kingdom Viridiplantae; phylum Streptophyta; class Magnoliopsida; order Fabales; family Fabaceae; genus Lablab; species Lablab purpureus. The sequence continues at coordinate 21,749,907 of CM059259.1, forward strand.
ACTTGGATTTCCAACAAAGAAATGAATAAAAAATAGGCGGCTAAACATGTTTAAGGTTTGACTTATTGTAAACTAATTAAGTTATTGAATAATGGATTAGCTCATGTGCAGAAATCTAGGAGAAGATGAGAGGTGATAAATTTAATTTAGAAAAGTTATGATATTTTGTTGAAAAGTCACAAGCGGAATCTGTGGTAGTGAATGTGAGTTAATGCTGAATTTATATTAAAATTTGTTTGCATGAAAGAATGAGGTTAGAGTAGAAATTAAATTATTATGCAAATATCTGGATTAATTAAATTGGTTGAACAGCCTAAACCTTCTCATTGACAGAAGTAGAAACTGGGTGGTCTCTTTATATTCTACTTTGCCGTCTTTCTCGTCAATGTCTAAACCTACCTTTTTAGATTAAATGTCTCAGAATGATTCTAATCTCAAAAGTTTAGGGTTCATTAAATAACTTTCACAAAAATTGGTTGGAAGTTTCATAGGAAAGAAGATGAATAATTATTGTATTTTAGAGACTATTATTATTATTATGATTATTATGATTAATTAGTAAATTAGTTAGTCTAAAATTTTAATTTGATTATAATATTGAAAATTTAAAATTGAATTTTGAATGTGAGAATATATTTTATGAATACATTAAATGAATGATTGGAGGTTAGCGTGATTTAAGAAAGTTGATTAGTACTAATTTGTCGTCATTTGGTGAAGTGTGTAGAAATCTAGAATATATGGAATGTGTTAAATATAATTAATAAAGAATGAGAAGGACAGTAACCCAAACTCTTGGACAGTAGTGAATGTAATTAGAAAGTCAATGAAAATGTGATAATGTGATAAGATGCAATTAAGGCACGTTATGGACAGAAGTAGAAAGTGGGTTTGTGATGCTCTCTATTCTATTTACTATTATATTGAGGCCACTCTCCAAGTCTTAACCCTAACATCAATTCATTCAACCAGCTTTCAGAGGAGGCCTTTTAAAATTCAATTTATATACATAATAAAATTAAATCAAAATTATTTTTAATATTTTTCAAATTCACATCATATTTAATATTTTACTTATTTCCTTTTAATAGTGTACACTACACAATTTTTTTTTATTAAATTTCATAATTTATTATTTTTTTAATAATATTTTTATTGTAATTTTTATTGTAATTTTTTTTCTCCTGATACATTATAAGTTTCTCTTCTTTCATCAAATAGAGATTTATAAAAAATCTTAAATTTAATTTTACTTTATATATTTATAATTTTAAATTTAAAAATCATAACTTCAAAAGAAGAATAAATTTCCATTTTTAATATAAATTTAAATATTTCTGAATTTTTTTTAATATCTTTTATTAAATTTAAATATTATTATAAAAAACTTTATTTTTAATTTTAATCTTATTTTAGACTCTTTAAAAAAATTTACTATTTATTGTATATTTTTTTATCTAAAAATATTTTAAATATATTTTTTTCAAATTTTTATGATTTAACTAATTTAAGTGTTTTTTATTTTAAAGTATTTTTATATAAAAATTTATTTTTAGAAATATAGTAACTTTTAATTACTATGTTTTTTTAATCTACATATTCCAGTATTTAACTATATTTTTATAATTATTTTTCAATTTTTAATTTTCATTATTTATACATATTGAAGAATAAAATAATATATTTATTTTTTACAATAAAAATTATCAAAATAAAATTACAATAAAATAGAATTACAAATAAATATTTTGACAATAATATAATTATTTATATTAAAAAATAAGTAAAAATTCTAGTTCAAATTTTAAGAATTTGAATGAATAAATAATAATCACAATTTATTAAATGTGATTTTTATCTATAATTATATTAAATTATATAATTATTTTTTCTATTTATAATCATAATTATATATATAAATTTTATATTTTTTTATTTTGATTTCTCTAATATTATTAGTCAACTCTTAAACAAGTAATTCAATCCCGCACTTCTAATCAACTTATTAACATTCGATAATTTAATTATGAATTTTAAAAGCAGACATAAATTTATGTACATTAAGTGATTTTCACATAACTAAATTTTAAACTTTCTATAATTATTTCAGTTTTTAAAAATAGATAAGAATTTGATTTTCCGATCGAATTTTGAAATTATTTTTCTGTTTTTTTTCAAAATTTAGGAAAAACGTAAAAACATATTGATGTTTAAAATTTAGCTTTTCAAAAATTAAATTTTAAATTGATGTGATAATCCGTGTTATTTGTATAAATATTTAAATTTATTATGTAAATATTTATTAATATATGGTATTGTTGAGATGAAAAGAAGGAATTGTGTTTGTTGAGAAAAAAAAAATACATATTAAACTAAAAAGTATAAATAAAAATATCAAGGATTACCAGGATCAAAAGTAAAGCAAAAGTGGTTTTTAAGGACGAAAACAAAAATATGAGTATTATTTAAAAGATGTAAACCATACTTAAGCCTAATAAGAATTTTAATATAATTAAATTCTGAGTATATATAACTATTTTAAATACTCGAAAGAAAGTTATTATTTATTATAGTTTACCTATATTAATTATGTCCTTTTAAAGATTCATCTTGTTTATAAAAAAGCTATACATAATAAGGGACAATATTGAAGTAGCACATGTGTTTAAAAGCTTCGAATTTCACATATGAAGTCATTAAAAAATCTATGTGTTTTTCAAAAGTTGCAATGTGGTTATAGAAACCTAAAAAATGACATCATTACACAACAGGGCCGCAGAAACAATTTAATTTTTCGCATTTACATTCATATTTCCTAAATTTTTATCAATTTTTTTTATTTAATAAACTCCCTCTTTTGTGTTCATATTATTTTTTTAACTGTTTAAAACATATTCCTCTCATATTATATGTTACACTCACACTCTCTGTTACCTAAGAAATATATTACACTATTATCCCATAAGAAATTGTTGAAAATCTTAGTATAATTGAAAAGAGTACAAATTAATATTAATTAATATCATGATACAATTTAATTTATATTATTTTATTTGTAAAAATTATTATTTAATTTATACTTAAAAAGGAAAAATATCTATTTTATTTTCATTTAGTAATTATATTATTTTTACTTCTATTATCACTATTTTCCATAATTCTCTTTTATTATTTCCACTTATAATTTTAAAACTATTTGTGACAATGTCATTTTTATTATTATTATTATTGTCAATATTATTATTATCACTATTTTTTATTATTAATGTGACTAGTTATTACTAACTATGTTAACCAAACCAAATAATAAATATTTACATTGTACATTTTTTCTTCCAACACTGCACGTAGTAAAAGGTTGTCCTGTTGTTCTTCTTGCATGATACTTTAATGTTAAAGTAAGAGAATGATGTGCAATTTTAATAAATCTTAGGATCTATTGTTTAAAAGAAGTAGGATTTACAAGTAGTTGTACCTTGAAAATGAAGTGGGAAATAAATAAGTTTCTTTTACATCATATAATTGATCATCTAGCAGGTACTATAGAATTGGAAGAAGTAGCATTAGACAGAGAGGAAGCAGTTGAGGCAGAGATATCTCTTGGGGGTCTCACATTTGATTCAATAAAGATAGGCATTGAAGGTCTCATATGGTCAAGTAAGTCATTGCTACTCAGTAGCACTACTACTTCAGACATAGCTGGTCTCATAGCTGCTGATGCTTGAGTGCACAACAAAGCAATGTCTATAACTTTCTTCACTTCTTCCTTATCATAGTTATTAGGGTCTAAGCTTTTGTCCACCAACTCCAACTGCATGCCTCTCTCATACAACTTCCATGCCTGTTGTTGTAAAAATCCAGGGTCATATACAAGAAAACAAACAACTTTTGGTAAATATTTATGCTAGTTCCTTACTCGTCGAAGAAGGTATTCATCATCATCAACAATCTTCACATCGGTACACTTTTGACCACTTATGATTTCTAGGACTACGATCCCATAGCTGTATGTATCTGCCTTTTTTGATAATTGACCATGGAGTACATACTCAGGTGCTGTGTATCCCCTGATAATATTAAGAAATTCAGAGATTATAGACACATCATATATGGGGTAGTAAATTTTAGCCTTCAAAACTGTCAAGCTAAGTCATTGGTATTTTATTTTGACTTACAATGTTCCTGCAACTTTTGTTCTAAGATGGGATTGGTCCCCTGGTAGGAGCTTCACCAAACCAAAATCAGAAATTTTGGGCTGAAGTTCTTCATCCAAGAGGACATTGCCACTCTTAATATCTCTATGTATGATAGACACATAAAATTCCTCATGTAGATAGGTCAATCCTCTTGCTGTGCCCAAAATTATTTCATACCGTTGTTTCCAGTTGAGGGAACCTCGTCTATTACCTGTCTTCCAAGTTTATACACTCAAAACTTATAGAGGATAAAAGAAGGAAAAGGAAAACTTAACACAAAATGGTTCTAATTGAAATGGACATGTTTGTTACCAAATAAGAATTTGTCAAGACTGTTGTTTGCCATGTATTCATAAACAAGGATTCTTTCTTGGCCTTTACTGCAGCAACCAAGAAGCCGAACCAGATTTTTATGATGAACATTACTTACAAGCGTTACTTCACTTTCAAAATTGTCATCTATCTCGCTCGATTTTTCTGTAAATAATTTTTTGACTGCAACAACTTTTCCATTCTTCATAGTCCCCTGTTCAACAGCATCAGAATTAAAAATTGTCACTAGATGTGTAACTTACAGTTAATTTTGGCTTTTTTTAGATTATATGGAGATCTCAATTGGCAATTAAAAACAAAAACTATCTTAGAATAACAAGTGAAATGTGATGAACAACTCATGTTTACCTTGTATACAGCGCCAAAGCCTCCTTCTCCAAGTATGTTTTTCTCACTAAAATTTTTTGTTGCAGCTTTCAAGTCACTATACTTAAACTTGGTTGGACCTTTCAACTCACTTGCTCCCAATAAGTTACCTGCAAGTAAAATATTAGTTTGATTTTTCTTTATACATAAATAAAGTAATGGGTTCATAGCTTATTATTTTTTAAACAAATACATGATTTTTTTATACATAAAAGTAAAAACTTTTCAAGTAGTCTTACTTCTGGGAACTCTCTTGGGACTTTGGGATCTCCTATGCCAAGGAAATAATGAAATAAGGATCACAACAAGGAGTGCACCTCCAACACAACCACCGATAACAATCCACTTCTTGATTAAACCTCCTCCTCCTTTAAGACACAAAAAAGATCTTGATCCCAATTCAAAATGATATTGTCCAATCAAAATGTTGATATTATAATATAAGATAACCAGAATATGTTTTCTAAAATCTATCAAATGGAGTTATGACATTGTACCTTGTTTCAAGAAAGGACTGATATCAATGGTTTGGTTATCAGCAAAGAAGGGTGTCTCCGAGTATCTTATAAAGCAGCCAGGATCGAATGCCCTACCATTAGTATTAGGAAGACAACCTTCTACACTGCTCTGTTCCACTGACAAACAATCCAAACAAGTGTCTTGTGAGAGAGTTTCAGCACATTGCGCAATGGCATAGATAGTACCCCCAGCCACTTTTGTCTTGGTAGCTGCAAAGTAGCCTCTAACTTTGGGTGTCGCTATTCGTAGATTCATCAGCACTTGCTCTCCAACTGCACCAAAATCAGTGCTTTCACCTGCAGTCTGGTTTCCACAAAGTATGCTGCTGCGAGAAAAGATCTGGTCGAAGAAGTCATTGCTCTCGTACCTCAACAATCAAACACATTTCAAGTGTCAAACATCAAACCGACCAAAAAAAAAAGTATCAAACATCAAAGTCATTTCTCATCACTTTGTTTCATACTCTCATGAATTGCCAACCTACATGTTTCTTGCGATGATAATCCACGTAAAGTGATTTTTGATGGCTAAATTAGACTTAATAATTTGACTGATTATACTTCTATTTAATATTCAATTAATCCTCTAATTGCATGATATATTGAGTTAATATGACCTTTAATTTGCTTGATATATTGGTGTAATTCAATTGAAAAAAAATTATCCTCCAAATAAAAAATATATAAATTAAAAAAAAACTGAAATAATAGATGGGATTGTATCAAATTTTGAACTGAAATTAGTCCAATCAAATTGAATTTAAACATACATATGTTCTTATTTAAACTTTTTTATATAACTCATTTATATTTTGTTTCTTATTTACTTATAAAATTCACATAGCATTTTTATTTATTTACGGAAACTTATTTAATTAAAAACAGTGTTTTGTTAATTTTTTTAGCAAGGTTATATAAATTACTAAGCTATATAATTATTAAGTTCTCTAGATTTATTTTCAATAATCTATGTTAAATAATTATAACTATTAGTTGTGTAACGACTTGTATAGATGAAATATTTAACATTTTTTAATTATATTTAGTATATTTTTCCAAAAAATAAAATAAAAAGTAAAATCAAAATTCGATTGTCGAATTCAAACCGCTCTTAATTTGATTAGATCAGATTTTAATTTTACATTAATCCGATTAGTTGATGAATAAAAAGGATAAAATTCTAGAATGATTTTTTTCCAAATAATAATAGACTCGATCTAGTACATGAAAACTACTGTTCTTAGATAAATGGAGGAAAACAGAAAACGAGACAAAACTCTATTTTTTACATGTTTAAAACTCAGTCCTACATTCTATAAGACCAGTGACGTATTCATTTTTTCATCCCATTAGGTAAATTCTCTAATACACAGTATAAAAATTTACACTCACCATTTATTTTTAAGTATTATTATATTTAAGATAATTTTAGATAAATCAATAAGCATAGTTTTCTTTTAAATTTTAATAAAAAATTATATTTTGATCATTTCCATAATATATATATAAATTAATTAAATATTAAGTGAAAGATAAAAACGTTAATAAAAAATAGTTAGTATTGTCTTTAATTTTAAAAATCACAGTAAAACAGAAAAAAATATTTAAAATTCCTACAATAGAAGAAAGGATTGAAGAATAATGGATGGATGCATACCTGAGGAAGCAACCGTCATAAATGACACGGGCACCGTTGGATCCGGCGGAGCAGTTGCGAATTTTGGTGACGGCGGCGGCGAAGCAGGTGGAGCAGTCAGTGTTGGAGAGGTAGTTTCTGCACTGAAACATAGCATAGACAGGGTCTGTTCCGGTGGTTGCTTGAGCCGTGGCAAAGTGCTTGCTTTGGTTGGTGACCTGTGCTCTCAGATCTGTGAAACTTGCGTTTAGGTTTTGGTTGAAGTTGGGCAAGTTGGGTGCCGTGAATCCGCTGCAATCCCATTTGAGTAGAAAGATTTGAGGGTCTCCTTCTGCACCCTCTAAGCTCCTCCACGACCACAACAACAGCAAGGTGAGCCCTAGAAGCTTCAGTTTCACCATTTTCTTGGGATCCCTCACCAAAAATGCATTCATTACTTGTTGCCGACGTTCATGGGTGGATTAATATAATATCCAACTACAGAGATAACAAACAAGAACTATAAGATGTAATAGTTTGGAGGCTAATCAAAGACAGAACAACACATGCATATACAGTGACGCATATTTATTTTATATAAATAAAGTGTAAATATGAAATATACCACTCCTATTATTATATAAATCAAAACACTCTTATTTAAAATAAAAATTATCTTTTAATAAATTTTAATACATATTAAACGAGTTTTATTCAAAATTTTACAAATTACTCAAAATTTTTATTATTATATTAAATTCTTATATTTTTTATTTGAATTCGTTATTATCAAAATTAATTTAATTTAAAATATACCATTTTTTATTTTTATTTGCGGTAATCAATTTATATTTAAATGTGAGTTCAATTGTTTACATAAATTTTATGAAATTGACTATAGTTTTCAAATTTAAAATTAGTGGAAAATATATAATATAAAAATAATTTTATATAATACATATTTATATAGATATAGATGTAGACTTAAACAAGTAGATACAATATTATATGTTTTTTATGCTGTTATAACCAATTATAAAGTTTCAAATCAGTGTTACAATGATATTTAATGAAAATCAGTACGAACAAAATTTATCCCATAAACTATTATTTTTACTTATATATTGTTAAAAGTTCTCTACAAGTCTAAAAATTTATTAAAATATTCTTTTAAAAAATAATAGTTATATAAAAAAATAAATGGTTACATTTTTACGGTTATTTTTAATATTTAAATATTTTTATTTTAAAATATAATTAAAAGTAAAATAAAAATATGAAATACATATATAGAAACAGTAAAAATCTTAATTATATATTATTATAAATTATTTTTATTTTAAAATATAACTAAAAATAAAATAAAAATATAAAACATGTAAAAAAATAAAAAAAATCCTATCATATAATCATATAATGTTATTGTTGTAGATCATAGTTAGATACTCAATCGTAAATATATACTAATTGTTTTTCATTTTCACTTTGATAATAAATGTTATATTAATAAAAGTGGTAAGTGAGAAGTAAGGATGCAATTATCTTAATTTTAAAAATAGTAAATAAATAAAAATGAAATGGATTAGAAAGTCAACTCATGAAAATTAAAGAATTTATTGAATAATGACGTAAATTTTTTAAACTTTTTTCAATAATATCTTTAAAAAAGTATTTTGTAAATGTTTATTATAATTTGTTTTTTCTTTTCTTAATAAAAAATTATTTAATTTATTATCTTTCTACTTTAAAAAATTATTTTTTAATTATTTTTAATATAGTATCTGAAATATTGTTTTTATCATCTGCATAGAAAATCTATGAAAATAAGTTTTTCTATATCACTTTTAACAATAAAAATTTTATTACTAAAAATTTTAATTTAAAAAATTTGAAAATGATTTCTGTTCTAAAATATTAACATGGAAGATAGATTGTTGTGTAATATAGATTGTCATATAGATTTAAATGTTAAAATTATAAATTTAAAAGTTGAGAATGAAAGTATATTTTGTTTTTAATATTTTTATTTTCATTATAATTTCATTCTATTTTTTTAAATTAAATACTATATTTTAATAATTAAGAAGAAGATAGATGTAAATGTAAAAATAATAAATTTAATAATTAAGAAGAAGATAAATATAAATGTAAAAATAATAAATTATTTATTAAAAAGTAATTCGTTGATATAAACTACAAACCACTCATAAAAAATAATTTAATTATTATTAATATTTTTAAAAATAATAATATAATTGGTAAAAAAATACTTAATAATAACTTAAATTTTACAAACCACGTAAAAAATAAAATAATTCTCCTAAAAATACTCTTGTGTGTGGTTTGAAATTTTCAATTTAGGATAAGAATTTTTTTAATTGTACAGTAAATCGTATACTTAACTAAGAGACACAATAAACGTCTTATTAAAATAAAGTTTTCATTGTTGTTATTATTTACTATTTTCGTTGTCATTTATTTTTATTGTTATTGTTAATGTTATTTTTGTTTCTTTTATTGTTATTTATCTTTATCTTTATTATTACTATTATTTTTACTATTATAATTATTGTCGTAATTATAATATTTTTAAAATAAATAAAATATTATAAGGTATTATATTTTAATTTCAAATTTCAAAAAAACTAAATTTTTTTGTAAACATATTCTGTGATATTATTTTTAAAATAAACAAAATATTAAAAAATATTACATTTTAATTTTAAATTTAAAAAAAAATTAAAACAAAAAAAATTAAATTAAACTTTTTAAAGAAACATGATCCGGTTCCTTAATATATTTTCTACATTTTGAATATTTTTTATAGTTACTAGCATGAATATAAACATTGTCATTGTGTATTTACTTTTTTTTACTATAAATACATGGTAGAAATAGTTTTGATGTATACTTATTACTATTTATAGAGTTTGTTTAGGATTAATATATGTGTTTATATGTAAATATTCTATTATGTATTTACAGTAAAAAAAAGAAACAGATAAACATTGTCACACCTGTATTTGGTTTAATGTGAATAAATGGCGTCATGTATAATAAAACTAGCCATCCGTCAATCGTAGCACTGCTACCATAAATTGGAATATATTTCAACTCCATTATTTAGAGAAAAAAAATTAACCAAACGTTTTTCAACCTCTCACCAATACTTTTGTCATGATGTTTTTACTTTTTTTAAATATTTTTATTAAATTTTTATGTTAGAAGGATGGAAATCCGACCAGGATAGCTCTACTCGTGTATTACCGTTACAAATAATATTTGCTAACATTTTTTTCATTTGAATAAATTAATTATAAATTTAGTTTTTAAACAGTGTCATTAGTTTCTGAAATTTAAAATTTTCAAATAAATATCTATAAGGTCAATTAAATTTAATAATTTAAAATTAATAACATTTAATTTAAGCGACAATGATGATAAGTATGTTTGGAGATAAATATAAATATTAGTAACAAGTTGACTGACTCTGTTTTAATGTTTTTGGATTACTAGTAGTGTTTGGTATGTAAATTGCTGGTCTGATATCAATGTTAAATGAAAAATATTCTCTGAGACTCTGTTTTTCAAACACATCCCCAATCCAACACTGATCCAAATTTAAGGGTTGTGTAAGACTATTTTGAAGAAGGAGATCCAATAACAATGCAGCTGATACACGAATGGGTGGTTAGAAAAAAACTTAACACCGCTGGAGAGCCACCTACGGTAAACCATTTCAACTAACTCAGTTTATTTATGATCTGCGTGGTATACAACATAATTTTTCTGAGCCCTCTAACATTTGCATCATATAATTAATCATGGAGCAGGTTCTATAGAATTGGAGGCAGTAGCATTAGATGTAGAGGAACCAGTTGAGGCAAAGATGTCTTTGTGGGGTCTTAACTTGGACTCAATAAAGAGAGGCATTGTAGGTCTCATATGCTCAAGTAAGTCATTGCTGCTTAGTAGAGCTACTACTTCAGACATGGCTGGCCTCATTGCAGCCGATGCTTGAGTGCATAACAAAGCAATGTCTAAGACTTTCTTCACTTCTTCTGCATCATAGCTATTAGGGTCTAAGCTTTTGTCCACCAACTCCAAATGCATGCCTCTCTCATTCAATTTCCATGCCTGTCACAGTAAAAAAAACAAGAGTCATGTAGTAAGTTGTCAACTTGTCACAAGAAATACATATTTATTTGAAATTCCTTACTCGTCGAAGAAGGTATTCATCTTCAGCATCATCATCAACAATCTTAACATCAGTACTCTTTTGACCACTTATGATTTCTAGGACCACAATTCCGTAGCTGTATGTATCAGCCTTTTCTGATAATTGACCATGGAGTGCATATTCGGGTGCTGTGTATCCCCTAGCAAATGCATAACATTTATGCCACATATAATTTTAAGAAATGTGAAAACTATTATGCATACTATATGGGGGCAGTAGTTTACCCTTTCAACTTTTCAAACTGAGTATTGTGTTTTTTTTTGGACTTACATTGTTCCTGCAAATTTTGTGCTAAGATGAGATTGGTCCCCAGGTAGAAGCTTCACCAAACCAAAATCAGAAATTTTGGGCTGAAGTTCTTCATCCAAGAGGATATTGCCACTCTTAATATCTCTATGTATGATAGAAACATGAAATTCCTCATGCAGATAGGTCAATCCCCTTGCCGTGCCCAAAATTATATCATAGCGTTGTTTCCAGTTGAGAGAACCTTTTATTTTACCTATTTCCATGTTTTATGCTCAAAACATTAGAGGCGAAAAGAACAAGCTGAAGAAGGAAATTTTACAAAAAAGGCTTCTGTTGGAAATTGACATATTAGTTACCAAATAAGAATTTGTCAAGGCTGTTGTTTGCCATGAATTCATAGACAAGTATTCTGTCTTGGTCTTTACTGCAACAACCAAGAAGCCGAACCAGATTTCTGTGATGAACATTACTTATAAGCGTTACTTCACTTTCAAAATCGTCATCTATCTTGCTGGATTTTCCTGAAATTAACTTTTTGACTGCAATGACTTTTCCATTTCTCATAGTCCCCTGTTCAGTAGCATCATAATTAAAAATTCTGTTTCAAAGTGATTTATCCCTATCACTAACATTGGAAATGTGAGGAACAACTCAAATGTACCTTATATACAGCCCCAAAGCCTCCTTCTCCTAGTTTATTTTTCTCACTAAAATTTTTTGTTGCAGCTTTCAAGTCGCTGTACTTGTATTTCTTTGGACCTTTCAACTCAGTCGCTTCCAATATGTTACCTGCCCATATGTGTTTGATTTTTCTTTATAAATGAAGTCATTGATTCATAACAATATTTAAAAAATAAACAGAAGACATGTGTAACAGTAGTTGTATGCAATTGCAAAGCATCACATTAAGACTTTCCAAATGGTCTTACCAACAGGAACTCTCTTGGGACTTTGGGGTCTTCTACGCCATGGACATAATAAAAGAAGGATCACAACAATGGCTGCACCCCCAACAACACCACCAATAATGACCCACTTCTTGCTTGAACTTCCGCCTTCAAAACAAGGAACTTGACCTAAATTCCAACATATATGTCTACATAGTTCTACAGATATAGATGATATCCACTTCCCTTCATTCAACTTATACAAATGAAGGCAGACATATAAATAAGTTTTAAGCTTAGTTTATTTCAAGTACTTCATAATTTGTTTAATAATGTAAAAGACTTAATATTAATTATTGTTCAACATTTGCAAAATATGAAATAAAAACTTAAATAATAGTTAATTTATTGAGTATCTTATTTAAAAGAAAAATTTTATGATATTTGTACCTTGTTTTAAGAAGGGACTGATATCAATGGTTTGGTTATCAGCAAAGAAGGGTGTGGTGGAGTATCTCATAAAACAACCAGCATCGAAGGCCCTAGCATTTGTATTTGGAAGACAACCTTGTATGCTGCTACTTTCAACTGACAAGCATTCCAGACAATTATCATGTGAGAGAGTTTCAGCACACTGTGCAATGGCATAGATTGCACCATCAACCGCTTGTGTCTTAGTTGCTGCATAGAAGCCAGTGATTTTTGGTGTTGCTATTTGTAAATCCATTATCACTTGCTGTCCAGCTGCACTAAAATCTGTGCTTTCATTTGCAGTCTGATTTCCACAAAGTATGCTGCTGCGAGGCATGATCTGGTCAAAGAAGGCATTGCTCTCGTACCTCAACAGTCAACACATTTCAAAGTATCAAACATCGAACTCAATCTTGACTTAGTATCATGAACTTCCAACCCACATGTTCTTGGGATGAAAACAAATCTAAATCAAATAATCCACTGCAATCTGGATCTCTATCACCATTTTAGTAATTTGTGTCCAAGAGTCCTTTAATATAAGTGATGCTTGATTTTAGTTCTTATGAAATTTTTCTTTAGTTTTTATTGTTCAAAAAGCTAAATATTATTTTTTTAATGTTATTTTGTCAGTGAATAATACAATGTTTATTTAATTTTAAGAAATGGGACACCCTTTTCATTAAATTTAAAAGAAGAAAAAAGTATGCTAGATTTAACCACTACCTGTTCATTAAATAATAATGTCAATACTTTAATAATGCATTATTAATTTCAAACAATTAAAAACCAATGAATTTATAGATAAGTATATAGGTTTAATAGTACAATATATCACTCTTTTAATTGGTAGCATAAGGGTGGTGTTTGATGAATTAGGCAGCAAAATACCCCCATATATACTCTATATTCATACAATTTGATTTAAAAGGGAAAAATAATAAAAAATATTATAATATAGCTTTTAAAATAATTATTATAAAAATAAATAAATTTATCTATATATATATATATATATCTTAAGTAATTTATCTATATATATTTGTTGGAGAACTCAAATACATATTAACTATATTTTAAAGCTCAAATTCTTATGCATTGTATATGGAAATGTAAAAGAAAAATGTATAAAAAAAAGTTGGAAAAACAATACAAATAAATATTGAAAATACAAAACGAAATTTATACGTAAAACTTTCCTTATATATTGAATTTTTTTTCAAAATTATGTTTTAAACATAATTGATTATATAGTTTTTTATTTCAAATCAAAACATATTATATTAAAAAATATTATTATTATTATATAATTAATTATTATTTATTTTATAAATATCTATATTTTTAAAATAATTGAATAAATAATAAAATTAAGTATATAATAAATTACAATTTAAATAATTAAAAGTTTAAAATTAATTATATTATAATATAATATTATATATTATATAAATATATAATTGATTAGGAATATGATATAATCGATCATATATCATATAATTGATTATGATATTGTTATACATATAATATCATATTATAATGTGATTAGTTTTAATATATTTATAATAAAATAAAAAACTATAAAATAATATTTTAAAAAATTATTTAAAATAAAAAGTTTAATAATAAAAATAAATTTAAACAATAACAAATATTAAATAAATAAGAATATTATTATAAATAAATTTATAAAATGGTATTAACATTAATAAATTTATATAATAATATTGATGACAAAATTAAAAATTAAAAATTATAATATTAAATAAAAATTAATAATAAAAATTATTTAATAATAATAAATAAAAACATTATTAATTAAATTAAAATTTAAAAGTAATAAAAATATTTATGATATAGTTAACTATAATCATATTATAATAAATAAAAATTATAAAAAATACTTAAAATTTTATACAATCATTATAAATATTAAATAAATAACAATAATAATATAAATAAATTAATATAATAATATTGATAATAAAATAAAAATTTAGTAATAATAATTAAATAATTTTATTATAACATTTTTAATAAAAAAATCATTTTTATTTATTATATCAATGAATTTTTCATAATTTTATTTTTATTTTTATTATTTTTTTCTTAAAAAAATAACTTTACAACTTTACTTTTTATTTTTTTTTCCTCTATCTCATAATTATCCTTTAAAAGCAGCAAAGTCTTGCTAATCAGATTTTCAAAGTTACACACCAAGAATGCCAAAAAAAGTCAATTTTTGAATGGAAAGAAAAAGATGGTTGAACAAATAGTAGATGGATGGAAGTTTACCTGAGGAAGCAGCCATCGTAAATAACACGGGCACCGTTGACTCCGGTGGTGCAGTTGCGGATTTTGGCGGCGGCGGTGGCAAGGCAGGTGGCGCAGTCCGTGATAGAGAGGTAGTTCCTGCATTGAAACATGGCATAGACAGGATCAGTTCCGGTGGTTCCTTGAGCAGTTGCAAAGTGCTTGCTTTGGTTGCTAACTTGTGCTGTCAGATCATCCAAACTCGCGTTTAGGTTTTGCATGAAATTTGACAAGTTGGGTACAGTGAATCCGCTGCAATCCCATTTGAGAAAAAATATTTGAGGATCTCCCACTGTACTCTCTAAGCTCCACCATGACCACAGCACCAACAAGGTTAGGTCTAGGAGCCTTAGCTGCACCATATTCTTTAACAAGGGTTCAAATTTGATACAGGCCTCAGAAAAAGTCCATTGGTGGACTAAGATGATATCTAAATCTGAGGAATGGATGAGAGTGTTTTATTTAACATTTTGATATTGACTCCAAACTAATGTTTGGTTTGAAACTTTGAATTTTGGCTAAGGATTTAATTATGATGACATTGAAGTGCATTGTGGACCTGTGATGCGTAGTCAACACAAAGCAACATGTGAATTATTTGCGGAAACCATAACAGTAACAGCAAATACATTTCAACTCTCTGACATGAATATCCAAACTAAAGATTAATGATATTTGTTATAATAACATATTCCTTAGTGATAGTGTATGATTTTGACATGTGGATATAACTGTTCTAACTTCTTTAGTGATTTGTTGTTGAAATTTTGCATGTATAATTTAATCAATATAGATCAATATGAAAGATCAATATATCATTTAAAAATGTTTGTGAAAACGAGTTCCTCTTTACAATGAACTAAATCACGATAAAAAAAACCCTTATACAATTACTGTGGAATAATTCCTTTTATAATTTTTATTTATACACTTACTTAGCAATTAATCATAAAATTGTCAAGTAATTATATCAAAATATTATTAGTCATTATTATGACAAGTGTAGCCCACATCAGGGTTCCTAGTTAAATTTGGTCTGACAAAAGGATAGAGACAATAAAAGCAGGCACACACTTAACATATTAACCTGTTCTATTTGTACATATTTATTAAAAACATGTTAACATATCATATTTGCGTGCACACTTAACCTTAGACCTTATACCCTATATTTGTGTACATACACATACTTAATAAAATAGGTATACATATTTATTAAAAACATATATTATTGCTTACCCTTTCATATTTATTATTCATTCAGTTTTTACTATTTGATTGTAATTTTTAATGAATATAATATGCAGAAATAAAGTGTTAGATGTGAGTGAATATAAAAGAAACGTATTTAAGACCTTAAATAGTTTAAATCTAGTAAAATTATTTTTATACAAGAGACTAAGTCATTGTTTTTAATCTAAAACTTTAATGAAAATAAATTTACTTATATATTATTTCTTTTAATCCAGTGTAGATTTTTAATTCAACTTAAATTTCTAATAAATTATAATCACAAGAGTAAGAAGTCATTTTTATTAATAAATATTAATTGTTAATATTTAATTTTAATTAGTAAGAAATTTAAATCCACCATCTATACGTTCTTTTCTTTTCATTCTTTTTTAACTACTAAGTCAACTTTATAACTTCTTCTTTGAGAGTGTAATAGTATAAGCAAAGCAATAAGTATTTTTATCTCTCTTGATCAAAGAAAAACAAAATAGACTACTTTAAAACCTTTTCTATTAATGTGCCATAGACAGATTCTAGATTATACTTATATGATCAGATGGTGCAATTGCTCTTGAAATCAATTTTTGTTTTTTATCTGCAAATGTTAGTCGTTATGTGTTAGCTTTCGTTAACAATAGGTTCGAACTTACTACCTATTTCATCTTCTTTTTTTTCATATCCTTCTTTAATATTAAATCAACTTTATAAGTTCGAAAAATCAACTTAATATATGCATGTTTGGTGGTGGTAAAAAATACATATTTATAAATTATATTAGTTAGATACATATTTTTAGTTCTTTGAGATACATTTTCTGTAAAAGAAAACAACTTCTAATTTTGGTGTAAACAATGAAATACCTGGTTAGAGAATTTTGGTGTAAACAATGAAAATTACTTGAAAGAATTGAGGTAGAGAATGATGGTGCTGAGTGGATATGCCGAGCACTCACGAAGAGGAAGATACATGCAGTACAATTCATATTGTGGTGTACCTTATTAATTAATAATTGTTCTTTAAAATGCCAACTCCAGTGATGAAAGATATTAAGAGATTGTAGAGGGAATTTCTATGGAGTTGGGAAGTGAAGGATGGAGAATTGTATGGGTGAGTTGGGAGCAGAGATATGTAAACCAGAAGAATTAGGAGGTTTGTGAGTGAATATGAAGACTTGGTAAAGAGGATGTAGGACTGTGGAAGGAAGTGTTGGTATTTAAATATGAAATTTGGAAGAATCTTAAAAACACTTGAAGAAGTTATGAGTTGTGATGGGGGAGAGACTTGAGAAAAATACCTGAATCTGGGAAATAAACAAGTTGTTTCAACAAAGCAGTGGAGTGGAGAGTTAGGAGAGGTGATGATAGGACAAAGTTCTGGCATAATGGATGGAATGGATGAGAGGTGTATATGATAAGAAGTTCAGTAGCCTATTTATGAATTCTAATATTGGGGATAGATAGGTGGAGAAAATGTGAAGGATGACAGGGCAACAATGAGAATAGAATTTAGTTGAAGAAGGTATTCACGACCATCCTCATCTTCTTTCACATTTGTGCTCTTTTGGCCACTTACGATTTCTAGGACTACAATACCATAGCTGTAGATATCAGCCTTCTCTGATAATTGACCATGGATTGCATATTCAGGTGCTGTATATCCCCTCACAACTGCACAACACATGTAGTAGTCCATAGTTAATAAATGAACACTTACACATATATATCATGTTACATTTTTCCCAGATGAATTTCAAGAAATTCAAGTGAATGCAAATTGTTCTGACTAACGATGTTCCTGCAAATCTTGTGCTAAGATGAGAACGATCCTCTGGGAGAAGCCTTGCCAACCCAAAATCAGCAATTTTAGGCTGAAGATCATCATCCAGAAGGATATTAGCAGTCTTGATATCTCTGTGTATGATGGACACGTGGAACTCCTCATGTAGATATGCTAATCCTCTTGCTGTGCCCAAGATTATATCATACCGTTGTTTCCAATTTAGAGGACCTCTGTCACCTGTTTCCACCAGGTTTGTATATCATATACTTAAAACGGGTGAAAAGAGAAGAAAAATAATGAAATTTTAAAAAATGATATTATCCTATTAGAGGTTGAAAGTTACCAAATAAAAATCTGTCAAGACTACTGTTGGCCATGTATTCATAAACCAGGATTCTTTCTTCTCCTATAATGCAGCAACCAAGAAGTCTAACCAGATTTCGATGATGAGCATTGCTTGTGAACTTCACTTCACTTTTAAAATCATCCTCCATCTTGCTTGATTTCCCTAACACTAATTTCCTGACTGCAACAATTTTTCCATTTTTCAGAGTACCCTGATCAGTAGTATATGATAGATTAACTTTAGAATGAAAGTGACTTTGGTCTGTTATTAAAGTTGTAGCATTAAATATTTCATTCTTAGGTTTTCGAAATCTTTGTTGAAAATTAAAAAAAAAATAAAAATTATTCACCCTTATTGTCTTTTTGAACATGTTTTCCATTGTGATATTTAAACACGATACAACTAATGTTTACCTTGTATACATCACCAAATCCTCCTTCTCCAAGTTTATTGTCGTTACTAAAATTTTGTGTTGCTGCTTTCGAGTCGGCATATTTGTAAATAACTGGACCTTTCAACTCGGTTGCTCCCAATATATCACCTGCGAAGGAATAAAGTAAAACAAGAATGTCTTGGATTTACAGAACTTTAGATAAATATAATGTATTCTTAACATGAAGTTCGAAATAACTCGTGAATATATATTCTTTCCGAACACTAAATAACATCCATTAAGAATGTTTTGTAGTTTTTTTTAAATAACAAAGTCGTATAAGGATTTGAAAATTTAGTAATAAGTAACTCACAAGTGAAATTTCTCCATTATAATCGAGTAGATAAAGTATTTCTAACAGTAATTAAAATTAAAATAGTCTGTGATCAAAAGAGATTACAATTGCAATTTGCACCGATATTGAAGAAGAAACTAATAGTCAGGATTTTAAATTTTAAAAACACTGAAAATGCAATTCAAGAACTATAATATCAAGCATAATAAAATTAAAGACTTTCCAAATTTATAACTTACCTCTTGGAAACCTCTTAGGTTTTCTGGATCTTCGCAAGGCAAACCATGCAAGGATAATGAAAAGTAGACCTCCACCTCCAACAACACCACCTACAATGGCCCACTTCTTTCTTGAACCTCCTGAGCATAAAGATGTTGACATATATATTCCTAATGCTGGTCTGCTTGTACTAAAAATATTTTATTTTATTTTTATTGCTGATTTCATAGTATTACATGTCAATAATCTCTGTTAATTTTTATGAAAGTAACTATTAAAATTTTTTAATTTATGTAAAATTAAGAACACTCGTTATACAAGTAAAAATCAGCTAGAACATCACATGGATTACATTCATTAATCAAAGAAAAAGAGGAAGGAAATTACTGTAATGAATTCACCTCGTTTTAAGTAGGGTGTGATATCAATGGTTTGGTTATCAGGAAAGAAGGGTGCGGTGGAGTATCCCATGAAACAGCCAGCATCATATGCTCTACCCTTTGTGTTGGGAAGACAACTTTGTAAATTACTGTATCCAACTTGCATGCAACTCAGACATTTAGCCTCGGTTGCAGTTTCAACAGACTGTGCAACAGCATAAATTGCACTACCACCAGCTGCCACATGTGTCTTAGTAGCTGCATAAAACCCTTCGATGTTTGGTGTTGTAGTTTGGAGCTCCATTAACACTCGCTGTGAAAATAATTTAAAACTAGTGGCATCTTATGAGATTTTCTGGTTGCAGATTAATAATGCAATCCTTTTCTCCCATAAGTCTAATCCTTACCATAACTTTTGCCGCCAAAAAATGAAATAGCGACTTGTGAGAAATTTTCATCTCCTTCCATTCTACAAGTCTCATAAAAATAATGGTTATGATACTAGTCTCGTCACACCCAACATCAAACTCAAACATATCAGACTACATGTCACATCATTAATAAATAATATTCAATTGATTTACTTATTAGATTTAGAATTTGAGTTCTGATATCACTTGTTGCAAGATTTTGAATACAAATACAATCATACAAGTGTTTATACACTACTTCTAACCCAAAACCTTAAGACAATGGGTTTATGAGTCTTCTCACTTATATGGTGTTTAACTTACTCATTTTTACCCAATGTAAGACTTCAACATCACACTTGTATCCTAACAAGTTTCGGATTTGGATAGATGCAGTGTTGAAGCAAGCAAGACAGTCAATTCTGGAGAGACAGTTTCTGCATTGAAACATAGTATGTATGAGGATCCTTCCCCTGGCTTGTAATTCTGCAGTGGCGAAGTGTTTTCTATGATTGTCAACTTGATCTCTGAGCCTTGAAAACGTTCCATTGATATTGGCAAAGAAGCTACGCAAGTTGGATGCGTTATACTTGCTGCACCTCTGGTTTAGAAAATGTGTTTGTGGGTTTGCAACAGAACCATATGCATGAACAACATAACAGTGCAGCACCATATCAAGGTTAAGGCCAGTAGATTAGGTTTCAGAATCGTAACTTCTAGCTGTTTAAGATATTTAGTGTCTTATCATAGAGACAGAACACACAAGTATTTGGTTGCCTTAGTCTGCTAAATAGTCAGTCACTGAGAGGAATGAGTGTAAGAGATGAACGATGGTAATGATGACACCCTAGTGCATGTGGTGGAAATCCTCAGACACAGATAAGGTGCTTAGAAAACTTGGATTTTACTTTAATGTGTCAATGATTTCCATAACTACACACCTCTTGAATAGTGGCGCACCCAAAAGTAGAATTTAGAAAATTTTGGAATGTATATGCAACTCAATGATCTAGTATGTTACATATGAATATTAGAAAGGGAAATAATGAGTGTTAATATCTTTATTCTATTAAAAATTATATATCAGTAAATAAAATATCTTAAAGCAATTTTATATATTTTATTGATAGTGAATTAATAAAATATATATTTTGATTGATAATATTATTCACTTTTGCAATATGAACACATGACTTGAGGTGGGGTTCTAGTTACATGTAAGATTTGAAAGGATATGAAACACGTGCAACTCCTGAGTTTAACGAGGGGTTCCATTTACAAAGAGGTTTAAAATAAATAAAGAATACTCAAATCTTTATTTTAAAATTGAGGAAAAAGTTCTAGTAAATGTACACAAAAGATATGAAGATTTGATACCCATTTTGGAAAACTCAAGGATCATATTTTGACAAATGTTTTAATTACATGGATCCTAAGAAAACTCATGATGCAAAAAGGAACCGTAAATGGTCTTTCCAAGACAAATTGCAGTTCAATAATGGGGGCAGAATCAAGAAAAAGGAGCAAGCTGAAGATTAAAGAAATAGCAAGCAACAAAACACGGATTTAGCTATTTTAAAACAATTAAATAGCTAATCTAATTCGACTAAACCAACCAACAAAGAGAAATCAAATTGGACTCACACTTGCATGATTTTGGACAAGGACACCAGAAAGTATATATCATCACACGCGTTGACAAAACATGCTTAACTCTATAACAATAAATATCAACACCGTCTAACATATAGGTTCTACTTTAATTGTACCATTGATAAACAACTGAAATGAAAAACAAATCCACATGCATCTAAATTATTCTATTAAATTAATGTCATCAAGACCCATTGCCACATCCCATTATCATCGAGCTGATACAATAGAAATGGAAGCAGTAGCATTAGATGAACTAGTAGAGTTGCCTTCCCGAGTCATCACATTCGTTCCAACAAACACAGGCATAGTTGGTCGCGGGTGCTCCACTGAGTTCTTGCTTTTGAGTAATACTACTACTTCAGACATTGTTGGCCTCGTTGCAGCTGTTGCCTGAGTACATAGTAAAGCAATTTCTATTATTCTCTTCACTTCTTCTGCATCATATTCATTAGGGTCTATGGCCTCTTCCAACAGCTCCAGGTGAGAGCCTCTCTCGTACAGTTTCCATGACTGTTAAGTGAAAATCAAAGGTCTCACAATGTATCATGTCAAGACAAAAACTATAATTCCTAGTTAATTATAGCAACTTGCTTACTCGTTGGAGAAGATATTCACTATCATCCTCATCACCCTTCACATCGGTACTCTTTTGACCACTTATGATTTCTAAGACTACAATGCCATAGCTGTAGGTATCAGCCTTCTCTGATAATTGACCATGCATTGCATACTCAGGTGCTGTGTATCCCCTGCAAGAGCATGATATATAGTCCATAATTAATGAAAGAACACTCACACATGGCATGTTACATTTTTCCCACATAAGCTTTTAATTTGTCTCTTTTGCAACGACTTGATGCTTGAATAAATGCCAAGAAATTAATCTTAGTGCAATAGTTTTGCCATACAATGTTCCTGCAAATTTTGTGCTAAGATGAGAACAATCCTCTGGGAGAAGCCTTGCCAACCCAAAATCAGCAATTTTTGGCTGAAGATCATCATTTAACAAGATATTAGCAGTCTTGATATCTCTGTGTATGATGGACACGTGGAACTCCTCATGTAGATATGCTAGTCCCCTTGCTGTGCCTAAAATTATATCATAGCGTTGTTTCCAACTGAGGAAACCTTTTCTCTTACCTGTTCATTTCCAAGTAAGATCGTTGACAAGATAGGAAGAAATGAATAAATATGTCAAAAAAAATGGAATTCTATCAGTGTTTGACATGAGTTATGTACCAAATAAGAATTTGTCAAGACTGCTATTTGCCATATACTCGTAAACCAAGATTCTCTCTTGGCCTTTGCTGCAACAACCAAGAAGTCTAACCAGATTCCGGTGATGAACATTACTTATAAGCTTCACTTCACCTTCAAAATCATCCTCCATCTTGCTTGATTTCCCCAAAACTAGTTTTTTTACGGCAACAACTTTTCCATTTTTCAGAGTACCCTGTTAAAAATAGTTTGTATGACTGGGTTTTCCTCTTTTGTTTTCAAAAAATTTCTGAGATAGGATATTTTTCTTTTGAAAAAGAAAACGTGTTTCTTTTTATATTTTGTTCTTCAAAAGAAACATAAGATATAATTGACAGCTTTAAAAAATGGCCTAATGATCACTGTCTTTGAACATGGTTTTGATGACAGTGTTGAAAAAGACAGCATAAATTTACCTTGTATACATCACCAAAACCTCCTTCTCCAAGTTTGTTTTCAGCACTGAATTTTTTTGTTGCAGCTTTCAAATCTTTATACTTGTACTTAACTGGACCTTTTAACTCAGTTGCTCCCAATATGTCACCTGCTAATTAAGAACACGCACCACTTCTGATTTTGTAATAGAGACGAGAAATTACTTTTATATGAAAAACCAATCATGAAGGAAACTAAAAAAGTTTCAATTGTGGAGTTATTTGATGAAAAAACAGATATTGAAGAACAAAATTGCATTAAGCAAATCCTTTTCTTACTACGTATCATTACATTCTTTTTCGAATTGAAAAGCACTAAAAATGCAAAGCAAGAACTCTTTAGCAACAAGCATTGCAATGAAGACTTTCCATATTTACATACCTCTGTGAACATCCTTTGATTTTCTATACCATCTCCAACCAAACAACAGAAGGAGGAGAAGAACAGCTCCAACAACACTACCACCTATAATACCCCACTTCTTCCTTGAACCTCCTGCAATAAAGTACAAAAATTTGACATCAGTTCCAAACAGGTATGCAGGTGCCATAAAAAAATTGAAGGCGTATTTTTTAATTACAAACTTTATTTTTATTTTGAAACTCATTCAGAATAATAAAAGAATGAAAACGGATTATAATATTTAAAATAAAAATACATAATTGATACATTTATATTTAATAGTTTAGTAATTCCTGTAAATATAATAAATTTTAGTTTTGATCCTACACTTATTTTTGGACTTCAGGAAATTCCTATCCCACGTCTACATACATATCCTCTTTCCGTTTCAAATATATTATATTTTAGGCTTTTAACATGCATCAAATTAACTAATTTTTTAGTTTTCAATGAAATATTAACTATTTTATTCTTAATTTCAATAAATTACATTAGCAGATAAAAATAATATATTTATTAAGAGTTTAATTATTTTAGTAAAGCTAGTTTAATAAATAATATTTTACTTTTACCTTTTAATCTATAATTTTAAGACGGGTTACATGTCATTACATCATTGATGTTAGTGACAATTTAAAAAACTATGAGGATCAAATTTTTTAAAAAAAATAAACATTTTAAAAGTAGAACTTGTAATCTATATGAATTCTAAAGATATATTTAAAGCACATCTTCTTCATAACTGTTTATAAAAAAAGAAAATGTTTTGAAATTTTAGATGACCCTTGTCTAAATATACATCAAAAGAAAAAGAAAGGGAATTGTTGTAAAGCTGTACCTTGATTTAAAAAGGGTGCAATATCAATGGTCTGATTCGCAGCAAAGAAAGGTGTGGTGGAGTATCTCATAAAACAGCCAGCATCATATGCTGTCCCATCTGTGTTGGGAAGACAACGTTGTAAGTTGTTGTATGCAACTTGCATGCAGTTGAGACAATTACTCTTTATGGCAGTTTCAACACACTGTGAAACGGCATAAATTGCACTAGCACCAACAACCGGTGTCTTAGTAGCTGCATAAAAACCTTCAATTTTTGGTGTTGCTTCTTGGAGCTCCATTAGCACTTGTTGTACAGCCACTCTAAAACCAGTCACGGTTGAACTCGTGTTCCCACATGATACACCACCGCCAGGTTCATTGGTTTCATCGTAGAACCTGTCACTCTCATACCTCATCTCACATTTTCAGAATATCCAACATCAAAATCAAATACATGTTCTGACTCAAATGCTCAGTAGCCACTAACTAATCTGAATATATTGAACTGTTGTATACAATAAATTATCAATGGCGACTTCAGATGATATAGAAATATCATGATCACGTTATATTTTGAATAAAAACCAATAACTCATTATTGATATTATATCAGAAAAAAAAAAGTGTTTATTATGAAAACCTGAGGAAGCAGGAGTCATATATGATTCTGGCGCCATTAGCAGCAGAGCAGTTGCGGATTTGGGAGGTGGCAGTGTTGAAGCAAGCAAGACATTCACTTGTGGAGAGATAGTTTCTGCATTGAAACATAGCATATGTGAGCACCTCTCCCCTGGCTTTATCTTCTATGGCAAAGTGCTTATGCTCTTCATTGCTAATTTGTGCTTTCAGGCTTGCAAACGTTTCATTGATATTAGCAAAGAAGCTACGCAAGTTGGATGCGTTGTACGCGCTGCACCCCTTGTTCAGTAGATTTGTTTGTGGATTTTCAACTGCACCATGTACATGAGTATTATTGGAACTCCACCTTATCAAGAGTAAGACCAGTAGCTCAAGTTGCAGCATCCGAGCTGTTAACTTTGTTCAACTGCAAAAATATATTCTTCAATGGAAGAGTCCAATAGACCGAGGACGATTACTGTTTTTGTTGTTGTTTTTGTTAGGAAATGGTTAATCTTCTACGTTGCAACCATTGGGCTAGGTTTGACCTTTTGATGAAGAATTAATGATGATTGATGACACTGCAGTGCATCTTGGACTCAGAAAGCCTAATCAACACGTACATATATAACGCTTAATTAGAAAATTTGACGTTAACTTTTAATTAAGATGAGTAAGTTAAGCTAGCTAGCCACCACTCTTCTCACCTCTAATATTATAAATGGCATATTGACCATAGAATCTAAACAGTACCTAGGATGCACTTTCTGGATTTTTAAGGACTAACACCAATGAGCCAAAACCAATTTTATTAAAAATTAAACCACCATTTTTAACCTAAAATTTTTAAAAGGTAATAAATTTGTGATCATTTTTAATATGCTCTTCAGCATATTTATTTTTATTTCACATGAAATTTCGACTGATGCTTAGATTTCCAACAATACTGTCTAACAAATATCTAAGAGTGAAATTTGTAGAATACGACCTCCTGGTCTCTTAACACAGTAAAGTGAGAAGAGTGTAGAGAGACTACAAAGAGTGTCACATTCATACCCTTGATACACAAATGGTTTTCAGAATTAGCAAATGTACCTTGTTTCAAAATTGAATCTACCTCAATACTATATATATGTAGTAGTTAATTTCTTCCAACAGGCACAAGGAAAAATGACAGAAGCTAACATAAGAAAAATTGTACAAGGAAGGAAACAGATCTAATACACTATGAAGAGACACTAATTAAGGCTGCTATGGAGCTCATTAAGTGATTTATGAATGGTAACCCTAACCTAAAAGTCCATTAGAAAAGCCATGATTAGTTTAGTCATTTATTGTGCAAACCAGAAACCACAGGTTGGTGGAGAGGAGGAGGAATTGAAGGCTTATCAATGAATGGAGTTGACCAATGGAAGATGCCCTCAGCCGCCTACTCAACAAGAAAGAGCTAACTCAAGCTAATTAGTGTCCAGTTCATACACCATGAGACAATTTTCAACAAATTAAAATTAAGTTATACAGTTTAGGAAAAGATAAATATTTTTAAATTTAAAACTAGTTAAGTATAAATTATATTAGTAAAATTATTTTTTATAATATTTTTTCAAAATTTGTATATAAACTAACTTTACTTCATGAAAAGTTATTTATTTGATTTTTTTCTTATTTTGTTATGGTAAAAATATTTATAGATATGTTTATTCCTATACTGTTATAATCTTTTCCATCACATTCTCCTAAAATTTTATACCACCAAACTCATTTGACTGTGGAAATTTAAAATAGAAGATTAAAATTTGATTCTTTTTTTAATTTTTAAAACTGAATGTAAAACGGTGTTGTGATCCTTATGCAGTCTTATTACAGTGAATAGTTTGGTAACAATAAATTTATAACCACAATAGATATTGCCATCCATGATTTAAAACCTTAGAACATAATGAGTTGTAAAAAGGGACAACTCATTCAACTTGCCATTAACTTGCCAAGAAGGGAAGGAGTTTAAGAAACAACAAAAAAATTCCAATACTGAACAAATATTGCATGTTCTGCTAAATGTTTCTAATAAAATTAAGATATACTAAAAAATTATAGAATTATAAAATACTATTAACATAGTAATTATTAACATCAGTTAACAAAATAACTATCAAGATACACAAAAGAAAAATCCTTTAAAATATTGGTTCTCAAACCATTTATAATAAGTTTGTTGGGCTAAAAAAATTACTTAGTTAAATATTTGAACTCATAATTAATACAACGTTCTAAGTAGCCTGAGATATCAAGGAAGATTCTTTTTATTTCAAGGTTGAAAAAATTAACCCACTATCAAAATACAGAAATAAATTTACTATATAAGTAAATAAAATAATAATAATAATAATAATAATAATAATAATAATAATAATAATGAGAGGAAAAAAATATGCAGGAATTTGAGTAAATTGTTTTGCATAGTAACTATTTTTCAAATTATTTTATTCTCACCCATACTATCATCACACATTTGGAAATTTTTGTATACATTGTGAAAAATCCTATCTCTACATGCTGAGAAAATATCCCACCTTTTTAAAAGAAAATGCAAAATTAATAGGAGCACATTTAGTGGAAGACCCTCTTTTCTTGACCTGTCCCAATCTTCTCTAACGTGCTTCATTTCTACAAAGTGGCTAATTCATCAACGTCACATCAATCACTACTTCACAATTTACTTGGTATCTGTGGCACTAAATGAGCAATACTTGGAAGAAAAATCCCCTTCCTTTCAGACCTTGTTTCCTTCAGTAGCTCAAAACTTCTAATTCCTTGACTGGACATCACATAAGCTATTCTTAAGATATTCATCGTGCTGAGAGCATTGAAATAGAAGCAGTAGCATTAGATGTAAAGGAACCAGTCGAGGTAGAGGTGTCAGCTGCCCTAGTCCTCAAGTTAGATTCAACAAATACAGGCATAGAAGGCCTAGTTTGCCCCATTGAATTCTTGATTTTGAGTGAGGCTACTACTTCAGACATTGTTGGCCTTGCAGCAGCTGATGCTTGAATGCAAAGCAAAGCAATTTCTATGACTTTCTTCACTTCTTCTTCCTCATACTCTTCAGGATCCAGTGTCTTGTCAACCAACTCCAAATGCATGCCTTCCTCATATAGTTTCCATGCCTGTTAATGGCCAAATGTTATTTTGAAGAGTTTAAATTCAATGTGCTCAGTGTTACCATCAATTCCAATCAAAATTCATGTAAATATAACTTTTGAGGTAATATGATAAAATAATAAACTTATTGTACAATTGTAATTTGATTAGATGAGAATGTAAACACTCAAGCCATTGTTTGTACATATATAAATAGGTTTAATAGACATTTTTGTTCCTAAATTTTGTAAAAATTTGTAATGTTTTTTCTCGTATTTTTTTTAATTGGGTCCCATATTTTATTAAAATCTGTCAATGTGACCCTTTCCGTTAGATTGATGTGAACGACTTTAACTATGTGAGGACGTGGCACACAGGTGTCATTTTATAATTAATTGAATTTTTTTTTGTATTGATATAGTGACGTGGCAAAGTAATTAATTTTTTCGAAAAGATTAATAATTATAATTATGTTATATATTATATTAGAAGAAGAATAAAATGT
This sequence comes from Lablab purpureus, assembly GCA_030347555.1. Lineage (NCBI taxonomy): Eukaryota > Viridiplantae > Streptophyta > Magnoliopsida > Fabales > Fabaceae > Lablab > Lablab purpureus. The sequence continues at coordinate 21,779,020 of CM059259.1, forward strand.
TTCATTCATATGAGTCGAAGGTGAGCAATGGAGTTAGAGAGGGTTAGACGTAACGCGTACTGTTGAGTTGGAGACGTCATTATCAGATATTTAGAGGCCCTTTACGATTATCTGATTGTTGTTGTCGAGTTTGGTGTGGGGGTTAATGGTTGTATGAGAGTATTGTTTTATTAGAGTTTTTTGTGCCTTTAAGATTTTGATTCAGTACTTTGTATGCACTTTGTGACTTTATTAGGGTTTGGGTGTCCCACCATGTCGAACTATTTGTTCTCTCTATGGTCCAAAATTGCTTTTTTTGTGGTTCCAAAGTTGTTTTCAATGTATGGTGACCGTTCTTTTGTCTGTAAGGTTAGTATCGGTGGCCCCTTTATGATTATTTGATTGTTGTTGTCGAGTCTGGTGTGAGGGCTAATGGTTGTATGAAAGTATTGTTTTATTAGGGTTATTGTGCCTTTAAGATTTTGATTCGGTATTTTGAATGCACTTTGTGACTTTATTAGGGTTTGGGTCCCACCATGTGGAAGTATTTGTTCTCTCTGTGGTCCAAAATTGTTTTTTATGTGGTCCCAAAGTTGTTTTCAGTGTATGGTGGATTGTTTTGTTATTTTAGTTGTTTATGTTTGTATATCTATATTTGACAGGTTGGCATTAATATTTATGCATTATTAGCTATGTACGAGGGTTTCTTTGAAGTAGTGGTCCATCATGGGGGGAGTTTGTAAATGTTAGGGAAGTTAAATATGTTGGGGAGTCATCCACATGGTCATGTGACCCAGATAGATGGAGTTATTTCGATATTTTAGGTATTCTTAAGGACATGGAGTATATTACAGTGAAGGAACTGTGGTACTCTACTGGTGGATTGCAAGATAAGTTGAATGTGTTGGTTGATGACAAGGGTGCCATTGATATGACCAATATTGCAAAAAAACATGGTCAAGTACATTTATTTGTGGTACACATGATTTCTGAACCTGATTTCTACGAGGGTAATGTGGCTCAGGAGGGTAATGTGGCTCAGGAGGCTGGGGTAGAGTGTAAGAGTGGGAAGGGTACTGAGAGTGAGGCTGAGGGTGAGAGCGAAAAGGATTGTCAGGATCAAGCTGAGGGTGAGAGTGGGAAGGGTACTGAGAGTGAGGCTGAGGTTGAGAGTGAAAAGGATTGTCAGGATGAAGATGAAGCTGAGGCTGAGAGTGGGAAGGGTACTGACAGTGAGGTTGATGTTGAGAGTGGAAAAAATTGTGAGGATGACGCTAAGGGTGAGAGTGAAAAGGATTGTCAGGATGAAGCTCAGGCTGAGAGTGAGGATGAGGTTCAGAGTGAAAAGGATTGTGAGGATCAGGTTGAGGGTGAGAGTGGGAAGGATGCTGAGGTTGAAGATCTTTCTGAAGATTCTTCTTGGTTAAGAGACCCTCCTCAGCCACATTACTCTCGTATAAATCAGGTTCAGAGATCATGTGTACCACAAATAAATGTACTTGACCATGTTTTTTTTTGCAATATTGGTCATATCAATGGCACCCTTGTCATCAACCAACATTCAACTTATCTTGCAATCCACCAGTAGAGTACCACAATTCCTTCACTGTAATATACCCCATGTCCTTAAGAATACCTAAAATCTCGAAATAACTCCATCTATCTGGGTCACATGACCATGTGGATGACTCCCCAACATATTTAACTTTCCTAACATTTACAAACTCCCCCCATGATGGACCACTACTTCAAAGAAACCCTCATACATAGCTAACAATGTATAAATATTAATGTCAACCTGTCAAATATAGATATACAAACATAAACAACTAAAATAACAAAACAATCCACCATACACTGAAAACAACTTTGGGACCACAGAAAAAACAATTTTGGACCACAGAGAGAACAAATACTTCCACATGGTAGGACCCAAACCCTAATAAAGTCACAAAGTGCATTCAAAGTACCGAATCAAAATCTTAAAGGCACAAAAACCCCAATAAAACAATACTTTCATACAACCATTAACCCTCACACCAGACTCGACAACAACAATCAGATAATCATAAAGGGGTCATCGACACTAACCTTACAGACAAAAGAACGGTCACCATACACTGAAAACAACTTTGGGACCACAAAAAAAGCAATTTTGGACCATAGAGAGAACAAATAGTTCGACACGGTGGGACACCCAAACCCTAATAAAGTCACAAAATGCATACAAAGTACCGAATCAAAATCTTAAAGACACAAAAACCCTAATAAAACAATACTTTCATACAACCATTAACCCCCACACCAAACTCGACAACAATAATCAAATAATCATAAAGGGCCAGCGACACTAACCTTAAAGACGAAAGAACGATTCACTGTCTACCTCCACCGACGAACGAACAATTGCTCTCTAACTACACCCACTACAGCAAATCGATCTCTAACCCTCTCCAACTCAACGGTACACGTTATGTCTAACTCCATTGCTCACCTTCGACTCACATGAACGTTTTATTCTTCTTCTAATATAATATATAACATAATTATAATTATTAATATTTTCAAAAAAATTAATTACTTTGTTCCGTCACTATATTAATACAAAAAAAATCCAATTAATTACAAAATGACATCTGTGTGCCACGTCCTCACACAGTTATCGTCGTTCACGTCAATCTAACGGAAAGGGTCACATTGACAGATTTTAATAAAATATGGGATTCAATTGAAAAAAAAAAACGAGAAAAAACATTACGAATTTTCACAAAATTTAAGGACCAAAATGCCTATTAAACCTATATAAATATGCTATTTGTTTACTCCATAAAAGAAAGTTGAAAATTTTCTTTATGTGGTTATGTGAAATTTCTTACCCTTTGAAGGAGGAATTCACCGTTAGCATCTGCCCTCAATTCACTATTCTTCTGGCCACTTATTATTTCTAGGACTACAACACCAAAGCTGTAGGCATCAGCCTTCTCTGATAACTGACCATGGATTGCATACTCAGGTGCTGTGTATCCCCTGACATGTATACAAATTTTATAGCATGATTAATGAAAGAATGTTTATTTACAGTCAGCATGAAATGGAAACATCAAAGAAAAATAATCATAATAAGAAAATAGATGTCTCTTTTATTACATCTAACTCTCTAATAGAAACAAACATTTGGTCTTACAATGTTCCTGCAAATCTTGTGCTAAGATGAGATTGGTCCCCTGGTAGAAGTCTTGCCAACCCAAAATCAGCAATTCTTGGTTGCATCTCATCATCCAAGAGGATATTGCTAGTCTTTATATCCCTATGTATGATGCAAACGTGGAAATCCTCATGTAGATAAGCCAAACCCTTTGCTGTGCCTAAAATTATATCATATCTTTGTTTCCAGCTGAGAGAATCCTTTTCTTCACCTGTTTTTTGAAAATTTTATGAAATAGATTGAGTAAAGGGGAGGAAGAGAGGGGAAGATATAAAAAATAGAGATTCACAAAATGCTTCAATTAGGATATTGACATGAGTTTACCAAATAAGAATCTATCCAGGCTTTTGTTTGCCATGTACTCATATACAAGGATTCTCTCTTGGCCCTTACTGCAACATCCAAGGAGTCGAACTAGATTTTTGTGATGAACGTTGCTTATAAGCTTCACTTCACTTTCAAATTGTTCATCGATCTTACCGGATTGACCTAAAATTAATTTCTTCACTGCAACTATTTTCCCATTTTTCAAAGTACCCTGTTCCATGAATTGGTGATTTTAGCTATAGTTTTAAAAATTGATTTATCTTTGTCTCCAGAGAAATAGCTCGTAATAAATTTTGTCTCTCTTTAATATAACCTTGTCAGAATGAAGCATTTTTGTTTTGAAATTACCTTGTATACATCTCCAAAACCTCCTTCTCCTAGCTTATTTTCATCACTGAAATTGTTTGTTGCAGCCTTCAAATCCTTATACCTGAAGGAAACTGGACCTTTCAATTCTGTTGCTCCCAATATGTTACCTGACAAGGAAACAAAATTTGGAATATCTTAGTGAATAAATGAATTCAATTATTCATGTATCTACATTGAAACAAAGAAATTATACACTCCACAGTAATTGATTCCTTGGAATAAAGACTAAAGGAGTTTATTAGTACAAATTCAACTCTATTGGTATGAAATTAATATGAATAAATGTACTGAATCATAGATTATTATATATGATAAGTTGGTTAACTTCTATATTATACTGTGATAAAAGTCAAACCTAACACATAAGAAATCATCAATTCAAAGATTGTCCAAATTGTCTCACCTCTTCGAACCTTCTTGGGTTTCTTGTACCGTCTAAGCAAGGCAAATAGTGCAAGGAGGATCACAACAAGACCTACACCTCCAACAACCCCGCCAATAATGGCTGCCTTCTTGTTTGAACCCCCTGCAAGATGAAAGGGAAGTTTAAAAAATATTCTACTGTCATTCATTTTTAACTCAACCCTTCAAAATTGATATGCGATTTTCAACAAATGGAAAGGAATTATCCAAACTTTACCTTGTTGCAAGAAGGGTGTGATATCAATGGTCTGGTTATCAGCAAAAAAGGCTGTCTCTGAGTATCTCATAAAACATCCAGCATCAAATGCTCTGCCTTCTGTATTGGGTAAACAAATCTGTATGTTGTTGTATCCAACTGTGAGGCAATCCAGACAACCACTCTCTGAGACAGTTTCAGCACATTGAGCAATGGCATAGATTGCACCACCAGCCAGTTGTGTCTTGGTAGCTGCAAAGAAACCAGTGATTTTGGGGGTTGCAATTTGCAGATCCTTTAGCACTTGCTGTGCAGTTGTGTTAAAATCAGTGGCTCCTACTGCTGACTGATTTCCACAAATCATACTGTTGCCAGCCATAGTGGTCTGGTCAAAGAAGCCATTGCTCTCATACCTCAACAACAAAAGAATCAAACATCAAAGTTAGTTATGACTCAAGTTCATAAACTGCCAACTCATGTTATTGGCATGAAAACACATTCACACAGTCTAGGAAAAAACTAATTAACACTCTCAATCATCTATAAGCATCTCAATGGTAATTTGTGTTAATGTAACTATTAAGAAAAGGAAATAATCCCATATTTAAAAAATAATATAACTTGAATAAAATTTATATAACTGTAAAAAAAAATTTACATAATAGTAATTGATTTTATGTTTGAAATCTAATTTAATGTGGATGATATTTATTTTTTAAAATTTAAAATAGAGAGAATTACACTTATGTCTCTTAACAGAATGCTAGATGATAGTTAGACTCCCTTAAGTTTTAAAATATTCAATGATTTCTCGTAAGTTTTTAATAAAATAATAATCAAATTCTCCTCCAGTTTTTAAAACATACTTATCTCACTTATATTTTAATAAAATAACATTCATATATTTATCTCTTATTTTATTTAAAAATTATATATTGAGTAAAACTTAAATTAAAAAATAAAGTTTTAAAAATATAAAGTTAAATAATTATTGAATGACTAAATTATTATATATTGATAATACATTAAAAAAACCGTTTTGGTACTCAATTCTTTAAAAAAATGATTTTATATTTTAGAATTTTAATATTATTTTTCATATATTTTAATAAAACTTTAGTCGATATAGAATTTTTAAATAGAATAAGAAAAGTGAATAACAATTTCTTATGAATTTTATAGAAATCATAACTGATGTTAGTGATTTTAAAAAAAAGATATGTAATTGTTATTTTATTAAAAACTGAAGAGATGGAGTATATTTTAAAATTAGATGGGTGTAAGTATTATTAAATATACATTTTTCTTAATAATATTATATTAATAAAACCCTACCTAACAAATCACGAAATTTAAAAATTAAAGTTTTCAAATACAAAAAAAAATTCTGTAAACAAAAAAATAAATGTTTTTTACATTTTTAAAATATTATTTTGTCAAAAATATTTTTTTTATATTTTTATTAAAAACTATAATTTAGTCATGATATATTTTTATGATATTTTTAATATATAATTGTTAAATCATTAAATTTATTGCTTATAAAAATATTAAATTTTTAAATTTTCATCATTTTTATATTTAAATTTTAGTTAATATATTATTTAAAATTTAAAGTTTGAGTTTCATTTTATTAAAAAATATAATAAAAAAAATATTTATTTTAGAATCAGAGAAAATATAAATATTATTTAGTATGGCTTTAGAAGAGATAAGTGAAATTTATTTTAATAAATAAAAATAATATCTCATTTCTTTTTCAATTTTACACCACTGTTATAGAGCTAATAGGGTTGTACTAGTTCAATAAATGTACATCAGTCTCATTAAATAACATTTTAATATACAAATGTATAGCATATTTGTATTTTACTATATTGTTTTATTTTAATGATTTAGTTTTAGAAGATGGATCACGTTTTTTTATTAAATTAACAAAAGATCACTATGAGGTCAACTCAATGATCTTGTGGCCTCTAATTAAATAAATAGTTGTATTAAAGGCCTGATTATTGCTTCAGATAAGAACTAGTAATATGCTCCAACAATTCATGTTGCCAAAACATTTAGTTCATTGAATCCACCTTATTTATATAAAATTATTGACTATTTAAAAAGAAATTATAAGAGTTACTGTGTAACTTTGACTTTATAGGTATATCAATTTCATTATATAAATTTTCATATAAATGTTATTCTTAATGTATGCAATGTTTGTTTTTCCTCTGTTTACATGTTAGATAACTTCAAAGTAAGATAAAATATCATAAAAAATATGTGTAATTTTCTGTATAGTAAAGAGAGAAATAGGGATATAAAGAGATATATAAGATAAAATAATTAATGAAGAAATAAATAAAATAATATTATACTAATAATATATAATTCGAATAGATTTTTCTTGCCTTTTGTCAAATTAGGCAAGGTAATGACATAAAGGGAAAAAATGGTATTTTTACATCATCTCTCATTGTTTTCCTGCGAAAAGGTCAACTACCATTTACATTTTCTATTCATTTACCCAGTTACTTCTAAAATGTTAAAGTGACCCACTTTTTTTCTCAAAAATAAAAAAAATAAAGCATGCATTAAATAGTTAAATTATATTTATTAAATTTTCTTAATTTTATTAGAAAAACTTTGGGAAACTAATACACTGAAATTTGAAAGTATCTAAAAAAACGCACTCACAATGTATTCTGCCATGAACATATTTTCTATTAATGGATAAAATTATTTAAAATGCATATTTTTTACTAAGTCCATTTTTGTTAATAAATTTCACTATCTCTTCATTGTTCTTTGTTTCCTCTCGTCAACTTATCTAGAAAGCTGAACCAGGATTCTTGACTAAACCAATACAAATTTCTTCACTAATTTAATTAAAGGTCTTGTCAAAACATATTTAAAGTATAGTCTCATTTACATTATTAACGTCTCATATACAGTAGAATTAAATTTGCATGCCCCCACCATGAGGCTGCCAGAAAGAAAATACAAATAACATCATTTCACAATTTCATAACTAATGCATCACAAGTTCACATAACATTGATGCAACACACCAACTTTCAAAAGTCCTACACCTTTGCAATTCCATCATATACACGACAACTATTAAATATTATTATCTTTCATCTCATCCCAAAAAATATCTATATAATTTCTTCTATCCTTTTTCAGCAATAGAATTTCTTCTATAATATAATAATTATATATCGATATAAAAGAATCTTATAGAATAATAATACACTTTATGATATATGAATATGCATAACAAATAGATGTGATAATATGAACAAATAGTGAAGGATATATATAGGTGGTGGAGGTGTACCTAAGGAAGCAACCATCGTAGATGACACGGGCACCGTTGGCTCCGGCGGAGCAGTTGCGGATTTGGGCGGCGGCGGCGGCGAAGCAGGCGGCGCAGTCAGTGGTGGAGAGGTAGTTCCTGCACTGGAACATGGCATAGACAGGGTCTTGTCCTCTAGCTTCTTCAGCAGTGGCAAAGTGTTTGCTTTGGTTGCTAACTTGAACTCTAAGTTCATCCAAAGTTGCGTTTAGATTTTGGTTGAAATTGGACAAATCCGTGGCGTTGTATTGGCTGCAACCTTTGTTCAGCAAACGAATCTGAGGGTCTCCTAGGACACCCTCAAGGCTCCATAACATGAACAAAGTTAAAGGTAGGAGTTTGAGATGCAGTTGCAGCACCATGTTGGTGAGGGAGGAAGATTCAGACAACAAGAGCCAAAGTGCTACAAAATTGATGGTGTTATATATGCAGTAACTGCAGAATAAAAAGGTTGCAAGTGTTGATGGAGTTCGTGGGGGACCAAGACAGCATAGACATCGTTGTCAACAATTCGTGTTTTTTGTTACACGGATTATAATAGTTCTGTGAAAGACCCTTCCGAGGTTGCGTCTTCAAACAACCAATTAAACATTCCCGGTGCCCGAATTATGTTAAAAAATTCAGAAAACTTGTATGAATATATGCTGAGTCACACATGACGTAGCCCTGTAATAAATATTATTGGAGATTTAAACAAAGGTTTGGTACCATAGTTCGAAAAGTTCATTAAACAAGTTATATGAGATAAAAAAAACAATGATTTAAATTGAATTGGGTAAAAAACAATTTTGTATAGTTTGGTTAATCCGTGATTTATGGGTTTAGGTTAAATTTATGGGTTGACTTGTGTTAAAAATCGTGATTATGTTTAAGAAAATAAATAAAATTATAATAATAAAGTTATTAAAAAATACTTTATTAAAGTATATATATAATCAAAATTATTATATTTGAATAAAATTTATTTTCTTTAGTATGATTTAAATTTTAAAAATTTATTTTCCATTTTTTTCATTTTACTCTTTTAGTAAAGTGGATTAAAATAATATATTGACTTGATATAGGAGCTGACTCACTACAGGATTTGAGAAGACATAAAAATCGCAGTTAATTTAAAATACGAATTCAAATTTACAAAAATTTATTACACAACGAATTCAGCATAACCAACTCATTTCACCATTAATTGCTTAATTTTAAGGGTAAATAAATATGTACACGGATGATAACTAAATTCTTAAAAAAAACAAAAATTACAAAATTTTGTTAATTAATGGGTACAAGTTTAACCAATACTAATATATAACTCAAAAATAAATTGATTTATAACCTTTATAATTGTATCCCATAAAATAGAATTTAGTGTGAAATTAATTATTAGAACATTTTAATAGGAATTACTAAAATAAGCTTAAACTAATTTATTATTAAAATAAAATCATATTGTACATAAGAAAGTTGTTTATAATAGTTGATTAAAAATGGTTTTTCTAAGTAAATATGAACATGATATTATATTTTTTTTTCATAAATAAATTTTTGACACACAATTGAAATAAACATGTCAACATTCTATTGGCATATATTTTTTTCATTTTACTCACTTATATTTAATGACATCTATCATTTGTTTCATGTTTCTATCTCACCAATAAATTTTTGACACACAATTCTCATAGACACATCAACATTCCTTTCACATATATTTTTTTTCATTTTATCCACTTGTATTTAATGGTATCTATTTAATATTTAATCTTCTTTATCTTACTCTATTTTACACATAACAACTTAATATTATTAACACTCTTCACATATTTTCTCTCATTTTAATTAAAGACTTGAAAATAAAAAGGTATGTGATATTCTTTCCTCCCTGAACTTATCATTTCTTCTTATTATTATTTATATTTTCATTGTGGTAAATTTTTCAAACACTAAAAACATAAATCTAACTTTAATATCAAATTAATATAAAATTTAATAAAATCATTTTATAATAAATATTATTATGTAGCTTTTAAATGAATAACAATAAATTAAAAAAGAAAATTTAAAAAAATCTTAAATTAAAATTTTTCATCTTATAATAATATGTATTAATAATGAAATAAATTTTCATATCAATATTGATACCTAAATTTTAATTATGAGTAATTAATTTTTAATTTTTATAATAATATATATTAATAATAAAATAATTTTTCATATCAATAACAAATATGTAAATTTTAATTGAGAGTGATTAATCTTTATTTCTCATAAGTGATAGGCAATTATAATTTTGAGTGAATCATTTTTAATTTTAATTATAATAATATAAATAAGAGAAAATACTTGAATTTTAGGAGTTAAAGGTTTATAAATACAATAAAAAAATAAATTCAGAAAAATTTCAAGAATTATTTATTTTTTAAAAATTTTACTTTTCTAATTTATTGTTATTATTTTAAAAGTTACATAATAATATTTATTATCAAATTATTTTGTTAAATTTTTACATTAATTTTATTTTAAAGTCAAATATATATTTTTATTTTAGTGTATGAGAAATTTACTACAATAAAAATATAAATAATATTAAGAAATGATTAGAGCAAGGAGGAAAAAATATAACATGCATTTTTAATTTGAAATCTTTTATTTAAAGAAATAAGAGATCAGTCTAAGAAAATATTTGAAAAAATATTAGTATTATATTTGATAGAAAAGAATGGTTAAGCATATAACATTAAATGCAAGATAAAATGAAAAAAATATATATGTGAATAGAATGCTGACATGTCTGTGTTAATTATGTATTAAAATTTTATTGGTAAGAGAGATGAAATAAAAAATGTGAGACGAGTGATCTCTATCTCTATGAACAAGTTTAATTATATAATTTATATTTCACACTTTTCAAGCTAATAATTAATTCTCTTATTAAAGATTTTATTTTTCTATATTTTTCACAAAATAATCTTAATTTTTTATAATATTTTTATCTCAATAATTTTATAAGGATATTTTCAATGAAAAAGTTGTTTATTGATTTAAAAATATAAAATATAAATCTTGTAATTAAGTATTCTATTTTAATTTTTTTATAAAAATAATTTTAAAAAGTTATAAATAATTTTCATATGATATTATCTTCACTATATATGTAAATAGTTAATTAGAGTAATGATATATTCTGTAAAATTTATATAAATATCCTATAACAGTTTATAATATTATTTTATTGAAGAGTTTAATTTATATTTTAATTAAATAACTAAATATAATATTTTATTATTATTTACTGTTGTTAAGTGAAACTAAGATAAAAAAAAAAGCAGTTGTTAAACGTAATTTTTTCCATTTAATTATATATTTTAGATTTTGATATATATTCTATAATACTGTGTCCTCCACTTCAATATTAATTTTCATCCTTCCCAAATTTGTTTTTAAAATTCTTTTTGTCCGAATAATAAATTCAACTTATCATATTTTAGGTTATATTACTGGAGTTGTTGTTGTTGAATATCTCATAAATCATAACTCATTTAAAAAAACTTACCTTACTCTCATCACCTAGCTTTAATTTAAAGTAATGTTATTTTGAAATGAGGATTGGGTTCAGTCAAAAGCTTTTCATAACCTCTTGGATTATATAGTTGGAAACATATTTTAAATTATACAATCCAAAACATATTTTATATGTTTTATATTCTATAATCTAAAATATGTTTATAAATTATGTAATTTGAAAGTTATTATAAATTAAATGATTATAAAATTTATAAATATATTTTAGATTAGATAATCTAAAAATATATTTTAAATTATATAATTTAAAGTTTTTGGATTATATCATCTAAATATCTAAAAATGTATTATGCATCACATAATTTAAAATATATGTCTGAATTACGTACTTTAAAAATTTAAAAATTCAACACTTTCTTGAAGATGCAGGAAAAAAATCAAAGGTGCAAAAAGTAATTCTCATGTGAGTCCTCCGCGTTCTCCCATTCCGTTGGAAAAAATACTATTTCAACCCAATGAAAGTGTGTAAAATTTATATTAAAAAAATAGTATATTTACATTTTGCACCTCTGTAATTACTTGATGATGATTCTTACATAGGCAAAACTGAGTGGTAATTGTTTATTGTAAGAAAATTATTTTTTTTTATTTTTATTTCTTGAAATGGTTTAGCACACTAAAATTATTGTTTAGACCACTATATTTAATTGATTCTTGTTTTACTGCTCTGGGTAATTAACTATTATTTGGTTAATAAATAAATAATAAATTGATAATCTATCTTTAAACGATAGATAATGATTAAGTTATGATTTTTGTTGTTATATAACATCTTATTAGAAACTAGACATTGACTCATGTGTTATACGGGCAAATGCAAATGAATAAAAATTAATATAATATATTGACTATCTTAATTAAATTAATTTCTAAACTTGATTTAGTAGTATATAATGAAATTAACAAAATAATAAAAAATAGAGTTAAGACATACCTAACCTTCACATATGCTGCCAATTGATTTATGTAATGGGATGCTCAAAATACAATGTGAACTCATTTAACCATAATTAACCTTTGTTTAGTATTATCAAGCAAACATAATAAATTAATTATAGCAATTGTACAAAATTACTTTTGGCCAAATTACTTCTCTATATTCCTATATTTATACAATTTATTTTATTTAGTCTCTTTATTATTAAAAAGCTTTATTTAACTTTCTCATTTTTTAAATTTTCATTAGCTTGTTTCTTTCTGGTAATTCGTATAGACAATTTTATCTAACAATCCCACAGATGAAAAAAAAAACTAAATTTATACTAATTTAAAATTAAGAAACTTAATTTAAAATTCTAATAATATAAAGAACAAATTAAACAAATATTATAATATTCTTTTAGAAATTCTTTTTGCGTTATTTCTCTTATCTAAGATAAAAATGGTAGTTAATACTTTCAATTTTTTAAAGTGCAATAACTTCAAGATTATAAACACGACAAGTTATTAAAACGTCATATTATAATTGAAACAGGTAGAGATAGAAGAATGAAGGACCAAAGCAATACTAATTTTCAAATGTCAATTTCATAAAACAAAATCACATTATTCACTCGATTGTAACTATATTCATATATTTTATTTAATTTTGTCTTAATATTATTAAAAAATTTAATTATTTTTCACTTTTAAAATTAGTATCAATTTTATTTCTTTTGAGATATAACATTATTTTTATCAATTAATAAAATATTAAAATAATATTAATTTAAAAATTAAAACACTTAATTGAAAATTTTAATAATTGCATTAGGTAACAGTTTAAGAATCCGATGAATTTGAGTACGTAATAAATATATAATAATGTTTTTGTAAGAAAATATATTTTATTATATAAGTATTTTTATGTATGCATTATAAGTACGTTGTTTATGTTATAATTATTAATAAACATTGAAAACATTTTTTAAGTCTTTGTTTTTAATAAATAATTATTCTTTAAATTACTCACACATGATAACTTGACTCAATTATAATTAGATTGGATTGCTAAATGAAAAATATTCATCCAACTAAATGATGAAATTTAATTAAAATAAGTAAAACATTATATTAAACTTACTTACCCCTACTTTATTAGATAAACATTATAAAGAAAGGTCACCATGGATGATATATATGTGTTATATGAAAAAGTAAGCAACACTTATCTCCAGTAAAGTTTTTTATCATGAAAATAAAAATCTTTGGTTTTGTAATGTTTTGAAAATATTATGTAAAATTAATGAACTTCTTTTAAGAAAACAAATTCTATTATAACTGTGTTGTTTTAGTGTTCCTCCACACTTTTCTACCTTTTTAAAAAATGTTGTGTAAAGAGAGGCCTAGGTTCTTAGGTTAAAATTGTGTCACTTAGAATGATGGATTTTAGTTTGGGAGATTCCATTTGAGCAAAAAGAAGAGATAAAAAGCATCATATGTATTCTCCAAGGTATCACATACCATTCTTTATTTTCCTTTATTTCTCATCTCTCCCTTTTTTTTATCCTTATATGATTGAAAGTTGAAAATCCAACATTTTCTTCCTTTTTAACAGTCTTTGCTTTTCCAGATCAACTTCCAATTCTTCAATGAAGTTCATGTATCAATTATTCTAGTTCCTTCTGCTAAAATTGTAGAAAAAAAAGGGTTGAGTTTGATATGATATGTGAGTGTTGGAAACAAATGTATAAAGTTTGGTTGAAAAATCACTTCAAAACATCAAAATATTAACCACTTCACATGAACTGTTTTGTTTCTTTTTTTAAAAAAACAGCTTTTATATGATTTCAGTAAGATGTTTTACGATGAAAACAGCATGTACCCATAGCAAATTGAATGCAAAGTTTGTTCATTTCATGAAGGGAAGTTTAGAATCATGAAGAGAAAATAAGGGTAGCACAAAACAAAAAGAAAATGGAAGTGATGTAATAGTAGAAAGTTTGCAGGTAAAAAAACACTACCTTATATCTCTGGATCAAAGATGAAGCCAAATTGTACATGGACGACCAATTTGCTTTATTATCTTGATTGATATTCTAGCTGATTTTAGTAAAATTTGGTTAAATTTAAATCATTGATTCTGATTCTGATAAATATTTAACTTAATCTTGGTTATAGATCTTATATTAGAACGTGTGATACAATAAGAATAATTGATTTTTTATTTGCATGAATTTCTTTTTAAATTGTTGTAGTGAAATTTTTAATCAGTTTTTCTATTTAAAACCTTTTAAATAATATTTTTCTCATAAAAATTTTGTGAACAAGAGTTGTTAACTTATTTTAAACTCAACTTTCGTTCAAAACTCAATAAGCAAAATTTCATATTATATCAAATTATTTAGAAAAATTGAATTCTTTTTACAAAACTGAGAAGTTTATGCTTATACTTCCTCCGTTTCAAATTATAAGGCGTACATTAGAGAGAAAAGTTGTTTCAAAATATAAGGCGTTTTAGAATTTCAATAACTTTTTTTTCTTTTTTTCCTTATATACCCATGTTAATTACATGATTATTTGTGTTCATATTAAATAGTAGAAAGAGAAATTAAAATCAGGAACTAAGAATTAATTATATTTTATTAGTCTGACTCTTCATATTTCATTATCATTTACTAATATCATCTTCATCTTCAGGAGTACTAATTTAACTTTTCACGTTCATCTCTGTTTATTCATTCAATAGATTGTTTATCTTTCAAGGTAAGTAATCAAATATCATATCTAAATTTATTCTGAGTGAAATTTTTATTTTGAGTAATCAAATTTGAGTGAAATTCATATATTTCAAGGTAAGTAATCAAATTCTTTTTATTTTGAGTAAAATTTTAAAATAAATTTTGAGCATAATCATTTACAATTTGGTGGGAACTAAAGATTTTGATTGAAATTTTAGTATAATCATTTACAGATTGGTGTGAATTAAAAATTTTAATTAAAATATTTAATTAAAAAAATTAGTAGTTCTGATTTAAAATTATTTAAAAATAATTTTGAGATAAATTCAAAACTTTTGAAATATCAATATCAATTAATGTACTATTTTATTAAAAAATTAATTTATTTTATAAAACTTCTGATTCAATTTCAATTAATTTAATTAATAGTAATTAATAAGGGTAAAGATGAAAGATTTATAAAAAACTGAACAAATTAAATGTTTTTATTGATATGTGAGAATTTGTCAAGTACGCATTATAATTTGAAACAGAAAGAGTATTTTTTTTATGATGAGAAATACAAAGTGTTTCTAAGAATAATTATTTGATTTCTTTTATCAATTATTAGTGGGTTGCGTATGTAATATTAAAACAATAATTATATATTAATTGTCATGCTCTAAAATTACATGAGATCAAAAGATTTTTATGCCTATAAGAAGTTATAGTTCCATTGTTTGGCCCGATAAATATTAGTTTAATATAACTTTTATTTATTTATATATACCTAAATTTTCTAGACGGTTCATAACTCTGATTAAAAAATATTATCCTGAGAAGTATTCTAATTAAATTTAAAATTTTAACAAGTTTTTATTAATAGTTTATGTACGACCCATACTTTATATAATTTATGCAAGTTATTTTTTTATTTGTGTCATAGAAATGTTAGTTATTCAATTCATGTTTGGCCACTCCATTTCAAACATTGTTCACATTAAAAATGGCATTCCCACTGCAGCCATTCAATTCATGTTTGGCGATTTCTTTTTACAATCATATATAGTAGTTTTTTTAATAGATAAATTATATTTTTTAAAACTTTTAATCAGGTTAAAAATAGTTTATTTGCTTGTGGAATTATAATTTATTTTAAAATATAATTAATTAGGATTGTTTAATTTTGATTTTTGCTATCAACCTAATTCTTCCACACTTCCATTTGCGCTTCTTTTGTCTTGTTCGCTGTATCCATCTTGTGGTTCCAAATTGTTGAATTCCTCGATCTAAAATGTTTTTAAATAACAAAATTGGGATGTGTGGTTGACGTAGTGTTCTCATTACATATTTTAGAACACTTTTTAGATTATTCATATAATCATGTTTGAGAATGCGTATTAAGCACTTTTTATTCATATTCTTTACTTTTCTCAAAACTAAATTATATTTAATAAAAAATTTAATACCTCTTATTTTTATAAGTTATGTTAAATTTAATTTAATCTAAAATTTAATATTTTTTATTTTTAATAATTATTCTCAAACTTAATTTAATTTATAATTTATTTATTTTACGTTATATAATATTTAAATAATTAAATAAATTATTGTTATATAAATAAATATTCAAAAATATTAATGTATTTTTTATAAGTGAGTTTATTTGTTTAACTTATAGAATAAATACAAATTATAAAAATTAAAAGTAATTTAAAATACAAATTAAAGAAAAACTTTTTACAGTATGTCTATACATACAATCAGTTACACCTCACACAAACAGAATTATGCATTTCAATTCGACAATTCAACAACACAATTCAATCTAATTTTACTTAACTTTCTCTTGTAATTATGTTAAATCGAACTTAGTTTGAGTTAATTTCATAGCGAAGTTCTTAATATTGAATTGAAACCTAATTTAATCGGATCAAAATTATTAAATATTATTAATATGAATAATAATAAAAAACATAACTATTATTCAATTTATTTTATTATTATATTAATTAAATATATTTTTTAAAATAATAAATTATTCTAAAAATTTAACATTTTTAAATTATAAATTTAATAAGAAATGTTAAAACTAATTAATACTTAAGAAACCAAACTCAATCCAATTCACGAATTAGATCTAATATGAAAATAAAAACAATAACTAAATCTAATTAAAAAAAATACTTGGGTTGAATGGGTTTCTCATAAATTTTGCTAGAAAATTATAATGAATAAACTTTTATCTTTGTCTTAAAAATATAAGAAATTGGGTATGATTGGATTCCCTGTTTAATTTCAATATATATATTTTTTTTACTTTTTATGCGTGATGAAGATGAAACAAAGAAGAAAATTACTAATCATAGGTTGAAGCTTTCTACAATCTTCCACTCACTTATTAGATATACCTTTCTTTTTCTCTCTGTTTAAGGTCATGACGTTACGTGATTAGTGCCTTTCCTTTTTCATTTTCCTTTTTGCCCTTAAAATATAAAAAAAGTGTAATAGAAGTTTCATTAAACATGCCTTTAACTCTTATTAACTATGATTAACTCAAAACCCCACAACACAAACATCTCCACTAATTTGGAAGATGTGAATTAAGTTGGATGTTTCCTTGTTAGTGAGAAGAAAAAACCCTAGTAGTGTCTGTCTCCTATCAACAAAACCTTAATGAATGTGAAAAGATTGAAAGAAGCAACGGGGGAGATTACAAAAGTACAAAACTCAATTATTCTTGTTAATGTCACAGAAACAACATCAAAACCAAATAGTTAGATTGCAAAGATCACACTAATTTCTAACCCAACAAAATCAACTTATTCATGTCTCACACAGTCACGACAACTTTCTTCCTCGCCATGCTTGGTCTTACAATTTTCACACTTCAAAGGATACTCAAAACTCACTGTTTCTGTGCACACTTGGAAGGGATTTTCAACAACTTTAATGCTTTTGTATTCTTTTCATTAAAATATTGTAACAAACATTGCACTAATAATATGCTTAAATGACAGTTGGAAGGGTTTGGTTTTAGTGACCCACAAACAAGACAAAGATTCATGTCAATACCAATCCTACATTTGACTTCTTTTCACCACATACCCTTTGTTTTCTTAGGTGGCAAAAAAAATCACAATGCTACAAATAAATGTAATGTTTTTGTGTTTTATTTATTTATTTATTTCAATCTTAATTTGAATAAATAATGTTGACTTACTGAAAATAAAAATAAAAAGAAGTAAAAAAATGTTTTTTTTTTAAATTTTAAATACTTTTATTTTTAAGGGATATAGGATTAAGTTAAACCTAAAAAATCACAACTCATACATCTAACCATACCATATAAAAGGTTGAATAATAATATATTAATGTTAAAAATAAATAAATTTCCAAGTTACTTTTTCTTTGAAAGCTTTTATAACATTTGTCATGCTCGTGGACTTGTGATGTTTATATAGTGATAAGATAGTGTAATAATGTTCAACTATTTTCCAATATTAGTTGAAGACTTTACAATCACTATAATGTTCTACGAACCTATAAAATCCCATAGAACTAAAGTATCTATATTTTTTAAGTGGAGTTCATGGCATAACTATTATTACTGTTAAACTCTTTATACAATTATTGTCATTGAGTTTTAGTCAAAATTGAAGTTAAATGATCATTTTAAGGTTGCAAGACAAAATGATACGAATATAGTATCCTTTTATATTTATTCTATTCACACTATATATTCATCATTTATAATCTTTTGTTCTTAAGTCGAATGATTTAGTACACATTTGGCCACACATATAATATATTTTTAAGAAATGATTATTTTTTTCTTAAAAATAGAAAATATCACTTTATCAAAATAACTTAGTTCAAAGTTGAAAATCAAAGTAATACATTATTCATTTAGAAATATGTATAAAAAATTATTTTTAATCAATGTTTAATATGCATGAAATATAAATTTTATGAGGCTTTTATTAGTATCAGGAGAAAAAGTAAAATAAAAAATATAAAAAAAACAAAGTAAAGAAAAAGTGGGATATACAATATTATTTATTTTGAGAGGTAAAATAAGTAATAGGAAAGAAATATAATCTTGTTAAATAAAATTTGTACAATATGTATAGAAGGGTAAAAATAGCATATGAATTAGCATTCTGGAATATGAATTGACACATGGGACTGAATTTTAAGTTATTTTGATAAAATTGAGTTTTGTGTAGAATAAGATTTCATCTATCCACAATTTCTTATTATACTATCTTATCAAGAGTTAAAAGTTAATATTTATATATAGACTTAGAAATAAAATGAACTTCATGATAAAGAAAATAGGATTATATTTATATTTCTTACGTCAAGTAATATTTTTTATTCTTTCTAATATTTCAAATTAATTCTAAATAAGATATAGTGCATTAATGCAAGTAGATTACTTTCTTTTAAAAAATTTGATCTGAACTGCATAAAAATGTGGTATAACTTACAAAGTTATCAAAAGATTTATTTTGTTATAATTTAAAATTAAGATAACAGAGAAAATGTGTATTTTAGATTTTATAATAATTGTGTATATCTTTCAAACAAACTTAATACATAATTTTAAATAAATACACAATTTAATACATAATGAAATTTTTAATATAATAATAATAAATATTTGTTTCTGTTCATTTGAGCATCTCAGTTTTCTTAAGCTTAAGAGAATTTTTGAAATAGTGTTTTTTAACTAAATAAAATTTCATAAAAAAAATTGACTTGATTTATTTTTAAAACGCAAGCTTCTTTCAATAAAAGTTTTGACTCAAATTCACAATGACAAGTAAGAAGTCAACCAGTATAGACATTTAGCAAACAAAACTCATGTTAGTCAAGAGTTTATATAAAAATCTATCTATCTTAGATTGTTCTGTATCAAAATTCGTATGCTTTCATTTGTTTTTTTTTTTTTCTGCTCTTGATCATGTTGGTGTCAAATATAATCAGACATTTAATAATTTTTCTCTTCATGATCAAACTCATGGTGTATAATTGTATATAACAGGGTCTTTTCTTTGTGAAACTACTCTGAGTACATATTCTTCATTACTCCACTTCTTGCAACAAGCAATTTTGGCAACTGTTGGCATAAACTTATGAAGAACAGTTCAATCCCCCATTTTCAAAAGGCTATAGGGAACACTATATTCTGGATATAATGTCATTCACAGCCACAACAATGTTCTCATAACACTTCCAGACTTGTGGTCCATCTTTATCCCTTGCTGCATAATCTAGCTGCAATGTTTTTCACCATACATGAATGCTGTCAATCGATGACATTTACAAAAAAAAAAGAACAATAAACTTTTAGTGACCAAGTTACCTGACAGAGTTTCAATGCAAAAATCAGAAAGTCAACTTGAATATCGAGTATCAATTTCAAATAGATTCTAATTATCAGCAATTATTCTGGTCGTATATAATACAATCGATTAAAGATCATGCAGAAATTACTGTAATTTGTTTGCCTAAATAGCAAACAACAAATAACCGATGGTAAACATAACTCAATATGTAACTAAAACTATAAAATTATCAAATTTTGAACAATCTGCAAAGTAAAGAGCTTCGCTTGGGCTAATCCTTCCTTCTCTTGCCTTCATTTCCCCTTTTTCCTTATGATTGTCAATACTTTATACTTCCTTTTCATAATAAAAAAGAATTTGTTCTATTCTTGACAATATAATTATATATATATGTTACAAACACATTAAAATTGCGCAAAGTCAATCTTGTGCTTTTATGTATGAATGTCAAGTCAAGATAAATTTGTAAAAGCCATGCATTTAATATATTATGAAGCTATATGAATATTGAATAGAGTCAAATCAAACCACTTTACAAAGTATGATTTAAGAAAAAAAGAGAAACTAGACAACGAATGCATATCTTTGAAACATTTACGGTTATGAAATTGAAAATGCAGCTGAAGAGGAGGAGCATTTTGTAACACTTACTCTAGTTACATTGTTGAAGAGAGTTGAATAAAGCTTCCTTAGTTGTGCCCTCTCAATTCCAGGCTTGCTCTGGATTATGATATATATGTCTTTCTTCAAAACTGCTGAGCTTTGTCTTAGAGTCTTTTGTGCTGCTGTCCATGATTCTGACTCCAACAAATCTTTAACTTGTAACAAATCTTGTGCATGATTTCTCACACCACGCAGTGCCTCTTCAGCTGGCATGTCAGGGGCCACAAATCTAAAATCAAATGCATTTGCCTCTTGTGTCCTAAAAATGTCTTCTCCACCCAAAATAAAGGGAGTTATGATTGCCAAAAATCCCACCCTTCTTCTAGTGAATTTCAATGATAGTTCCTTCTGCTGTAAATGCTGGAAAGAAGGTTTGAGTTTGACATAACATGTGAATGTTGGAAACAAGTGCGACAAGTTTGGTTGGAAAATCAATGATCTTAACTCCATTGCAATGGGAACTAACTCCTGAAAACATCGAACATATTAATTACCTCACATGAATTGTTTTATTCCTAATTTATCTTGAAAAAAGACAATGTTATATGATTTAGTATAATTTTTTTATGATGAAAACAACATGTAACGAAGTAGGGTTGAATGAAGAAATAGAATTGACCCATAACAAATTGAATGCAAAGTTGGTTGATTTCGTGAAGGGAGTTTGGAATGTTGAACAGAAAATTAGAGAAAACGAAAATGGAAGTGATGAAATAGTAGAAAGTAGGAGCAGGTAAAGAGGCTTACCTTACCTTATCTAGATGAAAGATGAAGGGAAATTGTATGGACGACCAATTTGCTTTTGCTTTGGATGATGATAATCTCTTTGCTTTTAACTTTTTCTTCTACTTATTACCCTTCACATCCATTTGCGTAGCACGCGCTTACACAGATATTTTCTTTTTTAGAAAAAATTTAGTAATAATAATAGTAATACCAATACCAATTATTTTATGGTACTAATATTTTTCTCTATATACTCCGTACTTCTGACAGCGACTGGTGAAGGATGGTGGCACATGCCTGCTGTCACATCACTCCGAGTAACGGTTCAGATTTTTCACGTACGGAGGATCCAACGGCTGAGATGGTTTCATCCGCCCATAACCCTCTAACATGGATTTTCTCTCTCCTAAGCTTTCTCTCTCTACTGCAGCATGTCCAGCTTGGTCGGGACCCCCTTATATATGGCAAATACTCTTCTTTTATTTTTCTCTCTCTGTTACTTTCTCTCTCCTCTCTCATCACACTCTCTCTGCATTGGTTCAAAGCCAAAAAATCCTGACTTGGGTCTCCATCGAAAGTGATAGGCCACAAAAGAGAGCCTTTAGATTCAACATCACACTTCATTCTCAGCTTTCATGGCGATCTCGGGGAACGTGCCACCGTTTCTGCAGGTTAACTCCAATTGGGTTTGCTTTCTGCTTTGAAATTTGCTAAAAAAGGAGCAAAATAAAAATTTAAATAAAAGGAAACTTTGTTGTTGTTGGAGTCTGCTGTTCTGGGGTTCTAGAGTGGTTGTGAATTTGTTGGGATGTTGAGGTATTTGGATTTGGGCTTTGTTTGATTGCTTTAAGGTTGTTGTGTTTTATTTGCGCGAGCTATGGAGTGAGTGCATTGGCGTCATGGTGGAGGAGGAGGGTGTTGTTGGGGAATGCTTGCTTATGCAATGGCTTGAAGCAAATTGAGGGTAGTGGCTTTGAGCTAGGGTTTCATGTGTTTATGTGATTGGTTGATTGATATACTAGTGTCTTTGTGTAAAAGAGAAAGATAAAAGAAGGTAAAGCTTGATGATATGAAGCTTTCAACATCAGGTTTGGGGCAGCAGGGACTCGAAGGTATCCATTCTATTCCAATTCTCTCTTTTTACCTTTTTTATTATTATTATTATTTGTTAAATTGAGCTAACATTCTGTGCTCTTAGTGTGGCTTCTTGTCATACTTGTATATAAATGTAAGGTGTCCCTTTCATACCCCTTTTGTGTTGCTTGAACATGCTTGTGAGTTTTTTGTTTTCCTTTTCCCTTTTTGATAATTTGATTGATGTGTGAGTAATGATGGTTAGGAGGGGAGAAGAAGTGTCTGAATTCTGAGCTATGGCATGCATGCGCGGGGCCCCTGGTGTCCCTACCAACTGCAGGGACTCGTGTGGTTTACTTCCCTCAGGGTCATAGTGAGCAGGTTTTTGTTTTTTTTAACCATTTACTCTACTCTAGATTGTGTCAATTTGCATAATACAGAAGAAATAGAATGTTTCTTGTAAACATGAAAACCAATTCAAAAGATTCTATAAATGGAAATTGAGATGGATATGTTGAATGTTGATTCCAGGTTGCTGCCACAACAAACAGAGAAATTGATGGGCACATTCCCAATTACCCTAGCTTGCCACCCCAGTTAATTTGTCAACTACACAATGTCACAATGCATGTGAGTATACTATTTTTTCCTTTTAGATATGTATGATGATTGAGGTAAGTCTGCCTACTCTTAAGAGTAAACTCAGTGAACTGCACATGTGTTAATTTTCAGGCAGATGTTGAATCGGATGAAGTGTATGCTCAAATGACATTGCAGCCACTGACTCCGGTATGCGGTTGTTCTTTGATTAGCTTAGTGCATGTTATGAACCTCTACGATTCTAGAGCTGAGCTTTCATTTTTAACTTTGGATGTAGCAAGAGCAGAAAGACACATTTCTTCCTATGGAATTGGGCATTCCTAGTAAGCAGCCATCAAATTATTTTTGCAAGACGTTAACGGCCAGTGATACCAGTACACATGGAGGATTCTCTGTTCCTCGTCGTGCTGCTGAGAAAGTTTTCCCTCCGCTGGTAGGATTCATATTTGACCTTTGTGTTTGACTCTGGTTGGGTGTAGATGATTTATCTTATATCTATTTTCCATACAGGATTTCTCGCAGCAGCCACCAGCACAGGAACTGATTGCCAGGGATCTCCATGACGTTGAATGGAAATTTCGGCATATTTTTCGGGGTAGGATTCTAGTTCTTTATTGATTCATGTCTATGATCTTGTAGGGGTCTTGCATTAGACTTTGGGGCAAGGCACTTTAGTAGTCAGCACTGTCTTGTAGATCTTAATGATTCTTTAATCTGAAAAGTCCCTATACTTTTTTTGGTATTTTTAAATATGTTCTTGTATTTTATAAACTACAATGTGGTTCCTGATCTAGATTATGTCAGGTACCTACAAGGGCTCGATTAAAAATGTTTGAAATTACAATGACTCCTTTATAATTTTTAAACTATAAGATGGACCTATTTAAAAGCATTGTAAGAGTACAGGGAAGTGCAGATTAATGTAGCCTATCGTAAATGATACAAGAGATGGGAAGTCACCTGTTCGTGTTAGATATATTTTTCTTACTACTTGCTAGATTTTTTCTTCAGTATTTTTCACTAGTTGAACTACTTTGCATGTAAACCATCAACTGTATCAATGCAACTGTTATGACCATATCTCAATCGCTGTCTTAGTATTTTGGTAATTGCCAGTCGTTCCATGCAAGAGAAAAATGAGCCAGTAAGTGTAACAATGATGTACTTTCTAATATTTTTTTTCCATTTGCTTGTTTGTATTTATGTCATGAATTTGCGTGTTTATTTTTTGTTTTTTGAGTCATTTATTCTACTATAGCAGGAGCATTAAACTTTGAGCACAAAATTGTCAAAATTGGAGATGTGTACTAGTGTCATTATTGATTGTACTACTTATACATGATCTCAAGCACACAATGTGTTTCATTCATATTATTTCAGGACAGCCAAAACGGCACCTTCTTACTACAGGCTGGAGTATATTTGTTAGTGCCAAGAGACTTGTGGCTGGTGATTCTGTGCTTTTCATATGGTACTTTGACTTCTTTAAGCGATCTTTTCTTGCCCCCTGAATGTTGGAGATTCATTCTTTTATGCTTTTCCTATGTATTTTTACATTTAGGAATGAGAAGAATCAGCTTCTTTTGGGAATACGTCGTGCCAATAGACCACAAACAGTAATGCCATCATCTGTTCTATCCAGTGATAGCATGCACATTGGACTTCTTGCAGCTGCTGCCCATGCTGCAGCGACCAATAGCTGTTTTACCGTGTTTTATAATCCAAGGTTGCGAAGGCTGTCTGAGTTTCCACTCGTGATTTTCTTTTCAAGTAACTATAATGCTTTTTTCTAATAGTTACATCATTGGCAGGGCTAGTCCATCTGAGTTCGTCATACCACTTTCAAAATATATCAAAGCTGTGTACCATACGCGTATCTCTGTTGGTATGCGTTTCAGGATGCTTTTTGAGACTGAAGAGTCAAGTGTCCGCAGGTACTTGCACACATCAGTTGTTTTTTTTCCTTAAGCAACCATAGTATTTTTGCTCTTGAAAATCTAGAGACATTTCTTGTGACTCGTAGACCAGTTAGTGGTATTTTTCAGAGATAGACATACTCATGATACAGGATCTGTGCGTTTTAAATAAATGAAGATGGTAATAGCTTGCCTTTGCCTAAAATGAGGTTGATATGTTGCATGCGTGTATAGTATAGATGGATGCAAGTTTCTTGGTGAGCTAGTCACTAATTTTCGTCTTGCCCAGTTATAAAAGCTCTGTAGCAAATGACATGGTGAGAAATATCATATAGGTCAATTGCATAGTTGGCTAGCCCAAGTTAGAATGTGAGAGATAAAACATTAGCAGCTGCAATCTAAAGAAAGTATATGCCAACTGCTAGGTTTGGGGAGTGTGGAACTGTACTGTTTTGCCTTTAAGTTTACTTTTTATTATCATCATCTTTATTTTCGTACATTAGCCATACACCTGGGTTTTAACCCGAAGACAGTGGAGACTAGTGGAAAAATATTATCCTCTGGTAATGCTATGTCATGCATAGCTCCGTTTACTTATCCATGTGTAATATTTGTTTTTAAAGGTATATGGGTACAATAACTGGCATAAGTGATTTGGATGTACGGTGGCTGAATTCGCATTGGCGCTCTGTCAAGGTAAGGAAGAACATATTACTCTGTAGTCAAAAGACAATATATGGGTAAATACTGTTTCACAATTTTACACCTTTGTTATATACACTGCATAAGGATATATTCGTTTTAGACATCTGACCAGATTTAATCGTATTATTTAATCCTGTTTCGTGTAACTTTATTTTTCTTTCGTATCAAGCCATAAGTTTTATTGCAGTGTCTGTAATATCGCCTCCGTCCTTTTTGTAGTCTTGGTTTCCCTTTTTTTCTTCTATTACCTGAAATAACCCTTCAATACATCAGAGATTATGAAATTTTGAATATTGAATTTAATATCTGTGTGGTTCCTCCTACCCTATCCCTCATTAAATGAAATAAGTAAAAAAAAAAAAACTATACTATATCGAAGGCTTATGTACTACTTTAACAAATGAATGTTCAATTAAGAAAAGTGGCAGTTGAAAGCTATGAACAACTTAATTTGTTTTTAGAAAGTCATTGTAGTTTCGTGTTGCTTGATTGATCACACGGAAGGGAACTATAGACTCAAATCTAGCTTATTTCTCATTTTCTTTTATGATGTGTTTTTGCTCTGATTCCTTTTACTACTACTACTGCCACTACCACCCCCACCACCACCACCAACACTACTACATAAATTAGGGAATGTTACACATAAGCATAACACTAAATGGTCATTTGTGATCTTACCAAAGACTGCTCTATTGCAATAGCATTTTAAAAGTATCAGTGCTTGATTTCATCAGATGTTCTAAAATAATTTCTATTGCTTGATCTTTGTTCGCTGTGGTAGGTTGGTTGGGATGAATCAACAGCTGGGGATAGACAACCGCGAGTGTCTCTGTGGGAAATTGAACCATTAACAACATTCCCTATGTATCCATCATTATTTCCCCTTAGACTGAAACGTCCATGGCATCCTGGCTCCTCATCTCTGCATGGTATTTTTATTCTCTCAATATGGCATTTTTAGTTCCGTGTGCTTATCTGTATTGTGGTATATTGTGTTACATATCCAAGACATATTCTATCCTTTTTTGTATCTTTTCTATTCAAAACTTTATGGATTATTAAATGCTTAAACATACTGAGACAGCCTTAAATATACTTAGTTCTTTTTCTCTATGCTTATAGGCTTGAAGTGAACAAATTTGGTAAACATTGAAATTTTAAGTTTATATTTATAACTTTTCCTTCCTCCACGCATTAATGGGGAAATTTTGCATTTTCAATAGTGTCTTCCTTTCCAAACATAATGTGATTTATTTTTATTTTTATATTTTTGGGATAGAATGCTATATATATGCAAGAAATGTTCAAATTAAATGGAAATCAAGTTAGCCAAATTAGTTTTCCAGCTTTCATATTTCTTCCACTCTTCCCGTATATACATATATACATATATAAACATATATACACACACATATATGTAGCCGATGATTAAATTTTGTTTGGTTAGTCACTTGATACACCATTTGGTATTGTGGTCTCATTCATCTGTTATCTTACCTGGAAATGACTCGCTGAGCGTCTTCTTTTGTGTCCTTTCTTTACTAAATCTTACAGATGGTAGAGATGAAGGAAGTAATGGGCTGATGTGGCTAAGGGGTGGACCTTTAGACCAAGGTCTCAATTCCCTAAATTTTCAAGGAGCTGGTATGTTGCCCTGGATGCAGCAGAGACTGGATCCCACTTTACTAGGAAGTGATCAGAATCAACAGTACCAAGCCATGTTGGCAGCTGGTTTGCAGAATCTTGGTAGTGGATATCTCATGAAGCAACAAATGATGAATTTTCAGCAGCCTTTCCACTATCTTCAGCAATCAGGAAACAGCAATTCTCCTTTGCAACTTCAGCAGCAGCAATCAATTCAACAATCTGTGTCTTCTAGTATGCTGCAGCCACAAGCGCATGTGTTGACAGAGAACCTCTCTCAGCACCTACTTCAGAAACCACATAACAATCAAGAAGTCCAAGCACAACAGCAGCAACATTCTTATCAAGACTCGCTCTTAATTCCAAGCGATCAGCTTCGTCAGAGACAACACTCTGGCATTCCTTCACCGTCCTATTCAAAACCAGATTTCTTGGATTCAAGCATGAAGTTCCCTGCTTCAGTTTCCCCCGGACAAAACATGCTTAGTTCACTTTGTCCTGAAGGAAGTGGAAATCTCCTGAATTTATCAAGGAGTGATCCGTCCTTGCTGACTGAACAGTTACCTCAACAACAATGGACTCAAAAGTATGCACCTGTGCAGGTCAATGCTTATGGAAGCACTGTGTCGCAGACACAATATTCTGGAAAAGATTCTGCAATGGTGCTACCACAATGTAACTCAGATGCCCAAAATTCGACACTCTTTGGTGTCAATATTGATTCATCTGGCCTTCTTCTTCCCACCACAGTCCCTGGTTACAGTACCTCATCTGCGGATACTAATTCATCAACAATGCCATTAGGGGAGTCTGGTTTCCAGGGTTCTATGTTTGGTTGCATGCAAGATTCCTCAGAGTTGTTGCAAAGTGCAGGGCATGTTGACCCACAAAACCAGACTCAAACCTTTGTGAAGGTATGATTTTCAAGTATCCTGTGGCCTTTTCAGCCCTTACTTTTATTTAAAGAAGTTGTTTAATCTTTTATCATTTCACAGGTATACAAATCAGGGTCAGTTGGACGCTCACTTGACATATCTCGGTTCAGCAGCTATCATGAACTGCGTGAAGAGTTGGCTCAGATGTTTGGAATTGAGGGAAAGTTGGAAGACCCTCCTAGATCAGGCTGGCAGCTTGTGTTCGTCGACAGGGAGAACGATGTTCTTCTCCTTGGTGACGATCCGTGGGAGTAAGTACTAGTTTCAATTGTGCAGTGTTTTACTCAATGAACACCCATTGTGATTGAAATATATCGTCCTTGATTTCTTAATTAAAATAAATGCTATTCTAATTTATTTCACTTGGCATATGTTTACTGACACTGTCCCAATGGTGTATGTTTTACATCTTGTAGATCATTCGTCAATAATGTTTGGTATATCAAAATACTTTCACCTGAAGACATTCAGAAAATGGGGGAACAAGCGGTGGAATCCCTTGCTCTAGGTTCTGGACAAAGGCTAAATGGCACTGGTGCTGAGTCCCAGGACATTGTTTCTGGACCACCATCAATTGGCTCACTTGACTACTGAGACAGTTGAAACATGTATTCCTTTAGGCTCCATGGACTAGAGAATTTCTGTGCATGTTTATTACTTGGTTGGAATTTGTTGTCTATGATCAGTTCCCCCATTTCACCACCATTTATTGTTTCTATCAGCATTGAAGAAAATATATATTTATTATTAAAAGAACTTAGGACATGCTTGTGTGCCAATTTGAACATGGGCCACTGCAAGCTAGCGTTAGTGTTGCTACTATTTTAGCATAATATTTTATTAAACTTTTGCATGAACTAATGGACTCTAGATAGGAAACTAGAGAAGGTTATTTATGCTTGAGCTGTCTCTGTATTCCACAATGGCATTACTTCCCAACTAGGGGGTCGAACTTTTAAGTCATTTGTATTAGTATTTTACTATGTTGTCGTCAAAATCATCACCTACCATATACCATTCTGAGATGTCTCTTAAATGTTACTATGTTCTTGCAACATAATGTTTTTGCAGGTTGAGTTCTTACAAATATTTAAACCTTTTAATATTCTTTTTCTCAACAGTTGCTGCGTACGCAATACTTATTGACCATATTTTATTGGCGGATTTGTGATAAAATCTAATAATTAAACATCTTTCTGTATTCGGGTTTGGATTATGGCAGATAGCAATTTGTTGGTACGAAGTTATTGCGAATAATCACTGATAAGTTGTCAACAGGAAATTAAGCAAAATAGTAATGTTAAGAATAAACATGTCTGAAGTTCTGCAAATTATGTGAACACCTGTTCTTTTATCTTTATACTCTTAATTATTTAAAAATAGTTAAACTAGCATTTTTTATATTGCGTTAACATCCTTAAATGTGTTAGACATAATGCAATGTATACCCTTCTAAAGAAAGTTATTGTAAATATTTAAAAATTAAGAAATAATTGAGCAAAATCTTATAGAAGTGATTAGCGTAATTGCAGGTACTTCAAATTTTTAAATAAGAAAAGTTACAATAATTTACTAAAAATGCAATGTATCTCTTTAATTTTCTTTATTGAGTAATTTCTCGGAGACAATGATTTTCTACTTATATTAGATAAGACTTAATTATGGTTTGTATTTATTTATCACCTTTCTGTGGAGAAAATTTTAATTCATAAAAATTATTACAACTGAAATAAGAATATAATAATATTATTATTTTATTTTATTAAAAAATATATTACTTTTAATTTATAATAATTTGTTTACCATTTTAAAGAATCAGGGACATGAATTTTATTTCCTTCTTAGGGTTCGTTCGCAATAAAAAGGGTGACGTAATGAATGTAAACAAGAAATGACTTAAAATAAATAAAAATTTGATTTTAATGGAACAGACAAAATAATTTTATAATTAAGAAAAGGAAACTTCGGATTTCAAGAACTCCGTTGTAGTCTAGTTGGTTAGGATACTCGGCTCTCACCCGAGAGACCCGGGTTCAAGTCCCGGCAACGGAATTTTTTAAAAAAATAATCACTCAAAATTACAATTAATCCATCAGTTTTAAATACAATTAACTTGTAATATATACATTATGGAAAAGATGGTTTTGTATGTTATTGAATTGAAAATGATAATTCTGGCACTCCTTTATTTTCAGTCTCATAACAGCCTATTTTCAAGTGGTCAATCTCCTAATAATATTCACATCTTTACAAATACAATGTTCATCATACTAAGTTCCGGACGCATAAAAGCACTACTTTATCATTCCTTGAGGTTTCATAGCTAAAGAGTATGATATCTTACATTACATGTTCTGTTTCTGCAGATGAATAACTCAACAAATCACCCGTACAAAATGCACAAATTGACTTCACATTCACAATGTATTTGTTTTCGTAACAGTTTCTATCAAGTCACTACTTCTCTAGGCCTTTAGGCCTTGGTGTGATGTAAGAAGAAAGAAAACATGGAATGTAGTGAAGCACCGTGGTTTGCTTCAGCTGAAAGGCTCAGAAAATACTTAAAACGAGAAAGAGAGACTGAAATCATTCACTCAAAATAGAAACGAAAAACCCAGAATTAGTCTAGAGTAACTATACAATTGATTATATTTGCATCATGAACCATTATATACAAAGATTCTAAGTAAGTTTGTTAGAAAATCAAGAACATGATAGTTTATAAATGACTCAATTGATTATGGGTATCTTTTTCGTTCTTTCTATATTATTATATTAATAAATAAAATTATCTTACCCTCCACTCATTTTCACTTTCTTTATCCAATAAACCTTATTTCCCTTCTCTTCTTTTCTTTTCTACTTCTCACTCATCCAAACAAAGTGTAACTAATAAAATTTTATCATTGCAGCTTTTAATTCAAAATCGGGCAGAAAATCAAAATATCAACTCCAAACACCTTACAAACCAAAGATTTCACAGATCCCCAATATTGCAGGAAAGAACAGAACAACAATAACATTATAAGGCTGCAGTTTTCCTCATAACTACAATATACAAGCAAAACTAAAATATTGCTCGCATTATTTTCAAGATGCTGATTATTGACACACTATTTAGCAAAACTGGATTCATGCAAGGCAAAGATACTACCACAATCAATCTACGTTCCTTCTTCCCAAACATTATCATCTTGTCTCTGACTTGGCGCAAATAATTTCATTAAGTTGAACAGAACAAAGTATAAACTTAAGCTCCAATGAGCAAATTCTCCGAGTGAATTGATTAAGAAAATTCAATTAGTTTAGCACTACCAACAAGAGTCAGCATTCACAAAATATATTAGAATTTAGAAGCATCATGATTTCAACAATATTAATACAAAAATACAAAATCACAGATAATTCAATGGATGCAAAATAATGCAGAAGAAGCTCACGGAAGAAAACAAAAAGCAACCTAATTAAGAACAGTAACCAATGCATCTTTTTAACTCAAGAATATTATACCATATCACAGCAATACCTCTACCCAGAATTAAACCCTTCCCCCAGACAAGTAACCTTAACTCAATTTGAATTCTTGTTTAGTCCTCCAAAATCACATTGAAATACCATTAACTCGCGTTGATCCATTCAAAATCGCATTAACAGCTATATTATACCATAGCACATTAAAATCAGAATTAAAACCTTTTCCCCAAAATCAATTACAAACAGAATCAATTTCATTCAAAATCAATTATAGAAAAGCTAAACCTGAGTCAATTATACAAACATTCACCCATCGATACCCAAAATTGAGATAAAGAAATCAACAGAACCTGCAGAAAACTTAATGATGAAAAGCAAAGCTTCCAGATAAAAACCCGTGAGCAAATACATAATACTACTATATATCACGACTAGTTCCATATCCAAGGCAATAATTAACGCCATAAACACCATGGTTGGCCAATTAGAACTAAAACAACGCAAATACACCAAATTCAAAAGTAAACATGTCACATAGAAGAACCAGACACAAATACATGGCCAAAGTTCGCACCATTCGACACTTTCTCAGTTCAATTCACCTATAATTATTAACAATCAACATCAACACACGGTTACCAAGACATATTCCAAATCTCAACTTTCAGGGTTTTTATACCGAGCCCTTGGCAGGCGCCGGCACGGCGGCAACGGTCTCAGCGGCCGGAATCTTGACGTATCCTAACTTTTTGGGGCTCTCGATCTCATCGTCGGAGGAGAAGTCGTCGTAGACCGCGGCGCGGTGGCGCGTAGAGAAGACGGACCAAACAAGGTACATGGTAGCGGCGGTGAGGGCACCGCATCCTACGCCGAAGAGGAGCGCGAGGGCGACGCTGAGGATGTCCTTGGTGCGGTCGCGGAGGGAGGAGAAGTCGTAGGCCGAAGCAAACCCTAGGGGGGCGCGTGGGTTCACGCGCTCGGATTGCGGGAGCGCGTGGGGGAAGAAAACATCGTAGGAAGAGGGTTTGTCGGTGATGAAGACCGGGGTGAAGGATCGGATCTCGGTGATGGTGGCGAAGGTGTTGGAGTTAGGGTTGCGGAAGGAGTAGGAGGAGATTATGAAGGTTCTGCAGGGGCGCGCCGTCGCGGAGGTGGCAGAGAGGGTGAGGATGACGGCGACTACAAAAACAACGGCGATCGCGAAACGAGCCATGAGGGACGAGAAATTGAAATTGGAAGAGAAAATGGGAAGAGATATTGGTGTGCCAGAGATGCAGAGAAGGGAAAGGGAAAAGATAAGAAAATAATGAAAAAACGAAAGACGATGGTGGTTCGGTTGAGTTTCCCAAAGCTGTAGCTTCTAATTTGTCAAATAGTAATTAATTACAAATTAAACTACCCTTACAAATCTGCTTTGATTTTTCATCTTTTCTGTTTTTAAAATACAAAACTGTTTTGATTTTTCATCTTTTCTGTTTTTGAAAACTCCATTTTTCATCTTCTTCAAATTTTGATTCTTTTCAATTTTAATAAAATTTAGTTAACGAACTCAAAAAAATATAAATGGTCAATTTATTCAGTACATTAGGTTTTTTTTTTAAATATAAATATATAAATATATATATATATATATATATATATATGTGAGAGAGGATAAATTAAGTTGTTTTTAAAGTAATTTAAAAAACATTATTATTCTTATCATTTGTTCCTTAAAATTTAAATTTAAATAGTTAACATTCATTACTTTTTAAAATTATTAAAATTTGAAAAAGTAATTAAAAGGGAAAATAACTGTTTAAAAATTTGAAGAAGGGTGAGAAGAAGTAAGAGAAGATTATGAAGATTTTTCATTGTGGTTTGGAGAGAGAGAGAGGATAGAACAAGTAAGAGGAGGAAAATTGGGAAATCAGTCATGAGGGATGAGAACAAAAAGGGGAGATATTTTGAGTGGTTGAGAAGAAGAAAAATAAAAAATTAATTGTAAATTCTAATGACAAATTAATTAGTAATTAGTTAATACACAATTTGATGTGTTTAATAAAGAGTAAATAATAAAAAAGTGATGAAAACAAGAAAAATTTAGTGAATAAAAATAAAAATACTAGATTTAATGTTTTGTTTGATAGATGGAATAGAAATAGATGATGAAAAAAAAATGTATATATCCCACCATTTTTAAAAGTATGAAATTATGTAAGAATAGAGATAATTGGTGTTGGGTTTAAATTAAATTATAGTAGTTTTAACTATTTTAAACAATTTGAAAACGTCCAAAACTACACCTAAATACAATTAGGAATAAATAATGAAAATACATCCATATTTTTAATATGCTTGACTTGTTTAATCTATTCCAATGCAGGACTAATGAACATTTTAATTCGATTTAAAAGAAAATAACTTTTTCAAAATATATTTATAAAGTAATATTGTTTCTATTTT
Source organism: Lablab purpureus (assembly GCA_030347555.1). Classification (NCBI taxonomy): domain Eukaryota; kingdom Viridiplantae; phylum Streptophyta; class Magnoliopsida; order Fabales; family Fabaceae; genus Lablab; species Lablab purpureus. The sequence goes on from CM059259.1 coordinate 21,813,627, forward strand.
TTCTTTATAATTATGACTTTTAAAAATAGATAACCTAGAGTTAAAATAAACGTTATAAATTTATAAAGTCTATTATTCCACAACTTAAAATAACCGTTATAAAAAAAAATTCTCTTGCTTTCCAACTTCATCATTTTATAAAGTATTCATTATCTTGAATATTTTAAATATTAAGGATTTCTTATTTATTTCAAATAAATAAAAATATATTATTAAAAAATAAAAATAAAAATAAAATTTATATTTCTAATTATAGCGTAAACAAAAGACAAATAATTTATAATTAATAATATTGTAACTTTTAACATGAGTTAATCCTGTTTTAATGTAAAATTGTAATACTAAAAAATATTAATTAAATAATAAAATAAAAATATTTAATTATATTGATTGATATCGAAAAATTATAAAAAGAAATTATATAAAAGTGGATTTATATAAAGGTGAACAAGATAAAATATCTAATCCATCTCATTTTTTCATTTTTGCTTGTATTATAGGAACCCTCTATAAAAACATTGGAACCCAAACAATTGAGATTGTTGAAAATTCCTAGAAAACATCCTGCAAGCATATTCCATAATTAAGTAGACCATGTTATCTTCTATTTTCTTAGTATCTCAGAGATGAATTCTAAATATAATGTCAGAAACTATAACATTTTCATGCAAGAGTTGAACAGAGAACAAATGGAAGAAGTATCAACACCCTTGAAGCCAATCAAAACCAATATTAAAATTCCAAAGGAGCATTCAATATGGTTTCAATGTGCTCTGATTTTCCAAAACCATCTTCATACTTGCTCTCAAATGATCATTTCTTTGAGTAGCTTTTCATTTTTTTAATTAAATACAAAATTTTTATATTTTCGTCCAAAAAATTATTTTATAACATATTAATTTATTTTTTATAACATTTAAGACTGTTAAAATGGATTAATGTTTTTATTTACTTAATGTAAATTTCATTGATGTATGTCGGCAGTACCTAGTCAAGTTTAATCCAGCTAATTAAAAAAATTCTCATTGCTTGTGTAAAACTTGAACTGGTTTCCATTAATTTTAATGTTAAGGAAAACAATAATGTTCCATCTAAACAACGTTCTTATTCAACTTTTGTAGAAGAATGTTAGTCTTATAAACAACATAAAGATCATTTTTTTAATGTTACTATTATACTATATATTAAAGTGTTATTATATAATCTTTTAGAAAACAATTTTCAAAATGAATTTAACTTTACTTATGAGGTTAGGTTGCAATGTGTTTAAAGAAGACTGATTTGCGGGTAGAAATAAAATATTGTATTTTATATGTTTTAAAAAGAGAGTAGTTTTTAATAGTTATTATGTATTTTAATAAAGTATATATAAATAATAAAATATTAAATAATTATGTTTTAATCTAAACAAAGCAATACGTTATACAATCAAATTTATCATGTTATTATATATATATATATATATATTTATATTTGTATATATATATAATTAAATATATTTTTTTCCTCCAATTATTTATTAAAATTATATTTTTTTTTAGATTTATTTTATCTTTATACTTTATAAACTGATATGAATTATTTTTAATAAATATTTGTTTAATATTTTTTTAAAATTAGTTTTTAAAAAATATACCTGTTTTTATTTTAAATTATTTTTTATAAAAATAAAAATATATTAAATTATTTTTATAAAAATAAAAATTTATTAAATTATTTTTATAAAAATAAAAATATATTAAATTATTTTTAAATTTAAGAAATTAAGATAAAAATATTATTATTATTATTTAATATTTTGTTACGTTATAAGAAACATATTAACATATTATATCTCTTATTTCTCACGTATTTTAAAAAATTCTAAAATTCAAGTAAGAAAAACTCTAAAATTTTAATATCACATTGAATAAAAAATAAGTAAGGTAAACAAAGTATAAAAAAGAAATCAATATATTAAATGTAAGTGAGTTAAAGACTATTGTCTATGATGTTTAAGTTTGGTTTTTGTTCCAAATTTTTTTTGCCTTCGTTAAATTAGTGTTTATTGGTAAAGTTCCATATAACAATTACCATTTTCTTGAGCTTGGAATGTTTGGAAGAGTTTTCATGAACATATTTAAATTTGGCAGCTGTGAGTTGTTTATAACTTATTACAACAGCTTTGTGATGAAACTTGATTATGATAATGAAATAGAGAAAATGAGGCCAACATATAGAAAGTAGTAAATAGATACCAAAATATCTTACAAGAAAGAATTTCAAATATTAACATGTTATTAAAGTCAATGTTTATGTTTGTTGATGGTGAAAGCAACCGAAAGTTGTTAATAATATATAGATTTATGAGATAAATGAATAAAGAAGAAACATTAACATTTGTGATCATAACAAAGAAGAATACAAATTTTCATTCTCAAAATTATGCAAATAGGATTAAATTAATTAATATTTAATAAATTTAATGAACAAATTAATACTTTTAGAACCTAAATTGACATGTATTTATTATTTTAAAAACTAATTTAAAAATAAGTATTTGGTTCAAGTCACCATGGACAAATACCTTATGTAAATAGTAAAGTTATTATTTTGCTAATATGAGAGTAGTAAATATTAACGAGTTCCCTTTGAAGTTTTGATTTTAATTTTTATACTTTATTTTATTTTATTTTTATTTAAATTTTGAAAATAATTATTTTAATATCTAATTGTATATATAATTAGCTAATTATTTATATAATGAATGGTCAAGTAGCTATATCAAGTGACATTTTAATGTTAGTAATAGAAGGTGAGCATGTGATACCTGTAATTTAAAAAAAATCTAAAATAAACAATATTTATCTTTTTAAAAGATAAAAATATTTATTTCAAATTTTAGAAGAATAAAAAAATATATTTTATAGAAATTAAAATAAAAAAATAAATTATTTAAAGAACTAATAATTTCAAGTCCTAAAAGAAACTAAAATCAAACTCATAAACTTTTAGTCTAATTGTTGTCTACTTTTTTACCAGGTCCGATTCTATATTTAATAACTTAATTAATTAAGATTAATAAAAATAATTAAATTATTTAATATTTACAAATAGTATCATAAATTTAAATTTTGTTTTAGAAATATCTATAATATCATTTATCGTAATTATAAAAAATAAATTTCAACTAATAATTTGTTATCAAAAGTATAACGAGTGTATTCACTTTAATAGAAAAATGAGTGAACATTTTATTAATAAATTTAACTATAAATTAAAGAGTATACAGAAAGAGAATAGACATTACCAATATGTTTAAAAAATGGTGTATACTTTTTTTGTGTGTGTTAAGACATGAAAGCAATAATCAAAGATGGATGCACAAAATATTTTGCCACCAAGAAAAATATATTTGCGAAATAGCGTTGAACATTAATTACTATGGAGCGTTGGTAAGTGTCAAATTAAAGTGAAAGGTGCAGAAGCCAAGGAGTCGGTTCCTTTGGTTGGAATTCAAGAACCTGATTCTCATTCATATTTATATTCACTTCATTCCCTGTTTTTTCCATCCATTTTTTCATTCTTCACCTCCACAGAAAACACACATGATTCTGATAATGTAGTTGCTGTTGGCATGGTGTTAACCAGTAATCTGAGGGAAATGGGAGTGCTTTTCAATAAGATTGATAGGAAACAATTGAAACCTGGATATCACATTTACTCTTGGAGGCAGGCTTATCTCTATGCTCATCATGGTCATCTCTTTTCTCCTTTGTTACCCTTGAATTCTCTATAATGTCACATACCTTTAGGTTTATCTACATATATATTTACATTCGAGTGTTTATCTTACTACTTGATTATGTATAATAGTATAGTACTTTTTTCATTCTTTTGAATTTGAAAACCTGTTTTGTCAAATTATAAATGATGGATGTTATGTTACTGAACTTTTATCTTTGGTGTGAGATTTCAGGAATATATGTTGGTGAGGGAATGGTGATCAACTTCACCAGAGGATCAGGCCAAGAAACTGGAACAGAAACAATGTTGGACCATCTCCTAATAAGTTCATCACCTTTACATCATACTTCTGATACTTCATGTCCAAAATGTGGTGACCCAATATGGTGATGATCTATACTTATTTGAACATGGTGTGTCAACTGCACCTTTTCTAGCCAAAGCTAGAGGAGGCACTTGTACCACTGCATCTTCTGATTCAACTGAAGATGTCCTGCACCGTGCTTTGTTTCTTCTCGAGAATGGATTTGGTGGCTACCATGTGTTCAAGAATAACTGTGAAGACTTTGCAATTTACTGCAAAACAGGTTTGCTTGTTGTAACAAACATCAGTGTAGGGCGGAGTGGACAAGCTGCATCTTGGTTGGCTGTTGCTAGTGCTGTAGTTTCTTCACCACTGATTATGGCCACTGGCTTTGGTGGGCTTGCATTGGTAGGATGTGGCATGTATTGTGTTAGCAGATATGTTTCTGATATTGGAGTACGCAGTGATGTAACTAAAGTTCCAGTAGAGAAGATAACTGAACTGGGCAAGGAAGATTGACTATACTATAGCCTAGATAGAGGTTTATATAAAACTCTGTCGTGTATGATGATAAGTTTGATTTATGTTATGAAAATTACTTAGTTAAATATTACAGGTTAAGATCTCTTAATATCTTTGCAAAAGGTTTTCATTTATTTGTTCAGAAGGAGTTGACTTATTTATCTATTCTGGAATGATTTATTTATTGGATGTCGGGAAGAATTTGAAAATGATATATATAACTCATTGTTTCTCTTTACAAACAACTTATCTAACAATTTTTAATCTCAATAAATTTCCACGTAAACTCGTAATTTCATAAATTCAAACTTTTCCATTGCGTTTAAAATGGAGTAGTTTGCATTTGACCATCTCAATCGGATTGAAGAGTCATCCAAGAAAAAAAAAGAGGCAAAATTAATACCTTCTATTGTTTGCTTTTAAAATGAAAAAAAAAAGTTAATCAAAATCTCCTCAATTACAGATGAAATCACCTTGCTCTAGAGTCACTTTTTAACATGAGAGGAATGGGGTAGAAAATGAGGTCAGTTGATATTATTTCTCAGCAAAGGAGTGCTCTTGCTTCGTCAGGATAGATAAACTAATAAATAGTGATACAAATCTCTTACAACAAAGAATTTGAATTTGCTTCTTCAACTTGGGTAAACAAACAAATGGTAGCGAAAATTTCTTGCAACAAAATTTCCATTATTTATTTTGTTAGGTAGTCGATTTTTATAATGAATATATTTTAGATTAAGTTTATAAAATAGATATTGGTAGGAGAAATAGTTAACATAAACTTCCAAGCAAAGATTTAATTGTTGATCAATTCTTAACCTAGGCCAACTAATAAAGATACCAATTGTCGTCACAAAATCTCCTAATCTTTTTATTTATTTTAGAAACTCAGAATCCAGATCTAAACAAAGCAATTAAAGCACTGTGAAGCAACCTAAAGAAACCAAATAGGATCTCTATCGGTTCGATTACCTGCCCTAAAAATCAAAAGTAATCTTTAGAACTCTACTTTAGAAGAAATTAGAAAAACGATGAAACTGGTTGAAGCAACAGAACAAATTCCAAGATATGTCAGCTAATCCAAGATAAGAAGGATTAAGGAACATGTGAAGTAAACCGTAAACCAGATTTGAGATAGTTGATCACAGCACTTCCATCTAGGCTAGGGGAAGGAGATATCCAATGAAAAAGAAATGAGATATAGACACAGCAATATAAAAACAAACCTTTATACTTAATTTTGCTATAGCTAACTGGAACAGAACATTGTACAAATTTTATAGTTTCACATGTTTTACCTATAAAAGCTACATTTAGATACAAATACAAAAGGGAAATCCACAAATCATAGCATGGCGTACTAAGAATACCTCTATGGACAAACACATCCAGCCAGACCAAACATCAACTCTTCTAAAAAGGCCAAAATTCTGGTCCACCAGGCTTCTTTACAAACAATTGATTGTATTCGGGCCTTGATGTCTGCAATTGAAGCAAACAGTTATTCTTAGAAGTTATAGCTTACTGCCAAAAGCAGAAAATATGTGAACAATGGAGCAGAGGTAGAGAACGCATTCAGCTAACTAGCCTAGCTAAAGGAACATTTTCAATAAACTCTCATCACATGAGGACTTGGATCTTAAATTTGACCATAAAACTTGTTGAAATAAGCTTAAAGGAGAAGTTTCGCTAATAAACTTGTTAAAACAAGCTAACCACAATTTTACAAGCTCAAATAAATTCCGCAAATCTCTTACGTATGTGCATCTATTAAAGAAACCTCCATAAATAAGTACGAAGGAAAATAACCTTTTTATATCATGTATAAAGGACACAACACCAATATGGTAAAAATTTAGTAAAATAATTCATTCACGAATAGCAGGATCCGCATAGTTAGTAATAAATTGATCACTAATCATACATAAAAATTGAATTTGAGGCAAAATGGAGATCCAAAGATCAAAATTTTAGCCTTATTTTAATTACAGGGTCAAAAGAACGAAACCACATAGAAAAGAACGAAAATTTGAGGAAATTGCAGAAATGGGTGGTGAGAAAACAGAGAGAAGGTTATAATGGGAACTCACGATGTCTTTGAAGAGAAGATAAGCGATGAAGAAGAAAAGAAAGAAGAGGATCTCAAACTCAGCGTGTCTCACGAAGGCGAAGACCGCCACAACCGCCCGAGTCAACAACGACTCGTTCCGATTCTCGCCTCGCCTCGCCATCGCTGTTCTCTCTCTCACACTTCCCAAACAAAACACACACTCTCTCTCCTCTCTCTTGTCGAAGAAAAGAACAATAATAATGAAAATGTTTCTCTTCAAACGGATCCGGGTCGGGTACCAATACTTCATGGACCGGCCCAAAAATTTTATTTCTCCTTCGCCCCAGAACGACATAGCGTTTCGCGTTTTGTTCTTCGTCAATTCTTGCACCTTTCTTCTCTTCACCGCCATTCACCATCCATGTGTTTTGTGACCTTAAATTATTACCTTTTTTTAATAGTTGAAATTCGAGTTTCAATTCTCATATATTTCCACAAACTCAATTCTTTATTGGTTGTGTTACGATATTAATCTTCTTCTACAAACTTAAGGTATGTTGGAAACTGTACATTAGGTAAAGTCTTGCGATAATGTTGTAAGTAATGAAATCTATTCATTTACTTTTCATCTCGTGTTCATATATGTAATAGATTCCATATTGATTGTAAGTTGTATATGAATTATCATATTGTCACTAATTCTATTCTATCTATATGTATATAGGATATATAAGATGACTTGATGTGCATAAGATAACTGCTTCCACTACTATTGCGTTTGATTTTTGTTTGAGATTATCTGAGAAGTTTGTGCAATTTATTGGAATGGAAAGGGGTTTGAGATCCTCAATCTTCGACGCATTTTGATCTCAACGAAATCTTCATTTTTCCTCATTTTTATTCATTAGAATTAATATTGATGTAAATGCGTGCAGAATTAGAACTTTCTTCCACTGAACATATTTAATTGAATGCAGGACTTGATTTAATTTGTATGGTATTAGAAAGACAAATGGCCTTGTTGAGAAGATATGTTGCTGCTAGTGCTATTGCATTGTTTGTGTTCTTGCTGTTGTTGTTGGCTTGCAACCTCAACATGGCTTCGGCTTCCTCCGGAGGCGTGATGGGAGGGAGTTTCTTCCATTCTGATTCAGATTCAGATTCTTCGTCCTCAGAATTTTACACTAGGGATTCAGAATCATACAGAATGGTGCATCATCGTGATAATGCCGCCTCTTCTCATGACACTGAGCCTGCAAAGGGAGGTCATGGTGGAGTGCCCTTCTTGTTTCTATTCTTCATGTTGGCTATGTTTTTGTTTGGATTCTATAAAAACAACAATGGAAATTCAGTTACTGTGCTCAAGCTTCAGGTTGGTAACTTTTGTTGCTGTGATCCTTCTTCAACTACTACCAATGATTAATAATGATTTTTATGCTGAGAATGTAGAAATGTTTGATGGAATTTAGATTTAGGATAATGCTTGTTTTTGTGTTCCCTTTTGTGTTGTCACTTTCTAGTTTGATATATTGTTATGAAGTTTGAGAGTGCATGCATTATGACAGTAATTGGTTTGTGTGGTTTTGTTTTGAGTTTATTTTTAATTTTATTTTGTTGTGTCTTGTGTAAGGTTGCAATGTTGGGTGGGAAGGGAAGCTCAATACAAAAGGAATTAACTAGGATTGCAGAAACTGCAGATACATCCTCTCGTGATGGTGTGAAACATCTATTGACAGGTAGTTTCATGAATTGCTTGTTACATTTTTCTAGTCATGATGTGGGTCTTGTGAGATATTATTTTATATGGTTTTGTTGAACCTATGTGAAAATAGGTAGTGTTATCAGTTCGTATGGATTTGGTGGAGGGAGATTACAGTTTTTCTTGAGTCATCCTCCTTAGCCATGGTTACTTGTTGTAGCTGATAAACTTGTAAGCACTAGTATTTTGGGAATAATGCTTCTTGCACGTCCCTAAGAAGCAAATCACCTCAGTGTATAGGTATTCATAAAATAAAGTAGAGACTACTGTGATTAGATGGAGTGAGAAGCATGTACATGAATATGACTGAGGAGTGAATAAGGGGCTCTTGTGCACCTCGGAAATGTATTTTGTGAGGTTAGTGGGCACCTTGGAAGTTTCTTGTCTTGTCTGTAATTCTGCAAACTATGGTTATAATTACAATCTAGTGTCGAAGTTCTTGAGGCTGTATATTTATATTTTGTTCTTTGATTTCGCTAACATTGAACATTCCATTATCTATACAAGGCTTTGTATTTGATGTACTTATATTTAACATGTGACAGACACAATACATAGTTTGGTTGGACATCTTGGTCACTGTATATCAGGATATTCATTTGTAAGTCCATTCCTTCTCCCGAGGACAAATTTCAGTAGTGGTTGTTTGTTAATACAGGAGTTTTTTAAAAAACTGGACCAAACGGAAGCATAAAAAATGAATCATTTTGATAAAAAAAAATCGAAGCTAATCATTTTTAAAAAATAATTCAATAATCAGATGAATCATTTATTGGTTCAGTTCAATTCTTTGTGTTGAACCCAACCATAAACAAATTAGAGGTGCTCAGAAGAACTGAAATGAATCGAACTGAAATGAATCGAACTGATTGAAAACCAAACCAAACGTTTTTCCATGAAAAACGAGCCAAACCTTTTTCCACAAAAAGACAAACTGAACCATTTCTTGAAAATGATTTGGTTTGCGCAAACAGTTATCAAGTTCGGTTTGGTTCTTTATGCTGGACAAACCATCAACAACTTATAAGTTAATATATGTATCTAGGGTTTGTATAGCAGTTGTTGGCTTTTTAGTTAAATATATGCATCTAAATTTTATGTAGCGAGGAAATTGTAACTGTTAAGAGGTAATCTCTAATGAACCATCTTTGGCAGGTTGATGTAAAGAAGAGTAAAGATGATGGGGAGAAATGCTATAATCAACTATCAAATGAAGAAAGGGAGAAATTTGATGAAGAAACATTAGTTAATTTGAACAACACTGAAAAGAGAAGCACAAGAACCCAGAGTGATGTGCTTAACAATGAAAACTCAATGGTATGATCTGATTAATAAAAAGCTAGTTCAGAATGTACTTCAATTTCATGGAATCTAGCATGCAAAAAAGTGTTCTCTACTGCAATTTCAGGTGTTAGGCAAATCATAATCTTGCATCTAATATCGCCAATAGAGAAATAAACAACTAATATTCTATTGCAGTTTGATGGAAAAGATATTAAAGAGGAAAGAAGAATATTTGAAGAAGAGAAGCTTCTCAACGAGTTTGGCAATGAGTACATAGTGGTATGGTATGATCTCTTTCTGCATATATTATTCCTAATTAATATTAGTTTTGTGTACCAGCATAAACTTTCATTCCACTCCTAATTTAAGCATAAAATGATCTTTCAAGTGCTTCAGTTCCACAAATCTTTCATCCTTACTTGTTTAATTTGTATCATCTCACAAATAGGTTGGCTCTACTAGTGGAAGATTTCACTATTCACATTGGATACATTAGTTGTTGAAAATATTGTTAGATGTAACTCGTTCCTAAGTGTAAGTGTAGTAAACGCGTATTCAAGATGTAGCTCATTCTTAATTGTCTCATTGTTAGTCGCAGACTTATGTTTCGATTGAAAAAACTGAATCCAGAACATGTATATTGAAAAAACCCTTTTCTGGTCAAAGTTGAAAATTCAAAAATGAAGAAAATTATTGTTTTTTCTTGTACTTATGAGGTACTTGTATCAGATAACAATCTTGGTAGCCACAAAAGGAGCACATAAGCTTCCTAACATCTATGGAGCTGAAGATATGAAGAAGGCCTTACAAATGCTTAGAGCCGTTCTCTCAAGCGAATTATTGGTAAGAAATCAGTCATCAAATTAGTCTAATTGAATTAGTGTCATTTCTTCAATAGTAATCACAACAAGTTCATTTTTTTACAGGCTGGCAAGGTGTTGTGGACCCCACAGAATGAGGATGAGACTCTTTCAAAACGACAACTACTTCAAGACTATCCTAAATTAGCAAATTGCATGAAAACCTTTCTGGTTAAGAAACATGAATGAAACAAATGGATAATGCTTAATCACGTGTTCTGTGCTAAATTATTTCCCTAACTTGAATTTCTTTTTCAGGTTTTAAAATTAAAATCTATATAAAATTAGTTCAATGTGTTCTTAGGTTTTAAATGTTACTTTTTGTAATTTAAATTGTATACTTGAACTTAGATTGCATTGACAATGTAAAATATGTGTATATTTGTTATCCAATTATAGTTTGTCTTGTAAAGAAAGTTTTTTGCTTTTTTATTATTTAAAAGTCATATCCAGCATTATCTTTGATTAGTTGACAATGAAATTTCTTTTACATCGACCATTAATAGATATTAAACTTGTAATTGAATTGAAAATAATTAAATAAATTTAGCCTACATAAACTAAATTAAAGCGTATTAACAGTTTATATTTTTTTCACACTATCATTTAATCTATTATTTTTGTACTATATTTTTGTACCATCATTGGTTGATTTTTATAATAATACTTTAAGAAATTTATTTGAAATATTGTTTAATAGTTGCAATGTAATATCGAAAGCAAATTCTTCTTTGTCTGATTAATTTTTAACTAAAATTAAATTTGATCATTGTCTACTATTATTGGACGCGATCAGAAGTATAAAAAAAGATTTATTAACTAAATGTAATCAACACTTTAACGAAATTATAATAGTTATCAATAAGCATAATATCAATGAAAAAAAAATAAACATAATATCTTTACAATTTATTTTATTTTATTATTCAGATGAAATGATTTTTTAAACATGTTCTCAAATTCATCAGTTTTTAAAATCTGTTATTTCAAAATTCACATTAATATAAATTTGCATTCATTCATATATTACCATTTCTTTTTCTTAAGCAAGATTATCATTTATTCAATAGAATAAATAATTAATACTTTTGACATATTAAGTGCACTATCAACAATGTTGGTTTGAGTGAAAATGGATTCATTAATATAAACTAGCATTCTTTCGTATATTATGATTTACTTTTTTTAAGCAAGATATATTTTACTCAATAAATAGTATAAATATTTAATGCTTTTAACATATTAAGTGCACTATCAATATCCTGTTGGTTTGATTAAAAATGGATACCTCAAGTAAAAATTCTGGTTTAAATATTATAAATTAAAAATAATTGAAAAGCGAGATTTTATTAAATATGGTTAATTAATTTACTAGTAAAGATTACTTATCAGTAAAATTGATAAATACATTTTTCACTAATTTATATTAAATAATAAAATGTGCTATATCAAAAAACAGAGTATAATATTATTTTAAATTCATTATTACAATAGAATAAATCTTGTTGTACGTCAGAATCTATAATAAAATGAATTTCACATAAGCTAAAAAAATTGAATTAAAATTTTCATAAGCTAAAACTAGTTACTACATAATTTTTAACTTATACATAAGTTATGTTAAATTTATAAAACAAAAGTTGATTTCATTTCTTTTCTCTTAAAATATTAGTAAAGACTCTTATAAAAAAAAATAAACCCATTATCGTGGACAACATAATAAGCACTACAATAATTCACATCCAGAAAGTCTAACTTGTTTAATTTTTTTTATCAAAAACCTTGCACTTAAGTTGTTTTACTACTCAAACACTAAAAAAATAGAGTAAATAAGCATTAACTAAGACGTAAAAGAGAAGGAAAGGTCGAAAAACAGTGGACCTTACACAACAACCCTAAAAAGTCATCAAATTTCAATCCTACATCACTGCAATGCACTAATTATAGTGTCAAACATAAAAAAAAAAAATCCTGACGAGAATTAACTTGTTTAAATTTAAATTACAGTTGTTTAGACATATATTTTTAACAAAGAAAATGACAATATAATATAGTAAAAAAAAAACTTATAGAGTTACACTTACGAAAATTGCTCATATTGTGACAACTCAGTTTTTTTATAGAATTTATTTTTTACAATAATGATTGGATTGAAAGTTCTTAATTATGTTAAAAAAATATCTATTCTAAACTTATTTGACACCCTTATTTTTTTTATTATTATTCATTTTTTCTACTATTCAACATATCATAATGCATAAAAAAACATTTATAAAAAGCTTTTCAAAATTATCCTAGTATGATTTGATCTCTCCCATATATAGTCATTATTTAAAATGTATAAAAAAATTGAAAAATGTCATATGATTTTGAAAGATGTAGCATAGCTTATAAGAAAAGTAATTTTAATGCATGGAAATTTTGAAACTATAAAACGTGTGTCTGTGTTCCAAATTGGTAACTACGTAAAAGTCAAAGATAAAATGTCCTGCGGAAAGAGAGGCATTACATGTGTGTCTGTGTTTCAAATGGGTAACTACGTTGTAAAATTGTCATATTGTAATAAGTAATAACAGAAAAGAGAAAAAGTCAATATCAGAATTAGAAAGCAATAAAAGTGACAGTGGAGAAGGAGAAACAGCTACAGAGAGAGAATGGTTTTGGAAAGGAGTGAGTTCGAAAATGGTGGTGAGGAGGAGATAGAGGCCACATCGGTTGAGAAGGCGTTTGAGGGGAAGGTGGTGCCACGATGGGAGAAGCAGATAACGCTGAGAGCAATGGTGGTGAGTTTGGTGTTGTCAGTGTTGTTCGCATTCATAGTCATGAAACTCAATTTAACAACGGGAATTATTCCGTCGTTAAACATATCGGCAGGGTTGTTAGGGTTCTTCTTTGTGAAGACATGGACCAGTGTTCTAGCCAAAATGGGAATGCTCATTCAGCCATTCACTCGTCAAGAGAATACTGTTATTCAGACATGTGTTGTCGCATCCTCTGGCATTGCATTTAGTGGTACCACTCTTCTGTACACGCTTTCTTTTATTCAATGAAACTCATGCATGCAATAATAAGAAAGAGACGTGACCACTTCATTCGAATGAACCAACCTTTATTCATTGCATGTAAGTAAACGTCATTAGTTGTCCTTTTCACAGCATCTTTTAAAGTTTTCTATGATGAAATCAGGGATCTAAGACTACTTGTCAAATATTCAAATGCAGAAATGATATCAATGAGACGATATGTTTTGCCTCTTTCTTCTTTTTAGATTTTGCGTGCATGCACGCAAAGCTCTGCTATGAAGTTTTACAAGATGTCCTCATCATTTCTAAGCACTTTTTTTTTCAGTTTGTTGAATTATAAAATAAATCTGTAGAGTAGAGTTGTGTATTAGTCTTTCCATATCATCGAAAATCTGCCGAGTTTAAACGTGTTATCTCTATTATGTTTATCACTGCACATGTTCTAGGCTTTACATTGTTTGAGAAGTAATATATACGTTGCATTTATAGTCGATGCTTTAACAGCTAACTGCAATTCTCATGGAATAAATCTTCTTTTCTGTTGACACTTCTTTGATATGATTTGCTTGAACAGGTGGTTTTGGTAGCTATATCTTTGCAATGAGTTCAGAAATAGCAAACCAATCTCCTGAAGCTAACGGTCCACAGGATATTAAGAACCCAAGTTTAGGATGGATGATAGCATTTGTTTCTGTTGTTAGCTTTTTGGGCCTCTTTTCAGTGGTTCCACTTAGGAAGGTACACTAATCTAAGGGCATCAAGTAATGAACAACACCATTTATTAATTATAACCAGCATACTGAATGTAGGATAAGTTTATAATTTGAATGTCTCTTGTAAATTTTCTTTAATGGCATATAATCTATGCACGAATCTTCTTATCGGCCATTGCACGTTGAATTGAGTTTTTTTTTTTCCTTTTTTGTTGTTAGATTATGATTGTAGACTTCAAGTTGACATATCCGAGTGGTACTGCAACAGCTCATCTTATCAACAGTTTCCATACAACAGAGGGTGCCAAACTAGCTAAGTGAGAATTCGGGTCTTGTTAGAACCTTCTTTTTCTTTACAAATACATTAATAAGGCGTTTTAAATTTCCTATTAACTCATTCCTTTTCTAGGAAACAAGTACATGTGCTGGGAAAGTTCTTCTCCTTTAGCTTCTTGTGGGGTTTCTTCCAATGGTTTTACACTGCTAGTGATGGTTGTGGCTTTAATAGCTTCCCTACATTTGGGCTTGAAGCCTATAAAAACAAGTATGTGGCTACATATCTCTTATTAATGAAATAAATAGGAAAAATGAACGCACTACATTGTGTTTTCTTTCTGAGGATTCCATTAGAACTTTTTGTGTTTAATAATGAATGCAAGTTATTCAAAGCTGACTCAAAGAGACTCAAATGCTAACTTACCTTTTTCATTTTAATAATAAACCAATCAAAGGTATTGTTATGAATTATCTGTAATACAGTTTTATATGCGTATTTTAGTTCTCAATCTATAAAATATTTATCTACATAACAGGTTCTTCTTTGACTTTTCAACTACATATGTGGGTGTGGGGATGATATGTCCATATATAATTAATATATCCCTTTTGGTTGGTGGAATTCTCTCTTGGGCCATCATGTGGCCTCTCATTGATGCTAGAAAAGGAGATTGGTACTCTGCAGACCTCAAGCCAAGCAGCTTGCATGGCCTTCAAGGTTACAAAGTAAGTTTTCTGTCCACACTTAAAAATAACAAATGGTATGCTTCATTGTGATCAAACAATAGGTATATTGACTACATCACTTCAAGTAGTATTCCGAAGAATAAATTTAACTGAGATATAAACTTTCTTTGTTAAATTGTCACAGAATGAAATTGATTCTTTGATTAAACATATCGTGTTGATGATTAGTATAACATGCATGATTGGTTTGGCACTACATATCAATAACTTGGATGGAATTGACAGACGTAGTATCAATATGACACAACACAATGTAATGCACTATTTTTCTCTGAATAATATTGTAGGATGGAATTGACAGACGTATATGACACAACACAATGTAATGCACTATTTTGCTCTGAATAATCTAGTAGCTAATTGAGGAACACATTCTAGTTTATTAGTCTTGTTAATGTATTTTGTAAGTGCAGGTTTTCATAGCCATAGCAATGATTCTTGGTGACGGTCTATACAACTTTGTTAAGGTTATTGGTCGCACTTTTATTGGTTTGTATAATGAATTCTTCAAAAAAAATATAGAGAGGTCATCCAGTGATCCTGACTCATCTCCATCACTCTCATATGATGATAAGTGTAGGATTAACATGTTCCTCAGAGACCAAATTCCTGCTTGGTTTGCTGTTATTGGCTATCTTACTATTGCGATAATCTCTGTTGTCGTTGTTCCCTTCATTTTCCATCAACTCAAGTGGTACTACATTGTTGTGATCTACGTGATTGCACCAGCACTCGCATTTTGTAATGCATATGGGTGTGGACTAACAGACTGGTCCCTTGCATCCACATATGGAAAATTAGCAATCTTCACTATTGGTGCATGGGCAGGGGCTTCTCATGGTGGTGTTATAGCTGGTTTGGCTGCATGTGGGGTCATGATGAATATTGTATCCACAGCCTCTGATCTAATGCAGGACTTCAAAACAGGTTACATGACAATGGCTTCACCAAGGTCTATGTTTGTGAGCCAAGTTTTTGGAACTGCAATGGGTTGTGTTATCTCTCCTTGTGTTTTCTGGCTTTTCTACAAGGCCTTTGGCAATCTTGGGGTTGCTGGCTCAACATATCCTGCCCCTTATGCTCTTGTTTACCGTAACATGTCAATACTGGGAGTAGATGGCATCTCAGCTCTGCCAGAATACTGTCTCGTCTTTTGTTGTGTATTCTTTGGAGTGGCAATAGTTATAAATCTAATACGAGATTTGGTTGGGAAAAACTGGGCCAAATTTATCCCTGTTCCTATGGCTATGGCAATACCTTTTTACATTGGAAGTTATTTTGCCATTGATATGTGTCTTGGCAGCTTGATCTTGTTTATTTGGCGGAAGCTTGACAAGCTTAATGCTGATACGTTTGGATCAGCTGTGGCTTCTGGTTTGATTTGTGGGGATGGAATTTGGACGCTTCCTAGCTCGTTTTTAGCTCTGGCAGGAGTGAAGCCACCTATCTGCATGAAATTTTTGTCTAGAGCAGAAAATACAAAGGTGGATGGTTTTTTAGAATCTTGAGATCACTGAATTGATTTTAAACACTCTTTTTAAAGTGCATTTTGTTTAAAGTTATACATTAGTTGAAGTACTCTTTTATTAAATATTATCACCCTATTCAACTCTCTTGAGTTTAGATGTTAGTTAGTGTGTATGGATCATAGCTGATTTTATTTGTTCCTTTTATAAGGGGTCTTGCTCAATTTTTCATGCCTTTAATTTCTAAAATGAAAATTTCATCTATTTTATTATATTTTTCTCTCTCAATTACTCTTTAGTCAAGATCAATGAGGGCTTTGGTTTGAGGGGCAGACGAACGGGTAACATCAATTGCTGGGCATAGGTATGATCGTAAGTGGCTTGGCTTGTGTGTGTAGTGCGTAGGGTTATACAAGATTTGAAAATGAAATATGATTGAAGATATGAACGATATATATGCATAAGGAATGATATTTAACATATTAGGAGGTAAAGCACTTAATACCATTTTTTTTATCATGAAAATAAAATATAAAATTAATTAAATTACACCGTTATTTCCTCCCATTCAAAAAACTTGACCAAACATCAAACTTTATAAAAATCTCCTCCTCCAACTCCGTTTTCCTCAACCAATGTAAAAAAGGTAGAAAAATCTAAAACGATTAAAGAAACTCAATTCTCCGGTTATAATTCTTGTTTGGTTCAAAATCAATTTTATAAATTATATTTATGGTCTGAACACCTTGGTTAAACCAAATGTCAAATTTCTTTGAAAATTAGTTGGTGTCGGACACTGTAAATCCATGTTACAATGAACAAGGTAAACACTGAGAGTTACATCAGGCAGAACAGCAATTAGTTTATATATAAGCCAGCATCTTATTTTCCCAAAAATCAGCGGCTTGCTAGTTTATTGCAGCGTCTTGTTAACATAATAAAATAGAAATCAAAAACATAAAAAATTTGTTTAGAGACAGAAAATTTATGCACCAAAAATATTAAACTCTTAAAATAGAAGATAAGAAACGCACGCACAGGGAGGAAAAGAAGCCATTAACTTAACATTGTTTTCTACGTGTTCGGACCACTGACTGACAAGTTCAATCAAAGTTTAACGATCAAAATGCTAGTAGAAAATATATACACGTATTGACCAGGATATGAACATGTGCTGCTTACTTGCATGTTAATTGCTAATCTACTCATATACTTCCAGCTGCTCCAAATCCTCTGCCGCCTTGCTTAATGCATAGAGACACATTTTCTTCACCTACAGCGAACAGAATTTCTTTTAAAAAAAAGGCAACTTAATTGCCATTACTGTGACATAAAAGACAAAGAATCATATACATGACACAGCAAATTATTCGAATTTCAACATCACTGGACGCCCATAAAATTAGGTTATGATTTATGGATGTAGACTATAGATAACCATATAAAGCAAGGAAAAGAGATAATATAACTACTGTATTTTCGTTATAACTATATAAATATAGTAAGTACATGAGACATTATTGACAGAGATTAAAACTGCACAGTACTAAAATTTGCCCTCCCTTTGCAAATAAATCTGTTATAAGCGCCAACTTTTAATGCCATCGATTTGTTGCTTTCATTGGTGTAATTAAAATCAAATTGTAATTATGACAGGACCAACCTGCTGGCATTTTACTATGAGCAAAATTGCTTGAACTGGACTTTGATAAAAAGAAAAAGTGCAAGCCATTACCTCATAAAAATTAGTCCAGACTCAGCATGTAAGTAGAAAGAAACAGCTACCAAACCATTTAGTGTTGTTTTTCAATATAACCTATCAAATTCATATATCCTTTAATACAGGTTGCTTCATGCCAACAAGAAAGTTATACTCATACAATATATCATTACAGTCATAGTTTAAGTAGCCAGATAGATGGCACAACACCATGAGCTGAAAATTTAAAAAAAAAAAAGGTACACGTGAGAAAAATGTATCAAACAATACTAGTCCAGGGTAATACATGATAGAAGAACGAAAAAAATGTACATACAAGTAAAATGTTGTACCACATAATGTAAGTCCAGGGTAATACATGATAGAAGAATGCATACCCCAAGTTTGTCTTCCTTTGCTTTATGGCTTGAGGGAAGAGTACGAAACTCCTCTGTCAGACGAATACACTCTTGAATATTTTCAGGAGAGACAAAATCTAGAGCAACCTTTATGCACGACTGCCAAAAACCGAAATTGTTAATAACAATTCAACAAAAAGCAATTAAGCATGGAAAAGGGAAAACAAGCAAGCAATTTGCAGTCGACAGGCACAGTTTGAAAGTTCAACATAAATTACTCTAAGACAAAATTGGATCAAATCAAGACGTAAAAGCACATTATTTAGAATTGGCACACCTTTAAGTTTCTAACTTGATGTGGACACCCAGCAGGTATAAAAACAGCCTCACCAAGCTTTTGTGTAAAAGTCCAAGGTTCAACTCCTGTAACAGGATCCTCAAATGCATTAATGGGAAGATAGTTATCAAGGCCACAACAAATTGAGACAGAGAGCACTAACCAAATTCTTCCTTGAGCTTCCTTTTATGATGAGAATTTAGATAAAAAACTTGATCATGAATGGGGTGAAAAACCTAGTCCATAAGATGAAGATATAAAAGAGAAATCAAAATAGTTAAAGACTGGGATTTCATGAATTTCTTTAGTGGGCTAAAGCACTCAGTAGAGGTTACAAATATATGTTCAATTTTTAAATCAAAAGAAGGCAAGCTAGTGCAAAGGAAGGCCATAGGTGATCCCAACTAGATTGACACCCCCATAGACACTCTGCAGGAACAGCAGGCCAAGAAATATCACTAAACCAAAACTAGTGACTGTAAAAAGGCAAGCCAGGGCAAAACCAAACCCAAAGAAACACAAACTATTTGGAACAGTTCTTACATATATTCATTTCAATATTTATTCATTTAAGACAAGTAAATATAAAATGCAATTTTCTAAGAAAAACACTACATAAATCTGAAAATATAATAATATAAACATTTAATACGTTATACAGCAATTCCCAATAGATGTGTAGTTTCTGATGAAACAATTCAAATAAAACTAATACTTGAATTGAATCCCAGAGAAAATTGAATATTGAGATATTGTCAATTATTGATAAACAAATCAAGATCGAAATGGGATAGAATTTTCTTTTCTTTTAGTGTATAGAGGAATTTAGTAAAAAAGGTATAATAAGAAAAGAACCTATTTAATTGAGACAAAAAAAAAACCTCACCAACATTATTTTCAAACTTATGAAATTACCTCCTCCACTTGAGAACAATGGAGATGCCTGAATTCCCTACAATGCTTCCTAAGGTACTCTTCAAGCTTGTGTACATCTTGCCTCCGAAAAATATCCCAGACAGCACCTCCCTTGGTAAATTCTTGTCCAGTGTGCATATTTCCAGAGTCCGCAGGTTGTTGACTAATACATCCTGCATCCCGCTGCAGTGCCTCATCTGTTACAGTATTTTCCTCCTTTGAATCCATTTTTCCAGTTTGAAACTTGGTACTGGCAGTATATATTTCCGGTGATCTAAATATAATTTCCCTTTCAGTAATTACATTTCCTTCAGTTTCCTTTTCCAACGAAATTCCCGTATTTGCTCCTATTTTGTTAACAGTGTCATCCTGCACTGCATCATTTCTTCTTTTTAGTGAAGAGACAATATCTTCCTTACCTTCTCCAACCTCAATATCTTCTGGGCTACTCCATTTCTCCTTACTTTCAACACTCACCTTGTTAACATCAGACTTACTGAGCTCTTTCTCATCTCCCTTCATAAGATTTTCCACACTATTAATAATTATAGCACTTGAAGAATTTATGCTGATATTTTCATGCAATACTGGAGCCTTAACATCTACTAGAACTTCAGCCTCACACGTAGAGGTATTTGGTTCTCCCTCAGAAACCACAGCCTCACCATTTTCATAAACAATGCTACCATTTGGAGGTTTAGCAGATGCATGCTTACCACAGGGCCCATCTTTTTCCATTTTTGACATTTCATAAGACCCATTAAGAATTGAAAAATCATCTACTGCCTGCAATGAAATATTTTCTTCTAATGTTGATTTGCACTTCACAGCAGAATTATTGTTCTGCGGAACCTTAAAAAGTTCACTTAGGTCTTTTGCAGCATATTTTTTTTTCAACATCTCTATTTTGGTAAGATGTTGAGAAGTGAAGGTCACCTCTTCAGTATGTGTCAAAATATTTACCTAGAAAATAATAAAATAAATAAAAAATCAGATATGTGCAAAAGCTGGAATTAATCTTCTAGAAGCAAATAATAATTAAAATAAATTATTTAAATCACTCGCACAAAAGATGCATACTTGACAACAAAGCCTACTATATATCCTACTAACACTATCCATGATTATAATTGGCAAAAAGCATCTAACGTTCAGCAGGTCATTCAGCTAATTCAAGCCAAATTCAACCTCTAACATTCTATGCATCTTACAAGGTTTTTGGATATCCTATAGTGGTTGATGTTTATTGAAGCTTCCAAACACTGTTTAATTCATCTGGGGTGTTTGGGACCTGTTACAGTATTGTATGGTTACCACCGGGTGATTTTTCCACAGTCCACATTTCTTGTAGCAATTTTATATTACTCTTCTAACTTCTTCGAGTTGTGTCTTTCAGTTCCCATATAGCATCTTTTTTTATCAATATCTGTTTTTTGGATGGAAATAAAACATATCAATTAATTCATTGGGCCATATGCATCATTCCAATAATGTCTTTGTTGTGTTATCTTAATAGAAATGTTCGTTTTACTATGTAATTTCTCCAGCAATGTTTTGGATATATAGTGTTAAGAGTCCATTACAAATGTTATGTTCTGTTACATGTGTTTTATAAAGTGAATCACTATTTTAATCCCTGAATTTGTAATGACCATTCAAATTAGTCCCTCAAATTAACAAAATGGAAAAACAGTCCCCTAAAATTTTAAATTGTCTATCAACCTTGTCCCTTTATTAGTTAGTATCATCCAATGCCATTAGGAAGACTGAATTGACACATTAGTGCCTGGGTAGTTGGCAACTAGGCACATGTGATTCTCATGTCTCGAAGATGAAAATGACCAAACATGAGTAGCATAATAATCAATTTTCACTTTTCTTAAATCTGTTCTTACTCTGTCTATTAGCTTTTCACCAAATATGTCTTCAGATTTATCAATTGATGAAATGCCGCCACAATAGCCTTGAACAAAGGTGAAACTCACAATCAAGTAGGAAAGGAAAGAATCACAAGATTGGTTGAGAAGCACCATGCACGGTGATGATTTCATTCATCCAAAGGCTAAGATTGCTCCTCCTTTGTTGGTCATTAGATCAAGGAAAGATACATTTTGTCCATGTGTCTACCTAGTTAACTATCACACATGTACTAGTCAATTTAGTCTTTTAACTACATTCGCTGACATCAACTAACAAAGGGATTAAACCAATTCACAATTACAATTTCAGGGCTCAATTTGACAAACTCTTACCATTTCAGATACTATATTAGTTATCACCCATGTTTTATAACAAGACAAGTGCTAAGTTGGGACCATTGGCCTTGTGTGTGTTCTGGATCAAAATGTTAGCCTGCTCCAACTTTAAGTTCATTGTAGGTTAAGTTGGCCAGCCAACTCGTGCACTTTTTTTTGGAGGGGCAGTATGAAAAGAAATAGACCTCTAAAAGTTTGAATAATTAAGGAATTAAGATATTTGGAATGATAGCACTAAGTATTATAGCCTAACTAACTAACTGAAGTCAGTTATGCTGAGTTTTTAGTTAGTTTGTTAGACCTATAGTCTTGTTAGCACAGTTGTAAGTAACTAACTGAAGTTAGCTATTTAGGAGCAATCAGTTAGTTAGATCTATAGTCAAACCAGCAAAGCTTGCAAAACAAGTTATTACTCCTCTTTATAAATACCAACATATTACACGTAAGCAATAGATCTTTCTCAGTTTACAAGAAGTTTCTTCTATTCTCTTTCTTAGTACTGTATTACTTTCTTCATGGAAAATGTTTTAACAAGGCATGCCAGCAATCAACACACTATTTACTATTGGGTAAAAATAGTGTGAAACCTATCAAATGATAAAGATATTGCTCCCTATTTAGTGGATCCGAATTACCCAATAATGAAATGTGTTCAAAAAAGTATATTACTGGCACTTCCTTTTAGGTAAAGATGCAATTGCTAAGATACGGTAAAATAAAGGTATTCATTCTCATTGCAAAAATAAGAAAACCTACGTTCTATTTAAACTAATTATAATTGTATTTCCAGCCATTACACTAGGCAGAAATCCCATAAAATCAGGAATTTCTGATTCTAATAAATCAGAAAGAATCTTGATCCTATTTCTTAGGAAATAAACTAAATACAGAAATGTCTTAAAATGGCTTAATTGTTCCAGAGGAATTACAATAGGATCAGCTCCTTTTCTACATTCCCCCTCGAGTTGGGTTGTATATAATCCCAACTTGAAGAAAAATTCTTCTAAGTTTGTCCTAGGAGGCTGTGGTGAGAATATCACCAACCTGTAGTCTTTTTGAATGTAGATCAATTGAACAATTCCATTGTTGAAATCTACAAGAAAAAATGTCTATTGGTCTAAATGTGTTCCATTTAATCATGATGGACCAGATTCTTGGCAATACTTATGGCAGCTTGGCTGGTGAAAAACATCCTTGTAGTTCTTTCTTTAATAGCTCCAAGATTACCAAGTAGTCTTTGCAGCTAATTCATCAACAAATGCCAAAAGCTTGTGCTTGGTATTCTGATCCAGCATTGTTCTTAGAAACAACTGATTGTTTATTGCCCCTCCAAGTCACAAGATTTCCTCGTGACCACTGATGGACCTTATGTCAGTTAATTCTCTAACCCAGCTTGCATCAATGTAAATCTGCGTTTCTCAGTTAGCCCATTTCTTGAACAGCAACCTTTTCTCAAGTATTATTTTAAAATACCTCGGAATTATAGTTTACAAATTCTGAATGATCCTCTATCGGACTGTTCATATGCTAATTCACTACACTGAGGTGAAATAATGTCTAGTCTAGTAGAAATCTAGTGTGAATAACCTTTGATATCTCCCCATAAGCAAAGGATTGTCCTCTTCTCTCTTTATTTTCTAGTTTAGATCCATAGGTCTGCGAACTGTTTCCATGTATTTCACCAAGCAAGTCAAGAATGTACCTCCTCTGGAAGATATTAGACCCCTTTTGGAACTTACAACTTCCATTCCAAGGATGTATCTGAGAGTCCAAGATCCTTGATCTCAAACTCAATAGCCAAAAGTTTCTTTAGCACCAATATCTCTACACAATCTTCAAAAGATAATTTTTAACTCAAGCATAAACTAATTTTAACTTAAAGAGAAATTTATTTCATCTTTCCTTATTTTTTTATCTTCAGAGTTTTTATAGAGAAACTTATCCAAACAAACCTTATATCCATTTGTTTCTTGGAGGAATTCAATGATCCTAATGGTACTTCAATGTACTCCTCTTCTTCCAAATCACCATTTAAAAAATCATTTTGGAAATCAAGCTGATTTAGTAGCCATTGTTGATTTACTGCAAGTGAAAGTAGGAGTCGAATTGTACTTGACTTGGTAGTTGGTGTGAATGTTTCTTGATGGTCAAAGTAATAAGAATGATTAAATCTCTTTGTTACAAATCTAGCTTTGTATCCACCTACAATCCACGAGTCTTTTGCATTGAGGCAATTCTAAGAGTCTCCTGGTCCCATTGCCTTGTAGTAGTGCACTGATTTCTTGCATTCCTCACTTCCTTATAGGAACCTTTAGTGCCTCTTGAATGTAGTTAGGACCCGTGCTTCCAAAAGTAAGCACAAATACATTGTATGAACTTAGTTGCTAGCTATTTGTTGAAAGAACTATTGACAAAACAAGATCATGGAGGATGGTACCACTTTGGTACCATATTAACCAAAGAGAAACTGAGAAGAAGTATAACAACTTTCTTGTGTCGTGTACACACATTCTAATTTATAATAAGGAACAACATCAATATCTAATAATAGGAAATACTTTGTAAGATATTTCCCCATCAAATCATATCATATATCGTTATTTAATGTAATTAAATCATATTTCTAACAATCCTCCTCAAGTTCAAGCATATGTTTCATGAGACAATCGTATCACAAATGTCATCAATGCAAGACTCCTTGAGAGACTAAGTAAACATGTCATCAACACAAGACTCCCAGACATGACTTTCTCTCTGTCGAAGTGTCAATTGATCTTCAATATACGTCATCCTTTCAAATCATATCTTTGACATTCCCCCTCAAGCTGGAACATATGTATCATGAGTCAAACTTGTTAAAAATGGTCAGAGAGCACAATCGTATACAGTACTCACCAAAAGAAATACATTGACAATAAATAGTGTTCACTAGAAAAATGTCAACGGTAGACAATATTTGCTTGAAAAACGTTGAAAATAAACAATATTCACCAGAAAAAATGTCAGCAGTAAATAGTACTCACTAGAGAAACATCAACGGTAAGCAATACTCACCAGAAAATCAACAATAAACAATACTCATAAAAAAAACATAGACAATGAACAATATTCACCGAAAAATGTCAATAAACAATATTAACCAAAAAACATTGATGGTAGACAGCATTTGCTCAATGGTGAATGACACTTGCTAAAAATCGTCAATAGTAAATAGTAATGCTCACCCGATAAAAAAACTCACTAAAAGTCATCAATGGTGAACAATAACACTAGCAATGAACTGTGATAGTAAGGAAAAGAAACAAAAACCAATATTCTTATTAGGCTCTTGATAACATGTTGAAAGAATCATGAAAAATAGGTCTAGAAGGATGATATCGCTTTTGTAAGATGCTAAGAAGAGAGAAAATCAAGAAGGAATACAATGAATTTCGTGTGTTTTGTACACACATAAGTATTCTTATTCATAATGAAAAAGAGATAATTATAAGGAAAAAAATCAATATCTAATAACGGAAAATATTTGGTAAGATATTACCCTATCAAATCATATCTGTAATATAATCAAATCATATCTCTAAAATTATTCATTGGCAACATAGTTTTTAATAGGGTAAGTGGTGAATGAATGAGCACCCTTTCCTAAAACAATAGGTAACATAAACTATCAACAATGTGACTAGAATTGTCATTTAAATGATCCATACCTTTGTAAAGTTTTGTAGAACAATGGTATGATAAAGA
Organism: Lablab purpureus; assembly: GCA_030347555.1. NCBI lineage: Eukaryota > Viridiplantae > Streptophyta > Magnoliopsida > Fabales > Fabaceae > Lablab > Lablab purpureus. The sequence continues at coordinate 21,839,666 of CM059259.1, forward strand.
CTCTTGACCTTTCCTTGCTTATGTAATGTGCTTTATTTGTCCATAGGTTTCCTCCTAGTGTAGACTGGAAGTTCCTTCTTATCATGGACAATTTGCTGTGAATTAGGTTTTGTCAGGTTTGTTTTGGGAGTTTTAAGCTGGTTTGGTCAGATTCAATAGTTTTGTTGGTGAGTTTTGAGAGAGATTTGAGTGCTGACTAATTTCGGGCAAGTTGCTCAAACAGTATTTGTGTAGGTAGTGGAAGTTGTTTTTTTATAGAACTTCTAGCTCGCACTTTGCAAAATGTCCCAACATTGAAAATTGATATTCCCCCACACTCCCCCTGCATTTTGATTTTGGAAAAATATGGTTAACATTCAAAGAATGTAACATCCATAGAATTATAAATTTTCTTATGATGGGCAAGTAACACTTATGGTTGGATGTACTTCAATGATTTTTAGTCATGTTTGGTTTAATTTTGCTACAAACACATATGGCATGAAGATTGACTAGAAAGTCTAAAATGAATGGGGTAATGTGAGGGATAGGTTACCATGACAACTTGACAAGGTGTTTAACATTTCATAACACAGCTTGGCATTGGGATTTAGACAAGTAATCATCAAATGGATTCCTTCCGAAAGTGCTTACCACATTATTGGAAACAACAATTGATTGTGATACCTCAACTCGGCATTAGGATTTAGTCAAGTAACAATCAAACAGCTTCCTTTCGGAAACACTTACCACATTTGTTAAAGATCCCACATTGACTAGTGATATGGAAAATTCATAGTTTGTAAGTCGAGTACAAACCCCACCTTGCAAGCCGGTTTATTGAGGTTTGGTTAGGCATAAACCCATTTACTAAAATGGTAACCAAGGCTATCCTGGCAAGATTGTAGGCCTATTAGACAACCCGTTATTGGGTGCTATCAAACCACCCGTAAATATCTAGTCTCATGCTCAAGATGTCCAATTTTCGATGTGAGGAAATGTGTTGAAAATCTCACATCGACTAAAGATTCGGTCAAATTTGTGTATATAAGTGGGTGCAAACCTCACCTTATAAGCTAGTTTTGTAGGATTAAGTTAGGCTTAAAGTCTACTTTTATTGGAAAACATAATTGATTGTGATACTTCAAGCACATGTCCATTCTTCTTTTCAGCCGCCCATTCTAGTGAGGGGTATCTACACATGAACTAGCTTGAATGATGTCATGTTTCAAGAGATTGGAACAAATTACAGAATGGATGTCTCCTTTGTTTCTAACTTTTAACTAGAAAGGACCCCATAATTCTAGATAGGTCATCAATAAATGTCTCATTAACATTTGAAGGTCCCCAAATGTTATAGTGAATCATGGAGGTTTATATGAAAGCTCAGAAAATTATGTGATGTTTTGCAAATGGGAAGAATTCACAATGATGAGAATTGAGACTTGTGTTGAATAAATGAGAAAACAACTTTTCAAGATAGACAAAGTTTGAATGGCCATGGCGAAAATGCCATAGCATTACTTTATTTCTATCCAACATCAATACCAAACTTCTTAAGTGAACTTTATGCTGAACTTAAGTACTTTCTTTGAACAAATAAAATGTCTTAGAATTTTAGTTTGAACTTAACTCAATTCCATAAAACCCACTTGTAAGTTAAGAACTACCTCTCACTTATATACTTTATTTTAAGTATATTATTAATTGATGAGACATCTACAATAGAGTCCACCATATACCTCAACACTACCAATCACCTTCCCTGAATTAGTTGTGTGGAATTCACAAAAAACATGGATTCAATTTAGTCATAGTTTAAATCACAAGTTTACTAGGGAAAATTAAGAAGGCTTATGAGCACCCAAACTCTTGGGGAAGCCTCCCACAAAACCTACTTGCTAATGAGGGAGAATCAAGCACTTAAATGTTCAATCAAGTATAACATATAACTCCATGCAAATCCTAGGCACCCCACAATACTCAAGTCCCTATCACAGTATGATGTTAGCACATGCAAAAACAAATGAAAGAATGAGATTCTCTATTAGTTGGATTGTTCAATTTTGGCCACTTTTGATGGAAAACCACATGCTATGCAGATTGTAAAACCATACCATTTCATGTGTTGATTTTTACAACAAAGGAGTTGTAAATAGCAGTTTATTGCAATAAAAATATTCTCAAGATCTTCATATTGGTTAAGATAAAGTATATTTAGAAACTTCTTATTTATTTCAGCATATTTTGTGTTTCCTTATTCTAGATATAGATTGTTATAAGTAGAGGAGATGAAAATGTAATTCATGTGATTGATATCAATAAAATTATTTTTGTTTCTCTTTGCAGTTCAAGTTGGCATTAAAGTCTTCAATCTAAGGAGCTCTATTTCAGCTACTGCACAAATAGCAAAAACAAGGATGTGTTGCCATTGCCAGAGAGCCGCTGCCATTTGTTGAAAATGGTGGTGGGCTAGAGAGGTGTGGCCCCACAGCATCTTTGGTTGGGACCCCCTAAGCCATTCCAAGGGGCAATAGCTTCCCATTTGCCTCCATTTTTTAGTAGATCTAGGTTTTTTCTCACTATTTGTTGCCAAAAGAGGTTCCCTTTGCTGCAAATTTTTGTTAGAGCACTATGTTTAATATGAAACAGGTTTTCTATGTATTGTTCAACCTCAACCAAATCCTAATATAAAACAATGATTGAATCAATAAATAAGCCCTTTGGATCATATACCCACCCTACCCATTAAAGGTAAGAGTTCATTCAATATTGTTGGTTGTGTCTCGAATGTTTGGATTCTTGATTTAGGAGCAACATATCACAGGACTTCATTTTCTATGCTCTTCAACTCATGTAAAAAACAACCAAAGAACAATGCAATATAGTTGCAAATGTTAATAGCATACTTGTATGTGGATATGAGAATATAACTTTAGAATCATCCATTGTGTTCAACGGTGTTTTGTACAGCCCACAATTGGCCAATAATCTCTATCTCTGTACAAAAGATTTGAACTTCTCAATAACATTTTTCTCTTCTTATTGTGTTTTTCAAGACCTTCAACAAGAAAGACAATTTTATTTGTTAAAGAGCAGTGTACATTGTATCTATTGGATTCCAAGGATCAAAATAAAACAAAGGTCATAAACTAACAAGCAACATCATAAACATGGGCAAGTTCCCAAATATGAGTTCATCATAAAAGACTTGGACATCCCATTCAACCTACTCAAATCCTTGTTCCCTCATTGTTTACCAAAGAATCTATTGAGTCCTTCAAATGTGATATTTGTCAACTGTCAAAGCAACATTATGCATCTTAATAATAATAAAAGTAGGTCCCCAATGGATTTAATTTACTCTAATGTTTGGGAACCTATATTGGAATCTATTTTTTGGAGCAAATTAGTTTGTTAGTTTTATTGATGATTATAGCCATTTCACATGGACCCATTATGAAAAGTAGATCTAAGGTATGTTAAACCTTTATTAAAGTTTTTCCATCTTGTCCAAAATCAATTTGGTAAAAATATCAAAGAATTAGGTTTCATAATGGTATTGAATGTGTGAATTAAGAATTCTTCAATTTTTTGGTATTTTTCATGAAGTAACTGGTGTGAACACTCCCTAACAAAACAGCATCACAAAAAGGAAGAATCGTTATCTTCTAAAAGTTACTAGACCACTCCTTGTCCAAATGTTTACCAAAACCTACTCAGGAGAAGCTATGTTAATTGGCACATACCTCATTAATAGGTTATCTAGTCTCTATTGCCATTTGTTCCCTCTTCACCCATTATGTCAAGTCTACCTTATTAGGTCTTTGGGTGTGTTGATTTTGTTGATTCTCATAATCCTAACTGTAGTAAATTAGATAATAGAGCTCTTGTATGTGTCACTGTTGGTTACCCACAAACAAAAAGGCACAAAAAAGAAACACCTTCATGTGCAAGCATACTAGTGTTGATGTGCAGCTGATTAAGATGCTTGGGAAGCAAAAATCTGAGTAGATAATCTCTACAATCCATCAAGTAGCTCTTTGACGAATAGGCCAAACATGTTTGATCATGAGAGGTTGGCAATGTGACTTTGGGAATTTCGGTTTCGAAGACTCGGCATCAGCTCTTGATACCATGTAAAAGAATGGTACTCATTCTCATGGCAAAAATAAGATGAACTACAATCCTATTTAAACTAAATAGCTACTATTAAGGGTGTTGGCCATGTGGTTTCGTTCAGTTTTTTGCTAAAAATATATTTGAACTAAACATAAAAAATATATGCAGTTTGGTTTGGTCCAAAAGAAAAAAAAAGTCAAAACTAATTTGTGCGTTTTGGTTTAGATTGATTTATACAGTTTCGTTTGAATCGGTTCATGAAGTTTTTAATTTCTAATTTTTTTCTTTTATTAAATGTTTTCTCTTTCTTTCCATCTTTTAAATTAAAATATAATAATATAAAATATGTTACTCAAAAGTTAATAAATATATTGAATAATATATAACAATTATAAAGTTCCATATAAATCTATTCATAATTGAATAGGAAAAGATACATGTGTATCTTATTGTAGATCTTTTTTCTAAGTATTTCACCCATACAACATTCATCTAGATCTATAAACCAATCAAAACATGTAAAACTTGGTTACTAGTTAGCTTCTATCTTTGCTTCTACTAGGCAATTCACTCTTGATGCGAGAGTGGACATAGTGACAAAGTTAAGTGAGAGAGTGAAGTTAATGACACAACCCTCAAAGAGTTGGCAACGTTGTTGACGATGAAGAAGAATCAAGAAACTCATAAATCAAATCTATGAAACAGACCAAACAACTCTGCAATGAGTTTAGGTTAAAATATATAACTTACTATTATTATTATATTAGTAATAGTAGAAAATATATATTGAAGGTATACTGTGGTTCGGTTTGGTTTGGACTGCTTTTAAAAATTCAAACCACAAACCAAACCAAACCACGTGATTCTTAGAAAAGAAAATCTAAATCAATCCAAAAGCTTTTAGTTTTTTTCGGTTATAGGTTATTTGGATCAGATTTTATTTTTTTTGAACCAGTTTGGTTTTGAACACCCCTAGTTAATATACGTAGATTTCCAGCAATGATCCTAAGCAAAAACCATATTTGCTTCTAATAAATCCGAGAAATATGATCATATTTATTAGGAAACAGACTGAATACATATATATCCTAACATAGCATTGTTATTCCTAAATAATTGCAATAGGGTTGACTTCTTTTCTATATGTACATTTAGTGTTGTTCTCCGATTAGAATGGGAGTTTCACCTTGGTAGTTTGCATAAGAAAGGTTTGTGTTAAAGATCTATCAACATGAAATTCTAATTCTAATTGGATAACAAACGCCAAAACCCACTTAAAAAATTGCAATGGAGAGTTAGATCTCTCAAACATCATAGAGTGGGGAGAGATTTGCTCTGCTTTTCCTTCCGATGGATTACTAATCACAATGATTCAAATTTAGAGAAAATAATCTTCAAAAACTACAATCAAGCTTTTAAACACTAGGTTGGTCAAGTGTCTACTACATGGATCAACCACCACCATAATGTCCTATCATAAATTGTTTCAATAGAAAAATATTGACCTCTAAATCCTTTAATGGTTTTGCCTGTCATTTTCCCCCTCTCTTAAATAAAGCCCCCATAAATGTATACTACATGGATCAAACACTACCACAATGTTCTATCATAAATTATTTCAATAGAACACTATTGACCTCTGAATATCTTTGAATGGCTTTGCAAACTAAAGCTTCCACAAATCTGCACAGCAGCTTAACTTAAATAGAGTGACCTTCTACCACCTTTTGGTCAATAGGTGTCAACCTAACTTTCAATCTCATAAATTCATTCCTAACTATCTTGTCAAATATGTCCACTCATCCAATGCCACATTCTCTATCTTTAGTTTACTGTCTCCACAGTATTCAATTTCATACATCTGTCTTGAAGCTATGCACTAAAATTTTAAATTAATCTCAAACAATACCTTTCTCTCAGAATATTCTAATTTGTGGTAAGGTATATTCTCCAGTTTTCACCTCTAAGCTCGGAATGATGCTCCTCCTACTAGATTCACATTCCATAAAAAGAGCAATCTTCATTCAATAAAAAATTCTTTCCTTTCTATATGTTCTCTGATTTTTTATCCAGAATCTATTACATGGTCACCATTAGGGATCAACTGAATAATGATAGAGAGCACTCGCTCCAGAAAACTGTTGCAAGAGGGTTGTTGTGTGTTTGACTCTGTGTAGCCTCATGATTATCACAATTGTAATAAAATTGGATTTAAAAGAATCATATGACTAATTAGACTCAACGTTACAATTGGAGTGATACTAAGAAAAAGCATTAACCACAAATTCCTAGCAAGCATGCAATGACCTTAAGACCACCAACCTATGTACAAAAGTCCTTCACTAAAATGAACAATGAACTTCATTAAAATTGTGAATCCACAACTTCAGATTTTGGTTCCTTTGTGGATAATATAAACCAAGAAAATGTTTTTCTTTAAAGAATTCTCCATACCGCATCTGACATGTCACAGTGAAGCTTGGTCACAGAATCTCCACGTCCAAGCTCTTCAGCAAAGCCATATGCTATATATGTCTTTGGCCCCAAGTCAGGTTTCAAAGAATTTTTTGGTAGTTTTGTGGCCATGTTAAGAAAACCAGTGCAAGGATGTGTATACTCTTTGTAGGGTAAAGCACTATTAAACTCCACACCATGACGAGGTAACCTCTGCTCAAATTGATTAGACGGAGGCCAATCTTTGAGCTTGAGCATCTCAGGCCAGGAGTTACGATGAGTACGACCCTCTGAGTATCCCTTGAAAAATTGATGGATATTTATTTCAACCTGCATGTTCACAAGGTTCGATAAAAATATTGCATATTACAAGATTATAAAATATTTCAACCTGCATGTTCAGTCAAATTCACATGATGCTTACTAATCAATTAAAGAGACTAGATCAGGCAGGAAACTAGAAAAGTAAAGGTCTTTTTACTTTGCGGACATGTTTCTATTTCCATTTTCTGTTTGCCCTTTAAATTACAAAAACAATAAATGTTAGCCTTCCACTCTTTCTAACACACGTTCTCTTATTGACAGAAATTAATTGGAAACAAAAAAATTGTGTTTGTCACACTCTGTATTTATTGAATCTCACTCATAAATTTGTAATTTTTAATAAATTGTAACTAATAAGAGGGAGTGTGTTCAAAAAGTGTCTTAGAAAGTGTGTTCCTAATACTTTTCTTACAGAGATGTCACCTTGTTTTCCTTTCCTGAGTTTAGAAGTTTGTATAACGGGAAAGAGTGAACAAGTGAATCTAAAAAATTTGATCAATCATTTTGAGTATTCCAAATGTAGATGGATTTGGCTTGGGGATGCAAAGAAAGTAATTGATTACGTGTCTAAGGTCTCCAGTTCTTGGCACCTCTATTATATTTTAGCACAAGTATTTTTACTTTTTAAGGAACAATTTGAGAAGGTTCAATTAACTGAAATGAACTTATATGCTTGCATACTTATCAGCATACTAAACTCATAAAAAACTAAGTTTTTATTGATAATTTACATAATTTTACTAGGCAAATTTGAAATTTTCTAACTCCAGACTTTATTTAATGGAAAGAATGACAAGAAACCTAACTTCATATATAGTCCTCATTTCAGTTGTTTGTTTTAAGTGTAATGTTAGACAATCAATTCTTACACTTTCCAATGAAAAAACACAATAACTGTGGTTCAGATTATTTTTAGCCACACAACTCAATAGCATTCAAGAGTTAAAAACCAAAATCATCCAAACTCTCTAACAAATGGGCACATAAACTATTTGTATAGTGTTTTTCTCATATTTCAAAGAACAAAGTTCTTTATGATGATACCTCTAAAATATTAAAAGTAAATGGTAAATACCAAAATTTACAATATCCTTTTTGTGGGATAAAGAGTTTATTAAAGAAAAGGAAAATAAAAAGATAAAAGGATACAGAGTTTTTCTTAAATAAGCAACAAAAGTTAAGAATTTTTCAATCCAAACAAGAAAGCAAAAGCACTAGGGGGAGGGGGGGTTGGTGGGGCAATGTGATGCACACAAGAGCTTTTGAATTCCCCACTATATCAAACGAGAAAACCAGAGCAAATCAAAGCCTTGAATAGAAACTACCAAATTGTATATATAAATGCCTCATGCATCATTACCACCATAATAGAGCAAATTAGGAGCACCAATTTAAAATAACTTAAATAAAAATAACAACTCTCTGGTAAACCCAAATGCAACCATCCAAAAGACAATGGCTTATTTAGAACTACTCTCATAAAATATATAATATGACTGACCTCACACCAATCTAGGCAGTCAACTGCTTTCACATTCAAATGTTTGGAACCATGATAAGTCAATTCCCGCATTGCTCGCCACATTACCATTGGCTCCCAACTCAAGCCAGAGGTTAAATCAAGAGCATTCCTAACAATAACTGGTTCTCCCTTGCTCCAATGGCCCTGAAAATGTTCCAGATCCCCACATTTAACATCACTAGCTGAAGGACAATACAAATAGTTGTCAATTGAGCCTTCTCGAGTGGCAGCTCTTCGCAACTTCTCATTAATGGAGTCAATTTCATCACAAGATTTGAAGCAGGAATTACACCATGAAGTATCTGGGGGCTTATCTTCTAGTCCAAGTACTTTGATTAATCTTTTCACTCTTTCTCTTAACTTTGAAATCATATTTTTAGGAAATATACACTTCAGCTCAAGATATTCATAACCACAACCATCATTATCCTTTGGTGAACAGGGGATTGCACCATTTTTCATGGCCCTCCACAAATGCTTTGGTCTCACAGAGCTAGATTCCACACAAATATCTGATGATTCCTTCTCGCACAAATGGAGATCTAAAGGCTCTCCACTATGTGAATGAGCATTAGAAACATCAGTGCATTGGTCAACTACTCCCCCGGGTAAGAAATTGCCACGCATTTCCCGGCAACAAGTAAGGCAAAGATCATAGGAACAATTTGGGCAGCTCCTATGAAAATCAATAATAGAGGTTTTGCAATTGTTGCTGCAATTTATAGACAAAGAATTGGTTAATTACTATGACATAAAAAACACACCAATTCATGATAAGTTAAAGAAAATTATTTTTGAAAGAAACTAACCAATAAATACGTTCATCTTTGGAACAAACAATTTGGTTAACTTCTACATCCAAAACCAATAACCCTGTCATTGAAGCAACAAATTAACACATAATGACAATGCATAAAGTACTATAGATTAAATTAAACGGCTACAGAATATTCTTGTGCATTAAAACATTCTATCTAACCAGTCTTGACATATAACTTAGCTAGTCACAACACAAGAAATTTGGTATTACAAGACTGATGTGAATTTGTAGTTGAGAGATACAACAAATGAATAAAAAATACCACACTATTCCAGACCCCCCTGCTCCCGTCCCAAATAACAATCACTAACAGTGAACATAGAATATGAATCTCTAATTAATAATAGCAACTGATGCCAATCTGGCAGTCATAAAATCAAAAGATCAATAGTTCAGGGGTCATTATTCGTCAAATGGAAGATACAGTTTTTTAAATACAGGCTTACATTAGCATGCTATTTTTGTTGCAGTGAGGATAGGGCCTGTAGAATTATAACATACCTTTAATTTTTGCTTCCATCTCCATTTCCAACTGCTGCTCATGATTAAATTGTTCCAGAAAAGGATACAATGTTCGAATTATATGCTTCAAATGTCGAGTCTTTTCATCTTCATTTGGAGTCACTCCAGAATCCTAAAGTACACAGTCACTCAATCACACTATACTTCTTGCTCACATTAGAGAAAGCATGAAATGAAGAAACTGCATATCCATTCTGCAAATACTTACTGCATTTACATCTTTTCTACGTAAGCATGCCTTGCAGTTACAATTGCCTTGACAAAATGGACAAGATTCTTCTATTGCCTCCTTGGACATTTGTGGATACCTATATTAATTGAAAGAGACAAATTTACAAAGATAGGAAAGAGAGAAAGAATGCTCATTTTTTAATCAGAAAATTCTCAATGAGAAATAAACTCCAAATTATCATTCTACGAAAACATCAGCACACATTTAAACTTCTAGAAACCTTCCACACACTTCCTCGCAAAACACCCTTCAAAAAATGACAAACCGTACATTTTGTTAATTGTTTTACTAGACACCTTAGTTGTGATAAAAGTCTCAGTCTCTCCCTTGTGCTCAGTTTTCTTTAACTATACACCATGCCCAATATCATACTAAAACCAAGTTTCTAAGTTAACAGTGTTTTAGTTCTACATCGCCGTGGAACCAAACAGGCACTTCCAAAAGATGGAATAAAATAGAAGAGAACGAACTCGTAAGTCAGGACTTGATGTGGCGTACAGAACCGCACAGTAGCAGACTGAAAAATCATAAGAAGATATAAAAGCTTCATAGTAAATCCAAGCGTGCTTCCTAACCCTATTACCAGATTTCAGAATTTCCACGGAAAGAACACATAAAAAATAGTGTATAATAGATAAAAATGATGAATATAAATAATATAATACATAGCGCAAAACACATACTCAATTCGGTTTCAAATTCTGAAGAAGCTTCTCATGCAAGAAAACGAATGAAGAATAGGAAATGAAGGTTTTAGAATAGGGTACCATCTCCGAATGCAAGGTACGCAAAACCGTTTGCAACAGTTCTGACAGCGGACAACGGTCCTGTCACTTTTTTGGCACTGATGACACATCTTAGATTCAGAGGGAGACGCTCTTGGCTTCGCGCCGTTGAACTTGGAAAACGACGACTTGGCCCTCGTCGTTTTGACCTGTTCTTCTTCTTCGATTTCAAAATATCCATCCAATTTAATAAGCGATTCTTTTATCTTCTCTCGGCTCCTGGATTTCCTGTCCAGTAATAGAGCTACTTCTTCCTTCGGAGATTCTCGCTCCGCTTCGACTTCGAGTTTCACCTTCTTGTCTTTAGCTTTCTTCGGAACAGTCTCTTCTTCTCGTTCCCGAAGCCTCTTCGCATTGTCTCTCAGCGCGGAAGCTGAAGCAGAAGAAGTGGAAGCCTTAGGTTTTTTGTTCCGGTAAGCAAGGTAATGATCCTCGCAGTAGCTCTTATTGTGAATCCGCCAGTGGCGGCAGCGCCATGAATTTCCGTCGGTCCGGCGGCAGCGGAGGTCCTCCGGCGGCTCTATTATCGGAAGTTTCTTCTCGCTCTCTGGCATCACTCTCTCACCACTTTTTTCTGTTATATTGTTGTTCTATTCTATTTTTTTTTATGGGATGCTTTTGTAGAACTGATATATAATATATAATATATAATATAATACAGTATATAATATATAATATATAATATAATACAGTATATAATATATAATATATAATATAATATATAATACAGTATATAATATATAATATGTTACAAACAAAAGAATCACATAATTGAATTAATCTTAGATAATAAAAAAGAGCTTCAATCATAAGGTAAAATAATATGACTGAATACAATTTTACTCTCTTATTTTACTAAGTTTTCAAATCTATCCTTTCTATTTTTTATTTTTATAAAAGTATGTAACTTTGATTTATTTCTTAAGTGTATATATACTTATTGTAATACTCTTTGTTTTACTATAAATTTTATAATAATAATTTGTTTGATTTTAAAAGTAATTTATAAAATTAATTTATTTTTCTTTTGAGTAGTTTAAATAAGTAGTTTTTAAAAATTTTAAATTTAATTATTTTAAGTAATTTCTTTGATGTTTTAATAGATAATCTAAATGATTAAATAAAATTTTATGTTAATAGTACCACATTATTAGTTTAAATTAATAATTATTGGATAAATTAGAAGAAGAATTTGCAAAAATAAAGTATGAAAATATTGGGTGAAGATTAAAATGGTGTATCTATTAATAAAATTTAAAAATAAAATGGACAAAGCCCAATTAGCATGTAGTGAGAGAAAATATTTTTCTTTTCCCAAGATTATAATTCATGACATAACCACTCTGATGGATGTTTATCCAAAATGGAGTGTTCTTGTCCTTTCTTTTACTTTAAGAGACTTGCACTCATCCAAGTGGGCATCTTATGAGTTAACTTTTACTTGATTTTAATTTTGTTTTAGGTGCATCATTTTGTCTATAAATACAATTGACTCCTTCACTTTGCTTCATTCAGGATTTTCAGCCTAGTTAGATCTAAATACTAAATTTTTCATCTTCTTCTCTTCTTCTAAATACAATAGATACCTATAACTTCAAATTAAAGTAATTCTATTATACTTTAACTTTTTTTTATATTCATTCTAGTAAAATTGCTTCATGGAAAATTTTATTGAGCTCACTTTTATATTCAATGTCATTAGGAGAAAAGTTGTTTTTTAAGCATTTTTACTTAAAGTATAGAGTAATTAATAGAAATAATTTTTTATCTAACAAGAGATAAGAAAATTACAATTTTTTTATAGGATTAGACACGTATAAAAGAGAAATACCCTTTAAAAACTATAAAATTTAAAAAAAAATCAATTATTTAAAATTACATCAAAGTCAAATACATAATTAATAAAATCTAAAAATAATGATGACATTTTTTTAATTGATGCTAATTGGTGTATTTTAATTTTTAAAGTCAAATATGTTTTTTCACATATTGTCGATGTAAAAAAATTCATTATTAAGTTTTGACATTTATTATAATTGTAAAAAAATTCACGAAAAATGATGAATGACTTGCAATTATATTGAATTGTAAAATCTATTTATCCTGTGAGAAAACAGTTTATAAATTGATTTACAAAGTAATTTTACTTAGTTTCATAATCACACATCATGTACCATAAATTTGTAATTTTTTTTATACCTTAAAGATTATATTACTAGTATTTCTATATGCTTATTAATGAAAAAATGCATTATACTACATGATCATTTAACTATTATACAAGTTTATATAATTAACAATTACATATATTCAGAGAGCTTTGGCAAATACATTGAGAGGTACCCTAATGGCTGCAACATAAGGCTCCAAAACATGTTAAAAAAAACACTTTCAAACAATTTTAATGCAGATAAATAATAAACACAGTAAAAGTCTTATTATTTTATTGAAAGACATGAATCCTAGAGAAAGGTTTTAGAGAAAAATAAATTATCAAGTGTCAAAAAATCGAAATAAATGCCAAAATTTTAGTTTAAAAATATTATCTTCAACATTATAAACTATTGATAAATAGTTTTTCTTTTTAAATTTTCACAATTAAAAAGAAGGGATTGCTTAATTTTGAAGAGGGTGAAAGTATTGACACAGAACATTAAAAATGTAGTCTTTGATGAAATCTACAATAAATAAAGTAAGACAAAAAAAGGTTCAGAGACTCATTAGACAATAGTTTGGAACATTCCCATTCCCTGTGAATGAATGTGTTGGTGAAGGGACACAATTATTATTTTTTTTTATATTTACAAGAGATACAATTGTCATAGTTAGTGTTTGGTCCTTTTTGTTGTGGCCACAGCTATTAAATTCTCCACCAAACAAATTGATGAATAAATAAATAAAATTAGTAACTTTGGAAACCTAACATAAGCCGACATAACTTTCCAACTTCCAAAAACTCAATGCCCAACAATGGTGGTTTTCCCTGTTTTTCTGCCTTCTGTTCTCAAATAATGTTACCACAACTTCATGCTCCCACCACCCTTTTAAGAGTGTCATTTAGTATTTTCTTTTGAAAAAACAAAAATCTTAATTTAAATAAAATGTTTACAAATTTTCTTATTATATTATAACTAGTTAATAGTTATTAGGTGAAAGATAAAAATATATAAATGATAAAGGAATAATATTGTTTTAACTTTGAAATGATGCTTAAATATATATTTTTTAAAATATGATAACTGAAAAAACAGAAGAAAAAATATTTAAATTAGAGTTTAATTATTTATTTGATTTTATAACTGTACATCTTAAGTAGACGTATTATTTTAATTATTTTTCTTTCTATAGTATTATCTTTAATCAATTTTAGTGTATATCTTTTGAATTTTAAGGAACCAATACATATTACAAATGATATATATATATATATATATATATATATATATATATTAGTTTAATTTTTAAGTATAGAAATTAAATGATAAAGTTTGTTAAACTATAGCATTAAATGAATAATATTACTCTAAATTAATAATACACTATTTATAACTATAGGAGTTCTGTAAAAAAATCTTATACTGTACATTGTTAAATATTGAATTTCAATAAATTGATTTTATCAAAATTTTGGCAAAAAAAAATTGATGGAATGAAGTTAACACCCTTGTACTTATTTGCATGAACTTAATTCAAGTGACAGTGGTTTGGACTTTACCCAAATAAAATATAAAGATAAATAAGAATACTTTAATCACATCACCTCAGTCATTATAGCTACAAAGTTAGAAGGGAGTGGCAAAGTCTGAGAGAGAGAGAGAGAAGGCAAAAAAAGGGAGCTTTGGATATAATGGAATGAAGCTAACTAGGAAAAACCATGAAATGATGGTTTGGAATGAAGGGAAAGGAAGCATGATGGAAGAAGTGGCAAAGGAAGAGTTGGAGCTGCTTGAAGCCCAATATCCCAACCAGCATGAGCGTCTAAAACATGAGCTGAAGTCCTTCATCTTTCAACTCCAGACCAACCACCTGGATTCTGAACTGCTTCCGGAAAACAACCACTGCAACACTCACCTTGTTTTCTTTGATACTGAAGGTTTTTCTTTACTTTTATCTTCTTTTATATGTTTTGCCAGGCAAAGAGATATACATGGTTTTTTAGATGTTCTGTCATTCATATGAAACAGAATCCACCAGCCTGGAGGAGCAAAGGAAGAAGAGTAACTGTGGTTTAGAACTTGCTTTGGCAGACAGAGTAGTGATGGAGGGGAATATTAGTGGAAGTTCCGAGCTTGAAACTCCCAAGAGTGACGTAATAAAGCACTCCTCAAGCAGGAAGAACAAGAGGAAAGATAGGGTCGATTTGGTTCTTGAGAGGGCACAAGTTTGTCTCAAAAAAATCAAACACCTGAAGACATTCTTACTTTCTCCCTCCTGAAATCTGGACATAATGTCTTGTTTGTTTTGTTTGACTCATGTGAACCTAGAGTTAGAAGAAGGTAGCAAAACATTGTTTTGTTGTGATTATGTTGACCCTATAGCCGTTGCGGGTTTTGTCTATAGCAATGGAATTAGCACAGAAAATGGCTCAAAAGATTCCTGTGTAGTTCTATGCTTTTTGCCAAAAAAATTAAAGCTGTAAATTTTCTGTGGTGTAAAGGTGCAACCGTGGACAGAGGTACTATGGGTCAACATCCATGTTGCAGAAAACTTTATCAAAAAGAAAGTCTCTTTTTTCATCTTTTCAGCAAGACAATCTTGAATAAAAGAATAGGAAGAGCCAAATTGGGACTGAAATAAACAATATTTTAATTGCTGTTGGCGCGGACTCTTTTTATGAAAGCTAACATTACTTCGACGTAATGAAATAAACTCGATAATTAAATTACCACGAATTTGTCTTTAGTTGAGGGAGGCGAAGAAACCTGTACTAAATGCAGAATCGAGTTATGGCCGAAAGGATACTAGCAGGAGCAGCTCTCATTTGTGATAAGTATCTAATGATCTTAGCAAGCTATCATAAAATATGATTGCTGCAAATGCGGATATCAAACGCAGAACTTTGTAAAGAAGAAATTTCAATGATGCCATGCTTATCCCATCATCTCTTATTTTATTTATAGCACTAAATGGAGCAGAACATTAACTACTTTTACATATTAATGGATATCCCTATCAGGAGTTCTGAGACTGGGGCCAATTATTTTTACAATAAATAGGTGGTATTTATTTATCCAGGTTTTTTGAAAAAACGAAAGGAGAAAGCTTTGGAGGAGTATATATTTGTAGCTGTGTAAAAGTTTATCATACATAAATGAAGTACATAAAGTAAAAGGTATCATGAATGAGCTGACTTGGACAAGTCTCTTCTCCAAACTTCTAGAAAATAAAAAAATATAATGAGATTATTTATAAACTAAAAAACTTATGAAAACGTTAACTTTTAAACTTTTTCTAATATGATTTTGGTATTATTGTTAAGTTATGAATAAATTTACTTCATTTTTTTATTTTCACTTTTCTCTCAAAAGTCACTGAAAAAAATTGTCTATATATGAAACCTGATGTAATATTGATACTCCAAGGCAGTCATGCCAAGAAGCACATATTCTGCAGAATGCAGGGATCAGAAACACGTGAATGCTAAGATTGATGCCTAGTTGAGCATCAGCTTGGAAATCATAAAAGCAAATTAGTTTCCATTCATTTTTTTTATACGAACACAAATATCACCATGTAAATGATTTGGGGACAGAACCAGATGATGAGTATGTAGTGCTTCTTCAGCTTTCTAATAAGAATATTACGAAGGCCATATATATAATCAAGTAAGCAGAAATTATGTAGACTAATAACATTAACACATATTTGTTTCCATGATTCGAACGAGGATACATTACTATTTATTTAGGATGTTTTAAATTGTGCTAATCTAAATTGAGCATGTAATTTCATGATATGCCAGGCATCCCGAAGAGCCATTTTCAGCGATATTTATTCAGCTCCATCGACTTAAATTGGACTGTTCTTTTTATTAAACAAATGGGACTTAGAAAACAAGTTCAGACTTCTGACTTGAACTCACTTGAAGGAAGGGTCGATTTTCTATATTCTCCAATTCCAAGAGTTTCTTTGATTCAAAAGAAATTAATTACACCTCAAATGAAAAACTGCATAAACTCAAATTTGAATGAACGAATATTGGGCCAGAATGGTAGCGGTATTGCGTGCTTGTCCTTAGATGCTTATTTCTCCAAAGGTTCACAGGGCACTGCAAGAAACATGATAAAAAATGAAAAGACATCTATATTTGAATTACAAGTATATAACGCACCTTGATATCAATGAGATATACGAACTTTCAGCCACAGAGATGAGCACAAATAGCTCTGCGCCAATATCGATGTCCTCAACATTTTATCATTCCAACCAGCTGCCACTATCCCTGAGGGCCTAAACTCTGTAGGTACCATTGAAACTAAAGAAGTTAATGAATTCACCATTGACCTGTTGTTCATCCTCAAGGTGGGAACGGAAATTAATGTTTTGTAATTTCGTAAGCAAGTTCCCATCCTTGTTTACAAAATGGTCATCTTGCCTGGACAGCTGGGCAAATGCCAAATCATCAGTATCCTTGAATTAGAGCAAAACAACTAACGAAAATGGCGTAAGACAGATGCTCATTACAGGAAAATAAATTATATTGAAAATAGCCTAGGGTTTTTTGGGTAAATTTTTCCATAAACACTCCTAGGAGAAGAAAATAAGAAGGAAAGGTGGAATAGATTTTTCCATAAACTAAAATAAACTATGCATGAATTAAAAATCAACTTAGAGAAGCCAATATGAGATGTCTTCTGAAAATAAGGTTATGTATAATAATTTTAGAGAAACTTATAGCTTTTTTTCTTCTTATTTATCTCTCCTAAAAGTTTCTGACAAGGTTTCCCAAATTCACCGCTAATCTCATAGTAAATAAGTGAATGAAATGGAATAGAGTCAAAGAGGGATAGAAAACCAGAAAACACATTAAAAGAAATCTGAGACTTTTTTATCTAAATGTCATTTTATTGAAGTTTCTTTTCCCCATAAAGTCCAATAGCACAAATTATTCAACTTAGCCAAAACCTATGAAATGGAATAAGCCTTTGTTTAATGTCACTCTAATAAGAAATCACTACAATTTGAGTGCCATAAATGGGAACTCTATTTCCCTAAAAATAAGTATAATTTTTTTTTCTTCTTTTTTATATTATTTAGATAACTTGAAGACCAGGCTATGAATTTATAAAGATAAAATAAACAAAAGTAGTTAAAATAACTTGGTTTTGCATTAGAGAGGGAAATGGATGTCCCAGCACTAGCATGATAGTTATGCCAAATATAGGCAAGAGTTGCGACAATATGAATGCATAAAAGACAGGGATTTTGTATTCTTTGTGGTTGAGCTTCTGGGGTAAGCAAGGGGGAACCATTGTTTAGCATCTTTAAATGTAATAAAGGCTAAAAGTCAGCTACAGTTGCACAGAACATTTTCAGAACAAGCCGAAACAAAGTAACATGATGGAGTTAACTTATGCTTAGAGTCTCACCCATCCAGCCATCTAGTACAAAAGAGAGCTTCTAATTAATTAGGACATTTTCCTATACACCATTCTGCTTCAACCAAGTTAAAAATCGAAGTTTTTATCCTTGCATTTGTGGGTACTTGTATTCCAAAAGCAACACACAAGAAAATTACGGAATCCTAGACATGGAAAAACAAATAAACAAGGCACCTTAATCAAGATGGTGACAAATCATGTCTTTGCTGGTTTTCCTCTTGTCTAGCCTCATTGCAGCTACTTGAATCCTGAAACTTCGAATTAACAGCTGGCAGACCACGACGTCCTAAAACAACAAGATCAAGTAGCCGTCTTCTTGCATCATAGACAGGATTTGGTTCTACCAAACACCCACGTTCATAAGCTTCCCTCAGGAAAACAGTATGTCTTTTACCCTTAGTTGACAGATAGAAGATCCCTGGGTGGTCCAAGAAGAGATCCCTTATATTTAAATCAATCCCAAACCATTTCCGAAACTGGCTGATCTTCTCAACTTCCACCATCTTCTCCACTGTCAAACTCAGGAACTCATGAACAATCGACACTGCTCGCTTCTCCGTGGCCATCATTCCAGCCTTAGACTTCTTCTGCTCACCCAGCATTTCATAAGGCCCCACATATGGCAACCTCTGCCACTCCTTCACCTGGGCCTTGAAATTCTGGCTCAATCTCATCCCCGGAGGATACCCATGCTTGAAACTGAACTGCATTTCCATCCTATCAACACTGCAGTCCTCCTTGCAGCACTCAACAACCCTCCAATCCTCAACAGCCGCCCTAAAGTCATTGCTGGAAATACCATCAACCAGCTTCAACAAATGAGTATTCTGTTCATGTGCATCACACAGCTGAAAGACACCAGAATTAGCAGATAAAACCGAGTCCTCGAAATCATCAGGCAGCCCAAGCTCCTTCCAAACCTTAAAAACAGCTCTAAGAGGCACCATTCTGGATGCAGACATGGACAATATCCGAACAAGTCTTTCAACAACAACAGGCAAAGAAGCATTGATGGCCACCGCTTCCTGCCGTGTGACACCAAGAGCAGCGTCAGTTAACCTGCAAAAGGGCTTCAACTTGGAATGATCATAGTAAATGTGGAAGATGTGAGGAAACTTGCGGAGGAAGGCAATGGCCCCGCGGTTTAGGTGGAGCTTCTGGGAGAGCTTGGAGAGGAAATCAATGGAGACCGATGGGTTTTTTGGGTTTGCAAGGATGAGGTCTTGAATGGAAATGACCTTGACAAGGTTCTTGTAGTTGTCCATGAGTTTCTCAAACGTGGGGTCTCGAAATCTCGACGCTACATACTGAGCAGAAGTTGTTTTGGATCGAACACACATAGAAAAACGAGTCGGGTGTTCCAGTCTGCCCACAAACTTCACACCCATTAGTGTCAACAACCCTTTTTTTATGCAAACTCGGTTTGACATTTCGTCGAACACCTGAGACTCAATTATTAATCAAACACAACACAGATTTCAGAGGCCCAACTTACCGTCCAATTATATGGAATCGGTGACAAGGTACATTGACGATACGAAGCTTGTGGTGCAAAAGTTGCTAGCTTTGATGTCGGAGAGTCTTGGTTACACTCTGCGTCTCAGTTAAACAAAATAAGTCTAACACTACTATTTTATGCTGTATATATCGTGTAGGTGTAAATATATAATCATTTAATTATACACATAAAATTATTTCATCATATTTTTAATAAATTAAATTAGCTACAAGTGGCATTTAGCTTTGTTTAAATTTAAAGATAATGGCATGTATATAGGAACAATAAATAATGTAATTGAGTTTAATAAAAATCAATTGTTATAATTTAAAAATAATGGTTTTATTTAAATTTGAATACAATAATAATAATTTTTTAAATTTTAAAATCCTAAAAAATATAATCTCACCCTTACAAATTTTGTGTAAAAGTTACTTGGATGAAAAATATAAAAAAATGAGTTAATATAATTGGTAACTCTTTGTTTTAATTATTGAAAAATGTAAAAGTTTAATTTTAAATATAGTTAGTCCCTATCACTTGAGATTACTAATTTTACGTGATAATCATTCAAAATCTACTATGGTTAAGTAGTGAGTGTTTTTATAAAATTTGTTTTTAATTTTTCAATATTTTGTTTTGTTGTCACGTTTTAATAGGAATCATAGAGATTGGACGGTAAGAGTTTAACTTTTCTATTTATATTTTTATACTAAAAAATTATTTTCATTCATGTTCTCGTATGAAATTTTTGTTTCGTTAATGATAAAAAATTAATATTAGTTATTAGAAATATTAATTACCTTTTTAATAAAAACTCAACAAAGATTTTAATTATATAAATTAGTTTCAACATTAACAGGAAAATAAATGTTGAAAGTGGTTTCATGTTAAATGGTATTTAATCTTATAATTCACTTTATATATGTACAAAAACATCCCAGGAACAAAAGAAATAAACATTGTAGTTCTCTTTTTATGATTAAGTTGTCAAAAATAATGGAAACTAAATTACTTCACATGGCGAAGACTTGATTCAATTAAGTTGCAGAGGATGCTAGGGATTTGGAAATTACTAAATTTAATGGTGAAGATGCAGAAGATGCAAAGAATAGTCGTGGAAATAAAGATCATATGAAATATGATGCTGGTTATATTTGTGTTAGTGTTACCGAAAAAGTAACAATATTTGTAAATTGTAATTAATTAAGCATATGAAAACATGCTAATCTGTGAGTAAGAAATAGTGGCTGAATAAATAGAATCAAATTACAAGAACTGTATCTCAATTCTGAAAGTGCTTATGGAGAGAAAAACCACATCGGATCCTTAATCCCTCATGAAAAATATCAATCAAACAAACCACAAAAACATGAAACGAAAATAGTAATATAAGATAAACAATAGCACATATGGTATACTAATTAACAGTAATTGCACTAGGGAATTCATAGCCTAAGCCTGAACTTACAACTACTGCTTGAAATGCTAATATCATCACTAGCACCAAGATTATTCACCACAAGCTTACACCTAACCCTGAACTTGACTTTGAAGAGCTTCAACTTACCAAGCTTAACCCTCACAGGTTGATTAACCTTAAGATCAAGGGGAATATTGTTGGTCTGTTGCAGCTGCTCCTGAATTCTACTCATCAGGCTAGTTGCATCCTGTGCTTGACCTGTTAGAGACAGATCAAGCACTGTGGTGTTCCTGTGACCCTGGTAGAACTTTGGCAAAGACCCTTCACACAATTGTGTGTCCTCGTACAAAGCACTTATGTGGCTTCCACCCTCATAGTATATCCCAATCTTCTTGTTTGGATTTGTTGCAGTGATTGCCACATTAAAGGTAGCTGAGAGGGTGTTGTCGTCAGAAACATTGAACTGGCTTATCCTCAGTTGGTCCACTGAGTAATTGGGGAGTTTTGGCCTAAACGCAAGGTATATGATCCCTACAGTGATGCCAATAGCAACGATCAAAATCAGCAATATGCTAAGTGTCCAACACAAAAACCTGCAGCAACAGCTTCTTCTTCTCTTTGGTGGCTTGGAATGCATCGCAGGAAAGGTGCGTTTAGGAAAACCCCTATCAGATTTAGTACTGTTTCCAGGCACCAAAGGTCTGTGTGGTGCCTCCACATCATGAACAGGATGAATTCTTTGGTGTTCTGCCATCATTTTTGTTGGTATCAAAATTGCAAGAAGAAACTAATATATCATATATTATACTAGTGACTACTGCAAAAATATTGTGAACTGTATACAAAGCTATCTATAGCTCTTGATGATATTCTTTCTTGTTTTCTTTGTTGGTTAACTTCTCTATGTATATTTAATATATAGGTGAACGAATATTCAATAGGGTATGTGGAGAAAGAGGGTGGGAAGATGAACACGTAGAGGAGCAGGTAATGGCATATGTGCAGAGTTGAAGCTTCCTATTAATGTTTGACTTGAAATGTTAAAACTTAAAAAGGGTCACTATCTGGTTTTAATTTTGTCTGCAGAATTATCAATGAAATGTGGCGATTATTCAACATTGTGTCTTTATAATGCTGATGCAAGTGGAACAACTTTCGTGATTTTAAGCAATTTTATCTACTAAATCAAAGTTTTTGTATAACATGTGCACCTATATATATAATTTGTTGGTTGTTGCTGCATAAAACAACTATACTTTTAGGATCTTATGCAAAAAGTCATGAACCAGTGTTTATAAAAAAATGCCTATATGATAAAGTAAAACTATAATAAACCATATTGTGTAAATGATAGTATTTCTTTTACGTATGTTAATGATAGAAGAAGATATATTCTTTAATTTAACAGTGGCGGGTATAATATTTAACACTGTTTCTGATTCGATGAAATAATTAAAAATGTTACTTGTCATTTTAAAAAACAAAACTCAGATAAGGATAATATTAAGTGAAGGAAATTCCCAAGCTTATAAACCATTGAAACCGTGCACTCAAAACTGTTCCATAGTTTCAAACTCAACATCACAACGTTTGATACTGTAATCCGTTGTTTGAAAATGGATAAACTCTACTTAATAAAATAATATCAACAAAATATAAGATAAATTACACTAATCACTCTTAAAATTTCATAATTTATCTCTTCGTTTTGAACATGCTTATAACACTGTTTCAATTAAAATGAAGTAATGAATATGAAAATACATTATGCCACTGTGATTATTTGTTTGAGTCTCTGTTTCTATAATCAATTTGCATCACATATTGCTGCTTTCAAGTAAAACACATAACATAAAGAAAAGGTTCATATTCAATGGATGCTTTTTCAGCCGCATGTAACGCGTTCCAAATACTAAGTCAAAGCATTTCACGTTTCATTGCTACATTTCGTAAAAATAATAATTAACCAACAAGTGTGACAATTTAATTTTGAATACTAAATTCAAGTTTCCACTTACCTAATCTCATATCAGGAATTAATTATTATTATTTTAAATATCATTTGTGTTAAAATATGGATTAAGTAGTTTTTGGAAAAAGTCAGTTATTGCTTTTTCGTCTGTTTGACCATTTCTTCTTCCATAATTGTTTTTTTATTATTAAAATTTTGGTCAATACACTGAAAATGAAGTTTAATTAATACACTACTTGTGTGTGGGGGATTACCAAGCCCAATGGACTACAATCAAGCCCAACTAACTTTGAGGCCGAAACTTATTCTTCTTCCTAACTCCATCTTCATTTCACAACTTACAAAAATTAGCGCAAACACAAACGTAAGAGGAATAATTTGTACATATACATACATTTAATTTTATGTTATATTAAAAAAATTAAAATTAAAATATAACATTTTTTAATATTTTATTCATTTTAAAATTAATATTAACGAATAAGTTTATCTAAAAAGTTTACTTTTTATTTTAAATTTCAAATTGAAACATATAATTATAACTACAAAAATAAAGATAATAATAAAAATAAATATAATAAAAAAGATAAAAATAAAAGTAAAGATAAAGATAAGGATAAAAGACAAGGATAAAAATAAGAGTAAAATCTAAGAATAAGAATACAAAAGTAAGGATAAAAATAAAAGTAAAGATAATGTTAAGGTTAAGATTAAGGATAGAGGTAAGGCTAAGGGTAAAGGTAAGGGTAAGAGGGTAAGAGGGTAAGGGGTGTGCCAATAAACGATAACGGTAAAGGTAGCAACTGTAACAGTAACAGTAACGATCACAATAACAATAATGAAAATGGTGACGGTAACAATAATGGTAATAGTAATGATAACGGTAACGATAAAGATGATGGTCACGCTAACTGTAACGGTAGTGGTAATGGCAATGGTAACGGTAGCAATAACGGTAACAGTAACAGTGACGGTCATGGTAACAGTAAGGGTAAAGGTAACAGTAATGATAGCGATAACGGTAACGGATAATGATAAGCGTAACGGCAACAGTAACAGTAAGGTAATGATAACGGTAACGGTAAAACTAAGAGTAACGGTAATGATAATAATAACAGTAACATAACCATATCGGTAAGAGTAACAGTAACGATAATGATAATAATAACGGTAACGGTAAGTCTCCACATACGTGTGTAAGAATGAAGGAAAAAATATTTATATAAAAAAGTAAAAAATTAGAATTATAAAAGTTAATTAAAAATAATAGTAATAAAAGAATAAGTATTATTTAAAGAATAAAAGATAATTCCAAAGAGAGAAAATTTAAATGAAAACATTACTCTTCATCATTATTTTTGACTTTTCCACTTATAATCTTCTTCCATAATATCATTATGTATTGTTGTTCCATGTACGAGAGAAAAAGAAGATGATGTATTATTAAGATGAGATTTTTTTTTTAAAATGAAAATGTAAGAAGTTAAAAAAAATAATAGTAAAATTATTACTATTTAAAGAATAATAAATAAATTTAAAATGAGAAAATTTAGAAAAAAACATTGCATTTTACCTTTCCTCATTTGATCTCGAAGTCTTCTTCCATACTAATGTGTCTTTCATACCATAATTTTGGGTAGAAGATGAGAGAAGAAGAAAATGATCTTCTCAAAATGAAAAAGTTTTTAAAAAATGTAGAATGTAAAAAATTAAAAAAAATACAAATAAAAAAAATATAAAATGCATAAGTTAAATTTTTAATTCAATTAAATTTATTATTGAAAAATAATTTTTTAAAAAATAGACTAAAAATATTAAAATGTGTACCTAAAAAAAGAAAATCCCTTTATATTTTGATATACATTAAATTTATTATTTATTATTATTTAAAAGGGCTTTTTAAAAAATAAAATAAAAGTATTAAGATGCATACATCAAAGTAGAATCCTTTATATACTGTTATAAATTAAAGTGAATTTTCCAGGATAAGAAGAACACTGGTATTTAAAAAATGTAAAAATTAAGTCTTAAATATTTAAAAAAAATAAAATAAGATGCTTCTTGATTATTACACTTGCATGCACCACAAATTTCCAGTTACTGTTTCTGATACTAAACGCAACACATCACCCCCAACAACACCCACTCACTCCAGCAATGGCGTCGTGGTGGTGCTCCTCTCCCTCCGCCACCCTCGCCATCGCCACAACCACCACCACCGCCCTCCGCCACACCATCACTTCCCAATTTTGCATCCCAACCGTCACATTCCCACCTTCTTCCTTTCCTCGTTCCACCGCCGCTCCACCTTCGCTCCGATTTAGGGTTCCATGCTCCAATAAAACCACCTTGCCGGATTCTCCGGCGCCGCCTCCGGATGCTGTGGATTGCGTGGGAACCGGACAAGACGTGGAGTGCCTCGTGAAGACGGAAGAGAAAGAATTGGAACCACTTTCATCGTCATCGTCGATGCCGTGTCTTGCAGAAGCGCTGTGGGAATGGACGGTGTTGGTTTCACCCTTCTTCTTCTGGGGCACGGCCATGGTGGCGATGAAGGAGGTGCTTCCCAAATGTGGACCGTTCTTCGTTTCCGCTTTTCGCCTCATTCCGGCAGGGTTTCTTCTCGTGGGTTTCGCGGCTTCGAGAGGAAAGTCTCTTCCTTTTGGCTTCAACGCTTGGCTTTCCATTACACTATTCGCTCTCGTTGATGCAACTTGCTTTCAGGTCCTTCTTTCACTCGCTGCATCTATGTTTTACCTGAATACAATTCAATGCTTATTGGTTGAAGTTTGTTCTGTTGATCGTGACAGGGTTTTCTCGCAGAAGGGTTGCAGAGGACTTCAGCTGGTTTAGGAAGTGTATGTTGCCACTTAATTTCTTGATCAGTTTTACCATTATTATGCATTCAAATTAAGTCTGCAGTAGATAAACTACTCCATGTCTACATTTAAAAGAATAAAAGAAAAAAGAGTTTTTTTGTAAGTTTAGTTTATGCATGTGCAAGTTTCTCATGATAGCTTATCTATAAGCCAAATTTTGTTTATGTATGAATTGGATTTAAAATTTATTTCATGTTAGCTTCTTCAAATGGTGATTGTTAACCTATATTAAAGCTAGTATTAGTTTATGAGCAAACTTATTTAATTCTTTTCTTCTAATATTTACTGGGAAAATTTTCCTATATCTTATTAATACATATTTTTTTTATTCAATGCTTCCTTTGTAAAATACTATATTAGAAAATTTTATAATTATAATACTAACAATCTGAAGGTTTGCTAACTTTGTTATTATAATATTGTAGTTATGCTGGATAAGTTTGTTCATTTTTATAATAATTATTTTAAAAGTTATTCCTAACGTAATTAACTGGTGTGTTAACAATATAACTGTTTTTACTATTGTTAATGTCTGGTTGGTTTAACAATATAAATATTTTTAGCTAGTGAAGTGAGTATCAAATTAGTTTTGATAAACTGTCACTATGAACTTTAATTCGCTCAATCAATTGGAATTCTCTTTAAATATGTATTTTTTAAATAATTATTATAAAAAGTTAACAATTTTGTGATCATACATGACAATTCATGTAATTTTCTTTATGAATCGGAACTGCATATTCTATATAAATTATATTATTATTTTATTTGAGTAAATTTTATGCTGATTCAAATTCTACTTTCCGATTCTGACAGCCATTATTGTTGTTTGCTTTGATTATCTACCCTGCCGTGGGTGGATATATTGCAGGTTATAATTGATTCGCAGCCTTTGACTGTAGCTGTACTTGCGGCTTTGTTATTTGGTGAGTCAATCGGAGTTGTTGGAGCTGCTGGGCTTGTACTTGGTGTCATTGGACTTGTACTACTGGAGGTAAAATTTGATTATTTAGTTCTAAGCAAACATCAGTAATTATCGTACCCTTTAAAGCACAACAACACAAAATTAGCAGTTGAATTCTTGCACACTTGATTTAGAAGGACGTTAAGAATATATTTTGCAGTTGTTACCATCATCCACAAGTTTTTATTCAATTACCTATTTACTTTATTACTTCGAAATATACAATTTCTCTGAGCATGTCAAATACCGTAATGCAAGCATCGATGATTTTGTTGCAGCTTCCCGCCCTATCATTTGATGAAAGCAACTTCTCACTGTGGGGAAGTGGTGAGTGGTGGATGCTTCTTGCAGCTCAGAGTATGGCAGTTGGCACAGTCATGGTCCGGTGGGTTTCCAAGTACTCTGATCCTGTCATGGCAACTGGATGGGTGTGCTTCAAATTCCTTTTGACTCTAGTGTTTGATAATTTTATGTTGATTACCATTGTTAAATACCTATGGAACTTAACTGAATGATCATGTTTGTCTTGATGTATATTGCCTGTTTGCATTATCAGTTTTAAAATTCAGACAATATGGCTAGTTTGCTAAACTATAAATTTGGATATGCTCCTACTTTATGGTTCACGATTATAGTTGCAGCAAGATTTAGTGCTGCAGATGTGTCTAGAAATATTATATTTTAATAATAAGTTTGCATGTGATACTACTGAAATGGATTGTATTGTGTTCTTATATTCATATCTTATTTGATTATTTCATAAAAAATTGTTGTCTATGAAAAAATAGGAAAAGACAGGCAAGCAAAATGGAGGAAGCTATATAATATGATGGTTATAAGCTTATAGTTAAAAAACTTTACTGTTTTCTGTTCCAGCATATGATTATCGGTGGTCTCCCACTTCTGCTATTCTCAATTCTTAACAATGACCCTGCGGTGAGTGGGAGTCTCAAAGAGTACAGTTCAACTGATATATCGGCACTTCTCTATACATCTGTTTTTGGAAGTGCTGTCAGCTATGGCGTGTTCTTTTACAGTGCAACCAAAGGTCTGTATGTCTCCTGTAATATTTTCTTCTCTTCATCAATGAATTTCCTTCCATGGTCACTGAGAATTCCAGCTTCCATGTTAAATCCAAAATGGTTAATTTATTCTTCAATATTGTAATCACTATTATTGATGCATCTTTAGCTATAACTTGAAGTTTCTTCTTGTGTTTTTCCAATCTATATTGATCCCATGAGAAATAAGCCACCGTATTGATATTGTTGCATGTGTGATGCACTGCAGGTAGCTTGACCAAGCTCAGTTCACTTACATTTTTAACTCCAATGTTTGCTTCAATTTTTGGGTAAGGCTGCCTCACGATTGGAAAGAGCCATAGGATTTGCAATTTTGTCAGATTTTTACTAGTAATTAAGGAGGAAAAACCGACATTTTACAACTAATATTTTTGAAATTCAGTGACATTCTTTCATAATATTTTGAAGTTTTACTTGTATTTTCTCTAGCAATTAGTGTTTTCTTTCATTTTTAAGGTTTACCTTTCCTTCTGAGGACCTCTGTATGACTCACATTTTGCTTTGGTATTTCAGGTTTCTCTATCTTGGCGAGACCTTCTCTCCTGTACAACTAGTTGGGGCCTTGATCACTGTGGCTGGAATATACATGGTTAACTTCAGAAAAACTGCCGAATGAATTGTCATTTTTGCCTGATTCTTTCAACCTAATCCAATGGAAAACAATTTCTCGGGGAATTAGATGTTTACCCATGAACTCAAATTGGGAATGGTAGAAGCGAGTTTGGACACGGGGAGGAGAAATTTGGGTGATCCACGACTTTGAGCCTTTGTAACCATGCTTTGTAGTGTAAATACAATTTTGTTTTGTTCGTTAAATTAGGCTTCGAGCCTTCCTAGGCAAAGGCAACATATTCCAAAAACTTGGAAGTTACCTGCGCAGAACGCAGCCTTGTATCGGAACAAATTGTTTCTGTAAAGGTTCTTTGTTGTATAAGATGTTATCTGAACAAAATGTATATATTATTATGACCAGTATATGGCAAAGTTGATGTATAGTGAGTCTCTGTTATGAAAAAAATATATTGATATGACAAGTTTGGTATATAGTGAATCGGTTACAAAAAAAGTATATTGATATCAGTATCTGTAATTAAGGAGCTATGATACTGCTACTGCTTAATCAAACTATAACTATATAATTATTAATCTTATGAGTTGTAGAGTACTCGATCAATTAAAATGTGAACATTTTTTGCGTATTCTTAACTAATGATTAAAAACTTATATGATATGTGAATATCTGAATTTATGAAACGACATAAACTTGCATTAATTACATGATTCAGCTGCACTAATCAAAATCAACAGCTAGAGCAAAATAGCATTGCAGCAAACAGGTTAACTTTTCCACTAAAATGCATAAAAGTTGCACCAGCCGAAGTCAATTGCAACATACTATTGACGAGTGACCCCGAAATTTTAGATTGTATAACACTGCTACAACTGAAGTTAACTTTTTATTGATTTATTTAACGTACCAGCTTTTGTTCCCATTTTCATTTGGAAATTGTAACGTACCATCGTTTTAAGCACCTGAGTTGCTATAAACGTAGCTAAATGCAGGATTGATCACCCTGGGGTATACGGTTCCAATTTAAGACGTGTTCTTAAAATATGGACGTTAATTAAATGAGAACTGGCTGCAAAGTGTGCAACTCCAAACATAAGGAATGTTAAACTCATGGAGTATTTAACATACAAGATGAGGGTGAATTCAAGCAACAAACTCTAAGTGGATGCAGATGCTGTGACAATAGGAACTGCGTGAAGAACTTTATTGGCACCAAGCCTGCCACGCCCTATCCCATTGCCATGCTGATGATCACACTCCCTCCCGTTGCTGTTCAACTTCTTCCTGGCTCCATCCACATCACATCCCGTTTCAGATGACATACTCCCTTCAAAGCCTAATGGACTTTTCTGACCTTCCTCTCTGGAGTAGTTCAATCTTGATGTCCAGCAATCTT
The DNA here is from genome assembly GCA_030347555.1 of Lablab purpureus. Classification (NCBI taxonomy): domain Eukaryota; kingdom Viridiplantae; phylum Streptophyta; class Magnoliopsida; order Fabales; family Fabaceae; genus Lablab; species Lablab purpureus. The sequence goes on from CM059259.1 coordinate 21,869,812, forward strand.
TTGATTCAACAGAGCTGGGCTCCCATGAAGAAGAAGAAATTCCCCAGTGCTGTTGACCATTACCGACAGTGAAGCTGTTGCTTCCTGAAGACTCTTGGTCCTCCATGTCCACCCCACCAAGTGAACCACCCCTATTCACTGTCACATACTTATGCAAGCTTGATTCCATCACATCATCATCATTGAATACTAACATAGATTCCACAACGGGGTCCTCGGCATCTGGCTCCCTCTTCCCATAATCATTGGCAGTCAATGGAACATTGTACTCATTCCTACTACACTGAAAAGCTGGTGGAGTTCTCCTGTCCTCTGCGCCACAGAAATTTAAGCTGGTGTTTGAGTTGAGATCAGCAACAGCTTCAAGGATAGAGCAAGCTTTGGTGACACAAGCTGGGAGAGAAACAGGTGGAGTGCTCTTCTGATGGAAGTTCTGGATATCTTCAAGCAGCAGTGAAGCGTAGGACTGCGGAGGATTCAATAGAGCTTCAGGGTTGAGATCTAAGTCCCGGGATCGCCTTGAAGATCTGCTTCTTGTTAATGTATGGGGTTTTAGGTTGTCCAACCCCGGTGGTACCATTGTTTTCACCACAACATTATCAGTAATTGAAGACTGCACCTTGATTTCTTCCTCTTGTTGCACCTTTGTCTTGTAACTCACACTCGTGCCCTTGTCCAATGGAGTTCTGCCGCTACTTGTTCTCTGCAGTGAGGATAAACATCATTACATATAACTTACATTAATCACATCAATAAGTCAAATCCATTTCTAAACAAGAAAGATGAAAGGTGAAAAGTCGAATATCCAAAGCTGAGAGGTTCTGAACCAAATATTAAAGAGTGAATCGTACCTGAATAGCCTCTGTTTCAAATTCCTTTTTCGGTCTGTTTTGAACCCTGCTGCTGTTATTGTTGGCTGTTGAATGTGGGAAAGCAAGGGAGTTAGGTTCAATCTCACTCAATGGATTTCTCTTGTAAGGCGATTGTTCTGCTTTCCTTGAAGAGCTGCGGCTAAGAGATGGCTGCTGATGATTCTCGTTGAATGTTTTATTAGCATTTGCTGCATTCCCATTTCCTCTTGCAGGAGACTGAGAACGCGGTGAGGCAGCGCCAACATTTCTCTTCACTGTTATCCTCTTGATGCCAGTGGTTGCCGCAGATTCTCCACCACCTACATTATTGTTACTTTTATCCATTACTAGTGATGAAACAGTGGCAGGCACTGAAACCATCTTCCCAGGCCTAGAACTAGTGTTGCTATTGTTTCTTGCATTGGCAAGTGTGGTGTTCTCTGATGACCTTCTTCCAGGAGATCTACTAACTCTCCTCTCTCTGCTGCTTGACCGTTGTTGCTGCTCTCTTTCCCTGCTTGGTGTTCTTCTTCTCCTTTCCTGAGAAGAAGGTCTCCGGCTAGGGGACTGGCGGTGCCGCAGCCGGTGTTGGTGCCTCTCATCCTCACACAAATCACTGTTGCTTTCATTGGCATTGGCCTTCTTTGAGTCCTCATCATTGGAAATGGTATCGTTGTCACAATGGTCAAAATCATAACTTCTCTTTGAACCTGAATACCTTCTTCTGTGTTCACCAGAAGCTGCAATAGCATTGCCTGAAGAGCTTCTGCTGAGTCTTCCACACTGTATGAGAATTGCATCCACCTCCTCTTTGGTGCAGCTTGAAGTCCTCACACCTACAACACCCATGTTTGTAGCTGCTGGTTGTGCGGTTATGTCACCCACTGATTCAGTGGTGACATTCTGCGGAGTCGTGCAAGGTGGCGACTTGGAATTTCTCTCTCTGTCATCATGGCTCTTCCTGTGCTTGATGATGAATATCTCCTTTTTCACATGCCCCTCAACTTCTGGCACTGCCTCATGTTTCTCTTCCACTCTCTTAGTATTCTCCTTCAGTTTCACTTCTGGGTCAGATTCCAGTTTGGGATTGGAAACATTGACACCAACAACAGAAGGATTCTTCAGCTCAGAAATTGTGGAAGCTGACTTGGTTGTAGCAAGAGGGGAAGAGGTAGAAGTAGAAGACCCTTTTTTCTTACTCAAACATGCACCCATCGAATTTTGGGAGAATATACTCGTGAAGAAAAATGGCTAGATGGTGTTAAGATAGAACAGGAGAATGGAATATGGAATTACAATTAGAATAGAATGCAGAGAGAAGGGGGAATGTGGTGTTGAACACTACCCAAGAATCTTTTTTTGAAAAAAAGGTTGTGGCCTTTTTTATCCATGACAGTGAAAGAGAAAGCATTCAAAATTTGAAATACAGAGCGGGCTGGAGTTTTGCCACACAGATCCATTAAAGGGTCAAGTTGTGTTGTCTGACCCAGCCGACCCCACAAAGTCACTAACTTTAATTTCATAATGTTTTTTTTACCATGGAAGTGTATATACCATGCAGTAATAAATATTAAATACTGCCGTGCTTCCTCTTCTTACACTGTCAACATTCAAATTTGTTCAACCGTTATATTTTCCACTTGAATCAACCAAAAATTACCAGTGTAATATTTTATGTTGGCTAAAGAAAGCATCAACGGCTATACTTTTTGGAATTTTTGTGATGAACCAGAATGTCTGCACAAACCTTACCACAAATCTAGTAATTGCCTTTACCAACCAGTCAACTGCGATGGTACAATAACGCTTTAAAAGGATAGTCAAACTTCAAAGTATTAAAATAATAAAAAACACTGACATTAGCCAAAGGTCTACCCCGAATAGCCCTCAATGATACGCTTCAGTGTAGGGGTGGCAAAGAGACCGGTCCGCCCCGCCCACCACAAGTTTAGCCCGTAAAAAATGAATCGAATAGGTCTACTCGAATCTGAGTTAAAATACTTGTCTTATGCATAAAATTAAAAAAAATTAAAAAAATTAAAAATAATTTTTATAATTTTTAATTCTAAATCTATTATAAATAATTAAGAAAATATAGTATAAAAATATATATTAAATTAGATTATAAAATAAAATTTATATTTATATTTTTAAATATACGATATTCATCAAATAATGAATCAAAAATATTTAGTTATATCTAACACACACAATACTACATAATAATAAAAAAATTAAAATAATAATAAAAAATACTATGTAGGTTGTGTGACCCACATTTTAACTCGTGCGGGTTGTAGATTATGCGAGACGGACCTATGCAGGACTCAGCCCACACAATCCGTCCCGCATTGTCACCCCCCTACTTAACTGTAGGATTTGACAGTTGCTACTTATTTGACTGAAGTTTGTGGTTCAACATCTTATATATGCTCCACGATTAAAAAAAAAGACTAAAATATATTTTTTATCCTTAAATTATTTGTCAAAATTGAATTTTGTTTTTGAGTAAACTCTGTTTCGTCCTTATACTTTCTAAACTCGTGTAAACAATCTCTCAATGTCAAAATTTATCTTTCCCTCTTTATTTTCTTTTTTTATAATTCCATTTTTCTCTTTAATTTTCTTTTTTATAATTCTCTACTACACTATCATATCTCATAAGCTTCTTTCACTTTTTTTTTCTCTCTTCTCTTTCATCTTCCTCTCTTTAAATATGTTTTTATTTGTCATAAAATATTATTTACATCAGTTTATAAAATATAAAAACAAAATAAATCTAAGACTTTATCCCTAAAACAAAATACAATTTTGATATATAACTCAAAAATTAAAATCATATTTAATCCTAAAAAATTGAAAGATAATTTTTCTGATAAACTAAAATTAATCCACAAATTAGTTTATAAAATCTTTCGTATAACTTCTCTAAAATTCTTATTTTTAACTTGCACATAAATAAGCCATTTTACTTTTATCTCTTGTATAAGCTTAAGGTGAAAATTTTCCAAACAAATAATTGATCTTTAATTTTACGCTAAATTTTAAGAAAGAAGCAAAAACTACTTCGTCAAGCTTTGAAGTTGTCCATGTTAAAAAAATCATATATGCACAAAGTTTAACTCAGCTTATGCTTTATGAAAGATTATGTATGTGAAACATTCACATTTTTTTACGGGACCTGAATACTCAAAACACCCTGCAGATACAATGCCTCAACAAAATATTTGATAAAACTTAAAAACATTAATGTACAATCTCAACTATTTAGTGAAACAAAAAAAATCCAACTACGGCAATATTTGGCCCAGGCCAGAGACAGTTAGTATCCACATGCATGTCACAATGGAGCAGTAACCATGAGCATGAGAGTTTTGCATTGTTCCATGTGGTTGGTTAGGCAGAGGTATTCCCATAACTAGACCCAGCAAACAGCACCGCATAAATGAATCACGGTGAACCAACTCCAGGGAAGAGTTCTGAAATTTTATTGAAGACATCCATAACCTGAAGTGTTCAAGAGGAAAAAGCAATCATCAGAAAAAAATATATTTAAGAGCCAAATCTTCAAAAATTGGCATTTATTATATTCATTAGGAATTACTGATAGAGAGGGTAATTATATTCATTAGAAACATGATGTCATGTTTACAAATTCAAAACATTCATGTTTGAAATCCCTTTTCTGTATTAATTCATAAATTATAAAGTCTTTATGCCAGCTGTAACTAATAGGAGTATTTCTCTCTTTCTCTCTAAATTCTTGAGTTAAAAAATATATTGTTAATTAGAAACAGTCTTGTCCACATGTTGCAATTCATTAATTTATAGAAGCCAGAAAAATTAGCAATTCCAATGGGTATCTGAATTACATTACAACACAATTTTTTTTTTCTTAAGATGATGGCCCAAGAATAATGATTAGACGAGCAAAATTTGAAGTCTGAAACAAACATCAACTTATCCATAGTTTCACCAACATTGGCTTGCAAGGAAATCAGAGAGAAAACTGAACTCGGTAAATAAAGAACATTCCTCCAGGAAAGACAAATGAAGTCAGAAACGCATACCTCTTTATCATTTTGATATTTAGTAATATTCAGTGGATTCTGTGAACACTGCAACCACAAGAAGATGCAGTCAGAGAGGAGTTTTGACTTGAAAGACCAATAATGTATTTAAATTAGAACATACATCCATGATAGCTGCTTGAACTCTAGGATTTTGAAAAGCCATTGCAACTTCAGGATTGGCCATAATCTTTGAAATGACTTCTTCTGGAGATAGTCCAATTTGATCTGCTGAAAATGAAAATATCTTGAGAAAAAACCCAGAGTGGAGTAAAAGACTCATTCTTAAGCTGTTAACAGTGTTTGAAGGGAAATATACGAGGTGATATTTTCAAAGACTCAATCATCAGTTTTACGGCTTCTGAGAATTCAATAAACTAAAGACAAGAAGAAACTAATGATGTCTACAATCATATAAAGATAAATTAGTCAGCGAAATCTAGCAAACCATGTTAATGAGTAAAAAAGAATGTTGAATCATACCAAATACTATTCTTTGATAAATTGGCATGAAATGTGGCTTGTTTCTGAATGAGAACATCTCAGCTTTTCCTCAATGGAACTTACCAAGGCATTTATCAGTTCATTGAAAATTCTTATTTTTTATTTTTTAAGAAATAACAGTAATCGCCAATTAATTTTTTTGAGTTAAAAGCAATGATTTGAAAAAGACAATATTAGAATGTTGAGAAGTAAACAGACAGATGGAATCAATTTATAAAAACAAGTCATGAATAAAAGTCAGTAATCGCCCATATGTAATGCAACTTCAGGAAAGAATAAATAGTGATCTATTAGTGTCGATCTTCAAGAATCAAAGATGATAAACTATGTATAACAGATAATTTCCACAGGTTAGCAAGAGAAGAGATAATTGTATGTTAGATTCCAATTTAAAACCAATTGGTAGTAGGTGAAATTGTCTACTTATATATAAGTTATACTCAAAGCATTTTCTTTTTTCTATATGGAGCTTTTTCTTTTTCTCAATATTTTCTCTCACACTAAAGAATATTTATCTCGAGAATATGGATTTACAGATACACACGGAGATGCAAGTGTCCAAGATATACTTCTTTACATTTCAAATTGGTGGTGTAAGTGAGTGACTTTGATACCATGTTAAAGTTCAACCTAAAACTAATTAGTAATAGGTGAAGTTGTCCTTTGATAAACAAGCTACACTCAAAATATTATTTTTTTTCTTTTCCTCAACAATATTCAAGAATATTTTCAAGTCATGAAGTAACAAGCAAAAATTAAAATACATTGAATTAATCAACTTCTTAGTCGGTCCTGCTCTCAAAGAAGACATGTCGCTAAATAAAATGTAAGGCGAAACAATAATATAATAATAATAACTTACCAAATTGCTGCTTAACTTCAGGACTATTAAGGTCAAAATTCTTCAAGGTATCCATCATTCGGTTGTCCCATTCAGTGCTTCCACCCATGTTGCTTCTGAAATCAAACACGAATGAAAAAGAGGAAGGATTCAAGATATATGATTCTTGACACACCAGAAAAGAGTTCATACCCTACATTAACAAAATATGCACAGATTTATCTATCTGCAGCACATCGGATGAGAGGGAAATAGCAAATAAAAAATACAATTTTCAGCTACTTGAGATCTCAAGTCAATGCAATGACGTTGAGTGTGGTTGTTATAAGACAAATGAACGTAGCCCCAAAGAGCTAAAATATAAATTAATCTAAAATAATAACAAGGGGAGAAGGACAAGGAGAACAAACTTAAAACAACAACGGAGGTCAGAACAGGCATTTCCACTTTCATAGGTTAGAGGGAGGGCTGGAAGCCTAGAATACAAAAGAAGTAACACAGATATTTCACGACCACTATTTTTTCCTAATCCTAAATTATAAATTCTAATGTATAAAAAGAAAGAGGATCCGATTTAATTATCAGCTCATCAAATTCTTGAAATGAGAGGCTAATAACTGGATTGTAATTCTGGAGAACTTTTTCATTCACCCGAAAACTAGTTTTTGTATAAATAAGTCAAACAAGCTGAACGCAGATAAGCAGTTCCCAGCTTAGCTTTTCAAATGACAATTGAGCCATAGTAAATGAGAATATTAGTGAAGAAAAAAAGGCTCTAAGCATCTGAAGAAACAGTATGAAGAACTTACAGCATTTCTTCCAGTTGTTGACGGTACTGTGGATTCTGCAGCATCCCTATTAAAAGCAGCGACAGTACAGCAACTATTACTCATTGGCCAATTATATCAAGAAGTTATGCAGAAAGTAACATCTACCAATTGAAAACATGACTTTTGACGTACAAACTATTTTTATAAGTAAAGAAGTGCTTACATTATACGATGGCAACAAATAAAAAAGGATATCCATATAGAAATGTTGCACATAGACTATGTTGCACATAGACTATATTGAGCATGTAAATAAAAGTGATAACAAAAACTCATCATTGTTACACGGGATTTATTTTCAGGAAGGCGCTAAACAACAAAAAATACACACTGCACAAATAATGCATCTTAAAACTGTGATTAGCAGGAAACTGTTAAAAGTAAAGAATTACATTTGAAGGTAGTAGGATTCCTCATCTCCTCGGGTAAATAGCTGCAAGAAAATCCAAAAAAGTTAAACTTTTTGGATAACAAGGGGGTAAGTTCTTAAATAATCTACGTAAGCATGAATCATATCTGAAAGTTTTCATCAAGTAATTGTAAACAAAAACGCATTAGGAATCAGTTTATTTTGCGAGAGAGAACATAAGTCAGCTCCACTCCATTCAATGATCAACAATTAAAAGGACACCAGCAAACCAATTACAATTCTTTTAGTTTCTTGGAACGAAAGAATGCAGATGTACAGGCTTCCCCAGGACACAGGGAAAAAATAATGAAGAGCTCCAGCAGAATTTTAGACACATCCAAACTTACAAAGTAAACATTTCAATGGAAATAAACAAAAGAATGAAACTACTTCAAAATCCAATTCTGAGTAACAAAGGAACAAGTACTACAGCCATCAGCAGTTCTAAGATAAGAGCCTTCTACCATTTAAGGAACTTTCCTCAATATATTTAAAACTAGAACTACTCAAAGTTTAAACCTATCCATATTCCTCCTAGAAATACAAAATCATAAACATTATTTAAGACAAAGGGAATTAATATTACGGATAAACCATCTTCTGCACTGTTGGGTCCTCCATCATTTTCTCCAAAGCTTCCACTGACAAGACTGATTTTTCTATCCAAAAATAAACAATGGCACATTTAGGACTTTGATTAAACTAGAAAGTAGCTCATTGAAGGACATGGAAAGAACATATATTTCAAGACAACAAAGAAAGTTTAAATTGATTTAAGCTAGTAGTATAGTACCACTATGATTAAAAAACAATGCTTCTTGGAACTAATAATTTTTTTTATTCAACATTATTTAAAATACTTAATCAGAGTAAAAATTAAAATAGCTGACAAGAAAAACTTCATAGTAAAGAGTAAAATTATAAAGCATATGAAGTGCTCATGATCCATGATAAACTCAGCAATGATAAGAATTAAGTGATATTTATTATCATAATGACCATGAGTACAACTCATTTATTTGGCACAACTAAACTAAGGACATGTTATGTCAGTGTATTTCCTATATATTGAGGCTTGAATAGATGTATCGCATTCCATTGAGTTTTCCATCAATAAAGCTGAATGGCATATATTTACAATTTCAAGAGACTACTTACTTGTAGATTGAGAACCAGGAAATCCACCAAAACCTTGGTTAAAGGGAGCTCCATTTTGAGAAACCTTCAATAAAAATGTGCATTACATATTAAGAAAAACACATGTCACTGAACTTCTTTAGCAAAAACTGTGTATCTTAAAAACTCACTTCATCAGGAACACGGGCTTCCTCCCTGACCGAACTTGATTCATCATCTTTAACACTTTCAAAAGGACTCTTCTGCACGGTTTCTTCAGGAGAAACATCTACAAAAGCTGTAATGGAAAATATTTTAGGAATTTTAACAATTAAAGTTTCAATTTTTACACATCAAAGCTGACATCAGATATGATCACTGCAACTTACATGGATAACAACAAATTGTTGCAAATATTTAACAAAAACTTATCTTTTGAAATTTTTTAAATTAATTAATAAAGGACATGAAGTAATAAATATTAATAATTATTCAAATACTTTTAACATGAAACAATTTCAAAACAGTTAAGCTTTTGCTTTCTGTTTTCTCCTTTTTAATAATTATTCAAATTCAGCATAGCAATACCAAATCATCCTTTAATATTGTCTAGAACGTCAGTGGAGTTATGTCAAATAGAAAAGTAATCCTGGTTAAAAGCCAAAAAGAAATTACTGTACTAAACCAAATAACTAGGCCAAAAATAAAAAACAAAGAGCTTTCAAGACTATTATTTAATTTACATGAAACCACCTATATCTCCTAGGGGACAAATCATCTCACCATATATAAATTCCCAAAGTAGTATGTCTCATCCAAAAAGAAACAAATAGGATTGCTATGAAGACATTACAAGGTTAAGTTACCAATTCTTTTGGGTTCGTTCTGTACTTCCACTTCATCTTTAAAATCAGTGGTTCGGGTAGCTTCTACTTTTGTTGCAGGGATATCTACTGTGATAGTGGATTTAGATCCACTAGATGTTGAAGGTGATCGAGATGTAGCTGGAGAACCAGTGGGTGCAGTGGGTCCTGCTGCTGAAGGCATTGAAAAGGGAAAAGGAGATCCCGGAGAAAAGGCAGCATTGCCAAATTGGTTATTTTGTGGATTCACCTGGCCCATCATGGTCTTGAAAGCTTGTTGCATTGCATATTTCTAAAAGAAAATCAAAAGAAGTGTTTAAATTATGTAATGTTGAGGGTTAGTTCTTATAATTCTACAAAGAACCCAGTTAAAATCCATGAAAAATAAGGTTATACAGAGAATATACTACAACTGACAAAGTGACATGAGTGGGAGTATAGATCAAGAGGCCCAAAAGGAAAGTACTACAAGTTTAGGTAGCCACTATGGGTAAACTTGTAAGACTTTCTTTTGGGCTTAATATCACCCTCTTCATCCATGCTCCCAGTCTTTTCACAAAGAAATACAAATAATAGAAGATGGCATCACAAACAATACACAGATTCTCATAAAGATAAATCAAAATATCAAGTTCAATAAAACTGTCAGATTTCTACGCAGTTACTATGCTTCCCAAAAGAAGAGTAGACAATAGGCAATGCAAATTAATGCAACAAACATATTTTTTAGCCAAAAAGCTGAAACGTTATTTAAACATCTGTAAATATCCCACTCTAATCAGGGAGAAGGCAGCTAATGTGTTCAAGAACAGAAAAACCTAGTTTCTTTTACAAACATTGTAGGAATACTTTGTATTTGTCGATTGGAGTAGGCTCAATCAAACTATAATATCCAAACAAAATTAACATATAAATGTGGTGAATTAAGCTGTTACTTAAATTCCTAAAAACAGATACAGCCAATATACATAATTTCTGTATTTCTGCTTGTAGAAGTGTAGACAACAAAGTGTTTGTGGATACATGCCTTCAACTTCTAAGTAATTTCAAAAGAAACACATCATAAAGGTTAAAAAGATATTCTAGAAAAGAATGCACAGACACCTTAAAACAGTTGCTGAAGTGGTGTTCAGCACTCAGATACTCTTAAGGGAATTAGTAAAGACTAAGTAATTGGTTTTCAGCTCAGTTTACGTGGTAGAAAAATGGTCTCTTGAGAGGAAGAGGAACTAATTTTGACCGTTTAAATATAAATGATTGACAAGATTAAAAGTTATTTGAAGGTCACATGTCATTTAAAAAAATGCATGATGTTTACTTTCTAATCTTGACTATTCATTTAAGAGCTAACGGTAAAGATCTGATCTTCTGATTCACAGTAAACGACTCCTCTCACTTGTCATGGTCCCCATACCTTATGCCCGAACTCAAAGAATGCACCAGATTATATCCATGACTTGAAAAATTTCTTACATACAAATCCATATTTACAGTAGAACTCAAAGTATGTACCAGCTTATAGCCTTTACACACTAGAGGAAAATTTCTTATATCTTACACCCAAGTTATAGTCAAACTCAAAGAGTGAACCAGCTTATAGTTATATCAATGCATTGCAATAAAGTGGCACTCACCTTTAATCTTGAAGCTACCTGCAAAAACACAAAATTTATTAAACATACAGCAAAAATAAATCCATCATCAGTATATGTAATGTAGAGTTGTGACTATAGTTCTCAGTTCTCACCATAGAAAACAGTGCAGAAAGCCCAACACCAACACCAATCCAAAAGAGAGGTGACCCTCTAGAAATATAGTAAATAGATAAATAAGAGTGTGAATTTATAAGCAAAAGTTATTAGCAAAATCTAAATCAATAAAATATCTATTATCACCTCAGTAGTTGCCCGTCAGAAAAACATGAGACAACAATTTTAAAGAAAATTAATATGCAGAAGAAAAAGAGAGTAAATGATTACATAGTTGAGGACGGAGGTGGTGATAATTGTGGGTTAACTCCAATTGATGTTGTTTCCTGAGTATTTGAAGAAGAAATACTAGCAAAATGTTTCCGTATCAGCTTCTCCTGCACTGTTTCACCAGCATGCATTACTTGTGCGTCTTAAGAGATGAGTGAAAAATATTGATATTCAACTTGTACAGCAAGCACTCATTAATCACAAAAAATAGACATGATAAATATACATTACTTAAATGGATTCAAAATACACAGACATGCTATAAATTTTTTAACCATGGATTCAAATTCAAAATGCTATCAAGTAACCTCGAGCAAAACTCCAAAATTTACAATTTGTGTCTGTCTACAGACACTATATTCTACGTGTAGAACTAATACTCCTAAAAAAAGAGTGTAGAACTATTATATATATTATTCATCATAAATTAGGGCTCAGTTGTTTGTGCTTTTTAAGAGAAAAAAGTGCTTCATAAGAATCACTTCATTTTAACAAGTTTAAAATCAAAATGATTAAAAAAGTTCACTTTAGACCCTTAAATTTCGATAAATATGGTTTTAGTCCCTAAAAATTAAATTTGAAAGACTAAAATGATATTTTAAAAGTGTATTTGGTACCTCAAATTTAGTGTTAAGGGAATAAAAACAATTCGTGTTTAGGGAATAAAACCATATATTTCCAAAATTGAGGGACTGAAACGAACTTTCCTTTTTAATTTGAAGGGTTAATACCAGATTATCCTAATTTTCAAGAACTAAAAGCATAATTAAACCAAAAAAAGAAGAGATGATTTAAACTTTTCAAGAGTCGCTTCCAAAACAAAAGTCGTATAGTAAAAAGGGTCTTTTTCTATTGCCTGCATATCCCAAACACTCCCTTAAACCCTTGAAAATGTCAAGTAAGTCAACATAGTGCATTCATGACTCTAGTCTAATAACAAAAGAACCGGTAAGTTCAATTCCGTTTCTATCTTTAGGACCGAAGAAGAAACAAAAATCAAAACAAACATATTAATAGGATCATCAGACCTATCAATTCACCTTCAACTTCAACAGTACAAATCTCATTTTATTGGACTCTATCAGAATCCAGTGATTCAGTGAATCTTTTTCCTACCAAGCATAAAATCCAACTAATAATTCCAATCCTCAAGTCCAACACAGATATACGCACATAGAAAGAGAATAATAAAACAAAAAAAAAAGTTCAAGAACTGAATACCAGATTTCGGGCTATGATGGGAGGAAGAAAGTGCAGAAACACGGTATCTGCAACGGTGAGGAGCAATCAAGACCCTCCCAAGAGAGAAGGGCTTTCTTCTTAAAACATCTCTGTCTGTGACGTCTCTTGCAGGAACATGTCCCAACATCAAAGGCTTAGGGGAAGAAACAAGGGCCAAGTTAAGGTTCTCCATCTTCTTCTCGTTTCCAAGCTATGTAACCCAAAATTAAAAAAACGCAGAAATTAAGAGCAAAAACAAAACTGAAACGGTTGAAATCAGCAGTGATAGTAGTGGCAGTGAATTTGGAAGTAAAGGAGGTCGCCAACTATGGAAAATTTTGGAACTTCAAGAGATTTTTGTAAGTGGGGTTTGCAGTTTGGGGAATGGCAAAAGGGTCAAAGAGGTAGCAGCTTGCAATGGAGTTTGGAGTGTAGCCAATGAAGGTTTGAGGTTTTGGGGTGTGTTGTGGTAGGGATAAGTAACAAAATAAAAACTTGAACTTTACAAATACTATTGGAACGGTGTCGTTTGAGACCTTTTTCTTTTTTGCTACTTTTTTCAGCCCAACTAGTCAAGGAGATGTTTATTGATAAGTTTTTTCATTATGATTGATTCTATAATTAAGCAGTTTTATGTTTTAAAGAAAAAAGATTGATATAATTTTAATTGTAGTTTGTTTTTATATAAAGCAAGATAATAAAAATATATTCAATTGTTAATTTTCCTTTCTTTTCCCGTGATGGGGATAAAAAAAATCATGTATTTGATGTAATTAATTACGTTTTTAAAATTTGAAGGTTTACACTAAGTATTTTCACATCTTTAAGTTAATATTATCACAACTCTAGCTTAATTCATTTTTGTAAGTGTGCTAATTTGACTTTCCCTCTTGAGTTTTTGTTTTCTGCACAAAGTTAAAGAAATGTTCTTCAATCACAAACAAATTCTTCTCCTTTTAGAAGCATAAATTCTCATCAATTTATTTTTACAAGATTGTTTCACTTTCTTCCATGTACGAATTAGGGTATATTTACAATGTCCAAGTTTTCAAACTAGTCATTCATAGTTATTGAAACTAATTCAAATTCTGCCAAATTATGTTCCATAAATACTTAATAATATTTCACACTTTTCGATTTAATATTCAATTATAGGTACCTAATCATATTTAATATTCAATTATAAGTACCTAACTATATATATGGGTTAATCATTGTTCTAGTTAAAAAATACAATGAGTCTTAGAAATTGTTTTCCTTCATCTAATCTCGATAAACTTATTTATAATTAATTGTTTTTATATTTTTTTAATATTTTTTTATTATTGATTATTTATATTATTAGTCTATTTTATTTATTATTAAATATTTTTATTTATTTTTTTATTATCAAATATTTATTTATTTATTAATATTTAACTAAATTAATGGGATTTAGGATTATTTATTTGATTTATATGTTTTATTTTCAAATAATGTTCTATAATTATCAAACATTTCTATAATTGTATGAGTTGAATGTCTAATTTTCATAACTTTCTTTAATTATGAGATTATATAATTAATATTATAGATGAATTATTCAAGTCGGGCTAAATGAGTCAGAAAACTACCTTAAGCAATGAGACTAAAAGCTGAGCTGAAATTTTTTTCCTATTAGTACATAGTCCCTCAGTCTCGAACGATGATACCAAAGATGAAACTAGAAGTTGGGTCAAATTTGTCCCTATTAGTACACAATCCACAGTCTACAAGCAATGAGACTAATAGGATAGGTCGAATAAAATTCTATCACTATGCAACCCTCAATCTTAGAGCGAGCGAAAAGACTTATATGATAGGTCGGATAAAATCCTATCACTACAATTATAATACACACAATTGTCACTAATTTTATTATATTATCTAGTCGTAGGCTGCATGATTTAATTTTGAACGCATATATCTAAATTGATGTGACATGCAAAGTTGTGTATCTTTAACTTTATTTTTCCTTAGCGGTGTTTAGTATCCTTCTTGTCTCTATTTGTGCATTGATTTTCTCTTGGATTTGAATGCAAATGCCTTCTCAAGTCGCTTTGGTTTTTACACGATCTTCCGTTCAAGTAGTCACTTATTTTTTCATTTCTGAGTCGTTATCTAAGTCGCTTTGATTTTTACACAATCTCCCTTTTGGGTAGTCGCTTATTGCACCTTTTTCATTTTCGAGTCACTTTGGTTTTTACACGATCTCCCTTTCGGATAGTCGCTTATTTTACCTTTTTGCCTTTTCAAGTTGTTTTTGGTTTTTACATAATCTTCCTTTCGGGTAGTTGCTTATTTCATTTTTTTTTATTTCTGAGTCGCTTTGGTTTTTATACAATCTCCCTTTCGGGTAGTTGCTTATTTCACCTTTATCATTTTTAAGTCGCTTTGATTTTTACATGATATTCCTTTAGGGGAGTCACTTATTTCACCTTTTTCATTTTTGAGTCGCTTTGATTTTTACATGATCTCCCTTTAGGGAGTTGCTTATTTCATCTTTTTTCATTTCATAGTCGTTTTGGTTTTTACACGATCTCTCTTTAGAAGAGTCGCTTATTTCATCCTTTTCATGTAATATCTACAAAGAAGTATTTTAACAATAATAAAAATTTTAAGGGGTAAATATGTTTTTAGTCCTTAAATTATTTGTCAATATTGTGTTTCGTCCCTGAGGCAAACTTTGGACTTATTTTGTCCTTATGCTTTATAAACTCGTGTAAACAATCCTTGATGATGTGTTAGAATTTCTTTTTATCTCTTTATTTTCCTTCTTCATAGTTTCCTACTTTAGTATTATTTGTCTCTTAAACTTCTTTCACTTTTCCCCCTTCTATTTTCTCTCATTTTTCTCTCTTTAAAGATGTTTTTATTTGTCATTAAGGATCATTTACACATGTTTATAAAGTATAAGGACGAAATAGGTTCAAAGTTTGCTTCAGGGACAAAACACAATTTTGACAAATAGTTCAGGAACTAAAAACATATTTAACCCAATTTTTAATTAGAATTCTTACATTGGTCAAGTGACTTTTTATGAGAGTTCTCCCGTGAACTAAAAGTGATAATCTTTAGATACTGCTACCAAAGAAAATTTAGAAAGACCAAAATATATATACACTTAAATACATATTTTATAAAAAAACCTAATTTTACTAAGATAATATTTTTTACCTTTTTTCTAAATAAATAAAATAAGAAAAATTACGAAGCAAATATATAATAATAATAATAGGAGAAATATATAATTTTTTTAAATAACAAATTTTTAATAACACCATTAAAATAAATGTTTTTAAATAAAAGTTGAGATATCAATATCTGTCCTCACATAGGAAAGGAAAATGAAACCATATAATTTTGCATGTAATATTATCACAACCATCATGACCCTTCTCTATACTTAATAGGTTTTCCCCATATAAAAAGAGCGTTTGAAGGGACGACTCAAGAGTTTGACAGACCTAAAACAAACTTAAGAATGAGGTCTTTTTATTTACTATTAAACAATTTATGGAAAATGTATCATAATTTTATTTTAAAAAAATCGAACTTTTGTGATGCAAAATTATCTATTAAATTGTCATAATTAAATTCATTTAACATTTCTTTTTTAATAGATAATACATTTTCTTTTGTGATGAAATTAAAGCCTCAACTCTTCTCTTCTTCTAAAATTTTGTCTGATTCTCTTTCTCTTCTTTAGTAAGTGCTTAAATTTAATTTCTAAATTTCAATTTTTTCATAAATATGCACAGTTTATTTTGAGATTAATCATTAATAAAACAATTTAAGAAAAAGTTATTTTGAAAATCAATCACATAGTTGTTCAGGATTTGGGATAGATGTAACATGATAACATCCTGAAAAAAATCTAAACAGTATTGGCGTATAGATATGCACAAATACGTGTGTGTGTATATATATATATATGTGTGTGTGTGTGTGTATATGTATGTGTGTGTACCAATACATGTTTTCCAAAATACATTTCTCATCTTAGGAAAATTATACATATAAACTTTAACATGTATCATGTAGATCACAATCACTCAAAATAACTATTTTTCTCTATTCCTTAATTTGATCACTTTCTCTAAGACTCCATTTATAAACCATTTAATAAAGTACATCACAATTTTTAACACACACACATATATGTATATATCATCACATCAAATAATATTCTCATAACACCTCAAGCCAAGTGTCTAATGATTCTTTTACAAGGTCCAATTCGAAGAAACAAGCTTAACCCTCAATAATAGAGGAACAAAAGAAGAGGAAACACAGAGAAAGACAAAACTTACCTGAAGTTAAAATTGATCGAGTAGAAATACTCTCATCGCTCTCTAAATCACAGTTGTAAACTTTGACTTTGAAAGAAATTATTGGAGATTGCGAATTTGGAATAGAGAAGTCAGAGCTTCTCTAGAGTTAGAGTTAGAAAGGAGAAGTCATAGAGAGAGAAAAGAAGAAGATAGAACTATTAGTAAGATAATAAAGATAAAAAAAAACTATGGAGCTTCTTTAGCTATTAGTATTAACTAATAAATCTTTTTTCCTAAACAAAATTATGATTTATTGAAAAAAGTTATTAAATCACTAAATATCATTTTTATTACCAAAAAACTTAAAACTCACTCATAATATTTTAATTAAATTTTATTCTCAAATATAGTTTTATAATTAATTTAATAGAGGTATACTAGTATTAAAAAAAATTGGGGGCCTTTTTTATAGGGGGCTTAAAGCAAGGGCTTTACTTGCTTGGGTCTTAAGCCAGCCCCTGGAAGATGTTTCATGAGCAACAATGTTTTTTGTTGCCCTCATGTTTTCTTAAAATGCGGCATAAAACAAAATCTACTTGCCTCACAATGAGCGCTAAATGTTCTAGTTAAGAGATATTGTTTCCCTCCATCTAATCCCGGTAGTCTTATTTATAATTAGTCGTTCTTAAATCTTTTTTGAATATTCTCTTTTATTATCGATTATTTTTATTATTAGTCTATTTTATTTATTATTAGATATTTTATTTTATTTTATTTATTTTCCGATTACTAGATGTTGATGATTTTGGATTTGATGATGTTTAAGGATGTTGCTGGAAAATTAATAAATTGTTTGATGATTATAAAGCTTAGAAAAGATGTTAGATTATCTGTTGATAGTTAGCTAATTATGATATAATAACCTGCTGTTTTTATTAATCGTCAATTAGTCTACTAATATTGTTAGGTTAGTCGACTATTTTCATTAATGTATTAGGAATGTGGTTTTAATGAAAATAGCTAACTGGTTTGTTGCTTAGTCAACTATTTCGTGCCAGGCTTCATATTATGCAGATATCAGCAGAGCGCAACTTGAGCTCCTCTCTTTGCCTATAAATACAAGTCTCGAGCAAGACTTCAAGTGCGAAAGAATACTGAGAGAATACCAAAAAGAATAACCAAAAATCTGAGTTGAAAGGATCAAGAAAATTCTACAGAGAATTCTTTTAAAGTTTCAGTTTTTAAAGAGAGTCTGGTTTTTGTATTTTACTGTATTTGTTTGATCTCTGTGTTGAGATTTTTCTGTGGGGTTGCAAATCCTGTGTCTGTGATTGGGGTGATCACATAGATTCGGTGTGAATCTTGGGTTAAAGATCAATTTCTATAGGGTTTAGAATTGGATCTTTTTTATTCTTATAGTCTTTAGAAAATGTTGGTTTTTGTAAAGACTTGATATATCTTAGTGATTTGAGATATGTTAGTGTTACAGATCGGTAACTGGATGTAGCTCTTGTTCAAGAGTGAACCAGTATAATTCCTTGTGTTTTCTTTCTCTTCCTTCATCATCTTGAATATCTGTCTGTTGAACTAATCAGCTAATTCCCTGTAATCAGTTAACTATTTTTCTCTGCACTGCATCTGTAAATTTTCTGAATCTTAATAGTTTCGAAATAAATAATCATATCAATTCAACCCCCCTTCTTGATATAATTCCGCACCTAACACTAGACATTCTTTTTATTTACTAATATTTAACTAAAATTGAGATTTAAGATTATTTATGTGATTTATATGCTTTATTTTCTGATAACATTATGCAATTGTTAAATATTTTTATAATTGCATGAATTGAATATTTAATTAGAAATTTTTTTTAATTACAAGATTATATAATTAATATTATAAATTAATTACTGAAGTCGGATTAGATGAATCATATATTTATTTATCTCTAAATATCTCATATGCAGGGAGTACATTGCTTTCTAAATATTATTATTGTAGAGTTTAACTAAACATTTATTGTTACTAGAATCCTTCCTTAACAAATCCTATTATTGTAGTTTATTTAGTGCTTCATAATTTAGGGAGGTTCTTACTTTTAAATATAAGTTGGTTTCATCTTACATATATTTTTTATGTACTAATTTTTAAATAATGCAAATATTAACATCTTTTAAGGAACATTTAAGTTGTGTGTACTTTTAATATTCTCACCTTTTAATTAAAACTTGCTCTCTAATGTATACTTTTTTAATGTTGCAACATTTAAACAATACAAATATTATTGTCTTTTTTTTTTAACTTAACATCTTTGATGAACCTTAAAACTGGTGTAACTTTTGCAAGACCCAATATTATTTTAATAATAGATTTTAAAATAAACTAGTTATGATGAATAATTTGAAGGTTTTGTTAGAAAATAATTTTTCTAGTAATTATTAAATTACAAATCATAAAAAAATATTGTATCAGATTATCAAGATTTGTTGAGTTCTAAAATATATTTGTTTCCATATTGATGTTGACTAAAAGTTGCAGCATAATAATCCTTATTTGGTACAACGATCTTCCTCAGCCAAATCATTGAATTCCTTAACAGGACTTTTTGATGTTCTTCTTGTGACGGGAATACAAAGAGACATATATCTGATTCGGCATATTGAGGACCATGATCATCCTTATGATTGTATACCAATTAAGGTTCCCATTAAATCCTAATAACCCAAATCTAGTTTCCACTTATTTGAGTCCATATCAGTTTTACTATTGGCAATCTAAAGACTCACTGAACTTAGTGAAATTTGATCACTTTTATTGCGCCCAATAAAATGTAAATAACTAATATAAATGCCACAAATAATATATATAAATCACATTAATTAATAGAAATAAAATTTCTAAGAGGTTCACCTGGGATCATTGAAGCAAATAGTGTTTCAATCCATGTAAGAAAAGCTAACTTACTCTTTGTGTTTAGTTGATGGTTGTTTGTAGTTTGGGTTGTTAGTGATGTTGATTTGATTAAATGAGAATGAGATATCAATTTTTGAGACTAAATGTTATATATGTGGTTATATACTTTGTTGATGAGCTTGAGATTGTGAAAAATTGGTTTGTGGAGGTTGTTTGGAGTTGGAAAACAAGTGGATATACTGTTCAACGTGGCTCTTGGGCCTGTTACCGCTCAAGCGAAAGTAAGGCGATGGGTAATGATGACCTTCACCGCCTAAATTTCGCTCAAGCGACAATGGTATTTTTTGCTTAAGCGACATAATTTCGCTCAAGCGAAAATGGCACTAGAACTGGAATTGTTCTCGGCCTTATTTTTGCTTAAGAGAAATATGCTTTTAGAATTAAATTGTGTTATTCATGAAAGTTGTAGTCTTGGATGTTAGCTTTCCAATGACTTTAAAATCAACAAAAAAAGGTTTAAAACTCTAGTTATATTATTTTTAGTGAGCAAAGGTCGAGCTGTTAACTAATTGGATTTGTTGCATATTTAAATGTATTTTGATGAATTGAGAGGATGTTGATGATGATTATTGATTATGTTGTGAGTTGATGTCACTATGCATGTCTCATTGATTCTTGATTCTTGATGTATACGAGGTGAATAAGAAATATATATATATATATATATATATATTTATATTTATATTTATATATATGTTTTTGATAGATATATATTTGTTGTTGTGATGCATGACTTGTAGTATGTATGTTTAGAGCCCTTTATGGGTGGATGTTGGAGCCTATCAAGGGTGGTGAATTCTTTTATAATAGTTTACATGCATGATATGGTTGTGGTGTATATGCATGTAAGGTTTGAAACTCTTGATAGGTGGTTTTTGGAGTTCTTTGTGGGTGGTTGGATGATACTCGGGAAAGTATTTAGTAATAGGTGAGAGTGATAAACATAACATTCACCTTAACGGGAGTATCCCGACTTCACTATTATCTAATCATGTAGACAGGAACTTATGTGCTGAGAAGATAAGAGAGACTTACATTAGGTGTTGGACGTAAGTATATATCTGATGCCCTCGACAACATGCCACCTTAACCACATGGAACTAGACCAATTCTAGAATAGTAAATGTTAACCTTTGAGAAGACGTGTTTATTATGAATAAGTCTTCTAGAAAACGTCTCATATTTAGTCATGATGATAATGTGACTAAATATGAGATTAATATTATATGTTGTTGTTGATGATTCACATATTTATATTAATATTATTATATGATTTGATTTAATAATATTGATGATAATATCTATTTAGTATCTTATTTCTCTAAGAAATATATAAATATAAAAGATTTTTTTAATTCTGTAAATTATATATATATATATTAATTAATGTGAATAGTGTATTATTTAATTATACTTAGTTTTATAAAATTAATATAGATGAACTTAACCCAATATAATTATTTCTTTTATAAAGTTTTTACTTTTTTATCATACAAGTGAACGTTAAAATATTTAATAATTAAATTAATAAATTTTAAATTTATTAGAAAGTGTGTATTAATTCTCTTTTTTATTGCGTTGAATAAAATAAATTAATGGAAAAAAATAAACTAGAACTAAAATTAATGTGCATAGAGTAAATAGATGAATTTAAAGTACAAGAATCAAAAAGTAAAATTTATATAACTATATGAGATTAAATAAGTAATTAAACATTTCTTTTAATTTTATAATTTTAGTATATAATGAACAAGTCAGTGTGGATGAAGAGCTTATCCAATGGAAATCTGCGAAGAAGCCATTAGAAGGGTGCAATCCCTCGCCCAATCGGGTCTCTCCCGGGTCCCACCCCAATACATTCAACCCCCTCATACCCGACCCGTTTCCTATGCCCGAATCGATTCTGAAAATATTCCTCTCATCGACCTATCTTTCTTCGACCCGACCCGCCGCGCCTCCACCCACGATTCCATCGCACGGGCCTGCCGCGACTGGGGCGCCTTCCACGTCACCAACCACGGCGTCCCGCTGTCCCTCCTTGCCGCCATACGCCGCGTCGGCCGCACCTTCTTCACCGACTGCCCCATGCCGGAGAAGCTCCGCTACGCCTGCTCCACGGCCGCGTCGGAGGGCTACGGCAGCAAGATGCTTGCAACCTCCGATCAGCAGCAAAACGACGCTGACGCGCGCGTCCTCGACTGGAGGGACTACTTCGACCACCACACGCTCCCCCTCTCTCGGCGGAACCCTGATCGGTGGCCGGAGTTTCCCCCCGATTACCGGGACACGGTGGCGAGGTACAGCGACGAGATGAAGGTTCTGGCGCAAAAGTTGCTGGCTTTGATATCGGAGAGTCTAGGGTTGCGTGCTTCGTGCATTGAAGATGCTGTTGGAGAATTTTATCAGAACATCACGATTAGCTACTATCCTCCGTGTCCCGAACCGGACCTCACGCTTGGGTTGCAATCGCATTCTGATATAGGTGCAATCACGCTTTTGATTCAGGATGACGTGGAGGGCCTTGAAGCACTGAAAAGTGGTGATGGTGGTGGTGACAAGTGGGTCACCGTTGAACCTTTGTCAGATGCTGTTCTTGTTCTCTTGGGTGACCAAACTGAGGTAAATTAACACACACCCCGTTGGTTTGTTATGAATTTACAATACAATAGGGAATATGGAAATTCTGTTGAACTTGAACATTTGATTTTTGTATTGGACAAGTATTGTTCGTGGGTGTTTTTAGTGCTGGTTTTCAATCTGAATTGAAGTTTATTGATATTTAGTTCTTACCTTGTTTAATGAGACACAAGGCTATTTGTAATTGAAAAATAGGACTAAGGGTGTGTTTGAGAAAACATTGGGTTGAAACTAACCCACGTTTTTCCTAATCCACCAATACAGTTCCTTCTCTGTTTTCAGCTTCCAAATGTGTTAAAGGATGCTTAGTGCTTTGCAAACGACAAACCAAACACACACTAAGAGTATCTGAAGAGAAAAATGTGATAGCAAAAAACTTTCTAACTGACTTATTCTTATTGAGCGAAATTTGGTTGAGTTTCACTGGTCACATTTCCCATTTGGGTTTACTCCCAAACCAGTGAGAGCTAGGTCAATTTCAACAGATAGAACGAAGAGGGATAGAAAAAGTGTTAAAATGTGTTGATAGTATGCTTCTAATATGAAATACTTGGGTTAGAGAATTTTGGTTGCATTACCATTTATTTAAAGTGCTTTGAGAGTTAAGAAAAGCAGCTGCTTGAAGCATTTAGGGGAAGGCATTTTTTTGTAATTTAAGTTACCGAGCATGGCCAAAGGGGTTTATGGGAGCAAATGAATGGCACGAGTATAGTGTATGTGCATTGCTAAGGAATAATCACTAGTATGATCTATTTGTGACCAGTTTTACTAAATTACTAATACTTGCAGACATTCATTTCAAGTAGGTGTGAAGTATTGGTTTTTATGGTGTATTGAACTTTGATTAGGACAATGAATTCAATGGATAAATTATGATTTTCCAAATAGTATATATAATATTCCAAGCCGTTTCACTTCAACTGAGAAATGGGGTTAAGGAGCAAAAACGTGTGGAAAAGAGAGATTGTTTTTCTATATAATATGATTATTTAGAAATGGTAAACATGACAGGTTACTTTTTAGTTATAGAGTTCCAATTTTCGGCTGTGGAGAACAGTGTTTCTTTCTGGATTATAAGCATTTGCTTCTGTCATTTTGACTTGTAAATTCAGTATTCTACAACGTGGCAGCCTAAATAGTGGATTCTGGTGATTTGTGATTTCTTAATGTTTCCTGATAGATCATTCATTCATTCATTTAAGTTAAATAAAAGTTGGCTAAATTTGGATGAAGAGAAAGTTAGGTTTAATTCAACCACAATTTTATTTTTTGCAAGTTTTCCACTGACAGAATTTTTTTTGGCACCAGATTATAACCAATGGAAAGTACAGGAGCTGTGAGCATAGGGCAATTACTAATCCTGATAGAGCAAGGCTCTCTGTGGCAACATTTCACGACCCTGCTAAGACTGTCAAGATCTCCCCTGCCTCTGAACTGATAGATGAGTCATCACCGGCTAAATACCGTGCTGTTGTGTATGGAGACCATGTATTGTCATGGTATACTAAAGGTCCTGAAGGAAAGCGAAATATTGATGCACTTGTGCTGGATTCTTAGGTTTGTGCTTTTTTTCTCTCCTGGTCTCATGGCTTGGCTTGTATCTTGTGGGTGAAAGGAAGGAAAGTTATTTTATAATGTAAAATTCCTCTTTCTTGGTTTGTAAATAAAACCTTGAATCTTCTTCTTTGCTATGGCAACCTGTTTGTAACGACAGAACAACAGAGGATGATAAACGCTAGTTTGTTGTAATTAAGAACAATTTAATAGCTACAATCTTTCTATGATCTCCGATCAGTACTATGAGCTATTTGCAACTGTACAAAGATGAGAAGAAGTAATGAACCCAATGACAGCCTGATGCTCATGCCTTGTTTGGATTAGAGGGGGAGTGAAAAAGAAACAAAAAAAAGGAATAGAAAGAGACTTGAGACCTTTGGATTATCTAGCTATTGTATGGGAAGAGTCACTATAATTAAGGGACATGATTGTGAAGTGGTTATGAGTTTTAAATGTAATTAAGGTCATGAAAGAAGAATTTATAGACTTCAAATGTACTTCAAATGTAATTAAAAGTCATAAAACATGTTACCTAAGACAAAAGAGATGTGAAGAGGTATCAAGAGTACTTAAATGCCGTGGGTGTATAAAGAAAGATGCACGATACAAGAGAAAAGACGAACAAATAACACAATCAATGCTAGAACTAAAGGGTCCTAGTACATTTTGGCTATAACACATAATTTAAGGAAATCATTCTAATTCTTAGTTTATTATTTTACAATATTATAATATGATCGAACATCGAAATCTTACTTATTCTCTAAGAATGAATTTAGAGGAAATGAGTTTTAAATGATATAAAATTATAAATAAAATAGAAAATATATGTTTATATATATATATATTATTTTTTTTTGTTTTTTAAAATTTGATTTTAATTATTTTTTCTTTTGAATAGTGTTTTAAGGAGATTTATTTAAATTTTAAAAATAATTAATAAAAGAGTAGAACATTGAATTTATTATATAATTCATACATGTTGGATTATATAATAATAATAATAATAATAATAATAATAATAATAATAATAATAATAATAATAATATATAATATAATATAAGTTGAAATCTTGAACCGATGTAGAGTGAATGGAAAGTCATACTTTCAAAGTATTTAAGAAAAAAAGAACTTTCAAGTATACATGAAAAAACAACTTAAAAAAACGTGTTAGTTCAATGAAATTTGCTTATAAATAATCTAGTTATTAATAATTTAGTATAAATAAATCATACTTAGGATCCTAACTTTTAGTTTATTTATACTGTCGTGGTCATTTAAATCCTATTTCAATTTGTCACAAACAAATGAGCCATTTTTTTTTCGTAAACAAATGAACCACTTAGACTTTAAATTATTCAATTATTGAGCAAATATAAATTATTATTATTATTATTATTATAATTATACATGAGTATGGTATTAAACTTTAAAATAGATAGCTGATAATGATTGTGTTATGAGAAAATTTTACTTATGTGTATTTTCTCACTCCCATTATCTTTTTCAAATAGATATTTGCTTTATCTTGCATGTTCTTTCTCTTTTGAAGTTGTTACCTGTCTTCTAAGGCTCATTTTTTTGTAATATTTATAAATTTTTGTAACTTTTAATTTCATTAGTTGTAATATCGTAAAATCACATTATTTTTAATAAATAATTTAAATAATTTCATCTCCTTTATTAATTTAATATCTTTCACGTTTTGCTTTTTATTTTTTTTTATGAAAACGAGTTTTCTTTTGAAGTTAGCGGTATTGTTTTTTCATGGTTAAATCTGAATCTTTATTCTCAGGAAGTTTTTATTTATTAAGTTTTTTGTAGCTATTTTATATTTTGTGTGAGTAATTTTCTGTAATATATTATGTTAATGGTTTAGATTGATATTATGTTTTAAAAAATAGTATTAGATATTATTTAAATTCAAGCAAATGATTATATATAAAAATTCAATATAATGGAACAAGTAAAACTCCTTTTACGATACATTTTTTATGAAATTAAATTCAAACAAAAATTTAGCAGAAAAACAAAAGTTAATTCAAACAAATGAATCAGATTCGTATTCCGAATAAAACAAACAATATAAGATAGAAAAGAAGGATTTAATTTAATCACTTAGACATAGAAAAAAATTATGCCTTAATTACGAGTAAGCACTTTTTCAAAGAGCTTAACCATACTAGGACAATAAATAATCAATGAAAATCAGAATTAGAAAATTATATATTATAAAATTATAAAACTTTATATATAATCAAATTATATACAAAAAAAGTTCTTAAACAGAGTATGGATTTTAGTTGATTTGAATTAGTTCAACAATTTGACATCTAAATTGATGTTACTGGATTTGTAATTTTAAAATTTAAATTAAATTCACGATGGATATCAACAATATATATTATTTAACATACTATTTTTATGGTCTAACATTTATTAAAAAAATCACAAAAACTTGCTGATTTTATATCACATTTAATGAATTTTACTCATAATATTTTAGTTTTAATAAATTATAAGGAATAGTATAATGTATTAAAAAACATGCGTTTGAGAGTATTATATATTAGCACTTCCTAATGATCTTCAGTGACTGTAAAACACTTATATATGTATATATATAGAAATTTTAGTTTTAATTTAAAAATCTTTATTAAATTTTCTACAAAATAGAGTTTTTTTCACATCAATAGACAAAATTTAAAACATTAATATTTCATTCTTGAATGCTAAAACAGTTTAGAAACCTTTAGCTTCACATAAGAAGTTGTTAATAATATGATAAAATGTTTAAGGTCCTAAACACATTTCGAAAGTAATAAACATAAGACATAATTCTTCTTGCTTCAGATTTGTTTAACCTTAATACATTTTAAGATAAACTAGTCTTGCACATTTGGTTGAGTAGTGTCGATGAGTTCATGTAAATGGTCTTCCCAATACTTGATTTCAACTTCTATGAATTAAAAAACAAAAATACTAGTGAGACAAAAGTTTAAAGCAATACATCAAAGGATTGAATATAATGCATTAATTACATAGGTAATAATTATAAGAAAAAAAAATAAACATATGATTTATCACCAACCCATATCTTATATATAATTTTTATTTTTTTAATTTTAAAAAAATTGTATTATTTTTAAGGTGTTGCATGTTTCACAATCCTAATTATAGATATGACATACTTTACATCTTATTTGCCATAATATTCAATATATTATAACATAGAAATTTTTTTAATGAACCTCTAATACACACCTGACTTTTCATGTTTTTTTTTAAATATTTAAAAAAAATTTAAAGGCATGTTGAGGTGTCCATCAATGACTCTCCTTACAACATAACCTTCCAGGTATTTCAAGTATGCAAATTCTCCTTATCATATGTTACTATTATTACTTAACTTAATATGCCTCTTTATTTTTTTTATCTTTTGAAGAAGTGATAATCTTAAAAGATAATTTCTCTATTTTTTTATTAAATAATTTTATAATGTATTTAGATGAGAAAGTATTGAAAGGATAATTTTATCTTTAAATATATTTTAAAATACTTACAAAATATACTTTTTAGATATACATTTTAAAAAAAATTGAAATTTTAGGACTTTATTATGATGATAATAATAATAATAATAATTAGATTAATTAAAATTATAACATTTCAAATTTGACCTGAAAAAGTAAAGATTTGAAATTTTACATACTCTCTTATCTTAAATTTATGTCTCTTTTCTTTTCATATTTTTCAGAAATTTAAATGTCACTTAAGTAATAATTTTTAATAATTGAAATATTTTATTTAAATAAAAATTCAATAAATTTGATTTATTTTATTTAAAGAAAATATTTAAAAATTAAATATTTTGAAATAAAAACAATTAAAGTTACATGTATTTGAATCTTTTTAAAATTGTAAATTTTTCCATGAAGCACATGAAAAAAAGGTTATATAAATTCTTGTTATCTTCCATCATTTTTTTGGATAAAAGGGTTTTTTTTTATCTAGTCTAAATTATACCTATCATCATCATTTTGAAAATTGGATTAAAGAGATTGCTATATAAAATTCCTCTTAATCCTAACACATAATATTCATTTAACAATCATAAATAAGTAGATAGTTAGAGTTGGTAGAAGGTCCTAATCTATCCCATTAAAGAGTAGGCGAATACGTTTAGCTTAATTAGTTTTTTTTTAATTATAATTTGTTATTTTTATTTGCCCACATACACACATATATTAAATAAATTAAGAAAACAAATACTTTTACATATTAAAATATTTAATTATAATACATTATTAAGACTTTGTAAGTGTTCATAATTTGAATTAAAATATTATTATTTATTTGCGTATATCAATTACTACAATAAAAGAAATGTAATTATTTAAATTAGTAATTTATATTTTAGTTTTAATAAATAAAAAAACGGAATGCAAGAATATTTGTCCCACTAGCTACACAACCTAAATAAGATGATTGGAGACTAAAAATATCAACTAGTCTAATTAAATTATTAGGGTATTAGTGTAACTATGGAATTACAAACTTCTACTTTTTTTATTGCAACATTTTTTTTCTTCAAAAATCCATCTTTCTTTCTCTTCACTTAAACTGTTTTCTAGAACATATTTCGAGAAATTTTCCACAAAACTTTTGAGAAATCTTTCAAAACAGTTTTTCTATAGCAAATTTTTTGAAAAAGTTTTTCAAAACAAGGTTTCTAAAACATATAATATAATTTTACGGATTATTCAATTCAAAACATATTTTTAGAATTCATAATCTAAAACATGTTTTAAATTGAACAATCCAAAAAATATTCCAAAATTACTGATTCAGAATAAACTACTTCTTTCTGAAAGTTACAAGAAAAAGCAACAAAGGTGCAGTGGAGGTGAGTAAAGGGTAGAAAGATAGGGTATTTAGACTATTTACTATCAGTACAAGGGTGTAGTTAATAGTTATGAGAGTGTAGGAAGTAAAAGCCGATTTAATAATATGACCTACTTTTTATTCTTATGACTACAATTGCCAAAATGGTTAATTTAAACAACTAATTCTCTTTAGGTTAAATTGAAGATACTTTGAATGTGAAATCATGTTCATATACTATGAGAATGGAGGTTGAATTGAAGATATTAAAATATTCAATTAATGTGAATTACATATACATTGGTCAAACGAATTGAAAACCTAATTAAAGATTTAACTAAAATACTATAATATGATAACAAGTTAAGATTCTGAATTATAAAAATAAAAAATGACTTTTTTACATAAAAAATAGTTATCATGTCAATGAAATATTTCACAACAATAAACAAAAAATTCATTCACAATAATCAACAATAAAAATTAAAATTAAAATTAAAATTAAAAAATTTATCTAAAAATCTTGCATTAGAAAATATTTTATAAAATCCTTATAAAAAATAAATATAAATTTTTTAGAAATAAAATAAAACAATACTATTTTAAAAAATAAATTAAAACTCACATAATTGTGCCACATGTTACCATTGAGCATACAATAATACATTTAATCATTTAACACAAATTACCTCTTCATAATGTAAAATTAAACGTCATCCAATCATTAAATACCAAACTCAATCAAATAAAAGAGTTTTTTTAATTTATGTTTATATTTTTTATTATTTTCTCTAATACGTATGAATGAAATAAACGACCAATTTAATTTATTAAATTATATCTTGTGGTATGAAACTAAAAAAATTAAATAAATATTTTAAAAATCAGGTTTCATTTAAGTCCATAAAATTAACTCTCTCTTTTTTTTAATCTCTAAACATATAATACTACTATAACTTAAAAAATAATAAAAATGAAAAAAAAGAAATTAATACCAGGATCTCAAGTATTTAAAGCCACAAAAAATTCAAGAGACTTTTTTTAGTTTTTCTTAATTTCAAAAACAAATATATATGACAAAGATACAATTTCAAGAACTAAATTATTGATTTACTCCATTTATCTCATCTATAATTCAGAACCCTAGCTATCCAGATCTATTTTTGCATGCTTTTTGTAATATTAATTTTAAAAGAAACTTATCTCCTTCATTTGTTCCATAGTGATGGGAGACATACCAAAATATGTGTATTATAAGCAGCATGTTTACCTGCTCAATGACGATAGCTAATCACTTCGCAGAATTCACAATAAACCTGGGGTAGTGGAGGTGGGCAAGGATAAATTCTCTTACAAATTACACACATAAGTGTGCCATGAATACCTAAAAATATACATGTAAAGTCAAAGGCCATTCAGATTGTCAAATAACATTAACAGGATAAAACTTGTCTCATAATGCATTTTTAAGAAACTATTCTGCAATTATAGATCGAGATTATTTAAAAAAATTATGCATAATCCTTTAATATAAAGTTTTATTCAGTATATTATCAAAATGAATTGAAAGCAGTAGAAATTATAAGCACTTATAACTGATACCTGCATTGTATTGGTTGGGACTGATGGAGACAGTGTTAATGGCAGGAGCAGGAGCAGGAACAGGAACAGGAGCAGGAGGAGGAGAGGATTGTTTGTTCCTGATGGCTGAAACAGTGCTATTGATGGCTGCAGAAGAAAAATCTTGGTTTCCGTTTGTGTTTTTGAACGAGTCCTCTATTATAGTGTTATCATCTAGGGTTATGAACACATTTGAGCGATATACCACCAGAGTTTGTCCATCTTTTCTACTTAAAAAATTGCTTTGTTGCCTGGAAGTACTGTGCGTGTTGTTCGGGTGAGTGTACGCAGAGAATCCAGCCATTCCACTCTTCTGCTTTGGAGCTAAGCTAATATGCAAATTTTGCCATATTCTGTCACATTTATTGTACGTGACCCTAGGTTAGGGTTAGTTTGAAAGGTGCTTTTTGTGCTTTTTGTGAAGAATATATTCAGCATGAAGAGTATATATTCAGAATTGAACCATGGACATGAAGAATATATTCAGCATCCACCACTCGTCTCTAATTAACATATCCTGCAATTCTGCTAAACTTAGCATTTCTCATGACACGCCACTGTCATCTTTCTTCACAAGGAAGATTTCTTAGCACTGTGTTAGGTCATAAGAGGTATCACTTGATTTTCTACCATGGAAGATGTGAAATGTCATGGGAAATTGGTTATTATGTGTAGAGTTGCGCAAATGAACAAATAGTCAAACCACTATCCAAATCAAACTACACTTGAAAATTCTAAATAATGTAAAAACTGGTTTTCAACCCAAATTGATTTAATAATGGCAAGAAGAAAAGGAGATTATAGTTTCTACTCTCAGCCAATGTTTTCAAAGGATGTTTCTAAGCTCCTTCACACTGTCTCTTCAACTTCCTTTTCCTCAAATAGTGTCCCAAGTCTTCTGTTATCTCCTTCTAGGATTGATATGAGAATTCCTAAATTTTCACCTATTTATTTATGAAACATGTTGGTGTAATATTTGTTGACTTCCTCTTATATCCTATTCGGGTCTTCTAGCCACTGTCCATTCAAAGGGATCCATTTACAAGCTTAGACATGATATTTCATCATTGCAGCAGATGACAAAACATTGTACTTGTATAAAATCCATTATAAATATTAAATGAATGTTTTTAATAGATACATCTATCCATGGAATGATTCATTAAGTAAATTCTATTTAAATATTTAAAAAAAAAATAAATATTCAAAATAAAATTATTGATGAAAATAATATTAATTATTGAATAAAAATAAAATTTAATTTTATATATTTATATTTTTCATTTAAAATTATAAATTAAATTAATTTTAAAAAAATACATATTTAAAATTTATAGTTTGTTATACAATTTATTTTCTAAAAAGTCAATTATTATTAAATTACATTTTAAATTAATTTTTATTTAAATATATATATATTTGAAATAATTATTGTCACATATTTTTATAAATACTCATTCATATATATATATATATATATATATAATTATTAAGAGTTTTTTTAAACATTATCACGTGTAAAATATATAATTTTTTAAACGGCACAAATCAACTCATGATTATGGTTACACAATCACACCTTTGCTAATTATCTATAATTTTATATTTTATGTAGGTGATAATTCCATGGATAATTTACTGGAGGCACAAATATTTCATATACTTCTTATAAATGAATTTATTCAAATTTTTAAAATTGGATCGCTCTCGATCAAGAAATGAGTTTAATATGATACTAATAAAATAATATTTTATATTTTTAACAATAATAATATATTAAATATAAAAAATTATTTTTTTCATAAAAATTTAAAATTGTACAACTTATTATATATTTTTAAAAATTTATATTTTATTATTATTAAAAAATTGTACAACTCACATAATTAAGATCATGTATTTAAGGATAATCACATAATCGAAAATTTGGTTTTTTTAGAATTAGCTCTCTGTATTTTCTAAACTAATCAACAAACTTCATGTTGTAGATTTAATATTTTTATTATTAAAATATTAAAAAATAATATTATCTCTTTTAAATTTAGGAACTAAAATTAATTTTAACTAAAACTTTCAAAACAATAATATAAGAGAGAACTAAACAATCTAATTATATAACTATTTATATAAAATGAAAGGTTTTTTTATTTTATTTTAAAGTTATCTCTTTCTCCTTTTCTTCAGTTTAAATAAAAATATTTAAATAAAAAAAATATGACTGATTAAATAATTTTTTTTAATATTACAATGGAAGACATCGTACATGAAACATGAGAGAGTGGAGAACAACAAATCCTTATGTTATTTGCATAAATTCATAAAAAGTTCGTTCATATGATCAATAATTTAAATTGTTTTTATTTTCCATAAATTAGATATATCTTGTAAAATTTGTGAATTAAATTTCATAAAGATATTTTGAGATTTTTAATATTATTATAGTAATTTATTTAATTTATTAAAAATATACAATTAATAAAAAAATGAATATTTTTTAAATTAAATTTGATAATAATTAATAAAAAAATATTAAATTTTAAATTAAATTAAATTTAATAATAACTTATATAAAAATAATAAATATTAGATTTTGAATTAAATTTAACTTAATAATATAAATGGTAGATAATCTACAATAAAACTTGCTTAACCTACTAAAAGAAATTTACATTAAAAATTTAAAAAAAATATATGCTAACACTATAAGGATTACTAGTCTTACAGGTACTCTGCATTTCCAAATATCAAATTCTAGATGGATGATATACCAATATCTATATATATATATATATATATATATATATATATATATTAATTAGCGTACAAGTTTCTCTAATGTCACCTTTGTTTTGTTTATTGGTAATAAGTTTACCTGCTTAGTAACGATGGCTGATTACTTAGCAGAATTCACAATAAATCTGGGATAGTGGAGGTGGGTAAGGATAAATTCTTACAAATTACACACATAAGTGTGTACACATACCTTAATATACATGTAAAGTCAAAGGCCATTCAGATTTTCAAATACCAGTAACAAGATAAAACTCCTCTCATAATCATGGCCAAATCAAGTGCCTACATAACTTTCATCTTGACACAAAGAAATGCATATACAGTAACTCCACACGACAGAAAGAACAGAAAGAAATCCAAATACAAAGTTTTTCCAAAGCAAACTCATGGAGGCTCAGAATTAACCTCTCTTTCCTCCCCTCACATTCAGATGTTGCCACTGTTTGGAGCATCATGATGGTCGCACTTGTAATTAACAGAAGTCACCTCCATCACACGTCCACATGTTATAGTCACTAGGATATCTGCATTGTTTTTAACAATAGCACATTGTTACACTATTGAAGATTAGTAATAAATAAATAAAAGTTAACTTATCAAAATCTGAGTTTGAGTAAGTCTACATTTCTTTTATAGTTTTGCTTTTAAATTCTCCCTTTGAAAACATAGTGCTTTCAAGAGGGATGAAATATATTAAGAAGAGAAAAAGAGAAGTATAAAATAGAAGGACTTTCCTAATATCCATATAAAATTACTAAAGATTATAGTGGAACTTACTCAAGCAACCTACAGCGGTTCATATAAAGAAAGCATCGTTATAAGAGGCTGGAAGAGAGTGAAACTAAGAAAATGTATATTCTTTTCCTATATGTATAATAGTGAGATCCCACTTTTTTTTAAATTTAAAATTAAATGTTTTGCGTTAGTGCTAGTGAAATCCTAGATAAATTTTCGTTGGAAGTGAATTTTTGGACATAAAATTTTATGTTTGTTATTTTCTCCAATATAAAATTACGTTTTCAACTACGACGTTAAGACTATAGTGATTATAAAATTCCTATTCTATACTAGTAATTATATGTGATATGATATTACAAGAAATTTTAAAAAATTAGATATCATTTAAGTCCATAAAGTTAATTTTTTTTTCATTTTAATTTCTAAACATATATTATTACAAGAAATTTATTAAATATAAATTAATTTAAAAATAAAAATAATTAAACCATTATACTAATCAAATTAAAAATTAAAAATTATTGATATCTAAAATAATTTTTATTATAATAAAAATTATATTTTTTATAATTATTTATCTTAAAAAATTATAAAATTATTTTATATGTAGTAATAATTAAATTAGTTTTCAAATTAGAATTTAAATTTGGTTTTAATATTAACTATTAAGATTTTAATTATTTTTTAAATTAATTTTTTTTAATTTAATTTATAACCACTTTAATCACGGTCACTAATATTATTAATAAAAACAACATTTTTTTAAATTTACACTAGTATTGTCACTTACAAATTAATTAATATAAAAAAATATTAATATCAAAATTTTAAGTATTTAGTGCCACAAAAAATTCAAGATATTTTTTTAATTTTCATTAATAGGTGATGATACACTGACATTCTGACAAGTAATCCTGTCATCACATACCCACAAAAACTTCTACAAATATTTTTTAAAACTTAAAATAAAAATCATATATAAGATGTTAGGAGGGTGTAGTCAAGGGGTATGCCACTTCATTAATTTCAATATATATATATATATAATGCAAAAATCTCTCTAATATGAGTCTTGTTTATTAAATATGAAAAGCTAAGTTTACCTGGTCAATAAAGATACTTAACGTCGCAAAGTCGACAATGAACCCTGAATTCACCAGGTAGGCCAAGAAACTCTTCCTTACAGCTTAAACAGTACCGCACACCTAAATATAAATATAGATGTAAAGTCAAAGGCCATTCAAATTTTCAAATAACAGATGATGATCAATATTAAATATTCATAATCTTGTAATATAAATTTTTATTCCGTATATTATTGAAATGAAACTTTAATTTTAATTGAAAAGCAATAGAAATAAGCACTGATACCTGCATTCAAAGAACCATATTGGTTGAGATTGGTAGAGACAAAGTTAGTAGAAGGAGCAGTAACAGGAGAGAATTGTTTGCTCCTGGTGGCTGAAACAGTCCTCCTGTTGATGTCTGCAGAAGAAAAATCTTGGTTTCCATTTCCTTCGTTGTTGAACGCGTTTTCTGTAATAGTGTTACCTATGAACACATTTGAGAGATACAGCACCAGAGATTTTAAAGAATCATCATTTCTACTAATAAACTTGCTTTGTTCATTGCTTAGTTGTCTCGAAGTACTGAGCATGTTGTTGGGGTTAGAGTTGGCAGAGGATCCTGCCATTGCACTCTTTTGCTTTGAAGCTAAGCTAATATGCAGACTTTGCCATATTCTACCCAATTTATAGTATGTGACCCTGGGATAGGTTCGGTTGATTCAGGTTTAGGAAATATTTTTTTGTGAAGAGTATTGAGTCAAGGACATCGAGAACATATTCAGCACCACTACTCTCTACTTAATATTATCCTGCAATTGTGCTAAACTTAGCATTTCTCATCAGATTTGCCTCTGCCATCTTTCTTCACAAGGAAGATCTTTTCGCACTGTGTTGGGTCATAAGAGATATCACTTGATTTTCTACCATGGAAGATATGAAATGTCATGGGAAATTGGTTATTATGTGTAGAGTTGCCAAATGAACAAATAAATCAAACTACTCTTAAATTCTAAATAATGTAATTTCAAACCACATTGATTTAATAACATGGCAGTTTAATAATAAGAAAAATAGATTATAGTTTCTACACTCAGCCATTGTTTTCAAAGTTACCCCACCAAAGCATGATCCATTGAATTATCCAAATTTAAGTAGCCATAAAAGACACCACAAACCTCAAAGCACACACATTAACAACTTTAAAGCAAAAGTGAACCCAACATCAACTTCTTTATTGAAGAGCAATTCCTGTTAAAAGATTCCAAATCATCTAAAGAGAACACTAAATATATAATGTATAAGTGACTATAATAAATTTCATTTTA
The DNA here is from genome assembly GCA_030347555.1 of Lablab purpureus. Classification (NCBI taxonomy): domain Eukaryota; kingdom Viridiplantae; phylum Streptophyta; class Magnoliopsida; order Fabales; family Fabaceae; genus Lablab; species Lablab purpureus. The sequence continues at coordinate 21,906,385 of CM059259.1, forward strand.
CTAAGTCAAATAATGACCATTTCGTAAGATAGTATTAAAATATTTATTATAGTCTATTCTAACGAAGTTTATTGAATATCCATCTATCAGACTCACTATACCAGTAAATTTTCATATATTTGTGGGTGGAACTTAGGACCTACCTCATGAATCGATAGCTAACGTCCACTTTTATTTTGCAAAGAGACTCTTTGAACAATTTTATATTCATTATTTTTATAGTCTCCCATTTCTTTTCGGTTATTATTTTCCATTTCACAATACTAACTTTCCTTCTGTCATACTCCCAACTTCAAAAGAAATTTCTCTCTAGTCTCTAAAGAGACACAAAATGTGTTGGTAATGTTAAAAAAGTCGATTTACTACAGACACTCTACCGAAAAATGATACCAATCGCTTTTTGATTTTATCCAACATAAGTTTCCTAGTGTTTTCACCTCCAGTAGGCTTAGTGCAACAATGATATCTTGATCCACAAACAATTTAGAACGGTGTTTTCAGCTACCAGTAGACTTAGGTACAAAAACCATATCTTCATCTAAAAGCAATTAACTGTGACATCCATAATGATTGAATATAAATATGGTCTCATCTAATATAGCACCTTATTATCTTTCATCATTTTTTATGGATTGAAGATGACATTTGATTATTGATTCGAGCAATATTTATTTATGAGAAAAAAAAATCATATTAAAAATTACACACTATATTAATGCTAACATTATATTAATGCTAAATAGAAACAAACACTCAAACACCTTAAAAAAATATAATAATTACTTTTCTATGAAAATTTGTCTTACAATTTTAAAATGGAGGGAAAGTATAATATTACTTAGCATGCAAGTCTCTCTAATGTGACTTTTGTTTTGTTTATTGAATATCAAAAGCTAATAACTTTACCTCCTCAATAACGATGGCTAATTACTTCACAGAATTCACAATAAACCTGGGATAGGCAAATGTGTGTCACGCATCCCTAAAAATATACATGTAAAGTCAAAGGTAACAAGATAAAACTCCTCTCATAATCATGGGCAAATCAAGTGCCTACATAACTTTCATCTTGACACAAAGACATGCATATATAGTAACTCGACACAGCAAAAAGAAATCCAAATACAAAGTTTTGCCAAAGCAAACTTATGGAGGCTCAGAATTAACTTCTTTCTCCTCCCCTCACATTCACATGTTGCCATTGTTTGGAGCATCATGATGGACACACTTGTAATTAACAGAAGTCACCTCCATCACACGTCCACTTGTGGGATTTGGGCATGTTATAGTCGCTAGGATATCTGCATTGTTTTTAACAATAACACATTGTTACACTATTGAAGATTAGTAATAAATAAATAAAAGTTAACTTATCAAAATCTGAGTTTGAGTAAGTCTACATTTCTTTTATAGTTTTGCTTTTAAATTCTCCTTTGAAAGCATAGTGCTTTTAAGAGGGATGAAATATATTAAGAAGAGAAAAAGAAAAGTATAAAATGGAAGGACTCTGCTGATATTCATATAAAACTACTAGAGATTATAATGGAACCATCAAAACCTATAAGCAAGCTGTGGATCATAAAGAAAACATCAACATAAGAGGGTGGAAGAGAGTGAAACTAAAGGAAATGTGATTAAGTGTATCTACATTTGGGAATAATCTCATCAAGCAGCAAACCATATTGGGAATCACAAAAAAGAAAATAATCTCTTCAAATAGAAGTACACTCACAAATAAGAGTACAAATAAAGCATATAAAAACTTATAGTGACTTGACATTTCAAGATCTACATTCATGAATACTTAACAAAATATTTTATTATTCAATATGCAAATTTTTTGACAAAAACTACAAACTCTCCTATATTACTTTTCTGAAAAAAACTACAAGTTTTCTTTATAACACACAATTATCCAAGTCCCTCATACACGGAAGAGATTTATTGAGTTGAATTATCCAAGTCCCCCATACACTGAAGAGATTTATTGAGTTGTGGTAAAAATACTCAAACCCACTCTTTAGTTTTATAGTAGTTTCTTACTTTCACTTCTTCATATTACTTAATATGGGATTTTGGTGAATACCCACATAAGAACAACACAATAGAAGGTCAAACTTTTGTATATGGTGAAAATTTTCAATAGACTATCTAGTATCAGTAGATCGTCTAGTCCTAAATACTAATTGATATTGTTCACGTGTCTTCTCTCTCTCTTAATATGCATGTTTCACCGGAATTAGTTATAATAGCCGAGACTATATATAAACCTTATATCACATTTATTGTAACACAATATTTTAAACAACATTAGAGTTCATTAACATTTGAATTGTCTTGAGTGAGAGATTACCAAAAAAGAAACTTAAGAATTATATCTGATTGATAGTAAATTCTGTAGTGTATGTAGATTAAGTTCATAAACACTTAAATCAAATCAGGTTATTTATGTGCAAAATTCCACAATATGCAGTATGTAAGTATTTCTTTGAAAACTTTTTGTCACAAGTGTGTATATATATATATATATATATATATATATATATATATATATATATATAATACATGTAATTTTTTATCTATAATTTTAAGTTTCGAAATTTTTTTATAGAGTATCAAAATTAACTAAAAACATCTCTATCTAAATTTATACTTCTTTCTTCAGTATCAATTACTTTCATACCACTTAGTATTATAATAACGTTACAAAATACAATATAAGGGGTGAACCAATTTTTCAAACACTCCCAGTTCTCAATAAATATAATCATATATTTTTATATATTTAAGAAGGAAAATTCAACCAGAACACTCTCAGAACTATTTTTAAAGATCTTTGTATATTAATTCTAAAAACAAGACAAACAAATATCGCACATTTTTTCCACATTGATTAGAAGCTGTAAACTTAAAGACCGTATATAGGCATTCATCAAGCGTCTCAACAAAAATGAAAACGTACAAGCACCAATTTGTCACACTAGCAATAGAATACTCTCAATTTCTTTTTACATTCCTTTTATCAAAAAATGTATATTAAAACATATTAATCAGTTATAGTTCATATCTTTAATTTTATGATTGAATTAAATAATATTAAAATTAATTTATTAATTTAACAAATTTGATTCATCTTGTGTTCAATTTAATTTAAGTGTATATCATATATTCTCAACACAAAACTTGAATATTAATTGAAAAGAAATACAAATAGGCACTAATTAATAAAACTGAATGTAAAGTTTGTGATATATTATAACTGATACCTGCATTTGAGTAAGCATGGTGATGGTTGGGATAGGTGGAGACAGTGTTCTTGGCAGGAACAGGAGCAGGAGAGGATTGTTTGTACCTGATAGCTGAAACAATGCTGTTGATGTCTGCAGAAGAAAAATCTTGGTTTCTTCCTTTGTTGTTGAATGAATCGACTGTAATAGTATTACCGTATAGGTTTATATACATTTTAGAGGGACACAACACCATACAAAGATCATTTCTGCTAAGAAACTTGCTTTCTTCATTGCTTTGTTGCCTCCCAGTACTGAGCATGTTGTTGGGGTTAGAGTACGCAGAGAATCCAACCATTTCTCTTCTGCTTTGGAGTTAAGCTAATATGCAAACTTTGACATATTCTACCGCATTTAGAGCATGTGACCTAGGGTTAGATTCGGTTGATACAGGTTTGAAAAGTACTACTCTTTGTGAAGAATACTGAGTCATGATCATGAAGAATATATTCAGCACCCACTATTCGTTTCTAATGCTGTTTCTATCCACTGATTTACTCTGCAAACGGATGGAAAAAACGAATGAACTTCGTGTTTGTATCAAGTGATTATGGATGATATATGCAAATAGAAAAACATGAATGTATCAAGTGCTTAAAATTTAAGCACCACAAACATCAAAACAATATGATATTTCATGTTTCTGAAACATGTTCCTGAAATGTTTTTTTAAAACCTTCCTCTTTTGTTCTTTTAGGGTCTTCTAGCCATTGTCCATTCAAAGGGATCCATTTACAAGTCTACACATATGATATCTCATTATTACATGAATATAAAAAAATTGGAAATGAAACAAAACAATATTATATTTTTAACAAAAAAGACAAATGCTGGTGATATATTTTACAGTTACATGTAAATAGAGATCACAAAAAAAATTTGTAATCATATTATAAATGTCTATATATAAAATCTATTATAATAATAGATATATTTTAATTATCTGTTGGTTGGTTAGATGACTTATTAATTATTATTAGCTAAATTTATTTAAATTTAATAAAAAATCAAATAATTAAAATAAAATTATTGATAAAAATAATATTAATAATTGAATAATTGTTTGAAATTTAATTTGTATATTTATATTTTTTATTTAGAATTATGAAATTAAATTAATTTAAAAAAATATATTTAAAATTTATATTTTTTATGTAATTTACTAAAAAGATCAATTATTATAAAATTTTATTTAAATTATATTTTAAAAATAATTTATATATATATATATATATATATAATTACGAGTTTTCTTTTCAAACATATCACATGTAAAATATATAATTTTTTAAACGGCACAGATAGACTCATAGTTATCATTACACAATCACGTTAATTATCTATAATTTTATATTTTATGGACAGATAATTCCGTGGATAATTTACTGGACGCACAAATATTTCATTTCATATGCTTTTCCTGAATGGATTTATTCAAATTTTAAAAATTGGATCAGTCGCTAATTGTCTGGATAATTTACTGGACGCACAAATGTTTTGTATACCTTTTATGAATGAATTTATTCAAATTTAAAAAATTGATCGGTCATTGAATTGATCGAAGTTTGAAGTTTAAAAATTAAATTGAACTTAAATCAGGTTAATAATACTAGTATACTAAATATAAATTAGATTTATTAATAAAATAAAATTTTTCATAAAGAGTATTGTTGAAACGGTATAATTATTTTAAGAAGTTTATATTTTATTTTTATTTATTATAATTTTATTTTTTGTTAAAGTAATTAATATTAGGATTATTTATTTAAAAGTAATTATGAATTTTTTTTTCTTAAAATTAACTTTTTATATTTCTTAAAATAACCAACATATTTTATATATTTATAAATTTAATGGTTTTATTATTGAGATGTAAAATAATATTATTCATTCCAAATTTAGGAAGTATAGTTAATTTCAACTAAAAGTTCCAAAGTAATAATATAAAAAGAAATGGAATAATATATTCACATAATAAATTATATATATATATATATATATATTTAAATATGAATTATTTCTCAAAATTATGTTTTGTTTCTAGGATAAATTTTAAACATATTTTGTTTTTATATTTTATAAACAAATGTAAATAATTATCAATAACAAATAAAAACATATTTAAAGAGAAGGAAAATAAGAGAAAATAAAAGAGAAAAGAGTGAAAAAAAACTTAAGAAAGTAATGATAGTGAAATAAAAAACTATGAAAAAATAAAATAAAAAGATAAAAAAAATTATAACAGATTATCAAAGATCATTTACACAAGTTTATAAAGTATAATAATGAAATAAGTTCAAAATTTATCTCAAGAACAAAATACAATTTTAAAAAATAATTTAAAAAATAAAAATATATTTAACCCTATATATATATATGAAATTTTTTTTCTCACATCTCAAATTCATTTCCTTCCATTCTTCTTCGGTTTAGATCAAATAAAAAAAGCAAGATAGATTCAAGAAAGATAAAATCAAAGAAAATAAAAATTCTATATACCTATTGTATATAATTCCTAGAGCTGCAAAGAATATTTACTTTAAATACTTGCCTTTTGTTTGCTCTTTATTTATACTTCTCTTGGTTTTTCAAGTTGGTATTACCTCTCTTAAGACTATATTTTATATACTGTTTATAATTTCTTCTAACTTTTAATTTCATTAGTTATAACATTACATGATTTTTAGTAAATAATTTAAAAACAAAAATTATTTATTTCCTTTTTCAAGTTAATATCCTTAGCGTTTTGTTTTCATTTTTCATGAAAACTAGTTTTCTTCTATTGAAGTTAGCGGTATTGTTTTTCATGGTTAAATCAGAATATTTATTTTTAGGAAAACTTTATTTCTTAAGTTTTCTTTTGTAGTTATTTTATATTTCGTGTGAGAAATTTTCTATAATATATTATGTTAGTGGGTTAGTTTAGATATTTATATTATGCTTTAAAATATAAGATCTTATTTAAATTCAAATAAATGATTATACAGAAAATTTGAATCGAACAGAAAAAGTAAAACAATGCAACACCTTCTTCTATTCAATCAGAATATGCAACTAGATGCGTGAAGGCCAACAACCTAGCATGGAAGCATATTTCCAATTCACCCTCTTGTCTCTCTCTCTCTCTCTCTCTCTCTTTTCTCCCTTCCTATTCCTTATTATAATTTGTATTAAAATACTCTTATTTTAAAAATTAAGGATGCATTAATTATTCTCCATAATTATTTAATGTTTTATAATATTACATAAATATTTAACTAACTCATAATTTTATTTTAATTTATATTTATAATTATAATTTTCTTTTATATTTTTGTGTTTTATAGTACTGTATAAATATTTAACTAATTCATAATTACATGTGAAATATATATATATATATATATATATATACATTTAATTTGAATATAAAGATAATAAATTATTGCAAAACTGGTCTTCCAATACATCCAAATCAACAAGATTGGTATTCTGGATAAAACAAATAATATATGGTACAAAAGACTGATTTAATTTAATCACTTAGACTCAGAAAAAAAATTATTCCTTAATTACAAGTGATCACTTTTTCAAAGGGCTTAACCATATCAGGACAGTATAAAATCAATGAAAATCAGAATTAGAAAATTATATATATCAAAATTATAAATTTTATACATAATTAGATTATACACAAAAAAAATTCTCAAAGAATTTAAGTTTATTTGAATTAGTTCAACAGTTTGATGTCTAAATTGATTTAAAATTTAAATTAAATTGACGATGGATATCAACAATATATATCATTCAACGTACTCTTTTTATGGTCTAATATTTATTAAAAAATCATAAAATTTTACTGACCTTATATCATGGTTAATGAGTTTTACTCATAATATTTTAGTTTTAATAAATTATAACAAAAACAAATGCCTTCGAGAGTATTATATGAGGAGTTCGTTATGACCTTTCGCGACTGCAAGAAACTGCAAAATACACACACACATATATATATATATATATATATATATATGACTTAAAAAATAAATACATAAAGCATGAGTAATACTTTTTACTAAATGTTACTTATTCTAATGGAGAAATTTAATGAAATATAATGGATTTAAAATATTTAGAATAATTTGATTAAAATATATCTTCCCATCATCGAACCACATTCTTAATAAATATAAAAATAAGTTTAATTAAAGTAGTCAACCATATTAATCAAAGTAGTTATGTTATGATATTAGCATATGACAAAAAATAAAATCCTTTTACTGGGACTCTCCTCTTTCACATTTTGTGTTTCAAATGAATCTTGGACACATCCCTCGATGACAGTAAAATAAGTTATTAGTAATCCCTTAGTAGTACTTTCCACCTCTTGAAGAACCATATTCAGGGGCGACTCAAGATCTTAGGAGACCTAAAACAAACTTAAAAAATGAGATATTTTCATTTACTAAAAAAAAATTATGTTAAAATATATTATAATTTTATTTAAAATTTATTTTTTGAACTTTTTGTGATGCAAAATTATTTATTAAATTATCATAATTAATTTCATTTAACATTTCTTTTTCAATAGATAATAAGACTAATTCGTTTAATCTTTTTTGAAACATTTTTTATCTTAAATAAGTTTTTATTATCTTTAGTTTTGAAAAACTCCTTTCAGCTGAGGCAACTGATACTGGAATTGTTAATATTATTCTATAAGCTATATATGACATGTCTATATATTTTTATATGAAACAAAAAATTATAATATATAAAACACTACTAAAGATAAGTAAGTATATAAAATAGAATGAGTTAAAACAATAAAACCTGGTTCTAGTTATCAAGAAAATAGCTTGATCGTAGATTCTTAGTATCTTGAAGACTCAAGTCTCTTTCTCTTCTTTAGTAAGTGTTCAAATTTAATTTTCAAATTTTAACCTTTTCATAAACCTGCACAGTTTATTTTGAGATTAATCATTAGTATTAGTAACACAATTGAAAAGATCAATCACTATAACATTCTACCATTTATAAACCATTTAATATAAAATAAACCACATTTCTTAACACACTACACACACATAAAATATATATATATATATATATATATATATATATATATTATAATCACATCAAATAATATTCTCATAAATTCAATTCAAACATGCAAGCTTAACCCTTAAGAACAGAGAAATAGAAAAAGAAAAGACATTGAGAGAGACAAAACTTACCTGAAATTGAAGTTTATTGGATAGAAATACTCTTCTCCCTCTCTAGATCACAATTGTGGACTTTGATTTTGAAAAAGATGATTGAAGATTGCAAATTTGGAAGAGAGAAATTAGAGCTTCTCTAAAATTAGGGTTGGAAATGAAAAGTCACAGGAAGAGAAAAGAAGAAGATATAAACCAGTTGGTAAGATAATATAGATAAAAAGGTTCTGAATCTTTTTTAGTTATTAGTATTAACTAACAAATCTCTTTTTTGTAAAGAAAATTATGATTTATTGAAAAGAGTGTTTATCTCATTAAATATTATTTTTAGTTTCAATAAAAATTAACAAAAAATCACAATATTTTAATTAAATTTTATTCTTAAACATAATTTTATAATTAATTTAATAGGGTATATTAGTACTAAAAAAAATTTTTTGGGACCTTTTTTTTTTGGGATCTAAAGCAAGTACTTTACTTGCTTGCCCTTAAGACACCTCTGACCATATCCGACAAATGCATAAGAGGTTTGAAGTTTGTCCTTGGGATCTGGAAATATAGATTTAAAGTCAAAGGTCATTCAATGGCCAACCAACCAAAATAAACTATTAAAGACATTTAAGAATACTTTTGGGAACATTTTATTAATTTTATGTATATTTTAAGAATATTTAAGAATATATATACTTTTGGGAAAAAAATAACATTTACTTTTTTTTAGTTTATTTTACTATCTCTTTAATAAGTTCATGTTTCCAAAACAAATTTAGGTCAAACAACTCAAGCCTTACTACTATTGTTGTAGTAAGAAAATATTAAAATTCCTTTAAGATGGTACATTTAGAAAAGTGGTTTGATCTCTTGTTGTTCATGATCTTATTTATAATTTTTTTTATTTTATAATTAAAGATTCGTAATTCTTAATTTTCTTATATTATTTATTGATTGTTATCTTAATTATTCTTAGATTATTTGATTTAAGATTTTTGTTTTTAAATAATATTATTTTTATTAAAATATTATTTAGTAAAATTTTACATATTTTTATTTGTTGAATAAAAAGAAAGAGATATTAAATATGAAAGTTACTAAAAAAATCATATTTTTTTTACTTGTCTATCACATAGTTGTACTAAATGAATATTTCTAATTTAAAAGTGTTAGTATTTGTATTTATATTTTTTAATTAATTTTGAATAAAAGAACTTACTTGTAGATCAGAATCTCACCTATCGAAACAGAACTACAAGTGCCGTTCTGGATATTATCCTTCATACTTGTAGAAATGGCTGTAAGTGTGCCCTGTCCAGCTGGAAATATATATATATGTAAAGTCAAAGATTTCAATCACTAACCTATCAAATGAATTAATATATATATATATATAAACTATTTTTCGAAACTAGAGAAGTTCTATAAATTATTTATTGACGAGTTAACTTTATTTTTCATGTAAATTGCTGTAAGACTTTATTTATTTGCATTATAGATATAATTTTAAAGTAAAAGATGAATAAAAATGTTTACACTATTTGCATTAAACTTTAAATTTTTTTAAATAATCAATTAATTTATTATTTTTTATGATCAGATTATACTATTGAAGATGTAATAGTAAATAAATAAAAGTTAAGTGATCAAAATCTTAGATTGAGTAAATTTATATTTTTTATTGTTTTTTTTAAATTCTCACTTTGAGAACAGAATACTTTTAGGACGGATGAAATATATTAAAAAAAGAAAAAAAGAGAAGTATAAAATAGAAGAACTTTATCTATCTTTATAATTTTTTTTAAAAATTATATTGAAACTAACAAAGTCTATATTCATGTAACCCAAAGCCGTTCCTAAAAAAAATGAAATATTATAGAACATCTAGATTTGCCAATCTGTTTTTACATTTGTTTCCTTCTCTAAATATATGTGTAACAATAAGATTCACGCCTTTCATTTTTAGTGCAACCATTTCATCTATTTCTAATCTTCCAAGGTATCATACCACATTTTTTAATGAATTATAAAAGTAGACCCACATTGCAGGCAAAGATTGTGTCACCTATTATTACATGTAATTTCAATAGCTAACATGATCCCATCAATTCATCTCTAAAAGTAATATGTATACCATTGTAAGGCACAAACCTACCAACATATGCTCAACCATGCATCCTCTATAAATCCTCCCACAGCTTGCATGTTCAGGTGTCCCCTTTATAACCTCAATACTGGAAAATCTCTAAATGACATTTTAAATCTTAGGTGCTTTTCATTGAAGTATTTGATGACAACATACTCCGATATATGGTGCACTTGGAAAGGTTGCTGAAGAGCTTACATTGTAACCATAACTAAGATTTAATTGAAATTAAGCGATTTATCAAATCTGCCCCTATTTTACATTTTCCATATTATCTAGAAAATGTTTACATGGTTGAGGACGTGGAAAATGAAGAGGAGGCCAGTTAAACAACACTGATCAAGTGTTTCAAATGTAGGAAGTTTGGTCACTACGCAAAAGATTATTATTCGGTCAAATGCTATAACTATGGAGAGGTCGGGCATATTGCAAAGGAATGCTGGGCGAATAAGAGGGAAACCAATTTCCTCACAGAAGATAAAGAGGACAAAGAGGAAGAGGAAATTCTGATGATGACATCAGGAATCGAGTTTAGTCTGAGCTTGTGTGACGAGTTGATGTTAAACTCAGGGGATAAATCGAGCTCTTCAGACAACTCGGCATGGTATATTGACACAGGTTCGAGTAATCACATGTGTAGAGATGAGAACCTTTTCAAGGATCTTTCTAAAGTGGAGGTCGGACACATATTGTTTGGATATGCATCTAAAGTAGCAGTGAGAGGCCGAGGTACAATTCAGGTACCTGTAGAAGGAAGACCGAGTTAGAGAAATAAGAAACATGTACTATGTACCCGATCTGAAGAGCAACATTCTAAGTGTGGGACAACTGATGGAGAAAGGGTACTCAGTACTGATGCAGGACCGAGCTCTACATCGGACATTTGATTGCCCGAATAAAGATGAAGAAGAACAGGATGTACAAGTTAGATATGAGGATAGTTTGAGGTATGTGTATGAAGATGGACGTGAATGATGAGGCAATGGAGTGGCATTTTCAGTTTGGTGGACTAACCGAATTGGTGAAGAACGAGAGGGTGCACGGACTACCAAGAATAGAATTTGAGAAGAGATTTTGTGAGGAGTGTGTGCTCGACAATGTTTTGGGCTGAAGGTGCATAATGTGTTGTTTATGTGCAGAACAGGTGTCCTCATACGAAATTGGACGGAAAGACACCTCAGGAAATGTGGAGTGGAAGGAAGCCGAGTGTGTCACACCTCAAGGTATTCGACAATGTGGCTTATAGGAATGTTCCAGCTTAGTAGAGAACAAACTCGATGATAGGAGCAAGAAGTATGTGTTCATTGGGTATGATGAGAGGTCAAAGGCCTACAGATTGTATGACCCAATAAAGAAAAAAGTCATAGTGAGTCGAGATGTACAAGTTGATGAAGCAAGCGAGTGGAACTGGAACAACATTAGAAGAACATACTGCAAAGAGAGGGAGCTCAGAGATTGTTGTGACCCCACCACAGTTAATAAGGAGTTAGTCGAGGAGGAATATGAACCTTGACAGCTGAGGATGAGAAGTCTGTAAGACATATACAATTTCATTGAGGAGGTGCACGTTATATGTCTCTAGGCAGACTTTGAAGATTTGAGCTTCGATGAGACCGTGCAGGACGAGAAGTGGAAGAAGACAATAAATGAGAAGATCAGCGCAATTGAGCGCAACAAAACGAGGGAGCTGGTCAACTTGCTTAGAGGAGCTCGACCCATAAAGAAGATGAATGCAGATTATGAGGTCGAGCGTTTACAAAACTCAGCTTAAGGTGAATTAAGATGAGAGTAATCCAAGTTGATAACAGGATGTCGATAGCCGAGCTCAACTATGCTTGAAGATCATTGGGATTAGAAATAGAAGAAACATTTAAATTTATGAGAGAATTTGTTGAATAAACTTAAATGTAAAATAATATATATTTTTTTTTTTGAGATTCTGTATTTATTAGAAAGACTATGATTGATTATGTAATTATTGAATAAATTAAGTTTTGATAAGAGAGATTGATTGTGTTTTAATTTTTAATTTTGAGAGGGTCCAGATAAAAAAGGCGTGAGAGTATAAATAGATGATTAATACACCACAAGAAATATAGAGAATGTTGTCAATAGAATATTCTAATATTCTGTCCTCTTCCTCCAGGGTAGCGCCACCACCCAGTTCGCTGCCGCGTTGCTCAACATCAGCTCCCCTAATGACGTCGTGGACTACACCATCACTGGCTCCTGGAGCAACAAGGCGACCAAGGAGGTGCAGAAGTACTGCAAACCCAACGTGATCTGGTTTGGGAAATCCGAAAAGTACACAAAGATTCCGTCTTTTGGTGATTTGCAGCAGAATCCCAGCTCTAGGTATTTGCATATTTGTGCCAATGAGAGTATTCATGGGGTTGAGTCTAAGGACTACCATGTTGCCCAGAGTGGTGTTTTGGTTGCTGATATGTCTTCAAATTTCTACTCCAAGCCTGTGGATGTGTCAAAGTTTGGGGTTATCTATGCCGGGGCTCAGAAGAATGTTGGACCCTTTGGTGTCACCATTGTAATCATCAGGAAGGACCTCATTGGGAATGCTCAAGGGCTCACTCCTGTGATGCTTGATTACAAGATCCATGATGAGAACAATTCACTCTGCAATACCCCTCCCTCTTACGACATTTACATGTGTGAGTTGGTGTTTGAGGATTTTGCTGGTGTTTGGGGGCAGGAGCTTTACGTAGATACATAGACCCGACGTAAAGTTTGAGATTTACATCGGGAATATGAAACTTACTACATAAATTCCAACCTTTATGTTAGATCTATATGTTCTGATGCAAAGAAGTCGGTAATAATTACAAAAATATCACTGCAATTTTTTTAACTACATTTGAGACTTTTCAGGTCGAACGTAAAATCAATGATGTAGTAAGTCTTCTTTTACTAGTATCTTTCTCTCCAAGAGCTAGTATCTCTAAATTAATTCACTTAAACAATGTGAATTTTAGTTTAAGTAATGGTTTATCAACTTTAGTAAAGAGTCTTCCTATATTTAGAGCTGACATATACTTTAAGTGAATTAATTTTATTCCAGTAACATAATATGGTTGATTTGGCATGTTATACTGGTGACATTGTGTTTTATATATATATTGTGTGTATAAATATATAAAATGGTTAAATAAAATAAATAAGTTATGATATTGTATATTGTGTGGGTACTTAGGAAGATATTATGACCAATTGTGATTATAGTATTAAATATAGTAATTCATTAAGGATATGAAATATTTTAATTTTATTGATTATTTAAATCATATAGATTAATATATTATAGGTGATACGAAATTTGAAAAAAAAATTATTTTAGATTTTATAGAATAGGTTGAATCACTAATATTATTTATGATAAATTAGAGATATTAGTATTTGATGAGACATAATATTAGGGATGACAAAACGGGTCAGTCCGACCCATTTAGACTTGTCCCGCCATGAGTCCGTCAAAAACGGGTCTGGTCAGCCCAACCCGCCACAGTGATGTGGGCCAAAATTTCTAACTCGTTCCGTCATAAGGTGGGCTAGCCCGCTTATTTATTTTGTTTTGCATTTTTTTTTTGTTTTTTATTTTATTTTTAGATCTTTGGTTTTAAATTGGATTTTTTTTTCTTTACAGTTATTTTGTTTGTATCCAATTTAAATGAATTTTTGTAATTACAACAATATATTAAAGAAGTATATAGTGACATGACATCTTAAAAATACAACATATTTTTTTTTCGCGACCCGGCGGGTTGGCCCGTCCCGCCTATGACCCGACGGGTTGGCAGGCTAGATGAGCTGAATTGATACGGGTTGGCAGGTTCAAAATGCTAACTTATCCCGTCCATATGCTATCGGGTTAGCGGGCCAGCCCACTTGATCCAACCTACTTTGCCATCCTTATATAATACGACTCTTTTAAAAATTTTAATTATCACAAATCACCTTGATGTGAAATATGACATGGATAAAAATTCTTGAAATCTTAAATGGTGAATTATGTATAATTTGATGTCAGATGTTTGAATTCTTAAAATTAAGAGTATATATGATAATAAATTTGTTTTTTATGTGAGAATGAGTGGTGAATTATTTGATGGTGTATTGGTAGCAAATAAAGTGTTCAAAGAAATGAGACGCAAGAAAAAGACAACGTGCTATAGTCAAAGTAGATTTTGAAAAATCTTACTATAGTTAAATATTTTTTTCTATATGATAGAAATAATTGACTTTTATATGAAATATACTGGTTAAAGAAGTGCATGGAGTCAAAATTTATGAGCTTGCTAAAGAAGCTGTACAAAGGAATTCATTAACACTTTTTCTATATCTAGTAGTTGTTGAAGGGTTAATGGATATAGTAAAATAAGCAAGTAAAAAACAAATGTTACAGGATGAGAGACTGGGAGCAAAGAAGATAGAAGTAAACTTTCAAATTTTATAATACGGAGGTAACAGGCTCTTTTATATATATATATATTTTACGAAAGAAAATTTAAACAGAACATTCTTAGAAATATTTTTGGAAGTCATTTTTATATTAATTTAAAAAAAGTTTTTCCACTTATTTATATATATTTATGACGAAAATTTTAAACAGAACATTCTTAGAAATATTTTTAAAAACTCTTTTTATATTAATTTAAAAAAAAGACACATAAATATATATGGAACATTTTTTCCACATTGATTGGAAACTGTAAAGTTAAAGACCATGGATAGGCATTCATCAAGCGTCTCAACAAAAATGAAACCGGACAAGCATCAATTTGTCACACTAGCAATAGAATACTCTCAATCTCTTTTTACATTGCTTTTCACGAAAAATATATATTAAAACATATATAATCAGTTATAGTTTATATCTCTAATTTTATGATTGAATTAAATAGTATTAAAATTAATTTATTAATTTAACAAATTGGATTCATCTTGTGTTCAATTTAATTTAAGTTTATATCATATATTATCAACACAAAACTTGAATATTAATTGAAAAACAATACAAATAAGCACTAATTAATAAAACTGAATGATATATTATAACTGATACCTGCAATTGAGTAAGCAGGAGCAGGAGAGGATTTTTTGTCCATGGCTGAAAAAAGGCTGTTGATATCTGCATATGAAAAATCTTGGTCTCTTCCTTTGTTGATGAATGAATCCTTTGTAATATTATTACCGTGTAGGATTATATTCACTTTTGGGAGACACACCACTGTACAACGATAATTTCTACTAATAAACTCGCTTTCTTCATTGCTTTGTTGCCTCACACTACTGAGCATGTTGTTGGGGTTAGAGTTCGCAGAGGATCCTGCCATCGCACTCTTCTGCTTTGAAGCTAAGCTAATATGCAGACTTTGCCATATTCTACCCAATTTATAGTATGTGACCCTGGGATAGGTTCGGTTGATTCAGGTTTAGAAACTATTTTTGTGTGAAGAGTATTGAGTCAAGGACATCGAGAATATATTCAGCACCACTACTCTCTAATTAATATTATCCTGCTATTGTGCTAAACTTACCATTTCTCATCACATGCCACTGCCCTCTTTCTTCACACGTTTGAGCGATACAGCACCAGAGTTTGTACAGAACCATCATTTCTACTCATAAACTTGCTTTGTTCGTTGCTTTGTTGCCTCGAAATACTGAGCATGTTGTTGGGGTTAGAGTTCGCAGAGAATCCAACCATTTTACTCTTCTGCTTTGGAGTTAAGCTAATATGCAAACTTTGCCATATATTTCTACCGCATTTATAGTATGTGACCCTGGGTTCGTTTGGTTGATTCAGGTTTAAAAAATATGTTTTGTGGAAAATACTGAGCTATTATAGAGATTTTGAGGAATATAATGCTCTATCATTATCAAAATCATCAATATATATAAAATTATTTTTAAATATTATGAATACGATTAAAGATAACAAGCTAATATGAGAAACAAATAAACTGTTTTAAAAAATATATAAAAAGATAAACCATGATACTCTAGATAATATTGAGATATTCCATTCATGGACATGAAGAATATATTCAACACTCACTAGTCTCTAATTAATATTATCCCTGCAATAGTGTTGAACTTGGACATGATACTGTCATATTTCTTCACTCGGAAGATACCTGGACACTGTGTTAGGTCAGAAGATACAAACGGGGAATATCACTTTTTCTATCATGGAAGCTAAGATGTTTTTTTTTTTTTTATCGAAAACGAACTCATAATATATATAAATATATTTACATAAGAATGTCAAAAAATCACAACTGAATCGTATATTAACTAAATCTTAGATTTACTGGACTCTCAGTCAATTTACATTACAAAAATATCATCAACTTTAGTAATAAAGATATTAGTTTTTCAAAGTAATGACCCTCTCAATCATACTACATTTTAATATTATATTAAAAAATAACTTTAAGTCCTACAAAACTGATATATAAAGTGAGGTATACATATATATATATATATATGTATATATATATATATATATATGTATATATATATATATGTATATATATATATACTATTAAAGTTTGGTTTGTGCATTCTAAAGGAAATTTCGTTAAAAAATTCCTCCCTTCCTTCCTGGACTATACCATGTACCAAAGTTATCTTTGAAAATTCACAAACCTATTTTCTTGATATTTATTATTGGTCAAACAATATTCTTATATTAAGATGTTGATTTTATACATCTTCATACATCTATGATGGTATCAACCATACACGCATTTTAAAGTTTAGGACACTTAATCTACATGTGAAAAGTTGATATAAGAATAAATTAGATACAAAAATCAAAGATTATCATATCAAATTCAAGCACACTTAATCTAGAGTTACTAAAGATTTTAAACACTAGGCATTTCAAGGGGCCAAAATAAAAAACAAATAAAATTTGCTGAGACACGTGCATGTAGAGGAAGAACACTAATAAAAATTATTCAGGATATATAAATAGCAGTCACACATAGAAACACTCTTATAACTGTACCACATAAGTTAACACACAACAATCCAAACCAATTTAAGAATCAATTATACACATTTAACAACAACATTAAAATCTTGATAAGCTTGCAAAGTTCTTGAGCTTGAGTTTGCATTTTATTATGATTAAGCTACTGCCATTTGTTGTAGTTAATGGCTACGTATTAACATGAGATGAGATGAGAAATTCTCCTTCTTAAGTCATAAAACCATGAATATTCATGCGTAGTTCCTTCTACCTGTTTTGTAACAACAAAACAACAAAGGAATGTAAAGTCAATTGTAAGTTATTAATTTGTTGTTAATACTCATACTAAAATATAGTTTCCATAATTTTTACCTCTTCATAGACAAATTACGCATGCTTCGATCAAGATCCACGAGTTTCCTACATTTGTATAAAATTTTGATCATAAGGCTTTGTCATAACAATAAAACAATAAAGGAATGTAGAATCAATTGTCAATTATTAATTTGTTGTCAATAGTCACATCAAAATAGTTACATAATTTTTACCTCCCCGTAGGCAAATTACGTGACATTCGATCGATATCTATGAGTTTCCTACATTTGAATAAAAAGTTGACCATAAAGCTTTGTTGTAACAACAAAAAACAACTCAACTGTCAATTATTAGTTTGTTGTTAATAGTGACATTAGAATATAATTTACATAATTTTTACCTCCCTGCAAGCAAATTATGCTTGCTTCGATCAATATCCGTGAGTTTCCTACATTCATATAAAAGATTGACCATAAGACTTTGTTGTAACAACAAAAAAAACAAAGGAATGTAGAATCAACTATCAATTATTAATTTTTTGTTGACAGTCACATTAGAATGTAGTTTAGATAATTTTTACCTTGCCGTAGGCAAATTACGTATCATTCGATCTAGGTCCATGAGTTTCCTACATTCGTATAAACAATTGACCATAAGGTTTTTTCATTGATAAAGATAAGAAAAAACAATGAATTCTATGACACACCTCATGAAAATCGCATGCAAATTTGAGAATGGTTAAGCTATTGTGAAAAAAAATGAACATACATTGGTGGCTCATCATCATCTGAATCCTCAGCTTCTGATGATTCCTCAGAATTAATATCCTCGGCTTCGGATTCTTCAGAATTTATATCCTCAGCTTCAGATTCCTCCGAACTCATATCCTCGACTTCAGATTCCTCAGAATTTATATCCTCGACTTCAGATTCCTCAGAATTTGTATCCCCAGCTTCTAATTCCTCCGAACTTAAATCCCCCGTTTCAGATTCCTCAGAATTTGTATCCTTCACATCACTATGTGTAACACCCTCAAATTCATCAACATTTGAATTCTTAGCATTTCCATTAAAATTTTTGCCACCTGTTCAAATATCCTAACCAATAAACTATTGAACTAATATTTAAAAATTCCAAATCAAAGGGCTAATAATTTAAGGAATTAAACTTTAATTAATAAATTTGATCATTTGGGTTAGGTATTGTTAAAAGAGGAAAAATTGACTGACATTAGATTTCTCCTCCAATCTTTTCTATTGTAAATTCTCATTTACTATTTATTCTTAAAATACAAAGAAATATTTGAAGTCCTCTTTTAAGAATTTTTTGCTTCTTTCACTACAAAAATCCTAACGTTCATAATAACAATTTTGTCATCCCTTTTCTTCCAAAACGAAAATTTTCCTAAAGATAATATTTTTAGGAATAAAGTATGATTATATGTTTTTAAATTTAGTTATGTGTTATATAAACCTTTATATAATTTTTTAATCCAAAAAACCCATGTACAAGATGTACATGAAAGATGATTTTTTTATATTTAATTAAATTTTAACTACCTTATATGTTTAAATATTTTTAAATTAAAATTTCTCCCACATGAATATGCAAAGATCACATATGTGTAGAAGACTTATTAATATAGATTTATATTAGAGGTATGGCTATGAACACATAGATAATTTATAGAATGCATTTCTTTTTTATATATTTGACATTGTTTAAGTATGATTTTGTAATAAATTACAAAAGTTGGTGACCATGAAAATTATTTTTGTTGATAATAGAATGTGGTGACTTCTACCTTTATTTTTCCCTCTCCAACACACTAATCAACTTCTATTTTTTTCTCTAAATTCTACTTACCTGTTAATAACTCACTTAATTTTCTAACTATATGTTGTTTAAATGTATTTATAGTATTTTAGATTTAATTATATGTTGTGTTATAAATAATTAACCATGCCATATATGATATTTAATAACGTATGTGTCTATATTGCTTAAAACATAAAATTGGAATATGTTATTATTACACTAAATAAATTATATTTTTTATCTTGTTATTTATATCAGTTCCACAAACTAAGAATTTTTTAAAGATTAAAACTGAACTTTGAAAATTTTAGTGAGACGGAAAACATATTTTATTTATTAGGTATCTTCAAAAATAATATATTATTCGAGCATATATAATTCAAATATTTATGCATTTCATTATAATTTTAAAATTAATATTTTATTGTATCACTAGCTAAATGGTATATTTTAGTGTAAGATTAGTACTTGATATTTTTGCCTATTGAAGTCTTGCATGCCAGACACTACAATCAGAAAAAAATATATGTGATTAATAATTAAGTTTCAAAGTTATATGAAAAAAGTACAAGAAAATGAACAGATTCGAAATTCCTGAAGTTATGTCTTTCCAATTGAAAAATAGAAACTATGTTTATGATATAGTGCATACAAAGATTAAAAATAAAACTGATATTTAACAATTCCAAATCAAATGATTGATACTTTAAAGAAATTAAACCTTAACTAGTGAATTTAAAAATCATTTAAAGAAAATGTGTTTGAGTTAGGTATAGTTAAAAGAGGAAAAATAGAGTAAAATCAGATACTTCTAAATAATAAAAAGTAGAGACGTTTAAAATTAAATCGTGAAAACTAATTTAAATAATTCATAATGGAAAAAAATTGAAAATTTTTGGATTACTTTAAATCTTTTTAAAGAATTGGTATTTTTAGTTTGGTTTTGGGTTTGAATTTTTAAAACTTTGTGTATATCTTTTATTAATAATAATAATAATAATAATAGTAATAATAATAACAATAAGATATATATTTTAATTTAAATCTCTTTAAAAAGTTTAAGTGATAATGTTACAGTATTATGATTAAGATAATATGATGATAATGTTGTAAATAAAAATGAGATGAAATTTTATTATACTATGATGAAAAACATAAAAAATGAATTTGATTAGTTTATAAATGTTGTATGAATAAAATATTTATAGATTTAATTAAAAGTTATGTGAGTAAAATACTTAAAAATAATATTTATAATAAAATATATTTATAATTTTTTATTTAATTATGAATGAATTTCTATATATTTTTATAATTATTATATATTATTTAGTATATTTATTAAATTTTGAATAACCTATTTTATATTATTATATTTTAATTTAAAAAATAAAAAGAAAAGAAAAATATTAAATAAACGAAAAAAAATTATAAAATGAAAAAAATCAAACAACATAAATTAATTTGATTTAGTTCTTTTTTTTTCCTTCAAATGAATTTCATACAAATTTAATGTTGGGTTTGGATGCATTTTTAATCAAAAGTCAAATAACACTGTAAATATCCTTAAAAAGATACTTAAATATATTATTAATTATTGAGAAATAAATAAAATTTATTTTAATTTTTGTAAATGTTTTAAAATTGAAAACCATTATTATTTAGTGCTATTTAACATTAATTAAATTCCTAAAGTGAATGAATTTTTGTTTTGGTTTTTTTGAGAAAAAAGTCTCAAACTAAAAATGACTATTTTTTATATTTAATACTATATAGCAGTAATTAACTATTTATGGGTTAAACGACAGGTTAAGTTGACAATTTCAATAGCACTGAAATTTTTTCAGCAGACGAGATTTAAAATAACTCGAAATGTACAGTAAATAATATATTATCTATATTAAAATGAATATTTGAGACTAAAAGTAATCATTTAAAAAATTTTAGAGCTAAAAATAGGATAAAATATTTTACAGAAACTAAAACTATATAAATTCAAGACACTTTAATTTTTCTAATTACATATATTAATTTCTATAATATTAGAGAATGTTTGGTATGAGAAAATATGTTCATCCAATTAGATTCCTAAAAATTATGACTAATTCTTTTTAGGAATATTTCTAAAAAAATTCTATAGAGTAATGTGATATTTTCCTAAAATATTTAATTTTTCATTTTACTAAATAATTTAATGAGAGTAATATAATGCTCAGAAAAAATATTTTAATTCAAGAAACTATATTCTCATTTTTCCATGAAAATATTTTAATGAAAAACTTGATCGAAAATAATTTTTTAAATGATTAAGGAGAATGCTATTTTCTAAAACATAAATCAAATATGGTGAACATATTTTTCAAATTTCAAATTTTTGAGAAACTAAAAATCCAAAATTAATTGATTAATATATATATTCTAACAGAAATACTTATTTACAAAATATATAGTATTGATAAAGTAAAGAGAACATTATTCATCAATACTATTGAAAACTCTACAACTTTTTAGAATATAGTTTTGCTTTATATGTATAAGTTAATTTTTTATTTGTTTATGTATGTTCATTATTGTTTTTTTACAATTTAAACTTTTTTAAAATTATTTCAAAAATACTTTTAAAATATTAATTAATTATATTTAGTATTTTATTTTTATAGTGTTTATGTAAATAAACAATTATTTTATTTCATAAAAATTTATATAATTTATTATTTTAAGTAACAACTTAAATATAGGTATTACTGTACTGATAATTGAGTATATATTACAATGCTTATATTTAATATAAATAATATGTAATAATTAATTATCTTTAAGAATAATTGATTAGATCAATTGTTTTCTCTAAAATTGGAAGCTAGTAAGTCAAAGATAATTACAATTATTTTTCTAGCTTTTAATAACTTTTTAAGAACGGAAAAAGTTATTACTCTGTCTATATCTTTCAAAGAATTTTCTACAGTATTTAGTAAAATTCTTACTAATTTCTTGTTCCTAATTATTTTTAAATATCCATCACATTATATGATATATTTTCATATTTATTTATAAATTTATATTGTATTTGAAGTAGGATTATAACATGGGTTCAAGATGTGTAGCAATCTCAACGTGATTGAAATTGAATATAAATTCTATTTGAATCAAATCAGCATAAAATATTAATATAATTCTCTTTTATTTTCTTTTATATTTGAGTTCTTTGTATCTGTGTGATTATATTTATATATACGTATGTATGTATATATTATATCTGAATATTTGAATTAAAATATTTTACTGTAACATTATTAAACGGGATATTTCATTGTAAAAGTAGTACCTCGTTGTTCTTCTCTTATGGGAACCAGGAGCAAAAGAAACCCTAAAAATCAGCAAAAAAATTTACATAAGATTTGTAACTTATATAAAGAAAAAATATTAATTAAAAAATAAATGAATAAAGAAAAAGGAATTCCGATTAATTTATATAAAGAAAAAATATAAAAAATGAGGTTAAAATGAATAAACTTATTTGTATCTCCTTACTCTTTTTTATTTGATTGCACTACACTACATTATAAAAAATAAATTAAAATTAAGAGTGATAAAGTTGGTTGGATGAAGTGGACGATACTAATTTGGTGGAACATTTTGATATTTTTAGTTGGTAAATGTTTTGACTTAGTTTACGAATTTAATGAGTCAAAAGTGGGTGGAACATGTCAACCCATTCACTTCTTTTTTTTAAAATAAAAAATAATTTAAAACTTTAGTTTCTTTATATTATATTATTTGAAATATATAAATAGATAATTTAAATAATTAATATTTATAAATTAAATTTTAATTGTGAAAGATAATAGAATAATTTAATATCTAAAGTTCTACAAATTGATTAATTAATTAAAATTTTAAAAAATATTTAAATGATATATACATACATATATATATATATATATATATATATATATATATATATATATATAAAAGATTTAAACTAGTATACCTTGTTCTTGTTGATTCATATTGGCCCGTTCACTCCCTGCAATAAGTAAAAAAGAATGGTAAATATATTTTTCAAATTTCTGATTTTTTGAAAAAATAAAAATTTATCTTCCATCAAATGTTTCCTTGATAAATTAGTTAATTAAATGTTATACATAAGATTGACGGAAGTAATAATACTTATTTTTTTTCACTAAACACAAATTTATGATGAGTGCAAGATTCTTGAAAACTTTATTGTATATTGTTTTAGAAATGTGTGTGTATGTTGTTTGATCATATATTTTTCAAATGATACGTATTTCTAAAAGTTTGAATTAGAACATTTTATCGTAGCATTATTTAAATGGCATATTTCATTTTAAGATTAGTACCTGTTTTTGGTCGCTCCATCTTCTCTATGAAAGAATGACGGTCTACAATCAGCAAAAAAAATTGACATTATGTTACTTCAGTTGAAAAATAATACTAAAATATTTATGATATAATGCATAAACGAAAAAAAAGGGGTTTAAAAGAATAAACTTCTTTGTGTCTTCCTCTCTCTCTATTCAATTCTCACTGCTTTCCAAACAGTTAAAAATACATTTTAGGTAGTTTTTTAAATATATATGATTTTATTTTATTTATGTGTAACATATTCTTATATATCTTTATAAGATGTATCCATGATATAATTTTTATATTTATTAAAAATATTCATTTGCTTCAAAAACAATAGACAACTTTTTAAAGAAAATTAATAATAAACTTCGAAAATTTTAGTGAAACGAAAAACATATGTTTTTTAATTAGATGTCATGTAAAATATGTCTTTATATTATTTGAATATATATATTATATATATATATATATTATAATTCAAATATTTATGCATATTTTTTTAAAAAATTAAGCATTTTATTATCACTAAATAAATTATGTTTCATTGTAAGATTAGTACAATGTGAGTTTTACATGACATAAGTAGTTTTTTCATGGCTTATGGATTTCTAGAATGTAGGGATGTCAAATAAATCGTCCATGTGTGTATTAATCGAATTCGTCACGAATTTGATGGACAATCTTCGTATTGATTGGATATAAATATGGGTATGAGTAATACCCGATTTATTAAATTGGATATGAGGATGATGATGAGTATGTACATGTCTATCTTATTCCGTCCTCATACCCTTTCCAATACTTGTCCCTGTACTCATACTCATTCCCGTTTGAAATTATTAATATACCTCTATTAAATTAATTGTAAAATTATGTTTAAAAATAAAATTTAATTTAAATATTATGATTGAATGTTAATTTTTTACTGGTACTAAAAATGATATTTAATGAGTTTATAACTTTTTTCAATAAATAATAATTTTTTTTAGAAGAAAGAGATTTGTTAGTTAATATTAATAACTAAAATAACTTCAGAGTCTTTCTTATCTCTAGCATCTTACTAATCAATTCTGATTTCTATATTCTTTTTTTCTCTTTCTCTGTGACTTCTTCTTTTCCATCCTAACTCTATAGAAGCTCTAACTTCTCTCTTCCAAACTCTTAATCTCTAATCATTTTTTCAAAATCAAAGTCCACATTAGAGAGAGTGAGCAATATATCTACCCAATCAACTTCAGTTTCAGGTAAATTTTATCTCTTTATGTGTTTCCTCTTACATGTTTGAATTCGACCTTGTAAAGAATCATTAGATACTTGGCTTGAAGTGTTATAAGAATATTATTTGATGTGATGATATATACATATATATATATGTGTGTGTGTGTTAAAATGTGTTTTATTAAATGGTTTATAAATGGCAGAATTTTTAGTTTATCCTTTTTTTTAATTATTTCTACAAATTGCAATTATCATGTTAATTTTACATAGAAGCAAAAAATATTTTAGGACTAGAGTCTTAGAGAAAGTGATCAAATTGAGAAGTAGAGAAAAATAGCTATTTTTAATGATTGTGATTAACATGATACATGATGTATGTATACATGTTAAAGATTTATAAAATTACAATTAATTTTGTATATTTGATATTAAATCTTAATAATATCATAAGTAGAGAAAAATCATGATGTATGAGTATATACCCATTACCCGATGAGGATGGAGATGAGACAAAATTTTCATACCCATTGGATATGCATTTTTATATTGGGAATGAGGATGAGATAGTGAAACCCACACCCGCCCTGTCTCGCCCGCCCGCCCGCCTCGCCTCGCCTCGCCCCGCCTCGCCTCGCCTCGCTCGCCCGCCTCGCCCGCCTCGCCTGCCATGCCCCATTGTCATCCCTACTAGAATGTAAGATTGTTACATTTGGTTGAACTACGATGTTTTGATTAAGTGCGAAAGATGAATTATAAAGAAGACTAGATTAAAGTTATGAATGAGAAAATGACTTGGTTGAATAAGAACAAAACTGTACGAGCTTCTAAAATTATCATTAAAGAACAAGTGATTGTGAAAGCTAAAGTTTGAAGAAGTCAGAAATGTAGTAAAGAGTTGTAAACAACAAAAGAACATAGAAGTTCTCATCAGTGGTGAAGACTCCCCCGTATAAGGTAGTCCTAGGTCTAACAACTTTCATAAACTCGAAAGTTGAGTAACTTGATATAAATATTGCATTCTCTAATGGAGAACAAGAAGAAGAAATTTATATAGAACAACTAAGAGAGTTTCAAGAATTAGGCAAGGACCATTCGGTCTCTCATCTAAAGAAAAAACTATATGGATTAAAACAAGCTTTGAATCTTTTATATGATTGACAATCATTAAGTATTCATAAAGAGATCTAACAATAATAATTTTATTATATCGATGTTATATATGTTGATGACATACTAATTATGAGTCATGATAAGAAATTGTTAGTCTAGAAAAAGGCCTTAAACAAGTCTTTATTTTCAAAGACTTAGGACCTACAAATTAAATGTTTGGATAAAAATTGTGAGAGACCACTCAAGATATTTTTGTGGTTGTCAAAAAATGCATTGAAAAAGTACTTAAAAGGTTCAATATAAACACAAAGTCAATGAATGTTCCACTTGTTGGGTACATGAAGTTGTGTAAAAACATTGTCCAATATAAAATCTTAGTAAAGAACATCAAATCTAGTAAAAATGGATACTAAGATATCTAAAAGTAGCTACCAAAATACACATTTTGTAATTAAAAACTTATATTAAAAAGTTAGATTGATGTTGACATGACTAACAATGTAGATGAAAGAAAATCTCTGGAAAAAAATATGTAACCTAGGAGAAGGTATGATGACAATCAAAACCATGAAAATGTATTATCTTATCAATATTTATCATAAAAAGTTATTAAGAAAGTAAGAAAAATATAAAAAAATATTTAAAAAAATCAACTTCTAAATTAAAGGAATAATAGTGAGTTTAGAGTCAATGGAAAGATAAAGATAAAATAAATTTTACCACTCTTTACAATATTTATGTAAGTTATTTAAAGAAGAATGAAAGAATACACTTTCCTCTTATTAAAAAGACATTTTGTAATTTATTTTTATAATGATATTTTTATTTAAATATGGTTCCATAATTTTTCCATGTTACATTGAGTAGTATGTACTGCTAAATTATTCAACATATTATTTTAAATTATATATTTTAAATATGTATATATATTTTGAATTAGAATATCTAATTTTGTATGACTAAATGGGATAGTTTGTTGAAAGATTTAAACTTGGAGGGGTTCCTCCTTCATACAGAATAGGGATGACAATGGGTCGAGTCGGGTATCGGTAGTGCCTACCTGCTATTCGACCCGTCTAAAAAATTTCTACCTAGTTTACCCATTTCATTACTCGTCGGGTATCCACACAAAAAATATTCGTGGATATTTCTATATGCGCGAGGTACCCGTGGATATCCGCGATATCCTTTTAGAAAATTTCTAATTTAAAATATTTATTTTTAAATAAAATTATTTAAAAGTAATTATTTAAAATATAAATTTAGATAAAAAAAATTAATTTTAAAATATAATTTAAACAAAATTTCATAAAAACAATCTGTGCAAATAAATTTAATTTTTTTAAAAAGAAAATTTAAATAAGTTAGACTATAAAATATAAGTTTTAAAAAATTAATCCTTTTAAAAATAACTTCAATTTTATGAGAATAAATAAAAAATATACATAGATAAAAATTAAACTCTAAACAATTCTTAAAATATTAATACTTTTCTAACCAATAACTTTAATTTGATCACTTAATTTTTTAAATATTTAAATAAAATTCATTAGTAAAAATTAGCGCATAGCAGATAAACTTGCGGGACGAGTATTATGATATCTGTACTCGTCCTGTTAACAAGCAGATAATTAAAATATTTATATTTATTATCCCTGTGTATTCATTTAAGATATTTATTTAATATTTTACAGATTTTATCCGCAAATATTTGTATAGGTGGATTTGTTTTGACATCCCTAATACTCTATGTTCAAATAAAAAAGTGAATAATTGGAATTTGTATGAAGGAAAAAAAATTATCAAATCATCAATAAAAACAGACGTGGAAAGGATTCACAAAAATAATTGTAATGGATTGAGAATTTGATGCTTTCTTCACTCAATCGTGTTTTCCCAACTGAATATAAAACTAATATGTTTAAGATATTTACATTACATAAGCAAGAACCAACAGTACCTCGAGGAGGGATTTGTCTCTCAAACTTAGACAAGGGAAGCACTACGTTCACAAAAAGAAAGAAAAATAAGAATATATAATTAATAATTAAATTATATATAATAATATATTATAAAATTCTTAATACACATTTCACAATTATTATTATTTTCTAAAAATACAAAGATACTATGTACCTCTTTCCTTTTAATATAAAGAAAAAGGATATCAAATTATTAATGAGAAATATTTAGTTAAAAGGGATTTGTAAACAAGTTAAGAATTTAATGCTTTAGATCCAAGAGATATATTATAAAAAAAATTTACTTTTATCAATCATATTATTGACTTATAAAATAATAAAATTAGTTACTAATTTAATTAGAAAGTAATTTAAAATCTTATAAAATAATAAAATTGGTTACTAATTTAATTGGAGAGTAATTTTAAATCTAATTTAGTAAGTGACTAAAACCTTGATAGATAATATTAGAAAGTAATTTATATTCTGATTTAAAAATTAATTTAGTCACTATTATATAGAAATCAATTTCATAATTTTTTTTAAATCAATAGTCACAAAAAATATTGTTTCTATTAATAATAAAAACTAATTTAAATACTAATAATTTTTATTTTATAAAATAGTTTCTAATTTAGTTATTATAATAATTAATTAACTTATGTATGTAAATTAGTTTATGTTTAATGAATTAGTGATATAAATTTTTTGGTTTGATACCTTTAATTAGATAGAAAAATAATTAGATAGTTTATAATTTTTTTGGTACCATTCTCTTAGATTTTCAAAGTAATTTATTAAAAAAATTATTTTTACAAATCATATTATTAATCTATAAAATAATAAAATTGATCATTAATTGAATTAGAGACTAAATTTATAAATAACTAAAATTTTGATAACAAATATTAAAAATTATTTTAGATTTTAATTTAAAAATCAATTTAATCACTTAAAAAATAATTTCATATTTTTTTAAGATCAATAGTGATAAAAAAATATAGTCTTTATTATAATAAGAATTTATTAGATATTAATAATTCTTAGTTATAAAATAATTTATAATTTAATTACTATAATAAATAATTGTTTTTTATCTCTAAATTAATTTATATTTAATTAATTATTTTAGTGTAAAGTAATTTTTAGCAGAAAAAAAAAAGTTATCATTAACATTATTTTGGAAATGAGATTTTATTTTATTAAAAAGTCTTCATTCTAATCATAAGTTTAAAATATAAATGTTATAAGATTTTTAAATTTGAGTATGTTAATATAAAATCAGATTTTAAATAAAATTATTATTTTATATTAAATATAATTTTGTATTATAATTTTTTAGATTAATATGTAAGTAATATCTCATTAAATAAAGATTTATAAGACTTTTTTATTAAAATAAAAATAAATATAAAATCATGTAAAGATAGAATCTATAAAAGATAAAATAAAATTCATCTAACTTTTGTCGTTGTTTAAACTTGTATTTAATATAAAAGAGTGTTAGCATACACTATAAACACACTTTTTTCATTTTTGATTAATTTTTTATTAAATTAATCTATCGGAGAGTCAATTAAACTTTTTTTTAATAAGTTCTCTTCTCTAAATATTATTTTAAAAATTGGCAAACGCCTTTATGTTCCTGTGACCTTGTATTCTGAATGCAAATTAAATAATTTTTTTGTTTAAACATGCAACCATGTCAAGTTAACAGTTAATAAACGAAAATGGATTGAAATTTATGATGAAAAAGAGAGAGATGATGATTAATACATATATTGGGAATAGGAAACAAAGAAAATTTAGGGTTCCTGTTGGTCTGTGAAGGAAAACCATATGAAATTGACAGTTAAAAACCGAAAATGGATTAAAATTTATGATGAAAAAGAGAGAGACGATTATGAATACCTTTATTGGGAACAGGAGACAACGAAAATTTAGGGTTCCTGTTGGTGTCTGAAGGAAATGCAACCATGTGAAGTTCACAGTTAAAAACCGAAAATGGGTTGAAATTTATGATGGAAAAGAGAGAGATGCATGTGAAGAAGAATGATGAGTAATACCTTTATTCGGAACAGGAGACTTAGGAAATTTAGGGTTGGGGATGGTATCTGAAGGAAATGCAGTTGGGGGCCTCTGGAGTTTTTCTTTTTGTGCTTTGGTTGAAACATAGATTTTTTTGGTCACCGTAACCACTTCTTTCCTCACTATGTCACCCCGAGAGTTTCGTTTTCCAACGCTTTTTTTCCCTGAAGTCGACATCTTCTTCTTGTTTCTGCAGATACTGTTACTCCAGTTTCCTTATCTTGGGTTGGTAATGGAAAACAACCAAGCTACTCATAAATACTTCGATGGAATCAACTTCATGATTAGTATCTTTATCTTCTTTCAAGAATAAATCTTTCCAGAATAGAACCGTGTTCTTGATTGAAGAATATATGCACCACCCACTACTTCTGTCTGCTTCTGGTTTATTATCAGTTTTCTTTTATTGATTTTACAGTACTGTACATATTGATTCCTTTTCTGTCATACAATTGCAATATCATCATTGAGAGACATTTACATCAGTTTTGTTCACCATAAATACATACATAGAATTAACTGCATTAATTACAGGTTAAGCGCATTTTTGTAGAAATCCTACAATACCCTCATCAAATTTCACTGAATGCCTTCAAAGTATCTTTCTATATTTATATTGGAATTAATGTGTTCAAATTGTATATATTGTCAAACTAATATGCGGCATATGGAATCTGATCACTTATTGCTTACAAAATAAGCTACAGTATGAGCCTTGTATATATATAAAAGTCACAATACTAACGATTCAAGATTTTAACAGACTTAAAAAGTAAATTTATAAGGATCGCCTTTTTATTTATTAATAAAAAAATTATGTTAAAATATATTATAATTTTATTTAAAATTTATATTTTGAATATTTTGTGATGTAAAATTATTTATTAAATTGTTGTAATTAATTTTATTTAATATTTATTTTTTAATAGATAATAAGTTTAATCTATTTAATTTTTGTTGAGATTTTTTTGATGTTAAGTAAGTTTTTATTATCTTTAACTTTAAAAAATTCCTTTAAACTAAGATAACTAATACTATAATTATTAATATTATTCCATAAGTTATATATGTATTTGGAAAAGAATCTATTCTTTTTATATAATTAAAAATGTTAATTGGTTTATTATTTTTAATACTATAATTTTTTTTTAAAATATTTAATTTTTGAAATAAATCTAAGTCATGAGGTTCCAATAAATTATCATGTTTCAAAGATTTTTCAAAATTTAACTATTTTTCTTTTAAAAGTATATAGTCTAGTGACTTTAATTTTTTAACACTAAATAAAAAATCAAAAATATCTTCATATATTTTAAATTGTTCAAATCTACTTTGAAGCATGTTAATTCTTTATCTAGAATGTACAAAAAGTAATCAAATTCTAAATAATTCTTGAAGAGATTTTATAATTTCATTCTTAATATTTTTATCAAATTATTTCTTTCTATGACTAATACTTTTTTCCAAAAACTTTGATTTTATATCCACACTACAAAAAATAATATCTATAGCTACAGACACTTTTACTTACATACAATAATAGAGTGTAGGTAAAACCAAAATTTTTCTTTACCCACATAAATTTAATATAACTAAAATCTAAAAATCTATACTTACATATATTTAATATTGGTAAAAACTAATAACACTAATAACTATATTTACTTAATATATATAAGATTTTAAAATAATATATTTAAATTATGTAAATTTAATAATATTATTAAATAATATAAATTTTTTAATAACTAATTTATTCGGTAAAAGTTATATTTATTTTAAAAAATTATATAATTAATATTTATTATTATTAATATTTTTAATTTATTTAAAATAAAGGATAAATATTTAAAAAAAAATAAAAAAAATAAGAATCAATTTTTTTAAAATATCTGTTGTGTATAATTTTAAATATAAAAATTAATTTATCTATGATATATTTCTAGGTTATTATTGTCTTTGCACTTTTTCACATTCTCTTGTAAAAATATCAGGGTTTTTATTCCTATCTCTCGGTTGTTATGTCACACGCACGTGCTCTGTATTCTCTCGCACTCAAATTCAACCAATGTGTTTCTCTAATCCAACCTTCTGAAGCTCAATTTGGGATCTTGTTTGCGGATCTCAATTCCTCAAATCCAAATGCATGGTTACAGCCGCCTCGGCGAAGCAGCGCGGTCGCCGCCGTCGTCGCTGCGGTTCCGCCACGGTCGGAGCAAGAACGGAAGCTGGGGTTTGTCTACGGAGAGCAATTCCATGGAGAAGTTGGTCTTTATTCTTATGTCGGCAGTTTTCAGAAGGTGAGGTTTGCTTCTGTTTGCTCCTTTGTTGTACATTTCTGGAATGTTGTTGTATATGGGTTCCTTTAGCTTCGATGTTGTCAGTATAAAGAATGGTGTCGTTCTTGTACACAAGCGTGCTCCTCCCGGTTCTGTTTATAGGAGTCCTCAGCTCTTCGAAAAGCTATGGCCTTTCATGGAGACCGAGGCTGCCAATGCTAATAATGGAACTGGCAATGTGGTACTTAATCTTCTTTTTTTCCCCTTTTCCAGCTTCCTCCTGTACTGTCCTGTGCTACTTCATTCCTGGTTTGAAATTGAAAACAACTAATTCCCATGATTCTTACCATTGCTATAATGCTTTTGTTGATTTTGTTCTGTTTTTGCAACTGGGACTAATTGACGAGAATCTGAGATGGAAATCATACAGTTGATGAAAGCATGGACTAGTAGAGAACTTAGGGAGTGGAGGCCCTGTGCCAACAGAAGCGTATCTGAAACGGGTATTTTCTTCTAAGGATGACAGATTGTTCAATCTTCAAAATTTGTTTTAGATGGTTGTTGAATAGATTTGTTTTACCTCTTTTAGTCTATTTTGTTTCTTTGGAAGTTAGCTCTCTCTCATTCAATTTATTTTCAACTAATCTTTATTATTTATTTTATTATGTGTCCTTGTTCTCTTTGTTGAAGGAATTTACTAACCCTTTTCTTGCCCATTTTTCTTGTTAACTTTTTTACTTAGAGTTGCCAAAGTCAAATGGGTTCCTTATAATTGAAGCAAATGGTGGATTGAATCAGCAACGCTTGTCGGTATGCCTATTGATGAAACCAAAGATTTTATATCTTCACTGCTACAGAAAGCACTTTCCACGTCGGTTCTGGGGATTATTTTACGACGGCCCCAAAACCGATGTTGAATAAGACGACGTTAAAAGTAATATTTTCAACGTCGGTTCAATTTGAACCGACGTTGAAAATCGCAGACTTACAACGTCGGTTAGGGCTAGAACCGACGTTGTAAGTGTCACCCAAACTTACAACGTCGGTTCTAGTAATAACCGACGTTGTAAGTCACTTACAACGTCGATTCTAGTAACAACCGACGTTGTAAGTCGTGTCACCTAACTGCATAGCAGTTTCGAATTTTCTCATTTTCCCTAAATTTTAGTACCTGCATATCAAATAAACCAGCAACCCAGCCACAATTTCATACATAATACATTTTAAATAGTTAAATTTCAAAGATAGACTCTCTAGGTAAATGTTTGGTGAAGATATGAGCTAATTGATGTTTTGTATCTATGTATTCTATAATGCAATCCTTAGCTATATGATCTCTGATGAAACGATGATGTCTAATTCCTATATGCTTTGTCTTAGAAGAACAATTTAAAAAAAGAAAGATTGATGTAAAAACAACATTATTGGATGGATGGATCTAATCGATCTTGAAAAAATCATAAAAAATAGTTAGACATTGAATTTTCCGCTAATTTTTGTTGTGTTATGTTCTTTTGATGTGTACTTGAATAAAGAGGCCTCACATCCCCCAAAATAATCATAGTTTTGAAAATACAAAATTTAGGTGTAGAAAAACTTCAAACGATCATAACTTTTGCTATGGACCTCGGATGGAAATGCGTAAAAAATGAAAGTTTTTGGAAATGACGCAACGAACCTCTTGGAAAATCCCCAAAGGGGATTTGGGCAAACAAATTTTCAAAAATCCTCCATTTACTATAACTTTTTTATTATTTTACTATTTTTTACCTATTTTCCTAAATTTTGGCCATTTATGTGACTAACTTGCACTTGTCAGAAAATTTTGAAAAGATTTGTGGAGTTGTGTCGTACCAAACAGAGAATTATCAGGCCATTACATCTTAAAAATTTCATAGTTGCGACTTCTTTTGTCCTAATTGCATCATTTTGCATACAAAGATACAACATACCATATGGTTTTTTTATTACATGTATGACTAGATACAGACAGACATTTCAATTACCTAATCATACAAACACTATAACATTATTTAATTAGTACAGTTTAACTCTACCATTCTAACGAAATTTCAGCACAGTTTCTTCCTCTGTTAATTGACTAAATCCAAATTTTTGAACAACAACAAATCAACATCAAACAATCTTGTACAACCAATCATACAAACATTATATTCTACAAAACAAAAAAACCCTAAAATTAAAAAAAATGAACTAACCTGGCGGCGCGACAACGACGGCGGTGGGGAAGCTGACGACAAGGGAAGGGGAGGGGACTGCGGCAGCGGCCAAGAGGAGACCTGCAAGGAATGAGAACCTCGTCGGCGACGAAGGGAGCTCCAACAAGCTTCGCGGCGACGAATGGAGCTCCAACAAGATTCGCGACGACGACGGGAACGGCCAAACGGAGGAGAATCACGGACGCCGGTCAGGGGTTGACGCCGGTGACGAAGGGGAGCTGATCGTCGCTGTCGCAGAGGAAAAGGAGCGTCTCGCGGTGGAGGAGACGATGACGAGCAGCAGCGGTGCGAAGAGGAAAAGTGACGAGGGAAGAGCGCGGGATAGGTTTTAATAATAACCTTCCTACGTCGGTTATTGGTGTGAACCGACGTAGAATGTTTTAATTTTTACATTCTACGTCGGTTGTTGTCTCAACCGACGTAGTATTTTTGCCATTCTACGTCGGTTCTGCACCTAATCGACGTAGAATGTAAAATTTAAAACATTCTACGTCGGTTCGCACCAATAACCGACGTAGAATGTTCACTTCACACGTTCAACGTCGTTTAAATTTAAACCGACGTAGAATGGCGACGTTAATTCATACTTCTGTAGTAGTGTTTACTGGGATTCTTATATTGTATTCAGTACACAGGAATGGTGAGGTGATTCCATTCCATGTAATGAGGGATTCCCATTTTTCTATGCTGAAAAAAATAATCATGGAAGGTTAATTCAATTCTAGGTCTCATTATATATAACCATGAATGAAGCATAAAATATCATTACCTCATTGAGAGATAGGATTGAGATTCATTGCTCTATGAACTGAGAAAAATCATTCTATTTTATAAAATTGCTCTTATGAACTGAGAATTATTTAGTACAAAGGAGTTATAAACTCACATCCTCACAAATAATAATATTGCTCTTCTTTTCTGCAAAATAGTTTGCTTGTAAATAAATACTAAATAAATAAATCTGAATGTTCCTGGTTTTTGTTTTTGCTTGCATGTAGCAAACTGTACTGGAAAATGGAAATGCTCACGTCATTCCATTTTCATCATATGGAATCACCATTCTGTATATTAAGCATGCAATAAGTCCCTTGCGAATTGGTGCAGGGGAATTCGAATCATCATGTAGGTAGGAGGGATTCGAATGTTGTTAATGGTGATTTTCTACGACAATAATTTGTTTTGAAAATAGGTACCTAATGAGTTATATCTAGAGGACTTTATGATGTTCGTGTATATTTTTCTACTAATGTTTGTCCTTGTGTCATTTTGCTCTGAATGGAAGTATGGTGATATACTGTCAGGCTAACACAGTCAATGAATTTAGATGAAGAACATTGATACTGCAAATTGCTATCTACTTTGCATCATATGTCTTTATTGAGAAAAGTGTAGGTATATGTAAAGAAATTTATTCCTACAATTGAAAAAGTGTAGGTATAAACTATAGTGATACACCACATAAAAGTGTAGGTATATGTTAAGAAATTTATTCCTACAATTGAAAAAAGTGTAGGTATAAACTATACCACATATGTTGTTAAATCTCATTTAAAATTTACATTAATATTGTGTGTGGGTATATGTATAAAAATCATATACCTACATATATTATATCTATGGTGACATTTTTTATATGTCACTAAATGTTATATTTGTTGTAGTGTCATTTTAATAGCAATTTTCTTGTCAGAAATTAATACATTTTCAAATCTATTTTCTTTATACATTTCAAAAAATAAAAGAAGACCTTTTAATTGTTCAATAGCTTCATCAATACACATATCATTTGATTGTAAATTCTTACTAACTGGGTTCTGTAAATAAAATGTCATACCAAATATTCATGTCTAACAAATATTCAAAGATTTCTAACTCATAAGTCGTTAAACAATCCTCTTCACTTTTTATTTCAAAATCATTATTAGTTTCAATTAATTCAAAATAAAACATTTCTTAATTGTGAAGTTTGAAATTTTATAGTTTTTCCAAACATGTAAGTTTAACTCTCAAGAACAAAGCAATAGAAAAAAAAATGGAACACAAGGAGAGACAAAACTTACCTGAAACTAAAGTTTATCAGGTAGAAGTACTCCTCTCCCTCTCTAGATCACAATAGTGGACTTTGATTTTGAAAGAGATGATTGAAGATTGCAAATTTGAAAGAGAGAAACCAGAGCTTCTCTAGAGTTAAAGTTGGAAAGAAGTCACAAAGAGAGAAAAAAATATCCAGTTGGTAAGATAATAGAGATAAAAAAGACTGTGAAACTTCTTTAGTTATTATTATTAACTAAGAAATATCTTTTTTATAAAGAAAATCATGATTTATTGAAAAAAAGTTGTTAACTCATTAAATATCATTTTTAGTACTAATAAAAATTAACAAACACTCGTAATATTTTAATTAAATTTTATTCTCAAACATAATTTTATAATTAATTTAATAGAAGTATATTAATACTAAAAAAAAATTTGAGACTTTTTTTCTTCAAAAACCTAAAACTAGTACTTTAGTTGTTTGGGCCTTAAGAAAACCCTAGTCAAATAAAATAATTTAAATCGATTGATAAAATAAAAATATCCACAAAAATAATGAATCTTATAGACTCAACAGAGACATAAATTTATTATTTTAATATTTATTCAAAGTATAAAATAATATTTTTTATGAATTAGATAAATAAAATAATATTTTTACGAGTCAAAACTATATTTAATTTAAATAATATTTATATTTCAATATTATCAACTATATTTAAGATAAAATATTATTTTTATTACTGTTTCTTATGTGATATTAACTATTTATAATTGACTTTCATGTTAACTTGATGTCATATAGATGAGTGATTACAATAACGTATCAAAATTTAAAATATAAAGGAAAGTGATATAGATATAACTCCCATATCCAACACCCTTGTGTCTAGAGAAAAAAAAAACAAAATTCTTTAAAAAAAAATCAAAATTTATATAAAAGTATATTTAATATAGACAAAGGATATATGTATGATTTTTCAAATATAAATGTACGGTCATCATGAATTTGAGAGAAAGAAAGTTTTGAATAAAGAAATGTTTAAATTCTATCTCTTAGTCTAATGGTTACACCAATGGTTGATATGACAAATATGAAAGGATGATTCATCATTTTAAGTTGAATATAAAATCAACTCTTTTATGTGGTTTTGTCTAAATTTATCTAAAATAATATTTTAGGGTTTAAGATTGTGATTTTGATATTTTTGGATTATCATCTTGTTCACTTTACATTGATAATGATGCATATATGAATTTCAATCACCTCTTTAGTGTTAGTTATATTTTCTCAATTAAATGAAAATCATAATTCTCTTCATTTATATCATCATATAGAAACAATAAGTTTGATGTTATGAGAGAGAATGACCTAGGTTTAATGATTCAATAAGATGATAACAACTATCACTCAAATTATCTTACTTTCTCAAACCAATTATGTAAAAATTCTAATTACTATAAAAACATATAAGATAACAACACAAACAAAACATATAAGATATACTAAAGGAAGTTTGGTTAAAAGATTCCTCCCTTCTTGGAGTACCATATTATTAAAATTTAACATTGAAAATACAGAAACCTATTTTCGTCATATTTATCGTGGGTCAAACAATATTTAATCCTAGATTGTTGATTTCATATCTGCATACATTAAGATGATATCAGCCATATACACATATGACAGAAGCAATGTTTCCTCTCAGAGAAATTAATTCTAAGACATTTATCTACATGTCAAACATCGAGGATAAATAGTTTTGAACAAGATAAGAATAAATTTGATAAAAATTAAAGATTATTTCTATCTCAAATTCTAGCGCACTTAATCTAGAGTTCCTAAAGGTTTTAAACACTCTGCATTTCAAGGGCCAAAATAAAATGAGAATATAGTTCGTTGAGTCACATGCATGTAGAGGAAGAACACTAACCAAAGTTATTCAAGATATATAATAATCATACATAGAAACACTCTTATAATTGTACCACATAAGCTAACACACCACAATCCAAACCAGTTTAGCAGTCGATTATACAGACATTTCACAACAACATTAAAGTCTTGATAAGCTTGCAAAGTTCTTGAGCTTGAGTTTGCATTTTATTATAATTAAGCTACTGCAATTCAGTTTATGGCTACATATCAGCATATCGAGAAATTCTCCTTCTTGGTTAGGCCGTAAAACCATGAGCATTCATGTGTAGTTCCTTCTACCTATTTTGTAACAACAAAACAATAAAAGAATGTATAATCAATTGTCAATTATTAATTTGTTGTCGATAGTCATATTAAAGTATAATTTGCATGATTTTTACCTCTTCACGTAGGAATTACATAGTACCCACATTCATATAAAAAGTTGACTGTAAGACTTTGTTCTAACAACAAAACAACAAAGGACTGTAGAATATATTATAATATAGTTTACGTATTTTTTACCTCCCCGAAGGAAACTTACGCATGCTTGGATTAATATCTGTGTTTTTCCTACATTCATATAAAAGGTTGACCATAAGGCTTTGTTGTAACAACAAAACAATAAAGGAACGTAGAACCAACTATTAATTATGAATTAGTTGTCGATAGTTATAATATAGTTCACATAATTATTACCTCCTCAAAGACAAATTACTCAGACTTCGATTGATATCCGTGACATGCCTGCATTCATATAAAAGGTTGACCATAAGACTTTCTCCATGGATAAAGATAAGAAAAAATTATGAACTGAATGACACACCTGATGAAAATCGCAAGCAAATTTGAGAATGTCCATATACAGAGAAGAAAGAAAAATTTCTTTTGTTTTTATCCTTCTCCTACGATTGTTATTTATGAAATAAAAACCTATATAATTTATAACTATGAATCACAAAAAAAACTAAACTAAAGAGTCAATGACAAGATGACCATTTACAACATAATTCTTTCAAAAGGTCCTTGAGTATATTGTTATTTATGAACTCTTTCTTTTTTTTTCTTCAACAATAGTTATAATTTCCCTTTGGTTAAGTTGTTGTGAACAGATGAACATATACCTTGGTGGCTCATCATCTAAATCCTCCTCAACTTCTGATGATTCCTCAGAATTTATATCCTCAACTTCAGATTCCTCAGAACTCATATCCTCGACTTCAGATTCCTCAACTTCAGATTCCTCGACTTCAGATTCCTCAAATTCAGATTCTTCATAATTTGTATCCCCACCTTCTGATTCCTCAGAACTTAAATCCTCAGCTTCAGATTCCTCTAAATTTGTATCCTCGTCATAATCCTCAACATCACTACCCTCTGGAGGTTTAACACCCTTGACATTTCCATTACAATTATATCCACCTGTTCAAATATCATAACCAATAAATTATTGAACTAATATTCAAAAATTCCAAATCAAATTAATAATTTAAGGAATTAAACTTTAATTAGTGAATTTAATCATTTGGATTATGTATGGTTGAAGGAGGAAAAATCGACTGAAATTAGATTTCTCCTCCAATCTTTTCTATTGTAAATTCTTACTTGCAATTAATTCCTAAAATATAGAGAAATCTTTTTTCGAGATCCTCTTTTAAAAATTTATTTATTTTTTACTGCAAAAATCCTAACATCCATAACAGTTTTCTCACTCATCTTTCTTTCAAAATGTCAATTTTCCTAAAGATTATCATTTTTAGGAACAAAGTATGATTATTTGCTTTTAAATTTATTTGTGTTCTTACATATTTTTTCAACTCTACCTTTTAATATAACAAGACGCATGTATGGAAGATGAGTTTTTTTATATTTAATTAACTTTTAACTGTCTTATACATTTAAATACTTTTAATTGATTTTTTAATAAAAAAAGTTCTCTTTATTGAGTGTTTAAATTTTTTATCTAAGTATTTTGCTATTTGATTTTACTATTAATGAGATAATGTTATTGCTACTTTTATATTCACGTCTTTCATTTATTTCAATTAGTCAACTTGTTTAGCATGGAAGAACATTTATATATATATATATATATATATATATATATATATAGATAGATAGTTGAATCAAAGTTTTTGTCCAATATAGTTTGTCATCTTAAGTTTGATCTCTCAAATAATAATATAACACTTTGATGAAAAGTTAGTGTTGATTTTCTAACTACTAGAAGGTTGAACACTTAAAAAAGTTTATTGGTAGCTTGAATAAAAAAGATATCAAATTAACTTTTCTCCTATGATATATCACTCAAACGTTAAGATGATATTAAAAAAATATATTATATTGCTCAAATGAAATTTGTATTTATTACTTAAGTGAAATAATCATAGCTCAAGCAATATTCCTATAATAGTTTATAATTCAATTTTAAGATTTAACTATCCTTAAGTACTTGTTTAAACTGACCATGAATTATGTTAACTTTTTTGTGCATTGTATATTTTGATTTTGAAAGTGGTTGTGTAATAACATTAAGCGATTGATGAATAAATTATTATATGAATGATATGCTAACATTGAATATATTATTGTGTTGGTAAGTAATAACTAGAGTGACTTTATTATTATGATGATTATATTTGTGTATATAATAATAATCAAATAGGTACTATTGAATTATTGATGTGTGGTACAAGTATTAGGTTAAGAGATTTGATATAATATCCAGATTCTAATGATACATTGGATTAGATAAATAAATGTATTATATGATGACGATTGAGGTTTTTAATGTTGAATGATATTTACTAACTAAAAAAATTATCTCATCATAAGAAGTTGTTATATAACAAATGTTAACTTTTAAGGTTTAACTTAATACTGGCTTTATAGAAATAATGTTGCAATATTTTTAATTACTTATATAAAAATTGGGATTATTATATGTTTAGTTGAATAGTTTAACTCATCTTTTAAATTCTGTTTTGTAATGATTGTATTTTTTTTACATGAGAACAGCTTATTCTACAAAAACAAATGTTGGAGCGTGTCCTAAAGTAACAAATAGATATTTTTATGTTTTTTATGTCTTAATTTTTAGTTTAAATTATTTACATTTAAATATTTTTTATTAAGTATTTAATTTTTTTTTAAGTATCAGACGAAATTTTACTTTTGATGACAACATGTTATTGATGATGATCCTACTTATGGATCAAATTCATTTGTTTTAAGAATAAATATTGAAATATCATCTTATAAGAATTATATCAAATCTCATCAATCAAATATTTTTTTTTAAAATATGTTATTTGATTTTTGTTATTAATGTGACCATTAGTTTTCTATTTCCATCTCTAACTCATTAATCAACTTCCATTTTCCTTTCTAATTTCCTCCAACTTACTAGTTCCTAGTTATTTCCTGTGTTGTTTAAACTTTTATGTATTATAATATTTTAAATTTAATTATATATTTATTATAATTAATTAATCATACAATATATGATATTTAATAACGTATATGTCTATATTGCCTAAAATCTTAAATTAGAATATGTTATTATTACACGAAATAAATTATATTTTTTATTTATTATTTATATCAGTTCACAAACTAAGAAATTAATCTAATCCGTAATAAATTAAATGATATATTTCATTGTAAGATTAGAATTCGATTAATAGACGTCCTGTAATCAGTAAAACATAGATATGATTAATAAAAATAGTTTATATATAATTATATACGAGCTAGGCTAAAATATATTTTTTATGTCATTCCGTTTTAGAAAAATATTCCCCTCTTCATGCCTAAATTTGAAATGTTTCATTTTTTTTTTAAAGTAGTTTAATAACATTTTGTAGGTGTTATTAAATGATGTATTTCAAAATTAGTTAAACGGAAAACATATTTTATTAGGTATCGTGTAAATTATTATATTATTTGAGCATATACAATTCAAATACTTATTCAAATAATATTTTAATATATAATTAAGTAAATGATATACTTTAGTGTAAGCGGAGATGACTTCGTGTACACCGCTAGTGCTTAAAAAAATTATTCGGTAATCTTTTGAATATTCACAAAGAAATGGATATTTTTTTATATTTATGTGAATATGCGAATTTCCAATATTTTTATTTTTAACTTTTTAATTTTAAATGAATTTCCAATATTTTTATTTTTAACTTTTTAATTTTAAATGAAATGATTTAAAATATAAATTTAATTTTAAAATATATTTTAAATAAATTACATAATAAAATATTAGTATAAATAAATTTATTTTTTTAAAAATAAATTTAAATTAATTAATTTATAAAATATAAAATTTTAAATAAAATTTTAATAATTAATATTTATTTTACTAATAATTTTATTTTTACAATTTGATTTAAAAAAAATATTTAAATAAATTTAATAATAGTTATTAATGAATATATATATATATATAGGTTAAATGCCATAAAAGTTACACTCATCTCATAAATAAATAAATAATTAAAATATTATAATACTAACACTTAAGATTAGTACCTTGATTGTTTAGCCTTTTGAAGTCTTGCAAGTCAGAGCCTACAATTAGAAAATAGAAAATTAGATGTGATTAGTTATTAAGTTTTACAATTATATAAAACAAAGTGTATTTGAATTAATGTGTATTTGAATATAGTTAACTCACCATTTGAATTCTGTTGTTTGTATTTGTCCACGTCAGAACGGATGAATGTAGAAGAATGGGAGGGAATCGGATCTGCAGAGTAACAAATAAACATTTTTATTTTTTAAAATTTATATTTTTAGTTCAAATTATTTTATTTTTAAATATTTTCGTTTAATTGAATGCTTTAATATTTTTTTAAGTATCATCTTGTTTTATTTTTATTGTTAATGGGATAGTGTGAACATTATTTTTATCTTTCAGTCTCCATCTCACTAATTAACTTCTGCTTTCCTCTCTATTTTTCTCCAAATTTTCAGTCAATAACTCATTTAATTTTCTAAGTGTTGTTTAAACTTGTATGTATTTATAATAATTTAAATTTAATCATATATTGTATTATAAATAATTAATCATATAATATATGATATTTAATAACGTATGTGACCTTTAATGGGAACATGTTATTATTGTGAGACCTGTGCCCCTCCGCACGGTTCTTTATCTTTTTCCT
The DNA here is from genome assembly GCA_030347555.1 of Lablab purpureus. Classification (NCBI taxonomy): domain Eukaryota; kingdom Viridiplantae; phylum Streptophyta; class Magnoliopsida; order Fabales; family Fabaceae; genus Lablab; species Lablab purpureus. Next base: position 21,950,533 of record CM059259.1, read on the forward strand.
TTTCTTTCTCCCCCAAGCTTTTTTCTATTCTTCTCTCCCTAATTCTTAATTTTTTTAAGGATTTCACCTCACATTTTAATAGCAAGTAACCTAACGATCATTTATACTTGATCAATTTTGAGTATATATTTTTTATTCTAGAAATCTTTAGATAATTATTTTTTGTTAGGTTTCATTCTAATTTCAATTTTAATAGTTAAAAAATATCTTTTTAATTAGTTTAACCTTTGTTTTAAGTTAGATTTTTTTTTTCTGTTACTTAGATATTTAGATTTTTGTGAACATTTCTCAATTTTTCTTTATGATCTCTTAAATTCAAGTAATTTTATAATTAAGGGAAACTAACTATCTTTCTTTAAAAATTTTGGTTGGTAGTAATGTTGACTTGATTTAATGAACTATATATATTGATGTGTAGAGTTTCTTGAAGCTGAAAAGTAGATAAACTAAGGGAATATAGACTATGGTAGTTGACTATGTTCTGTATTGATAGATATTTATATACATGTCTTGTTGTGGTATGATTCCAAGATAAAGAAGTATTTTGTTGAAAATAAAATAAAGGAACTTAAAGAATAAATACATGAAGCATGACAAGAAAAGAAATAAAAAGGAATATTTTAGAAATTTTTTCTAAAAGATTCACAAGAAGAGAGAAAAATAAATAAAGAAGAAATTTAAAGAAAGATCGACAAGAAGAAGACTTCAAGTTTTAGAAGAGGAGATTAAAAGAAAAATAATGACATAAAATTTCAAAGAATATTAAAAAAAACGAAGTCTAAAATTTTCTCAAGTTTTAAAGTAGAAGTGGTTTTTAAAAGACTTGATAAGTGTCTTTTTGAGAGTGACCCTTCAAGCTTTTGAAGAGTCACTTCTCTAATGACTCTTGGCATGTGGAGCACCTTTTTCCATATTTTTTGGAGCTTTCTTAACCTTTCCCACATGCAAGGGTCAAATATAATAATTATTTTTCCTATGTTCAAGAACATCCATGTGGCTTTTTCTAATTTTGTGGAATTAATTGTACTAATCATGATTAAGGAGAGTTAACTATAGGATTAGAAATTAAATTTGATTAACTCTTGAAACTTCTTTTGGACATCACCTAGGCCTATAAAAGAAGAGCTCATCTCACTGTAAAAATCACTTTTGAGTGTTGAATAAAAATCTCTTTGTGAGTTCATATCTTGAAAGTCTTTCCAAGAGTGTTTCTCTCTTGTTTTGGGTTCTTGTCTTGAGAAATTTTCTCAAGTGGTGGATCTTCTTACACTTATCTTTAGTTCTTCTATTTAAGGTGGCGTGTTCTTCTTATTTCTTGTCTTTAATCCATTTTTTTTTTTCAATTAGTTATTTGTTTTTGTTTTTCTTTGTTGTTTGGATGTTTCTGCAACTCTAATCTCTTCATCCATAGAAGATCATGTTTCCTTCATCTTCTTGGATTGATCAAGATCCATCCATCCTTCTAAAGATCATATTATATTGATTATATAATGTATGTAATATATATATATATATATATATATATATAAACTCTATTGCAAATATTAATGGAAACTTAATTAACTTCCAAGAAAAACAACAAATAGAATTAAATTTTGTTATATATAATTATATATACTTGTATTTTGAGAATCACCAAATAAATATTTTTTATCTTCTTATTTATATAAGTTCACAAACTAATAAATTAATCTAGTTGGTAATAAATTAAAGTATATATTGTAAGATTAGTACGGCTGCGCACGGCGAGTTGAAAGGTTTGACGTCCTGCAATCAGTAAAAGCATAGATATGATTAATAAGTAATTTATGTATAATTATATAATATGAGCTAGACTAAAATATATTTTTGATTTTATTTTTTAGAAAAATATTTCCCTTTTTCATATCTAAATTTGAAATGTCTCAATTTTTATTTATTTTTAAAGTATTTTAATAACATTTTGTAAGCGTTATTAAATGCTTTTAAAAAAATTGTGTATTTGAAAATTAGAAAAACGAAACAATGACAGTTTTTACAAAGATTAAAACTGAGCTTTGAAAATTTTAGTGAGACAGAAAACATATTTTATTGGGTATCTTATAAAATATTATATTATTTGAGCATATATAATTCAAATATTTATGCATTTCATCAGAATTTTGAAATTAATATTTTATTCTATCACAACGTAAATGGTATATTTTAGTGTAAGATTAGTACCTGGATCCTTTTGCGCATTGAAATCTTGCATGCCGGACCCTACAATGAGAAAAAAAAATTATATATGATTAATAATTAAGTTTTAAAATTATATAAAAAATAAAAAATAAAAAAAAATGAAAAAAATGAAAAAAATATATTCGTAATGCGTGAATTTATGTTTTCCGAATTGAAAAATTAAACTATGTTTATGATATAATGCAGAAAAAGATTAAAAATAAAAACTGATATTTAACCATTTCAAATCAAATGATTAATACTTTATGAATCAATCCTTAACGGGTGAATTTAATCATTATTTAAGACAAAGTATTTGAGTTAGGTATTATTCAAATTTCTCTCCTATCAATAATTACGGGTGTCAATTTGCCCCCAACATGGTTAGGCTGCGCACATGGACTAGAGTTAAAAAAACCCATAGGATCAAAATATTCATGAAAGTTTTATGGGTCAGAGCCAACTCATGAATTTAAGTTAAGTTAAACTAGGTTAACATAATGTTAAGTTGATTGAGATAGACAGACATTAAATCTAGATAGATAAAACATACGTCATGTCCATGTCGATTGATTTGAGTTAAGCCTGTAGAGTTTGGACCATATCAAACAAATTAAGTCGACTCATATTGGTTAGTGAAGGTTGACATCGCTTAGGACGAGTTGGGTCAATGTAGACCGGGTTGAGTTGGCCCAACGTCACCCGAGTCGAGTTAAGACAACGTTAGTCAGGTCGTGTCAGGTCCTTATTTGCCAAGTTGAGTCAAGTTGGTGTCAACTAGATCGATTCGACCCAACATCAGTTGGGTTGAGTCAAGTCGATGTCCACCAAGTCGAGTTGGGTAAATGTCAACAGAGTCGAGTCCAGTCGACATCTGTCTAGTCGAGTCAAGATAACATCGACAAGGTTGTCGTAGGCTAGGTTGTGTTGGGTCAACATTGGGTCAATGTTGGAAGGTTCGACATCGGGCTGCTATCTGATGAGTTTGGTCGACATAAACCAATTTGAGTCAAGCATTGGCTAGGTCAAGTCGAGTCCATGTTCGTCAAGTCGAGTCCATGTTCGTCAAGTCGAGTCAAGTCCATGTTGATCTAGTCAAGTTGGACCCAAGTCGATTAGGTCTAGTCAGCCCACATCGACCTGGTCGAGTCGAGTGTTAACGAAGTCGACTATGACCCACATCAACCAGGTCAACTCGGACACCCATCCATCTAATTAAGTTTGGCCAAGGCTAAGTCGACTTTGTCTAATGACAACCAAGTCGACTTGGGCCCTTGTCCACCTAGTCGAGTTTGACCAATGTTGGCCAGGTCGAGTCGACCTCGAGTTAGTCAAGTTGAGTTGGATTGGGCCAATCCATCGAGTCAAGTTAGACCCATGTTCGTTTCGTTTCGCTATGTCAATGTCAACTAGGTAGAGTCACATTGAGGTTCATAGAGTTGAGTGAGACTGACATCAGTCAGGTCGAGTTGAGTTGACATCATGGAGAAGAGGAGAGAGAGAGGAAAGAAACACATTTATTCTGTCGTCTGTCATATCATCATTCTTTTAACACCGTCTATAATAATTTAATGGAAATAATTATATTAATTTTAAATAAAATTAAGACTACAATAAAAAAAAATAATTATAAAAACACATTACAAAAATTTTAAAAAAAATTGAAAAACAAAATCTATTTGAATTTTTTTTAACTACTTTCATTTGTATTATATGTTAGTTGCTACATGTTCAAATAAGGATGAGTTATGGACTATCTAAATAGGATTATATAGGAGTCGTTTGCGTTTTTGTTTATAAGAGTACCTATGGTTATAACATATTCATATGGCTAGTATGATTAATAACTAATGTATTTATAAGTACATATATAATATGATCTCGAGTAATTAAAATATATTTTATTTTAGTTACTCTAAAATACTTATTCCCTTCTCCTATCAAAATATTTGAGTAAACTTTACTCAATTTCCTCAACATTAAATATTGATGTGATATTTCTTTAAATTTTTTTAATTTACTATCTTACTAAATTATTTAACAAGAATAACGTGATATTTTAAAAAGAAATTATTTTAATTCAATAAAACTAGATTATCATGTCTTCATAAAAAAATTATGAAAAAAATTGTTCTCAGAAAATGTTATTTTATAATAATATTACTTTTTTAAAAGATAAAATAAATATGGTAAATAATTTTTTTTAAATTTCATATTTTTCAAAAATTAAATATTCCTCTTCCTCAAATGTTTGCTTGATAAATTAGTTAATTAAATCTTATAAGATTTTCAGAAGTAATATTTTTTTTTTCTAAAAGCATGTTCTCGAAAACTTTTCTCTTTCTGAGCATACATGTTATTAACAATTTTAAGTTTAACTTAATTTTATAAAATAAACTTGTAAAATGAGGTTTAAATTTATTTATATACACTAATTTATCTTATCTCTAGCCCTAAAACATGTAATCATTTATTAAGGGAAAATGAATCATGTTAGTAAAAATGTATTGTGTTATTGATATTGAATCAAAGTACATTATTGTGTTTAAAGTCTATAAGGACTTCATCAATGAATTTTTTTTAGTGTGAATTAGGTCAAAATTAAGAAACATTTCGTGTATTGTTACAATCAAGAACAATTCATCTAGCTAAAAATTTTATCATTCTCATTTGGAAACATATATTCATTATTGTTGGATAAGGAAAACATTAGATTGCAACCTATTATAATTAGAGAGAGAAAGTTCACATGGATACTAATTGATTTCACATATTGATTATGATGATATCATTAAATAAATACTCATTTAGGAATAATTTTTATTATGGTGATGCTCTCCTTTCATTTATGTTATTCTGGTCGAATATGATAAGTTATTTGATACAGGATTATCAAGACTGACAAGAGTATTGCAGGGAAAAAATTAATTGTTGGTGTAAAATATGTGCATATTTTAGGATAAATTTTTAAGTAGTAATCATATATAAATTATCTGTGTAAATATGTTTTTATATGGGTTGGGACACTGCTAATATCTCTTTTAGCTATTTATATTTTTCATTGCTGACCAAAAGAAAAAAAAATTAAACAAACACTCAATTTATTTAGAATACCTAAAATTAAGTCACAGAATAAAGAAAATATAAAAAATATTCATCCTTAATTATAAAAGAAATTATTTCTAAGCATAAGAACTAAGAAGATGATTTATTCTAAAATGTCTTAAAAGTATTTCCTTACCATGCACTTTTACTTTTTAGAAAATGAAAATTATTTAAATATATTTAAATTTATTATGGAAAAACTTTAACCCTTCACTATAAATAAAGTTATTGAGAAAGTAAGAAAGACAACAAAAAAAAAATACTAGAGAAAGTCAACAAATAAGTGAGTTGAGAATCCATGGAAAGATAAAAGAATTTTTTTACCATTCTTAACAAAATTGTTGCAAGCTATTTAAAGAAGAATGACTTAATGCACTGTCCTCTTAAAAAAAATCATTTTGTAATCTACTTTTTATAATAAGTTCTTATACAAACTTGGTTTCATAATTTTTCCTTGTTATATTGAGTAGGTTTTCTACTTAATGTTAAATTATTCAACATATTATTTTAAATTATATATTTTATACATGTATACACATTTTGAATTAGAATATTTAATTTTGTATCATGGTATAGTTTGTTCAAAGATTCGTACCCGGAGGGATTTCTCTTGCGTTGCCAAGCGGGTGTCCATACTCTGTGTTCAAATAAATAGAGTAAATAATTGGAATTTATATGAAGAAAGAAAATTATCAAATCATCAATGAAAATGGAGGTGGAAAGGACTCATAAAAATATTTGTAATAGATTGAGAATTTGATGTTTTCTTCACTCAATCATGTTTTCCCAACTGAAAAATAAAACTAATATGTTTATGATACGTTACATAAGCAGGAACATTTCACATTTTGATTAATAAAGAAGGAAAAAGAAGAATATATAATTAATAATTAAATTATTTATAATAATATATAATAAAATTCTTAATACACATTTCACATTTTGATTTTATTTTTAATTATATTTTAACATAAAAGATTAATATAGACTATTAATGATATATATGTCAACAATAAATAAATAAATATATATATATATATATATATATATATATATATAACATATTACAAATTTCAGTTATTTTCATGCAATTATTATTATTTGTAAGAAAATATAAAGATACTATGTACCTCTTTTCTACTAATATAAAGAAAAAAGATATCAAATTATTAATGAGAATTATTGAGTTAAAAGGGATTTGTAAAACAAGTTAAGAATTTGATGCTTTAGTTCATCCAATCATGTATTTACAATTACATAATCTAGAGTAGGAATTTTTTTTAAGGAGTTTATCTATATTTTCTTTACTTAAGCGATATAAGTATTTGTGCAAGTGATGGAAAAAAGTAAAAAAAAAAAAAAACGCAACATATTATGTAACATATTGTAAAGATTAAAATCATTAAAAAAGTTTATGGATTTCATTATATTTAATAAATTTCGCCCGTAAATCGTCAAGAATTTTAAATAATAATAATGTGTTACATAGCACTACATTTATAATAATTCATATTATCCATAAATAAAATATTTAATCGAAAAAAGTTTTTATTAAAAGTAACTTTGTGAATATAAGAAAATAGTGGAACATGAAATATGCTAATAAAGTGACTATCCTTTTAACGCGATACACTTAATATATCATTTCTTTGTTTGAATAAAATAAACACACATAACAGATTATAAAAAGAAATACCAATATGAAATATTTCTTATGACTTCCCTCCCCCTCTCTATTTTTTTATGTTCAGAAAAACATTAAAATAAAATATATTTATATTTTTTAAAGTACAGAGAACAACAAATATTAAAAAGCCAATTTAATATACACAATATTTTTTTTTTAAATTGTTGAATTTGATTACTTTTTTAAACTCAAATATAAAAATTGATCCAACTCAAACTAAAAAGCCATAATATCTAGAACTATATACATAATTAGCTTTTTATTTGGCATATTTGTTTGAAGAGCAAAAATTAATTAGATAGTTTATAGTTGTTTTTGGTACTATACTCTTGGGTTTTTAAAGAAATCTATTGTAACTTTTAATGAAATCAATTATTGTTAATATTAGCCAATGAGACTCTATTGTTTATTAAGAAAGAACATAACAAAACACCTTCATCTAAGTTTTGTCATTGTTTAAATTTGTATTAATATAAAAGAGTGTTAGCAGACACTATAAGCTCACTTTTTCAACTTTTATTCAAATCCAGTATCTTGTTTAAAAACACAAAATTTTAACTCTATTTAAATCAATGATATACACACACATTTAAAGTGGATTTCAATCACTTGGTTTTTTATTCTTTTGTTTTTCAAAAGAAGATGGCAAACGCGCCTTTATGTTTCTGTGATCTTCTAAATGCAAATTACATATTTTTTTTGTTTAAACATGCAACCAGTGAAGTTAACAGTTAATAAACGAAAACAGATTGGAATTTATGATGGAAAGGAGAGAGATGAATGAGAGGGATGATACCTTTATTGGGAATAGTAGACAAAGGAAATTTAGGGCTATTGTTGGTATCTGAAGGAAATGCAACCATGTGAAGTTGAGAGTTAATAAACGAAAATGGATTGAAATTTATGATGGAAAAGAGAGAGTTGCATGAGAGGGATGATGACTAATACCTTTAGTGGGAATAGGAGATAAAGAAAATTTAGGGTTCTTGTTGGTGTCTGAAGGAAATGCAACAATGTGAAGTCAACAGCTAATAAACGAAAATGGATTGAAATTTATGATGAAAAAGAGAGAGATGCATGAGAGGGGTGATAACTACTACCTTTATTGGGAATAGGAGAAAATTTAGGGTTCCTGTTGGTATCTGAAGGAAATGCAACCATGTGAAGTTGTTAATAAACGAAAATGGATTGAAATTTATGATGAAAAAGAGAGAGATGGATTAATACCTTTTTCAAGAATAGGAGACAGAGAAAAGTTAGGGTTCCATTTCAAGTCTGAAGGAAATGCAGTTCCGGGCCCCTGGATTTTTTTGGTCACTGTAACCACTTCTTCTTTCCTCACTATGTCACCCCGAGAGTTTCGTTTTTCAACGCTTTTCTTCCTTAAAGTTAACATCTTCTTCTTGTTTCTGCAGATACTGTTACTTGAGTTTTCTTATCTTTGGCTTGGGAATGGGAACCAACCAAGCTACTAATAAATACTTCAATGGAATCAACTTCATGATTAGTATCTTTATCTTCTTTCAAGAATAAATCTTTCCAGAATAGAACCGTGTTCTTGATTGAAGAATATATGCACCACCCACTACTTCTGTCTGCTTCTGGTTTATTATCAGTTTTCTTTTATTGATTTTACAGTACTGTACATATTGATTCCTTTTCTGTCATACAATTGCAATATCATCATTGAGAGACATTTACATCAGTTTGTTCACCATAAATACATACATAGAATTAACTACATTAGTTACAGGTTAAGCGCATTTTTGTAGAAATCCTACAATACCCTCATCAACTTTCACTGAATGTCTTCAAAGTATCTTTTTCTATCTTTTTATGGGAATGAATGTGTTCAAATTGTATATATTGTCAAACTAATATGCAGCATATGGAATATTATCACTTCATTGCTTACAAAATAAGCTACACTGCACCTCCTCTGTTGCATGTAGTTAACCAAATTCTATCAAACAAATATGATTCCCTTTGAGCGACTTTAAATTAATTTAATTAAATTGATTGATAAAATAAAAGTATTTACGGAAATAGTGGATAGTGGATGTATCTAAACTAGACTCAATAGAACTTAAATATATTATTTTAATATTTCTTCAAAGTATAAAATAATATTTTTTATGAATTAAGATAAATAAAATAATATCTTTGTGGATTAAAACTATATTAAACTTAAATAAGTATTTGTATGTTGATATTATCACCTATATTTAAGATAGAACATTTTTTTCATTGCCGTTTATCGTATTATGCCAACTTCTCTTTGGCTTTCGTGTAAAACTGATGTCATAGGGATGAGTGATTACAGTGACGTGGCAAAATTCAGAATACAAATGCATGGTTGTTATGAATTTGAGAAAAAAAAAGTTTCAATAAAAGAATATTTAAATTCTATGTCCTGGTCTAGGGGTTACGTCAATTGTTGACATGACAAATATGAAAGGACGATTCTTTATTCCAAATTCCTCATTGGATACATATGAACTGGTTAACGTATTCATATATATCTCTTTAGAATATTTTTAGTTTATTAGACAATTTAAAAAATTTATATTTATTTTATTTATTTTTAATTTAGTAGTTTATTTATAAAATACAAATTTAATTATTTTTTTATGATTATTTGATTTATCTAATTTTTATTTAATATTTGAATATGAGATTTATAATTATAATTTTATATTTATGTTTAACATTAAAAAATAAGATTTATATTTTTTAATATTGAATTCTTAATAATATTATATTATTAATTTTTTTTGTTTTGATTTTTATTTTTGAGTAAAATATTATTAAATTATTATTTATAAGAGTAAGAAGTGGGTATCAAAGTAAGTACCAATATATTTCTCAGTAATAAAAATAAAAATAAAATAAAATTTTTATACAATTAAATATGATGACAGAAAAGAGAAGATAGGAAATGAGATTCATAACCTAAAATATAAAATCGTAATTTCAACTATTGAACTCCTTTTAATTATTTTACTAAGCAACATATCTGTAGATAAATATGAGTGGGATTCGTGAAATTTTTCAACAACCTTCCTTTTTTCTTGTTTCAAAAGATTTGACAACCTTCTTAATATGAATCATAAAGAAAGGTACCATGTATTATTTTCTTGCTACTATGTATACGATAGGTAAGAGATGCCTTCTACACTTTGTATGGAACTTATTCTTAAAATTGCTTTGATCTGTTTTGTTATTTTGGTTTTAGGAGAGACTTTCTAGCTTTCAAGTAAGTTTTCTTGTTTGTATGTATTTTGTAAAAGGGTACTATTACCTCTTTATGTTTTCAATAATATATTGTTTTCTTTTGATGATAGAAGAATAATTAAAACTATACTATAGGTAATGAGTTAGTAGCATTGAATCTTCTTAGAAAATTATTAAATATAGAAGATTCAAAAAATGTTTCTTCTTCTTTAACGACTTTTAAGATTTGTTTTGAGAACCTTGTTTAGAAAAAAAAATGTTTGCGTGGTGTTGTCAATAATGGGAAAGAAAAAGGAAGATATAACAAATTTTTTAACTCTTCAATTAAAAATACTTAATAGCTAATATAAACTTCTATAAAAAAAATTCACTACGAAATTTTTTGTAAAAATGAGAACATGATAATAACACTTATAGTTAATATAGCCTTCAATTAAAACCTTACTATAGAAAGAAATTACATGCAATAACAACACTACTTATCATATATAATTATGTTACATTTTAATAAATGTATTGTTTTTCTATGATTAATGAATTCTTTTCTTATTTAAAAAACAACACACATTTTCAACTTTGAAATTGATTTTTAGATCGATAAAAGATTAAGATACAATATTAATAATAACTATTTCTATGTGAGTATAGATTTCTACGTGTAATATGATTATGATGTCACAAGCATTTTTTTTTAAGTTTTATATTTAATATGTTGTGTAAAAATATAAAAGAAGAAATTAAATAAAGAATTTGAACAAGTCAAAGCATGAAAGTAGAAGGTTAAACAATCATAGAGTGAACAGGGATATTGTACTTATTGTCATTGTTTGGAGAAATATTATAAACTATTTGTTAGTTACATTTGTATGTTCTTTAAAGTGTCTTCATAATTTTCTTCGAGGTACTGTTGGATAATTCTCCTAAACAGATTTATGTAAATATCTTAGACATGTTAGTTTTATTTCCAGGTAAAAATTATAATACAAAATTATACCTTAAAAAAAATTTAAAAAAATAATGTCGACTAGGCCGAAGTTACCTTAAAAATAAAAAAAATTAAAACAATAGCGTCGGCTATCAGATGAGGCGCCCACATTTTCTTCTTCCATGAGCCATAAAATTCACAGGGTGAAACAAGAAGTATACCCTAAACCCTAAATCAAAACAGAGACACCCTAAAACCCTAAATCAAAACAGATACAAGCATACGGAGCTAATCAACAACAAATTAACAAACAAAAACAAAGCACATGAAGATAATCTACAACAAATCAACAAACAAAACACACAAATTTCTTACCTTTCCGACGAGAAACGCAAATGCAAACAGAGAAGATGGAGGCACAAACGGAACCACTACACCTCAGTCACACGAACACAGATGTCAGACAGACCAACAAAGGGGAAGCACAGCAATAGGCAAATGGAGGCCAAGAGAGAAATGGAGGGAGAGACGATGAGAGCCAGAGAGGCAGAGAGAACAGAGAAACGGAGCAGTGGGCGCGAGAGAGAAGAATGAGAAAATTAGATCTGGATTTCCTTCTAAGGTTCTGAATTAAAAATAGCGTCAGCTAGGCTAACGCAAACAATTGAAATTAGCGTCTCCCTTAGCATCAGTCTAGCCGACGCAAACAATTGAAATTTTAGCGTCCCCCTTAACGTCGGCCAGGCCGACACAAACAATTAAAATTTTAGCGTCCCCCCTTAGCGTTGGCAAGACTGACGCAAACAATTAAAATTTTTGCATCCCTCTTAGCGTCGGCCAGGCCGACGCAAACAATTGAAATTTTTGCGTCCCCCTTAGCGTCGGCTAGGCCGACGCAAACAATGCACTTAGTGTCGGCTGGGCCGACACTACCATGTTCGTCAAATTTTGCGTCAGTTAGGCCGACGCTACTCCCATTATTAAATTTTTAATTACTTTAGCGTCTCCTACGCCGACGCAACCTTAATAATTTTTAATTTTTAATTTAATTTTTGCGTCGGCGTGACCGACACTAACTTATATTTTTATTTTTATTTATTTATTTTACAATTTTGCGTCGGCCTGATCGACTCTAAGTTTTTTCCTTTCCTTAACGTCGGTCTAACGTTTAATTAGTCAACGCTAATAGCGTCGGTTGCCGGCCGACGATATATTTTGACAACTATATTTGTGTTTTCTTATAGTGTAAATACAGAATTAATATTCCACTTAGAAATAAATCCTATGCTTCACCAAATTGGTTGGTTGAAGTGAGGATACTACTTTGGCTGCTAAAGGATTTGAAACTAAACAATCTATTACTTCACTAAATAATTACTTGAGTTTACTTTTCTTCATTATTAATATAATTTTTTGTATTTATTTTTATTTAAACGTTTTATTTGTTTTTTAAGATGGTGTAGGTGAGCCTTTTAGTGTTTTTAGACTTTTTAGACTTCTTAAACTATCAGATAGTTGGATAATCGAAAGTCAATTCTAATAAAAATAATTACTAAAGAAAATTTATTTAAAGTTGGATTTATTATTTGTTGTCATCCAATGTTATAAATGTAAAACATTTTGTAGAATTTTTTACATAAGAACTATGAATGAAAATAAATATTTTCTTTGTTAGAGTTTTATGAAAATTTGTACCGACTCTTTCTATATATATTAAAAGTTTTCTCTTCTACTCAACGATTTGATAGAATTAGATGGCCTATTTTTATGACAAAATAATTTTAAGACATTATTTTGTTTCTATTTTCTTTCACCAATAAAAAGAACATAAAATATGAGATACTATGAGTTTCTTAACCAATATCAAACTAATCCCCAAAAAGAATTTAATACATTTGAGATTGGCAATGCCTTTCCCTTGCTAAAAAAGCTACAGTGAAAATATTTTTTTTGTTTATGTTAGGTCTAACTAGTTTTCATTTGAATTTTTGATGAATTTTGCATTATTGGATCTTAGTGGACTTGATTATTAATCATCATCAACTTTAGATTTTTATTCACTGAACCTTATTAAATTTAAAAGAACATATTCGGATCTACGAATCACATTTTAGTTGTATTGATGCTTCTAAAATACTGGATAAAGATTCATATTTTTATGACAGACACATAATCAATTTTTATGGATTGTTGTTGGTGGAACATAGGATCTACCCTCCCTGGATTAATGGACTTTAATTGTGGTAGATAGTTTGAATTATGAAATATTAGTAACTATAATTGTCATCTAAATTGAGAAAATTCAACAAACACTTAATGAAGTGATTGAAATTGATTAATTTGAAATTTAGTTGAGATTTAATATCTATGAGTAACCAAACTCAAATTTATTTGTATATGAAATAAGATTATGATTTTGATATTTTTGGATTATCATATTGCTGACTTCACATTGATAATGATGCATATGAATTTCAATCACCCCTTTAGTGTTTGCTATATTTTCTCAATTAAATGAAAATCATTATTCTCTTTATTTATATCGTTATATAAAAACAATAAGTTTGATGTTATGAGAGAGAATGAGCAGGGTTAATTCTAGACTATTGATTTTGTATCTACACACATTAAGATGGTACAAACCATATACGCATTTGATAAGAAATGTTTCCTCTTTGAGAAATTAATTCTAGGACATTCAATCTACATGTCAGAAATCGAGCATAAATATTTTTGCACAAGATAAGAATAAATTTGATAAAAATCAAAGATTATTTTCTATCTCAAATTCTAGCACACTTAATCTAGAGTTTCTAAAGGTTTTAAACATTGTGCATTTCAAGGGCCAAAATAAAAGGCAAATAAAGTCTATTGAGTCACATGCATGGAGAGGAAGAACACTAACAAAAGTTAACATGCATGCATAGGAAGAACACTGTAACAATCATACATAGAAGCACTCTTATAATTGTACCACATAAGTTAACACATAATTAACAATCCAAACCAATTTAGCAGTCGATTATACAAACATTTCAAAACAACATTAAAGTCTTATAAGCTTGTAAATTTCTTGAGCTTGAGTTTGCATTTTATTATAATTAAGCTACTGCCATTGGTTGTAGTTTATGGCTACATATTAGCAAGTGACGACAATTTTTCCTTCTTAGTTAGGCCATAAAGCGATGAACATTCATGCGTAGGTACTTCTACCTGTTTTGTAACAACAAAACAACAAAAAAAAATGTAGAATCAATTTTCAATTATTAATTTGTTGTTGATAGTCATATTAGAATATAGTTTACACAACTTTTACCTTCTCATAGACAAATTGCACATGCTTCGATTGATATTTGTGAGATACCTACGTTCACGTTAAAAGTTGACTATAAGGTTTTGTTGTAACAACAAAACAATAAAGGAATGTAGAATCAGCTGTCAATTATTAATTTGTTGGATATAGTTACATTAGAATATAATTTTCATAGTTTTTACCTCGTCGTAGGCATATTACGCATGCTTCGATCAATATCTGTGAGTTTCCTACATTTATATAAAATGTTGATCATAAGGCTTTGTTGTAACAACAAAACAACAGAGGAATATATAATAAACTTTCAATTATGAATTTGTTGTTGATAGGCACATTAGAATATAGTTTATATAATTGTTACCTTCCCACAGAAAAATTACTCATGATTCGATTGATATCCGTGAGTTTCCTACATATTTGTATAGAAAGTTAACCATAAGCCTTTTTCACTGATAAAGATAAGAAAGAATAAACCCTATGACACACCTGATGAAAATTGCATGCAAATTTGAGAATGTCCACATGCAGAGAAAAAAGAAAATATTATTTTGTTTTTACCCTTCTCATACTATTGTTATTTGTGAAATAAAAAACAAAACTATATAATTTATAATTATGAATAACAGAAAACAAACTGAACTAAAGAGTCAATGACAAGACGACCATTTACAGCATAATTCTTTCAAGATTTCCTTGATTATCTTGTTATTGATGAACACTTTCTTTTTTTTTCTTCAACAATAGTTATAATTTTCCTTTGGTTAAGTTGTTGTGAATAGATGAACATACCTTGGTGGCTCATCATCTGAATCCTCAGCTTCTGATGATTCCTCTGAATTTATATCATCGACTTCAGATTCCTTAGAATTTATATTCTCAACTTCAGATTCCTCAGAACTCATATCTTCGACTTCAGATTTCTTAAAATTTATATCCTCAACTTCAGATTCTTCAGTATTTGTATCCCCAGCTTCTAATTCCTCAGAACTTAAATCCTCAACCTCAGATTCCTCTGAATTTGTATCCTCAGCATAATCCTCAACATCACTACCCTTTGGAGGTATAACATCCTTAAATTCATCAACATCTGAATCTACAACAAAATACTTAGCATTTCTATTAAAATTGCCACATGTTCAAATATCATAACCAATAAACCATTGAACTAATATTTGAAAATTCCAAATCAAAGGATTAATAATTTAAGGAATTATTTAAACTTTAATAGCTACAAAATATCGCATTAAAAGTGGTCGTTTTATATGGCGATTATGAAAATTCACCATATTTTATCATATAATATGATAATTTTATAATGGGTTAAATATATTTTTAGTCTATAAACTATTTATTAAAAAATATGTTTCGTTCTAGAAACAAACTTTGAACTTGTTTTGTTCTTATACTTTATAAACTAATGTTAAAAAATTGTTTTATCCCTCTCCTCGAAGACATTTTTATTTGTCATTGAGATTCGTTTATACTTGTTTATAAAGTATAAAGACGAAATATGTCCAAAGTTTTTTTCAGGATTGAAACACAATTTTGATAAATAGTTAAGGGATTTAAAACATATTTAACCTATTTTATAATTGTCATAATTTACATTCAAAATATGATATATAACATAGTGTCGACCTAGTCAAGTCAGGCTTGCTTCGTGCCCATTCAATTCAGGCCCACCTTTCCCCTAATCGAACATGGCCCAACCCGGGTTGAGTTTAACCAGGCCCGCTTCGGGCCATGCTGACTCTGGACTACCTTGGACTGAGTCGAGCTAGGATTGCCCCATGCCAAGTTGAGTCGAGTCTACCTCGGATCAAGTTGAGTTGAGTCTGTCCAAGGTTGAGTTGAGTCGAGTCCTTGTTGGGCTAAGTCAATTCAGGACCGCTCAGGCCGAGTCAAGACGGGACTGTCAGGGGCGAGTTGAGTCGGACCTGCCTAATGTTGAATCGAATTGGGACCACCAGGATCAAGTCAAGTCAAGCCCGCTCTAGACGAGTCAGGTCCCGTCTGCCCTTGGAGTTAAGTTGAGTTTGGTCTGAGTTAATTTGAGTAGGCCCAAACTAGACCGAGTCAAGTTAAGCTTAGCCTGGATTGAGTCGAGTTGGGGCCACCCTAGACCGAGTTGAGTTGGGCTCAGCCCAGGCCAAGTCGAGTCGGACTAGCCTTGGACCTAGTTGATTCAGACTACGTCAAGCCAAATATAATTGGACCTATATCAGGTCGAGTTGAGTCAAATCCACATCATGTTGAATAGTATATATATATTGAAAAATTAAATTATTAAATATTATTTTAATATTTAAATTTGACTGGTATTTTTTATAAAGTTTAAATGTAAAACTTATATTTTAAAAAAAATAAGATTAAATTTCATCTTAAAAGAGAATTAAATTTCTCTATCCAAACAAAAAATTTGAAATGTAAGATATTTTAATTACATTGTCCAAACAAACCATTTATAAAATAAGAGAATTCAATTGCAAGTAGTTCAAATATCTTCATTTCGATTTCTTGGTATTGTTTAAATTCCTTGTCCAAACATAAGGTTAGAATTTTCTGCCAATAAGCATGTTTTTCTCAAAGTTACATCTTTCAGTAGTGTAGGAAGAACCATTAAATTAAAAAAGTTGACTCCAAAGTTCATAGGATTACTAAATGTACTTTATGCTTAACATAATATTCACTTATTTTATTTCTTTTAAACACTTTATGATGATTTTCATAGTTTTCTCTTTAGTTTTTACAATGATAGGAAAAAAGAGATCAACTATACTTTTTGATTGATACATATAACATTTCAAAACTCTTTTGATAGAATTTAGTGAAGAAGAAAAGTTAGGAGAAGCAAAGTTAGTCAAGTCAACATGGTTCCTTACTTAGCCAAATCTACTTCATACTCAGCTAGCCTCTTCCTTGCTTAGCCAACATCAGCCTTGCTCAGCTAAAACAAGACAAGAGAGAAACATAATTTGATCATCAGGTCTTGCCCAACAAGCTCTGAAGGTATAGAGCATGAAAACTTTGCTTCCAGACCTCGTCCAACAAGCCCAAGTTCTAGCTTAGCGAGTAACTTAAGAAATGTTCTCCCACTAACTTGAAATTTCATATATAAATAGAGTAAGGCACAGAAAGAAAATGAGGAATGAAAAGGGACAAAAGAAATACAAAGAAGGAGGCTAGGACACTCATCCATGGTTTTCACCTCCATTTCTTCTTCACCATTTTATTTAGATTCCATGTTTTTCAAATCCATGAGTAGTTAAACCCTCTTTTGTTGGAGTTAGATGTAATCACCAAACTCTATTGTATATTTTGATTATATTTATATCCAATTCTATATTACTCTTCTCCATTGATGTTTTATCTTCATGTTTATTGTTTATTGTGGTTGGATCAACTATATGTTAGTTCAAGTTGTAAGAGGTTGGAAACCCTTATGAGTTCTTGACCTAAGATAAAACAATCAATAAATCATTTATAAGGACATAGAGAATAAATTAATAATCATCTTTAAATCTTTGAACCTAATGCAAGTCTATTTTATTAATTTGACAAGGTACACTTAGGGTTTGCTCTAAGAGATTGGATTATAACTTTTCAAGATAAGGATTGATGACAATGAAGAAGAGGAAAATATTTATTTTTGAGCTAAATGAAACAAAAGACTGAGGTGGTGAAGTCTAATCCCAACAATATCTATTTTACAAATTTCTATCCAACTAGTTTTCTCATTCTAAAATACCAAAAATATTATAGTGTTTAGTTTTTATTTTTCTTTCAAGTTCTTTATATTGAATCATATATAATGTTTTATCATTTATTTTAATCATAGTAATATAAAGTTAGTATAAGTTTTTAATATTACCCCAAGTCTATGTAGATTCGAAACTTTTACTTTTA
Source organism: Lablab purpureus (assembly GCA_030347555.1). Classification (NCBI taxonomy): domain Eukaryota; kingdom Viridiplantae; phylum Streptophyta; class Magnoliopsida; order Fabales; family Fabaceae; genus Lablab; species Lablab purpureus. The sequence goes on from CM059259.1 coordinate 21,968,902, forward strand.
AACTTACTAATGACAATATTGTGATTGCTAAAAAGTCAACAAAGACCTTATCATATCCTTAGGAAAATAGGTCTTGTTGCAGATGAATTTGTTTTTCCTCCTCTTAGTCATGTTCTAGAATCTGATTTAATGCAAGTAAACAAAACTTTGTCTTTTGAGATGACGCTTGCTAGAATTTTAGATTCTCAAGTAAAAAAACTTCGCGATAGGAATATCAACATGATCAAAATATTCTGGGATCTTATATATGGTGATTCCACGTGGGAGATAGAAGAAAACATATAAGAATATGCCCTAATCTTTTCTTGGGTAAGCTAAATTTTCAAGGATGAAAATTTTGGTAGAAGGGGATAATGTAACCCCCTATGTCACTCTCTCTTTCTCTTTTTCCATTCCTCCACATCCATCGTTCTTTCTTTATATATAGATTTTATTTTTTCCATCTCTCTACAAATCTTGTTTTGTTTGTCATCTTTTTTAAGATCAAATTCCACCTTTTCATAAGCTGGTGAGCTAAGAATTATTTTCACCTAATCAGTTTCTCAATAAGAGAATAAGTGCTCTTTTGTTACAAAAATCTTCAAATCATTCTTTCATATATGCAATTATATATAATTATATTTTGAGGACCACTAATACTGTTTTATGGATTGTATTTATATACATGTATTATATAGTTATATCAACTAGTATGATAATAGTTTTGAAATCGCTACATAAGAACTACACTAAAATATATTTATTTTATTATGTTTTAGAAAAATATTCCTTTTTTACACCTAAATTTGAAATGTTTATTTTTTTCAAGTAGTTTAATAACATTTTGTTGGTGTTATTAAATAACGCTTTTAAGATAATTATGTATTTCAAAATTAAAAAACGAAAAGTGACAAATTCTTTTAAAAGATTAAAACTGAAATTTGAAAATTTTAGATAGACAGAAAACATATTTTATCAGATATATTGTAAATTATATATTGTTTAGCATATATAATTTAAATATTTAAACATTTTATTAGAATTTTAAAATTAATATTTTATTATATATCAGGTAAACGATATAGTTTATTATAAACAGGGATAATAATCAGACGAAACAGGTATGGATAACATCTATTTACTACTCCTCACATTATAAAAGTTTATTCCGATATCTATTGAGTATCCATGAAAAATATTGGTGGATATTTTTTTTATATACACAAATATACATGCATACTTGTAAATATTTTTATTTTTAATTTTAAATACATTTTTAGTATATAAATTCAGATGAAAAATGATTTTAAAGTATAATTTAAATAAATTACATGATAAAATACTAACGTACACAAATTTAATTTTTTTTAAAATAAATTTAAATAAGTTAAACAATAAAATATAAATTTTAAAAAATATTTTTTTAAATGTTACTTTTAATTCCATAAATCTAAATAAAAATATATATACATAAAATTAAATTTTAAACAATTATTCAATAATTAATATTTATCTAAATAATAACTTGATCACTTGATTTCTTTTAAATATTTAAATAAATTTAATAGTAATTATTAATGAATAACAGATACCACGTATTGATACTATAAAATTTTGTACTTATTTCATTAATAAACAAGTAAATAAAATATTTGTATGGAGATATTCATTTAATATCTTAAATATGAAATCTTTTATACCCATGTTATCAACAAACAAATATGTAATTAAACTACTTATATCCTTTATCTATAAATATTTATTAAAATTATTCATTTAATAGTTATCATAAATTTCATCCAAAAGTAGAGAATATTTTGTCATCAACACGTAAGATTAGTACCTTGATTGTGTTGCCTTTTGGAGTCTTTAATCAAAATCACTACAATTAGAAAAATCATATGTGATTAGTTATTAAGTTTTACAATTATATAAGAAAAAAAGTAAAAGAGAACAAACAGAGATGGATTCGTAATTCGTGAACTTATGTCTTTCAAATTGACAAATAAAATTATGTTTAATTTGTAGGATTAATTTGTAATTATATATGTTTATGTCAATAGTTAACTTAACTTTTCAATTCTGATTGTCTTTGTCACGTCAGTACGGATAGGTATAGAAGAATTAGAGGAAATCAAAACTGTAAAGTAACAAATAAATATTTTTATTTTTTTATATTTAAAGTTTTAGTTCAAATTATTTATATTTAACTATTTTGGTTTTATTGAATGTTTTAATATTGCTTTTAAGTATCATGTTGTTTTATTTTTATTGTTATAGTGTGATTATTATTTTTTTTCAAATTTTCAGTCAATAATTCATTTAATTTTCTTAGTGTTATTTAAATTTGTATGTATTCATAATATTTTAAATTTAATCATATATTTTATTATAAATAATTATATGATATTTACTAACATATGTGCCTTAAAGTCTTTAATTAAAATATGTTATAATCACATTAAATAAATAATAATTTTTTCTCTTATTATTTATATAAGTTCACAAACTAAGAAATTAACCTAGTTGGTAACAAATTAAATTATATATTTCATTGTAAGATAAGTACCCTTGTTTACGAAAAATGTAATTGATTGACGTCCTGCAATTAGTAAAAACATAGATATGATTAATATGTAATTTATATATAACTATATATAATATGAATTAGACTAAAATATATTTTTTATTTTATTCCATTTTAGAAATGTTTCATTTTTTATTTATTTTTAAAGCAGTTTAGTAACATTTTGTAAGTGTTATTAAATACTTTTAAAAGAAATTATGTATTTCAAAATTAGAGAAACGAAACAATGAGACAATCTTTTAAAATTAAAACTGAACTTTAAAAATTTTAATGAAACAGAAAACATATTTTATTAGGACTTGTAAAATATTATATTATTTAAACATATATAATTCAAATATTTATACATTTCATCGTAATTTTGAAATTAATATTTTATTGTATTACAACGTAAATGATATATTTTATTGTAAGAGAGAAGCATCTTTCATTAGAGTGGTTAGTATAGTTTCTAAGCATTGTTTAAAATAGTCTATTATTAAAATAAAATAATAAAATAAAAGTTTATAATTGTTTGAAGTTGTTTTTATCCGAAAACATTTTGAGTTATTTATTAATTTAGGAACTGTATTAAATATAAGTTATGTAATTAAGCATGCTTAAATAGGTAATATTCAAAAATTATAAACAATTCTAATACCATTTCATCTTATTTTAATAATAAATTATAAAAAATAATTATAAAAAATAATATTTAATTATATAATTTACATTTCATATTTTTAAATTAATTTATTTATTATTTTTGGTAAGTGTAAAATTAATTTGATAAATTTAAAATATAAACCATATAACTAAGTATTATTTCTCTAGAATTGTTTAAAGAAATAATTTTCAAATTATAAATAACTTTTACATCATATTATTTTATTTTAATAATAAATTATTTTAAATTAATCTTAGTAACTATGGTAAGCACCTCATTAAAAATGTGGTTAGTACCTTCATTTTGCCTATTAGAGTCTTGCATGCCAGACCCTGCAATGAGAAAAAAATTATATGTGATTAATAATTAAGTTTTAAAATTATATAAAAAGAGTAAAAGAAAATGGAAAGAGATGGATTCGTAATTGGTGAACTTATGTCTTTCCAATTGAGAAATAAAACTATGTTTATGATAGTGCATACAGAGATTAAAAATAAAAACTGATATTTAACAATTTCAAATTAATTGATTAATACTTTAAGGAATTAAACCTTAACTAGTGAATTTAATCATTATGTCTTCCTCTCTCTTTTCTTATTCAATTTTCACTGATTGCACTACTCTATTGTAAACAAATAAGTTCAAAATACATTTTAGGTAGCTTTTAAATATATATATATATATATATATATATATAATATTATTTTATTTATGTGTAAACTATTCTTATATATCTTTGTCAGATGTATCCATGAGATCATTTTTATATTTATTAAAAATATTCATTTGCTTAAAAAAGTATATAATTTTTAATAAAAATTAAAAATAAACTTTGAAAATTTTAGTAAAACATATTTTGTTTTATTATATATCATATAAAACATGTATTTATATTATTTGAATATATTATATAATTAAAATATTTATGCATATTTTCAAAAAAAAAATTGAATACTTTATTATATTTAAATAAAATGATATGTTTTTGTAAGATTAGTACAATGTAAGTTTGATATGATTTCAGAAATTTTTTCATGACTCGATAAGATTCCTATGACGTAAGATTACATTCAGTGTTGATGATGAACTACAATATTTTGAAGTTAAGAAGATGAAAGATAAAGAAGACTATATTAAAATTATGAATAAAAATATGAACTTCTAGAGTTATTCAAAGGGAAAAAAAATCATTTAAGAACAATTGAATATAAAAGTTAAAGTTTGAAAAAAGATTGAAATGAGGTAAAAGGTTGCAACCAACAAAATATTGAAGAGATTTTTCATCAATAGTGAAGACTTTCTATAAAGGTAGTATTAGGTCTAACAATTTTTATAAAGTTAAAGGTTGAGTAACTTGATATGAATATTACATTCCTTCATAGAAAACTAGAAGAAGAAATTTATATGAATAACTAAAAGGGTTTGAAGAATTAAACACAGAATGCTTAGTATGTGGTCTAAAGAAAAGATTTTACAGATTGAAACAAACCTCCAATGATATGAAAAGTTTAAATTTTTTATGACTGAACATAGTTTTTCAAGGATCTTAATCGATCATTGTATATTCATAAAGAAAGAAGTATAACGATAATGATTTTATCATATTAATATTATATGTTGATAACATACTAATTACAAGTCATGATAAAAAGAAGATTGTTAGTATGAAAAAAGTCTTAAACAAGTCTTTCACAAAGAGGGACTTAGGACCTACGAACCAAATACTAGGATAAAAGTTATAAGAGACCATTCCAAGATATTGTTGTAATTGTAAAAGATATATTAAAAAATTACTCAAAAAGTTCAATATGGACACAAAAGTCAATAACCGTTCCACTTGTTGGACATATGAAGTTGTGTAAGAATTGTCCAACAAGTGAATAAGATGTGCAAAATATGAGTAAGGTGTCTTATGCAACAAAGAGTTGTGAGTTAATTCTTCTTAAATCTTGGCAAGAGACAATGAAATGTTCTAAAATGAATACTAAGATGTCTAAAAGAAACTACCAAAATATGCTTATATTTTAGTAATGAAAAACTTGCATTTGAAAGTACCATTAATACTTACATGATATAAATGAAAGAAATTCTATATCAAAATATGTAACCATTTTTTAAGAGGAGGTATGTCATGAAGGTATTGTGTTGTCAATTTATTATAAAAAAGCTTCTTGATAAGTAAAAAAAATTAAAAAACATTAAAAAAAGTTAACTTGTAAATTAAAAGAATAATAGTGAGTTTAAAATAAATGAAAAGATAAAAGAAATTTTACCATTCTTTACAATATTGATGTAAGTTATTTAAAGAAGAATGAAACAATACACTTTCCTCTTCTTGAAAAAAAACATTTTATAATCTATTTTTATAATAATATTTTTATTCAAGTATGGTTCCATAATTTTTCCATGTTACATTGAGTAGTATGTACTGGTAAATTATTCAAAATATTATTTTAAATTATATATTTTAAATATGTATATATATTTTGAATTAGAATATTTAATTTTGTAATTTATATGAAGGAAAAAAAATTATCAAATCATATGAAAACGGAGGTGGAAAAGATTCATAAAAATAATTGTAATGGATTGAGATTTGATGCTTTCTTCACTCAATCATGTTTTCCCAACTGGAAAATAAAACTAATATGTTTAAGATGTTTACATTACATAAGCAGGAACCAACAGTACCTCGAGGAGGGATTTGTCTCTCAAACTTGGACAAGGGATGCACTACGTTCACAAAAAGAAAGAAAAATAAGAATATATATTTAACAATTAAATTATCTATAATAATATATTATTATAAAATTCTTAATACACATTTCACATTTTGAATTTATTTTTAATTTTATTTTAACACAAAAATTGAATGTAAACTATTAATGACATATATGTCAGCAATATAACATATTACGAATCATAAATTAGCTATTACTTTCATTTATTTTCATGCAATTATTATTATTTTAGAAAAAATATAAAGATACAATGCACCTCCGTTCTCCTAATATAAAGAAAAAAGATATCAAATTATTAATGAGAATTATTCAGTTAAAAGGAATTTGTGAAACAAAATAAGAATTTGATGCTTTAGTTCATCCAATCATGTATTTACAATTACATAATCTTGATAGGATTTTTTTTAAAGAACTTGTCTATATTTTCTTTACTTATCTTAAGGGATATAAGTATTTGTGCAAGTGATGGAAAAATAGTAAAAAAACAGCAACATTTTAACACATTGTAAAGATTAAAATCATTAAAAGAGTTTATGGATTTCATTATATTTAATAAATTTCACCTGTAAAGTGTCAAGAATTTCAACTAATAATAATGTGTTACATAGCACTACATTTATCATAATTCATATTGTCCATAACAAAATATTTAATTGAAAAAAGTTTTTATTTAAAAGTAACTTTGTTAATATCCTAAGAAAATAGTAGAACATGAAAGATGCTAATAAAGTTATTATTCTTTTAACATTACATTTAATATATCATTTCTTTATCTTTATTACGCACATAAGAGATTATAAAAAAAAATCATATATGAAATATTTCTTATGATTTCCCTCCCCCCTCTTTTTTTATGTGCAGAAACACATTAAAAATAAAATATATTTATGCTTTTTAAAACATAGAGAACAGAAAAATATTGAAAGGCAGTTTAATACACAAACTTTTAAAAAGTTGTTGAATTTGATTATTTTCTTTTAACTCAAATATAAACATTATCATCCAACTCGAACTGAACAAATTCATAATATCTGAACTACATAGATATTTTAGTTTTTTATTTTTGTTTAAAAACCAAAAACTAATTAGATAATTTACTCTTTTTGGTACCATTCCGTTGGAATTTTGAAGTAATTTACACTAACTTTTAGTGAAAACATTTATCGTTAACATTAACGTGAGAATCACACTTTATTTTTTTATTAAGAGTATCTTCATTTTAGTCATATATAATATCATAAGTTTAAGATATAAGTTTTTATAAAAATTTTGAGTTTAAAATTTTAATAGGTAGTAGTGTGTATAATGTGTGAGAAACATTCTTTTTGTGTTGTTTGTGATGTCTAAGTTGATATTTCGATATTTTTTTGATAGTATGTGGGATGAGAAATTTGTTTGAAGAGTAAAATAGAGGTTTCTTTTCTTAGAGAGTTTGGTTTTCGCCTTATTAGGGAACATAGCTTAATGAAAATATGTTCATGGTAAGTTTTACTCGAGCGATGAAAGGTTGCTTGAGCAAAAATTATTAGGAATATTGGACAATTTATATTATTATTTTTTGATAAAATTGAGAAAAATTGAGTAGTTATGTATGACTTATGATGTTTGTGTATGAGGCTGAATAAAGTTAAGGGTTGATGTTCATAATTTACTGTTGTATGATAATGAGATGTTTGGTATCCAGGGAGGTATAACTTACAATTTAGTGTGGTGAGCTATACTACAACGAATTCAATGATATATCAAGCTCCACTAGTAGTCCCGATCACGTAGACTAAGATGTCAGGTGGTGAGGAACCGATAGAGGAATGTTGGAGACCTATTCTGAGACTACAATGAGGTATGTTAGATCAGGGTAAGGTAGATAGTAGTCCTACCCTATGGGTAGGATGGTCAGAGAGTAAGTAATTGTTTGATCGGGAATACCGATACAGTATTTGACCACAATATGACCATAAGTGTTATATCTGAGTACAGGCATAAGAGTTGTCTTTTGGAAGATGTTTTTTTTAGGACATTTTGAAGTGATGTGATTGTTTATTATATGATATTATTATTTTTGTGTTTTTTTTATTTTTTAATTATTAACTTACTTTACATTTACCGATTGTTTGACCTGTTATGATATAATCTTTACATGTGAAATGAATGCATCAGAATTCCAACTAGATTAAAAGATAAAGTAGTAATTATAAACATGTATTTATATGTGTTGTTATATCTTATAACATAATCTCATACTAGTAAAAATAATAATGATTTTTAGAGTTATTACATATTGGATTTAAAAAAATAATAATTACATAATTTAAAGAATAAAATATAGTAATTACAATAAACTATTTTTATTAATTATATTTGTAAGGATAAAAAAGAAAAAATATACACTATATAGGGGTCACAAAACATAATTTTCTTTTGTGTATAGATATATATAAATACTTTTTTAATAATAAAAATAAAAATTAATAAAAAAATTATAATTTTTTAAAAGTAATTTTTATTGGATATATGGTTTTTTATTATAAGTAGTTAATTGAATTTTAAAAAAAAAGTTATTGTTTTTAATATTTGAATTTGAAAAATATTATTATATTTAAAAATTTTAAATTTGATTTTGAATTTGATATTTTGAAAAAGAAATAATTGATTGAATTTTAAAAAAATAATAGTTATATAATTTAGAAAGTAAAATAATAATTATAATAAATTGTTTTTATTAATTATATTTATCAAGACAAAAATATATCCATCAAATAAAGTTACAAAATATAATTCTCTTTTTATATAATATATATATATATATATATATATATATATATATAACTGGATTTCAATTACTTGTTTGTTTTCAAAGATTATGTTCCTATGACTCTAAATTTTAAATAAGTATTTGTTTTTCAAAAGAAGATGGCAAACGCCATTATGTTCTGTGACATTCTAAATGCAAATTAAATAATTTTTTGCTTAAACATGCAATGCAACCGTGTGAAGTTAACAGTTAATAAACGAAAATGGATTGGAATTTATGATGAAAAGGAGAGAGATGAATGAGTGGGATGATACCTGTATTGGGAATAGGAGACAAAGAAAATTTAGGGTTCCTGTTGGTGTCTGAAGGAAATGCAACCATGTGAAGTTGACAGTCAGTAAAAAGCGAAAACGGATTGAAATTTATGATGAAAAGAGAGATGAATGAGTGGGATGATACCTTTATTGGGAATAGGAGACAAAGAAACTTTAGGATTCCTGTTGGTGTCTGAAGTAAATTCAACCATGTGAAGTTGACAATTAGTAAAAAACGAAAATAGATTAAAATATATGATGAAAAAGAGAGATGAATGAGTGGGATGGTACCTAGATTGGGAATAGGAGACAAAGAAAATTTAGGGTTCTTGTTGGTATCTGAAGGAAATGCAACAATGTGAAGTGAACAGCTAATAAACGAAAATGGATTGAAATTTATGATGAAAAAGAGAGAGATGAATGAGAGGGATGGTGATTAATACCTTTGTTGGGAATAGGAGACAGAGAAAATTTAGGGTTGGGGATGGTGTCTGAAGGAAATGCAGTCGGGGGCCTCTGGAGTTTTTTCTTTTGTGCTTTGGTTGAAGCATGGACTTTTTTGGTCAACGTAACCACTTCCTCTTTCCTCACTATGCCACCCCGAGAGTTTCGTTTTTCAACACTTCTTTTCCTTAATGTCAACATCTTCTTGTTTCTGCAGATACTGTTATTTGAGTTTCCTTATCTTTTGGCTTGGGAATGGAAACCAACCTAGCTACTCATAAATACTTCCATGGAATCAACTTGAGGTTTAACATCTTTATCTTCTTTCCAGAATAGATCCGTGTTCTTGATTGAAGAATATATGCACCACCCACTACTTCTGCTTTATTAATCATTTTTCTTTTATTGATTTTACAGTATATATTGAATCGTTTTCTGTTACATATTCCAATATTGTTACATTTGACAATTCACAGCACTTTATATCATCATTGAGAGACATTTACATTAGTTTGCTGACCATACATAGAATTAATTATGGTAATTGCATTAATTAGAGGTTAAACGGATTTCGTACAAATCCTGCCATAACCTCACTAAATTTCACTGAATGTGTTCAAATTATCTTTTTATTGGAATGTTTTCAAATTGTATATATTATCAAACTAATATGCAGCATATGGAATATTATCTCTTCATTGCTTAGAAAATAAGCTACACCGCGCATTATCTGTAGTCAACCAAATCCTATCAAACAAATATGATTCCTTTGAACTACTTTAAATTAATTTAATTTAAATGCTCGGATGATATATATGAAAGGTGATTCATCATTACAAATTAGATGGTAAATGACCTCGTCGGTATTGTCTAGATTTGTTTAAGTTAGACGGAAAATCTACTAATGACTATAAAGTATGAATAATATTTTATTTTTAAAATTAATATGATATAAGTATAAAAATGAGGATGAGGATTAGGATGAGAATGAGAATGAGAATGAGAATGAAGATGAGGATGAGGGTAGGAATGATGATGTACATATTCGTCTCATTCTCATCTTTACATTATTTTCAATAACTTATTTATAAGACATACAGATAGTTATTTTTACTTTTTTTCTATAATTATCTTATTTTTATCCAATTGTTATTTGATATTTTGGTATGAGATTTATGCTATTACATGATATGTTTTTGTGTTTAATTTTTTTTATAAAAAATTATTTAATTAATATTTGAAATAGTAAAGAATATGTACGTGTTAGGTTACTCTTAAGAGTGGAACTTTGAGAGAAAGGAAGAGAGAAAGGAAGAGAGAAAAAGTCATTTTTGTTTTTTACATGACTATTGTGGCAAAACCCTAAACCATTACTGCATGTAGATTTGTTTACTATTGGATCGAGTTTAAAATTTAACAACTAGTTTGGTATACCTAGCTCTTCATTTTGAAGGGTTAGATCTTTTATACGAGGTTTGAGTAGGGAGATATTCACTTTGCATAATAGTTGCGATTTGGAGTTTTCATCTTCTTTGTTCTCTATTTGTAAGCTTTATTGCTTTGTTATTTGGTTGGGTGTTAACACTCTTTTTGTGCACTTGATTGACTCTTTTGTACCCTTTATTGATCATAATGGAACTATTTCTTTATTATGGACAACCCGTGGCTTTTACCCTTGTTTTGAGCAGTTTTTCGACTAAAATCTTGGTGTCTTTATTTGTGATTTGACGATTTGCTATTTTTGTTAATTTGTTGTTGCTCCTTGTAGATTCTTGCAAGTAAGGGAGATATTTTTCTACTGCATTAATTATTAGAGTGTGATATGTGTTGTTGTTCCCCATCAGAGTGGCATCACAGATATTTGACTTTGGTTTTGAGGTTGTTTGACTTGCTTGAATGATGGAGACAAATAGTAAAATGGTTGGCTTGAATGACACTAATTATCACTTGTGGAAAGGCAAGATGAAAGTTTGCTATTTGTGAAGAAAATACATCTTCCTATCTTTGATACTTAGAGGTTAGATTCTATGTCTGAAGAAGATTGAGACTTTGAACATCAACAAGTGTGTGATTTTATTCGACAATTTGAAGAAGATAATGTTTATAATCACATTGCTAGTGAGACATGCACTAGAACTTTTTGGGAGAAGATTGAGTCCTTGTATGCTTCTAAATCAAGGAATAATAAATTGTATTTGTTTGTCTGATGAATTTGAGGTACATGGAGGATTCTTCCATTTCAGATCACTTGAATGAATTTCAAAGGCTCCAAGATCAATTATTAGGAATGAGTATCAAATTTGATGATAAAGTTATGTACTATGGCTACTAAACACTTTACCTAACTCTAGGGAGACATTTTGAGTTTCTATTACTAACTCGATTCCCTATTGGTGTTGTTTCTCTACAAGCAGCAAAGAGTGGTGCTTTTAATGAAGAAATAAGAAGGAAGACACAAGGTTCTTCATCTGAGCCTGAGGTGTTTGTCACTAAAAATTGAGGGAAAATTCAGAAAAATAAACTGAAGGGTGGTGGTAAAGAGAAGAGTGGGAGTAAGTCCAATCTAGATACAAGAATATGGAGTGTCATTATTGTCATAAAATAGGACACATATAAAAGTATTGTTTTCTATTGAAAAATGAGAACAAATGTAAGAAAGGTAAGCAAAAAGATAAGGATCATGATGATGATGATCATGTCGCTACTGCTACTTGTGGTGATCTTGTTGTTCTTAGTGACCATGAGTTTATTAATCTTGTATCAGATGAGAGCAGATGGATTGTTGATGGTGGTGCTACATTGCATGTTACATCAAGGAAGGAGTTTGTCACATCTTACACTTATGGTGATTTTGGAGTGTTGAATAATGATATGTGTTTAAGGTGATTGATGTTGGTGATGTTTGCTTGCAAACCAACATGAGAATGAAGTTGTTTCTTAAAGGAGTCAAACATGCTCGTGGTATCTATTTTAATTTGATGTCTATGATAAACATTTTGGTTCTAGAAAGTGGAAACTCACTAAAGGTAACTTGATTATGGCTAGAGGGGAGAAATAATATAAACAATATTGGAACAAAAGCTCTGGTTGCTAAAGATGGTTGAATGTCATGGATATGTAGGCATCTTTCTGGTGTCTAAGGCTTATTCATATAAGTAAAAAATGGTTGAATTGCTTAGTTAAAAAGGATGTTCTTCAAGTGCTAAAAAGTGAAAAATTGGAGAAATGTTGTTATTGTATAGCTGGCAAGAAAATTTGAATATCTTTCAAGAAGCATCTTCCTTAATGAAAGTCAGAGTTGTTACAGTTGGTACATTTTGATATTTGTGGTCCATTGAAGGTAAAATTCTTCAGTGGTACACTTTACTTTATTACCTTTATTGATTATTGTTCTAGAAAAATGAATCTATGCTTTACAAAGAAAGGACTAAGTATCGGACAAGTTCAAGCAATTTCATGCCTTGGTTGAAAGATAGTCAGACATGAAGTTAAAATGCATTCGTATTGACAATGGTAGTGAGATATTGTACATGAGAAAACTCCTCCCAACATTCCTCAGCTAAATGATTTAATAGAGAGGATGAACACAATATTACTTGAGAGTGAGATATATGCTCTTAGATGCTAAATTACCCAAACATTTTTGTGGTCCAAATTGATGGTTAACCAACTAAATAATATCCAAGATTTTGTTCTAAACTTTTCTTGAAGTTTTTAAATCCTCAATCAAGAGTTAAGATAAATTCAAGAATTAAAAAGACCAATGGAGAAACTCATAACAGGGCTTCGATGCCATGCAGAACGTTACATAATTAATCCAAACACCACTCTGTCACGAAAAGGTTCAAAATTTGGCATCATCAAATAAAGAACTATATTCAAATTTGGCGTAAACGAACTTACTACTAATTCTAGAGTTCTTCAATCCGACAAAAGCACAACGGTCGATCCATGGCAAACATCATATAATTCGTCAAAACCCTAAGAACAGAACTTGTAAGCAGCACATTAATGGCCTAAGCAATACCAACACGGCCAACTGAGAGTTTAATACTACTTTCTTGGCCCCCAAGTTTAGCGCCATTTTTTTACCGGGTCTCTTTTGTTGGGCTGGCCCTTTTTGTAGAAGAGGGCCCACTTCTTAAAATAACCTTAGTATTTAATTAGTTGACATGGTTAAGGATATAAAATCAATAAGTTTGGTATTCAATAAAAAGATATTGATTTCTTATATAAAATTTGCTTTGTAACAGAGAGAGTATCCAACCAAAATTCTTAAATAAAAATTTTAAATAAATATAAATCATGATATTTAAATTAGTAAGATTATAATTGTACATAACTTTTTAATTAAATATTTAATCATTTTATGTGATTTAGTTCTTAATTTTTATTAATGAAGAGCTCTCAATTAAATATTTAATTAGATCAAATTCAATTCATAAAGTCAGTTTTGTATCAACCAAATCCCAAACTCAGAGGATATTATTGGTTTGAAAATTTCCATCAACTAAATAAACAATTGGGGCTTTTCAAGAATAGCAATCCCAACCTCAAAGAATATAGGTACCATTGTGAACCAAAACCATTGTCTTTTAGAACAGAATCAAAAATGGATTTTTTGTGATGGAATGACCAAAGTTGAATTTATCCCAGCTCCAGCTAGTTTACACCTATTTTTCTACATATAATCTCTCTGTTTTGGTTTCTAGTATTGAGATGGTATCCATGACTAAACGAACAAATTATCAACATATTTGTCCAAGACTTTTTGGAGTGTTAATTATATTTAAAAAAGCCATGAAATGCAAATTTCAAATTCAGAACCATCCAAAGGATAAATAAAGGAAGGTAATAGTATTAATATTTTTCAAAAGACTTTTTGGTGTGTTTTATGTGTCAAATTCAAATTTACAAGTATCAAAAGACAAAAGAAGAGAACTGGTGAAAGAAATGAGGAAGCGCAAATGTCAACATGAAACCCCCACTTGGTTTGCTTTATGTCACATTTTAACCTACCATGACACATGGAATTCTATTAGGGGGTATCAGAATTCAAGGTAGACCTTCCTGCATGTTTGATCCAAATTTCAATGGCTATGTCATTTCTTATTGTGTGTGTCCACATGGTGCTTGAATTTTTTTCTTTTTATTGTGAACAAAATATATATATATATATATATATATACACACAATAATATTTACAAAAATTTTGCTTAAAAAAAGAAAAATTAGAGCATTTCCATACCCAGATAAACCTAAAGCATTGTATAAAATATAAGGATTATCAGACTGATTTATATCAGTCAAACCCTACCTAATACTTTAGCTGAATACATTCTAGTAATAAACATGTTGTCACCCCATTATAAAGAAGTTCTCTACTTTATCCATACCTTAACTGAATCACATTAAGTTGTCTACTTTTTCCATATCATGAGCTCAAGGGACATTCTTCACATGAATCAAGAGTGTTTTCCATGTTGTCAAACTTTATAGGAGAATAAGTTACATCACATACATCCTCCCCTTTTACATTACAACCATCCTCCCCTGTTACATCTCAGTCAAACATTTATCAAAAGAATTATATTAAATTTTGTGATATGCACATGCTCCTAAGCATCTTTGCTTATCCATAGTGCCTTTTAGTTCACAATAATGAATATATACTAATTCATTTTTATTAGAATTTTTTACATTTTTTTAACCTTTTCTGCATATTTTTTTCTTAAAATTCATAAAAAAATTGGTTCTTATATGAATTTTTAAAGTCTTATGAAAATTTCCTATAATATAATTGTTAAACAAGTGTGATGATCCGTATTAAAGAGGTGTGTATGACTCATGGTCCAGTAGCGTGGTTCCTTGTTTTGACTTTTGAGGTAGGAAATAGACAGGAAACTGTTTTAGAAGAAAAAGAAAACTTACCACTTCACATGAACATTACTTAGTTGGAACACGCATTAAGTGATAAACTACTTACGTATTAATTTAGTATTATAGAATAAGATATTTACTTAGTTCAAGAATATAGAAGAATTTCTAAGAAATATTTACAGGTTAACAAGTAGTTGTGATAACTGTTGAATCTGCAACTTTTATCTACAACTTTACTTTATCGGAGCTAATGAAGTGGCTTTTCTAACTGGAAGTACCACAATTTGAAAAGCTTTGCTCTTAATACTTAGTCAAATGTTAGATATTTGTTTTTCTTTTATGCAACAAGAAAAAACAAGAAAAGGAACAAAGTCAATGTCTATTTATTCATTTGTCCTATATTGTTTTAAGTATTAGGTCTATGTAATAAATTATACATGCAGATTACAGAATCTTATATGTGACGTTTGAATTTGGACTTTTGTAATCTGAGACTTTCTCAACCAAAAATTCTTTAGCAGAAATTCAACGTAAAATTGTTCAATTTGGTAAAAGTAATGACACCATGTATCTGAACTGACCCACAAAACTTCATTTGAAAGTCCCTGTCCTTTCAGTGTAGTCAACATGATCCCCAAACTCAGACTACCTAAAATTTCAACCAAATGCACTTCTCAGTTTCTCCGGCTTTTAACCCTCACAGTATAACCAAATCAGCTAAGCAAAGCTCTTCAGCTAAAAGTCTAAAACTTCATTCATCCCCTTAATTCCTTCCCCTTGAGGTTTCATGTTTTATTGATGTTTGGCTTAAGTTTTTTTTTTTTTTTCCTTAGACCTTTAAATAAGTTATGGTTTAGCAACTGTTAGTGAATTGTTGTCCTAGTTTGTTCTGTTTCTGGATTTTGTTTCTTATCTCTAAGGAATTGAAAGAAAATACTTTGTTTATACCCATTTTACAGGCATTAGGATCATTACTTCCATTTTGTTTTCTTAATTTTGATTGTATATTCCACAATACAAGGATTAATAAGGACTATGGTCATGAAAGTTTCCCTTATTTTGGTCCTCTTTTCAATTGTATGTGTGACTTTCAAAACATACACTGAAGTTGATGCTCAAAATGATCACACCAATGATCCAAGTCTCACCAACGAAGAAATTTACATGAAAGCCAAAAGTTCAGAACCAACCAGAATGAACAAGGATGAAGATGGAGATTATGATATATCAGCAAATCCTCACAGAAGGTCAACAAAGTTACGCCTAAGGCGCATGCCAATGAATCATGGCAACGAGCCTAAAGCACATGCACTGGACTCAGCAATCAGGGATTTGGTCAGAATTCAGACTCTTCCTAGAAAAGTCACTGAGAAAAAGGAGAGTATCACCATCCAGCAGCAGAGCAACCCTTCTAATGCTTTTATAGCATCATTGGAATCTACTAAAGATGAGTTTTCTGGTAGCATCATGGCAACCTTGAAATCTGGTGCCTCTCTTGGCACAGGAGAGTATTTCATAGACATGTTTGTGGGAACACCTCCTAAACATGTTTGGTTGATACTTGACACTGGCAGTGACCTCAGTTGGATTCAATGTGAGCCTTGCTATGATTGTTTTGAACAAAATGGACCCCTTTATAATCCCAAGGACTCTAGTTCTTATACGAACATAAGCTGCTATGATCCCCGGTGCCAACTGGTTTCTTCCCCGGACCCTCTTCAGCCTTGCAAATTTGAAAACCAAACATGTCCTTACTTCTATGAATATGCAGATGGTTCAAACACGACAGGAGATTTTGCGTTGGAAAAATTTACTGTAAACCTCACCTGGCCTAATGGGAAGGAAAAGTTTAAACCGGTAGTGGATGTGATGTTTGGTTGTGGTCTTTGGAATAAAGGTTTTTTTCATGGAGCTGCTGGATTGTTAGGACTTGGGAGAGGACCTCTCTCCTTTTCCTCACAGATTCAATCTATCTATGGTCACTCATTTTCTTATTGTCTCACTGACCTATTCAGCAACACAAGTACTAGCAGCAAATTGGTCTTTGGTGAGGACAAGGAGCTATTGAACAACAACAACATGAACTTCACTTCATTTCTTGCAGGAGAAGAAGCTCCAGATGATACATTTTACTATCTTGAAATAAAGTCCATCATGGTTGGTGGGGAAGGGCTTGATATTCCGGAACAAACTTGGCATTGGTCAGCAGAAGGAGCTGCTAGTGGTGGTACAATTATTGATTCAGGTTCTACCTTGACTTTTTTCCCTGACCCAGCTTATGATATTATCAAAGAAGCGTTTGAGAAGAAAATTAAACTGCAACAAATTGCTGCAGATGATTTTACTATGTCTCCATGTTACAATGTGTCAGGAGCACTGCAAGTGGAGCTGCCTGACTTTGGGATTCATTTTGCAGATGGGGCTGTATGGAATTTCCCTGCTGAGAACTATTTCTACCAATATGAACTGGAAGAAGTTATTTGCTTGGCAATTCTGAAAACTCCTCATCACTCTCATTTCACAATTATTGGAAACTTACTACAGCAGAATTTTCACATTCTGTATGATATGAAAAGGTCTAGACTGGGATATTCTCCAAGGAAGTGTGCGGAGGTTTAGCAATTAGCATCATATTATTAGAATCAAGTTTTAAAAAGATAGTCATATTTTTTTCTTCTATTCTTCAAGTTCAGACCATCAAAATAAGATGGAAAACCAAAGTATATGTATGCAATTTCACTGAAAAACAAAGAATCAGAAGATTGATTTTTTTATGGTGCTATATGCATCAAACAAATAATTGTCTGTAGTTCCAGAGAATGAAGGTTAGGTTATAGTATGAGAACAATTCAAATAGTAGGTAGGTATGTAAGGATTGTGTGGCACGTGAAAATGCTAATATATTTCAAATTCTACACTAGTATTTTAACAACCATTAGGATTTTTAAGGCTCCAAGAAAGAAATTAATTCAAATTCTACACTAGAATTCTTTATCATTGTCGGCATAACTTCTCTACCGATTTCTTTATAGGACTCTTCTAATGGTTTCAATGGTTAACACAAGGGTTAAGAATTTCCAACATGGAAATTTCTTCACTCTTGGAACTAATCATGATACCTACTTAGTATATGTCACATGTTTTCTTTGAGCATATGTTGTTGGTAATAATTCAAACTATTTTATTATTATTATTATTATTATTATTATTATTATTATTATTATTATTATTATTATTATTATTATTATATAATAAATATTCTTTGACAATTAATATATTTATTTGACAACTCTAATTAAATAATATAATAATAAAAATAAAAAAATATGAGTAAAATGAAATTGTGAAGTGGTTATATTTAAAAGATGGATTATTAAAACATTATTAATATTTTATTTGACTTAAAAATTTCATTATTTCTTCTTCTAGCTTTTTCATTTTTCTTTCACCGAGCATTTTCTATTTCACTACTTTTTTTCTGAATCTCCGCTTATAATTTTTATTTGTAATTGAATCATTCTTCCTTTGTGATATCTCTTTCTCATTGTACTGGGAAAAAAAGACTAACGAAGAATCGAAAACACAAAAAGTATTGGTTTTTTTTTTTATCAATGAGAATGAGAATGAAAGAACACGAACAAATAACGCGCCAACTACAAATAAAAATGATTTGCGGCTGAGATCAGAGATATACAAAGAAGAAAATCAGAACCAAGAAAAAGAAAATGAATAACACAGAGAAGAAAATCAGCCCTGTCATAAGTGATAAAAAAAATTAAGTAAAATAGCATAACACGTCTAGGTGTAGAATTTTAGAGCGGCATATGGAGGTGTGCGCTTAACATCTCCTTAAAGAAAAGAGATAAATGAATATCTTACTTCATTTATGTATATATAGAAGGTGTTTATTCATCTTCACCTAAGAGAAAATTCTATAATTTTATAATATTCTTTGATCACTAAACAAATGGATTGATAGAAAGAGACAATTAACGATAATGATGATGATGATTATGAATAATGGGAGCAAAAATAGAGACATTATTTTGCACGGAGTAATCTGAATAATTAGTGCCAGTTCTTGCAGACGAACATAGGCTCAAACTTTCTGAATGTGCTGCACTTTGAAACGTGGCACCAGAGAAACTTTGGTTGGGGTTGAAACTATTAAGGTTTGCATGAGAAAAGTTTTGTTTCCCATTGGAACCGTTTTTAAATGAGTCCAATGTATCTGGACTTTGGTTGCACGATGACGATGATGGCATTGTGCTTAAACTTGTTTTGCTGTAGCTGTTGGTTGCATTTAGATGTCCCATATCCGTAGCATGCTTATGTTCTAGAGTATACATAACAAATTCATCCTTAACAGGCCTATCTTCTAGAGTATACATAACATATTGATCCTTAACAGGCCTATGTTCTAGAGTATACATAACACATTGATCCTTAACAGGCCTATGTTCTAGAGTATACATAACATATTGATCCTTAACAGGCCTATGTTCTAGAGTATACACAACAAATTGATCCTTAACAGGCCTATGTTCTAGAGTATACATAACATATGCAGAGCCCTGGATTTCCAAGTTTTGTCGTTGCTGCGAATTGAGACTCACACTGGAACCAAATCAACAAGAACACTGGGAAAGTGGCACCCCTTCTTTGCTACACACTAGTATTCAATATGATGAAGATCATTATGTAGTTCCTTCTTCATCATAATGATATATAGTATCTCTTTTCAACCACCCCCTCTTCTCTTTTTTCCCTTGATGATGATACATAGGCCTAGGGCAACACTATCTTATATATAGATGAAGAAGCTCTGCAGAGTAGGCAATGTTCCTTCACACTTTATTGCTTTGAAACTAAGCTAACAATATTTAATGTTTGTCAAATTCTATCCACTTGAATAGATTCTATGCTGCACGCACTCACTCACCTGTTGCAGATGCCAAGGGCAATTATCGACACAAGATATGAATGATGTTGAAGAATAACTTTAAATTTCCCAACAATACTTCATAATAATAATCAGTTATAAAGATTTTTTTTAATTTGTTGAAAACGATTTCTAAAATAATTAATTTGGTTAAAAAAACTGTTTATATATATATAATGGAGATTTTTCTTTTCCTATACACATTTCAATATTTTTATTTTATTTTTTTTAAAATTATTTCTAAATAATAAATTTAATTAAATAAAAAAATTAATTTCTCCAGCTTTATATTTTTTTTAGCTTTCTTTTTTTTTTTTTTTTTACTTTTCACATTCTATATTTTTTAAGAAACTTTCTTATTTTAAAAATATCATCATTTTTTTCTTTTATCATCTTGTAGCCTATGAAAATTGTGATATATATTGTTTTTTTCTAGATTTTTTATTTTAGGATTATTTCTTATTCTTTAAATAGTAATTATTTTATTACTATTCTTTTAACTTCTTACATTTTTTATTTAACAAAAATTATCATCTCAAGAACACACAGGGTGAAGAGTAATGTTTTCTACGGTTATCCTTACCGTTACCGTTGTCGTTATCGTTACCGTTGTTGTTATCGTTATTATTGACTTTGTCATTATTGTTGTCGTTGTCATTACCGTTACCATTATCGTTGTCTTTATTGTTATCATTGTCGTTGTCATTGTCATTATTATTGTCGTTACCGCTAGCGTTATTGTTATCGTTACCATTGTCGTTGTCATTTCCGTTATCATTGTCGTTGTCGTTATTATTGTCGTTACCGCTAGCGTTATTGTTATCGTTACCATTGTCGTTGTCGTTTCCGTTATCGTTGTCGTTATCGTTATTATTGTTATTATTATTACCATTACCGTTACTGTTGTAGTTGTTACCATTACCGTCATTGTTACCATTATCGTTACTGTAGTTATCATTACTGTTATCATTGTTGTCGTTATCTTTACCATTATTACCGTTATCGTTACTGTTGTCGTTACAATTGTTTGTTGTTGTTATTATTATTACCGTTAAGTTTACGTTAGTGTTACATTTACCTTTATCTTTACATTTTTTTCTTTATCTTTATTGTTGTAATTATAATGTTATTTTTGAATAAATAAAATATTAAAAGATACTATGTTTCAATTTTAAATTAAAAAAAGTAAATTTTTTACATGAACAAATTTGTTAATACTATTTTTAAAACAAACAAAATATTAAAAGATGTTATATTTTAACTTTAAATTTTCTAAAAGATTTTTTTTAAAACAAATAGAATATTAAACTAAACATTTTAAAGAAACATTAATGTTTTACTTCCTTAATATGATTTCTACCTTTTAAATATTGTTTATTGTCAAGACCCTAAACATAGATGTTGCACCTTTATTGTTTTTACTATAAATACATAATAGGAATAATTTTGATATATACTTATGTTCATACACAAATTATTCATAGTATGTATTTATAGTAAAAGAAAAATTGAACACACATAGATGATAGAGTACGTGTTTGCGCTAATATGAATAATTTGTATATCAACATACATATTAATTTTAAATAAATTCTTTTTACTCTAAGCAGTAATTAGTATATACTAAAGTTATTTCTATTATGTATTTATACTAAAAAAAATATTAATAAACACGTGACAGCATTTGTGCTTACGCTAATATATATATATATATATATATATATATATATAGAGGTTTCACTACACCCATCCAATAATTTCTATACTCAAAGACTTTGATGTAGTATATCAATAGTCTTTAAGAGTTGAAGTGAATGACATATATAGCCATTTTTCTCTTAGTTTTTTTGAAAAGTTTTTTAAAAACAAAAGGAATGAAGCTGATTTCTGAGAACCAAAAATATTCAACATAAACTATACATTTTTAATTCATAAAAACAAATTTTTTAAAATTTTACTTCTACTATGAAATTATGAATAATTTTTTTTATAAAATATATCACCTAAAATCAATCAAAATCTCCCTTTCTAGTTATGCTATAAATCTAATCTTAATGGTTTGAAAACCCGCATATCGAATCAATGACGGGCCCGTCCAAATATTAACTTAAACTTATTATAACTTTTTTTTTTCAATAGTATGATTTTTTTTCAAAACCTATTAAACTACTAGTCAAATTCTGATGTAACAAACTTTCAAAATGAATAATAAAATCAAAAGTAATATTTTTAAATATTATAAATTTAATTCTTGATCTGATTGATTCCAATGATCCATTAAACAATAATTTGATAAATGCTCGGTTGTAATGCTTTTGACATTTTAAAAGAAAAGTTGAACAAAAAGTTTATTACGACTGGTTGTTATAATTAATTAAATTTTATCCTAAAATTAGTTATTTAAGATTAGGATTGGTAATAGGAGTCAACCGTGTGAGCTGTATTTGGTATGAAAAAATAGAAAAGACGAGTTGATCTATATAAGATTTATAGGTTAAAATATTTGATTTATCTTATATAATTCACATAATTCTGAGGTGACTGGATTTGTATAAATTTAAAAAATATTAAAAAATAAAATAAGAAGTCATTTATAATTTTTAATTTTTAATTTGAATATTTACAAAAATAAGAATTAGTATAAGTATAACTATTAAAAAATAATTGAAAACTATTGATTTAATATAAAAAAATATACTATAAAAAATATATTAAAATCGATAGAAAAATAAAATTTAGATTTTTATTTATAAATATATGATATAAATAAAATAATAAATAAAAATATTAATTATAATCAACATACAAAAAATAGTGCAAAATAATAAAAAATTAAAAATACTTATAGGGTTGCAAGTTCAAGTTAACTTGTACTTTGAACACATAAAACGAGTCTATATAATATACATTTTTACAATATTCAAATTGGATTATACAACAAAATGTAATTGATTTAGATTAATTGTTTATTATATAATGTGAAAGATGCTAAGTTTATTATATATAATATGAAGATTACATTACAGATTTATTATATATATATATCCAAGTCTACTAATAGTCCAAGTAACATAGATAGAAGTATGAAGAGGTAAAAGTTAACAAAAGTTTAACTGTTTGGGAAGAATCACCTAAAACGTCATAAATGTTTTGGAGAATCACTTTTTTATATGAGAGTCATTTAAGGAATTATTATTTTGAGATATGATTATAAAATAGACCAAATAAATTAGACCGGGGTTAGTCTTTAAGTTTAAATTTAACACAATCTTCTAAAAGTCGACTAATGCATTATTATATATGTTGATTAGATTCTTACGAAGTCTTTAAGAGATAATGTATTGAATATTCATTGGGTATAGATTAATATGAAATACTTTAAATTATTTGTTGAACCATTTTGTTTGTGTTGTTCTATAAGTATAATAATCATGTATTAATACATAACTATACATAATAATCATGTATTAATACATAACTATACATAATAATCATGTATTAATACATCTATACAAAGATGTGTGTGTTGAATCATCGTTTAAAGAACATTTTGATGTATAGGTTTTATATACGATCTTGTTTTGTAATCTCATATCATATCTACACAAATTAGTATATATATATATATATGAATTGTGTTTTATATTATTTGAGTAAAATAGTGGGTGCTCCAATTCCACCTTTAATTAAACTCTTTCACTATATATCTTTTACTTCCACAAAACCATAAGGGTTGCCATGAACTAGTTTTACTAATATAAAAATGTTTGATATAAGTACTCTAAAATAGTTTGTTTTAGGAATTTGTAGTTTGTATGTTCCAAATTAATTCAAATATTAACTTATTTAATTTTTTTATTATTATTATTTCTTATATTTTAATATATTTTTTATTATTTTTAGTTTTTTATCTATTTATTTCACTTTTATAGAGACAATTAATTATTATACCATTTTTAATATTTGTAAGGTTACTTTTAATTTTTATATAGTTCAAATTAAAAATAGATTTAAAATTATAAATTAAAATAATTAATATTTTATCATATGATACTATATAAAAGTTACATAATTAAAATTGTAAAAAACAGATTTAATATCACAAATTGAGAAATAAAAATTTAATTAGGTAAAAAATTATAAATTTATAATTATAATAATATACTTTTATCTAAAAGACACAAATTTTATTTATATGATAAAACTTACATTTGTATTTACCAATTATTTTGTTAACTAGTTTATTAAGTATTTTTAATCAAATAAATTAATTTATCGGCTTCAATCTTATAAGTTAGAAATTTATTAATCACTGGGTAACTTATTAGCTAGTTTTCTCAAAGCAATTGTAATTGAATTTATTTTAAGTTTTTCTATTTTTTTCTTAATTTGATGTTATACTAATAAATACATTATTTTTAATAATTAGATTAAGAAATAAATAGATAAAAATGAAAATTATTCTCTACAAATTACTCTTAAAGTAACTTGATCTTTACAAAAAATATATAAGCTTAAACTAACTCTTATAATTATTTATAACATTTTAAGATTGTATATATACAGAGTTATTGATGATAATGAGATTATTGAGAATGAAAATTGAGAGAAAAACAAGAATGGGTGGGCGAGAGAAGTAGTAGTCATTTGGTGTGTTTGTGGACCTTAGAGTAGTTGCATGGAGACACAGTTTTGGATGCAGTGATCCGAATAATTAGTGTTAATGCATGCAGAGGAACGTAGGTTCAAACCTTCTGAATTAGCCACACTTGCACCAAAGAAATTGTGGTTGGGATTCAAACCATTAATGGTTGCATCAGAAGGTTAGTTTCCCGTTGAGTATTCTGGTTTAACCACAGCCATGCTCCAAATCAACAAGCCACTGCAAACTGCCACCACTTGTTTGCTATCAAACCCTAGTATTCTGATTCAATGTCATGAAGATCATTGCTATGTATTCTTCTTCATCACTATATATTGTTTTTTCCTCCTTCATGACAAACCTAAGGTAACATCTTCTCAATCACTACCTCTCTTCATCTTCTTCTTTACTTTATTATATTTTTCTGTTTAGGTCAACACTGTATTATATAGATGCAGGGAATCCCACTTTGCCTAGACATTAAGCTAATAATATTTTATGCTCATAACCAAATTCTTTCCACATGCATAGATTCTGCAATTCCCCTTGCCAAGGGTTTTATATGTATAACAAAACTTTTCCTCTCAATATATAAAACAGTTTTATACTCTTGACTGAGATTCGACTAGTTTTTTGTCTTTATAATTAGAAATCTAACAAATGGTTTGTAAGTAATTAATTATTACAAGAATTTTGCTTAAATTCACAGATAGCATAGACTCTTTTTCACACTATTGTTTAATTATAAATAATTATGTATAGTAACATTGTTAATTTCTTAAATAATTACTTGAAAATTGTACCTTATTTTTTAAAAGAAAATGGTGGACATACTAAGCAAAATCTACCCAAACAATGCCAATTATATTTAATTTTTAAAAAATAAATAAACAGATTGAAAATAAATATTATTAAATGTTGATCTTGCATAGGTGTGTATAAACTATTTAGGTGTAATATGGGCTTCTTTTTAATTGATTGATAGTGCATGAAAATTCAATTTTATTACGAAAGTTAATAATGTTACCATATATAGAAATGTATTATTTATATATAACAATTTAAAGTCTTTATAATATTGGTGTATTCTAATTATTTTTAAAATATTATATATATATACATATACAATAAACGAATTACAGAAATACTTTTATAAAATAATTTTTTAAATTCCTTAACAGACGATATAGTTTTTAAACATGCTTATTGCATTATAATTTTACTTATAAAAGAAATTTAAAATAAAAAAAACTTGTGAATCTTAATTAATACTACAAAGTTTATCTGATAAAATCTTTTTTTAATAAGATTGAAGTTTAGTAATTAATAAATATTTTAAAAAAATCAAATATTTTTTATGTCAATTTTAATAATTAATTATAAGTAATTTTAATAAATAATTTCCATTAAAGATATTGTAAGTATATTGAAAATTGAAGTCTTAAGATAATTGGGAGCATCTAAGGAGAAAAAAAACTCACTACAACTGAGCTTGTGGTTTTTAAGTAAATTCTTATTTAAAAACATGACATCAACTATATATATATTTTTAAATTACTTGTCTATTTATACGATAATAAAAATTAGTTAATAGTTACGTCTATTTATAGAAACACTTCAAAATTAAAAAAAAAAGTCATTTTAACTCTTAATATATTACTTTGCAAAACTGTTAGTCAAATACAGAAAAGTAATAACATAATCTTATCAACCCAATTTTTTCCACTAAAATATAATTTATGTAAAAAAATTTAAATAAAAATATCACTTCTTATTACTTACAAAGTTTAATGTTGTAATTATTCTTATTGGTCGTAATTTTTTTAATCTCGTCATTGATGTCAATTTTATCTATGATTAAGTTTTAAAAATGAATATAATATTTTTTAATAGTCAGTGAAATTTTTTATTTATAATTTTTCATTCACAAAACTCAAAACAAACTTTGTAAACCTAATTTCACTCCTATTTTCAACCTTTTATTGTATCAGAATCGTAAATAAGTATATTTTTGTGTGTAGATTTTAATTACATTGTCATTATTTGACGGATAAAGGGTACAATCAGTAGTTTGGTTTTGACTGAACATAAGGAAGAGTTTGATGTTCCGTTGAGATGGCCTAATAGGCTCTTCCTCTCTTCCGCAATTCTTGGTCTCTATCAGTGTCCCCGTTTTCAGCTAAGGTCTCACGCTCTTTCTCTCTCAGCTAAAGTTTCAAGCTTCGATTCAATGACTGTACTTAGTCGTAACGGGTCACCTAATTATTCTCTATCCATTTTTTCCTTAAGAAAATTTATTCTTGATTTTCCTTCTGCTTCTTGTTTCTTTATCTCTTCTGTTCTTGGTAGGCTATTAATTTTATGTATGATCGTCATCATTATCATTATTCTTTTTATATTAATCAATGCTAATATGAACATGATGTAATCAAATGACTTTTTCCCTTTGTCCTGTTATCTGTTCCCTTTGACGGGGTTTGTTTGTTTTCCAAGAAATTTTCTTAACTGGCTCTTCCTATGGTCATCATGGTTTGATTGATCAACTTTTGTTGAAAGTCACGAGAAGTATGTGCAAACGAAATAACGGGCAACTATTGTAGACAAGTTTTCCTTTTCCATGACTCACGGGAAAATTTCTAAATCTTTTTGCTGCAGTTTTTGTTGAGTGGGGATTCCACTCTCCTTTAGTGTTTGCTTCAAATGGGGTTCCTTTATTGTTGTGGGGGCGCTCATGCATTGTGTGTTTGATGCAGTTTGGTACTTTCAACAAGTTGATTGGATGGGATTTACTTTCTATTTTGGTTCCTTGGCTGGTTTGGTTTCCTCGTATAACGTCGCTACCCCAACCAAAGAAATTCAATGGCTGGGGTCTGTCTTCACTGGCGTCTTCTTCTGTGTTGTTGTAAGTAAAATGAGTTCTTCATCAATTTCTCAGTGTCTTTTATGTTGCAAATACCTCCTATATCTCTATGGACCAAATTAGGATTTTGAAGGCTTGATAGAGGAGCAGAAAATGGAATATTATTTTATGATCATCACAAGGAAAAGAAGAAAATAAGGAGGAAAGGGTTGGGGAGGGATTAGGGATATGATTTTTCTTAAATTGAAATAAGATGGCTAATGACGAATATAGATGACAATTATGCATAGTATCATCCAAAAGCAGGATCAGTTATATGGGATATGAGATTCATGGAGTAGGAATCGCTATTAGTCTTTTGATACTAATGCTATAGGTTTAGGATGCAACTCGAGGAGTAGACATCTTCAAAGGGTGATGTTATTTATTGAATAGCCTAGTTTATGTGGTCTACGGTGAAGAAGTAGAACAACTATTTCAATTGAATAGGAGCTTGAATTCTGGTGTGTTCTTTATGGTTAAGTTATTGGTGAAGGCTTTGTAGATACGAGGCCAAGTGGGTAATTTTGGGATATCCTCGGACTGAGGCTGTGCTTATTATGGTTAGGATAGAAACATTCTTTTTCAAGTGCTCTGCTGGCTTCTTCAGTTCAATAAATATAGTTCACTAATTATGTACTTTAATATTGCTCCCAATATAGTTTTTCTGAGATGATGACCTCGTTGCTTTAACATTAGGGTTTAATGCCTTTCACTACATCTGCATGATTTGCTTTTCAGTATATATTTTGAAATTCTGATGAGTGCATTTATTGCTTCATGTTGGATTTTCACTTAAAAACTACCTGAAAATGCCTTTGAAAGTAATTTCTGATTCGCTATATCTTAGTCTAGGTAGAAATGAACTCTAACTATTTTTTTTTGTAGCTTCAGATCCTACAGTCTTACACTTTTAGTTATTTGAGAGTGTAAAAGCTTTAACTTTTAGATTTTTATACATTCAGTGTTATTTCATTACCTTTTCTTGTTGCTCTCATTATACACACACACACACACATATATATATATATATGGTCAGTTTTAGATGAATGGGGAAATAATACTCAAAAAATTATAGTCTTGGAGATTATTATGTTTAACAATTGATCCTTTCCTCGTCTCCTTCTTGAAGGTTTATAGATTGACTGCTATTTTGAGTTCTCTGTTGTTCACGCGATATGGCAAATTGAGCAGTGCAGAGAAAATTGAATGGAATAACCGGTAAAATGAACTGTATAAAATATTTTTGTTTTTATTTATTTTTGTCTATAATTGAATTTTTATGTTAACTTTAAGACGTTTTGCCCATGCAGGGGATTCTCAACAGTTCATGCTCTGTTTGTATCATTTGCGTCTTTTTACCTTGTGATTTTATCAGATATCTTCAGTAAGGATTTACAAGAAGAACTTGTTATTACTAGATCGTCTACTTTCTCAAATTCGGTACTGGGGGTATGTTGAAGACTACAAGCAAAAATGAACTTGTTTGATTTGTCAGATGTTGATTTTAAATTCTTTTTCATTCTAATTTCTGATTATATTTGGGGTAAAATGATCATGATGCATGTGAGGGTATGAATAAAATATACAGACTGAAAAGAGGAATGTTATTACTTGTTATTGTAGTATTTTCTGTTTATAGTTTAATATCATGTAGTTCTGCTGTTATTAATCTTCTTTAGGTACCAAATAAATCATGCTGAAGCCTAGATTTGTTGAAGTTGTAGTGCTTTTAAAATGAGTCTGTGTCTTTTCTTATGGAACATTCAGTTCTAGATTCTGTAGCTTTTATAATAAAAGCAACAGGGACAAAACATTTTCTGTTGTGCTCTTTGGAAGAGAAAAGACTCCTGCATGCTTGGTGCACCCCTCATTTGTGCACTGTAAATATGGTAATTATTTTGACAAGTATTGCTTGTTGGGATCCAGAGTTAGAAATGTCAAGGAAACTTTTAGTTCCATATTGATCTGATGCGCATGCTGGTGGTGCATTCTTAATCTTAGTACCATGTTGCTCTTACTTTAATCTTTCTGTTTCTTTTTTGATATTTTTTATCCCTCTTATTCTTATTGGTAACATTTTTGTTTTACACTAGAAAGTAATGATTGTCCTGTTGGCTTATTTTTTTATGTTGTCTTCTATAATATTCCCCTCTTTTCACAGATTTCTATAGGTTATTTTCTAGCAGATCTGGCAATGATTATTTGGCATTTTCCAGCTTTAGGCGGTCTGGAATATGTAAGTTGAAAACTAGATATGCTGTTTAATATATTATCTAATATTAGATAATATTAGATATGCTGCTTTTTGCGCATTGAACTCGGTCTCCAGGTTTTCTGTTTAGAAAGTGATAAACTAACTTCATTTATTCGTATTAAGGTTTTACACCACGGGCTGTCCATGTTCTCAATTATTCAATCTTTGCTAAGTGGTCAAGCTCAGATCTACATCCTAATGGTTCTCTTTTCTGAGAGCACAACTCCTTTTGTAAATCTAAGATGGTAATTCTGTTGTTCGGACTTTGATTTTGTCTTTTCATGTACGAGAGTCAATTTTGACTTGTTACATTAATTGCATATATACAGGCACTTGGACATTGCTGGTCTTAAGAGCTCCAAACTTTACGTATGGAATGGCGCTGCATTGTTCTTCGGGTGGTTGGTACTGCATAATATACTTTTAGTCTCAATTTTAATTCCATTATAATAGTATCAGAAGGAATTGCTTATGGGGTTTTTCTTTTGGTTCTGGGTGAGTTATGTATTAAGACAAAAGGAACGAGTAGTGATGGTGATAACAATAATTGGAAGGGATAATCAAACAGGTGCTGACAAATGCATACTGCATATTGCGTGCCTAAATAGGAAACATTATGGAGATATTTTTCCCCATTCTTATTTCAATATATATATTTTAAATACATCACATATAATTTGGGTGGATCACTTGAGCTTTAAAAGACTTCTTAAAAAAATCAAGTTAGGTAGGTTGATTATAGCGTTTAAATATGAATATGATGCAATTCTCGTCCAACTAAGAAATAAAGGAGCCAATAAAAGTAGGAAAAGATGAGTTGCAATATATAACATGAATGAACCAGCCAATAATAGAGAGAGAAAAGGAGCCTTCAACAGATTGGAAGAAAAGCTTTAATGCTCCACCAAGTTGCTTTATATAGATGCAAATCGGTTCATGAGTGAGATAGAAAGAAATATGCGACCGTTGCTGAAGGAAAAGCGCAATTTGTGATTGATAGAGAAGAATCAAAGCAGGACATGGAGGCTTTCATATCTAGATTGATAATGGAATGAGGATTAACAACTAGTATCGTCTTCACATTAGCATTTAACCATCAAGTTCAGGATGGATTGGTGTGATTCCTCTATGCCTTGGCACCAAAATATGGAACCATGGACAAGAAAGACACGAGAGAAAAGCAAACAAATTGACTACTCAATGTGAGGCCTTAATTATTGACTAGAGGGGACACTAAAGGCCTCTGCCTTTTCATCCCTTGGATAGCAAGGTCCTTCATTTTTGGATTGAGATGCAAAATGATTTGAGGGCTTGTTGGACCCTAGATACCCAAACAAACATCAAAGGGATGGGTTTATCAGAGTTAATTTTTTAACCAGCAAACTCGCCTACTTAGTTGTAAACTCGCTAGTTAGCATGAGTTTTCCTTGAGTTATGGTGTCTACTCTAAATCAGCAAAAAAAGAGTTCACCAATGAGTTAACCCGTGTTGTGCATGAAGACTTGTAAACTCAAATGAGTTCACTCACAAGTATGATAACCAAGGTAACAGCAGTGACGGTTGGGTGGGGTGTGCCAGCAATGGAAATAATGTCAGTTGTAGTAGTGTCGGGGTGACAATAGTGATGCAATGATGCTAGAGGCGGTACTAAACACAGTGATGGTAGCAACAATGACAATGCTGACAATGATAGTGGTAATGGTTTGTGGTGATATTGGCATTAAAAATGGTGATGGTAGCACAATAATGATAATAGTAGTTTTGGCAGTGATAACTTTAGTTGTAGCTATAACAACAGTGGTGGTTGTGTGGTGAGACTATGACAGTGGGTGGTGATGATGATTGAAATAAGGGCTGTGACAATGGCTCAGTCCTTGTGGCATGCATAGATAGTGGTTGTAGCAATGAAAGTAAGAGTAGTGGTAATATTGGTGGTTCCAATTGTCGAGTTTGAAATCATGGCTATGCTGCCAGGACAACAATTGTAGAAGTGCTAGTGGTGGTTCGATACTGTGCAGTATGAAGCAAGGGTGAAAAGGGAGGTTTTATTTGCTCCTAACCCAACTCCTCCCATTCGATAAATCTTTGAACTAATGAATAAGATAAGATTAGCAAATAGGATAATTTGTTTATCCATCCTATTGCACGCCAAACAATACATTAAAAATTGAAAATAGGATATGATTGCATATCTTATCCTATCTACTTTATCCTGACAACCAAGGAAGCCCATTTTGGTGTCTTTACCTAACACCTTAAGCTTTTAGGATTATGGATTCTTGTTATGATTGTAAAGTCCCTATAACCAAGTGATTTAGATTTTGATCTATGCACTTGTTCTTCTAAGTAAAAGTTGAATTCCACAGGGTAGTTGGTTGGCTAATGCATTGTCCACACTTCAAACTAGGAAGGGCTATTTGCTTGAAGGGGACATATTAGAGATATTAAAAGCTATTTATGTACCTTCACTTATCTGCTAAGGGTCTTTTTGTTTTTTTTGCTAACTCCGGTTGCATGATGTCCTGTGTGAACAAACACATTTCAATGCTCCGATTTTTCAAGGTAAAGATTTTTTTCACTTCAGTCATGAGATGACTGTATGATCTTGAATAGAAACAAGCTGTTATATGTTAGCAAACAGTTCAAAGTTTGTTGTGATCTGGTTCTTATTCTAATGATTGTAATGATGGAAGTGTGGAACAAATTTACTTGGTGGTTCGAAATACAGATATTGTCTTACTTTATACCTTTTTATATCTTTTGTGCTGCAGATTGCAAGGATTTTCCTATTTGTGTTCTTTTTTATCCACATGTGGACCCATTTTGATGAGGCAAGCGTTTTCTCTTTGATTCCCCAGCACGCATAACTTCCCAATTCTCCTTTGATTATCCTTTAGGAAATAAAATCAAACGTTTTGCTCCCTAATTTTCAGGTCAGAAAGATCTTCCCATTGGGTTTTTACAGCTTGCTTGTGGTGCCTCCTGTATTGACGACGATGAATTTGATTTGGTTTTGGAAGATTGCCAAGGGTTTGGTGAAAACTCTTTCAAAAGCAAAGCATAGCAAGTGAGCCTACTAAATGGTCACTGAATTGATTTAGTTAGTACAGTTGTGATTAACTTTTTTTTTCCTCATATTATTCTAAAAAATTCAGTACGGTACATGCTGTATATTTGCCATTAAGAAATTGAATATATTGTTGTGATTACATACATGTATTCTGAATCAGTAAAGAAAGCAAGAGTTAAAACCACGGAGATACATGTCATCACATAGTTCAAACATTCTCCTTTACCATAATGACATTGGATTGAATACAACTGACGCTTCTGTTTCATTCCTGTACTGTTTATTATCTATAAAATGGCTTGAGGTATGGTAAGGCTATTGCGTTAGCTTAATACTGCGTGCCTTAAAAAGTTCATTATTTCTTGGTAAGAAACCTTAGTCAAAGTTCAGTGCACTCTTGAATGCTTGCTTTACCTACTTTGAGAAATCAATTAAATCTTGTTACTATTTCTGAAAGGCAAAGATCTGAAGTGCTTAGCATTTCCCAGAATGATCTTTTTAGCAAAGGGTAAAGTGCTTCTTTGGAGTTAAAGATGACAAACTTAAGCTTGGAGTAGTTTTTCATTTTGCAGACTTTTGTGGAAACTTGATTTCAGTCACAATATTTTAAATAAATTTACTCTTTTAAGTTTGAAGGCCCAATGATCTTTTCAGTCTTTTATGTCTTCCTTGGATCAGAGAGAGTTTGGAAGAGAAAAAAACACAGAAAGGGAGTTTCTTTTTTGCACCCCATATTTTTTTCCTGTACCTCATGAAAATTTTTATTTTATCCCTTGGATGGTCTAATTTAAAAGTTACTTTTACATTTTATAATCCAAAATTTATATTTATATAACAAACTTTCAGATCATGTAATCTGAAAATTTTAAATTGTATAATTTAGAGGTCTTTTAGTTTATATGAAAGTATTTTTTAATAAAAAGCTTATGTAATTTGAAAAGATTTCTAGATTTGGAGTACATTCATTATTTTGTCTTGCTTTCTTCTTTTTGAATCACGTCTTTTTTTTTCATCTTCATTCTCAGTTATAACTATAAGTGGTAGTATAGTTTTGTTTTTTACTCATTTTTATAAAAGTACAAATAGAAATAATGAGATACATAAAGAAATTCTCAAAAGAAAAAGAGAAGTTATTTATATTGAAAGAAAAATAATAGAAATGAAAAGAAAGTAAATATATTTATTTACTAATAGCATTTTTATTTGTCTTTTATATCAATAACTTATTTTAATTATTTATATTATCATAATAAAAAATATAAAAATATCAATAAAAAAGTTAATGAGATATTATATGTCTATAATATTTTATTTGTATTTATGACATGTTTAATTAATGATACGCATTTTTAAAACTTTTTGTGTCATCTCTTTGGCTTCTAATTTAAGAAGTATTAAATTGAAGTCCAAGATAAGAAGAAATGAGAATACAAGAAAGCAGCAGCCAGCATTTTTGAGATAAACTTTTTATTTAGAAATCTTTGAATGGGATTTGCTTTCCGACCAAAACCAAATTCTTTATTTGTTTCACATGTGAGTTCATAAAGAAGAAACCACTCTATGTTCGGAGTGTTTCAAGATATTTAATAAAATTAAATTATTTCAATAATCAATTATATATGAATACTTATTTGTTTATTGTTGTTTCGAAGTGTTTCAAGATATTTAAGAAAATTAAATTATTTCAATAATAAACTAAACAATATCCAATTAATTATCTATTATTGTTATAATAAGATACAACTTATCAGTTTTTTTATAAATTTACAGAAAATTAATTTTTCAGATAAATTTTTTTCCCGTGGATCTAACAAAAAGATCAGCTTTTCACATATGAATAAAAAATACCTTAAAAATTTACAAATTTCCATATTCATAACAACTTAATTTTTAGATTTTTTTTATAATAAATTTTACATCAAGTTCCGAAAATCTAACTTATTTTTATTAAAAAAACAACTGAAAATGAAAAAAAAAAAAAAAGTCCTTAAATACAAGACTTTGTATACAGATTCTTATTGGTTAAAATAGTATTTTTCAAGAATAAATTAAAAATTAAACTTTTTTATTAATTATTAAATATTATTTTATTATTAATAATTATAAAATAAAATATATAAACTTAATTCTAAAATCAATTCAATTTTTTTTATTTTATTTATATTGAAAGTAATATTAAGAACAAGATCTAAACAAAACCTGACAACTGTTTCTGTGGTCCCTCTATGAAAAATTAAAATGGGTATATAAAATTTTATTGACATGGGTCCACGTTCTTCGTATCCATGTTTCAACTTTTCTTAATACATGCATACCTAAATTCAATTTTAGCATCCTAGGAAATAAAATAACAAGAGTTTAATTCATATTTGGTTTGACTTCTTAATCACAAATTTGTGATGTATATTTAAGTTGAAATTATGCAATAATTTCTTTTCTTTTAAACGTTGAACTAATTCAATAAGTAGATGAAATATTTCTTATTATATGCACATTTATTTCATTTAATCAAATTTTAGATTTAACATATTTAAGTGAGATGATATTAAAATGGTTTAATTGATTAAATGTAAGAAATAAATATAAATGAAACTAAAAATATGACCATAAGAGACTGAATATTTTATTTTAAAATAAAATATTAAATTTGAACAAAATAAAGAAACCAAAATTATATTTAAGTCTATTTAATATACATATATATGTATAATAAATAAAATAAAGAAGGTTATTTATTACAGATATAAATATAAATATTTTGATACATATATTAATTGGAAAATTGACCACCATTCCTTCTAAAAGATAGGTCCACCACTTTTATAATAAAAAGTTGAATTTGTTACATATTTGACTTGAGAGCCCTTACCCATAAATAGTTTGTGGAAGATAATCCATCACCTTCAACCCTCTCTTCAAAAGTCTCTTTCTTCATACACAATTTCAATGAAGTTTTAAATTATTTCCACTCTTATTTTATTTTACATACATTTCATTATATTACATTATATTTTTTAAAAAAATATTTTAAAAAATCATAAATATTTTCAAACTTTAAAAAGTATATGAATTTAATCCATAAAAATTATTATGTTTTTTAAAATTAAAAAAGTTTCATTTTTGTAATTTTAATTTTTTATAACATTCTTTAAGCTTCAAAAAATAACTTTTTTTGGAAAATGGCACGTAACCCCTCCTGCACCTTTTGTATCCAATCCAAAGGATCATAAAATCTTACAAGTCGATAAAATTACTTCAAATATTCTAATTTCTTGTAAAATAAATTTATTGACATTAAACTACAAAAAAATTATAATTTAAAAAAAAAACTTTATAAGTCATAACAATATTTCGTAATCTTTTAAAACCTGTAATATTTTCATGCTATTTAAAATCTCGTTCCAATTAATTATCTGAAGAATCGTAAGCATTTAATCTCCACCATTAGATCAATCTAACTTCTGCAACTGTATGTGAATATGTAAGGCATGTAATGCAACTTTCTTCTTAATTTCTTCTCTTTCTTTTTCACAAATTCTTTCATCTCCTACTACTTCTCTAACATCTCACAAGTCTATGTTATGTTATTTAGTATGTGCTTGACTCTTTTGGAAGTACTTAGTATGTGATCTAAGTTTTTTTTACAAGTTGTTCAAATATAAACAGTTTTACACACACATAAATATATTATATATTTATATTTATATTGTTGACAAAAAAATTATATTATAAAAATATTATAATATTTTTTCAATTTTTAATTAAGCTAAAAATGACCTGTTGATCTAACATAGAGTCAGACCAAACTAAAAATTGTGACCCGTTTTAAAATATAAGTGACTGTGAAATTTTTTGAACCTGATCTGTAAGAACACAGACTGGGCCGCCCGTCGCCCGTTTTGACAAAATCCGACAAGTGAGAAGCGTGTCTGTGGTGTGTGCGTGCATGTCAATCCAAATTCCTGGGACCCACACGACTCCCTCTGACTCATCAACCCTACCCTTACACCTTTCGCCGTTAATAACCGTTACCTAAAGTTGTTGATAATGACAAAGACGTCGATCCACTCCAAAAGTGACGAGTATTTGTACGTAGCAACTCCGTCAACCTACACTTCCTCCTCCGCTCTTTCTCTCACCTTCTACTTTGTCTTTCTTTTTCTTCTTTTCTCTCCCTTCATTTTAAGGTAGAATTTTTTTGTATGAAAGTAACTAGATGCACACACAAAGATTCTTTTTCTCTTTCTTAGGATTTTATATTAAATTATACTTTACTAGTTGGCGAGTCCTTTTTTGGAAGTTGCTACTTTTGAGCACCGATTTCAGTGACCAATATGTTTTGAATGTTTCAGATGAGAAGGGAGATGACGGGTGTTGATTTTTCACGGTGGTAACTTTACTGGGCAGTGTTGATTTTTTGTGATGCTGGTGTTTTTCTCATAAAGTTTCGATTTTTTTTATCTGGGTTCTGGAAAAATGTGGGGTAGGTGGCGATGGTGTGCTGGTAGCGGTTTTTTTAGGCAAAGGGTATCTGCATTTGGTAGTGTTAGCCATGGTTATGGGGAAAAGCTTCATCCTTTCGATCCTCCTTTGTTGGGGTTGAGGGGTGTGGTGGAGGTGATGTGTGGTGGAAGAAGGGGTGGTTGTATGACACCTTTATCTTTTTTGTTGAACCAAATAAAGAGGGGTGTATCGACTTCAACTGGGGGTGCTGGTGGTTTCAGCGATGGTAGTGAAAGAGAAGATTCTATATCTTTCTCTGAAGCCAAGAAGCTTATGAGGTTGGTGAATGTAGAGTCCCTCAAGATGAAGCTTGGTATGGAAGGGAAGGAAGTTATTTGCTATTCTGAGCTTCTTGAGGCCTGTAAGAGCATGGGGATTGCCAGAAGTCATGAGGAGGCTGCAGCATTTGCCAGGGTTCTTGATGAGGCTGGGGTTGTTCTCCTCTTCCGGGACAAAGTGTATTTGCATCCTGATAAGGTGAGATATTGTGATTGATTTGAATTGCTTATGTTTGTGCTGGCATAAGAACATCGTTTGTGTTTGTGGGGCTCACGAAAAGCATGGCCGGATCTAAGTATATAACAGTATATTTACATACCGTAGGTGCAATAGATGCCAATTCTTGCATCTTTTCCTGCTTTTTAGTGTGAGGGTCCTCCCTGACCCATGTGTTACATATCTCTTTTCACAGAGAAATATTATATGGATTTGTAAAGAAAAAAATTCGAATGGGTTGTGACTTGTGTAGCATCCTCCCTTTTAGGCTGTAGGTGACTCTTGGGGATTCTGTTTGTGAATCTTCAGTTTATCCTGCATATACACTTTTGCACTCTTCATATTTTATCCTGAAATAATTTCATGATTCAACCTTTGGCTTAACTCCATGGTGGATGGGAGTAATTTTTTTCATCTATCAATTGATGATTCAAATATGAATTCTCTTACTTTTATGCTTTGTGGTGCCCCCTTTCTCTTTCATTGTAATTTTAGGTAGTAGAGTTGATCAAGTCTGATTCAGGTACATGATTTTGCTGAAATAGAGAGAACAAACCGAGTTTAGAAACTTTAAGCACATTGGCTTTCAAGAACTCTTCTAAGTTATTTCATTGCATCCTCTCAATGACATCAACGTTTTAGATCCAACCTCTCTTTTCATTATGCATGTCCTGTCATGATAAAGATATCGACAAGACTAAAAAAAAATACTATGTTTACAAACTTTCTCAGGCTCATTACTCCTTGATAGCTTTCTTTACTTCAGTTTTTTATCTATTAGCCACCCATTTATTCAGATTGTGGAATATTGTTTTCGGATGCAGAATATTAACATCATTTTAATTTTCTTCTTCTTCCTGCCCTGTAAATCTGCTAACTTACCATGTTGCTACATGCGTTTTTTTCATCCTAGAATATTATAAATGGCAAAATAGACATGTCCTGTCTCTATAGAGGCCTTATAAATTATAATGGATTTTGCAAGTACAAAATTGTAATATTTTAGTTTAGTCTTCTATGTGCTAGTTATGCAAAAGGTTTCAAGACATAGTTTGGTATAGATTATTCATTTGAACAACTTTACTGGTTTGGGGCTGATGCATTCAATAATGAAACATGATAGGCAGTAGCGTTCTTGAAAACTTCCAATATTGTCAGGTATAGCTAATTAGTTATGTTTCAAGCTGTTTGTCATGGCTTATCATACCTAAACCTGCTTCAATGCAGGACTACTCTTTCTCTTGTCATTTGAACTGGCTACTATGCATCAAACTAAACCACAACAAAATCAGTAGAAAATAATACATGCGACTCCTTAAGTTCTCTATATGGTGTGTTTGGTCTGGTATAAATTGTCTGCTGCTGAATCTTAGCAGTATGTTTGTTTGTTAAAACTTTATCTGATCAACCAACATTTTTGTTGCTGAAATGAACTTCAGGGAACAGTTTTGAGAAAGACATTAGAGAAAGTAATATGCAATTCAATTGTCTGTCATTAACTGATTATGTTTCTGTTGTATGGACAATGTTGTGTGGTTCAGGTGGTGGATCTGGTTCGAAGAGCTGTTCCACTGGCACTGACTGCTGACAACGATCCTATGAGGGAGGAGTTGAAGATTCTGCAGCAGAAGAAAGAGGAAATTGATGTGTTGGCACATAAGCAGGTGCGGCGCATCCTCTGGTCTGGACTAGGATGCAGCATAGTGACTGTCAGCCTCTTCTTCCGGCTAACATTCTGGGAATTTTCATGGGATGTAATGGAACCAATTGCATTTTTTACCACAACCACAGGGTTGGTCATAGGCTATGCATACTTTTTGTTCACTTCAAGAGACCCTACATACCAGGACTTGATGAAGAGGCTTTTTCTTTCAAGGCAGAGGAACCTTTTCAAGAGGCATAATTTTGACATTGAGAGATTCAAGGAGCTTCAGTGCAAGTGCAAAACACCTTTACATGCTAGTACCGTTTTAAAAAATCGCATTGGGGTGGAACTGGATCTTGAAGATGCTTTACATAGAGATTAACATTTTCAGGAGAATTTGCAATTATTTTTAAAGATATATTATAGTTAACCTCGTTCCCCTTGTTTTAGTGTTGGTGGGGAGAGATTAAACTAACTATAATTTTGACTTCTTTATTTGCCTCATCTTCTTAACAATGCATGAAGATTATGTTCTATTCCATTTGCTGATGGCACTTTATTATTCCGAGTACGAGTCATGCGGAAGGAACCTAGTCTTGGAATCTTTCTTAGTTGCGTTTCTGCTTCCACGGTTCTGTCGGAACTGTTGGAATGAATATATCTCAACTGGTCTGAAGTGAAAAGAAATTTCACTACAAAAAATAAAATCGTGGTAAAAGGATATGCTTGGACAACCTACGTGTACGGTTAACCTAGTCCTTCAAGTATTAATGCTACATATTTTGATTTATTAAATTGAGATCAAATCACATTAAGAACTAAATAATGTCCAAAACTACATAAGTTATATATTTAAATAAAAATGCAAAACATGTAATTAAAGTCATTTTATAAAAAAAATTCTTTACGAAATTACTTAAACTAATGATATATCACATTCTATTATATTTGTTATTTATCCAACGGAATTATATGAATAATTAAGAATTTATTAGAACTAAATGGGAACAATTAAAACAAGAGGGATCAAAGTTAGATACAGGACAAAATATAAAATCTAAAAGTAATAAAGCAAAACAAAGCATTTACTGTTAAACACTTGGAACTGTTACGAAATGACTCGTATGTTCAAATATTATCATTACTCAAGACAGCTAACATTGTAGTGAAAATGCAAAAGACCACAAATAGTTTTTCACAAGCGGGATCCATAAAAACCTGACGCATAAACTTTGTTACAGAACCCTATACATGTTACCTTTCCTATATATTAAAAAGTCACACTCTAGACAATTTAGCAGTTCAACCACAGAATCTTCACTGGATCCCTTGAAGTGTTCCAAAATATTGCTCAACGTAGCCTGAAACCAATAAAAACATTTCCTTACAATTATAATAAAAAAGTAAAGCCTATATAAATATAAATATATATATATATATATATATCAGAAAGTCGTCAGAAACATAAACAAGTCTCCGCTTACCCCTTCATCAAGGTTCTTCATCCACTCTACAACAGAACTCTCTGTAGCCTTCAATTTAGTTGAATTTACTTCTTTCATTTCACTGACCTTTTGTCGTTTTCTTGTGAATTCCCCTTCACTGGCAACTGAAAAGTCCTGTTCCTCAGAACTGTTGACAAGTAAAGAAGGTATCTCATCGATTTCTAAGTAGCGTTGTTCAGCCAAACTTTTGGCATAAATATCATCTTCACAATGCCTGTCAGGACATGTTTCTAAAGTAGAGTCTGACAAATTTGAAGCATTCCGAGCAATTTCATCATCTTTCCCGGCCTGTTTACTTCCAGATTGAATTGTTTCCAAGGATAACTTACGCAATGACAAATAAGTCTTGATGTGCTGATAACTTATCTGCACCATAACAAATTATTCAATCGCAAATTCAATGGAGCAATAAGCAGTTCTTCAACCAGAAGTCACATGTGATACTTAAGCTCTCCCTATTCAGGTTAATGACTTTATCTCCATTTATTTCATGGAAATTACCTTCCAATGTTGTCAGGGTTTAGGGGCATTTCCATTTCAGAAGTTAATGATTAATATTTACAAATTACAACGTAAAAAAACCTTAACATGAGAGAAAAATGGTATCTCGTGGGTAGAAACTTTTGAAACCTGGCTACACAACTAAAGCCATGGTCTACAAATTCTTTCTACACTTAGTTGTGGCTGGCCTTGTCCATTGACTCTTACATAGTCTGATTGATCAATTCATGACCATATAATCAAGAGAGAGACATGATTCTGGAAAAACAACCACATATCTACAAGTTCGAATAATTTTCAGGAAACAAAAACAAGTAAATCCAAAATCATGAAGTTGTCACCATGGAGGACAGAGCAGTAGAACGAAATACATTGGACCATATATTTGCATAAATACCAAGATGTACTCAAATCACGTAGGAAATCAGTACCCACATCTTCTGGCAATTCATTTTTTATAGGCTTCAGCTTGTCTGTAGATCCAACTTTTGAAATCGCACCCTGAATTTCTGATATGATCTCTTGTGTCAGTCCTATCATCTTGCTGAATCTAACCCAATCAAAAGGTAATCCTTCTTGAGCAGCTTCCAGCAGATATTCAGCAACAGTTTGTTCTTTTATAGGAGCCGATCTACCTGGTAAGTTCTGAGATTATGGAGAGAGGAGTCAGTAGAGAAAGTAGTTATACAGTGAAACGTGTGAGGCATAGATCTTCGTTAGTAACTACATACTAATATGACATACAACAATCTCATGAAGTTATACAACGAAATTGTGAAGCATAGATCTTAATTAGTAACAGCAAATTCGAATGACATACAGCAATCTCATGAATAGACAGACCATCCTCATGCCACTTTTTCCATGCTTCTAACTTTGCTGAAGTCAACTTCTTGGATTTGTTGATTAGTGGAGATACTTTCGTTACTTCATTAGTTGGCAAACTTGCAATTGGGACCCTTTCTTCCCCATCCAATGCTAGGTTTAATCCTTGTGACAGTTTCCGAATAACTTGAAGAAAATGATCTCCATATTTCGTCACCAGGTGCTGTACAATGTTGTTTGAAGTTAGCATTTCAAATGACAGAAAGACAGAAGGTATAAAATAAAAATGGCTTCAGTTATCTGAAGACATGTTTACAGGCCAAACAAATTTGACAATAGTGATCATTGGAAAGTAAACTATTGTCAAGAGATTGCTTATTGGAGGATTAACTAGTTCACACTTCATGCAACAATAATTTCTCCCCTATTTGGAAATCTAGCAAGCCATTTCGTAGTATTGCAATAAACCTTCTTTGTTGGGATTTCTCCATACACGTAATTGATGCCAAAAAATTTATATTTACTAAAGCTGAATTAGGAAATTAATAAATAATTTATGTTTACTATAGCCATTTTGATGAGCTTTGCAATTTACTAATCTAAATTCTACTGCCATTCAACTTGTTCCTGCTTTTTCTTCTTGAACCATTGGACTGGTGCATTTTACAAACATCTTCAAAACATAGAAGGGATACCTGATTTACACCATCAATGTTTGCTAGTCTTGCTTTTGTAGATGGTCTTGTCAAAGCAATTTTCCTGATCGTTTGATCACCACATATAGCATATCTACGAAGAAGTACAAGAGCTTTATGAGATTAAACTATGGATGAAATAAACTAAGAATAAATATCCAAACTGTTAAAAAATAAAAACTATACGGAGCTGTTCCAACACTTCTTGCAAGCTCTAATCTTTCTTCCAAAAGCATGTGGTGAAGCTTTCTCTCAGCCTGAGTAGAGAAGTACATGTATAGCACAAAGATTTAGAATTAACACATATGTATAATGTCTCTTACAAACAAAAATTGAAAACAATAAGATGCTGTTTATCTTTGTTTTATCTTTCATGGGTAAATGGCTTATTTATCTTACATATACAAATAATTGTCAACCACTTATTCAAGAAATTGATGATTAGAAGAAAAGGAAAGAAAGAAAAGATGCCGTATAAAGATAAAACCACTTAATTACCAACCTCTGAAAAACCTTCTAATTCTGAAGTGGATGATAAAGTTTTGAATTCTTCTTTGGTGTTTCCATCATCTTCTCCAAGCATCTCAGCAGTCAAAGTCAAAACCAAAGGAGGTTGATAATCTGGTCTAGAAGAGGCCAAAAATTGCTCTCCTTTTGGACTGACACTGATTCATGAAGAAAAATTTTTGCGTTTAATTATAGCTGTGAAACACTAAAACACTAAGAAACTCAAAAGTTACATAATAGATGTGTTTTGACATTTTTAGGTCCCCAATTACGAAAATTTATAATAGAAGTAGAATGCCCAATTAGAGAAGTCCGGCTCTGTTAACAGACTGGGTGATGAAGTGGACAAGGGAAAGAAACATATAATTAGTAGTAGTTAGGGGGAGGATAAACAGGGAGTTGGAAGGGGATAGAACAGCTTTTGGAATGTTAGAAAGGGAAGGACTCGAAATCCCAGTGATAATTATCTGTAAACTTTTCCTCCTTAAGAAATCATTATTTCCACAAAGGTATTCGTGCAATAATTATTCTTTTCATTCTACCTTCAGGTAACAGACTTGTAGCATACAAGGACTTCAAATAACTACTGCAATCTACCAAATAACTTGAAGAATCTACCTTATAGTTCTGTATACGTCACTAACAGTCTCCTTCAAATAACCTGTAGAAAAGTAGGAGTCCATTATAAATTGCATCTAGCAATTTCTTCTAATTGAATTTACAGTGTAAAATAAAAGATTGTCATTTTTTTATGTAGATTGTGAATTGTTATATGTAAAATATACTGAAGCAAGAAATAGACTTACCAGTACCAAATAAATAACAAGAAATGTATGAACAAATAATTATGTTCAAAACAGAACAAAATGCCAAATATTTTTCAATTGTACTTTTTTCTTTGTATAGACGTACATTGATACTGCTACTAGCTCAAAAACTCCACTTGAAGCAAAATATAAACCCACACCCTCTGCAGAATGAATAAAAATGAAAGCAGGAAAAATGAAAAATAAATCGGTCTCTTGCTATTCTTCTATGTAACATATTCATT
This sequence comes from Lablab purpureus, assembly GCA_030347555.1. Taxonomy (NCBI): domain Eukaryota; kingdom Viridiplantae; phylum Streptophyta; class Magnoliopsida; order Fabales; family Fabaceae; genus Lablab; species Lablab purpureus. Next base: position 22,013,782 of record CM059259.1, read on the forward strand.
CAGATAATCAAAGAGAGAAAAAGGCAGACGTAGATTCATGGATTCGTACCATCTAACCTAGCACTTGCAATCCAGTCATACCCAAGACTTAAAAAAAGAAAACAAGGGACAGCCAACAAGTAAACAGAAACTGGAAAATGTGATTTCATTTTTACAAGCACCGAATATACAGAAAATAATGTACAGTGTTAAAACTGCCTTCTAACAATTCAAATTGCCCAAAAAGGCAGGCAGTCAACTTATACAGAGCAACAGAAAATGCTTTGCTCTACACAATTCAAACTATCCCTGAACTAATAATGCCAATCCACAGAACTGTTTCAACATAACTCATGATTGTAACTGGGTAAATAATTTCCACTCAATACCTTGAGAAATCAATTGATGCCCAAGTGATTTCCACCAATTTGCTGGATAATTTTTCCCCAGCCCATGAAGTGGAAGCTTATCAAACTGAGCCTCAAGAATTTTCTTGGCCTACAAGTTACAAGCTAATACAACTATCAGCAGTTGGAAGGACTGAATAAATTTAAAGGCATAAAGGTTAAGGATCAATGAAAATCAAATGATGCTCCTGTTTTTAGAGTATACCAAGTAGAGGGTATTCTTAACCAACCACAGCAGCAAAAAGAAGGTACCAAATTGCTAGATTCACAATCAATTAGGGTACTCGAGGATTTGAATATGCTCGTCTACCATGTCACACCAGAATCCATATACACTAAGGCTTCAATGTTTGTCATTATGAATAAGAGGAAACAGGATTCATAGAAGTGTTAAAAGCGATCTTATCATTATGAACTAAGAGAGCTTTTCGTGCAGTTGAATAACTGAAATGTTCATTTTGAACACTTTTAGGATCATATAGATGAAGTAATTCCAATTGTTAGCTTAAAATATCTAAATTTAATGTATTAAATTTCCATAGGTGGATGGAAGAAAAATTGGTGCTTTCTCTTTCTTTTCCTCTTTGTGCAAATGTAAAGTTCATAGTTTTTAATCATTGTGTCAGAATCATTACTTGAATACTCTTTTCAATTTTGCATTCTGTAGACCAAAACTTCCCATCCTTAGACCTATCATCACACAATTTCCAAACTGTCTCCTGTCAAATAGTTCTCAACTAAGGCTTCAGAATTGGTCCCTCCCACTTTTGTATTCTTTTTCTTTTAATTGTATGAAGAATGCAGCATATGATTGGTACAGGTTGGTACTGCTAACCTACAGTATAGTGATCCTATAGCATTCTATCATTTTTATTAAAAAAGGGCTACAAAATTACTTTACACCTTCATTATTAAAATTTACACATAACTTTGATCTGTTTGTAGAAGTTCAATTATTTCTCTAAAACACATAATGAATAGTAGATAGACAATTAGACACAATCATACTTGGAATGGACTAAAGAAAATAAGCCACGGTTATCAAGAAAGGCTGAAAAAGGTAAACAACCTATAGGTAAAAACTAACTCAGAAGAAATGATGATAAAAAAATAAGACTCAACTTATTGTAAACAATAAGTGATAATAGTAACCAAAGAAAGAAATATTGTTAGTCAGAACACAAGGATAACAATGACGGTAGAAAAAAAGGAGTGCACGATTAATAAAGGAATAACAAACTAATGATACCAAACAAGAACCCAAAAAGTGAATGAATTCTCTTAAAATGAAATGAAAACAGTAGCTAGCTTTAATTTTTGAACATCTTACTCGAGACCCACGCAGGACATCAATAGGCATATTAAGGCCCCATCTGCCCTGGCATGAATGAATGCAAGCCATTAGAAGAAATGCTTCCCTTGACATGTCACGCTCCTTCTTAGAGACTTTGCAATTATCACAGTTCCCTACAAAGCACGAGTAAAAAACAGAAATTGGAGTAAAGTAAATAAAAAAATATTAGTTTCAGGCAAGATAAAGATTGTTACTGGTTTTGTCAACTTGTCCAGTTAGCTGATATATTTTGTAAGTCCCTTATAGATTTAACCTTGTTTAGCAAGGTTGGGAGCATATGACACACATGATCCACCTTGACGGGGGTATTAGGACTAGAGACACTATTCCTGATTCCCTAATTCTATGAAGTCAATGAAATAACAATAACAGGCTATTAAGTTTAAGCTTTAAATTTACAACTGGACAATAGTACAAAGCATCTAAGTAAAATGCAAACCGCATCTATCAGCTGAAACTTTTTCCCCAAAGTATTCAAGCAAGAATTTTCTTCTGCAAGTTGTCAGCACACAATAGTGTTCAGCAGCAAGCAATGACTCCATAACAGCTTTTCTTTGTTTTTCCTGGTACATTGGAGACTTAATATTAGTAGGAGAATGTGGATAACTTATCTGGGGACAATATGAAAGAAGTAAGCAGCTTCAATGCTCATTTAGCTACAAATAAATCATTAGTCAAACTTTTTCAGATATATATAAATACACATACTGATTTCACATCTCCACAGTAAAAGTCGCCCTTTGCAAAGTCACTTCTTGTGTAGTAAAGCCAACAAACAGAAGCTATACCATCTCTACCACATCGTCCACTTTCCTGGTAGTAGGACTCTAGACTTTTAGGGCAACCATAGTGAATCACTTGTCTAATGTTAGGTTTATCTATGCCCATGCCAAAGGCAATGGTGGCCACCATGACTTGCAGTTCATCTCTAACAAATAATCTGTGAATAAATTAGCACACAGTTCAGTTAGGTTCAAAACATTTAAGCATCTTCAGAAATTAGAGAAGAGGGAGGTAAGGAGCATGCTCCACCTTCACAGTGATCAGAGGTGAAATTTTATTTCATGTTCTAAAATAAGAAAGAATGTTCACCTATGAGATTCCTCTCGAGCTTTTCCATTCATCTGGCCATGGTACATTCCTGCCTCAATGCCCGCTTCTGTAAATGACTTGAATATCTATTTAAAACAATAAATATCAAGATACAAAATTAAAAAAGGCTGCAGACGAACAGAATTTAGACAACAAAAATGCAAACAAGAGTTCCCTAGGTAAAACAGAAAGATAGATTATCAGTTTTTGAGAAACCATAATGATAAGTAAACAGACATAGTGAAAGGTCATGATATTTCAATTCAAAAATGTCTTCTTTTTTCCATATCTAAGAAGGCACGCTTGGTCTTAGCATGAGTTTTGCAATTTTTTCCTATTACATAATAGGTTGATAGTTCTCATATTTGTCCTGAATCATGAATGAATATCCCATACAGTACCATGCAGCACCGCCTTAAATTTTTGTGCCTCAACTAAAAAATCTTGATGAGTCATTATCCTTCAACAAGGAACAAGATAGAAAACTATTTTGGGATTCATTTGTAACATTTCTAGCACATTACCTGTTCTACATCTTTGATTGTTGTGCAATAAATTATAGTTGAACCACCAGTAGCAACTTCTTTTGAAATTTCCCTCACAAGCTCATCAATAAAAGATTGTCCACGGTTCAATAGTTTGACACCATAGAAAAGATTTGTGCGATCAAATGAACCAATCGTAACATAAGGGTTATCCATCTTCAGGGAACTGATGATGTCAAATCTAACCCTAGAAATAAAGCACAGAAATTAACATGTCTGCATGTTTTTCTTTAAACTAAAGACAACAACAGTATACTATTAATTAAAAGAACCATGAAGTACAACAATGTAACGAAGAGAAGTGTCACATAAATTCATTAATTAAAATTACAAAGTAGAAATATCAATTAATTCTAATTCATTCCTATAGCAATATGCTCATAATAGTGTTCAACACAAGTAACAAAATCCTTTCCTCTTGATGAGAAGATGTAAAATAGAAAGAAAGAGAAAGAAACCACCAGAAGTACACAGTATGTGAAACACAGCAAGAATCGTTGTACAAGTAAAGATTTAAATCAAAGAAAAAATATCCTACAAGACCTTCAGCAGCCCTCCCCTACACAAGTGATTTCATCAGAAACAAGTTTGGATTCTGTACAGGTGGTTCGATGACTCCAGAACCTGGAAATTTATTTTTGCCACAGACAACATCATTTTAAAAATTTAAGTAACCTAATGGGCTTCTTGCCGAATTAGATCAGAACGTAGAACAATATGTGATGTTTACTAACAAGGGTCCTCTGTCTCTGGAAATCTATAAATTGGATAACAGAATACCGTCTCAGAGAGGAAGATACAAATCAATTCTGTAGAACAGAAGCTCTACTTCCAACCCCAGTCCTGGCTCTCCTTCCCTCCCATATTTCCCCTAATCAACCTCATTTTATCAGTTTATGATTATTTTGCTGACATAATAAAATACTAAAAAAGAGTGAGTTTCAGGTTAGTCTTTATAGGTCAAACTACCTTCATTTTATAATTCTATCATTCTCCAGCATTTACCCTTGTTGCTGTTATTTGTGGGAAGGGAAAGGGAATATGAGAGAGAAATAGATAGATAGACAGGCAGATAAAAGGCTGAAATGGACTGAAATTTGAATCCAACGCAAGCAAAGCATGGTGATAAAGTTCATACTAAAAAACCATGATCTTGACACTGACTTGCAACTAAAAAAAAATTGCTGATGAACAATTGGAGAGCATAACATATACAAGATAAAGGCACAAAATGTGTATCAAATAATTATAAAGTACAGAGATGATATGCTTCACTAAGAACCAAAGCAAAAGATGCTTACTTTTCAGTAGCAGTCGCAGTTAGACCAACAAAAGGAACATCAAGCAAGACCTCACGTAACTTGTCTAAATGCTTGTATTCCACCCTAAAATCATGTCCCCATTCCGATATGCAATGGGCTTCATCAACAGCAAAAAGACTAATTCCAGCCTTTAATAAGTTGGACCAGAAACTACAAAAATAAGTTCAAGTGAACAGATTATCATAATTAGACAATACATGATATGGAATAAAATAGGTGATCTAATTCCAGAAAATAAAAAGATAATTAACTGATAAAGTGAACTAGTCATATAACTTCTAGAATAGATCTGTGACACTTCTATTTTTAAAAACTATAACTATTGGTAAAATGCACTCAAAATAAAGGTCACAATCTACAAGCTGAAGGTTAGACATGTGTTTAATCCATTACCTGGTAGGAACTGAGCATGCCTTCTCAGGAGTCATGAACAGAATGTCAAATTGACCACGTTCAGCTTTAGAGTGCACAGTGAAATCCTTCTGAGCACTTCCAAGATATTCAGCTTTGACGCCTCGTTGTTTTAAAGCCATCACCTGTTTTCCCATCTCTTCCATATCAGATAATCACTATTGATAGATAAAGAAAGGCATTGAGTTGAGAGAATGGAAAAGTAAAACAAGAGGACTCATTCATAAGAACCAATCAATTCACCTGGTCTTGCATCAACGATATCAGAGGGCTCACAACTATCCCAGTCTTTTTAACAACCAAGGGAGGTACCTGATAGCTGTTAAAAAATAAACTACACTTCAACTTTGAACTCTCCAATTTAGGCAATTAGCTTCAAGAAGAGGTAAAAAAACACAGAATGAGAGGGTGAGAGGGGGAAAATGATGCTTTTTACCACAAGGACTTCCCACTACCAGTAGCCATGACTACCAAACAATCCCTTTTGTCAATAATTTTCGTAATAACTTCTCTCTGATAAAGCCGGAAATCAGAAAACCCAAAGTATTTCTGAAAACAACAATAGAAAACACATCAACATCCAACAATCATAAAACCCTCAAAACCTCATACACGTCATTCACAACACTGATGGGGCAACTCTACAACATTTCCATTGCACATTCAATTATTCATTATTCAGATAAAGCAACAACAAAAAAAACAAAACTTTTTTTCAATCCCACCAACGAAACTGAAAACTGGAAAGTGGGTATTTAGTTATCTTACAGAGAATTAACGGCATTGGACAACCAATAATTTTCATCATTTGTGAAAAGGTAAAACGAGGTTGGAAGTGGCAAAGGCAATGATTAGGGTTACCTTGAGAACAGAGGGAACGGTCTCCATGGTGGGGAGAGGAGGAAGAGAAACCACCGTAAGGTCTCAAAATTCGAAGCCACTAAAGTTCTGACATTGATAGCGGGATACACTGATACTACACTCCCGCCAATTCAACTAGACACACACATGTTTTTGGGCCTGACCATCACCTGCACTGGGCTTGTTTCATGAGGAATTTCTGGGCGATTCTTCCTGCACCCCAGCTTTTCTTCCTGCACCTCCAAAAATATTAAAATTCCAAAATTGCCCTTATTTTTTACTTCCGCTTTGTAGAATCCGGAAGTCACTTTTTGGCTTCCGGTTTGTAGAATCTGGAAGTCACTTTTTGACTTCCGGTTTCTACAATCCGGAAGTCATTTTTTGACTTCCGGTTGTTTAAATAAATCAGCTTAATCATTTTGTAAAGACTCTATAAATAGGAGTTTTACTTTCTTTTCATATAACACTACAACAATACAATATCGAAGTATTCTCTCTCTCTATTTTTCTTTCTCTTCTCTTTCTTGGTTCTCGTTACAACAGTGGTATCAGAGCTTTGAAGGTCTGGGATAGTAGCTGAAGAAGAAGACAAAGGATGACAATGTCAGGAAGTGGAATCCAAGACACCATGCCCGTTCTTGACAGCAATTACTTTCTTTTCATATAACACTACAACAATACAATATCAAAATATTCTCTCTTTCTACTCTCTTCTCTTTCTTGGTTCTCGTTACAACACCGGTTTCTACAATCCGGAAGTCATTTTTTGACTTTCGGTTTCTACAATCCGAAAGTCAATTAATTTTTTGGCTTCCGGCTTATACAGACCGGAAGCCAATTTTAACTCTCATCCGGAAATGACTTCCGGTCTGTACAAGCCGGAAGTCATTTTCTAAAACCAGAAAACGCAAAAACCATGAAATAAACTCACTCACCTGTGTCGGCGCCGCTTCTCACCACCAAATGCAACAACAATGTTGGCAAGAGAGACTCAATGCAAGAAGAAAAAGATGGAGAGGGACCACCGAAACACTGGAAGGAAGAAGCTGGAAGGAAGGAGTGTGTTGTGCCGGAAGAGAGCCCAATGCGGAAGGAAGAATTCACACAGAAGGAAAAAGAGAAGGAAAAGGAGTGCATCTCATTTAGGATTGGAGGGCAGTTTTGTCATTTTACTGTGCGCTTGGAGTGCAAGAGGAAATGTGTGGATGTGCATGAAGAAGCGCTCGGAATTTCTTTTTGCACCATGGTGCACCTCACAAATATGAAAATCTCTATGCTATATGTTATATAGGTGAAATTAGAAATTGTTTTCTGAACCTCCATAATTTCAATGACACGATGAAATAACTTTTTATTATCCTTACATTTTCTGAAAAAATGCAATCCAAAGTATATTACAAAAAAACAGATTATACTTTATAGAAAAATTTAAAAAAATACAATTCTAAACGGATTTCAAAATATATAATCTAAAATTGAATTTTTTTTCATTATTTTGAATTAGTTAATTCAAATTACCCATTATAAATTTTATTTCATAATAATGATTTTAAATAAATTTAAAATATGTTTTTTTTGCCATAGTGTTTATTAGTTGGGGAAGACCCTTAACGCCAAATCGTTCTCTATTTTTTTAGATTGATATCCCTTGTATATTATATTTTCTTAATAAAAATATATATAGACTATTTCTATATGAAAAATATATAGTTATAAATAGAAAAATACAAAACTTAGTCATTTGTTTCTCTATAAACCTTTCTTGTGAATTTTGTAGTTTTTAACAAAATTTAATAAAAAAGCAAAAGTATCGTGCTCTTTTCAATCAGCCCTCCACTATAAATTAAAATTGATTTTATAAAATTAAAAGAAATAGATTCATTAAAGTGTGTTAACAAATTTATCATTTTCAATAAATTTCAACTCATAGAAAAGTATTTTAAAGAATGTGTATAAATAAAAAACACTATACAATTTTACATCGTACACTGCTACACGAACCTATATCCACGTCGGTTCTAGGGATGATTTCACGACGGTACCAAAACCGACGTTGAAAGAGGAGACGTTAAAAGTAATATTTTCAACGTCGGTTAATTTTGAACCGACGTTGAAAATACACTTTCTACGTCGGTTAAATAAATAACCGACGTTGAAAGTCTTGCACACTTTCAACGTCGGTTATTTATTTAACCGACGTAGAAAGTGTATTTTCAACGTCGGTTCAAAATTAACCGACGTTGAAAATCCCCCCCCCCCCCATTGCAATGCAGTTTCTAATTTTCTCATTTTCCCTAAATTTTAGTACCTGTATATCAATGCCAGAAAACCAGAAAACAATTTAAAATTACTACATTTGAAATGAATTATATATATTGAATAGTTATTTGAATTTGATCTATTTACAATTGTATAAATGAAATTACAATAAAAGAACTGCTATTGTTCCCTATTTCTAATTTCTAAAAACTTGTGTGCCCACTTTTGTCGAACTTGGTCGATAGACTCTTTGGGCAAGGGTTGGGTATCAGTGAATACCTGGAACAAAATGAAAGTATGTTAGGTATCACAAGTAGGAAACTTTACCAATACAGTTTTGGAGGAATAGGGTTTTGGAGGACTAACCTGTCTCCAAGTATCTCTGATATTCCCAAAAACTATAAGCCACATCCAGTACATTACGTAGTAGCCACATTCATAGCTACCCGTTTGTCTATTAACCTATAATGAATTGAAGAAGTCATTAGTTATGAAAAATACATATTGAATATTCATTAGAGAATTAAAAGTAACCTTACATGTAGGATTTCCCAATGTGGGTTAGTGGCTTTGCTGATGTGCATTCCATCAATGGTACTGCACACCTTAATAGCACTGCTGAGAAGTTATTAGTCAATACATGAACATTAATTATATTTGAAAACACAAAGTTTAAAATACTTACCTATTCAAAATATTCTTTAAATCAGTATCTGGTTTTTTATTCAAAGAACAAAACCGAGTATACGGTCTTCTCTGGACGACTGATAAGGAAGAGTTGCCAATGATGCCTTGAAAAATAAAATGTTTAGAATATAATTCAATCACAATAAAAACAATAATGAACTTATATTGACTTACTGGAATAAATATGCTCCAAGATATATCTGCCTTTTAGAGGTGAGGATCCAATTTTGGATATATCTTTGGACTTCCTCCCGTCTATTTCCAGCTGCTTGGATTGACTGAGGCTCAAAAAATCCATACACATCTGAAGCTCCCTGCTCCTCAGCCAATTCATCCATCATCCTAAAAAATGAAAAATAATAACATGTTATATATTAAATAATGAAATTGAAATTATAATAATAAATATGTACTTACATTGTCCAAAGTTGTAAAATAGAGATGTTGAGATCCCTATCACCCAACGTGACCTCTGAGATGTCAGAATATGAAATGTAGAGAGGGAAGCTTGCATTATTTATCCCAAATCTCGTAGCATCCCAGCGAATCTCAAAGGAGTTCGCATAATATTCTGCAGAGGCACGGATCAACTCAACAATTGGATTTTTCGGGATAGCTGCTTCTTTTCCTTTAGTATGTTCAGAAGCAGCACGACTTGTAGGCTTCTGAACATCCTACATGTTTAAAACAATACTACTTAATACAGAAATAACATTTTCAGAAGTCATTAACATAAAAAATTACATACCTTTTTAGAAACTTGTCTCACTAAATGTTGGGGCCAAGCAATGAACGTGTGAAGGGCCTGTCCCACCACTTGTACCTCATCAGGTAGGCACGGGGACTCGAGCATCGAGCATCTCGAATCTCTTCTACCACCACTCTCAATAACCAGGTGCCAAAGGCACACTGTGGATGGTAGAAGCCCCTTCCTGAACTGAACCAAGGGCCACCAATCTTGGTTGAAGCAAGTCATCCTCCACCAATAAGGCACATTGTTTCATCCCAAAAGATGTACCTGTGGATGCATGATATGAAGACATTTGTAATGAAGACATATATGAAAAATAAATAACGATTTTACCTATCGGTGCAGGTGCAGCAGCAGCAACAGGAGAAGCTAGAATAGGAGCAGGATTACTGGAAGTACTTCCCATTGTGCCAACAGATGGAGGAGATGGTTGAGCGTGTTGGTGGGAAGATGCCATCCTAACTGCCAAGTCTGGAAACATGCTAAGTAGCTGCTCCTGAACCTGTGCTGCGATGACCGGTGTCAGCTTCGCTGTGAGCTTCTTCTCCAACTCTTCTTCATTAATTGTTGAGCTCTGGGTATTCTTCACTGGTGCCCCAAAATAATGTCGAATACCCACACCGGTCCCCACACCCCGAACACGGCCGGGGTGTTCATCTTTACCAATAGCAGTGGTCAGTATATCCTGACGACCACATGGAACGAAAGTTCCCTGTGTACACTGCTCCTCCAAGGAATCCTACAATAAATTTAACACATTATATATATATAATATACAAGTGTAACAAATTAATCATATTAGGGTTAAAAGAATAGTAACTTACAATCCTATCTGCTATATATTGAGCCTCCTCAGATGTCATCCCACCGGAAGGCTTTTGACGAGCTCTCTTCCAAGTTTGATGACGTTTAGGAGGAGATGGTGGGGGGAGATCATCCTGGCTTATACCGAACCGGCCGATTCTTGTTCTCTCGAGTGCAGCCTTCTCGTACATCATTCTCTCGGACAAGAGATCATACCCCCACGAGACAGGCGGTGGGGGTCAAATTCTTCTTTTGAACCTCCTTCGCCTTTAATCTTTTCTCCTGAAAAATAATTGATATTAGAATATAATACAATAAGTTAATAAATTTAAATTAATTTATACCTCCCACTCTGGCCCAGTCCTAATCTCTACAAATTTCCTCCACTCCTCCTCAGATATGCCATATCGTTGGCAAGGAGTAAGTCCCTGCTAACGACATCCTCAAGCATACACCCATTTCGTAGTTAATGTGGACTTGAACCGCCTCCACATTTTTGCAATGGAGGACATAATCTTCTTTTAACCGCCTTGGAGTTTTCAATATCAAAATACTTCGTAAAAATAAAACATAATTAGCATCAAAATTAAAAATCAATATTCAAGAAAAGACAATTGAATAAATTTAAACTTACCAGAATGTCCTGCCAAATCAGATTCTTCACCGTTTCGTCAACATTATCCCAGTCTGGATGCAAAATAGATATCTAAAACATAATCATTAGTTAGATGAAAAGAAGAATTATATGTAAATATGTAAAAAACTTCAAATATAAACTTAGAATTACCTTCTCTCGTGCCACGGTACCCAAGTAGCTGCTGAACTGGGTATGATGCGGACCAGACACCTTCCCAGTGCGTGGATCAACAGACACACTGAGCTTCTCTCCTGTCATGTGTCTGGCTGTCATGCTCAGTAATCGTGTAGCTTGTTTGGTCTTCTTTGGTGGACGAGGTGGTGGAGGAGATGAGGAGGTGAGGAAGGAGGTGATGGTGAAGGAGATGCCATGTGTATCAGTAAAGAAAATATAAAACAATATAATTTATAAATCTTAAATACACAAACATAAAACAAATACATAAAGAATTTTAAGTAGAAACATACTTAGACAACTAAATTTTCCCATATCCCTTCATCATGATCATTACGAGTTGCATGGACCACATCCTCTTGTACATCTTCAATACTACTAGGCAATCGTGGTGAATTGGGAATGACAATGAAATCATCTGACTCGTCTTCATTTTCATGGTTGACATCAATCCCTTTGTCTTGAAGGACCACAGACCACCTATCATTACATGGGTCGGTGACATAAAAAACTTGTTTTGCCTGATATGCCATGATGAATGGTTCTTCCTTATGACCTAGCTTCTTAAGGTCTATCATAGTAAAACCCATTTCGTCAAATTGAACACCGGTATTGTTATCGACCCAAACATATTTAAATAGAGGAACTCTAAATTTACTGTAGTCAACCTCCCAAATTTCCTCAATCACTCCAAAGTAACTTATGGATGCCATGATGGGGTTTTTATCCTTTGAACTAGAAAAGTGCATGGATGTGGCCTCAATAGACACTCCACTATTTTGAACTCGTGCTATTGTCATCTTGTGACTTTGTGTAGAAGGAATATCTATTAATGTCGTACCCAGTCCAAGTGATGACGTTATGTTTTGGTCCATGAGCTAGCCATTTCAATGTATCAGATGCATGCTGATTTGAAAAAATTTGGCTTCTAAACCAACTGATAAACTTGTTGTTATGCTCCTTCACTAACAACCGTTCACTCATTTTGGGGTTTTGGGTCCTCAACATTGATTGATGAGCAGATATGTAAGGAAGAACTTCATCTGTATTATTCAAAATATACAAGTGTGCCTGACTCAACTCAGTAATATCCTTTGCTTGAACTTTTATACCACGAGTACCCTTTCCATTTATCCTATCATCATGTCGACTTGTAGGAACACCCACGGCTTGTGCTTTTGCCAAGTATTCGAAAAAACTCAGTAGCTTCTTCCGCAATATACCTTTCAACTATAGAAGCTTCGGTCCGTATGGATTCTTAGTATACCCTTTGAAGATCTTCATGTATCGCTCAATTGGGTACATCCACCGTAAATAAATCGGGCCACATAACCGTATCTCTCTTACAAGATGTACAATTAAGTGAACCATAATATCAAAAAATGATGGAGGAAAATACATCTCCAATTGACATAGTATAATTGTCTGCCTCATTTTCCAATTGATCTAATGATTTTTCGTCAATTACTTTCGCGCATATAGAGTTGAAGAAAAACATAGACGCATAATTGCATTTCTCACATTCTTCTGAGTATGCCACGTATAGCTACAGGTAAGAGTTGTTGCATCGTAACGTGACGGTCATGTGACTTTAACCCAACTAGTTTAAGATCTTTCATTGACACAAGACTCTTAATATTTGAAGAGTATCCTTGTGGAACTTTAATACTCCGAAGGCACCGACAAAGACTAGTCTTCTCTTTTTTGGATAAAGTGTGACATGCTCGGGTGGAAGATATGTTCTCTTGCCTTCACATCTTGGATGCAATTCCGGACGTATTCCCAATTCACAAAGATCTTGACGAGTATTCACTCCATCCTTTGTCTTACCTTTGATGTTCAAAAGTGTGCCAATTAGACTATCACACACATTCTTCTCAACATGCATCACATCAATACGAGTGACGTACATCTAAATGACACCAATATGGAAGTTCAAAAAAATTGATCTCTTCTTCCACTTGCTTCGTCGATAGATTTCTTTTGGGTCTTTCCAAATTCAACATTTATGTTTTTCACCCGATCATAAACTTCCTCACCGTTAATCGGTGACTTAGCAATTTCATCCTCCTGGCAACCGTTAAAAGCTTTCTTCAATCTTCGGTATGGGTGGTTAACTGGAAGGAATTTTCTGTGTTTATTATAAATTGTCTTCTTCCCATGTTTCAATTGCAGATAACTTGTATCTTCTTGACAAATAGGACACGCATGATGACCCTTGACACTGTATCCACTCAAGTTACCATATGCTGGAAAGTCATTTATGGTACAAAATATCATTGCATGTAACTTGAAATTCTCCTGTCGATTTGCATCAAACACCTCTACTCCTTCCTCCCACAACAATCTTAAGTCATCTATCAAAGGACTTAAATAAACATCTATGTCATTTCCTGGCTGTCTTGGACCTGCAATCATCATAGATAGCATAACATATTTCCGCTTCATGCACAACCAATATGGAAGATTGTAGATCACCAATAAAACTGGCCATGAACTGTGGTTAGTGCTTAAGTTACCAAAAGGATTCATTCCATCTGTAGCTAGTCCAAGTCTAAGGTTTCTTGCATCACTACCAAAACTTGGAAATAGACGGTCAATTTTCTTCCATTGTGGAGAATCAGTCGGATGTCGAAGTTGTCCATCTCGTTTCTTTGCAACTCGAATGCCATGTGAGATTTTTTGAATCTTCTTCATTAGCAAACAATCGCTTAAACCTTGGAATTATTGGAAGATACCATATAACCTTTGCAGGAGAACCCTTTTATGACTATCTTCACCATCACCATCACCATCCTTGACTTTGTAACGTGATACACCACATTTTGGACACTTGTCAAGACATTCAAACTCTTTTCTGTATAAAATACAGTCATTAGGACAAACGTGTATCTTTTTATATTCTAAACCCATTGGACAAAGTATCTTCTTTGCTTCATACATACGGTTAGGCAATGTGTTTTCATCTGGAAGCATCTCTTTCAAAAGTTCTAACAATTCATTGAAACTTTTATCACTCCAACCAAACTTTGCCTTCAAATTCACCAATCTTAATACAGAAGACAATCGAGTGAAAGTTGTACACCCGGGATACAAAGCCGTCTCTGAATCGGTCTTCAATTTATCATATACAGGTGCATGTGCTTGAAGAAAGCTCTCCTGACCCACATCACGAAGCATATCCTCTATTCGATCTTCCATACACACATCCTCCTCCTCCACGAGGTTGTGATACTCACTGGAATATCAATAAGTTCACCGTGCCATATCCATGTAGTATAATTTTTCATGATACCCTCACAGATTAGATGTTCTCGTATTATATCTACGGTTTGAACTCTTCCATTAACACACTTAACACAGGGACAATAAAATTTTCCATTCATCTTTAGACCATTTCGTTCAGCAAAACTCAAAAATTGTTCAACTCCATTCTCATACTCTTCTGATATACGACTTGCATTCATCCAACTTTGATTCATTTTCGGATTTTACACTACAATTAAGAGTTAATAAAAACCTTATTGGTCATCAATGAATTTAATATCATTGATTACTATAATAAAAATTATCATTTAGTAGACTTTGCTCTATAAGAGAGACAAACTCATTCTAACGAAATTTCAGCAGAGTTTCCTCTGTTATTTGACTAAATCCAAATTTTTACACAACATCAAATACATAAACAACATCAAATAAAGCCCCATGGGCACAGCCAGATCATCAGAACATTCATCTACAGGCATTTCAATAACCTAATCATACAAACACTATCTACAAAACAAAAAATAATAAAAAACCCACTAACCTGGCAGCGGTAGCGGCACTACTGACGACGGCAGGGTTCGCGGCAGCAGAAAATGAAACCTGCAGGCGCGGTTCGCGGCGGCAGGGAACGCGATGGCAGCGGCGATGGCGAGGCGAGCAGCGGCAACGCAGCGGCGGCAGCGGCATGCTGGCGAAGGAAACCACGCTGGCGAGGCAGCGGCGCGATTTGCAATGCCGGATTCGAGTGCCAAACGTATTCGCAACGTACAGGGGAGCTTGGCGGCGGCGCACTGGCAGCAGGCGGCGGCGTCTCTGTAAGGAAGGGCGTTCGCGGCAGCAGGGAAAACCAGAAAAACCAGTGCGGCGGCAGCGAAACTCCAAAACGAAGAACGAAAAGTGAGGAAAAAGAGGGCGCGGGAACGTGTATTAAAAGAAGATTTAACGTCGGTTATGGGAATAACCGACGTCGAAAGTGTGCGAGACACACTTTCAACGTCGGTTATTCCCATAACCGACGTTAAAACCCCTTTAAAATCCCTTCTACGTCGTTTGTATTTTAACCGACGTAAAACTGCGACGTTAAATCGTATTCGTGTAGTAGTGGTAGTTTCCACTGATACTCACATGTTGCATAATTAACTTTTATTGCACTTCCTGTTAAAAAAAAGTGTTGTTACATTTTTATAAATTAAAAAAATGGAGCAAAAAAAATTATGATATACTTAAAAAATCTCATGAATCTTACTTACTAATTTAACTCACTCTTATAATATCTATTTGTCATAATTATTCAAAATTATTTAAAATAAATTATTATTAAAATAAGATAAAATAACATAAAAATTATTTATAATTATTGAAAGTTAATTTTTAAACAATTGTAAATAATGACTGTTTAATTATAGGACCATATTTCACAATTTTTCAAACTAATAAACAATTCTTCCATTAATAATATTCTCGCATATTTTTTTACTGTTACTTCAAAGTCATTTATTTAGATTCGACATATTTAAATAAAAATAGAATCCGATCACAAGAATTTTCCTACTATTTACGTAATAAAATTAATTGGAAATATAATAAGGAATTGGTAATATTTTTTTATTTAGATAAAACATTCAACATCTTAAACTTATTTTTAGTAGATTTAAGGATGCTTTTAAGTAAATAATAATAATGCATCAAATAAGGTCTATATGAAAATGGCAAAGAGGATAATAATGATGAAAATTATAATTATAAAGTAATAAGAGTAAGAGTAGTTGAAAGTTTGGTGGTAAAAAAGTAAGTGAGAATAAAATAAGAAAATTATATGATGTTGTATTTGTACATCTTTATCTTATCACATCATCTTTTATCTAATCAAATCTTAAGCAACAAAGAAATCCTAGTAATTTTGAAAATTGTTTTGTATATAAATTTTTAGAACAAAGTAATACAAAATCATATTTCAAATATCGAATTCTATTTTTATACCTTTTTTTTTTACTTGTATTGAGGTTCATGGGGAAGAGAATAATTAAGCTCATAGAGAAAGAAGTTTTCTATTCGAGAACATAAAATGAGAAAAAACCTTTTGGCGAAAGCTTGATAAGTTCTTGATTAATCTCAGAGAAGTGCATACATGAAATTGTCCAAATAGGTTGAAGAACTACATGGGAAACTTCAAACACTATTTTTTCGGAACTCCTTATACAATGTAAATTTTTGTACAGAATCATCAAATTCTGTTCCATTATTATAAACATTTTTATATAGATTTTCATTTTGTAATCTTCCTATTTTGTTCATAGAGCCACCTAGACCTATCGAAAAGCAAATTTCTTGTATTCATCGGCCTCAATAGCCATTTCTTCAATGCTCCTGTCTCTCCTTTCTTTATCCACCCCAAGTGTTTGATTCAACTCCTTCTCCTTTTCATTTATCTGCATCATCCAACAATGAACAATTATCACAACAAAGTTACATTATCAGATCTATATATGCATCAAACAGACATAATATTTAAAAAGGTAAAATCAAAATTTTCATCTTACATCCTCATAAATGTCATCATTGTTCTCATAATCACCATTTTTCCGGGGAAGGATATGGATATGAACATGAGGCACTGATTGTCCTGCCTGAGGTCCATCCTACGATTCATAAAAGATGATTTTGTGAGGTTCAAAAATAGTTGAAGCATAACATGCAAGTCTTAGACAATTACATTAAGAGAATATGACTAATACTTGGTAGAAACTACAATTCTCATGGTTAAAGTCTTCTTCAATTGTCTCTTACTTGAATACAAAATGTAAGTGATGATGCCTTATGGTAGCTCTCTAGCTGCCTTCCGAGTTTCTTAGCTATGTGCCATAAATCTATATTCTCTTCATCAGTGAGATCAGCAACACGCTTCACTTCGCGCTTAGGACAGATAAGAACATGTAGATATTGTTAAGTTAACCAGGTTCAACTTCAAATGGCTAACTGAATTGAGATTTAACTATGCTAAAATAGTTATGAGCCTAATTCTTAAAAACTCTCAATCAAGCAACTATAAGAAACCATTATTAAATCAAGTGTGGGTGTTCTTTTGCTCTCTTCATATGAATGCTGTGATCCGAAGGCATATGCAGATTATGTCATGTTGATTCCCTGATGAGACAAGCTAGTTTTACAACTAGATGTTCACTCTTGTATTGAATATTGCTTATCATATCATATTGATCTTCAAAGTTGTCAATAGTGACCATTGTAAATTTGTAATTGTATAATAAAGCTACATATGCTAATATGTTGACTAATCATGCAAGAAGTTCCCTCCTTTAGCTGCTTTTTACAGTGTCTCAACTATTATGAAAACGGATTAATCATATAAAGCACAGAATGTGCTGCTATAAAAAGGATATGACCTGCAAATGGAAAACAAAAGTCAATTAGCAAGTTAAATCTTTGGAAGTATAATGATTCAAAAGTGAATAAGTTATTTACAAAGTTTAAATTAAAATCTACTATTAATCTAATAAATCAATGTAAAACACTGGATAGTGATTATTACAGTAGTAAGACTTCACGCAGAAAAATAAAAAAGATTTTCGAATCATTAGATTAGTCTCAAATTTATGCAGGGCTAAATTGATATTCTTTTTCTTAACTATACGTGTTAAGATTTTATTGGTTTTCATTATTTCATATAACGATCATCGAAAACAGGAATAAAATGAAAATAAAATTGCAGTTTTATAGTTGTGTCAGAAAAAGTGGAAATGAAAAGCTTATAAAAACATTGTCTCAAACTAAATACGCCTAATATTTTCTTCGCTATACATGCATACTCGTTTTGAGTTAAAACCTGCCTCTGTTAATTTCACAACACTACCAAACAAATGGTTGAAAAAAACTTAATTTATGTTGAAAATGAAAAAAAAAATGACTGTCACTTTGAATATTGCTGATAGATAATAAAGCATGATCCTAAGAGAATTGAAAACATAGAGACAAGGGAACAAACATACCTGGCACAACAGGACGCAGGTTGACAAAGGCAAAAGAAAGATTGGTTGTGTGGAACACTGAACTGTGGTGGATCTTGTGAGGCCCAAAATCATAGTATTCAACAGACATCTAACAAAATTGTTGCTCTCAATAAGCAATATGCATAAAGAAAATAGCAACGGTAACACTTATTATGATTTTAGTTAGTTATCTATTCACCTCAATGAAGGGGGCAAAGGAGAAAATAATGCAGACAGGTGAATGTATCAGAAATATGCACAGAAAGCTACAGATTCTTTACCATTTGCAATTTGCTTTGAATTTATAGATGTACAAAATCTGTGGACTGGTTAGTTTTATCCGTCAATTTCTTTAATTTATTCTTACTTACTCCCAGAGTCTTTCCAAAAATATTTTAAAATATGTGAATAACTAATTATGTGAATAGCTGTTTAAGTCAACAGTCAATGGTTGTTAATTGCATTGCACCTAATCTGATAAAAAAATTAAATTGAGAGACTTTATTCTTTCAAAATAAGACACTTAGATATTATATTTAGAATATGTTCGAAAAAGTTTCTTTACAAGTATTTTTAACAGAAAAAATGAACATTTTTTCCAAAAACAAAACCAATTTATACACAAACTAAAATAATGTCAAATTTTAATTTTTCTTAAAAAATGATTATAATAAAGTTCATTCAGATAAACGATGTGTTATATTCGGAATTGAAATTGGTTTTGCAACTAAAAATAATTGAAATGCATTTCAATAAGAGCATGCATAACTGGTTCTAAGCAACTGGTTTTAGTCCATAAATTGTAAAATAGTCTAACAAGAAACCAGAATTCTGTGCAAGTTAAATTTACTCAATCTTACAATCAACTTCTAAAATTAAAGTTGTCTCTCTTCCCCTGTTTATATATTTTAATTTATTCATATGATTGATCTCTTCCCCTGTTTATATATTTTAATTTATTCGTATGATTGATCGTTGTGGATCTTCAAGAAAATGTAGAAAATTTTTACTTGTTTTCTGAATGGAAACAAGCATGACTTGTTTGAACCTTTAGTTTGAACACTGCCAAGCAAAGTTGAGGCTAAGATAAAAAGAGGGACCCAAATTCTGTTATTTGAGTAGAACCATATTGCCATCATTTCTTGAAACTTTGGTACCATGCTACATGTAACCATAAATAAGAAGTCCCCAAGAAGTCTAGAATTTGTGACTTGTATGGTTGAGCGCAACTCAAAGCTCTATAATCAAAACCAGCTGAATAAACTTTTCAGTGGCCCCAAGGAAGTGCATTACAATTGTCTGCACAAAGAAAATCTGGTCACATGATGCACACATAATTCATTTTCTACGGCTAGCAAACAGTTACATGAAAAGTTTTCTGTATTCATCTGCCTCTTGACTCATCTCTTCAAGGCTTCTGTCTTTCCTCTCCTTGTCTAAGTCAAGCTTTTGTTTCAATTCCTTCTCCTTCTCATCCATCTGAACAAATGACAAACAGCAGATAAAGATCAAATATCATATTCAAATGAAACAACATACTAAAATCAGCAGCATAGCCACAAAATTCATCCTACTGCATCATATATCTCATCATTCTTCTCAAAATCACCACTTTTTCGAGGGATAAGATGAATGTGAACATGGGGTACCGTCTGTCCTGCTTGGGGTCCATCCTAAGGTACAGAAAGATAACTCAGTTAATTTTGTGAGTCTCAAGTAGCATATCATCCAACAACACATTCTGTAGAAGTAGGGGAAATTTTAAGAACATAACAAAAATAGCACCGTACATGATGTTGATGATAGTGTTCATCAATCAAAACTAGCACTTCATTTTCGTAACCACTACTTTTATCTTGGTAACTAAAATCAAAATTGCTTACCAAGATAAAATGTAAATTTCAATTGGAGAACACTATCAGCAGAACCTACGGTACTCTACGCCAGTTTTGTACAATTTTGAATATTAAATTACCAGCTCAAACATCTCAAAATTGAACTGCCCCTTAGTATTACTATTTGATCATCTCATCAATAAGGAAATTGCCTAACATCAAATAATGGAGATCACAGCTATTTTCACATTTCACCTAAGAGACAACTACAAAATATTAGACAAGAAAGTAACT
This sequence comes from Lablab purpureus, assembly GCA_030347555.1. Taxonomy (NCBI): domain Eukaryota; kingdom Viridiplantae; phylum Streptophyta; class Magnoliopsida; order Fabales; family Fabaceae; genus Lablab; species Lablab purpureus. The sequence goes on from CM059259.1 coordinate 22,034,465, forward strand.
TGGAAAAAATAGTTCAGAGAATTAGTAAAATGCACATTCTTGCCTCACATGCTAACTAACTTGGCATTTAGCAAACAAGAGCCAGGAATTAAATCATTATGCTCACCAAGAATCTTCATACTGAAACGATAAATGAACAGTCACGCATTCACACAAATATTGAAAAAAAAAGTTCTTAAACATCTCACTTTTTTTTGCTATAATAATGCTAACAAATGAGAGTGTTATCTAGTACATAATGAGTTGCGAATGAAAAGTGAGACACCGAGTATAGGTAAACAACTGGAAGGAAATAAGAGCAAAAATAGAAACAAAAAACAAAAGGTTAGCATCCATCTAATTTCTAATTTGGTCAAATATAAAAGGTCAGTGTGTATTTACGTGATTGCACATTTGTGACACGAAGTGCCCAACTAGGACTGAAAAACAAATATGAACAATAAATCCTCTTTTTAGAAAAAATATGTTTTAAAGTAAACTCATAAATAAAAGAAGAAATACTTTAATCCAATGCAGTTACTAAATAAATTTATTAAACAAGCTGAGCATACTCCAAATAAGTCTTACTTGGATTGCCAAAGTAAGTGATGAAGCCTTGTGGTAGCTCTCAAGCTGCCTACCAACTTTTTGTGCAGTGAGCCATAAATCAGAAGTCTCATCAGCAGTGAGATCAACAAAACGCTTAACTTCGCGCTTTGGACAGACGAGCACATGTAGGAACTGTTAAGCCAAACATTTACGTAGCTGTATGCAATAAAGCTTACAACATTACATTATGCAAAATAAAAGAATATTGCACCCGAAACTCAATCTAGTAACAAACTATGAAACAAATACAACCACCAAAGTCTAGCCTACTTCAACACTTTCAAACCAACACATGCAGAACACAAATGAATCCCTATACCTATATATGGTATATCAATCAAACCATTAACTTCAAGGATAATCTATCAACAGTTATACGCATTCTAGTGAACCATGATGAGCCCATAAATCAAGATACACACTGATAATATATAGAGGCCCTACAAGAAGACTCACTAAAATGTCCCTTTCAGTCAAGGGCTGGAAACCGCACGACATATTATGCTGGATTGCATATGCTTTATATATTTATGCAATGTACTGCAATATCAGAATGCAATAAAACTCAGCATAACTATGTTTATATTGTTACTGATTTTCCAACCAAAACGAACAAGTTTTAAATTGAGAACATGGTTGCAGTTTCACAGTGATCCTTAGCATGGAAAGAAATTGCAGCCACAATTGCGTCATGGTTACCCCAAAAGTGCAAAAATAAAACATAGCTATGAAACTCACCCAATTAAAAGATTTTTTTATTATAAGAATTAAATGTGGGAACTAAATAATTTGCAAGAACACATTCAGATTACTCAATCAACCGAAGTAGATCCAATTAAAAGTTTCATTCAATCTCGAACTACCAAAAAAAAAAAATCAATCATCCCACCCCATCACTGTGTTATTGAATTGAACCCCGTGTAAAGGATATGACCTGCAAAGGGACAAAAACAGCAAATTATCAAAATGGGTCTGTCTTAATCTCAATAAAGGCATCAACTTCATAAACCAAACAGTAAAGAAGACATTTTTTTATGGCTTCATTGTTTTCTGAATAAATCAACCAATTAAAACCAAAAGGGAAAGTGAAAAAGGACACGGCAAAATGAAGCGAATCAGGGATGAGTGAAGAAATAGGCACGATAAGCAGTGTCATGTTTTGTTACCAGGGAGGAGAGGACGAAGGTTGACCATGGCGTAGGAAAGATGTGTGGAGTAGAACACTTCAGTGTGGTGTATCTTGTATGGCCCAAAAGTGTAGTCTTCTGCAGCCATCTGCGTCAAAGAGAAGAAAAATGGTTATTGGAGAAATGAGAAGTTGCAGAGAGAAAAGGTTGTTCGATGTTTACCTTAATGGAGGATGAACAAATTGGTCGAATTCGTAGCGATGTTGAAGACTGTGGCAAAAACCAATGTGGAATCTTCTTGCCAATGCAGGATAGTAACACTGTTTGCATCTTCGAACCACTTCGACCAATATTTAAAGTGTATGATGTATCTTCATATATAAATAAATTTAATCTGGAAAAATGTGAATTTATTCTATGTACTTTTACACAAATTTAAATTTTAAATTTTAAATTTTATATTGGTCAATTAATTTACTCTTTTTAATTTTAAAATATTTTTTTCCATCATAAAAATTTAATGTTTAGTGGTGATATTTGACTGTCACAGAATTGAAAAAAAATCAAATATTTCTTAAAAGCAGGGTAATAGTAATAGATTTATCAAATTTAAGATATTGGAGAAAATACATTTTTGTTTCATTTAAATGATTTAGAGCTGGGGTTTGGGATTTTTTTTATATTGGAATTGGATTGTATTAGAAGTGTAACCCAGAAAATTATTGGATTATCAATCAAATAAAGAGAAAATAAATTATAGTAATAAAAGAGAAGAGAAAATAGTACGCTTAAAAGTTCTTACATAAACTCGATAGAATTTGTCCTGTATGGTAATCTAGTTAAATTTTTTTATGACTAACTTAAAAATCAATTTTAACATTATTTGTGATAAAAAAAAATATGTTGTTTAGATAGATAAACATAAAAAAAAAATGCTTATTTAAAAGAATGAAAGGGTTAGTAAAAAGTATATATATTATTTTATACTAATTATGAAATAAAAAATTAAATTCTTTTTATGTTATTTTTTAGCATAAACTTATTTATTTACACAATATAAAAAAAATTATATCAGTTAAAGAAAACTAAAACTAAAAAACTTAGCTCCATTTATCTTGATGAGAGAGCAAGTTTTTTCTATTTCACAAAAAATATATATTATTTATTTTCTTAAGCAATAAATTTATTATTAGAGAACTAGACAACTTGACTTCCATCTTATCCAATGGAACTTGTCTATGAAGTTGTCAAGGTAATTTATATATATATATATATATATATATATATATATATATATATATATATATATATATATATATATATATAAATTATTCATATGAAGTATGCCTTTTTTATCTATAAGATTTAAACTTAAGACCTAATTTAAGATGATAAAATTTAAAATTGATAATTTAAATATACATCAATAGTATTATTTACATAAATTTTTAAATTTTAAACTAAATTAATATTTCATAAACTATTTTTTATTTTTAGAGAATAATGTGAGAACAGGGACAATTGGAAATATATTATTTTACACCTTTTTATTTGCTTAAATTTATTTAAAAATACAAGGAAAATAAATTCACTAAATAAAATGTTCATCTACTAAAATTTGTAGATTTTAATAAACTTTAGGCACATTTTCAGGAATTTTAATTTCAATAGTGATCTTTTCTAAGATAAAAATATTGTTGAAATGAGACGCCCAGTCCAAAGAACATGTTTGATAAGTAATACTGGGCTTTAAATTAAAGCCCAGTCCAAATACAAATGTTTCTCTCTCGTTCATTCTGTTTTCTCTATCCACATTCGTTATCTGGTGAGTGTGGGACTTCTGGTGTTGCTCACCGCACACAACAATGGCGTCAGTTTCAGTCATGGCTACGAGCAGCGACAACAGGTGGTCTATGGCTTCTTTGCGCTCTGCTCTACCCTCTCCTTCTCCTCCTCCTCCTTCACTTTCCTCTTCATTGCGCTTCTCCGTCTCTGCGTCTTCTTCATCTTCTTCAATGAAACTCCGAATTTCTCGAACCAAACCCAAATCCCTTCTCACCACTTTCACCGGTCTCATCCCTCTTAACCCTCTCTTCCTTTCCTCGCCTTCTGCTTCAGGTACTCAGTCACTACCAGTCATTGCCCTTTTTATTTGCTTTTTCATTTAATGCGTTGCGTTGCGTTGCTATTACTCATTTTTGTTTTGCTGTTTTCTTCAATTGGGCTGTGTCAATTTGACTTATTGCTTCGTGGATTTATCTTCATTTCTTGTTGGTGTTTTGTTTGTTATTTATTTTGTTTTAAAATTTATGAGTTATTCACAGCAAAACTATAAATAAATTTTTGAATTGAATCCGTTGTGGATAGCGTTGCATTGTGTCTGTGAGAGCGAGGGCTCATCTGGTTTTAGGATTTGGTTACAACTATGAAGGAACTTTCGGGATATTGGAATCTATTACCATATGGATGCTTAAGCATTCGAATTTTAGTTAATTGTTGTTATTTGTATTTTGATTTGAGTTTAATTTCTTTGCACATTTTTACAATACTAACCAGAGATCATAGTTAATGTAACTTGTAAAATAGTTATTGCTAAAATTTGACGAACTCATCATGATAACGATTTGTGATTGGATGATAGCTCAAAAACCCTTTATAGTACTGTGAGTAAATAATTTTCTCTACAAATAGTTATGCAAGAGTTTAATGTGTATGCATTCGAAACTCTATCCACCAATCACATATCTTTAGATATTGGAAATAAAGTGAAAAATAATGCAGTATTTTTAAGTATTTCTGAAAATACAAAAATGTGTTTTCAAACTAAGCAGTCTTTGTGGTATGGTTGGTTCAAGTGGTATATGCTTGGTTATAGATTTCAGATTTTAAACTTGTATGTGAAAGATAGTTCGACCATGTCATGGATGTTTTTGGTTGAAATTAAATTTTCTTCTACAGAGAATGCATGTAATTTTAATCATAAAAGTAGTAGTCCTTAATCTGATAGGCCTCCTCTTGTTAGATCAAGTGGAGAAATCATACTCTAACATTGCCTTTGAGGTTGTTGTGTGTGAATGATATCTGCTTCCCAATTGTACCCATTATCCTATGAAATATAGTAGTCCCGTTTCCTTTGTCCTCACTTCCAATTTCATCTTCATGTTACAGAATACACCGGCTTTGATCACTCTTTTACCATTATTGACAATGGTGGTCGAGTATTTGCCATGAGACATGGGAGGCGGGTGCCCAAACTCAACAGGCCACCTGATCAGCGCCGTGCGCTCATCCGAGGCCTTACAACTCAGCTCCTCAAATATGGTCGCATCAAGACCACCAGAGCAAGGGCCAGTGCAATTAGGAAGTATGTTGATAAAATGATAACTTTGGCAAAGGATGGATCTCTTCATAAAAGGAGACAAGCCCTTGGGTTCATCTATGAGAAGCAGATTGTTCATGCTTTATTTGCAGAGGTTCCAGACCGTTATGGTGAAAGAAATGGGGGTTATACAAGAATTATAAGAACCCTACCAAGGCGAGGTGATAATGCACCTATGGCATACATTGAACTTGTGTAACCATCACCTTTATTTGGGTGCTATTGTCAGCAATCTCTCTGCAATGTTGAGCTTGGCTATGTATTCCGTGGTAACAATGATTCTACAGTTTTTGTATTATGCCCTTTTGACTAGTTTTAGTTTGTGCATCTCTGTGTACTACTTATGGACAAACAACAACCATCTTTGATCTTAAGTGATAATCTGCAGAAGTTCATAGATTCACTTATTTGTCAAGTGATCATCTTCACAAGGACAAGCATTCACCTATTTTTTTAAAAGTTCAAAGGTTTGTGTATTTTACCAGTTCTCAGTTTGCATCTCTTACTATATTTATGGAGAAAGAGCTATATAATTAGGTAATTAGCCAATAAAAAATACATCTCTTGAAAATTATACGCATACATCAATTTTTTTTAAAAAGACACATCAACCATCTCATTTAAAACCAAACAAAGTTGCTTATAGTGTCTTACTATCACAGTGCTTGCTTGCCACAAACAAAAGTTCACTAGTTCAAAAGCAGAACAAGAAAACTGGATACAAAAATAGAGCGAGCTCTAACACAACACGAGTAAGGAAGTTCAGCTTCACTATGGTAGCAATAGTGGATTGATTTTTAATTCGAATATGTTTTTACTATCCCTAAAATGTCTTTTTTTTTTCAGTTTATCACTGTTAAATTTTTACTTGTCATTTGTTACTTCTCTTTATATTTTATTTTTTTACTTTTATTACTTTTAGTTAGTATAATCTTATAATTGATAATGAACAACCATTTTAAGAGAATAAAGTGAATCACCATGTCAGTAGAATTATTTTTTGATTCACGTTAATAACGATTTTTTTTATTGATTTTGAAATAAATTATTTTTTTATGTATATGGTTATGATTATTTTGTTGTCGCTGATGTTGGTTACTATTTTTTTTTAATATTAGTAAAGGTTTTTTTAGCTAACGTCATTAGACCTATTTGTGATGAATATGAATTATTTTTTTTATTACCATCAGTCTTGATTGTTTTATTCTTAATATGTGAAATGATTATTTTTTTATCAAAGACTCTAATATTATTTTCTATCAATAATTTATTGTTTTCTTAATTATGAAGAATTTTTTTGACTAATATTAATTATGATTCTTTTTTAAAATATCAGTTGGAGAATTTTTCAACCTACATCAAACAAAAAGTCGAGGGGAAAAAATTCAATCAATGATTGATATGAACCGGAAATAATCGTACTTTATACTATTAAAATCTTTGTTAATATAAATTGAAAAAATCTTGATAAAAAAACACTAGCGAAAAATAACAAAAAATTATCAATATTAATACTTTAAATTATTTAAAAAATTTAATTTTTTTATATTTAATATTAACTGAAATATTTTATCTAAATGAAAAAATAGATAAATATGAATTATATTTTCTAAATAAAATATTTGAAAATGATTATCAATTTAAATTTAAATATTTGAATGTCTTTGAAATTATCAAGTAAAGCAAATCTTAACAAATAATAATAACATTTTTCTAGTTTAGATTTTATTAAATTTAACATTTTAATACTTTTATATTTCAGTGCTTCATGCTTATATGAAGTTCAATGTAACAAAAATTTACTTTTTAAAAAAAATGAAAATTAACGAAAAATTACATGTTTAAAAGGTCAAGTTTTGATCATTTTTAAAGAATTGTTGTGGCATTATTTAGAAGAGGAAAATAAAAAATAAAAAGCTGGTTGTGACTGAAAAAATGAAGCGTTAACAGTTAAAAGAAAATAAAAAAAATTGATAAACTTTTTATCAACTTTTAAATAATTCTTTCAATTTATTTTTTAATATTTTTTACTCTCAATGATTTTAAACTATGTAATAAAAAAATATGGAAAAAACTGATAACTAATAATAAATAAGTATCACCAAATTAAAATCAAGAGAAACATCTCTTAAATATTCAATATATTTTTTAGGATTTTAGTTAATTCAGAAAAGTATTTAAGAACTCTAATAGTATGCATGCATCTGGCGGCTATACTCCCTTCTTAAAAGAACCAAAATTAATGAATGTAAGTTGAAGACCTTTCCACTTTCCACACTGCATATCTACTGTACACGAGGAGACGCTCTTCATTGGAATAGTTAAAGTCATGATTTCGAATGTGCTATTCCATTTCGTGGAATGAAGATGCACACATAACATAGCTTTAAGTGTTCCATCTGAAAGCATTGTATCATGTCTCTGTTCCAAGTTTTGAATTCAATTCCTGTGTAGTATCCATCTCAGCCTTCACTCACTTTGAGAGCAATGGCCAAAGAAGACAAGGGGCATGCCATAGGAATCGACCTTGGCACAACATACTCCTGTGTTGCAGTATGGCGCGACCATCATTGTAGAGTGGATATCATTCATAATGACCAAGGCCATAACACCACTCCTTCTTTCGTTGCTTTCACTGACCATGAAAGGTTGATTGGTGATGCTGCTAAAAACCAGGCTGCCACCAATCCACAAAACACTGTCTTTGGTTTATTTCCTACTCTCTCAACTACTAGTGCCTTCCTTTTTATGAATTCGTGTAACATCTTTATCTAATCCTAAACGAGTTGAATATTTTTTTAAACTTTTCAGATGCTAAGAGATTGATTGGTAGGAAATACAGTGATCCTGTTGTTCAGAAGGATATGATGTTTTGGCCATTCAAGGTTGTTGCTGGTGCTAATGACAAACCTATGATCACCCTTAACTATAAGGGTAAGGAAAAACACTTTTGTGCTGAGGAAATTTCATCCATGGTCCTTGTGAAGATGAGAGAGCTTGCAGAGGCCTATTTGGAAACTAGTGTGAAGAATGCAGTGGTTACTGTGCCTGCTTATTTCAATGACTCTCAGCGTAAATCTACCATAGATGCTGGAACCATTGCTGGCCTTAACATCATGCGGATAATCAATGAACCGACTGCTGCAGCTATTGCATACGGCCTTGACAGAAGGACTAACTTTGTTGGAGAGAGAAACATTTTCGTCTTTGATCTTGGTGGTGGTACTTTTGACGTTTCTATCCTAACAATTAAGGGTAAGATCTTTGAAGTTAAGGCCACAGCTGGAAACACCCACCTTGGAGGAGAGGACTTTGATAACAGAATGGTGAACTACTTTGTGGAGCAAATAAGAAAGAAAAACAAAGTGGACATTATTGAAAACCCTCGAGCGTTAAGGAGGTTGAGAACTGCCTGTGAGAGGGCAAAAAGGACACTGTCACATGCTGTTACTTCCAGCATTGAGATAGATGGTTTATCTTATGACATTGACTTCTATTCTTCAATCACTCGTGCAAGATTTGAGGAAATCAACATGGATCTCTTTAACCAGTGTATGGAGACAGTAAAAAGGTGTCTTGCTGATGCTAAGATGGAGAAGAGCAGTATACATGATGTTGTTCTTGTTGGTGGGTCTTCTAGGATTCCCAAAGTGCAAGAGCTATTGCAAGACTTCTTTGAGGGAAAGGATCTGTGCAAAAGCATAAACCCTGATGAAGCTGTGGCCTATGGTGCCGCTGTGCAGGCTGCTTTGTTGAGTGAAGGCATTAAGAATGTACCAGACATGGTGTTGCTGGATGTAACACCGTTATCACTTGGTACTGATGTGAAGGGAGATATCATGAGTGTAATGATTCCTAGGAATACTACTATTCCTGTAAAGATGACAGACGAATTTTGGACAGTTGAAGATAACCAATCATCTGTTGAAATTATGGTTTATGAGGGTGAGAGAACAAGAGCCAGTGATAACAATTTGTTGGGTGTGTTTAGCCTTTCTGACCTTCCTCCAGCTCCTAGACACCATCCTTTTGATGTGAGCTTTGCCATAGATGAAAACGGTATTCTAACTGTCTCTGCTGAGGAAAAAACAAGTGGCATCAGGAATAAAATCATCATAACCAATGACACAGAACGACTGTCAACGGAAGAAATCAATAGAATGATTGAAGAAGCAGAAGAATACCAAGCTCAAGATATGAAATTCAGTAGAAAGGCCACTGTATTGAATGAAATTGATGACTATGCTTACAAGATGAAGAATGCTTTGGAAAATGAGAATTTCAGTTCAAAGCTTTGCTTAGAAGACAAGAAAAAGATCAGTTCTGCAATTACTAAGGCCACAGAATTACTTGATGGTGATAAGCAAGAGGAGGAAATAGATGTGTTTGAGGATCATCTGAAAGAGCTTATTAACCTTTTTGAACGCGTTGTTGGGAAGTCTGGTTAGGTGTTTTTTAGCTTATATATATAGACTTGAGGTGCCCAATTGTTATTTTGTGTTTGATGAATGCAAAGAAAGTATGGTTTGAAAAAATTGGCTATAAAAAATTAGTGATAATAAACGATTTTTGTAAGGGGGTTGAAATTTTTTTATTAGGAAATTGGGTTAAGTAATTCGAATTTTAAATGAAGAAATCAAAATTGTATATAATACGATTTTTTTTTAATTTTTTAATTTTTTTAATTAAAATCGTGTTACAAGCACGGTCAATTTTTTTTATATTTTTAATAAAGTTATGTTAACTGTTATTTAAAATAATTTTAAAACAGAAACTCAAATCTATAATTTTTTTTTTATCCTGATACATAGAAAAATTAATAATAAATATGTATTACAAAATATTAAGTTGACATTAGTTAATTAATATTTTATAATTATTTTATTATATATTTAATCAACACAAATTTATTAAATATCAAATAAATGTAGAAATATGATACGTTACCAAAAGTTAGTAAATCAAATTAGTCATCAAGTCGACTAAGCCAGATAGAGTGGATTGAAATTTGGTTTATTAACAAAATTCTTGAATACTACTGGCTAGAGATCACTAATTATGATTGGCCCATCATGTTTTCAAAACTTTTGGTCATAGTAAATATTTTAACAATGGAAGAATATAGATTATATTATATATTATTATAGATTTAATTTTATTTAAAATAAAATAAGAATATAGAATGTGGTGAGAATTTTTTGTAAATTATATAAATATTATTTAAATAACGTAATTTTTTAGTTCAAGTTTGTGTTTTCACATATGAACATTTAAATGAAGGCCAAAACCAATCATCATATTCAAAGGAATGTCACAACTTATTTTTATTTATTAAAATAAAATTATATTTAGGTTAAATTTCATCTTTATTCACTTTAAATGTTTGGATCTGCAATTTTACTTTTCTGATTTATTTAGAATTTTAAGTTTAAATTTTGGTTTAATAGACATTTTGGTCTTAATATTTTTGTGAAAATTTGTAATATTTCTAATTGAGTCCCAAATTTTATTAAAATATATTAATGTAACTTTTTTGTTAGATTAATATTAACGTTCTTAATTTTATGAAACGTGACACATTCATGTTAATTCGTGACAGGTGAATAATAATAATAAAAGAGATATAAATATAAACATTACAGTATTTAAATTTTTTTTGACAAAAAGAATCAAACAGATTTTAATAAAAGTTGAGAATTAATTAAAAAAAAAATAAACATATGAAAACATTACAAATTCTAATAAAATATTGTGACTAAAATACATATCAAATCATTTTATAATTTATAACATTTTTTTTTCAATAATAGTTTTATCTTTTACATTCATTTTGTAAGAAATTATTATATTTTTTTTCTCTTTATAATAAATGTAACTTTCTCTTCTTTCTATTAAAGAGGTGTTTTTAAACTTTTTTTTTCTCAAAATAATCTTCCTTCTACAATTTCTAGTCTAAAAAGTTTTACTATTACAAATTCCATCTCATCTATACTTTCTAATGAGTCTTCAATCCTTTCCAAGAATCAACATTTATAAGATTTTATCTGTTTTTCAATTTTTTCTTTAAAATCTTGATTTACATATTTGTTTCGAAATAAAATAAAATAATTTATTAGTAAAAGAATAAAATATTAATATTTTCAGTTACAAATTACAATTCCACTTAAAAAAATATTTTAACTCTATTTAATTTAAAAATAAATAATAAAATAGATAATAAATAATTAATATCAGTCTTCAAATTTTTAAAATATAAATATATAAAAACAAATTTAGAGATAGAAAATAACTATTAAAAAATAGTATTTATTAATATTAAATTATATAAATTAGAAAAATATTGAAAACTTTTCTTATTTAATTCTATTATGTATACGGATTCAATTCTAAAAATTTTAGAAATAAAAAGGGGTGAATTTGTTGTTCTTTGAGTTGTATGTATACTAATGGAAAAGACAAATATGGCTGAGTTGTAAACTTTGGTATGGCAAGGCAAGTGTGGTTTGATTTCTTGTATGGATAGATGCTAGAAACCATTATTGACCTATCAAGTTTTCAAAGACGCAGTGAAGATTTTATTAATGAAAGATCCAATTAAATAAATTCAGTTATGACAATAAATTTTATAAAATACCTTTTCAGTTACTCTTTTTTCCCTTATACACTTTATATTTTGTTTTTTATTAGTTGTTACTTGTAGTTAAGGTTCTTTAAAATTCAATAAAAAAAATGGAAATCTAAATAATTCATAATAAAAACTTAATGTTTTGGAATTATTTTAGATATTTAATAACAGTGATTTAATTCACTTTGACTTTTTAAAATTGATAAACCAAATTCAACTATAATATATATTTAATATATATTTTTATAATAATAATAATAATAATAATAAATTATATATTTATCTTAAACTTTCTTTAGAATTTAATTGATGATATTTTATTAATCAGTAGGAGTATCAATACAGCAATTAAGGTTAGGCAAGATGATATTTTGATGGGAAAAGAACAAAAATTAGATAAGCTCTTGATTGCAATATAGTTAAATGGATTAATGAGTTAAAATAAGATAAGTGAAATATTTAGAAAAATATTATAATAAAATAAATTTGTATATTTTTTTAATTAATTATAAATGAATTTATATGTATTTTTTTGTAATTATCATATATTATTTAATATATTTATTAAAATTTAAGTATTATATTTTATTTTAAAAAAATAAAATAAAATAATTAAAAATTAAAAATTTTATAAATAAATTTAGAGTTTAGAATTTAAGATTTATTAAATTACACGATCATCTCTAACTATCATATTATTAAAAGTATTTATATTTGGAATTTTGAAATTCTATTTAAAAAAAGACATTTTATTATTAGTATTATAATCATTTATTATATTATTATTATTTATTAATAAAAAAGAGACACTTTGTACTTTTATATATTTTAAAAAATTAATAATAGTGATTAAAAAATATGTGGTTATATTTTTTAACGGTTTATAATTGTTTTAATAAGATTTAAATAATTTTTTTATTTTAAATAATTTGATTGTGATAGTTACATAATAAAAAAATGGTAGTTACATTTTGAGATATTTGTAGCTATTTTCAAATGTTAAATAATCTATTTTAATTTTAATTTTAAAATATATTAAGAATAAAATATAAATATGAAAAGTGTATATTAAAAAAGACATCTTTTTATACATGATTATAGTTTTATTTTAAATAATTTGATAATTATCATTATACAAGTATTTACATCTTCAAATATTTACATATATGTTTAAATTTTTTATTTTTTATTTTTATTTTTATTTTAAATTATATTAAAGATAAAAAAAATATGAAAATATACATAAAAAAAATTCCTTCATATATTGTTATATATTATTTTTTAATAATAAAAAATAAAAATAATTATTATAATAATTATTAAAAAATAATTATTCATAAAAAATATTGATAAAAGTAAATGATTTTTATACTTTTATTATAGATAATTTTTATATTGTATATATAGTTTTTTTTATTATAGGTAATTAATTGTATTTGAAAAAAGTTATATTTTTTATTTTTAAATATAAATTTAAATTTAAAAAAAGATATTTAATTAAATTTAAAAATAATTATAAAATATAAAGGATAAAATAGTAAAAATTTGTGTAAGATAGCAATCTCCATGTTATAGTTACAAGATAAAAAGCTTTCATGACTTTAATTAAAAAAGGTAGTGATTTATTTTATTTTTTAAATCACATATTTATAATTTTGGTTTATTAGTGTATGGATGATCCGGTTGTTTTGTATTTATGTTCATGAGTTATAATAATTTTCAACTTAATTATCATTCATAAGAAAATGTTGTTTCTACCACAGCTATGACATTTCATTCAGAGGTTGTTTGAAATGTGCAGGGAAATTTTTTCTGAATTTATGAAAATAATTTATGACTTTTATAAGTATTACTTACAAAACATAACATATCTTATATCTACAATTCAACTGGGTCAAAATAAAAAGTAAAAATATATAAAATTATGAATTGGATCAAAATAAAAAACTTTTAAAAATATGAAGATTGAAATTAGAAAATAAAAAATTCGATATTACAGATAAAAATTTAAAGAAGATTAAAATTATATATTTTTATTTGTTATGTACCAAAAAAATAATTGTTTTAATGTGTTATTATAGTAAGATAAATTATATAGAAACTTAGGTAATTAAATGCTTAGGAAAGAAACTAGAAAGGATAGTAACAGAGGTAGATTTAGATAACTAGATAAGGTTGTCTTTGATATCTGCTAAGTTGTCCCATTGGCCACTGTCCATGCGCCATTTGCAGCCTTCATTTCTTCTTCTAAGCCCTCAGCACAAACTTACTCTCTCTTTCTATCTTCTCCCAACTTGAGAGATTCTGAGTAGCAAGAAAAGTTTGGAAGAAGAGTGTTGAGGGAACAACACCACGATGCTTGGTATGGCCACTCTTACTTTGGGTTCATCAACCACAATGCTGGCTCAGAACCATGCTCAACAGCAACATGCCACCACTTTTGCCTCTGCCAATGGACACAGAAGGCACAGTATTTCCAACAGGACTCACTCCTTTCCCATGAGTTTGGTGTCTCCCACCAATCAAAGTTTCACCTTTCTCTCTTCCTTCAAGGAACCAGCACATGCACGCCCCTTCACCACAGCTGTTGCATCTGTTGATTCTGACCAGCTTAATTCTTCTGATCCTCCCACCAAGGTTTGTTCCTCTCTCTCACTCCAACCCCCCACATTCAATTTGTGCTCAATTTTAGTTTTTTCTTACCTTTTTTTTCAATTTTGATGTGAGTCCTATGTTATGTTATCCTGAGTTGTTCTCTATTGAGGGATGTTATAATGAAAGAAACGCTTGATGATGTAGTTTTTGAATTGATTTTGATGGTCATTACTTTATGAGAAAATATACTATGATCAATTTGTTAAATTTTACAACAACTACGGTAAGAGTCACGTGTAGGGTGATTTAATTACACTGCCAGAGCATTACAATTAAACTGTTAGTTTATTTAGTTTTTTCCTTTTTGGCTTGTCTTTGCAGAATGAAGCAAACAAGTATTATTTTGTTGTTGCAAATGCTAAGTTTATGTTGGATGAGGAGGAGCATTTCCAGGAGCAATTGTTTGAGCGGCTCCGTCTCTTTGGGGAGCGTAATCAAGAACAGGATTTCTGGCTTGTCATTGAGCCTAAGTTCTTGGATAAGTTCCCTAACATTGCCAAGAGGTTAAAGAGACCTGCTGTTGCTCTTGTGTCAACCAATGGTACCTGGATCAAGTAAGAACACCAATTCTTCATTTTTCCTGTGATTGATTCTATAACTATGGTGTATACTTGAAATATGATGCTTGGATTGGCTGTCATGAACTATGAAAGGGGGGAATTCTTCCATATCATATACAAATATGTGTATCTGTGGATGTTTTCATACAGTGGATTCGAAGCCATTCTATGTAGAACCTCTAGAGAAATCCCTAGCCACTTATGGTTGAGAACCTAATTAGCCTATGTGGGAAAGTAGATGCTATTTTATATGCTTGCATCATGGTGATTCTCACTTCTCAAACAAGAATTGATCATTTGCTTCTTTCTTTATTTCACAATCTTAAAGCTGCCAGTTGTTAAATGTGGTAAAAGTATATTTTCCTCCCTTTACTTTTAGTATTTGGGTTCTGCTGATAGGAGCTCCACCCTTTCAAATGATATAACATGAAAAAATGGTGTAAGTTAGAAGCAGTGTCTGATCAACAAAATTGCTGCAATGAAAATCATTAAAATAGCATCAACTGCCAGTTTATAATGTTTCATCCACTTTGTAATTCTGTCCTTATGTATGTTTTGGACTTTTGGCAGATTCATGAAGTTGAGACTGGACCGAGTTTTATCTGACAGTTTTGAAGCTGAGAGCCTAGAAGAAGCATTAGCTTTCAATCCTACTGATTTGAAGTTTGAGAAGCCTGAGAAATGGGTGGCACCATATCCTAAATATGAATTTGGATGGTGGGAACCCTTCTTGCCCCCTGTTCAGAAAGAGGTGAAGCCTTAAGATATTATTTATCAACACTGTTTCAGTGCGTGGTATTCTTAAATCTTTTTCTGTGGTGATTTCTGTTCAAGTGCAGCTGGATGGTAGTTAAAGATGGCTAAATTTGCATTCAGTTTTGTATTTTTGGGAGGTAGTATGATTATTTAAGTTGAAGTGTTGTCCTTAGGATCTAAGTTGTAGGAATTGCATTTTATGTCTCCCAAATGAGTTAAGTATATAATTATTATGAGATTGATGTCCTCTGTTTCTAGAAATGTACGTGAAGGCGTGCAACTTACTAGATTTTTTTTGTCTTTTGAATAAACTGACTTCTAAGGCACCCAAATTTAGATTATTTAAAACTTGCTTGTAAGGCATGAAATAACAATTCATCAAATGAACTTACCTCAAATGTTACTCACTTTACACTTTTTTTATCCATTGGTGTGTTAAAGTTTCCTTAAAATATTCGGAGCCTTGTGCAATCAGCATCCACTACCCTATAAAATTCTGAACCTGAATCATCCTATATCCAAGAGTATATACAATACAAGAGTGTTATAAGAAATTTACATCAAGTTTTATTTTACTTTAAATGAGTCCCACCATGTCCCATCACTTTTAAACAACTTACTATCTTTTTACCAGTTTGCTCCAATGGTCAAATTTTATGAGAACTCTCACTTTTATAAATTTGTATTCCACTTAAATATTTTATAACTTAAAAGTTAATTTAATTCTTGAAATATTGTTTTCTATTATTGAGACTTGTGGTTTTATATAAGACACAATACTTAATTTTAAGACTCCACCTTGTCACCATAAGCTTACTCAAATAGAATCTCTTATAAGATCTAAGTCTTAAATTTAACATCCTTTTTAAGACCTTTACATTGGAGATACTCTAAAGATATAGTTTATTTACCCTGCTTTAGTTTTGGAGCTTGTCCTCCTTGCCACTTATACTTATCATAATCCATATTCTGCATTTTTTTACACTTTGTGATGGACACAGGTTTGATTGTCATAAGTCAGGAAAAAGTGGGGCAAAGTGTGGCATGCAGGCTTTTTTTTGGGGTTGAATGTGCTCATCTCAAATGTTTGAGTCCAAGAAAACTTCTTTTTAGTCTTTACTTTTGCCCGTTGTCTTTGCCTAGATATCCAACTGCTAATTTGCTCAATCATCCAGTTATTGTTATCCAACTTCCATAGCTTCTTAATCATGTCTCCTTACGTGTAATATAACAGCACAAACTGAATACTTCTTAGCATAAAAGATAGGTTCTCATTAGAGACATCTCATTCTTCCTCTCTCTTTATTATGCCACTATGTTAGCCTTGTTTTAGGTATCAGACCTTTGTGCATCTCCTAGATGACTTAAGGTAGTTTCTCAGGGGATGCTCCTATTTATACTCTTACGAGATCCACTTTGATACGAAGAATAACAGAAAATAAAGCCAAATAAGTGTTGAGCTATTTGATTTCATACAGAGGTGTGCAACTTTTATTTTATATGAACTTGAACATATCCACGAGTAAACTCAACTGTGTGGAAATTGGTATTACTTTTCATGTGTTGTATGTCTAGACTTGCCTATTGTAGATGATGCCATTGTATTACAGAAAAAAAATCGTCAGATATATTTCTTTAGTGCAATGAAGTTATGCTTTAAAGAAAGAAGGACCAATAGGTTTCTTTCTAGTTCACGAAGGTGGAACACGTTCTGCATTTCTTGAAGTTTGTAAAACCGTTCCCTTGATTCATTCATTCCATGAGTCTTCCAGACATCAACTACAGCCTGCCCTCTGTTATGGTCTACTAGACATTGCTTTTTACCTTCCTCAACGTTAGACTAGATTCTGCTTATAAATAATGTTTCTTTCTACTCACAAATATAATCCTTCCAGTCAGTACCTCACATGCCAATCAAATACAGAAAGTTATATCAAATGTATGATATTATCTCAAACCTTAATATATAAAACCTTTTGGTGCATATGTTGGTATTGATGATATAATTGTTTGTGAAACAAAAAATGATTAATTTATATTTGGTTTCCTAAACCACGACAGAACATGTTGTAAACAATTTCTAGAACGCTTTTGTTTTCTATTTTTGTTTCTTTTTAGTTTCTACAGTAAAGTTTCCTATGAGTCTTCTAATAAACCAAACGCGAGGCAAGTAACACTAAGTTAGACCTATGCTGCATGCAAGCGGCGAAGGACAATTAAATAGTATACTAAAAGCAAATATAACATGATAATGCACATGGTTACGGAACCTGCATCAATAACCAATAGCACTCAAATATGGAAAATGATTCTTGCACACTAATTGTTGCGCATCCATCAAATGTACAAGGGTCTTAACCCTGCACAAGGTTTTTTGTGAGCAACAGTAACTAAAGATCAATAATCAAATTATATTCCCATCAAATCGATCAATATTTCTGGTAATCACATAATACGTGTTAACCACAAGTTTATACAAAGATCGGAGTAAAGGCTGGTTCAAAACGACTGAACCTGATGGGTAAGCCTTGCACTATGCTTGTAAGATTACTGTTGCAACTATTAATACAATTATGTTTGTTAAGGCTTGTTCAAAATTAATCAACAATGTTTTGTGCACATCTTTTTTGCTGCCTTGATGGAGAAACTAACCGAAGCTAAAGCACAATGATGCATTCATCCAAAACAAAGCCATGGCATGCAAAAGGAATTACATTACTTCTAATCAAGATTGTACTCTTGCGAGGGTTGCGATATCCCGAAAATCTTCATCAAATCTGCATATAGATTATTCAAGTCAAACAGTGCCTTCTCAGCAAGGATGTCAATAATGTCTCCATGCTTTTCATATACCACTGGCACTATCAGCAATATCACGGTTGCTGCACCATTAAAGCAAAGGAGAAAGCAGATTAGTACTAACTTGCAGTTTAGTAGAATCACTCAATATACGCTTATCTTTGCGTGTGTGGAATACTATAAAACACAGAACCCTTCAAAATGTTGGACATGTTTTAGATACATGTCGGACACTCCTCTACCAGATCGCAATTAACAGTTTGAAATCATTTAAAATATTGTAAAGCTTAATAACTTTGTTTAAGAAGGTGAATGCATAAATTTTAATTCTCAATTTAGATTTTAATCATGTTGATTATATATAGATGTTCTCTAGGTGTCTTATATTTTAGACATTAGCTTTGACGTCACATATCAATGTCCGAGTCGTGTTTCATTGGTGGAATGTCACTGTTGTGACAAATAGATGCATGAATTAGGTAGCTGACCTATGTAGATTAGAGTTGCAGCAGTCAACCAATTGTCAAGAAATGAGACAGTTCCCAATGTCACTGTAACCTGCAGATTATTTTCTTGTCAGAGAAAACCAAATAACACTCTGAGAAGATGAATAAGCAAGGTTAGGAATATGCCGAGAAGCACCAAGAGAAATTTCTTCAAATCTTGTCCCGAAGCTAGGACCCCAAATGTTGTGAGTAGAGTATTAAGTATACGTGTCACAGAAATAGCTGTACTGACAAGTAACCCTTTGGGTAAGATGAATGATGATAATTCAAGTGGTGGTAATCTGTATCAACAGGAAAATAGCATCATTCCTTGGTGTAAAACAATAATCTAAATGGGTGTGTAGACAAGATCATTCAGTGAAAATCAACAGAGGAAAATAAGCAGGCAACACAATGTGAAGAGATAGGTGGAAACAAATTCTCCTACCATCTATTCTTGCCTACCCCTCTAGACTGGGACTTGGTGGTTCATTAAAGTGTTGTTCTTTGATGAAAAATAAGAAAATAAATGGATAAGAGGAAAATAATATAATAAATATTCCGTTTGGACCAACATACATGTACCACTTCATTTTATCAACCACTCACTAAATATAACAAAGGGTAAAAGAAAATTAAAATAAAAAAATCAAGGTGTCATTGAGGAGGCTCATGGGAGTCCTCCTATCATTTTCAGTTCCGTTTCATGTCAATTATTTGGTGATCTTTACACAGACATGAAGTGAAACTAGTGTCAAGTCACATAAAAAATAACAAGGAAACTAGTAAACTAACTCAAGTTGCTACTTGCAGCAAACTTGGAAGAAATGCAAGACTGCTTGGGACTCAACTTCTATAAAACAAGTATGCCTTCAACAAGGCAATCTGATTTGTGTATGACAGATATGATAATAAGAACAAGCGAGAAGAAAACTAAACAAAAAATATTTTAATTTCAATCAATCATTCAATTTTCATATCTGCCCAGATATAAGAAACAACACCTGGATGTAGTGGTAACTCTTGAACTGGCATAGTACCAAAGTTATAGAAAAAATAGGAGAAGTTGTATCATTGTAAATTGTTACTCCAAAATTAAATATGAATGTAATATGATGGATGCTACAAATCACTAATTGAAGAAGTCCTTCGTCAAAGGAAAAAAAGGCAAGTTAATGTTAAAATATCTCTTCAAAGTTAATATTAATTTTCTAATAGCAAGTTACATCAGCTGGATTGGGAGTCCTAACATAGGGAAAAAATGCTTTAACAACTGACAGATAGAGTTAAACTCACATGCCAATGAAGGATGTTAAATGGCTCCGTAGGAATAACATTGCCAATAGAAGTATGAGAGAGTCACAAATGAAACTAATCACGGTGTAATCCATCCTCTTAAAAAGCAACCATATGAAAGTTACACCAACAAGAACGCTTAATGAGATCTTCTTGTTCCTCCAGAGTATAATATCAGCGACTAAGCAAAAAGAAACCAAGGTTTACAACAAGTTTTACCATAACCTGAACAGTTTTTGCAAACTGTTCTGTGAAAAATGATACTGTACTTTCTAATTCACATCCTCAAACTATGTTAACAGATTCAATGTAATTTTTGCAATACAAATGAAACTTGCAAATCATGTCATGTATGAAGGAATAATGTAAAAGAGTCAGAAGAGCATACTCAGTCCAGAGCCTAGGGTAACACGAAGCGGTCTTTTCCGGCCAAAGAAGCGGTTCTTGGCAGTGGAGAATACAAAGTATCTCTCAAAATCAGTCTCAAATTCAGAGTCATCATCATCGAGTTCTTTGTTACTGAGAAAATCCGAGTCTGCAACATCCATGAATTCTGTTGGGAGGTATTATTTATCTTCCTCTTCCTATATATATATATATATATATATATATGTTGGATCCTTTTATAATGTTGTTATAGATATAGTATAGCCTGTAAATAATGACATTTCCAAACAAAAACAATGACATGTATTAACAAAATATTAATTAACCAATGTTATAAATATGTTCATTGCATAAACAAATGAAGAAAGTCGAATCAAATGATGATAAATGCACAAACACGTATGCATGCATGAATAAATTTGTTAGCATGAAGGTTAGAGAATGCATGCTGATGCACAGGCATTCAAAATCTACAAGATGAAATATATAGTGTCTTACTATGTTCATCCTTTTCGAGATTTCTTCTTCAAGAATATATAGATTCATTCTAGACAAACTCTTTTTTCTACCTCTGCAATGTTACAAATCTCAGAGAACCTATATTCACCATATTCGACCCCTTAATATTCGCATGAAAGCAATCACGAGTTCAAATAAATACTATTTTCCTCTTTTTTTACTATCCTTTTCTCCTTTAAAGTTAACTTATTTTTTAAAAGAAATCGTTATGCTTATGCACATAAACTAAATAATGTTTGATGGTATTTATCTAAATATTTATTTTTTATATCTAGTAATTTAGTCTATATATTTCACAGGATGAATATTCATTTCGTATATTTAGAATTTATAATAAATAAATATTTTAATATATACTTATTTTCTTTAGTTAAAGTAAAAAATATATTTTTAAAAATAAAAATTCAAAATTTTTTCTTTAATTTCCTTAACGTTCAAGGACAATGTTCTACTGTCGTGTATTCTAAATTTTTCTTTCTTACATTTTCCTAATCTCATGTTTTTGCATATGTACACTACTTTGGCTAACATTTTAATTCTTGTTGCACAAACTTCTACTCAGTTGTTTTGGACACACTTGTGAAAGTCAACGAATAACATACTAAATCATATTATAATTTCTTTTGAAACCGCACCACTTATAATCTATTTGCAACAACTCTAATATTTATATGTGAAAGTTTTGCATTGTAAACTTTGCTTGTTTAGTAGAACTATGCAGTAAACTAGTATGCACCATTACTCATCATCGTATTATGTCAGAGCACCCGTTTATAATTTCTTTGGCACACGTAAGTACTTTGCAGTATGTCTGTTCAGTAAAACTACGAAAGAAATTTCACGAAGTGCATGTCATAAATCTGTTTTGGGATGTAACAAACAAAACAGGGGCAAGTTCTAGAAGCATGGTGATTACTGTGAAGTTCTTTTATTGCTTATTTTTTACATGTGGAAATAGGAAACTAGTGAAACAATACATATTAGCCTTTTGCTTTATAAGATTTCAAGCATCATAACATGAGCATAGCTTAGAAAACTAACTTCACCAAAATGCTATATCGTTTATCTCTTGGCAGAACTACTACTCACAAGAGACAGTTCATAGTTTTTTCACCAAAATATTGACTCCATGCTCAGGCTCTATGAGCAACCTAAGAGTAGGCACTCGTGGACCAACCCCAAAGGGCATGTACACGTGTGGCAACTTACAAGAACCTTTGGCTCCCTTGGAAAATCTTTCTGGCTTGAATTTGTAGGCATCATCTCCCCAAATATCTTGATTTTGTATGCAAACTTACTACCATTATCCAAAGGTTAAACCCCTTGGGAATATCAAGGATCCCAAATTTCATGTCCTTGAATGCCTCTCTTGACACCACAGTCACAGGAGGATACAGGCGCATTGCTTCATGAATAACCATAGCTAGCTGCCACAACAAATGCAAGTTATGGTTGACGGTATTTTCAAATTCTCAATATCTTTCTGAAAATAATATGCTCTGTAATATCAGTGAAAAAGAATTAGGCATATTAGAATTACTTCCATTAGCATAGCAGCTATTGCTTTATCTGACAGAAATCAAATTGTTAGTATAAACATTATGAGTTTAGAGAAATAGTCTATTAGTTTGATGTTGGTATATAGAGTAATTAGTATATAGCAACAGCTTTTCTTACACTAAAGATTTATCAATGAGAAGGTTAAACCAATGTAAAACCACTAGTATATGACTTGTTTTCCTAGTGTATGCTGCCTAAGGATCCTTACCTGCTTCATCTTACCAATCATACTAAAATCTGGGATTCTATCCCTGCAAATTTCTAGAACCTCAACACGAACACGATCTTGCCAATCTTGGTTCGAGGCCAGCAGCATCAGGCACCATGTAGCTGAAACTGCAGTAGTCTCATAGCCTGCCAAGTATATATTCTTGCAGTTATCAACAATAAAACTGTCACAATTTTATATTTTTCACAATACAAAATATTTGATTTTAAATTAAAAAATGATTAATTTAAAAAATGCGTCTTGTTAGTCCTGTGGTTCTCATAGTTCACTTTAACCATCATAACTCAATGATCCTAATGCTATTTTGTATAAGTTTTTTTAAAGAAAAATATAATTAACAATTTCATAATAATCTTTCTACTAAAAAATTTATTAAATATAAATTAATTTAAAAACAAAAATCATTATATAAAATAAATTAGAAATTATTTTATAAATTAAATATTATTATTATTATTTAAAATAAAATTTATTAATAATAAAATTTACAATATAAATAAAAAATATATTTTTTATGATTATTAATCTTAAAAATATAAATTGATTTCTATTGATTTTTAATCCGAATTTAAATTAGTTTTTAATAAAAATTATAAAGATGGTAGCTATTTATTAAATTAAATTTTAAATTAATATCTAATTAAATTAATAACTAATATAGTTTTTGGAAGTAATTTTTTAGGGTTCTATAGAAATGAGAATTGTTCAATACAAAACACCGAAATAAATTTTTGTAGTTTGGCTTCCTTATTTTTTTTATTAAATTTTTTATTCTATGTTCTTTTTCTTTTATCTCAAATAGTTAAGTACATATGTTAAAGTTAATTGGTTCAACCAAACCAATCGTTTTAAGTTTCAATCTTAAAAATATAGTTGCATTAGTTGCATTTATGTCTTAGTTAAAGATAATTATCAACAATATATATACTAATACTTTTTTTAATGCTATTCATCATTGTGGAATAAATTTGTCAGAAAACATAATTTTTGCTGGTTTTACTTTTTTTATCAGCATTGTTGGTTTTACTTGTTTAATGAGTTTTATTTTTTACTCAGAGTTTAGAAAAAATTATTCAATGATTTTCCAATGCTGAATTTCCAAATAATAAATAGAATAAAATAAATATATTTTTAATTTAATTAATCAAAATTATATTTTATATGAAATAAATTTTGGATCTATTTAATTATAATATTTTATAAATTAATATAAACAATTTTTAATAATAAATGAAAACATTCTTAAAAAGAAAGAAGAGAACTAAACTTAAAAAATAAAAAATGAAAAATTATGAAAAAAAAAATAACATATCATAAAAAATTATTTATATAAAATAAAAAAATAAAATAAATTTAAAATTTATTATAAACATAACGGTAATTTTAAAAAAGGTACAATAACTAAAAAATATTTAACTCTAAAATAAAATAATAAACCCATAAAAGAAAAGAGAATCCATTTGTTAAATAAGTTCCACATGCACTCTTCAAAATAAAATAAGTTACACATGTAATATAATTAAATTTGATCTCTCACATGTACAAAATAAACAACAAATATCCTCCGAAACAGAACGTGGCATGATATGTTCAACCAAATTATAAAGAAGAGATCATTGCTTAGGCTCTAAGATCATACATATTAATAAATCTAACTATTATTGATTTGATTAATACACGAATCAAGAAAAAATCATTGCCACACTATTAACATAGAAATGGGTATTTATGTTTATATTTCACATGATAAAAGATTCAATACAGTTGACAAATAATTAGATTTTTAAATGCATTGACCAAGATTTCAATTCTCCAATTCTCTCTTTATTCATAGGAAATCAAACTTATTTTCATAATCTCAAACTTCAACAAGTATAAAGAAGGAAAATGACTTTTTATTTGGATATTTTGTTACTGAAATTTAAAATTCAAAACTTTTAAAAGAAAATTATAATTAACAAAATCAAAAAATTTATTAAAATTCCATTTAAAAATAAAAAATTCCACATTCTTCTTTCGTCTTCTATCTTATAAATAAAGGAATTTTAACAATTTTATTTAAATATAAAATTTTAACCATGAATTAATTCATTTATTTTATTAAAAAATAATAAATTTGCTAACATTTTTAAATATAATTTTTAAAATGAAGAAGTTGAAATTACTTTGTAAAAATGTTAGTTGTTTAGACTTGCATTGCATCTATTTAAGAGTTGTTAAGTTGTTAGGTAGTGATACTAATAATTATTCTCACTTATTTTGTTTTTATCTTTTTATTCATCTTTCATTAATTAATAAATTATATTTAATTTTTAAAAATATTATTAAAAAAATTTAAAATTTTATTATAAATTATAAAAATTAATATTTGTATTGATTTAAAACTTTAGATGATGATATGTTGATACTATTATTTTTAAAAATATAAAAAATAATTAAATAATTTTTTATAAAATTTAATTAGTTTATTGTTTGCATTAACTAATATTTTTTATCTTTTTATTTATATTTTTTAATCAATAAATTATATTTAATTCTTTAATAATATTATTAGAATAATAATAATTTATTATAAATTGTGAAAATTACATAATATTAATTTAAATATAAAATTATAACAAACTTTAAATAACAGTTATTCATAAAGAGATGGAGTACTAAACAATATTAATAACCCATTTTAAAAACTGGGTTGAATATTATAAATTTAAATGGTTAGTTTCCACTCTCAATTATCTATTTAAAAAGTTCAAAAATCTCTATTTCGTCTCTCTTAAATTCAGTAGAGATAGTTTATATAATTTAGTTTTCTAGATGGAGTGAGAGTGTTAATTTCTCAACCTTGGAGATAGAAAAAGAAAATAGAAAAAAACAAATTTGCATATTCACTTGAAGTAAAATTGCGTTTCATGTTTGGTTCACATTTGGATTATGTTGAAAATTTTATTAATTTAATATATTATCTGATTATAAGCACTTATTTATAACAAGAATACCCTTTCAGTCAGCAGTACCCCTTTCTCATATCCTTCTTTATAACCTAATTTAAATTTTAAAATATTGAAAAAAAAATAAAAAATATGTAGAGTGTGACTCATGGTCCATTCACGGTCTGGGAAAGCTCTTTCTTATAATAATTATTGTCATGCTATTGCAAATTGAAGAAATTATTTCTTATTTATGTATATTTTTTATGCTTTTGATTACTAAGTTGTTGTTTCCTGTTTCCGGTATCAACAATGACCTCTCATTCTAAATCGAATCTTAAAGAATGATATCCAATGGTGTAGTGTGTGTTTTTATAGCAGTGAAGTCACGTTACAGCAAACTACATCATATTATATATTTTTTTTAAAATCACTTGGTTTGTAATCTATGTGCAACAATTCTAATCTTTGTATGTGAAAGTTTTGCATTGTAAAGTTTTGACTATTTAGTAGAACTGTGCATTAAACCAGTATGCATCATTTACTCATCATCGTATTATGTCAAAGCACCCATTTATAATTTCTTCGGTATAAGTAAATACTTTGAAGTGTGTCTGATCGGTAAAACTATGAAAGAAATTTCAGAAAGTGCATATAAATCTGTCTTGGGATGTAGCAAACAAAACCGGTGCAGGTCCCAGAAGGATAATGATAACTGTTTAGTGCTTGTATTGCTTATTTTTTACAAATGGAAATAGGAAACTGTGAAACAAAATAGAAGCATTATCTTTGCTTTACAAGATTTTAAACATCATGACATGCATAGATAACCAGCTTCACCATGCTATATCTTTTATCTCTTCATAGAACAACTACTCACAAGGAACAGTTCATAGTTTTTTCACCAAGATGTTGACTCCATGCTCAGGCTCTATGAGCAACCTAAGAGTAGGCGAATGAACATAGTGTGGAGAGAGGGAGAAAGTGAATTTGGACAATATTAGAGATATGACCATCTTAAGTTCCACCATAGCCAAGTTCTGTCCAAGACACACTCGTGGACCAACCCCAAAGGGCATGTACACGTGTGGCAACTTACAAGAACCTTTGGCTCCATTGGCAAATCTTTCTGGCTTGAATTTGTATGCATCATTTCCCCAGATATCTGGATTTGTATGCAAACTTAGTACCATTATCCAAAGGTTAAACCCCTTGGGAATATCAAGGTTCCCAAATTTGATGTCCTTCACCGCCTCTCTTGACACCACAGTCGCAGGAGGATAAAGGCGCAATGCTTCATGAATAACCATAGTCAGCTGCCACAACAAATGAAAAAGTTATGTTTGATCGTATTTTCAAATTCTCAATATCACCAGAACAACATTAAGCATATTAGAATTGCTTCCATTAGCATAGTTTTGCTTTAGCTATCAGAAATCAAATTGCTAGTACAGGCATTGTGAGTTCATATTAATAATATTATGCATCATGCTCATATTTGTTGTAGTAAAATAGTCTATTACTTTGATGCATCATGCTGTTGGTATAGAGTAATTAGAATGTATATAAGAACAGCTTTTGTTACAATAAAGGATATATCAATGGGGAGAGGTTAACTCTATGCAAAACCACTAGTATATGACTTGTTTTTGTAGTGTATATGCTGCTTAAAGATCCTTACCTGCTTCATCTTACCAAGCATACTAATATCTGGGATTCTACCCCTGCAAATTTCTATCACCTCAGCACGAACACGATCTTGCCAATCTTGGTTCGAGGCCAGCAGCATCAGGCACCATGTAGCTGAAACTGCAGTTGTCTCATAGCCTGCCAGGTATATGTTCTTGCAGTTATCAACAATAAAACTGTCAATGGCCTCTTTACTTAGGTTACTATTCTTAGCATTTTCAAGAACCATTTGCAGCAAGTCCTTCTCAAAAGTAGTTTTCTTTCTTTCCCTCACCACCTGGAGTATCATTTCATTCACCTCCTTTTCCAATGTCCATATTTCTCTATTGGTCTTTGTTGGAACGTAGCTGTAACATGAATAAATTAATCTTAAGTTGAAAAATGGAAAGGACAATATCACAACAATATTTTGGTGCTATAAGGAAAAACAGTATTGTACCTCATGCCAGGGATACGTCTGGATAAATTTTTCCAGGACAATAACTCTTGGAGAGCTGTGAGTTTCAAGAAAATTTCTTCACTCTTGGCATAATTGCTTCCAAAGCAAGCTCTTGAAATGACATTCCCAGAGAAATTTCTCATGCACTCATCAATTTTAATGTCGGCAACTCCACCTTCTGCTTCTATTCTATTACTCCACGAGTTTAACATAGATACAGCAGACTCGCTAATTATATTCATCATTCCCTTGGGAGCACATAAAAAAAAGTTACTGCAAAGTTAGAGCCAATGTAACAAGTACAATAAATATCAAGCAAAATGGAAACCTTACATACCTTAACCTTTTCCATGTATAGTTCTGGAGCTAGGATTTTTCTTTGATGGATCCATTTAGTCCCATTGGAAGTTAAGATGCCTTGACCCACCAAAGGCCCTAGTTGTTTCAGTTGATATGCAGGCTTTCCCAAGTCTAAGGATGTGCATACAGAGAACTCTCTCACTATGTCAGGTTGGGTCACGCACAATATTTGAATTGTTCCAAGAGAAAACATGAACACTTGACCTGTTTACACAAGATATTTGAAGCATGGTCATTCTCAAAGCACTCAAACTAATCACGTACTTGTGATATGAATAACTAAATCCTAAACCCTGAACACAATACTAATAAGTTGGTAGAAATTGAGTAATGAAGTGCATATATTAATAGAATGAAACATACCATATTGGTCCCTCCATTTATCAAACAATGGAAGGAGAAGAGCAGCACAGTTGTGAGAGGAAGTGGTTTCAGAAGAAGAAGAGTTTGAAGGGGCAGAACGAGCTTTTTTTAACTCCAAAATATTTCCAAGCAGTATAGTTGGAGGTGGACCACTGATACCTTGCTTCATTAGCTTAGAACGAAGCCTATTTGGCTTCTCCACAAAGGAAGTGTACAAATAACATAACAACCCAACAAAACCAAGAAACACAATAGACATCAAAAACTTAGAATCAAATTCGAGGTGCATGGTTAGAGAACACTTTCTCTTCTCTCTGCAGAGTCAAGTCAAATCCAAACTCTATTGTGTTGGGGTTTGATATCTGTCCACACACACATATATAGAACACTTTAAACTCTGTTTTCTTAGTTTTTTTCTTTTTCATTTAAAAATTAATTCAACTATAACGTTTTATGTAATCGGTACCAATATAAAAAGCAATACTGTATCCTCCCACTTTCATATTTTTTTATAATAGAAAATGTCTGATTTTAAATTGAAAAATTATTAATTTAGAAAATACGTCTTTTTAATCCTGTGTTTCTCGTACATCTTTTAATTATTATAACATTATAATCCTAATGTTATTTTATATAAGGTTTTTAAAAATATAATTAACAGTTTCATAATAAATTTTCTAAAAGAACTGTGTCGGAAATTGTTCATTATAAAAGAAAAAATAATAATTTTGTAATTTAGTTTCCTTTTTTTCATTACTTTTTTTGTTCTATATTTTTTTTTCTCTTATTTCAAAGAGTTAAATACACATTTTTATAAATTCACATAACTGATTTGCTTCCATCACATAGATCAACTGATGAGATTGTTTCAACTAAATTAATAATTCTAAGATTCAATCTTAAAAAATATAATTACGTATTAGTTAAGAAAGCTTTGTTATTCATGTCTTACTAAAACATAGTTATATTTTGAGAAAGATAAAACATGTCAATTTAAATTTACATAATTAATTTGCTTCCATCACATAGATCAATTCATGAGATTGTTTCAACAAAATTAATAGTTCTAAGTTTCAATCTGGAAAAATATAATTACGTAGTTAGGAAAACTTTGTTATTCATGTCTTACTCAAACATAATTATATTTGAGAAAGATTGCGCATATAGTGACAAAAAAAAGTACATAATTAATTTGACAAAGTATTTTACATTGAACAATAAAGCACCCTAATACTTTTTTTATTCATAAACAACATTAGAAATATTAGTGATACACTTTTTTAATTATATTCATCATTATTGACTAAATTTATTAGAAAATGTAATTTTTGTGGGTTTTAATTATTTAATGAGTTTTATCTTTTATTCATGCAGATTAAATATGGATATCAATAAGTTTATAACAATTTTATTTAATGAATTTATCTTTTTATTGAATTTTAATCAATAATAATAGAATTTATTTAAAAAAAACATTATATTTTATACTTTTACCACATTTCCCACTGCTGAAATTCCAATGAATAAATAGAATAAAATAAAAGATTAAACCTATTACATAAGAAATGAGAATCCATATATAACTTATCACGTTGTCATTTTCTTAAATAAGTTGGACATGTACTCTTCAAAATAAAATAAAATTAATTGCACGTGTAATATAATTAAATCTCATCTCACATTTAAAAAATAAACAAGTGGTATCATCCAGAACAGAATTGTGTTACGATCCATTTAAATATAGTTTCAAATTGGATTCACTTTACAGATACAATAGAGAGAACTAATTATCAATCCTAGAGAAATTTTTTAATATTGCGATTTTGCTTAATGTTAGTTATCAAGAACATGCTAACATGTTTCTTGCTTGACAAGTTTACATTTGCCAAAAAAATCTATATTAAATAATATGTAATTTAAATCTTTATTTTGGATTAAATTTTTAATTTTGTACTAAAAAACAACATTTCAGATTAACTTTTTCTATAATGGGATAAATAAGATGTAAATAAGTATTGGGTCGGTTTGTTTATGTTTTTTCTAAACTACATTTTTTAATAAAATAAGTAGATTTTTTTTATTTATAGATAAATTCTATCTGTTTTTTAAATAATGAATTTTTTAAAATATACAAAAAAAGTAATAGTTTATTATAAACTAGATATGCTATCTTCTTTTAATAATGATATAATAGATATGCAGTTAGACAATATGAGAAAAAGTTTCAACAATTACAATGACACGAAAAAAAAAATTCTTTAATCACATATACATGCACGCCATTCACATATATTATTTGAGAAAAGTAAACGACATTATATTAAATTAAAAATATAAAAAGTGTGGGTTTATATTTAGAAAAATATATATATACTTTATTCAATAATTAATTATTTTCTAATGAAAAATTTAAATAGTATATTCGTATAACGTTAAGATCAATCTTCTAGCTGTACAAAAAGATACACAAATCCCATATTTTATTTTAGTAATAGAAAAAGTACAATTCTAAACCTCTCTTTTTTATTCATTATATTTTGTTCAGGTCAAATAAGATTTTACAAAATATTTTCCCAAACATGTACTCTTGATGGTCCACGATTCACTGAAAAAAAAATCCAAATAAATAAATTATATAATTGAATAATAAATTTATATTATTTTATTTTATTTATTTAAGTAGATTGAAATTGTTAATATTATTATATTTGTTGATGATAAACATGTCTTTACTTTTTCTACTTTCTTTTGTGTATTTCGACTATAAATATTTTGTAATATTATAATTAGGATATTGAAATTTAAAAGATTAAGAAAAAAAAATATATAAATTATTTTTGTTCTCAATTTCTTAGTAATATAAGATTATTATGTGTATTAAAATAAGGTCCTTAGTTGAGATTTAAAGTTTAGTTTTGGAATTATTTTATTTTTTAGAATTAAGTTTTTGTTTTTGATACTGTATGTCCTTCTCTATAAACAATATTAATTTTTTTATCTTAAATTTGTTGAGTAGTATCATTAGTATTCATCATCACCTTGTGTGTGTACACTGATAGGTTAGAATTGGGTTGGATCTTGTAAGAACCAACTCACTTTTTTTAATTAAAAAATAAAATAAAAATTATTTTTTATTATATTATTTAAATATATAAATATTCAATATTATTATAACTTAACTCATTAATATTAAGTTCATCTTATTAATTATAATAAAATAATATAATATGTAATATTTTATTAAAAATATTAATTCATTAATTAAAATATTAAAAAAATATTTATATGATTACATGTATTTTTAAATTATATATATATATATATATATGTATTAACATAAAAAAATTTAAATTAACAAAAATTATAAAAAACAGGTGGATTGGCATGTCATTCCCCAACTTACCTTTAGCGTGACAAACTAAGAATCTCAATCTACATAGTCACAATGAGTTGGACCAAAACTTGTTGGACTTGTCCATTTTAACATCTTAAATGTGTGTGTCTATATATAGAAAGAGAGTAGGAATCCATCAAATAAATGGATGATTTAGATTAATTAAGTAATACACGCATGTAGTTTTTTCTCGATTGATCATTAAAATATGTTTTGAATATTTTTTCTCATCTTTCTTTATTAATATATATTTAATATTTATTTAATATAAAAAAATAACATAAAAACCTTTTTTAATGAAATATTAGAAAAAAATATTTTTATAAAAAATCTTACCTTTTTTATGAAATACTAGCGCAAACGCATATGCTGTTGCGCTTGTGTGCTTTTTTTTTACTGTAAATATATAATAAAAATAATTTTTTGGTATGTAGTTATAATTACTTAAGATTAATATATATATGTTCATATACGCATATATGTTTATGCTAGTAGCTAAGAAAGGAAATCTTTTTCATTAATGAATGATATAGAAATTATAGAAATGAAAAATAAAAAAATTATTTAACAAAAAAATTATTTTTTTATAAATTTTATATATGATTTTCTTTTGTATAGGTGACACTCAAATGCAATGCAACAATAGAATTAGAATTGCACTCTAATCAAAACAAAACAAACATTAAATATTTTTTGCTTATACACCATACAGATTTCCAAAACACTAAATCCTGACATAAGAAAAAAACGGAACATATGTATACCAAAAGGAAAGGAAAACTATTTTGATAGACGAATTTAAAAAGTTGAATTTCTTCCTGTTTGTGGTTCTTTAGTAATATAGGGTTTGGAGTTTTCAAAAGAAAAAAAATAAACTTAAAAGACTTTTTACTATTTTTAGAATGAGTTTTGAAAGAACAGTTATAATATTTTAAGGATAAAATAATTTGTACACCAAAAAAAGTTAAGAAAGAGAATCATTTATTAGTGTTATCTCCTTTATTTGTGTTATCGAAATAAAAAATTAAAAAAAAATAATTATTATAATAATTATTACCAAAAAATTTATTTTTTTATAATTTTTTATGTGATATTTTTATTGTATATGTGACTTTATTTTATTATAAAAAGTTAATTGAATTTAAAAATAATTTTTTATCATAATTATGATTTTTCAATTAGAATTTGAAAAAAGGAGAGTAATTAATTAAATTTAAATTTTAAAAAAAGTAGTTTTTCATTTTATTTTTTATTTTAAAATTTGAATTTGAATAAAAGGTAGTTAATTAAATTTCAAGAAATAGTTATAAATTTAGAGTAGAATAAAATTTTCTTATTAAATAACAATTATATATAAAATTTATTTAAAGTAGTTATGAATTTTTATGAGAGGAAAATTTTCTTTATATATTGTTTTAGAATAACGATTATTAAATAAAAAATATTTTTGATAATTTTTATATATAATTTTCTTATTATATATGCAGATTTATTTTTTTATGAACTAGTGCAAACTGTGTGTTCATTTTTTTTACTATAAATATTTAATAGGAATAATTTGTATGTGACCAATACATATTAATATTAAATAAAAAAAGTATATATTAAAACTATCACTATTATGTATTAATAGTAAAAAAAAAACATCGCGATGATGGTAATGACAATGGTAACTGTGAATCGGTAATGATAACTGTGAATCGTGAACGATAACTGCGAATGACAACTGTGAATAAAGAACTGTGAATCAAGAATCTGCAATAAAGAATCCGTAATGGTAATGGCAACTAGCAACACAACCGGTAATCTGGAATCTGCAATGAAGAACTGAACCGACTAACGATAACAAAGAATCTGTGAACGCACTAACCGTGAATCTGCGAATCTGAACCGTGAACTAGCAATGGCAACGCACAATGGTAACGACAACTAACTAACCAGAATCTGGCAACCGTGAACTGACAACGATAATGGTAAAGAGTAACGATAACTGCAGAACTGCAATAGTAACCGTAATGGTATTGGTAACGGTAATGGTATTGGTAACGATAACTGCAATCCGTGAACTCAAATCCGTAATGGCAACCAGAATCTGTAATCCAAGAACTGCAATCCAGTAACTACAATGGTAGCAAAGAACTGTGAATCTGAACTGAAACCGTGAACTGGCAACCGTGAACGATAACCGGTAACTGCGAATAAAGAATGGTAACGACAATGGCAACCAAGAATGGCAAACGACAACCGTGAACTGCAATCCAGAACGCAACCAAGAATCCGAGAATCTAGAACTGGCAATCTACACAACCATAACGACAACGATAATCTGCGAATGGTAACTGCAATAAAGAATCCGTGAACAATAACTGCAACGACAACATTAACTAAGAATGGCAATGGTAACTGTGAATCTGAATCCGCGAATCTGTGAATCTGCAACCGGTAACGACAATGGTAACGCTAATCCACAACCAGAATCGACAATGGTAACGATAACCAGTAACGGCAACCAGAATCGCGAATGGCAATGGCAATGGTAACTGCAACCTGAACTGACAACCAGAACAACAACTGTAATGGTAACTGCAACCGTAATGACAACGATAATCCGAATAAAGAATCTGCAATGCAAGAACGACAACCGTGAATCTGAACGATATTGGTAACCGTGAACCGCAACGCACAACCGTGAACTGTAATGATAACAACCGCAACCGGTAACCAAGAATGGTAACGCTAACCATAACTGAACCGCGAATGGTAACCGTGAATCTGTAACTGACAACCGTGAACAATAACTAGAACGACAACCAGTGAGCGCAAATCGACAACCGGAACTGGTAATCTGTAATGGTAATGGTAACTGCAATGCGAATCTGTAATCCAAGAACGGCAACGCTAATCTGTGAACGCACAACAAAGAACTGAGCAACCGTAATGGCAACAAAGAATGGTAACCGCGACCTGAATCTGAACTCAGAAAGATAATCTGAATCTGAACGCTAGCGCTAACGCTAACGGTAACGCTAACTGTAACGGTAACGGTAACGATAATAGTAGTAGTAACGGTAACGGTAACAATAACGATAACGGTAACGATATGATAACGATATACATGTGTGGTGAGAATGAAAGAAAAAGAACGTATTTTTCTTGGAATAAGAACATTTTTTGAAAATGTAAAATGTGAGAAGTTGAAAAAGAAAAGAAGAAAGTTTGAAAGAATATAAAGATAAAAAAATTAAAGTTTTTAATCCGTTAAATGTATTATTTATTATTATTTAAAAATTGTGTGTACACAAAAAAAATCTCTTTTATATATTATTATAGATTAAATATATATATATATATATAATTATTTTATAATCAAACATAAAAGGATTTGATATAATGTCATATTTTTTTAAAATTATTAATGTTTGTAATATTTAATTATGTTTTAAACAATTTTTTAATAATCTAAATTTTAATTTTTAGAAATATTAATTATTTTTTATAGATAGTTATATAATAAATAATACAAATCTGTTTATAAAATTATTTTTTTAAAATGAAGTGTATTCTAAATAATATAATTATATTTAAAAATTTATTTAAAATAACACAACTATATTGAAATATTTATTTAAAGTATATTTTCAATCAAAAATATAGATTTGTCTAGTATTTTTTTACTAGATCAGAATTATAATAGAAATACATTTTATTTTTTTATTCATTTTAGTTTAATAAGAATATTTCTATTTTTTATTTATTCTAATTCAAAATATAAATTATTATTATTATTGTTAATATTTATTAATTGATAAATATAATATTTTATTTATAATTTTTGTAAATAATTATTATATGTGTAAAATAATTAAATAAAAAATATATAATTATGTTTTATTATTTATTATATAATTATTCATAAAAAGTAATATTTTAAAATAATTAATTAAAATGGAAATATTTTATAAAAATATAAGATTTTTTATAAAAATAACTTTTTGTTTAGAGTCTCATCTCATCTATCAACAAAAAGAAATATTACTTTTTTTATGACAAAATAAATATTAAATACATATTGAAGTAAAAAGATAAGAAAGAATTTATAAAAAAGATATTAATGATTCACTAAAAAATAATTAAATACACCAATCTAAATTCTCTATTTAAAACGAAATAAAGGATTAAGTATTGAAATAAAAGATTTGATGAAATGTGTTTAAAGATATATTGAGTTAGATAATGAAAGATATAATGTGGTAAAAGACCAATACCCAATAAAATATCTAGAAATTATATTATCATACAAAATTGTTTAATAAAATTTGTACCAAAGTAATTAGATTATCAAACAAACTAGATATTCAAATATTATTTTTAGAATATATTATATATTATAAAATACATTATGAATTTTGTAAAAATTGTCAAAGATTTTAGTGTCGACAAATATTTACTATTAGTTAAGAGGTGTAAATATTAAAATATTTTTATAAAAGAATCATTAAAATAGGTAAAAATTAAAATATAAGAATGGATAGATAATGTAATTTCATTTTTATATTATATAGAATTATATTCAAGATTTTAGTCAACTCTAATAATAATAAATAATGAATGAAATATGGAGATGCTGTTAAAAAATTTCTAAGAAAAAATTTGTACCACTACTTCGAATATAAAACCATGAATTCATTATAAGTTTGTTTATAAACATTTCAACTTTATTATTTTTATTTAATTGAGATTTTATTCTCATTCTCATATTTGAATTCATAACAAAAATATTTCCTAATAAAAATATATATTTTAAAATAAGTTTAGGATAACTTGAGTTGTTGTTAGATTTAGAGAGATATATTTTTTTTTAATAATAAAGTTGAATATTTTATTCATATACTATTAATATAAAAATATTTTTAGGTGAAGAAAGTGCTAAAAATTTCGAAACAACGTCTTGAAGTTAATCTTGGATGAACATATTTTGAATTTGCTAATCTGGTTTTCAATTTACCATTATCTCATAGTCACACTTTTATATTTTTTTTTAAATTCAGTATTAATGTAACTCATGAATGATTACAATTTATTAAGCGACAATGGAATTTCATATTAACTCTTGAAAATGGAAGAATCACTCATGACAAATAGATTTAATTATTTACAAGAAACTTGATTTTTTCTATATATATCTCTCTCTTCCTTTCTTATGTCACTTTTATCTACAACTATATAAAACCTTAAATTGGTGAAGGTAAAATGAATATTTGTATTCGATTGTTGATGATTGGAAATAAGGAATGATAAATAGCACTGAAGCACAGTTAAGCTTCTTCACTGGTAGTTAGTCCAGCAATTTCTTTCAGTGGCTTCCATATAAACTTTCTCCTGATCATCACATAAAACATGTATCAAATATGAAGCAAAGCAATGTAAGAAGCATTTGAAATGTGTGTTGTTGTAGAATGCATGTAACAATGTTATATTCTGTTCTCTTCTCTTATCTTAGTTCTATACTTTTCAGTGAAACCAACATACATGTTATATGCTATGTTTCATGCCATTCTTAGGCAAATTCAAGTTCTCATGCATAAGTTTTCCAGCAGAAAGCACTGACAATTTCTAGAAACAAACAACAACCACAAAAGAAACACTACAATAACAAAAGGTTCAAAAAGTTGGCTTTACCAGTTTCCACATTCAGCAATGACCCTCACATTAGGCCTAAGTGTTGGCAGCAAAGCTAGGAACTGCAATTCTGCCTTAGATAGAACCTGTGGAAGAAAACACATATTTACACCGTTACATTATTTATGGGAACACATAACAATGATAGCATCCCCTTCTGTTTTAAGTATAATAGGGTACTTTAATGGAAGAGTTTAATTTCAATACTCTATCAATAGTAAGAACTATAATGTCAATCTATTAGAATTCAGTATCTTCACTTTAGATATGACTTTTTGCTGAGTAAATTATGTCTTCAAAATAAACAACATTTTGATATTAATTATTGAGATTAAGAAACTTCAAATAAAGTTCTGAAAGTGTAATTTGTCAATTATATTAGTCTGAAATTCAAAAAAATCTGTAACTGAAATAATGGTACACACACCCTAAACCCTAAGAATAAAACAAAAGTAAATGTTTAAGTCTAGAAACTTTGATGAAATTTTGGAAACTAATAATTTAAAAATTTCTTGATTTCAGGAATTGATGTGATAGTTTGAGGATCAAAAATGATAATAAACTCGTTTATTTTTAACTATATAACAATATAT
This sequence comes from Lablab purpureus, assembly GCA_030347555.1. NCBI lineage: Eukaryota > Viridiplantae > Streptophyta > Magnoliopsida > Fabales > Fabaceae > Lablab > Lablab purpureus. The sequence continues at coordinate 22,072,874 of CM059259.1, forward strand.
ATGATTACATGACAGAGACTTAGTTTATAAGAAAAAGAATTAAAGTGAAAAAACTTGATCAAAAGAAGATGACAGTGACTTGTATCCTGCAATTGCATTTTAAGTAAATTCTTGATGGAAAAGAAGCAAAGAAGTAGTGCTAATAATCCTCACACCTTTGCTTCAAGTATCCACACCACAAGTCCTTTGGCATTTGGTGGCAATGCTTCTAATCTGTAATCAACTTCTGGAGGATAATACCACCTTGCTATTGGCTGCTTTCCAACATGAGGCTGAGATTCATAACAAAATCATAGTGCAATTAGAGACTAAAATACAAAACAACCAACCAAAACTGGTTAAGCAAATACAAACAAGAGTCTTCTGAGGAAACTCACAGGGTAAACAGGGTGAATCTTGGTGAGAGTGGTTTCAGGGTCTCCAAGGCCACGAGCTGAGAGGTCAAGGAAATAGTAGCCTTGGCGTCTGAGACGTGACAGATAACGCCCCTCATAGCCTCCCTCATGAGGAGGGTATATTGCAAGTGCTTTGTGCTCTTCAACATCTGAAAGCCAACGGTCAATGTCAAGCCATACCAAATCCCCTCCTACGAAGTCTCCTAGTCCTCTACACTGCACAACTCCTACCCTTTTGGAAGTGTTTCTGTTACCATCTTTTCCTCTCCAAACCTTCATCACTCCAACACTTTTGGTGGCCATGAAACTGTTTCTCAGTGATTGCTGCTGCTTCTTTGTGTGGCGAACATTGCTCAAGCAGGTTGCCCCCCCATAACCCAAGCTGCTACTGCATGACATTTTTTTTTTCTTTTTTAGTAAGTACCCTTTTGTCACTAAATGTGAGAGGTTATTGGAGAATGAGGTTCATGGTGTTTTTTGGAAGATAGAAGAAAATGTTAGCTTCTACTAGTTGTGGAAGTTCGTGACAAATTAAGTGTATTGAGTTGTATGGTGGAGAAATGAGATAAAGTGATCACTCATAGAGGGTTTGTCTTCACTTGTAACCTTTTATTAGAGATCATACCATCTGGTATATCTTCACTACTTTTTCCCCTAAAAAAATAAAAAATGTACTCACACTCAATGTTGTGGTAGTTGTAGCATTGCGATCATTTCTTCTGAAAATTTTGCCAATAAAATCCAACACAATTAACACAAAGTTTAAGTTTTTCAAACTTGTTACCATAGGTTTGGTTTCAGACTATATACACTTAGAAAAAAAAACATTATTTACAAAATAAATCTCATTTTATTGATATCAAGCATTTAAAAAGAGATAGTCTCCATCTAAAATATTGAACTCTATCTAAGATATAAATTAGTAAAAGTTGAAGAATGGCCCGTGTGAAATATGACTATATAAGGGCAATTACTCTTTGCACCTCATGTTTTCTTTCTACACTTCATTAGAATGTTGGAAAAGTAAAACATCTATGATTTATATTTCTAAATTTTGTATTCCTGAAATATATTTCAAATCTAAAATATATTTTTGAGTTTTCAGATTATGTTATCTGAAAAATATTATGTAATCAATGATATATTTTGAAATTTTTGAATTTTATAATTTAAAAATTCATTTTGGATTAAGTAATACAAAGTATATTTTTTAATTTCTTGGAATTTGAAATTTCTGAATTATATAATTTAAAATGTATTTTAAAATTATGTAATTAGGAATGTATTTCAATATTACGGAATATAATTTTAAATTTTTATATTACATAATCCAAAATATATTTTTAGATTATTTGAGAATGCATTTTAAATTTACAATTGATAACTTATTTTTAAATTATACAATCCATAATATATTTTAAATTAATTTAAAATATATTATAAATGGTATAATTTAGAATATATTTTCAGATTTGAAAATATATTTTAAAGTTTGTCATATGTAATGCATTTTTAGATTATATAAATTAAAATATATTTTTTAATTCTAAAATTGCACAATCCAAGATAGATTTGTATGTTATAGAATGTAGAATGTTTCTAAATTTGAACTTTGTCTAGAGATGCAGAAAGTAGGTATGAAGGTGGTAAAATAAACATACCTTGTAGAAGACTTGGCCTGGAATGCTTTTCAATTCCTTCAAACCAAAATAAGGAACGTGTTTCTGTCAAAAGAATATAAGAATTACGAGTAAATCCCATACATAGTATTACATTACACAAAAGAAAGTGGACCTTTAAATTTTTGGCCCAATCAAATGAATTCCGGGCCTAAATATGATAGCCCATCTACTACATGCTTATGTATCTTGCGGAAATGAACCTTAATAAATGGTAGGCTTTCTAAACCTTGTTTTCTAGAACTATAAATAAAAAAAATTAAATTTATTAACATCACTGAAAAATTTATAAATATATGTATATAGTGACTGTTATTGCTTCGTCAGGAAACTTCTCAATCTTGGCCCGATACGCACTGTTCTATATTTTCAACATACTACTGAACAACTATTTTAAGCTAAAATCTAACAATTCGCTTCTCTTATATTTTATCTTCAACTTCAACGTAATTTCTTTGATACTTTTTCTAAATAATATGTTTTTCATACTCTTTTAACTATGATCATATTTATTGTTATCCATGTGAATTAGATCCCAATTAACATATGATCCAATATTATGATTTTTATATTAGAATTATCTTAGTAAAATATAATATTTAAAAGATTTAATTATGTGTTAAGTTTTTTTATAAATTTTGAGTGTTTTTAATGGAGTTTTTATTGAAAATATTTGTTTCATTGAATATTTAAAATATTTATATTTTTAATTAAGTTTTGGTTGTTTGATTTTGTTATTAGTTACCTTATACCATAGTTGATGACGTGTCCTCACCTAATAAATAAAACTGATTTAATTAAATCTTTAAGTCATTTATAAATTTCATATATTTTATTGAATCTTTACTAAAAAATTGTATTTTATTATTGAGTATCCAAAATTATTATATTTTTTAATTAAATCTTTTTAGTTTGATTTTACTATCAACATAATTGTTTGGTTTTACCGTTTTAAGAAAAATATTATAAATTTGAAAACAATAAAAATAAAGTTATAAATCCTAATTATCTTTATAAAAAAATAACACTTGTCAAGTTTTATACGTTTTAAAATTTGTACAATAATAAAAATTGATTAATAATTAAGATTTTAAATCTTTATTTTAATTATTGTTCAAATTTGTGATATTATACTTAAATCTGCAAAATCAAATAATAAAAAATCAATTAAAAATATAAAGATTTTGAATAACAACAAACTAACGGTGAATATTTAAATAAAAAATATACTTTAAATACTTAATTAATTTTTTTTAATAAATATTAAATTAAAAACACTTAAATTTATAAAAAACTTAAAACTTAATCAAATATTAATACCAAAATAATTATCATTCTCCAATATAACATTGGGTTATAATAACATTAAAATACTTAACATGATCATATCATTATCAGACAGATAAGCCTAGTAAAACCTATATAAGAATATTTCTATAATAAAGACACTTATTTTAGCTTAATCTCTTAAGGTTACAATTATTCTCTTGTAAACTTTGTTACTTAAACATTAAGGAGAATATCATTTATCGGTAAACCTCTCGATATTTTTCGCTTATTTTTCATCGGGCTCGATCCTCATTGTTATAAATATTTCCACACAAACTCATAATTTTAATGGGAAGTCAAAATATATCAATCACGTCCATTCTCAATAGCCCTAAATCTCAAATCAAGGAAATGCAAAGAAAGCATTATGACAAATGTGGGAATGACATCTTAAGAAACTTAGATCTGTTTCATTAAAAAACCAACATAAAATTAAATAAAAAATAAAATAAAATATATCTATTCTAAGAAAAACATAGGTGGATTATAGTTAATAAAATCTGATAGATATTGCTAATAATAGATGTCTCACTACTCCAAGTCACCCATATAATAAATACCATCCTAATTCTTCTTTCCACAATTTATTGCATAACAGTTTTAGTTTATGTAAATACTAAAAAAAAACATATGATTTGTGCTGCATTTAACTATATCCTTTCTAATACAAGAGAAAAAAATAGTTATATATAAATTTTGGTGGAATTTTTTCCTACAATAATTTTATTTAATATATATATACATATAATGTGACTTTTGTTCATATAATTAACTAGACCCAAAATTATAACCATCATTCAAACTCTAATTTATGGAAAGAGATAACTAGACCCATCTTTGATTCACCAAAAGATGTAGTACAATCACATCACAAATCAATTGAAGATGAAATTGAAGATACCAACATGGTTGGGAAGAACCCACAACACTCAAAAATTAGTACTTTCTTGAAATTGGCTCAGTTATGTTGAAACAAGTTAAAAAAATTTACAAGATTAATTCTTTCATTTGAATCTAAGGTAAAATGTGTCATATATTTTCATATGTTTGAAAAACTGTTGAGGATAAAAAGCCTTTCACATTGAAAGAGGATGATGGAAAACCTAAACAAAGACATGAGCATAAATAGAAACAAAAACATGACACACATAGGCTAGCCCCTACTACACAGAGAGAAGAAAGAGTATGATGTAGAGTCATTTTCCGAATCCAAGTAGTGTACAATTCCACCGCATGTTATGGAGCATGTTATTGGCCCTTACAAGAAACCATGATGCTCAATTTGAAGCCCTACAATGGGAAGCACATGCAGGTGCCATCTTTAATGGGATTCTTTTTCCCTATCTTTTTCACATATATATTTAGTGTTTTTCTTTGTCCTTGCTCCATTGGTGTTTGGCCTATGAAATGCAGAATCTTTCAGTCATAACTCATGGTTTTTGCCTTGCCTGGGCCTTCAGAGACCACTTCCAGCACACCCCACTTGCATTTGCACAAGATCAAATACTTTCACCATCAAAATTATTGTATGCATGCATGCATGTACTCATTTCAACATCATTCAACACACTAACATTCATATTCACATTGGATCACAAATCATGGAGGGAAAGTTTGGGAGAACTTAGAAGAGTGTATACACTCTTGTGTTATACAAGATGCATTGAGATAAATAGTTTAAATAAATGTACATTACATATTTGAGCCAATCAACAAATCAAATATTTAATCATTACATTAACTATTAATTAATATAATGATTAAATAAACACTACAAAAAAAAAAAAAGAGGAACAACACAAAAGGAATAGTTTAGATGAGGAGAAATACAGAAACTTAGATTCAACAATAAAATTTTACCTTGTGTAAAATTAATTTAAAAATAGTTTAATAGTAATACAATACAAGAAATTCAAAAAATACAAGATATAGTATTTAGAGGTTGTGAACAATTAAATCTTTTATATTGAACTTGTAGTGTAACATTTCACACAGCACACACAGCTTTTAGTTAAATAAATAGTTTAAATAAGGAATTTAGTTATTATATATATTCTATTATCCTCATTACAGGTAAAAAATATCAATCTTCAGAATTAAGAACTAAAGAACATATATAAAAAGAACAAAGTTAAGAAATATAATTTATTATTTTTTAATTAATACTTATAATATTTATGTAGCATACTATTAAGTATTGCCAATAGATTTGAGAAATAAAGTAAAACAACAGGCAATAAAGTGTTATATTTCAAATTTCACATCTGTCAATTTAGAGGAACCCAAAACAGTGCTGACAAAACAAACAAAAAGTAGTGGTCCTGCACTAGAATGACATCAACATTAATGAAACAAAATTAAAATATTAGCACATTCTAACAAATAGACAACAAGAAGGGAGTTAGGGCAAAATCCTCTTCAGATTTAAGACAGAATCTTTATAATTAAAACTAAGGACCCAACAACATACTGGTGGTCCTTTCTTGAAACATCCAGCAGAAAGTAATTAAATAGTAAAAACGATATAAAAAATCCAGTTCAAGCGTACTTGCACCTCGAAATCCTAAAGAAACTGACTTAATTTTTAAGTTAGTTCAGTTAAACACATGCAAACCCACTTAAACAATACTATTCCGTTTTGGAACTATTGCCTCAAGAAAAGTACTTTTGCCCAAACCTTTTAAAAACCCAAAAATATCATATCTTAAAATGCCAAAAATGGCACCCTAAACAACATGTGCTTTGTTTTAGAATAGATATCCCACCAGCAGTTCCAAACCAATTTAAATACTCACATATACAAACTCTAAATCCTTCTGTCTATTATTTTCTTTTCAGAATATTATCTGATATAAATTTCAACATAATAGCAGAAGAACGTTGTAGCTCCAAGTTCCAACCTCTGGCTAGACCCCAGCAGAGAGTGATGGACAACAAGACAGCATTTCTGATCCGATTTCCACCTCTAATATTTAACTTCAGACACTGCAACACTGGAAGGTTCATCACTAACCATTAATAAACAACAAGAGAATTTCTTTTTTTCTTTTCATGAAAGAAAAATTAAAAAACAATGACAATTGACACTTTACAACTTGTTAAAAAAACGACATATAATCCTGCATTTTTCTTCCCAATCTCTTAGTCCTCCTCCTATGATGATTGTTCTGGCCACATCAACAACATGTACCTGAAATTGACACATCACAGTAATATGTGTTCGAATCACAGGCTAAATTGGCCCCCCTATCCTATTATGCATATGGTGGTCTTTGAGTTCCAACTAAGAGCCAAACCTTTGTGTTCTAAAACAGACCAAAGTTTGTTTTTGCTGGCGTTTTGGAATAAAGTGATATATATACACACACACACCAGACACACTGCACTGCAATCAATGTAGGTAGTATATTTCTGAGGCATCTGTGACAGAGTTTAGAGCCAGCTAGCCACCCAAACTCAATTCCAAGCAGTCAATAATTCCTCAAGACTCTCAAACCTGTATTGTACTCTACCTAGCTAGTGCTCACCATGATATACAGCCTAATAAATAATAAAAGTAAAAACTAAATAGGAGAAAATAAAAAAATATATACTAATAGAACTATGCTGATAAAAAAAACTTCATTATACTACTTAATATTGTTAATTTACCCATGATTTATATTCTAAAAATTTTGTTACAAAGACTAAAATAATCACATTTATATAACAAAAACTTAAATATGTTAGACCTAAATAACAATAAATATATTATACAATTACATATATTATTTATTTGAAATTATTTGATTATATTTTTTTTTATTTTTACGATACTTGTAAACTAATATGTTATTTACACGAATCTTTTTCCAGAAAGAAAATAACTCATAAAATTTCCCATTTATACATAAACTCACATTGATTACAAATAGTATTAATAACTTCATTTTATTCAATATTTTTACTTTATAAATAAAAAATTAGAACTTTTAATCATTAAAAAGAATTACCAAAATTAAATGCTGAAAAAACAATTTTCGTTTCGAATCCAAAAGAACGCAATATATAAAACTCATTTCTATAGCTTATTCAACTAATTATTTTAAATAAGATCGTACATTTAGATCTGTATATTGTTTACCATAGAAAATAGAATTCTTCAGAAAGTATTAAACAAAGAGTTACACCGACATTCTCAATAAATAAATAAATAAAAATTAATTAATTAAAAACAATTCTCTATAATCAACTTTATATTTCAAAATGCTATTATTATATCTTAATATTTAAATGATTATATCAACTTTATTATCTTACTGTTTTGATTTGACAATGTGATACAAAGTTTCTGACATATGTCCCAATAATACGATCACATTTTCAACTATTGCATCATCACTTACGACTCCAATTATAAAATAAAAATATTAAAAAACTAATGAACTCATCACACGAATATATATATATATATATACACACACACAAGTGAATGGAGTAAATATTAGAAGAAGTTTCATCAGGAAGACTTAACTCCAATCCTGTATATGATACAAAATTTTCCTAATTTATCACCAAACTTCACAAATATTCAAATAACAATTTCAGCTTTGGTAAAAAGACATACTTAAACTAAACCCTTCAAAATAAATTCAAGAAATTACATTTCACGATACAAGCTGTAATGAAAAGAAAGTGATAAATTTCATTGTAGAAGTTATATGAAAAGAATTTGTTGCAAAAACAAATTTAGGAAGTAATAAAATAGATTTAGCCCATGCATTTATACTGTACTTTCAAAATTAGGAAACATTAGAGGGTCCACATCACTGTTTACGATAATGACAACATGATAATGTAAATGTACAAAATCTGAACTACAAAAAATACTTTACATAACATAGAATCTTGTGTGCGACAGATCATGTGATGATACCATGGATTGATTAGTAAGTCCATACAAAACCAGGATAACAACGTAACTCCATTTCCACCATCTTTATATGAATCAAAATATATACATAATGCTTTTTCACCCATTACTTGCTACACACAACCAACCCCATTTTCGTCTGCAAACACTGTTCACAATTAAGCGAATGTTTGGGAAAATTTCTAGAAATTGGTACCATCCCCACAGCCATAAAAATCTTGATATTGAATTTCCTAGTACCAACTTCGATGTATAATCTAAACGGAAGTCACCCAAATCAAAACTTTCAGTATATCTACAGAACTTAACAGCCCAAATCAATGAAAAAGAACAAACCAGTGACAAATTGGAACCCAAGTTTCGACAGATTAAAAAAAAAACTATCGAAACACATTTTCTCTCATTTGTCATAGGTTACAATAAAACTTGCGAGTTAAACATCTATACACAACATAAAATTTCTATAAAATTTAACCAAAAATTGAATATATCAGAAGAAATTGTATTACAAGGTGTGTCCTGAGAATAAAAACCTTACTACTAGTTTCTTAATTACCACATACAGGTAAACTCACCCTATAAAATTTCTAGGAATCCAACTCAACTATGACTACCTACTAGGATTTTTGGTTTACATTAAAGAAAGTGGAACTAAACATTTGAACAACATAACACCGAAAAATGTTAATAATTAAAGTGATAAAAAGATTAAGAATAATGTAAATAAACTTCCAGAACAATTAAAAACAGAAAATAAAAAAAAATTATATTCAACACACTAAATCAATTGGTTTTTAGCTTGTCAATGTATACAATATATACTATATATTTAAAATAAAATAAAAAAGAATAATTCTGAATGAGTTCTAGTCATGCATGAAATTAAATCAAGTGGTACAAGAACAATAACAAAATTAGCTCTTTAACAATGATTTGCAACTTTGACTGAAGATTGCTAAATGAAATAAAATAGCAAAATGAGTTTTTAAACTATAATTTCCAACTATATAACAAGTTATTATGATAGAAAACGATAGTTTCAAATAAAATTGAATCGCTCTTCCATGCCAAAGAGTATGTGGGAGAAGGGAAGAAATGAAATGATGAGCAAAACTAAACTAAATAAGATGAACCAAGATAGAGAAAAAGCAAGCATAAGAAAAACAACATGATAACTATAATATAATGATGTAAATAGTAGAAGGGAGCTCCCTTCAGTCCAAGCAAAGCCAAGAAAAGAATGAATTTTACCTCCTGCATCATTCACACATTCACAATAGCATACCATGAAGCCAATTCTATTGTGTTTGAATGAATGAGTCAGCAGATAATTCAAACCCTCTTCCCATCCATGAGTGGACTGAAGGAAGCTCTCTTAAACTATTTCTCACACTACATCTTCATTGTAATTATTAATCCAATATCCCAACATTGCATAAGAGAAAATTTTGTACCAAGGATGCCACAACTATAATATTCCATCAGATCTAAAATCAAACAAAATGACATCAAATGAGACAATATTATTGAGTGATTGCAAAAATGCAGATACATTTAGAATTTAAAAGACCATATATAATGTGTGCCAATCTTTACTTCAGCATTTCATTAACTCCACAAACAATTAATTTAATCAAAGACCAAAGCAAAAATTTTGCAATAAAAAATAATAACTACACATATATAGCATGATTCTATAGTATTTCTAAGAAGGTAAACAAATGGAATTAAACAAAGATGAAACTATAAGGACCTATAATTAGGCACAGAAGGAATTCATCAACAATACTGCAAGGATTGAAGGACCTATAATTCATTTTTTCAAACACTATAAACACGCTGTGCATATATAGTGATAACACCGAATACTATGACAACCTTTAACAAGTATTCATGAGTAGAACTAAATCCGATCCTTTTTCAGAGGAACGATTTTATGTAACTCTTAACAATGCTTGATTAATTGAGGATAACAATTTCCTAATCATCTTTAACTAGCATGCAGACTTTCAAGGAATGTGAAGTTAATCGACATTACATAACAACTGCAGTGAAATTGGCTTCCAAGATATGGAAAACACATTTCGTTCACAAGAACCCTAACCCTAGGACCTAAAAGGATCAAAGCGCAATCGGGAAAATACATATGCGATTGTTCAAAACATTTTCGTTCATCATACTAAAATAGTGTGTCCTTTTTCTAACCCTTTGAATATCATGCGAAACAGATGACCACTAGATACACGAATAAATACACTGCATATAAAAAACACGAACACGATCGGACACAACAGAAGATACAAAATCTAATGTGGTAATTTATATATGGTCAAATCACATGGAGTATGTAATGTAAATATTCATGAGCACAAAAATCAAAGGGTCAACTTTGTTATGCAACAACATGAATCACAACCAAACTAACTGCATCTTTAACTTAATACTTCTCTGATTATTTCCTTACAGCGAACCTATAAAAAAAGCTTCAACCAAAGAACAGCATCAGAGCCACAACTGCTTAAGGAGAAAAGGAACCAAATAAACCAACAGAGAAAGGGGTCAGAGAAAATATGATTTTGAACACAGAATGAGTTCCATGTAAGTTTAACGGGAAAAATAAACAGCAAGAAAATTGAAAAATGAAAACAACAGCAAAAGGTCAGAAGAAGCAGAAATCACGGAAGAGAAACTGTGTTAAATAAACAGAAGAATGAGAGAGATAATAGGGAGAGTAGTCAATGTCTTCGTGAGAGTCAGAGAAGGGAAAACGATTGAAGATCTCACATCCACACAAATCTGGCAAAGCAGTAAAAGCACTATTGCCCAAAAAAATAAAAAAAATGAAACAAAGGGTAAGCAATTATCATCTTTTCCTTTTACAGGGAATGAAAAAATACTCTTGGGGAGACGATTTTTCTCCCGTCACAACACAAACCAGAGATAGAAAAACCAGAACTAGCAAGAAAAGAGATTTTCATTTCCCATCATGTTTCTCCCTCTCTCATTTTTTCTCTTTCTGAAACAAATGAAAGACCCTTATCACACACTCACACAAACCGACATAAATGTTGTACTGTGTAAGTACAGTGAATAAAGGGTAAAAAAACAGGAAAGTGAGGATTGAAAAGTGGGGTTCCCGTTACTTCTTTTAAGTCTCTCTATGTGCCCGTCACTTCACTCCACTGTTGTGCACTATTCTCTATTAGACTCTGGTGACTGAATGACACCACAATCTAGTGAATCTAGTAATCTACAATCTACATACCCTCTCTCTCTATATCTCTCTCCTTTTATAGTGGCTACTCTACCACTGCTATTTCCTCGATCTGGTTTTTGTACATGAAAAGCAATGAACATGGTGCGTATATATAGGGTTTGAGCTCACTAATGAGTCTGGCGGAGAAAATCATGAACCAGGGTACTTGAAATTATACAGTTTACAAAAACATGACTCACCTGCCATCAACAGGTTTCCATGTCCACGTTTATCAGAGAATCTCCCACATTTTTAACTAAAATAATAAACAATCATATTCTATTATCTTATTTTGTTTCTTGATTATTTCGTAAGTAACTTGCATGTTGTTCTTATTATCACTTTAAACTATTCTAAACAGTTTTTATAAAAAGAATATAAATATTGTATTTTTATATTTGCAGTAATTTTTTATATTTAGTGTAATTTATTTTTGTTATTTATAAACACAAAATACAAATAATTTTCTTATAGATTTTACACATATATACATTTTTATGGTTATTAGCTTAATTATATGACTAGTTTTGAGATAATAATTTACTTTTAGTTTGTCATTTCTTATTCTAATAATGTGAATTCAGATTTTCAATTTTTTGTTCTATTTACAATAGGAAATGTTCATCTTGAGCTATTTTCATAATTAAATTTAATGTTTAAGTTAGTAATATATTCAAAATGACAAATATTTTTCTTTTAATATTTATTAGTATCATTAACAATACTAATAACTTAGTTTCAAGTATTATTATTAGGTCAATGTAGTGAAAATAAATAACTGTTATTTAAATATTTTATGTATAAAAAACACTAACTAGCTGAACTAATGGTTAAGAAACGAAAGTATTATTTTTTATAATAAAATGTAAGACAGAGTAATTTTAATACAATTCTATAATAAAAACATTCTATTTATTTAGCTTGTATAACACATTCATGTTTAACTTACTTTATTATATATCTGAATTATTTTTAAATTTTTAAATTGATCATTAAACTATTTATTTTTTATTTGAGTCCTTAAATTAAATATAAAATGTAAGTTTATAGAGTTCTTAACATCTTAAACTATCAGAAAATGATAAGTTAGTTTTAGGAACTCCAATAACTCCATTTAAAAAAATATATATATAGTAATGAGAATGTAATTATAAAATTAATTCATATATATATGTTTAAAATTTCAAACTACAGTTATATTTATTCAGTGGTCTAATCATGTCATTCCCGAGTTCTAACTTTCTGACCGACTATAATGGTCTGTTTGACCATCTGAATTCAAGAAACAGTTATTTAATGCTTTGGATTTGGGATGGAGTAAAAAAGAAAAATAAAACAAAATAAAAAACTGAAACTGTTTGGATTATGCAAAAAATTTAAAAAATAAAAATAAAAAGTTTGAAAGAATATTTTGTATAAACTAATTTATTTAAAAATTATCGAATTATCTCTGTATTAAAAATAAGAGGTAATTAAAGGTTAAGAAGTATCTAAATATCTATCAGTGATTCAGGTTAAATAATTTGTTTGAAACTGTTTATAAAATAATTGTCTGATTATTTTATGTTTGTTTGAAACTGGTTATGAAATAAACGAACTAGAATATTACATCTGATGAGTTTAGGAGATGGAGAATACTTTGAAGAATATGAAAATACTTAAAGATGTAGTAGTCTTCAATCTCATTGGTTTGTTCCTTTAGCAACATGTAGTAGCATCATGCTTCAATCTCACATAGCCAAGATACCTCTTTTATCATACCTTAAGTTTATCATTATCACTGTATAATACTATTTCGGGCAATATCACTTTAAAAAGGTTACATCCACTATCTACTAAGGACTTAAATTATGACAAGTGAACATATTATCAACATATATTTATTATGTGTAATATCATTAATAATATATTTTCTTTTTTTTTAATAGATAATGAACATCTATCTCATTAAGATCATATGTAGATCTAAGCATACCACTATTATAAAATATTTTATTTAAAAATATTCGAAATGTAGTTTAGTTTAATTTTTTTACTAAAAATACATACAAATCAAACATAAAAATATATATAATTTGGTTTGATTTAAAATAATAAAAATTCAAACTAAACTAAACCACCTTTTATGATTTGGTTTGATCAGTTTATACTATTTTTAATTTTTAATCTTTTATTAATTATTATTTTTATTTTTTTATTTTTTAAATTAAAATATAATAATATAATATAAAATATGTAACTCAAAATTTAATAAATATATTAAATGATAACAACTATAAAGATATACATAAATTTATTTATAATAAAATAAGAAAAATATACTTATAGATTTTTTTTTAAAATATTTCACTCATACAACATTTATCTAGATCTATGAATAATTAAATATGTAAAACTTGGTTGTCTCATTTTGCTTAATATCTACTCCCTCCCTTTCTATAAGGCGTACCTTAGAAAGAAAATTTTGTTTCATAATAATATAAGGCGTTTTAAAATTCTAATAACTTTATTTCTTTTTTTTTCTTATATATCCATATTAATCACATCATTATTTATATTAATATTAAATAGTAGAAAGAGAAATTAAATATGAGAAACTAAGAATTAATTACCTTTTATTAGTCTGACTCTTCATCTTTTATCATTATCAACTAATAGTATGTTTTAATTTTTGTATTAAAGTTACAGTAGCAACTAATTTTATTTTACTATTTCTATTTGCAATTTGGTGGAAATTGAAAATTTTGATTGAAATTTTGAAAATAAAATTTAAGCATAGTCATTTACAATTTAGTAGGAATTAAAAATTTTGATTGAAATTTTAAAATAAAATTTGAGTATAGTCATTTACAATTTGGTGGGAATTAAAATTTTTGATTAAAATTTATTTAAAATAATTAGTAGTTCTGATTTTAAATTATTTAGAAATGATTCTGAAATGATTTCAAGACTGTTCAAATTTCAATCTCAATAAATTTACAATTTTATTAAAAATTAATTTATTTATAAATACTTCTGGTTAAATTTCAATTAATTCATTTAATAGTAATTAATAAGGGTAAAAATGGAAAATTTATAGAAAGTTGAACAAATTAATTGCTTTTATTGGTATGTGAGAATTTGTGAAGTATGCCTTATAATTTGAAACGGAGGGAGTAGCTTTTATTCCTGTTTTAACTAATCAATCCACTTCTTTTTACATATGATTTTGTTGCAATCAAATTTTATCTAATTTGTGTTCACGGTTTGCCAAAATAATTGTCCTTTTACCTTAATTATAAACACTCTTACTTTAAGAATTTATGATGTGATAAAATCAATGACATTGAAGGAATAAAGAGAAAGTGGACATACTGATAAGAGAATAGAGTTGATAACATTATTGACAATGAAGAGAATAAAAAACTCACAAATCAAATTTATAAAACATGTAGAATAAATTTATAAAGAGATTTATCATAAAATGTATATTTGTTGAGATTTTAGAATTTTAGAAAATATATTTTGGAGATATACAAGATATATTGTATCGAGGAGTTGTACTTTATTTTATTCATATACTTTATATATAAAGCAAAAATATAACAAAATATTAAATATTAATAATATTATAATCTTAAATTTTTAAATTTATATAATAATTAAATATATTATTATGTTTGTGAAAAAATATTTTAAAATAAAAATTAAAATATTTTTTAGAAACTAATTTGAATAAAAAAATACATTTAAATATATTTTTAATCCTTGAATTATTTGTCAAAATTACGTTTTGTTTCTGAAACAAACTTTGGACTTATTTTATCCTTATGCTTTATAAATTTGTGTGAACAATCCTTGATGATATGTTAGAAATTTTTTTTTATTTTTCTTCTTCACTATTTTCAGCCTTTCAAACTTTTTTTATTGAGAATCATTTACATATATTTATAAAATATAAAGACAAAATAGATTCAAAGTTTGATTAAGGACAAAACACAATTTTAATAAATAATTCAGAAATTAAAAATATATTTAATCTAAAAAAATATTAAATAAATATTCATGATAATAATTCACTATTATTATTTTTTACTTTTATTATTATAATTATATTAATAATAAAAAATATATATTATAATTTAGTTTAAATCGGTATTAAAAATTTAAACTGTAAATGGAACTGTCTGAAAAAAATTCAAAATCTTATTATATATTTTATATATATATAAAATTAAATAAAAAAATCATAATATATTAAATATTTCATAAATCTTATAAATACAACATTTATAAATATTACATCGATTTAACTAAGTTATTAAAAATATTTTTAAGAAAATCGTTTATCAACTATTTCTAATCATCAACTTTTTAACCTGAGGTGTTAAGTGATGGGGAGTAAATGTGAATAGTGAGGACCGAACCCGAAAATATGTCGGTTGCCCACGTTCAAAAAATTCTAACATTTTTTTATAAAAGGCTGTAATCCTTGGAAAATAAACAAATAAATTTGTTTCACAACTCTTTAAAATATCATATTAGTTACGCTATCAACCCAAAATAAAATAAAATAAAATAAATTATTTAATGTAAAACTGCACGAAAACTTATTCTTAAAATTTCATAATGGTACAAGTGACTTCCATTACAATTTTTTATATTTAGGGTGGACCATATTTATCTTTGGATAAATTAATTAAAAAAAAATTATACTGAAAGAAGAACTTATTATTAGAATATAAGTATGATGTTAGAGTTTTATATTAGGTAGAAATAAGTAAGTTAAACAACATATAAGTGAGTATAAATCCATTGACTTAAGAATTTAGGTTGAAGATGGTGTCATAAATATTCGTGTGGTTGTGTTTGTAGTTCATTCTCCTCTTCAAAATCTTTTATTACTTATTAGATTTTTTTTTTTACATTGAAATCGAGGTGTGGATCCATATATAAGTGGTCTACGTGCACAAGTATATGCCATATGTTTTTATATTATAAGATAAGGCTACATACATTTTATTTCTTTGTGTTTATAGCTTCATTATTTTATGAAGTGCACATCCATTATTGTGTGATATTTTTATTAAATATAATCATCAATTCAACATATACGATTATGTGCTAAGAAGTGATTGTGTCTGTTGGTGCATGGTCACAGTTTTTGGGGGAATAAAATAAATAATATCCTCTATAAATTTGTTGCTATTATATGTTAAGAAATTATCAAACAAATGGAAGTGATTGTGTCTGTTGGTGCCTTGTCTCTGTTTTTTGAGGAATATATATCTAAAATCCTCAATCAACATATAAGCATTAATTAAGAAGACAATACAAATCTATATCTGATCCTTTATGAACATCATAATAAAAGTTTACTTTTATATGTTATTAATGACTAATGAAATTTAAGTTGAATACCTACACAAAATTTCATAAAATTTCTATATTACTCTTAATCTGTTTATATATGAATTTTTAATTTTTTCCTAATTTTTTTATATTTATTTTATACCTATTAAATGATTTTTATTTGTAATTTTTGAAGATTATTTGAGACCTACAACATCAAGTAAAATTTAATTAAAAATTTAATATTTATTATTTTTATAAGTTATTAATAAATTTAATATTTTTTATTTTTATTGATTATTATCAAATTAAATTTAATAAAAAAATATTTATTTTATTTTTACTAATTATGTATGATGTAATAAATTGAGTAAATTATTATTATATAAATAAATATTAAAAAAATTTAAAATACATACTTATAAATTTATCTCACAAATTTTACAATAATTTATAAAAATTAAAAATTATTTATAATGTAAATTTATATAAGTTTTCTATAATACAAATTTATACAAATATATACTAGAGTCCTAACTTTAGTTTTCATTGATACTTATTTTTTCTGTTTTTCACTAAGTATTGTTTTATGAAAATTTTTTATTTCTTTTTAATTTGTCCATTATAAAGTTTAATGTTACATTAATTACTTTTTACTAATTATATTTTTAAGTTTAAAAATATTAAAATAATTAAATTATTTTTTATTGGATTTTAAATAATTTATTGTATATATCAATCATTATCTTTTATCTTTTTATTTTTTTTAATTAATAAATTGTATTTAATCTTTTAAGAGTATTTAAAAAATTATTATAAATAATAAAATTCATTTTATTAATATGTATACTAAAATTTTAGGATTTAAAATTTAAAATTTAAGATTTACTCTTCTTTACAAATTTACTTCATTTTTATTTTACTTCATTCTTAAGGTGGGAAGGGAAACTTCCCACGCTCATGAATATACAAGGCCAATGTGTAAAGAAATCAAATTAGTTAATGTGCTTCTTTTATGTGGACTAATTACATTCCCTGCCAAAATAATTATAATTAAAGCATTTTTATATAAATTACCAATATCAATGAATATATTATTTATTACGACAATTTATTTTCTTATTAAAAACATTATTTTTCTTTATTGTAAATGTGAACATTGATCCATTTTATTTAGAGCATAAAAAAAGTAACACATTAAATACATCAATCAGTAATAAATTAAAACTTCAATAATTTTAGAACAAAAAGTGTAGGATTTTTGTTGTCCAATACAATTACATGGTTTTACATGTAACACCATGTAAGAAAACTACTTATATATAAATATACACTTCAATATCTAAATATAATATCAAAGTAGGATTTATAAAATAAAACTACATAAAAAGATACCTATATCGAAACTTATTTTTGAACATATAAAATATAAAAAACAAAAAATAAGTTATTGACATTAAAATTATATATATATAATTTAAATAAGTTATAAGTTATAAAAATAAAACATAATTTAAATAAAATTATATAAGAAAATATTAATATAAATAAATTTAATTTAAAAAAAAATTGAACCATAAATTATAATATTTTAAAATAACCTAAATTTTATATATGTAAATAAAAAATATATGTACATAAAATTATATTTAAACAAATTATTTAATAATTAATATTTCTTTCACTAACAATTTTATTTTAATCACTTAATTTATGTAAATATATTAAAATAAAATTTATTAATAACAATTAACAAATAAAAATAGAAATATCTAGAATTCCATAAATAAGTTGCATCATAAATTATAATTTTTTAAAATAACTTAAATTTTTTATATATAAATAAAAAATATATAAAATTATATTTAAATAATTATTTAATAATTAATATTTCTTTTGCTAACAATTTTATTTTAAATATATTAAAATTAAATTTATTAATAATAATTAATAAATAAAAATATCTACCTATCAAATACCATAATAATAATTGTTCGATGAACAAGTAAATAATTAATTTTAAAATAAAATTTAATAATAAATATTCATTAAGAAATATTCATTTAATACTGATATTATCTATCAATATTATATATATATATATATATATTTATTTGTATAAATACGTTTTTTTTTTCATTTCTAATAATAATAAATATCTTAATTTTGATTATAAGGCTCTAATCATCTTTTTACATTATTACAAATTAAAAGGTAAAATCATTTTACTATTATATTATAATCTTAAAATGCGCTTTTTATATAATTTAAAAAACAGCAATTTTTTAATTAATGATGTGAGAAATCTTATGAATCAGACTTTTATTACAATTATTATAAAAATATTTATAGAGAAACTTATATAAAGAGGTACTTAATAATTGGTGTTTATCGCCGTCATCATCCATCTCTGCCTACCACTAAGAAATAAGCAGTAGCAAATGCAGTGATATTCACAAGTTTTGTGGGTAAAGTAGTGTAGACACAATCTTATGTATATTTATAGTTGGAGTTATTCGTGTTTTGGAGGCAAATAATGTCAAGTTCTGCTGCGCCCCTGCATGCTTCATCCACTTTCTTTCTCCTTTATTTTAACCTAATTATCAATCATTCTTCAAATCAAACCCTAAACCCTAAATATTCAACTAAAGATTATTTCCTTTGAATAAGTGTAGTTTTAAATAAGATTTTTTTTATAAAATTTAATATTATATTACTTATTTTTTATCAGTTACAATTTTAAATTTAAAAATATTAAAAATTATTTGATTATTTTTGTTATGAATTTTAAATACTTTCTCTTTGTATCAATTAATTATTTTTATTTGTATATCTATTTTTTAATTAATAAATTTTATTTAATTTTTTAAGAATATTATTAAATAAAAATTATTACAAATTATAAAAAATAATATTATCAAAATCTTAAAGCACATTTATTCAAAAATAGAGAAAATAATATGTTAATGGATAATTGTACAAGGACTATGAGGGTTTTAATGAAAAATTTATCAGTTAATTTGTTTATTTTTCATAAATTAATATGAGTATTAACAAATTGATGGTAGGGATTGTTTTTTATATCTGTGGGTATTCGTGGATATTCATAAATACTCATAGATATCTGTGAATAATTTAAAAAATAAAATAAAATAATTATTTAAAATATATTGAAAAAAAATTAATTTTAAAATATAATTTAAACAAATTTTTATAAAAAAATTTGTGCAAATAAATTTAGTTACTTTAAAAAATAAATTAAATAAATTAAACTATAAAATATAAGTTTTAAAAAGTTAATCCTTTTAAAAATAATTTCAATTTTATGAGAATCAATAAAAAATAAATATAAATAAAATTAAACTCTAAAAAATTTTAAAATATTAATATTTTTATTAATAATTTTAGTTTGATCATTTAATTTTTTAAAAATATTTAAATAAAATTTATTAATAATAATTAGCTAGTGATGATACCATGAGACGAATAATATAATACTTGTATTCACCTCATTAACAAATAAGTAATTAAAATACTCTTAACTATTATAAATAGATATCCATTTAATATCTGTTACGTATTTTATCCATAAATATCTTTAACTACAAATTTCTTTTGTCTTTTCTAATTGATGAGTAGTTCTTTCCAAGATTTGGACAAAATTTTTAACAAGAAGTGATGAGTTAGCATATTTATTTTTCAGAAAATAATTTGAATATTTATTTTATTATTATGTATCAAATAGTATTTTTCAACTTTGAAATTAGTTATTGCTAATTTCTTAAACTAATTCTTTTATATTTTAATAAAAATATTCTATTATCATATAATGGGACTGATATTAATGTTTTTAAAAGCCTATCAATTTTCTTTTTATAAATTTAATGTTATGAATTAGAAAAAAAATGTTAACAACGCTATATAAAATTGAGAAGGATAACTATTTTAAAAGAATCAAATCAATCCAAATTTAAAAGACTAATCTGAAACTTACAAATAAATGAGTATTTATTGATTTTTTGGATGAATAAAATTCATTTACAAATAGAACATAATACTACATCTAATATATATGTATTATTTTTTTCATTTTTTTATTCTTGAGATGACATTTAAATTTAAAATCTGGTTTAGGAAGAATAAATGTACGAGTGAGGTGTTACTTAAGATATTTATAATCTTTGTTGGAACTTGTTGATATATAAAAAATAAAAGATGGGAACATAGTTTGAAGGGTCAATTAATTACTCTATAAGAACCACGCGGTTGCTTGTTGGCAATCTGCATTTTAATACATTATTAGTATTATCATTACATCGTCTACTTTCAAATCTGTAATCAATCAAAAAGTGTGATTAAAGAGCAGAAAGAAACCAAAAGAGTGTGCATCACAATTCTACTTAGAATTTAATTCTACTTCACTTTGTTGTTAATTCACAATTAAGCTTCCTTATTCTTTTTGATTACATTCTTTGTTTGAAATTATAAGATTTATTTCATATATTTTCACCTACTAATTTAGTTTTTTATAAATTTTTTATCTTTATTTTTATTAATTATTATTAATTAAATTAATTGAAATTGAATAATAAATTTTTATAAAATAAATTAATTTTTTTATGAAATTGTATATTAACTAAGATTGAAATTTCAATAATTTTGAATTTATTTTTAAATTATTTTTAAATAATTAAAATCAGAATACTAATTTTTTTAATTAAATATTTTAATAAAAAAAATTAATTTTCACAAAATTGTAAATTATTATACTAAAATTTTATTTTAAAATTTCAATTAAAATTTTTAATTTCTATCAAATTATAAATGATTATATTTAAAATTTATTTTAAAATTTCATTCAAAATTTTCAATTCCTATCTAAATGTAAATAGAAATAATGAATTAAAATCACATAAGTACTGGAAGTTCAATCTTTATTAAAATTTGAAAATACTAGTTGATTTAGATTTAGTAAAAGTTAAATTAGTATTCATGAAAATGATATTAGTAGATAATAATAAAATATGAAGAGTCAAATTAATAAAAAATAATTATTTTTTTTATTTTAATTTATTTTTTTATTATTTAATATTAGTTCAAATAATCATATTATTAATAAAAATATATAAAAAAAATTATTAAAATTTTAAATGGTATGAAACAACTTTTTCTTTTAAATGTTCGTTTTATAATTTGAACACTTTATAATTTGAAATGAAATGACTAATTATTTTCACAATAACACTACGTATAAATTCAAGAGAATTACACTTTCTCATTGTTAAATATGATGTTTTGTTTCATCTCATTAATATAATAATACGCAAATAATCGACACAACCAACTAGAATTACGGAAGTAATGTTTTAAATAAACAGACGTATTTTGCAAGTAACTTTAGTAATAATGACTTTAAATTATAATATGCTAATCTTGTTTTACATTTTAATAATCGATTTGTAAACTCATAATTAGCACATTAGCATACAAATCACATGATCTATTTCTGACCCATTGATTACGACATTAGCATGATGAGATTGAAATTCTAACTTTTTTTTAACTATATCTAATTATTTCTATCCTATAAAACCCTAGCAAACTTTTCTTTTTCTTTTTAGGAAAAGATAACGCCAATTCCATCAAATAATTGCTTTGTAACCAAGAACATTCAAGAATGACCAATATGTTTCTTTTAATTCCCAAATATTTATTTTAATATATAAAATAATATATTTGACAAAATTATGTTGGAACTATATTAAACTTGAATTTAAGTTGTTTCTAGATAAATATGAAATGTTAGTTAATTTTGTTAAGGAATAATTTTATATAATACTTAATAATTATTTTTAATGGATCTTTCTCTTAATTTTTTAAAATAACTATATTCTTAGTATGAAGTATTATTGATTTTGATGAAGATTAATCTCAATCGAACAACTTGGGTACTCATATTTCATAGTGGATCTGTAGATTGTGGGCCTTGTTGCAAGCGTTGCACATAAAAGCCCAGAGAAGCCCATAATTTTGAGAAATGGACCAGGTGTAAGTGAACATTAGAAAAAAAATAGTAGAAAACAAGTTGGGGCTTGGCCCAAATTTGAATGAATGAGATACTTCAATCATTCAGTAACAGAATATCATATATTATTCCGTATTAAATGCTAACAAAAGTATATATAAAGAATAACATGAGTTAAGATGTAAAATTAATAATTTTAAAATGTATAAATAAAATTAAAAATAATTAAATTTTTAATTTTATATGTGGAGACTAAAATGTGCAAGTTATGAAAATAATGAAGGTAATTAAATTATATATTGTATTTGTATTCTAAAAAGATTATTATTAGCCAACTTTATGATAAAAAATTAATATTTATTTATAGTCAACTTTAAGAAATTAAATTGATTTTAATTAAACTGAAATTGAAAAAAAATACTTATAAAAAAACAAGTTCAATCATTATATTTGAGTTATTGTTATTTTAGTATGAATTTCATAACAATTTTGTCAAGACATTTTAAAGGGTTAAGGAAGAAAAGAATATATAAATTGTCTTTGCTCTCAACTCATAAGTGATATGTGAGACTATTTAGTGTACTGGAACAAACTCACCTGTCAAGAGCTAAGGAAGTGATTTTCAATCTAATTGTTTTTGCTGAAAAATGTTAATTTTGGAATAAGATTAATATCTTTATTACAAGAATTACAATATAAGATTTTAATTATTTTTTGAATTCTTTTATGTTACATTATTTTTAAGATCTTATATTCAATTTTTTTCAATACAAAATTCTTATAAAACTTTGTTTGATATTTATACTTCTCAATTTTTCAATTCTCTTATATTATAATTACATTTAATATAAATAAATAACATTTTAATCTATAACCATGATTTTATTTAAGATCTTGAATTTTATTTTTATTATTATACCAATATATTTTATTATAAAGATTTTATAAAAGCTAGGTTTTAAGCATATAATTCTATGTATGATTCTTATAGTAAAGATATTCTAAGGTGATATGAGACATGTTTCATTATGCATTATATTGAATAAAAAATATCTATTTAATAATATAGTACTAAAAAAGTCTCATTTAATAATATAATGAATAAAAATTAAGCTCATTTAATAATGGAGTGAATAAAAAAGAAGCATATTTAATAATGCAATAGATGAAAAAATAAATAGCTCTTTTAATAATTTCTTTGGATAGCTAATGGGGAAAGGTATTTGCACATTATTACTAATTGTTTAGTTAAATATTGGATATATTTTAAAAAACAATTCGCAAGTTTTATATATTAAAGAATTAAATTTGTGATTCCTATTATTATAGTATATTTTTATTGCTAAATATTTATGTTCAATTTTGGAGTGTCATTTAAGACCTTTCTGATGAAAGAGTTGTTTCGAACAACCTAAATTAATTTATAAGATTTAAAATTAAAACAAATTAAAAAAATTATATATAAAGATCAAAATTGGAAATTTTTTATAAGAAGATTAAAACGTAAAAATTACGAAATTAAAATGATAATCAAACCCTTTTATTTGAAGAAGATGATTATTAATGTATGACACGTGACAAATCTTATGAATGTATGTTTGAATTTTAGTTAGGAAATTTAAGATAATTTGAAATCAACTGCAATGGAACAAAAGTAACTTATTGTAGATTTTAAATTAATTAGAGTTTGATGTAAATTTTGTTTTTATTAAAATATAAGAAAAAAAGCTAAAAATATATTATCAAAGCGTTCAATGGAAACTAAAAGATGATTTAGGTATTTATTCTAGAAATACATACATACCCTAAATTTTAAGCAAGAAGGTATTTACCAGTGAAGGTTAGGTTTTGAATCTTATTGAAGAAGGTGGGGGGGGGGGGGTGGGGGGCATAAAATAGGAATAAATTTTACAGTAATTTTGTGTTCATTTAATAATATAATTAATAAAAAGAACTCGTTTAAAGAGCTCATTATTTAATAATGCAATGAACGAAACAAATTCTAATAATGTCTTTAGATGACTAGAGAGAGAGAAAATATATTTGTAATTCAATTTTATATATTAGAAAATGTAGTTTATGTTCTTTGCTCTTACGAAATTATTAATGAGAAATTTACTCTTGTTTTTGGATTAAAATTTTTATATACAAATACATCTGATTTAAATTGATCTAGTACAGATAAAAGTTTTACATTTACTCTTGTTGTATTCTTTAAATATTTTGTTTGAATAAAGTTATTCACTTATTATTAAACAAAAAAATATTTACAAGTCAAAAAATTAATAATAATTTAAAAATATTAATACTAATAATTTTTTGACTAATCTTAATTGTCACAATTTTTTTATTAAAGTTTATAAAAATAATAAAAATGATTTACACATCAATTTGAGAATTAAGTTTTAAGTGATTTAATTTTAAATAATTTAATTATTCTTATCAAATTCAAGAATTTTCTTTCAAAAATAACATTTCAAATTTTAAATGAAAATAATTATTTTATTAAAATTTTCTATATTTAAACACATTATGATTTTGTTCAAATGATTTTTTAAAGAATAAAATTTAAACCTATTTACAAATTTATATAACTTTATTTATATGAATACTTTTTAAGTAACTTTAAAATCTTTATAGTGATATATATACACCTTAACTTCTTCTATACTATTCAATCCTTATTTTTCATTTCTATTTCTCTACACTTATCATATATGTTGAAAATATTTATTTAATATCTTTTTTATTTAAATTAATTTCTAGGAAATCTTTTAGATTTTATTTTAGAATATCTTTTCATAAAGATGAAAAATATATTCATTTATTATTTAGATTTAGGGAGTTAAAATTGAAATATTGTTAATATTTGATATTTTGTTACACGTTTACTCTCTATATATAGAGTACATGAATAAAATAAATGACATCTCTTCCATACAATATATCTCATATATCTCCATAATATATTTTCAAAACCCTAAAAATCCCATCAGTGTTATCAGAGTCAGTGTTATCAGAGTCAGTGTTATCAGAGTCATTGTTCTCACGGGGTCTCTAGAATGGAAGGAGAAAGAAATTTCTCACAAGTCGCTATTCCATTTTTTGATGGCGAAAGTTATGATCTATGGGCTGTAAGAATGCAAGCATATCCAGAGGGACTAGATTTATGGGAAGCTGTGGAAAAGGATTACATTATTGATCCGCTGCCAAAAAATCCCACCATGGCTCAAATCAAAAGCAAAAAAGAAAAGAAAATAAAGAAAGCAAAGGTAAAGTCATGTTTGTGTGCTGGTGTTTCACAAATGATACTCATCAGAATCATTACCCTAAAATCACCCAAAGAAATTTGGGACTATTTGAAAGGAGAATATGAAGGAAACGAGAAGATTCGAGACATGAAAGTGCTAAACTTGATCAGGAAGTTTGAGCTACAAAGGATGAAAGAGTCCGATATAATCAAGAAATACTCAAACAAATTGTTGGGTATTGCTAATAAGATAAAATTACTAGGTAAAGAATTTCCTGATTCCAGACTAGTTGAGAAAATTCTGGTAACTAGAAAGATACGATCACTTTGATGCAGAATACAAAAGATCTGTCTAAAATTACTTTGGTAAAAATTATACATGCCTTACAAGCACAAGAACAACGAAGATTGATGAGAGAAGATCGTGCGGTTGAAGATACTACACTTTATACCGCTAAAGGAGTCAAGAACAACAAAAGGGACAATACAACCAAAACAACAATACAAGAGTTTTTCCGCCTTGTCCCCATTGCAAGAAAAATAACCACCAACAAAACAAGTGTTGGTGGAGGCCAGATGCAAAATGCCACAAATGTGGTCAATTGAGACATATTGAAAAGATATGCAAATCTGATCATCCCCAAGAATCTGTCAAGGTTGTAGAGGATGAATAAGAGGAGGAATTACTTCTTATGTCATGTCTTACAACCAAATCAAAAGGTTGGATTATAGATAGTGGTTGTACAAATCACATTACTTATGATCGAGAACTTTTTGAAGAGCTCAACAAATCTGATGTTTCTAAAGTTAGAATTGGAAATGGAACACAAATTGATGTGGAAGGTATATGAACAGTTGTAGTCAAAACTCATTCAGGTGTCATTTATTTTTGATGTCTTATATGTTCCTGATATTAATCACAATTTGTTAAGTGTTGGTCAACTGTTAGAGAAAGGTTATAAGGTATCTTTTGAAAACAAACTTTGTGTGATTAAAGATGCAAATAACCTAGAAGTCTTCCAAGCTCATATGAAAGACAAAAGTTTTGCTTTAGATTTGATGAAAGAAGAGTTGACTCCAAATGAAGAAGACAGGAAAGAAATATCAAAATAAAAAAAGCATATATCTTGAAGAAGTGCGATGTAGACAAAGACAGATGAAGAACCATCCACAATAGACAAAGAAGATACTCTTGATAAAAGAAGAAATTTTGTGGATAATATCAAATTTCATGATGACATGATTCCAAAGAGAAAGATAAAAATTAAAAGTAAAGAAAGAGGAAGAAATCAAGCATTAAAAGAAGGAGAATCAAATATGATATTTGGAATTCAAATAAACAGATATTAAAGGAAGGAGAAATGTTGGGAATATTTGTTTAATATCTTTTTTATTTAAATTAATTTATAAAAAATCTTCTAGATTTTATTTTAGAATATATTTTTCATAAAGATAAAAAATATATTAATTTATTATTTAAATTTAGAGAGTTAAGATTGAATTATTGTTAATATTTGATATTTTGTTACACTTTTACTCTCTATATATAGAGTACATGAATAAAATAAATGACATCTACTCCATACGATATATCTCATATATCTTCATAATATATTTTCAAAACCCTAAAAATCCCATCTATATCATATATCATATATGAGATAAATTTATAATTTTTCTTATCTCTTCATGTGTGTGTTAAGTTGAGATAAGAATTTGAAGTGTCCATCGATATTTTCCATATTCTTATGGTAAGAATTATTTTAAGCAATCCAAAGGGAGAGTGGATCTTAGTTATAAAAAATAGCAGAGGTTCTTAATTGGAAAAACAAGTTTTTGAGAGGTTCTTAATTGGAAAAACAAGTTTTTGAGAGGTTCTTAATTGTAAAAACAAGGTTTGAGGTGAATGGAAATTATTCTGTGGCAATAAATTTCTATAGAGGAGGAGCTCTTTAAGGCAAGTGAGAAGAGTCTCCTCTACCCTTCAATGAAATGAATCTTTTTTGCTATCAAGAAAAGAATATGGTGCAGAACTCAAATTATATTTGATTTACATTTCAAAAGCTTATTTTATCTATTCAATACAATTACAATTTTCACTCACATTCAAATCATTATTTTTGTGCATAATTTTTTTTACTGTTATTTTTTTTAAAACTTGATTCTAGAAAAATCTGAAACAATGTATTATTTACTCAGAAAAGAAAATTTTTGCTGCAATTTTCATCAAACATGTTCTATAATTTGTCATGTTAATTAGTCAAGCAGAGCATGATAGAGCAAATTCAAAGCTGCATACTTTACTAGTTCTATAGGCCAAGCAAACAGTTGCATTTTCCAATTCAAACATTTAAAATTGTCTACGACTCAACATTTGGCAAATCAACGAACTCAACTGTAAATGATAACATGTATTTGACAATAATTCAAAAACGATTAGTCTTGCATGCATACTTTTAGAGAACAGCATCATAGATGCATTGTACTTAGAGCCCAAGATCTAAGTTTGGCAGCTGATCATCGTACCAATCCATTTGTAGATAAGAAGATGAATTTGGCTGTTGTGGAGGAGCTGGTACGTTAGGGTTCAGTTGACTAGGTGCCTGCATCTGCATGTCAGGGAAACCTTGAGTTGCTGGTGGAGTCAATGTTGCAGCTTGGTTCATTACTTGTTCAAAAGTTGCATTCATTGGCCAAGCGTCATTGATGAAGTTTTGAGAGTCAATCATGGCCTGCAAGTCCATTGACTGAATTGTGGAGCCTGAACCATACAATGAAGTGTTTGAGTCATTGGAAAAATCTGCATTCAGGGAAGGAAAAACAGTTGACCCTGTTGAGAGGTTCTTACATGGAACAGACTCTCCTTGCATTGGTTGATACAAAGGAGAAAGCATTGAGGGATTGAGGCTAGACATGGAATCAGCTGGCCATGGCTGATGACGCTCTTCCATAGGAGGTAACTCAGCAAGGTTGTTACTAGACCTTCCATACATTGAGTCTCTTGGCTCTGACTGAGGCTTAAGACGCAAATCTGCAAGGTTAATAATGTCATCTGGCCTTGGCTCGCGCACACGAGATGACTGAGTGATGTTTTTGCCTGATACGCAAGAAGTGGGGTTTTCTGGCATTGATGGGTACAGAGGGAGTTTATTGCTGGGCAATCTCACAGTGTTTTCTATCCCTGATTGTTGCATGATTGGTACCCCTGAAAGAGTATTTCCACTGCTTAGTGATATGGGTCTCATTGGCCTTGGCTGAGGCCCTGAAATCACTCGTGTTGGATGAACAATGGGAAGCAAATTCCTTGAGCTTCCAGTGGCAAACAAGTTGCTGGAGCTTCCTGTGGCCAACAAGTTGCTGGAGCTTCCTGTGGCAAACAAGTTGCTGGAGCTTCCTGTGGCAAACAAGTTGCTGGAGCTTCCTGTGGCCAACAAGTTGCTGGAGCTTCCTGTGGCAAACAAGTTGCTGGAGCTTCCTGTGGCCAACAAGTTGCTGGAGCTTCCTGTGGCAAACAAGTTGCTGGAGCTTCCTGTGGCAAACAAGTTGCTGGAGCTTCCTGTAGAAAACATGTTTGTCATGTTAGTGGAGGTATTCCACTGTGTTGTATTATTACTGCTGCTGCTGTTGTTAAATCCTATTCTGTTTCTGTTATAACTCTCTAGAAGAGGTCCATGACGAGAAGACACATTCTCTACTGGGGCAACCATTTTTCCCTTTTCGAGGGTCCTAGCGTCCATAGTTTCATTTGCACTGGAGCTTCCCCCTCGTCCATTCTCAAAAAAGATGTTGCTCAAAAGAGCAGCAGCACAAGCATGCCAATTTTCATTTCTGAAGTTTCTCTGAAGAGCACTATCCCCCATGCCAACTCTGCCAACATTATTGTCGCTGACAGTTCTGTTTACCCGAGCTGCAGAACCAGGAATAGTGAGTGGCCTATTGTGTAACGGAAAGGAAAGAGGAAGTGTCTGAGCATTGAAAGAGGCAGGATTTGCTGGTGCTTTTGGAGTTGACTGTCTCATAATACTCTGAGTTCCTGAGACATTTTCACTGATGTTGAGTGGCTGATCCTGAAGTGTTGCAAGTTTCTTAGCTGCCACCTTTTCAGCGACTGGTCCCAGGCCCTTCACAAACCGCAGAAGGCTTTCCTTGTAGTTAATTGTATTTTCATTCAACTGCATTACCAACATGCATTAGTAGAATATTGTAATAGTTTTTATAGCACAAAATTTGAAATTAGGATTCATGTACGGAGATAAAGATATACACCTACATGGAAGTAATATTATCTTATCAGTTGAAGAGTCACGTGGGAGCAGTATAAGGAATTAATACCAGAGTATTATGTTTGTCTTCCAAGTTTGCAGTCATGAAATGAAATTTTATGCATAGTGTGTAGAATCTCTAACAAGAAAGTTTCATGTGCAAGTTTGATCTCATTTGTTGTACTACTTTATGCCACATTCAATGAGTGTTATGCATTTCCTGATTATTTAATAACTTACAATGATCTTGTATGGTTGTTTTCAAGTCACTAACTTATATACTGCATGTTTCGGGACAAAAAATAGAACTTACTTGAATGTTAGTCTTCTTACTAGCATCTAGGAAATCAGCAACTAATGGTTCACTTGGTGGCCAATACATGTCCCTCTTTTGTGTTTCAGTAGAATTTGTGCTCCCTGTATTAAAAGGGAAATACAGTTAGTTGCCTTATTCATTCAGACAAATGAAAGAGAGAATAAATTAAAAAGTTAAAATAGTTATGGTTTACAATTTTTTATCACTGACATAATGAATAAAATGAGGATTAGGACTACATGAAGGCAAGTAACAAGTTTTTCTAAGATGGAGGCAAACAAACATAATCATTAATTAAGATTATATGAATGTTGAATGAAGAAGATGTTTCCATACCACTAAGTTCGGGAGCAACCCTCTTTCGAGTTCCTTTTTGCCCTTTTTGTGCATATCTATTTTTGCGTTTCTGGTTTTTTGAAAATTCTAAATCAGGATGCTGAGCGTCAACACTTAGAGCCTCAAAAGTCCACTTAGCATATCTACTGATATCTTCTGCCTGAAAGAAATTATGTTGAAACAAATATTATTCAAAATTTTACTGGGGAATAAGCTAGAATAACTTGAACCTTCCTATTTTATTTGGTCATACCACTTCATGATATTTTGATTTTTCTGGATTAGCACTGATCGCATTGGAGCATATAAGAAATATATCACTCTGCACATCATTGAAATACAATGAAATGTAAGTTTGTCAAGAAGAAAAATGCTTCACAACTAGTACTGAATAAAGTGGTGAGATATATTTGAGGAGAGGTTTAGAGACACGAAGTTGTATAACATAATCATATTATTCTAAACAATGTGAATGGTGAAATTAGGAGCAACAGAGCTAAAATAATACATATGTTAGTTCTCAAAATAATTTAAATTCACACCTTCACTTATTTGATAAATGTGAAAACAAAAGAAAACAACTGCACTTACAGAAAATACATTTGAATTGAATGTAAAAGGGCTAGTCTAAAATGGTGTCAAATTTATGTTTCTGATATATGAAGTTCAGGTATCAGCACACATAAACTAAATTATGAGTGATAAAAAATAAAGAGAAAATGGTAAGAAATAAACAAAAAAAAACATGAAAAATAAAAAAAGTGAAAATAACATGAAGAGAAAATGAATAAACATAACAACATTTCTAAAAATAAGAGTTAAGAATGATGATTTCAAACCTTGAATTGTTCAATTTCTGTGTACATATTCTCATGAAGTTTGGCCCTCATGGTAGCAAAATCCATTGGTTGCTCAACAATTTGGCAGTTATTCTCAACCTGTCAAAGTAATTATGCAACATAACTAAGAAAGTTCAATGATCAAATGTAAAAGAAGTAATTTATTAGATCGTCAAATTAAAAGTAAACAACTAACTGTGTTGAGATTAACTGGTTCAGCAAACAGTTCATCCACATCTCTCCTGCGCATTTGAACAATTTTATAATTATTTATACACGAATATATTCTAGAAAGATATCTACAATTGAACATTATATATTTCATCCATTTCTAGATATCTAAAAATATCACAAACAAATATGGTTTTCACCTTTGTAGAAAACTAATAATCATCTCAAGGATTTTCTTCGATGGCATACTATTCAAAGATGAGTCTGCATGTGAAAAACACAACAATTATTATTATGAACATAACATTAGGTGCAATTGCAAAATCTACTTGTTTCCTTCTTGAGATTAGTTAAGAGCATACCATTTGTTCCTGAAGTACTAGCATTTTGTGATTGTCTTCCTATTTCCTGTATTGACTTTGAAGTGGCACAAAGAGTGAATAAACAAAGAAAAAGTAGAGGACAGGGTTGTATCAAATATTCATTGTGCAGGCAAATGACAGACTCAGAGTTTGTCATGAGAAAAGGTACAACAATACAAGTACAATATATATTATTCACTTTAGTAATCTTAAGCTCTGATGAACATCACCAAAGTTGCAAAGAAACATGTTCCTTTCACATAATGGTTGTATATTTAAAATAAGTTGTTGAATTGTCATGTACTTAATTTCTTTTGAGAGATGTTATATCTCAGTTTTTTAATTTTTTTCATCAATAAAAAACTTATTTAAGTTAGAATAGCAGTGTTCTAATATGTATCTTCATTCAAGAAATAAAATTTATAATATTTCTTATATTTTAATAAGACACTAAAAATAAAAAAAATAAGAGATACAGACCTTGATTGAAGAAATTAATTGACAAAATTCTTTGTCCTTGAATGCCTTCTTTTTTGGACCCTCAAAGTCACCCCATATATTCATTGTTGCTTTTCCTTTTCCTTTGTTTTTTACATCATTGTTGATTGATTTGCTCTTTCTCTCCAAAGCTATAGCTAATTCTATCTCTTTTTGCCGTTGCTTCTTCTCTTCCAAAGCAACAATTCTACTACTTCTTCTTCTCTCCGTATATTCAACTTCATCTTCAAATCTTATCTGTTTCTTTTTAGAACCTGTATATATTAAGACATACATGTGAGAAGCTACATTTCTTACAATACATTCTATTTACCACTGGTTTGAATATGATTTTTTTTTCTGGAAATTTAGTCAATTTTGATAAAAGAAAAGTATTTTATCTTTGATTTCATTGAAATGTATGCAGGCATTTAGTCTTTCCTTTGTGAAATTATGTGATATAATCATTCTTTTAATAAATAAATTATTTATTTTCTTATCTTTACTATAATGTGTAAAATTATATACATTATTCATGCTATCTTAGAAAGAAAGAAAAAAGAGATGAACATAAAAATGATAGATAATACCACCTGACGAAAAGAAGAAAAAACAATTCAATCATCATTATGTTGACATTAATCTCATTCAAAATATTTGGTTTTACATTTAATAATTCAATCAATAAAAGATAATTTTTTAATATACATTTAAACATTTTAAAAATAAAATATTAGTTATTTATAAAAAAGTAGTTTCAATTAGTTTTGATGTAGCAAAAACAAATACTCTTTATGGGCACAAAAAAACACACATATATATATATATAAACTTTTTGACATTTAGGTAATTTAATTTACTAAATACTTTTTATTGTACTAATAAGGGTCCAGAAACTTTATAAATAAGAACTATGACTAATAGGTACATGTTTAAATAAGTCACAACTCAATCTCACTAAATAGACTTATAATATAAGATTTGCACATCACTAATGTACTATAATTTGAACATGTTTCTAGTCAATATGAGATCTCCAATACACCTGTATGCTAATAATGTCCACATACTCTAATTGACTCGGTCCCCTGTTGTTTAAAGAACCCCTCCACTCTCTCTTATTTCTTTTTCACAAAAAGCAAACACAAGATAAGAAATTCAATCTTTCACTAAATTTTTGAAGATTTATCCCAAATTCAAGTTGAATATTTTTCATCTATGTGGGAGAAAGACGATAAAAAAATTAAATTCATGGTCCTTATTGATAAAATTGTCCATATGATATACAAAAAAGAAACTCCACATATTTAATATATTTATCTTTGAATGAACCACAATGAAAGATCTCCAATACCATCATGTTGAGGATTGAATGTCTTAATTCCAGAATAAAAATATATGTAAAAAATACTTTTGTTAACATAAGTAATGTTATCATACAATAATGTGTTAGGAATATAAGTGTAAAATTTTTTCAATATAATGTACATAGATAAGATTTAGATTACAACAAATACATTAAGGTATTCATGTTTCATCTTGATACTCACAACTCATCATTATGCTCACATTAAACTCACTCAAAATATGTGGTTTTACTAAAGAGAAATCAATCAATAAAAATGAATTCGTTATTAATGAGCATTTAAAATAAATAAAAAGATTTTTAAAAAGAAAACGTTAGTTATTTAAAATAAATAAATAATGCCAATTAGCTTTTAGTTGCACATGTATTAGTTTATTAAATATCTTTTTATCGGACACATGAAGACCGAAAGGTTCCTAAATAAAAGTCACAATCCAATTTCACAAAATCAGTTTATAAGGTGAGATTTGTGTCTCGCCCATATGAGATATCTCTAGTCAACATGATATCTCTAACACACTCCCACCCTAAAATTGTTCATGTACGAATTGACCTAGTCTTTACTTTTTGAAGAAATCCTCAACTTTCTTGATAATTTTTCACTAAAATCAAAATGAGATAACAAATTCAATTTTTCATTTAGATTTTGAATAGATATCCTAAATTTAAATTGATTATGTTTCGCCTCTTTTTTGGGTTAAAAATAATAAAAAAATTCTCAATCAAAGTCCTTATGAATCATATATCTTTCTCTTTGAACGATATCTCAGATCCAACGACGATTTCATTAGATATATCTCTATATGAGATCTTTAACACGTCACGCTGAGAAATAAACATCTCAGATGTGAGAATAGAGATGAATCCACAAAGGTGATATAATAGGTCAAATAAACCATTTAGGATACACATTGATATGAAAACGATTTATGTTTATCTCAGTTTCATAAAATCGACTTATAAAGTAGGATTTACATATTACTTACTCATGTATTATAATTTGTGAATGTGAGAAGAAACAATGAAAAACCACTTAAAAATAATAATCGTAAATACATATGTACAAAAATGTTTTTTAAGGAAATAATGTTTAATGAAAGCTTTGAGATAAATTAAGAGGCAAAATTCTTTGAAAATGAAATGAAAGAACATCAAATTTGGAAAACTAATTTTAAAAAGAGGCTTTATTAAGAAAAAAAAAGTTATATATAATTTTCATTCAAACAAAATCTCCTAATTAAAATTTCTTAGAGAGTGTTTAAGACACATACCCATATTTCCTGATAACATCAACCTGGATGAAAATTCACACAAGAAAAAATCATTAGCATATCTTCAAGTCAAACAAAATTTGAAAGGTAAAAAATTAACCAAAGTCACTTACCAAAGAGAACAAGGAAGAAGAAGAAACCTTTCTTTTGAAAGATTGAAATTTTTTTAAGTTCACAAATCTCTATTTTTTCTGAGCATGCAAGAACTTTACCAAATTCAATTGATAACTTGTAAGACTTGAGATGGACAAAAATGGTTTATTTATAAAAAAAAATGAGCAGAAGTTAGTACCATTGCCGGTCATAGGTTCACAAATGGCGTAACGTAAATTTGACAATAAATTAATGATTAAATTCTTTATTCTAAAATGTCTAAAGTATTAAAATTAAATTCACTCTAATAAAATATTGAAAATATTTAATTCAAAATATCTTTTTTTTTTTCTAAAATTCAAGAATTCTCCCGTCATCACAAAATGACGTGATTAAACTTCGAATCATTCATGGTTAGCTTAATCTTAAATATTTTAAATAAAGTTATTTATTTCATTAAAATTAAACTAAATTTTATTATATATATATATATATGTGTGTATATATTGAAATTGGTTAAAAAAAATTAAGTGTAGCAACTAATACTTATTTATTATAAAATACTCATCACTTATTATTTAGTTAAAGAAATTAAAGAAATATTTTGTCTCAAATAGTCTATGAATTTAGCGACCAACAATATTTGGTAGCCTTTAGTGACCAATTCAATATTTGGATAAAATTTTAGTCATTATTACAATTTAACTATGTTAAATTTGTGACTACGTCGTATAAACTTTTATACAAGTAAAAAAAATCTTATAACACCTAACTTTCTACAGAAAAATAAATGTATTTTGTAATGGAAAAACTTAGTCTCTAATTTATGATAAAAGTTTAAATTAACATCTAATAAGAACAAGTCACTGATAACATGACCAAATAAAGAAAGAAAACAAATAATTTACTATTTCAGTTGTTATTGTTAATAACAACTAATTTTTATAATTTTGAGATGAAAAATGTCAATATCTACGCGAATACTTTTTTTAGTGTAAGAAGATCTCATTTTATTATTAATTTGTATTTTTCTGGTAGTATTTTCTGAAATAAGTACCAGGGAAAATGAATCAATTCACGTTCATATTGAAAGTTTATATTCCATTAAGTATACATACATAAACAATTTATATAAAACAAATATATCAAATAAAAACTCAGTTAATTAGCCCAATTCATTAGCATATAACACTCTCTCTAAATCATTATCATGTGTAATAATAATAATAATAAAACTTGTTTACTATTTCCTTTTTAATAATATTATTAAATAATTGTAGATATTTTCATAAGAGATGAGTAATAATAATTTATATAAAAAAATTTAAACATATAAGTAAAATAATATAATATAATATATCATTTTCGAAGTTTATAAAGTGATATTTTTCCATTGAAAAAAAAGAGAGAATAATCTCATTTATCGTAATCTCTAGTACCTTCGCGTGGATAGTTAAATACAAAAATTAAAATTATAAAACAATATACCGTGATTAAAATTATATGAAATAATAAATTAAATAATATTTATAAATAAAAATTAATTATTACTTTAAAATAATATAAAAATTTATTATTCACAATATTTTAAAAATAAAAATAATAATAATTTGTAGTTATTTTACATATAAAAATAGTTAATATCTAATTTTTTAATTAATGTTTTACATTTTTGGAGCTAAATTAATTATAGTTAATAATAAATACTAAGAAAATAACATTAGCTATATAATTTACTTCTTTTTTTTTAATTTTATAAATTCATATGTTAATTGGTGTTGTATAATGAACTCAAGTTATATGTTCTATACAAGATTGAGTAAGGTTATAAGTTCTATAATGAACAATAATTGTTAATTAAAAAAATTAACACTTAATTAAAAAAATTTCCTTGAAAAATAAATTCTCTAATTCATTATTGATTAAAAATTTCATGATTTAATTATAATCAATGTGTTGATTATAATTATTTATGAAATGGTTATCCATTTTATTAACAACTAATATTATGTAATACTCAAAATTAGTTTTAGTGGATCTTTCTCTTAATTATCTTTTGAGTTTGTTTAGATAACTATATTACTAGCACAAAGTATTTCTTGATTTTTGTATGATGATTAATCTCAATTGAAATACTTGGTTATTCGTATAGAATAATGGAGACCAGTATTTTGTGTTTGATCTTTATGAGATTAAAAGAAAAGAAAAAGTTGAAGGAAATTGGCAAGTGGATTTGTAGTTTATGGGCCTTCACGTGAATGGGCCAGGTGTAAGAGAAAATAGTAAAAAAAAGGCAATACTTAGCCCAAATAGAAAGTGATTGAGATACTTCAGTCATTTAGTGTCTTTAACATGCTTACTACTCATTCGGTCTTAAAAAACCACCAATTTCATCATTATATTCATATGATCCATAGTTTTAGTCTTTACAGTTAAAAAATATTCATTTTAATACTTACAGTTATGTTTTTTATTCCATACTAAGTGCTATAAAGTGTATATATATATATATATAATGAGTTAAAATGTAAAATTATTAATTTTAAAAAGTATATATAAAGTTAAAACTGATTAAAATTGTATATATAAAAGTTAAAATTTTGTAATTTTATATGTGGAGACTAAAACGTAGCAGTTATGAAAACACAAAATAATTAAACTCTTTAATTTTTGTATAACATTTTTGCAAACTTTGATTTCAAATAAAAAATAAATTAACTTTAATTAAATTTGAGAAAAGATAACTTTTAAAAAGGACATGTAAATTAAAACTGAAAATTCTTTTTAATATTTTAATTAAAAAATATATATAACCTAAATTGTGCAGAGGAAGGTGTTTACTAGTGAAGGTTAGAGGAAGGTATTTCCCAGTGAAGTGAAGGTTGCAGGAAGGTATTTACCAGTGAAGGTTAGCTGTTGAGTGTGGGGACATGTGACATTCATTGTGTTCATTCAATGCTATGAATTAAAAAAACAGCCCATTTAATAATATATTAATGAAAAAGGAGCTCATTTAATACTATAATAAATATTAAATAAGCTTATTTAATTGTTTAATGAATGAAAAAAAAGCGTTTA
Source organism: Lablab purpureus (assembly GCA_030347555.1). Classification (NCBI taxonomy): domain Eukaryota; kingdom Viridiplantae; phylum Streptophyta; class Magnoliopsida; order Fabales; family Fabaceae; genus Lablab; species Lablab purpureus. The sequence goes on from CM059259.1 coordinate 22,111,622, forward strand.
ATTAATAATGCAATAAATGAAAAAAAAAGAAATAACTTTAGTAATAATATATGAATAAAGGTAAAGTTAAAACGGGCGGTCCACTCTTCTTTAGTTTATTTTTATGGATTAATTTAAAAAAATATTTACAATTGAATTTGCTTTACGTTTTTAAAATGAATTATAACTTTTTGTATCGTATTCTCTCCTTTTTCAAATTAGAAGAAATACTTTCTTCCATATCAAAGTAACTAATTTGTTAAATTTTTTTATTAATATTTTATTTTTATCCTTATTAATTATTATTAAATAAATTAATTGAAATTTAATCAGAAATATTTATAAATAAATTAATTTTTTAATAAAACTGTGAATTAATTAAAATAGAATTTCAACAGTTTCAAAATCATTTCAAAATTATTTTTAAATAATTTAAAATCAGAACTACTAATTATTTTAAATAAATATTTTAATCAAAATTTTTAATTCTCACAAAATTACAAATGATTATATTCAAATTTTATTTTAAAATTTCAATCAAAATTTTTAATTTCCACTAAATTGTAAATAACTATGCTTAAATTTTATTTTAAAATTTCAATTAAAATTTTTAATTCTCACCAAATTACAAATAAAAATTCTGAATTAAACTTACTTGTTATCACAATTTTAATAAAAAATTAAAATATAATATTAATAGATGTTAGTAAAAAATGAAGAGTCAGACTATTAAAATGGAATTAATTCTTAGTTCCTGATATTTAATTTCTCTTTTTACTATTTAATGTTAATACAAATAATAATATAATTAATAAGAATATATAAAAAAAAGAAATAAAGTTATTAGAATTCTAAAACGCCTTTTAAATCAAGATTTCATTCAAAAGTAAATCTTATAATTTAAAATGGATTGAATATAATTTTATATTACAAAACAATGGACTATTTTTGAGCTAATAAAAAATTAAAAAAATATTACATGTTGATAAAAAAATATAATATATTATTATTCAAAATTTTAAAATTTAATATTATGCATTTATAATAACATAATTTTAATATCACTTTAAAAAAAATTAACATAAAAATAATAATCAGTCTATTAAATTGTGGATCAATTTAACTCTAATCTAAATATTAATGTCTCTTATATTTATTATATAATATATATACTCAAAATAAAATAAAGATTAAAAATAAAAAATTGTAACATAAAAAAAATTATATAGGTCTTTAACTAACGAATTAGGTTAAAAAATATTATTATTTTTATTTAAATCATTATCTTTTTGAAATTTATTTCAATGTGAATAATATGTTAAGTGGACCAACATATTATATAATTCTAAAAGGATATTTACACATTATTACTAAATATTTAGTTAAATATTAAATATATTTTAAAAAATAATTTATGTTTTATATATTAAATAATGTAATTTACAATCCTATTATATCATATTGTTAATAAAATATTTATTTTTAATTTTGGAGTGTCATTCAAGACTTTTCTAATGAAAAAGTTGTTTCAAATAACTTAAATAAATTCATAAAACTTAAAATAAAAAAATTAGAAAATGTATATATAAATATCAAAATTAAAAATTTTATACATGAAGATTAAAACAAAAGTTATAAAAATGGAAATGATAATTATACCTTCTTATTCGAAGGGATGATTATTGATGTATGACAGGTGACAAATCTTATGACAAGATGATTTTAATATTAGTTGACGCTACTTCTTGTTATAGTCAGCATTTTATGATTTGATATTAAAAAAAATAAGAATATGAACACATGAATAAGATAATTCGAAGAATATTATACTTTTATGTTTTTGGATAAAAATTGAAATTTTTTAATTTTAAGCAATCTAATTTAAATTTATTCACAAATTTATATTCTATTTATTTAGATATTTTTAAGTAACTTTAAAATATTTCTATATGAAGAATTATTTTAAGCAACCCAAAGCCAGGTGATTTTAGCTATAAAAAGAGGAGATCTTGATCGTAAAATCCAGAGTTGAGGTTAATAGAAATTATTCTACTATAGAAATCACCATATGAGGTGCAATAAATTTATGTAGATGAGAAGCTCTTTTAGGCAAGTGAGAAGAGTCTCCTCTAGACCTTCTTCAAACCATGATTTAGTTGTTTTTATTTTCCTGTGGTCTCTAGAGAATAGAAATTATTCAGTTGAATGAAATGATTTTTCTTTTTTGCAGCGAAGAAATTAATATGGTGCAGCATTCAAATCATATTTGGTTTAAATTTCAAAAGCTTATTTTATCAATTCAATACAATTATTTTTTTTTGCTCACATTCAAATCATAATCTTTTGCGTAATTTTTTTTTCTGTTATTTTTTCGAACTTGATTCTAGAAAAATCTGAAACAGTGTATTATTTACTCAGAAAAGAAAATTTCTGCTGCAATTTTCATCAAACATGTTCTATACTTTGTCATGTTAACTAGTCAAGCAGGGCATGAGAGAGCAAATTCAAAGTTGTAAACTTTTTCTTGCTGTAGGACAAGCAAACAGTTACCTTTTCCAATTCAAACATTTAAAATTGTCTACAACTCAACATTAGGCAAATCAACGAACTCAGCTGCAAAATGATAGCATCTATTTGACAAAAATTCAAAAGGATTTTACTCTTGCATGCATACTTTAAGCGAACAGTATCATAGATGCATTGTACTTAGAGCTCAAGATCCAAGTTAGGCAGCTGATCATCGTACCAAGCCATTTGTAGAGATGAAGATGAATTTGGTTGTTGAGGAGGAGCTGGTACGTGAGCGTTCAGTTGACTAGGTGCCTGCATCTGCATGTCAGGAAACCTTGAGTTGCTGGTGGAGTCAATGTTGCAGCTTGGTTCATTACTTGTTCAAAAGTTGCGTTCATTGGCCAAGCGTCATTGATGAAGTTTTGAGAGTCAATCATGGCCTGCAAATCCATTGACTGAATTGTGGTGCCTGAACCATACAATGAAGTGTTTGAGTCATTGGAAAAATTTGCATTCAGGGAAGGAGAAACAGTTGATCCTGCTGAGAGGTTCTTACATGGAACTGACTCTCCTTGCATTGGTTGATACAAAGGAGAAAGCATTGAGGGATTGAGGCTAGACATGGAATCTGCTGGCCATGGCTGATGAGATACCTGTGCAAGGTTGTTACTAGGCCTTCCATACATTGACTCTCTTGGCTCTGACTGAGGCTTAAGACGCAGATCTGCAAGGTTAATAATGTCATCTGGCCTTGGCTCCCGGATATGAGATGACCGAGTGATGTTTTTGCCTGATATGCAAGAAGTGGGGTTTTCTTGCATTGATGGGTACAGAGGGAGGCTATTGCTAGGCAATCTCGCTCTGTTTTCTATCCTTGATTGTTGTGTCATTGGTACCCCTGAAAGGGTATTTCCACCGCTTAATGATACGGATTTCATTGGCCTTGGCTGAGGCCCTGAGATCACGCGTGTTGGATGAACAATGGGAAGCAAATTCCTAGAGCTTGAAGTGGCAAACAAGCTGCTGGAGCTTCCTGTAGAAAACATGTTTGGCATGTTAGTGGAGGTATTCCACTGTGTTGTATTATTACTGCTGCTGCTGCTGTTAACTCCTACTTTGTGTCTGTTATAATTCTCTTGAACAGATCCAAGAAGAGAAGACACATTCTCAACTGGGGCAACCATCTTTCCCTTTTCGAGGGTCCTAGCGTCCATAGTTTCATTTGCACTGGAGCTGCCCCCTCGTCCATTCTCAAAAAAGATGTTGCTCAGAAGAGCAGCAGCACAAGCATGCCAATTTTCATTTCTGATGTTTCTCTGAAGAGCACTATCCCCCATGCCGACTCTGCCAACATTGTTGTTGCTGACAGTTCTGTTTACCCGAGCTGCTGAACCAGGAATAGTGAGTGGCCTATTGAGTAACGGAAAGGAAATAGGAAGTGTCTGAGCATTGAAAGAGACTGGATTTGTTGGTGCTTTTGGAGTTGGCTGACACATAGTCTGAGTTCCTGAGACATTTTCACTGATATTGAGTGGCTGATCCTGAAGTGCTGCTAGTTTCTTAGCTGCCACCTTTTCAGCAACTGGTCCCAGGCCCTTCACAAACCGCAGAAGGCTTTCTTTGTAGTTAATTGTATTTTCATTCAACTGCAATACCAACATGCACCAGTAGAATATTGTAATAGTTTTCATAGCACAAAATTTGAAATTAGGATTCTTGTTAAGTGATAAAGATATACAACCAGCTACATGGAAGTAATATTATCACATCACTTGAAGAGTTATTTGGCAGTAGTACAAGGAATTAATACTAGAGTATAATGTTTGTCTTTCAAATTTGTAGTCATCAAATGGAATTTTATGCATAGTGCGTACAATCTCTAAAACAAAGTTTTATGTGCAACTGTGTTCTGATTTGTTGTACTACTTTATTCCACATTCAATGTGTGTTATACATTTCTCAATTATTAATAGCTTACAATGATTGTGTAGGATTGTTTTCAAGTCACTAACTTAAAAAAAAATAGAACTTACTTGAATGTTAGTCTTCTTACTAGCATCTAGGACATCAGCAAATAATGGTTTACTTGGTGGCCAATACATGTCCCTCTTTTGTGTTTCAGTAGAATTTGTGCTCCCTGTATTAAAAGAGAAATACAGTTAGTTGCTCTTATTCATTCAAACAAATGAATGAGAGAATAAAATTAAAAAGTTAAAATAATTATGATTTACAATTTGTTATCACTGACAATGGATAAAATGAGGATGAGGACTACCTGAAGGCAAGTAAAAAGTTTTTCTAAGATGGAGACACAAAGCATAATGATTAAGATTATATGAATATTGAATGAAGAACATGTTTCCATACCACTAGGTTTAGGAAGCATAACTTTGTTTCCCTTTTTGTGTCTTTCTATTTGGGCGTTTCTGGTTTTGTGAAAATTCTAAGTCAGAGTGTTGAGGGTCAACACTTAGAGCTTCAAAAGTCCACTTAGCATATCTACTGATATCTTCTGCCTGAAAGAAATTAAGTTGAATAAAGATTATTCAAAATTTTATATGGAATAAGCTTGAATAACTTGAACCTTTCTATTTTATTTGGTCATACCACTTCATGGTATTTTGATCTTTCAGGATTAGCACTAATAGCATTTGAGCATATTAGAAATATATCACGCTGCACATAATTCAAATAGAATGAAACGTAAGTTTGTCAGTAAGAAGGAAAAGTGTTTCACAACTAGGTACTAAATAAAGTGGTGACATATATTTGAAGAGAGGTTTAAAGACAATTTGAGTGGTGAAATTAGGAAAAACAAAGCAAAAATAATATATATGGTAGTTCTCAAATAACTTAAATCCATACCTTAATTTATTTAATAAATGTGAAAAATAGAACAATTGCACTTCACAAAAATTACATTTTGAATTAAATTGAAAACGGTGAGTGAAAAGAATGTTATTTTTCTTCAATAAATGGTAATTATTCAGTTGACACAGCAAAATTATGTTTGTGATAAATGATGTTCTTGCATCATGATTACACAAAAAAAATGAGGATAGTGTAAATTAACACTCCTATTATTTTGGTATGAGTGGAAGAAAGTGAGAGATGAAAACTTATTAAACTAGTCTCTGTAGTTTGTTCTGTAGGCTATTTCTCTAATGTGTGTAGTACATTTTCAATTTGATCCTGTTGTCGGTACCAAAAGTGAAACTAAATTGGCCAATTGCTTTTTCTCTTCCAAAGCAACAATTCTACTACTTCTTCTCTCCATGTATTCAACTTCATCTTCAAATCTTACTTGTTTCTTTTTAGAACCTGTATATATCAATGCATTTGAGAAGCTAGATTCCATATTGTGCATTCTATTTAGTCATTGGTTCGAATATGATTTTTTTTTTGGAAATTTTGTCAATTCTAATACAAAAAAGTATTTTATCTTTAATTTTTTTTAAATGAATGCATTTAATCTCTCCTTACTTTTGTTTTAGTATGAAGTTATGTGATAAAATCATGTTTTATAATACATTATTTGTTTAGATGAGTAAAATTGAATACTATGAAAGGCAAATATAAGAATGATTGATAATACCACGTAATATGAATATGAAGAGGAATGGAGAAAACTGTAAATATTAATAAATTATTTATAATACATGTATATTCAAATATAATTATTTATCTTAATAAATCACCAATTTTAGTGAAAAAAATATACAAATTCAAAGTAAAAGTCAAATTTCAAGGATAAAAATATATTTAAATAATTTATTTTTTTTAACTTAAGTAACATCATCATACACTAATTGTACATAAATAAGATGTAAATCACAACAAATATATTATATCATTAATTTTGGTACTCGTAATTTATCATTATGCTTATATTAAAAAATCAGAATAATTGGTTTTACTATTGAGAATTCAATCAATAAAGATGTTTTCCTTATACACATTTAAAAGAAATAAAATATTTTAAAAAAAGTAAAATGCAATTTATTTCTAGAAAAAAAATAATGTTAACATATATATACACAAAAGTATATTTTTTTTATATGTATATAAAAACATATTGCCAAATATATGTCGTACACAAACAAACAATAATTATATATATAATTGATAATATTTATGTAACTTAATTTATTAAAAATATCTTTATTTTTTTGTGCCAATAAGAATTGAAAGGCTTTACAAATAGAAGTTATATGACTAATTGGTACATTCATAAACTAAGTCACAATTTGCATTTTACTTAATATATTTTAATTTAAATATATATTTTTATTAATGTAAAAGTTTGAATGTATACCTCCTCTTGCATTAAGAATGTATTCTAGTTGACCCAATTTCTTATTGTTTCAAAAAATCTTTATGATTTTTTAGTTTTTTATTTAAAAGATAAACATGAGATAATAAATGTAGTCTTTGACTGAGATTTCGAATAATTGTTCCAGTTGATTATGTTTTGTTTCTTGTTCGATAAGAGTCGATAAAAATTCTTAATTATGATCCTTACATATAGATCATCAATTCGATATACAGAAAAAAAATTTCAAATTCTCTTTAAACGAAATCTCAATTTCTCTTTCTTTGAATGAGATTTTAATTTCAGTGACGATTTCATTAGATATATTTTTATCTCAGATATCTTTGAATGAGATTTCAATTTCAGTGACAATTTCATTAAATATATTTTTATCTTAGATCTATGAAACATCACGCTAATTACTGGATTTTTTAAATGTGAGAATAGAAAAGGAATCCGATAACAAATGATATGAAAGATTCGATAAACTTAACTCAGTTTAAAAAAAACAACTTAGATAAATTAGGATACAAAATAAGAAAAAACAACAACCAAATTTAAAAATAAGAATACCTAATGAATACAAATAATAATTAAACAAAAAATATATAATTTTTATTCCAAAAAAATCTCTAGTCAAAACTTGTTAAAGGATGTTTAAGAACATACCCATGTTGACAGATAACACCAACTTGGATAAAAGTTCATACAAGAAAAGATCATTATCATTAGAACATCATTAAAAAAATAACACTAATTTTCAAGTCATAAAAGAAAGTTGAAAGGTAAAAAATTAACCAAAGCCACTTACCAAAGAGAGTAAGAAGAAGAAACTTATTCTTTTGAAAGCTTGAAATTTTCTAAGATTCACAAATCTCAAATTTTGCTCAACATGCAAGAACTTTACCACATTCAATTGATTACATGAGTCTTGAGATAGACAAAAGTGGTTTATATGTGATTAGAGTGAGTGGAAGTCTGTAACATTGCCGGTCATAGGTTCAGTAATAGTGTAACGTAGATGTGATAGCCGGTTAATGATTAAATTCTCCATTCTAAAATGTCCAAAAGTTTATATATTAAAATTAAATTCACTCTAATAAAATCATAAAAATATTGAATGCAAAATATTTTTGTTAAAATATCAATCTAATAATATTTCCAAATATTTTAAATTTTATTAATTTTTAAAAATATTTTAAAATTAAAAATAATAATATGTGAACTTTAATTCTAACTCCATGTTATAAAACTAATTTATAAGATGAGACATGCATTCATTTATATATATATATATATATATATATATATATATATATAAATTTGATATAATATTTAGTTGATATGAGATTTTTAATATATCTTCGAGGATTGAACATCTTGAATTTGAGAATTGTATATTTCGATTTTGGGGTTAAATATTTATAGGTGGTCTAATAGCGACAAACTTGATAGGTCAAACAACCTTTCTAGGATAGATTATAATACCATATTAAGAAGTAAAGTCTAATTAAACCTCACAAAACTAGTTTGTAAAGTAAGATTTACATCCACTTATATACACAAATTTGTCCTAATCATTAATTGATGTGTGATCTCCGACGCCCCCTCACACTAAGAATTAGACATCTTGAGTGTGAGACTAGATATTTATGGGTGGTATAATAACATCCATAATAGGTGTCCTAATAAACCCAACAACCTTGATAGGATAAACCCTAATACTGTATGAAAAAGTGAACTTTAAATTTAACTCAACCTCACAAAATCGACTTGTAAGGTAATGTTTGCACCCAATTATATACACAATTTTGGCTTAATCTCTAGTTGATGTGAGATCTCTAACACATCCCACATGTCGAGGACTCGAGCGTGGGATTAGATATTTATGGGTAGTCCAATAGCAGTCTAATAGGCCCAACAACCTTGTTATGATAGACTTTGATATTATATTAAGAAATAAACTTTAAGCCTAACTCAACCTCACAGAACTATATTGTAAAGTGAGATTTGCACTCATTTATATAACTAAATTGGCATAATCTCTAGTCGATGTGGGATTTCCAACAAATTCTTTCACATCGAGGACTAAACATCTCGAGCGTGAGACTAGATATTTATAAGTGGGCTGATAGGAGCCCAAAAGCGGGTGACTCAATAGACCTAACAACCTTGCTAGAATAAGCTTTGATACCATATTAAGAAGTGGATGTAAATTTAATTCAACTTCACAAAATTAACTTGTAGGATGAGGTTTACACTCACTTGTATACACAAATTTAGCTTAATTTTTAGTTGATGTCCTTCGTAGAATCCCTAAAGTCCCTATTATCTTTCCTTTGGAAGAGAACTCGAGTATGGTTCTTGTTACTCCTCTAAATGGTACAAATTGTCATTCATGGAGACATGGTATGAAGAATGCGTTCTTATTCAGGAACAAAGTGAAATTCATCAATGGTGATATCACTAAATCAACATGGAATGATCCTAATTTTGATGCCTAGGAACATTGTAATATGATGGTTATCTCATGGATAACATGAACCCTGACTTTGCAAATAAGACAGAGCATTGTTTACATTGATAATGCTCAAGACCTGTAGAAGAACTGGAATTTCTAAGACCCATTCCTACTTGCACATGTGTTCTTCTTATGTCAAGACCCAAATTCGTCTTATGGAGCTATTACCTAGCATCAACAAAGTGTTCTCGCGTTCATTCTTTAATAAGAGAGACAAATTAATAGATGCAATTTTTCTTATATGAAAATTCTTACTAGTAATACAAACCTTTCTTGTTAAGATAAACTTTGATATTATATTAAGAAGTGAACTTTAAACGTAACTTAACTTCATAAAACTGACTTATAAGATAAAGTTTACACATATTTATATATACGAATTTGATATAATATCTAGTTCATGTAGAATCTCCAAGAAACATTTTTTACAATATCATGATAAATAATAATTGTTAATAAATAAATAAAGTTAAAACAATAATTAAACTAAAATTCTCTGATTCAAATTTGTTATTTAGAAATAATTTCTCTAATCCATGATTATAAAATTCATAATTTAACTATGTAGTGTCATTAGTTTTAATTAAAATTTAAAGATTTAGGTATTTAAATTTTCTTCAAAGTTTAAATATATTAAAATAATAATTAAAATAAGTTTAAGTTTTATTTAAATAAAAAATAAATAAAAGAACAACTAATATGAAATTGAAATATCAATTTAACTATTAAAATAGCTTTACATTTCCTTTATAGTACATAAATAGATCGATATAAATATACTGAAATTATGAATTTTTATTATTATAGCATACATACATATTAGTATTAGTATTTAAGATTATAAATGCTCAATTTAGTAACTAATTTCGATTGATTTATTGTGATTAAAAATTCAGTCACTAAATATGTTATTAATTAAAAAAAATAGTCACTGATGAGTGACTATAATTTTCGGTTACCATTTTATGTTTTTTCTAATACTGAACTCTTTCTAAGGTTAACAAAATCTCTATTACACCATTTTGGAAAAAATAGGTTTTATTATACATTTTTAATTGACAATTCTTCTGCGTATCTAAATAATCTTGTAAATAATTAAAATGAATTTTTGTTAATGTTAAAAAATATTTAATTTAAGTAGAATATTAAAATTATAATTATTTTAAGTTTATAATATAAAATAAAATACAACAGTTAATCAACATTTTCTAGTTTTAAAAATATAATAATTTCATATATATTAAATTTTTTATTTTTATTTAAAATAAAGTTTATACTCATAATTGATATATGATATATGATAAGAAAATTTTAAATAAAGACAAGAAAAAAATAATCTTAAAAACTTTCTTGATCTGAATCTATTTACACATCTAATAATACATGTAACATCAATTATTGTCTTGTGTCATATATTAGATGTGTTATAATTTAACCATGACATTTAAATGTTTGAGTTGTTATATTTTTAAGTAAAAATAATTTAATTTTGAAAATATTTGATCCAACATATAAGTTTGATTTTCAGCAGGATAATTACATAGGAGAAGATTATTACATGTGGCTTGTTATTCTCTCAAAATAATTAAAAAAATCAATCTTATATTAATATATAAATATTATTTTTATATTAATTTTTGAATAAAATTTGAGAAGAAAAAGAAAAGGAATTCTAAATCTAACACAATATAGTTCTAATGTCACAACTAACACTTGATCAAAGAGAAACAACTTATCATTGAAAAGAAGACACTCAAACACTACACATCTTTTCCTATCACATGAACTACAAATCAACACTACAAACATAAAATTTACTTCAAATTTATAATGACAAAACTTCTCACTTGATATCACATTTAAGTAGTGAAGAAGCATAACAGTCAAGTAACTTAGTCACTTTAAAAATTATTTGTCATTCAAATATCACTTTATGTTTTAACTTAAGAAGACCTTTGTTCAAGCATTTATATTAACACTCAAATAAGGATGAAACATCTATATTGACAATGAAATAAAAATAAACTAGAAAAATTATAAATTGGTTATTGCTATTGGTTTGAGAATAATTAATTCATTACTTTTTTTCTCTTAATTATTTTTAATATAGATTTTTAGTTAATTGTACTATTAAGAGACATAAAAGAAAGAACTATACGACTTGTGTGACACAACTCTTCTATTTCCTGAAATGATTGTTAAGTGTATATAAATTATTGTTAGTTATTATTTTAAAATTAAATATTTTTTTGAACTATTTATGAATTTAGCATAAGGTATTTTCTCTTTGATGTTGGTAATATAATCTTTTGAATATATAATTTTATGTGATAAATCTATTATTTTTTTAATTCAAATTCTAAAGAGGAATAGTGAAAGTGCCTTTTAGAATTGAAGTTGATTAAAGATAATTCAATATATTAATTATTAGATATAGTGTTTGATGGATTGATTTGTTACATCTTATAATCAAGAAATTGTTATAAAAATATTTCATAATCATGTTACAATTGAAAAAAGAACATTAAATTTATTCATAACATGAGTTAAAGGAAAATTATTTTAAATTCTATCTTTAGTTAGTTTGTTTCCATTAATTTATAAATTTATTTATAATTAACACAATTCATTTCTATAACTATTAAATTTAGAAATTTAAAATTGATAAAAATTTGACTACTTATTTTATAAGAAAAACGATAATTTTTTTCACTCTTTTAAAAATATAACAAAATCTGTTGTATGCATGTGAAGGAAAAAGATTATTTATTTAAAAATAATTTAGCAAAAAAAATTCACTTTACCATTTTTTATTTTAATTATGAAATTTTTAAAAAAATCTAATAGTTACTTAAACAAACTAATTTATATATGTATATATTTAATGGTTCAAATAAATAATTATATAAAACAAAACACTTGATGTTCTTCCAAAGCATTTCTAGAAGAAATTTTTTTTTTTTAATAAACTTACATATAAATTTAAAACACTTTTTTAAATTAATAAGAAAAAGCTCTTACAAATTATTTTACATATAAATTAATTCATAAGAAAATATTCTTTTACTTTTAAAAACTTATCTAAATAAGTTCATTATTGTAGAGTAGCAAAATTTACCAACAACTAATAGAATATGTTTCATGAAAGCATTTTGAAAAAGTTTATTGAAAAGCTTATTATTCAAATTTTTCATTGATCTAATATTTATTTTTAAGTGGAAAATTAAGGTGGAATTTGAATTTTCATTACAGCTATACTTTGTCTGGCATAGCAGCTGGAATATTAATGTGATTTTAGATTATTCATCAATAACTTTTAACGTAAAATGTGTGTATTTTATTGAAGTTATGCGTAACACGGCTCTTGTTCCACTGCAAACCCAAAAGCACTTATTAATCAACTTTAACGTTTTCTAAACGTAAATTGTGCAGGAAATTAAGGTTTTTATTTATTATTTAGATCAGCTTTTGAATATCATTGAATTGGGTAGTGCGAAAATTTCGTGAAACCAGCGGTGATTTTACGGTTACATTCAAACAAAGGTAATTCCACCGTCTCTTCAAGTTTCCTTAAACTTTCCAGTTTTCTTATACTTTATCAAACATTTAATTATTTATTTCAGTGTAATAATTTTAAATTAATTTTAATAAAAGTTTTAAAAAAATAATTAACAAGCTAACTTCTTTTAATGTATAAATTACTTTTTATTTAGTAAGTTAAGTTGATATATCATAAACTTATAACTCGTTATTCAAATGTATAAACTGCTGTAATAAATTAAAAATGTTTGATCAAGAAAGTCGATTAGTTAATGAATAAATGTAAAATGAAATAAAAATATATAATTATATAATTTTTTATACGTATAAATTTTATGTTTCTGAATAAAAATATTTTATTATACAATTATAATTTTTAAATTCTTTTAAATATTTCTTTATTAATTTTTTCATATTTTTATTTATTTTGTGAAAGTTATATATATTTTTTTAAACAAGTTATTTTATTATGAATTGATTAATGAGTGTTAATTAAAATTGATTTTTTTAATTTTTTAATTTAAAATACTATTATATTAAATTTATTTTTTTATAATTTTTTAAAGTGTGTAATTTTCACGTTATAGTAGCATGTAACGAAATATTTATTACTTCGATTTAAATCTTTTTAGTTTAAAATTTAAAAAAAATAGAAATATATCTCAATAAACATTAAATATAGTGTATATAAAATTGAAATAATAACAAATAAAATAAAATTAAGACACATAAAGAAATATATTAAATATAAAAGATGATAATAATAAAAGAAAATTAAATAAACTACAAGGTGTAAGTTATAAGTTTTAATAAACTAGAAATTTTTAAAATAAATTACTTTAAAAAAAATTTAAATATTTTTTTATTGAAAAATTAGTTTAAACAACTTTTGAGTCATATTTAATATTACACGTTTAATATTTTAATATCTTTATATTAAAATATAAGTACATATCTCTTATATTGTTCATAATATAAGATTTTACTTATTTTTGGGTCATTTTTCTTTAAAATTTTATATTTATTTTTTCATGTAAATATTTTAAAAGATTTTATTTAATAATATATTATTTAAATTTTAATTCATTAATTTTTTTATATCATAATAATATTTAATATAAATAATTAATTTTGTATTTCAGAATTTTATTTTTATTGTAATGTTAATTTAGTTTAATGTAAGAATCTTATAAAATTTATGTTTTAAATTTATGGAGATGATTTAAAATTTAAGGTATTAGGTCTTAAATAAGATCTTGAATAGTAAAAATATCTCTTTTGTATTAGAAATGTATTTGTGTGTTTAAAAAATATTAATTAGAATATAAGTCTTAGATATTTCCATCGCAAGATCATAATATAATATTTTATTTTATTTTTATAAATCCTATCATATCACATAATTTATAATTTTTTTTTAATATTTTTTAAAAAATTAAAAAATTATATTATTTCCGTTTTATTTACATAAATATCATCAGATTTTACTATTTACGGAACTGAATTCTGAGATGTGTGGCCATTTCATTGCTCAATTTTGCCACTTGATTATAATTTTATTGAGTAAGTTTTTTTATTTTTTTCTTTTACATTTAAATTTATATATATTTTAAGGTGTTGGGATGGCAAAAGGTGATATGCAATTGACTCGGATTCCATGTCTGCATAGCTCTGAAGCCAGGGATTTAACATTGCCTACAACTGCAAACTTAGATATTGACCTGTGACACTTGCTGTGCAGAGAATAGACCCACTTCCACGTGGGATCATCACACGTGCTGCATCTTTGATGTCTGCCACAACACCACGAAAAAATATATAAATTTAAATATAAAAATTAAAAAAAATATATTTAAATGTAAAAGAAAAAAATAAAAAAGTCCATTTAAAATTTAATTTTCTGAAAATCAAATTTCGAGTAGTAAAACTCCATGAAAATCGAATTCCAAATGATTAAAGAAAAAAAAATTAAAATAATTTTTTCAGAATTTAATTCATAAAAACTAAATTTCAAATGATAAAATTGGTCAACAAAATAACGACACACATTAGAATTTGATTTTTTAAAAATCGAATTTTTAACATATCAACAGTAAAATAAGATATCTTTGTAAATAATATAGAAAAAAATATAATTTTATAATTTTTTTAAAAAAAATAATATTTTGAAAAAAAAATCTAATTTATAAGATCATTTTATAATTCTTATTTTAATACAAGATTTTATAAAACTCACACTCTAATTTTATTGATTGTTGGTATAAATATATATTGTTAGGACAATTAAATATTTTTTTAATGACTTGATTCTAAGATTTAAATTTTATGTCATGTTAATATATTTTAATTAAAAAGTTTTTATATGACTTAAGTTTTAACCTTATAACTGTTACAATAAATATGTTGTTAGATTGAACTAAAAGTTAGAAAAACATTCTAAAATCCAAAAAAATATATTAAAACATAATAAAAAATCATTGTAATCGAAATGACCTCATAACATTCCTATTGCAGGGGTCTTACACGTAATTTTTAAGACGTGGATCTTATAAATTATTAAGATTTGAATTTTATAAGAGTTTTGTATTGAAATACGTTGATATTTCAATAAAAATAAGACTCTTAATTATAAATAATATTTTTTATTTATATTAAATACAATTTTTGTGTTGGAAATTAATAAATGAAGTATAAATAGTATGTTAAGATTTTTACATTATTATATCCAAAAAGAATAAATATGAGATTTTAAAAATAATATAATATGGTAGAACAAAAAATTTAATAAAGATATCCTTAAAAGTGAGTTAAATAAGCTCATAACTACTTTATTAATCTTTCAATAATACTTTAATAGTCTTTCAATAATACTTTAATAGTTTCTAAACATTAAAATTTAATAGAAGTTAGAATATTTAAAAATAAACTTAATTGAGAATTTTAAAAATAGTGAAATCATACTAAAATCTTAAATAAAAATAATAATAAATTTTAAATATTATTTTAAAGTATAATTAATCATTCTAATGTTAATTTTAAAGTTTTAATTATTAGTTTTTATGTTGTACAAAACCCTTTTTTATTTTTTATTTTTTTTCATAGACAGCAAATAGTAGGAATTGAAAGAGGTTTATGCATGATATTTAGATTAATGGACGCATGAAACTACTCTAATACTATATTGATGCATCTTCTGAAAAATGTAATGTGTTAATTATACTATGCATCGAAATATGATTAAGGATGTTTAACATATTATTAAGAATATTTCAATTGACACTATTCATTGGCTCAATGTTTAAAAACTAACCTTATTTTTAAAAATTTTAAAAGATTATTTTGTTAGGAAGAAAAACTACATCCATTTCAATTTTTAGATACTAAAAACATAACTAAACTTTGTTAATATTGTAATATTATATTTATAAGTTTCATTTCTAATTCTTGTATATAGTTTTCACGTTAGACATGATTTTAGTTAAGTAGAAATGTCTCTTTTAAAAAGAATAAGAGTTACAATTTTATTTGTTTTGTCAAATATTTAATGTCAAGTGTATATTTTTCTCCAATGTTAAGTATGTCTTAAAAAACTATAATTTCTTTAAAATTGTTTTTCTTTAATCTTCTCTTGACTTCTTTCTGTGAAGGTAATTTTCATACTTTTTGGTTTTGAGAGCATAACTGAGAAGGTGATCAAGTAAATTTTTTTCAACTAATCATGTTTTCTAATAGAGTAATTTCTTGACCCTAGTTTATTTTTAAAGTTTTGTAGTTTGGAAGAGAAGTTTCTTTCAAATAATAAACTTAACTTAAGTTGATTTGGAAATTGGTATGGAACTAGGTATTTAGTTGAAAATTGATTTTTTTTAAGAGAGAATTGAGGTTCTACAAATGAAGAAGAAGAAAAAGAAGGAAGGTGTTCTAATTTAAAATAGAAATTTTAAGAGAACCAATTATCTTTTTATGTTATTGAATTTCACTAACCTAACAATTGTATTGCTCAAATAAATATTATATCCCTCAAGTTTATATATTATTTATATTAAAAATATTTTAAAGTTCATTTACATGAATATTTTATGATAATTTAATTTAATAACTTGTTGATATGTTCAAATTATTTTTTGAGGTGTTTATGCTATGGATAATTTTTTTTTAATTATTAGCGTTGTATGATTTTTTTTCAAGTTTTATTGTGGTTATTCTTATCATGCATGTATTTAGTCAATCCAACTATTTTTTTAATTGGTAATAAATAATTTGATATGTTTTTATTCTCAATTAAAAGTTAACATTTTGATCATTTTTATTTTATATTATTTTTCAGTTAATTTATGAGACCCAATTTGCTTCAAAGAATTCAAAAGTTAAAGAGAGAGTGAAATTCCTTTTTCATTTTCCAATCATATACTAATTTCAAAACAGTATTTTTAATTACAATATTGTTATTTGAATACGTCATATCTATACCTTTATTTGTTCAATTCATTTGTCTAAAATGTTCCACACCAACCATTCATGTTAATGCTAAGTATTATATGTAAAATAAATACTAATGATTTAAAACATATTCCTATTTATGTATATAAATTAAGGTATTTTGGTAAAATCTATTGTACCAGTAAATATCTTTATTTTCAACTTATTTTATAAATGAATAATAAAAAACATGAATTTCAAATATTACAAAAACTTAACAATCACAACTAATTTCACATAATTTAATCATCACACTGATAAACCAACTATTAATAAAATACATGGAAAATGATTTATCAAATTATAATGGTTTCATTTAATATAACTACTACATAAATATTTAATTTTATAAACATATAAAATTTAAATTTATAATTAAGGATGAGTCATAGGCATCAATTTATAATTTGTTAAATTATTATTGTTTTTAGTATGATAACAATTTAACTATTTTGATTAATCTTGTTAAAATATATATTTGTTTTTCATATACTGGACTTAAGTTAGTACTATTTTCATAGATAAAGTGGATATTCTCTAACAAAGATTGTTAATGGATGGATTTAGTACATCTTTATCAAATAGATTATGAATGAATCAAATAAATGAATTATTTTATATTGGTTCATTTTAACAATTATTAAATCTGTTTTGATTGATTCGTTTTGATGAAATCAAAACTTTTTTGTTGAATCTTTTGTAGAAGTAGAACTTAAACTTACATTTTATAACCTAAATTTTGGTCATTAAATAAAATTTATTTTTTAACTTCTGAAAAATATTATTTTGAAGCATAACTTTTTCTTTCTGAAGTTGCGTTAATTTTTAAACTTGGATTCTTGCAAAATCAAGAACAGTACCAAGAAACCAAATAAAAGATCATCCGAAAATTTCATCCAACATGTTCCATGTTTCGTCTCAATAACATGTCAATTTGGGAATGTCTAAAAAAAAAATCAAAGCTGCAAAATTTACAACGCTGTCATACCTAGTCCAAAAGCACGAAAGATATGTCACATGTTGTATAGTAACAAACCAATATTCTGAATCCAATCCTTTAAAATATGTCACACTTAGAGATGAAGATCTAAGCTAACTTGTTCATCATTAGTATCCCTAAGAAGTTGTGGAGATGCCTCTTGTAGAGATGACGATGATGACAATGAATTTGGTTCCCGTGGAGGAACCGATTCCTGCCTTAACTGCATTTGCATGTTAGGAAAACCCTGAGTTGGTTGTGGAGTGTGTGGTGCAGTTTGGTGCATGACCTGTCCAAGATTTGCCTGCATTGTGTAACTGCTGCTGCTGCTGAAGTCTGGTGAATTCAACAAGGCTTGAAATGAGGTGCCTAAACCATACAATGAAGTGTTTGAATCATTAGAAAGTTGGCAGCTAGAGATGGAAAAGAATAGCTAAGCCTTGAGAGGTTCTTACCTGAAATTGAGCTTCCTTGCATTGGTTGAGACCAAGGGGTTACCCTTGAGGGAATCATGCTAAACATGGCGTTTGTTTTCCATGGCTGATGCACGAGAGAAAACTCTGCAAGATTGTGGCTAGGCATGTCATACATCGAGGCTCTTGGCCTTGGCTGATGCACAAGAGATGACTCAATGATGTTGCTTCTCATGCAAGACATGGTGTCTTCTAACCATGTACTTGGCATGAGTGGTGGCCCCGAAATGCTATTTCTATTGCCTGATAAACGAGGTTGAGGTCCTGAGATTATGCTTCTTGGATGGTGAGGGGCAAACGCATTGTTGATGGTGCTGCTGCTGCTTCCATTGGCTAACATGTATGGAATACCAGTTGAGGTATTCCACTCTCTAGTGTTGCTTATTTTGTTAACTCCAAAGTGGACTCGGTTAGTTTCCTCTTGAATAGGTCCAAGAGAAGAAGAAGAAGACACGTTCTCCACATGGGAATCCAGTTTGCCATTTGAGATACCCCTAAAGTTCCTGGTTTTATTAATAATGTTGTTTTTTGGAGTTGCAGAACCAGGAATAGTGAGTGACCTATTGAGAAAAGGAAGGGCAAGAGGAAATGTCTGAGCATTGAGAGTGTCTTGTTGTGTTGGTATCTGTGGAATTGGTTGATGGGTAATTTGAGAACCAGAAGCATTGAGGAGGTTCTGAGTTGAAGTGTTACCAATGCAAAGTTGTTGATGCTGAAGTGGTTCAAGTTTTTTGGCTGCAACCCTTTGAACGATTGGTCCCAAATCCTTCACAAACTGCAGTAGACTTTCTTTGTACCTAAATTGATTTTCATTCACCTAAAATAGCAACATGCATTATGAATGGTAATAGTTTTACAGCACATATTCTGAAATTGGGATTCAAGGTAAGTGGTGAAGAATTGAAATAACAACTACATGGAAGTAATACTAGTTGGAGAGTTGTGTGAATGTTGTATAAGGAATTTAGAAAGGCTATATCAAATGCCCCTTTGTCTAATTTATAGCCATCACCAAATGAAATTTTATGCATATAGTGTGAGATCTTCTAGTAAGGAAGTTGTATGTGCAAATATGACCCCATATTTTGTACTACTTTATTCCATATTCAATGTTTGTGTTACACTTCTCCCAAATATTATTCATTTGCAATGAACTTGTATTGTTGTTTATAGATCACTAACTTATAAAATTGTTTGGGAGAAAAACAGATCTTACCTGAAAGTTAGGCATATTACCACACAGGACTTCTGAAACCAACGCATTACTTGAAGGCTTATATGTGTTCCTTTTTTCGACTTCTGTAAGATAAGCAACATTTTGTCTCCCTGTATTAACAAAGCATTGATTTGTTGGAATATCAACTACTAATTTTCTTAACAATAACTAAAACTACCAAGACATAACAGTGATTAAGGAGGAACAGGTTTCATACCAGTAGGTTTAGGAGAATCCCACTGTGAGGTTTTTTGTTGCCCATTTTTTGGCTTTCTTCCTGGGCGTCTCTTGCTAAAGGAAGATTCCAAGTCAAGATGTTGAGGGACAACATCTAGAGCCTCAAAAATGCACTTAGCATGACAACTTATTTCTTCAGCCTGAGAGAAATTAGTTGAACAAAGCTAATTTAAAATTTTATAGTGAATAAACTTGAATAGCTCAAAGCTTTCTATTTTATTTGATCATACCACTTCATGATATATTGAGGTTTTGGTATTAACATTCTTTGCATTTGAGCACATTAGAAGGATATCACGCTGTAAATCATTGAAATAAAGCATTAGTTTAACATTGAGGGAAACAACTATGTACTAAATAAAGAGGTTAGATATAATTAAAGAAGGGTTTAGAAACATGCATATCTAGCTATCTCAACATTATTTTAAACTAGTATCTGGCAATTCAAGCGCAATCTGTAAGTGGTGACAGAATCAAAATATAAAGATGTTTGTTTTATGGACTCACCTACTACACAATTCCTATCTTGAGTTTGTAAAAGTAAAATTTGAGAAACTGTGAAAACAAACAATTTTCAAACCTTGAAAAGGTTGAGGTCTGTGTACATGTCCTCATGAAGCTTGGCTCTCATGGTGCCAAAATCCATTGGCTGCTTGACAATTGCATAGTAATTCTTTACCTTTAGAACAAGTATTCAACATAATAGATTATCAAAACTCAACTATCAAACACAAAAGAAGTAACTAATTAAATCTTCAAAATTAAAGAAAAACAACGAACCACATCAGGATTAATTGGTTCAGCAAATAGCTCATCCGGGTCCTTCCTGCACATTTAAATTTTTTTATAATTATTTATAATGAATAAATTCTAATGAAATCTTTGTATTGGACAATTTCAATTCAATTAAAAATAGTTATAAATTAATATGTTTTTCACCTTTGTAAAAAATCGACAATAATCTCAAGGATGTTCTTCAATGGCATGCCATTTAAAGATGAGTCTGCAGGTAAAAAGTATAATAATTGTTATTGTAAGAACAACATTTTATAAGTACAACTACAAAATATACTTATACTCGTGGAGATAGTTGTAACCATACCATTTGTTCCTGAAATAGATTGTCTTCCTAATTCCTGGAATGGATTTGAAATGACAAAAATATTAGTAAAAACTTATCAGAAACTCCTAGCTTATAAAGAGTTAATCGGGCAAGTGAAATACGAATTTTCATTAAGAAAGTCTTAAACTTAGTATTCCCACAAATTTCAACTTGAATGCAAATGTAGTTGATGATGAAAGCATCAAACATGTTGGAATAGGAAAAGTTGGAAAACTAGGTGATTTGGTGCATTTTCAAGTTGTTACATAACTGCATATCATTTTTTCTGATATTTTTGTTCAAATGAGATGTTTCTTGTTCAAACAAAAATGAGAATATTACAAAACTCTCTAATAAAACAATTCTATTTTCTAATAAATATTTCCACTTAAACAAAAATCTTATAAATAAAGAGAAATCATAAGTCCTTAAGTGAGAATTTTGGTAGTTGAGCAAGAGACACCTAATGTAAGGTGAGTTTTATTGTATAATTCATGTGTTTTGTAGTGATAGGTGTTACATACATGAATATATAAGTAGATCAAAATGTTTAAAAATGTTATTTGATGAATGATATGAAATGTGATGTGTATTACTGACGCAACATTGTGAATCACTAAGTGTGATTAATAATATGTTATGAATCAATAGATGTGAATAATGATATGATGTGTGTAGATATAGGTAATTATTGGAAGAACATGTTAGCTCTTGAAATGGAAGATTAGAGAAGAGCTAATAAAAATACTTTTGGAAAAAAATCACAAATGGCTTGTCGGATCCTATAGTAAGGAGTCTTTTGATGGTTTATAAACATGTTTAGAAGCCTTTTTTTTGAGAAGGATGGTTAACAAGAAATGTATGTACAATAGAAATTTTAGTAATAACTTTTATATTGGTTACCCTAATTTAAACTATGTTAACTTCTCTAATGCCAACGACAAGAGGGTTCCACTAAGCAAATCTTATTACATATGTTATTACTTTCACTTTTGACTTAAAACAAGTGCATAAAGTTATTTTAGGCTATCCAAGTACATAACACATCTTTAAGCTAAGTATACAAAGTCTCTTCGAGATAGACATACAAAACCTTTATATGTTATCCACTTGAACTACCTTTAAGGATAAGCATGAGTATACAAGGTTTCTCTAGGCAAAGTACACAGTCTCTTGATGCTATACAAAAAAAGATGTTGTTTGTTTACAAGGTTCACACTCAATTGAGGGATATGAAATAATATACTCCCACTGCTCTGGAGATACTACTTTATTACAGTGAGGACTTTATAATAAAAATATATGTTTAAGTTGCCTAAAAGATAAACTACAATTTCATCACTTAAATGCTTTTTCACATTGATCTCATGTGCTGAGAATTTTTCATTATATATGAGAATATTAGTTTTTTATGCATACAAATACTTCCTTATATGATCATCCGTAATGAACCATTGTAGGTTGTGTGCTTTAGAGCATCTTGGATCAAAGAATTTTGGAAGGTTTATGGCTTTCTACTTACTACCTCTCCTTTGTGGTATGAAAAGTGATAAATGCTTTATATAATTATATTTAGAGCATTTATCTTACAATTCTCTTACTTGAATTTATGTTTTAATCAAATTTGGTGTTCATCCAATCATGAAATATAAGTAGGTTTAATATTTTATCTCTTTGAACATATTACTAGAAATTTATTTTCTTTTTGTAAAAAAAGAGGAAAAATAAAGAAATTGGTAGAAAAGCCTTTACAGGATGAAGTCAAGCTCATTGTGAAGCAAATTTTGAGTTTCAAAGTCAAACTTAGCATTCTTGATTGAGAATTTTGAAGTTGAGCATGGGAATTCTAAGGTTAAGCGTGACTAGGTTGGGTGTGAGTCTTTTGAGACTCAGTGTGGGAGGTCCGATGTGGCTTTAATGAGTTATTTTTAAAGTGATTTCAAAACTCATTGAGGGTAATTCATGTAAGGGAGGTTTAGACCTAGGTTTTTGAGAGAAAAAAAGTTTGTCACATAATAGGTGATATTATTGGCTAACTTGTGGGCTTTAGATGATGTAATGTTGCAATGATGTGTTTCATGTTAGGCACATATGAGTTGTGTCCATTCCACTACGGATAAGTTGTCTCTTATTCGCACTTAGTTGTCTCTTATTCGTATTTTTATAGAATCTTCTATTACTATATGTCTATTGTTGTTTTATATGTTTATTCTTTACTTGTGTCTTGCACATTCATTCTTTTAATGATTTTTTTAGTTATGGTTATTTGAAATTATGTTCTTCAAGGTTTTTTTACCTTCATCTCCTAAGACAAACACCTATTGATGAAGTCTTCTATTCAATCGTATTTGACAAAGTCATCTAACATTTCTTTATGTTTGTCACAACTTGTATGTTCTTTATTTTGCAAATATCTATTACAAGTTTATCTAATCTTGAGTTTTGTACTTGAAATTTTTTTATTTGTATCTTGTCAAGATCTTGTGTTTTTTTTGTAATTAAACATCATATATGCTTTCATTTAGCACTTATTTCACACAAAGTAGCTAACATTAGAGGAACCAAAATTTTCTAGTTTATTATGATCAAAATTGTGGTGTCAATGACAAGACTAAGAGTTTAGGACTTGCCTTATATAAAAGTTTAACCCATCTTTGCCTTTACAATTAATAAAATGGTATTGTTGTAATGATAATGTGTATGCCAATAATTATCAAGGAGTACCATTGAGATGCAACAAACATAAGTATTAAGTAAGGGGATTTGATGATATATACAAACTCTAATAATACTACACTAAGTCGCATAGACAAATATATTTTGTGGTGAAGAATCGTTAAGGGTTTCATACATTAGTTAAATGTAAGAGTAGCAAATATTCAACTAGAAATATAAAAATGACCTTTTCACTAGATGTTGTTAGATGAAATCTGTATCGAGCAAGGTAGATTGCTAGGTATAGTTAATATTGACATATATTAATATCTTAATATGAACTTAATGCTAGTTTTCTTAAAGCATTTTGCCGTTATTTATTTGATGAGAATTTTTTTAGTGATATTTGATACGTAATTATTGAAAGTATTCATATATTAATTGTATTATAAATTACTTAAAATATTAGTTCATCATTTTTATTTAAGTGTGATTTGTAATTTTAGTTCGATCATGTTTTGAAGCAAAAATAAACGAGCTTTTCACGTAATAGAGTGCAACAAGTCAATAAATTTCCTATAACTATATATATTGTTTGTGTTTACATAATTAAAATTTTCATATTTGTAAGTTCAACTCACATTATTGTTAATAATGAGTTCAAGATGTGAAATTTACAAATCATAATTGTTATAAGATCAATGAAATAACCAAATCAGCAAAAGTAAAGAAATGATACATATAATATTAGGAATTTGCATTCATATATAATATTTCCACTTTATTTAATTAAGACACTTAAAATTGAAATAAGAAAAATCTAAAGACACACCTTGATGGAAGAAATAAGTTGATAAAGTTCTTTACTCTTGCGTCTCTTCTTAATTGATCTTTCCTCATCTTCATTAATATTATTACAAAAGTCATCTTGTTCCTCCAGAACTGCCTTGCCTTTTCCTTTGTTTCTAATGTCATGATGGATCGAGTTGTTCTTCCTTTCTGATGCTAATTCTAGTTCTTTTTCTCTTTGTTGTTGCTTCTTTTCTTCCAAAGCAATAATTCTACTACTTCTTCTTTTGTCTCTGCATTCTATTTCATCTTGAGATTTCATTTGTTCTTCTTTCGTGTCTTTATGCATAACACAATTATTAAAAGGTTAGACATTATATTGTGCATTGTACTTATGCTATTAGCTTATATATGTTATTTAGTTTCTCCTTAAATTTGATCTTTTAATAGATAATTTATTATAATTATGTTATATAATATATAAATGATGCATGTACTCACTGTATGTTATTTAACACAATGAGAGAAATGTAGGTATGGTAAATTTCAAGATGTGATGGAAAGGAGATTTAACAAGTTAACAAGGAGTTTATAATAATATATAGGTATCTTTATATTCTTATCAAATTCCATAAATTCGTTAATCAAATAAAAAAATTAAAGAATTTAAAGTAAATTTGTTTAAATTTTCAAAAGATTAAACTTATATTAACAATTTTTTTAACCTATGTATGTTTTGTCTTGTTGAATAATGTACATAAATAAACAAAATACAAG
The DNA here is from genome assembly GCA_030347555.1 of Lablab purpureus. Taxonomy (NCBI): domain Eukaryota; kingdom Viridiplantae; phylum Streptophyta; class Magnoliopsida; order Fabales; family Fabaceae; genus Lablab; species Lablab purpureus. Next base: position 22,137,192 of record CM059259.1, read on the forward strand.
TGAAAATAAATATGACATGCATGACTTATGGATGTTAATAATAACAAATGTAACATTATAAATTTAGTTACTCATTACCCTTATCTTTATACTAAAGTTAAAAAAAAGGAAGTTTTACTCATAAGAATCCAATACTAAAGATATGCATGCTCTCATGTTTAAGTGAAAAATTGTTTTTATATTAATGTGAAGAGTATTAAAGATGATGTTATAATGCTAAAAACAATGAACTTCAAAGGAAAACAAAGAAGATGTTGTGGATGCTAAAAGAAGAACATAGAAAAGGATAACATTATATAATCTTACTTTAGATTAGTTAAAGATTTTACAACTATAATTGACTCCCTATTAATGTGAGAAAAGTTTGTTGTCCATTACTACAACATTCACTCAACTAAAGTCTAGTTGAATTAGAATTGAAAAATTATTCACTTAAAATTTTAACTAAACTCAAGTTAATCTAGTTTTGAGTAGGTTACAAATCAAGTTAAATTGACCTCAATTTAACTCATTTTCAACCCTACAAATTGATAACATGCAAGTTATGATATTAGATCAAAATAAAAGAGAAATTAAGAGAGAATTTGTAATCAAAATACTTTGACCAATCTATAAAATGATACATTTAAATTTTCCATTACATACTCACCAAAGGACAAGGGGACATGGTGGGATTGGTTTAATGCACATCAATCAATGTACTTTATTTAAACCAATCAATTTGGGTTGGTTCAAATTTTTCTTCTACAAACTCAATCAACCCAATAAATGTGTAAGGATATTTTAAACATAAGAATTATTGAATTACAAAACAAAAAATATACAAAAATATAAAACTACACAACTTTTTTCCTAAACAACTTTGGTTGATTTGGATTCTATGAACTTTGATCTAATACTTAAATCAATATAATCAAATTAATAGGTCTAAAATCTAAATGATAATTCAAACTATTAAGAAAAAGTACTTTTCTTTAAATTAAGTTGAATCATTGAGTCACGAATCAATCCATAACTTGTATTTATTATGGTATCAAAAGATATAACAAAAACACAGCCAAAATGAAAATTAGGTGTTATAAACAAGTCTAATCATTCACATAGTTAAGGTTAAGAGAGGCAAAATGGGACTATGATAAATGGTCATAAAATAAATTAATCAATCACAAATTATATATGATATTCATTTAATGAAAAATTGGCCAAAGGCACATACCTATAAAGTCAAATGGCATCAACCTGTGTGAAAATTAGAACAAGAAATGATCATCAATAAACAAATGTATCACTAATCTTCAAGACACAAAAAAAAAATGGTATAAGGTAAAACAATTAACCAAAGCCACTCATAAAATGAGAAAGGAGAAGAAACCTACTCTTCTGAAAGCTAGAGATTTTCCAAGATCCACAAAATCTCTGTTTTCTAAAGACTCAAGAACAGCATCACATTTAGCTGCTAATATATGAACACTGAGACAGACACAATAAGTTCATTAACAGTTTGTAACGTAAATTTGATAGCTTATTAAATTTTTCATTCAACTGTGTCAAAAACTTCTACATTTAATTTCTAAAAAACTTTCTCAATGTGACAAAGTTGATATCATAAAATTAAACGAATTCTGATAAAAAGAATAAAATATTCAACATAAGACGTTTTATTTGTTTTTGTTGAAAGTCAAGAATTCTCACATTTGAGACCAGAAACGCTTAAGAGTTATATATATATATATATATATATATATATATATATATATATATATATATATATATATATATATATATATATATATATATATATAATGTAATAAAGATTATTTGCTTAAATTTAAACATTTTAAGCAAAGTGTTTCACTTTATAACAACTAGAGTTAAACTTTATTAAGAAAATATGTGTTTTAATTATGATTAACAAAAAGTAGCTCAGGACAAACTAATAATTTACAGATTTGCTCGTACGATAATTTAGTAATGGTGATTTTAGTAAATAACACTTTTTTATTGTAAGATATTCGTCTCTAATAATTTAGTAAAATAATTTATATATATTATGGATACTTCAACTTTCCAATAGTTGTTCAGTTGTTGTGATTAAATTTATTGAACATGGGTGCTTTGAATGAAGAGTTAATTTTCTATACTAGTGCTATTTATTATAAATTTTTTATAAACAAGTATTAACTGTAATATTAAATATTATATTAATGCTTATAATCAATATTTAAAATTAATTACTTTCAAATATAGTCATCAATAATATTAATTGAAAGTAATGATTTTATAAATGCAAAGTTAAATTTATAATATTTTATTTTAATTAATAATTAAATCTACAAACTAAAATAAAAAAATTTAAGTGATTAATCTACAAGAAAATTAAGAAATGGTTTACTATAAAAACTATTAAAATTTATATTTAATGTGTCATATATTTAAAATGTTTTTAATATTATATTTAATAATAAAATAGTCTCTAATATACTATTTAATTGATCTGTAAAATTATATTATAATAACAAAATAGTCTTATGAAAGTTAATAATAAGACATAATTGTAGGACCTTCTATCACTAAAACTAAAAATTTATTCAAAATCAAGAATTAGATTTAGAATACCTCACATATTTAAGGATCAAATTAACTATTCACCTTCTAAATAATTTTTTCTTAGATATTACATCTAATTTGAGAAAGTAAGTATATTTTTACAACCTTTCTACATATCTAGATAATTTATGAATATGGAAAGTGATTTTTTGAAGATTATAACCAATACCTAAATCACTACCACTGTCATCAATCCTTCATCATTTTAAAAGGTCACATATATCATAAAAACATTCACTATTAAATACCTAAGAAAGCTTGTGATGATTCACATCAAATTAAAAATTTTACATTTCATATAAATGATAATTGCTTAGAAAAATACATATTTTTCAAATTCAAACAAATAATCAATTTGTGAAAAAATAAAACTAAATTATTCTTGCTTGTAACATATAAGAAGAAGAAGAAAAGCATAATCAACATATAACACTCCTAAAATATGAAGAAAAATAAAATTGAGAACACACCTTAAGAATGATGTTACAACGAACAAGTTATCAGGAAAAAACGCATCGAACAAGGAGATGTAAAGGAAAAGAGAAATTGTGAATAATAAAAGATGTTTCAAAAAAGTTTGTAAATTAATATAAAACAAAGGTGATTAGTAAAATTGATCACATTCCATTAATAAGTGAAACTTTCCCTTATATGAAGTGAGAATAAAAGTTTGAATGTTTTAAGCCTTAAAGTAGAATTTTGATAGGTTGTGAGTATTTTTTTCAATTATCAACCAAATAAAAATAACTATTGATATTGGTGAAAATACATGCACTGTCACACATGTGCCTACACATATTATTTATTATAGTATCTTATTTTAATAAGTTTATATGTACCATTTTTCCTTTTCTCTTTATTTTTAATGTTACCTTACATAAGTAGGATAGTTAAAATGTTATAATTTTAAAGCATAATTAAAAGTGAGATGAATTATGAAATATATACAAAATATATATACTGTGATAAAATTTCTACTATTTATTGGTATAGAAAACTTTAATATAATTATTAAAAGCATAATCAAATTTTTACTTATAATAATTTGTTATTAAATGATGATATACTATTAATATATATATTATTTATTTTAATTATTAACTCATTATTAATAATTTTCTTTATATTATATAAGAGTCACTACTTTAATTTATTATATTTAATGAGAATTTTTTTATAAATTTATAAAAATTTATAAAAAAATAATAAAATCTTTTTTTATAAATTTTTATAATAAATTTATAGATATAAAATATAAGAAATTCTAGTAATAAATGTTTAAATATCCTTTATTTTAAAACGTGAACTAATACCACAATTAATTGATTATAATACAATTAAAATTTAACAATTGTTGAATAATTTAATTTGATTTTACTTTAATAATCCTAAGATTATTTAGTCATCTAATTTTTTATATATTATAAATAATTTTGGTATTTCTTTTATGTTCATTCACAATTTTTTGTAATTTTAGTCTTTGTATTTTGAAAATTTACAATTTTGATTCCATCTTCAATTTTAAACATTTTTATTTTAATTTAATTAAATCTTAAACCAGACCTGTTTATTTAAAAATATTATTAATAAATAATTTAATTAATTCAAATGTCAAAAAAGTAATTAAAGCATTTAATGTGGTTATTAAATATATAAATAAAGTATCTGATTACAATTATTATATATAATTTATAATGTTCTTTAAATTAGATGTAAATATTAAAGTATTGATTAATATACATTTAAGAAAAACTGATTATTAATGATCTATGATTTTTTTTAAAGTCTAGATAAAGGGATATGGAAACTTCAATAAAAATTAATAGTAAAATTTACATATTATCTTTTTATAAAATATTGATGACAAAACTCAAACCACAGAGGAAGTTTTTGTCCCTCCCCAGGGTAATCTGGTCACCACAATGTCAAAAAATTGAAATTTTGCCATGGCTAAAAAGTTTTGACTCATCTTACTTACATTCATAAACTCATATAATGAACTGAATTAGTAATTCATCTAACAAAAATTCACATGTAAATATAATGTTAATTAAACTTTTAATTTTTTTCATATATTATAAGATAATCAAGAAAACTTGTAGTTGTTCAATAAGAATAATATTAGGAGATTTTTATTATAGATCACACTTATGATATGAAAAAAAATCAATGAAATATGTTCACTCGATACAAAATATAAGCTTTTTAAGTCATAAAAATAAAAAATATTATTTTATTTTAAAAACATCAATATTTAAATAAAATATTAAAAATGTCGGTCTCATTTTATTAGAATAAAATTTAAAAAATCTTAAAAATAATATAATATAGTAAAATTCATAAAATGGAGATTAAATATTATATGATATTTGTAATTTTTAATTATAAACGTCTTATTTTCATATGTTATATTTTGATAATTATATAAATATGTTATAAAAGCAGTATTTTCATTTAAAACAAATATTTTGAATTTAAAGTGTGTCAACTTGTTATATGACTCATCTATTAATAAGGTGGATAAAGGTGAATTAAATCTAATAAATTCTTTTTAAAGAGATATTTATCCTTGTAATTTTAAAGAGTAAGTGACATTAAAGTATACATATTATTTTAAAATGTATAATTAATGCATTTAATGTAATTATAAAATATATAATTAATTAATTACTTGAAATTATAATATATTTTATTGTTTTTAATTAATAAATAATATGAATAAAATAAGATAAAATATTAAATGATCTTTAATCTATAATTTATTATTTTTGGTAGGCTTAATTAAATTTTAAAATCCTTAAATATAAATTTGATTTTTTCGTACCTTAAAAATTTCCGTTCTGTTAAATATTCAAATTATTTATATTTTTTAATTAAATTTTATTGTTTTGATTTTATATTTAATTAAAACAATGTCATATAGTAAAAATGAAGTTTTATAATTTTAATTATCTTTTTCAAATTAAATATTAAAATAATTTAATTTATAAACAAAATAATGATTGGTTTGATTTTTATTTTAATATTTATTTTAAAAACCAAAAATTATATCATTTTTATATAAATAATTAGTATTTTAATGTTTTTATTATTATCAAAATTACGTTACTTCAATGGATAAATAAAATGCAATGACAAAAGTCAATTTAAAAATATAAATTTTTTTATACTTCATGAAATGCAAATTTTTAAAAAAATTCAACTAAAAATATTTAAATTTATAAAAAAATTAAAATTTAATTTAATTATTTTTTTATTTTTACGATAATACAAGTTATTAGTACATCATTTCAATTTACAACAAAATCAAATAATAAACTTAGTTGAAAATTATTTTGAGTATTTCATAAAATAGAAATTTTGAACAGAAATTCAATTAAAAATATATTAAATTTATGAGATATTTAAAATTTGATTAGTTATTTTTTATATTATCATTTTAAAAACTTAAATATATTTTTAATTTATATAAATGAGAAAAATTGATTTTTACCATTTCTTTAAAATTTGAAAAAATATTCTTTTAGCTTAATAGATATGTTAATTATAATATTCAAAGTTAAAGTATATAGACATACATTAGTACATTTATATATAATATATTAGATCATTTGAAACTTAAAATTTGTAGAATAATATATACAATATTTGTATATCAAATAAATCACCGTATCATCATTAAACATCACTTATTTTCATGTCACTTATTATTAGAATAATTTAGAAACATAATTATGATTGAAATAATTTAATTTTGATTCTTCATATATATATATATATATATATATATATATATATATATATATATATAAAAGATACATATAATATCTCATGACATTTTTATTAAGATGAGACAAGGTTAGTTTGTTCCATTGTGAAAAAATATTTATAGATTTTTTTATACTTAATGATAGATATTTATAGATATTTTTTATTTTTATTTTGAAATAAAATTATTTAAAAACAATTTAAAATATAAATTTAGAAAAAAAATTATAATAAAATATTTGTTACATAAATTTAATCTTTTTTAAAATATATTTAAATAATTTTACAAAATTAATCTCTTAAAAAGCAATTTTAATTTTATAGGTATAAATAAAAAATTATATAAATAATTTTTTACTTTATTTAATTATTATTTAATAATATCTTTATTTAAATTTTATATAATTAGAATTTTTTATTAATATTTGATAATGTAAAAAATTAAGAGGCGTCTGATTTTAACATTTTTAACAATATTATATTTTTTAATTTGATTTTTATGTTTTTCAAAATTAATTCATATTTAAAAAACAAGAAATATGTAAGAGTATATAGATTATCGAATAAAAGTATATTTGTACTTAATGTGGGGATTGAAGCAAATTCATATCCCTTATATGTAAAGATGAGATGATAATATATGTAAAGATGAGATGATAATGTATGTTTACTCCTTCATCTATTATATATTCATATATGACAATTATTTTTAAGAAAAAAATAATGTAATTTGAGCAGAAAAATTTAAAAGATATGCAACCATAAATTTTATCAAATGAAAACTTATTTTTTATTTATTAAAAATAAAATTATATAATTAAAAGTGGCATAAAAAATTTATAAAAGGATATGGAATATCTCACTTCTTATAAAATCACCAATTACCAATTTTTTTTTGTCTTCACTTCTAGTTATAATAAACACCTTTGTTACCTTACCATCATTGTTATTTTTCTCACAAACTATTCTTGGAGAAAATTATTTTAAATGTAATGTTTAAAATACTTATTATAATTATTAGAACATGTGATTAAATAATGATATAAAAGGTATTCAATGATAATGTAGTTTATTAAAATCAAAATTACTTGAGATGAATAATAAAGACAATAAACAAAAGAGTGAAAACTTATACTAATATCACTTGTACTGAATGAGATAGAGAAGAGAAATCATAAAAATTGGAATGAGATAAAAATAAGAGAGATGATTAGAATTGAGTGAGTTTGTTTAGTAAAGAAAATATCATTTTAAGAAAATTTCTACACTTTTAATGAGAAGAAATATCATTGCAGATAGCAGTAAAATAAGTTCTGCATAATTGGTGGTGAAAATCTTACATTTACATATTTGTATCATATAAGATATAGGATAAATATATATATATATATATATTATATATATATTATTTTCATTTTGTTTTTAAATAAATTTATTATACGGATTATCGAAATAAAATATCAAATGGAAAACATCACCAATGACACTGTATATAAATTTTATCTTTTATTTTTTATACTAATTTTTCTTCACTTTATTTCTATTTTATTTTTCATTTATTTTCCTCTTACTAAAATCACCACTACTGAACAATAAGAGAATAAAATATACTTTATCCGTAATAATAAGTAGGTGAAGCAGTAGAGACAAAGAGAGAGGGAGACGCAGACACTGATATACCATTTTTTATTACAATAAAATATAAATTTATTTCGATAAACGCTGTCACTGCGCACACACAGAGTATTCCGGCGGTGTTCGCGATCGGATCCGGATTCGAGGGCGGAAGCAGTTTCCGGTAGCTTTGATACGGTGGCAGTGGTGGTGGCGCTAGTTCCGTTTGTTTCTACTGCGAATCTTTTGGTGCTCTCTTATTTCAGTGATTGATTCGTTTGATCCAGATAATCGTGGTGGATTGATTCGATGGCGTATAGACGGAGACAGCAGCAAGGGTTTTCGAAACCTTCGTTTTCGACCTTCGAAGACGAAACCATTCGAAACCCTAACCCATTTCCGCCGCCAAACGACGTCGTTGAAGGTTCAGCTTCGTCGTCGTCTTCGTCTTCGCTTGCTGCGAAAGCTATCAGAGCTTCTTCGGCGCGTCGCGACTCTTCGCTGTCCTCTCTCTATGGTCTCTCCTCTGCTTCTTCTTCTCCGACAGCTCCTTCTCAATCCATTCCAACTCCTCCTCCTTCTTCGAAGGTCTGCCCCTCTCTCTAGAAAATATGAAAATTCGATAGAAGCTGAGTGTGATTGTACTCTCTTGCTTAATTTCAATTTGTGCGTTGTGTATTATTGCTCATGAGTTTTCTGCTGGATAGGGTTTATTGTATATTTGTTTATCGAGAGAGAAGAAAGTTAGAGAAATATTCTTAAATGGAGAATAGGCAAAGGGAAATAGAGTAGTTTAGTTTAAAGTACTGATACGGAGTATGGAAAAGTGGGGAACCATTCCTATGCCTGAAGTATCAGAACTGTGTTTAGATGCTGTGAGGTAGTTATGGATGACACACAATTGCGAGTGGCTCAGGGAAATGGAGGTCTTCTTGCATTGCAGGGTTCGTGTCGCTTCTGTGTAGTATAGCATACAGGGTGTTGTCGTTCAGTTTCACACTGCAGTTGCAATATGAGCTAAGCAGGGTGTGAAAGTGATATCAACTTTAGCAAAAACAGTCAAAACCTGGTGTATATAAACGCTGCCAACTTAAAATCTCTACAGTACCTTGGTGTCAGCAACTTTTGATCTATAGGATTGCAGTGTTTTTGTATAGCTCTGTATTTTTCTAAGTGTGCCTTCTCATCTTTTGTATAATTCTTCCTCGTTTGGTGAATTCTTTTATTAGATTTTTGCCCACATGTGCTTATTTTAATTGTTGATATTCTGGATAATTCCAGTTCCGAAATTTGTTTATTACTTAAAAGTAAAAAGTGGATGAGTCTGTTACAACTAATACTGATTTTAATTATTTTTTTTTGTGTGAATGTGTTTAAGGTTGGAAATTCATTTTTATATTTTCTTATTTTCTCTGTTTCTTTTTATGTGTATTCTTTGGATTTAGCTGAATGTATCATTATGTTCATTCAGAATAGTAGTCATTTTGCTAATGTGGTGCTGTATATATAGGATTCAAGACCCTATGAATATACATCTATGAAGAACATGAACGAGTCCAAGAATGGATTTTGGGGTGTTCTAGCCAGAAAAGCCAAATCGATTATCGAGGATGATAATATACCCCAGCAATCAGAAATGACTGGAGTGGGAAGGTCACAATTGCCTGGTGTAGCATCTGGGGGCAAGGTGAGTTTAGAATTATATCTCAATTTCTCAGCAGAGATGCTGCTTTCTATCTTATATCTGGAAAATAAAAGTCAGTTAAATACGATTTCACTGATTTGAAACTGAAGTTTTGAGTGGGGTCAAGATGTTGGAAGGCTCTTGTATTTAATCATTGTATGCAGTCATATTATAGTTTAATTTTGTAGTTTTAGTTCTTCACGAAAGAAAAGGTTAATTTCATTTTGTGGGGATACACATGTAATCATGTGTAATAGCTCATACCACTGCTGTAGCTGTGTTGCATGTGTAGCCTGTTGTGGTGCTGTTTTGTGTAGCTGAACTACAGCTGCTTTTTCATGAAATTATGGCCATATCTTCCAGTTTAGTATTCATGAGTGGAAATCCCTTTTTTGGTTCTGGAATGTTTCAATTGGTGCTCTTTTAGGGCTACACTCTTGGAATTTTGCTCCCCTTTTGATATTATCAAATCAGAAATGCTATTCCCTCCCTCACTTGTGTGCCCTGTCTACTGTCAAAGACCCACCTTTCTCTGGCTCGAATTCTGGCATCACACATTTTTTGGCCATTTACGAGCAAGCTTGCTTGTCACTATTCTGGTCAATCCTTGACATTTACTTTTTTAGCCTCAATACTTGTGCGTGTAGTATAATCAATGTGGTCAAAATCGTGTGTATGGTTGCAAACTCACAATCCTGGGAGAAGATGAGACCCATGTGGGAAAATGTGGGAGGCAAATTGGGAAAATTAGGGATTGTTGTGGGATTGCCATATTACTTGCAAAATCAACACACCGTTCATTGTGGCAATCTTGCCTGATATGTTCTTATGTGTGGGCTCGGACTTCTAGCCAATCAGTTGATCCAACTCATGTAGTTGGGCTTTTTTGGGTCAAGTTTATGACCAAAGTTTAAAAATTAAAAATGGCCCATTTTTCCCTTAGAGTTCCTAGTTTCATAGTAGAGAAGATACAAAGCATCCTTTGAAACTCCACCTTACTTGACTGCACACCAAATCAACAACGCTCCCATAGTTGTTGTTGGCCATCATCTTGGCATTGGCTGTCACAATGCACTTATCGTCATCACTTGGGTGGCATTGCAACACTCACTTCATGGTCACTAGCCATCAATAAGGCTTGCTTCATTGTCTTTGATGGTCGCATTACTTTTTCTTAATATTTTCTTCTGCTATTGCTGCTATTCAGATTTGGAATGTTCTGTTCAGAATTTGCAAGAAAAAAATGGCATCAGGTGGCTGTAAGGCTACTTAAGGTGGTTCTAGTGGTACTGCTAGAAGTGGTATTGTAGTAGAGAAGCAGGGTAATAATACAATTGACAAGCCACCCACTCCTTTTGAAAAGTTAAATATTCAAGAAAAGGAGAAGAAATATGAAAAAAAATGAGGCTGTAGACATGAAATAAAACATAAGTGAATAGCCTGCCACTCCTTTTGCAAGCAATGGAAGTCCTGAAGTCTCAAGATTGATAAATGAAGAAGCCTAAAGGAATTATGGAAGTCAAGAAGTGAGCAGAAGTGTTGAGGGAAGTTGCAAGCAATGAAGTCATGGATGAGCAACACCCAATGAAAGGAAATAGGGGAAGTAGAAGCTTACGCAATAAGTTTCTAATTCTCCAACTTCTAAAATAAAAAAATTGGTCTTTTAATTTTTTTTATGTTGAAGTTGTGTATGTATTTGCCCCATGGTTATCAATCTCTAGGGTTAACATGTAAACCCTTCTGAGATTATGAATCCTGTGTTGGGTCACGAGTGCACTCGTGTGTAAACTCGTTTTTGAGCAAACTCGGACTAGACTTAGACGAACTTGGTGGACCCGATACAAACCTGTGATGACAAGCTGAGGTGAGAGGAGAGGAGGAGGAAGAGGAGGTGACAAGGTCTGAGTTCAAATGTAAGGCGAGGTGATGACAAGGCAAGGCAATTCTAGGTGACAACAAGGCAAGGCGAGGCTAGGAAACGACGTGAAGCAAGACAATAGGAAACAACAACATGAAGCAAGACAACATGATGGCACAATGGTGAAAAATGTGAGGTGAGAATGCAAGGTGAGACGAGAACACGAGAACAACATGACAAGTCGAGGTGAGAGGAGAGGAGAGGCATGGCGATGGTAATGGCATCCGGATTAGAAAGACAAACATCTAGGTATGAAACACGAAACCAAAATCGCGAGAGTAAACGGAACGACCCATGTGTTAGTCGTTTTGGGATTTTCTTCCACACCCGTTCACTCGACCTCCAACTTGTGTTTTTATCATCGTTGTTCTTGCCTTGCATTCTCATCACACCTTGTGTTCTTGCCTTGTCGTCGCCTCGCCGTTGCATTTGGACTTGCACCCCATCACCTCCTCCATGAGTTTGACTTTGGTTTTCAGATAGGGTTTTCAATTTGGGGCTTTGCTTTTGAGAAACATTTTGTAGCTTAATTTAATTAGGTTAGTGTTTACAATTTGGTACTTTGGGGGTTTCATTATGCGAATTAATTTAATTAGGTTTATGTTTTCATTTGGTGGCTTCAATTTAATTAGGATTATATGTTCATTTAATGCTTCGATTTAATTTGGAGTTTTATTTTTATTTGGTGTGTGGCTTTAATTTCATTTCGGGTTTAATTTAATTAGGATTTTTATGAATGTTTATTTGTTTTTTAATTTTCATATGATTTATTCGAGTTATTTTTCTCAAGTTTGTGTTGAGTTTACCCCTCCTTCTAGCTTACTTAGACTCTCAAGTTTGATAACCTTGGTTTGCCCTACTTGAAGTTGTGTTGGCATTGTGTCTTGAAGTGCCAAAATCTCAAGAAAACCATTTAATTCAACACTTCAATAGAGTTTTTGACATGTGTCATACGAGTGTAAGTGTTTTGATACATTTCAAACATGAGGACACACTATTGAAGAGTTGTATTTGTGCTTCATAGGATGATGTTAATGAGGAGGTAGATCATGTACTATCCTTATTTTAGTATGAATGATATCCTTGGATAGTTTGTTTGTATTTTAAACAATTATAAATTCCTTAATTATTATGAGTAATTTTATGACTTGTGAACCTATTTTGAGTTGTGTTTATGTATTGGATGTTAACATATATGATTTATTCGAGTTATTTTTCTTTTCTATATTATTTTTAATGCATGCACAAGTCTATTAATATAGTTTTTCATATATACATAACTCTTACGAGTCAAGTCACGATCTTTTCCTTATGATTCTCTGAGACCCTTGATTGTAACAACATTGAGTACAATACATGTAACTAACATCTCAACTTCAAATTCTTGCACTAAAATGTAAAAGGCTAATTGACCAGATAGTAAACGGGCTTCTATCGAATTATTTATTTACATTTTAGTAGAAATGAAGGTATTAAGAAGTGGATTTTAAGCCTAACTCAACCCCACAAAACCGGTTTGTAAGGTGAGGTTTGCACCCACTTATATAGACTAAATTGACTTCATCTCTAGTTAATGTAGGATTTCCAACACACCCCCTCACGCTGAGGACTGGACATCTCGAGCGTGGAATTATAGATTTATGGGTGGTTCAATAGCGGCCCGATAGCGGGTGGCCCAACAATCTTGCTATGATGAACTTATATGGTTCTGATACCATATTAAGAAGTGGACTTTAATCCTAACTCAACCCCACAAAACCGGCTTGTAAGGTGAGGTTTGCACCCACTTATATAGACTAAATTGACTTCATCTCTAGTCAATGTGGGATTTCCAACAGAAGGTTTATCAATATCAGATAAAATAAAAGAATGGGGAGTACAAATAAAAGATGGATTAAGAATCCTAAAAAGTACATCAAAGTACAAGGAAAAAAGTTGCTGCAAAACTGCCCAATCTGTGCCAGAGTTTGGAATGGCAACTCTACTAACTAAGATAACAAATAACTACTAACAGAACACCAAAGAGGTCAATAGATACCATACCATATACGCTTCAAATTTCTGAATTTGAATTACTGTGATATTCTTTTATTAGGCTTGTAATAGTTGGTTGTTCATTATTTTTTTAACTGTAAAATTGGATGATATTCTCATTCTCTTTGTAGTTCCAAAATGCAAATCACCTAGAGGAGAACAATGTCAAAAGGGACAGTCCAGCATTTATGAAGGGATTAGATGCTATCACATCTTCTCTTACTCATATTGGTGGTACCATTGGCAAATCTTTGGAGGTGAGCTTTGATATGAACATTTTTTCTTACATATTATATTTCTCTCGTATAATTATAAACATGTTCTGTTCTTGGTGTCTTCAATCTTTCAAAATGTATTAGATATTTAGATCTATATTAGAATTCTTGGTGGTGGTCAAGGTGGCATGTGTCCTTTTATTTCTACATTAGATTTTTTACTATGCATTGGCCTTATGTACTTACGTAGATAGGGATGGAAACGTACTTTACTAGGTTGTTGGTTATATTGTTTCTTGTCAGGCTTCAAATACAGATTTTAATTCTTTTCCCTTCCCAGAAGGATGTGTTTTGATTTTCTTAGAACCTGTGCTAATTCACTTGTGTAGGAAGGTTTCTCAATTGTTGAGAACCGAACTTCAGATATCATTCATGAAACTCGTAAACATATCCGGAAGAAGCCTGGAACCTTTGTTGGACAAAATCAGGAGAGAAACCATTCTAGTACATTGCATCAACAATCCCAATTGCGAAACCAGATGTCACCGAAGCAAACAGACCAGGAACTTCAACTGAAGGCATCTCGCGACGTAAGGTGGCAACTGTGTATCACTTTTTGATGTGGTAAACTTGTGTGGTTAACATGTGCTGTGTCAAAAGTGTTCAACATGCTAGCTCTATGTTTTTTCTTTTTATATTTTTCTTTTATTCTTACTTCGTGTTCTTAAAATTTAGTGAATAGATATTTATTTGCGCTGTAAATATCTTGCTTTTTCAGATTCTGATAATCAAATAATAGACATATGATTAAAGGTGGACAATTTGAATGTGTCTATTTATTGAAGCTTCTATTCATGGTAATCAATACATGGTGTGTGAAGATACAATTTGGTAATTTACATAATACAAAAGCAGTCACTTATCAAATTATATGAAAAACACACATTTGTTACATACAGTATAATTATAACCATCTCAAAAACATCCAGTTCCCTTATTTATAACACTTTCTCTTTGTATATTTTCTCTTTAAAAGTATAGTATGTATTTGTCCAATATGCACTGCTAGATGATAAGAGATTGTTGTCTGACCTTCGCAGTTAAGGGGTGTTAGCCAGCCAATAGTAGGCAGGCATTTTTCTTTACTTGTATTTAGTGTTTGGATCACACATCTTTATGAATGCTGGACTGTCCAATCTTCAAATCTTTATGATCAAAATATATTAAAGTTTATGACTGAATTATTCCTAGCATGGTACCAAGTTGATATCATTTACCAGCTTCTACTATATATCTTAATATTCTTAATTGGATGCATGGTTTGCATTTTGGTTTATGTCACAGGTTGCCATGGCAATGGCTGCCAAAGCAAAACTACTTCTGCGCGAGTTGAAGACTGTCAAAGCTGATCTGGCTTTTGCAAAGGATCGATGTGCTCAGCTAGAGGAAGAAAATAAAATCCTCCGTGAGAATCGTGAAAGGGGAGACAGTCGTGATGATGATGATGATTTGGTATGCATGTCATTCTCATTTTTTATCCTTTTGTTTTTTATTTCATTAGTTCCCCTTTTATGCATCTTTCAGTGGCATACAGAAGGTTATCATCTGATTTTGTTTCACATATTTTATTTCTCCCCATGGTAGTCATGACCCCTTTTTCCATTCTAATTTTTTTAGCACAGTTAGCTATTACTTTTGTTTCAGTTGTGAATTTTATTATGCCTTTTATGACATAGTGCTTATTGATCCTTATATTCACGGCACACAAGGGTAAAGCTACTTATATTTAACCTACTTAAAACCCTATATTGGTGGAAGCCTTGTGCATTGGCTAGGTATTTTTAATTTTATGCTATACATTCAGGGGTTTAAACTTATATAATGTATAATAGTAGTACTTTAATTACATTGCAGCCTGCTTATTTTTCAGTTGTCATTTCAGTTGTGCATTGTGGACCCTTTTACTTGCTAGACTTCAAGTTTTATATAAGTTCGATTCTTTTAAAGCTTGAGTTTAACTTGACTCTTTATGGATCTACTATAAAGATGTTAGAAGCTGACATTGTGAATACATTTGGATCCCTGCAGAGTCCACATGTCTCTTATGTTTAGCACATTTAATGCTAAGTTTTGGTGGGTAAAGATGATAGAAAGATAGAGAGAGAGAGAGAGAATAAGTTGTAGAACTAGATAAGAAATAATGTAGAAATTAAATGTGTTTGGTTAAAGAGGAACAGAGAAGAGATGGATAAAAATAGGTAAAAAATAGTATAACGAGTTTCACCATTTTTTTAAAATGATTTCTTTACTTTTCTTCTCTCCCCAGACATTCTATTTTGTTTCCATCTGCCCCTTTCTCTCAACCGAACATCTAAAAGCAAGACCTTTATGATCTATTTGGACAATTTCTCCTAAGTGCTTTTTGGGAAAAAAACGAAAAAATGAAATGAATTTTTCCATAAATTAAAATTAGTTTAGGCATAAGTTAATGTGTAAAAACTCTTTTAATTTTTCTAAATTTTGTATTTTTTAAATTGTGTATAAACTAATTTTAGTTTATGCAGAAGTTCATTTCATTTCATTTATTCTTTTTATTTCTTTCCTTGAAGTTCTTATGATAAAGTTTCCCTTAATTATGTTTTTAATAATTTTTTAATCCAACCTCATCTAATTTAAATTTGAGCTGAGGTGGCTGATGATGCTTGGTCTACAGTATAATTTGCTTACAACAATTACGGCTAAGTGCCCAAGCATAATTACTTTTTCAACAAGGTTGAGTTGACTATATGGGAACAATCAGGCGGGCTAGCCTGTTCCAAGTTAAGAAAATGGATATTATTTTTTAACTTTTAAAATAATTGTGTGTTGGCCCATTGAAGTGACTGAACCCATCAAACCAATATGATGAGTTGATGAAATGGTCTACGATGTGTTATAGATAGTTTAACCTTGCCCATTCCATTATAAGGCATCATGTCATAACTTGATCATATTTCTAATTTTTGAGATATTCAATACACTAATTCACCCCGTGAATTATCTTGTGAGAATCAATATTTATGGATAGTGTAATAACGAGATAGACTCAAACAATACTTGTTATGATCCGAGTTGATATCCTTATAAAGTGGATTTAGGCCAAACCAACCATATAAAACCGGATTTTAAGGTTAAGTGTGCATTCATTTATATGTTATAATTTGATAATACATCTAGTAGATGTAGGATATCCAATAAATACTTTGTTACACTCATTTATATTATAATGCATAATATAAGTATTTCTTGACCTTTTGACTACATGTTCTATTTTATTCCGGGTTATCAATATAGTTATCATATGATTTGATAGTTGGGTTAATTCACATTTTATTTAACATCATTAAATAGTTTAAGCTTCCAAGTACACTTATTGTATGTGGACCCCGACCCATGTTTATCCTTCCCCTTGTTCTTTTCCTCTTGTCTATTTGTTTGTGTTTTGTTTTTAAAATACTTCTACCACTCGCCCTACTTCCCAATGGCATTCTGAAAAATGAACCAAAAAATCTTAACCTTAGATTAATCAAATTTGAGTTCTTTCGAGCTTTGGTTCATATGTGATTCAATTGATTTGATTATCAGATTTAACTCGAATCGAGTCCTCTCGGATATGTGTTGTGAACATGCTTGTAATTCTCATTACAGATACGACTTCAACTTGAATCTCTTCTTGCTGAAAAAGCTCGCCTGGCGCACGAGAACTCAGTTTATGCTCGTGAGAATCGCTTTCTAAGGGAGGTTGTTGAATATCACCAACTTACTATGCAGGATGTTGTCTACTTTGACGAAAGCAATGAAGAAGTGACTGAAGTTAACCCTCTTAACCTTCCCCAAGTGCCTAATATATCCCTGGATTCTATTACTACACCCACAACCCCCCTATCACAGTCTCCAGATAGTATGATTTCAGAATTAACAAGAGGCATCCCATCTTCCATATCTGGAAAGGATGTCAAGAGTTCTGAGGTGACTGTAAAGGATTCACGGAGTTCTGAAGCCACTAGAAGTATCTCTTCCATCACAGGACATGATGCAAAATAACATGAAATTCGTCTGTTAAAATGGTGATGTGCCACTTTTGATAATTTTATTTGTTATTATTTCTATGCTGCTCGTTTCATGAATCGTGGGTGACATTACCTTGATGTAATTTTGTACCTTAATCTTATAGTCTGTAACTTTGGATTTTATTTATTTATTTATTTATTTATTTTCATTATATAAGCATACGTTACTTATGTCAGCGAGTGTCTGTATAGCAGCAATACATGACAAAATTCTTGTATCATGGTGGATCACTTGTCTAATTTTGTTTTTGTATGTTGTCATCAATTTATATTTAATACGTATATTAATTGATATTAAATATTATCACATTCACACTACTTTTCGTTTCATTTTATGAAACCAAACCATCAACTCCACCAAATCGCTTAATCCTTGTGTTTGTTGCGTCGAACACATCCTCCAAACAACACAGGCCAATTAAACAGCTCCTCTTCGTAATTGGCATATTCTCCTTCGATCTCTTCACGACCTTCGATTCTCATTGCATGAGATTGACCTAAAGCCTTAAACTAGTAATCTAAGGAGCAATGTTGGTAACCCCTGACCAAAATACATTTTCGTTAACTCTGAAACTTCTTTTGCTTAGTGGGTAGTTTAACTCAACTTAAACTTGTGATCTCATCCAGTCTTCTTCAACTTTCAGTAAAAGCTTATAATATTTGAAAAGAAAAATGCTTGTTGAGTGTGTCCGTGGATTGCTTTTTCATTAGGATGTGCAGCAATAAAAAACATATCCAAGTCTTAGAATACGTACAAGTACGAAGTTAGGAAACTTCCCACAAAAAAAGAAAGTATTTTATAGTTAATTACAATCTTTTATATTTCTTATTAACTTGTATTTTCACTCAGAAAGATTGCATAAATAACCATTGCGAGTTTAACACGATTATATATATATATATATATAGGAGAAAAAAAAAAGCGAGTGCGTGGTGAGAATGGAGAAAGCTTTCTTTCAGAAGTCTAATCCGTATACTGGTGTATCATATGATGGTGTACCCTGAAGCATCTGCTAAAAGATGCACGTCCGATAGACAAGGATCGAGTTTCGGTTTTCTCTCTGTTTTTTACTGGAATTTGTTATCCCACAGATTCACGTGTCTTCCTTCCCAATTTACAATTTTACACATCCTGTCTTGCTTGCCACCTAGACCATCTTCACAATTAGTTGATTTAACTTATTTAATTTATCATCATCATTATCATTATTATTATTATTATTATTATTATTATTATTATTATTATTATTATTATTATCTCTTTTAGAGAAAATATCAGTTTCAAAGAACTTTTCTTTATTAAGTTATATACATCTTCCTTTTTTATTTAGTATTTATGTATTGATGATCCACCAAACATTTTCCATTTTTTGGTTTTAATAGAAATAGGAAAGAATTCTTATCTATACATCTATTATGTCAATTATAGTAAAAGTCTCTAGATTTAAATTTTTAGTCAAATTTAATTTTGAATATTTCTATTTAATAATTCTTATTTATGACACCCATTGTTAAAAATTGCATGACGTCCATGGGAGAAATCTTTTTAAACTGAGTT
This sequence comes from Lablab purpureus, assembly GCA_030347555.1. Classification (NCBI taxonomy): domain Eukaryota; kingdom Viridiplantae; phylum Streptophyta; class Magnoliopsida; order Fabales; family Fabaceae; genus Lablab; species Lablab purpureus. Next base: position 22,156,699 of record CM059259.1, read on the forward strand.
TTCTAAATAAAAGTCCTTGACAAATTTTAACATCCAATCAGCAACCAAGAATTAATATGTCAAAATTTTCATAGAAAATTAAAAGGGAAAAGTAACAAGGTACAGCTTTGTTGCTGTTTATGATAACTGTCTGCACTTTAAAATTAAATTCCACATTAACTTTTTATAAATGTTCAATACTTATCAGAAGCTCTTATCCAATTGCTAAGCTTTTTCATATTCATTCTTTCCTAATTAGGCAGTTGAAGAACCCACAGAGACAGGAGGTTAGTTGTGGCATTGACTATTATATTGTGCCGTAGTAATAATGCAATTAAATTACAGTTGCAATTACCAGCTATTTTTTTCCACCTCTACCTATATAACAAGTTCACATGCTTCTTTTTTGTACAAAGTTCATATGCTTGTTGGTACCTTCTTGATTTGACACCCTCCAATTTGCAATGTTTTTCACCTTTTTCCCCTACTTTTCCTCAAAGAATTTCTCAGTAACTATTTAAAAACATTATTCTCCAGTAGATTTAATTCACAATCTTGAAAAAAAATCTTTAACTGTATAATTTTGGAAAATATCTAAGCTATTCCTACGGAAAAAGTAATCTAACATCTAACTATTCTTCTTCAGATTACCTATCAGAAAATAAAATAGCGAGAATTAGAATTGAATTTCAGATAAACAATAAATATATACAGCACAGATTTGTAGTCATGGATAAAAAAAATGTACTAGAAAATATACATAAAAAGAAAAACAATCCAAGTAAAATCTAAAATCGGGTAAATTAGGGTCCCATAAAAACATAACAACAACAAAACAAACAGCGGAAGGAGGAATATGCATGCATTTGCTCATTAACATGTACATTAGTGTGAGTGTGAGTATCTTTCCTTCCAATCTCAAACGGCAAAGTTTCCCCTGCATATCCTGATTCTCACTTATTTTTCCAGTTTGTTAATTTTCTTTCTTTTCTCAACACATTTTCTCCGCCCTCTCCCCTCCCACCATCTTCCTTCTTCAACCAGATTCTGGATTCTGGAACAAGGTCTTGCCCGTTTGCTACTTCCTTGAATCTCAAACACCAGACTGAATCTTTGGCGAGAATTTCAAGATTTTTCCTACAACCCACCACATCACACCACTTGGTCCGCTGAAAGATCTGATTTTTAGTTATTGGGGGTGGGGTTTCGGCCGTTTTTCTTTTCACTATTGGTATCTGCAGATTGCACAAACAGAATGGTAAACACTTTTTGGTCACTTTGTGTGGTTTAAACTGTAAAGTTTATTTCTTTTCTCTCTCTGTATTGCATTCTTGTGTCTTAGTCTCTGGCTGTTACCTTCAGTGTTAGATTCTTGGTGGGTTTAGTTTGATTTTTGACTGAGCGAATGAGATCTTGATGAGGGTTGGAACCATTTTGCTGTTCTCATTGTTGCCATTACTTCTTTCTCTGCCATTTTCAAGCGCTCAGCTTCCACCTGACACTGCAATCTCATCCCGGACCCTTGATGCCATTCTTCAAGATTGCGCCTTTAAGGCATTTTTTAGGCCGAAAACTGGGGTACCCTATGATGCCCAAGTGCCCAGAAACCTAACTGGGATTACAGTTTCAACACTGAGGCTTAGGAGTGGTAGTTTGAGGACCAGAGGTGTTGAAAGATACAAAGAGTTTCAGATCCCAATTGGGGTGGTTGAGCAGCCTTATGTGGAGAGGCTTGTTTTAGTGTACCACAACTTGGGCAATTGGTCTGAGAAGTTTTACCCTTTGCCTGGTTACTCTTATTTGGCTCCTGTTTTGGGTCTAATGTCATACAGTGGTGCCAATTTGCATGCTTCTGAATTGCCTGAATTGGACATTAGAGCTTCTGATAAGCCAATTTTGATCAAGTTCCCTTTTGTAAAACCAGCACCAACAGGGTCAGTGCCAAAGTGTGTGTACTTTGATTTACATGGTTCTGTACAATTTGACATCCTATCACATGGTAATGTATGTTCAACAGTCCAACAAGGGCACTTCTCAATTGTTGTGGAGTCTAATGCCCCATCTCCTGCACCTGCTGCTGTGGCTGTGGCTGCTGATGTTGGGAAACGGGGTACTAGGAGCAAGTACAAGGTGTGGGTAATTGTTGCATCATTTGTCGGTGGATGCCTGTTGTTGATCATGTTGAGTCTATTGATTGCTAAAGTAAGAAAAACCAAACAAGGGATGAAGATTCAGCAATTGGAATGGGCAGCTGAGAGCAATGAAACTTTGCACATGGCATCCATTGGGGGCACCAAAGCACCACTAGCAATTGGGACTCGCACAAGACCAACAATTGAAAATGATTACATACCTTAGATTTGAGGATTCTTGTCGGATCAATTTTTCTTTTTTCTCTGGTTGTTAATTTTTGTGTTCATAATGAGTTAAAAAAATGCTTTGGTTTCCCTATCTAATGGTCATGATAAGAAATTCAGTTCTCTTGGTTTCGTTTGGTATGATTTCCATGAGTCTCGTTGGCTTCACTTTTACAATATTTGACTAAAAAACAAAAAGACTAAGTTTAGTAGAACCCTCATTTCTCTCATCTCTGATCCTTTTATTTTAGCTACGAAATCCATATTGTGTTGATTTAACTGTTTGTGGACTCACTAAATAGCAGAATGCAGAAAGAGTAATTTTATTTTACATTAATAGTGGTATTTGTAGACTTACCTGCATTTTTAGAGCCAATATTTTATTTTATTAAATTTGGTCCATTGATAAAAGATTAAATTAAACCTTTTGCCTTCTAAAAACGCAAATGTTACAGTTTTCTGCATTGACTTGTTTGTAGGAGTATTATTAGGAGAAAACTTTTAAAAGTTAATGAAGATTTATAAGAATTGAAGTTGATGAAGTTATATATATAAAGTAAAACCAATTTATTTTTCCATTCTATAAAATCATTATATGTAAAACCTAAATTCTTTATAGATTTTATTGAGGATCATGTACCCTTTTCTTTTTTGAAGTTATGAGCTAGGAAGCAACAAAGAGTAAACTTAAACTAGGTGTTCAAACTTTTGTTTACAATAAATTTTTTATTTTCTTAAGTTTTTGAATTCTTTGTTGGTGGAATTTAAATTGCTGCATCTGTAACTAATGGAAAAAAGATAAATATTTGTTAGTTTAAGACCATAGTAGTATATTTGTTTGTTAGATTTGGTTTTCAGAAGACAACATAGAAGATCTATGAGCATCCTCGACTTAATTCTTTCTTAAGAAATTTTTTTCCAAAGAATTAAGTTTTTGTGATGTAATTAAAGTTAATTTCATATATATTTTTGGATTTGTTAATAGTTGCGGACCTTTGTTAAACTAAGGATTGAATGCTAGGTTAGAAATTGTGTGAGGATATAATAATTTTGGGTTGTTGAACGTGGTGATATTGTTTCTTTGGAACAAATGGTTACTTCTTGTTATGAATATAAATATGTTGAATATTATGGTACAGAAGAGTTAGATAATTTAATTCAATTGGGCCAAAATATGTTTTTTTATAAGTAAAATTGGTATTGAAATGTGTTGAATTGATAAGTTTAAGTTTTTATTTATTTGACTTAAGTTTTTGAATTATTATCATTTATATGTTTCGTTTAAATAACAAGTGTCATTCGAGTGAGACTTAAATAGTGACATGTAAAGATTTATTGTTTAAGTGTATAATTCGTTGTTCATGTATAAAATTGGTCTCCAAAAGTAGTAAAGTAGAAGTTATACGAGTTCTATTTTCTCTAAAAATTAATCGCTAAGTAATAATTTCAACATTTAAGTAAAGAAAAGTAGTATGAATTATTTTTTCTATATGTCAATTTTGTTTAAGTGACAATGTGCACCACTCAAATGTTATATTTGTCATTTGAGTAAGAGAAAACCTTTTTTTTTTCTTCTTTTAAGAAATATTATACAAGTGAAGAAACTTCAGGCGATATTCTCCTATTAACTTATGCATGTTTTAAAATATTAAAAAATAATTTATGATTATTAAGATAAATGTATATACTATTATACAAGTTAAATAAATTTATATGTGATGACATGTTTGTATTTCTTTAAATAGTAATTATGTTTGTATTTCTTTAAATAGTAATTAGTTAAGAGGTAACTGATTTGTTTGAGATACATGGTGTGTTTTAATAATTCAACCATTAATAATATAAGATATTTAAATTTCATTAAAACCTAAATCACAAATATGACAATATTAGAGATCATGTACTATTACTTGTTACAATAGTGAGTATATTTTGATCTTGATTTAGTTTTTAGTTTTTAGTAGATGTGATCAATACTTATTATTAAGAATTCTTAAGTAAGTAATAAATAAGTTTAGTTATAATTCATTACCTTAAATGAAGTCAAAAATATTTTATTACATGTTGAAGCACTTATAGAAATCAGTTCAAAAACAAAATATATTTGTTTAAAAAAATTAAAATATATATATAGTGTGAACCCATTTATTTATAAATTAATATTTTATACTTTATTTATTTATATATATATATATATATATTTATTGTGATGTTATATTGTTTTATCTCATAAACATTATAATAGTTAACAAATAAATATGGACAACTTTAATTTATGCACAGTGAAATATACAATCAATGTATAAAAATAGCATTGTTATATTTTTAAAATTTAAAATTTAAAATTTTTAATTGAACTTTTTATTAATAAATAGATTAAATTGAATAAAATAAAGGAATAGTCAAACAAAAAATTATTTAAATCAATAGTTTTATGACAAATTATATTAACAAATGTTACAAGAGAAAATATAAAAAATAAAGAGAAATAAGGGATGTGTAATATGGTTGATAGAGATAAAGAAAGAAATTATTGTATAAGTTGTTAGTTGAATAATACAATTCAAGCCTTGTTTCTTAAATTCAGTAATATATATATATATATATATATATATATATATATATATATGTATGTATATATATAATTTATAAGTTGATTATCATAATCAATTTTTAGCAAAATTCAAAATTTATCATATAGCTTTACAACTTTCATAAAAAAAAACCTAGAGTATTTACTGTCTAAAGAAAACTAACAATGTAAAAGATGACCAACTAATTTTGTATTTATTTTAAAGATTTCATTAAAAAGACATTTTATTTTAAACAAGATAAAAGAAATATAGTCTAAGTTGAAATTAAATAGTTTGGCCCGATCCAAATTGGTCCCAACCCAAAGGTTCAATGGGTGCTTCTTCCTACATTTTCCAAGGTTTCTTCATGCACCTCTAAAAATTTATAAAATATCAAATTTGCATTTATAAATTCTTCTTAATTTTCTTTTCTCTATGTTTTATGTGAAAACGTTTTTTAATGACTTTTTGAATTATATAATCAGTAATAACTTCCGGACTGCATAATCATTTGGAAATGAGTTTGGTAAAAAACAACTTTCATATTATAAAATTTGAAAGTCATTTGTATTGAAAAAATTTTGTCTTTCAAACTATAAAATCCAAAATTTAAGTTTTTAAGAAATTATCTTTTAGATGGTAGAATGTGGTAGTCAAATTCAAAATAATCCGAAAGTCATTTGTGTCAGAAAATTTTGTCTAGAAAATTATTTTGAATTCATAATTGATTTCCGAATTCTACAATCCAAAAAGTAATTTTTTTAAAAAGAAATTGACTTTCGAATTCTACAATCTGAAAGTGATCTTTTATCAAAATTTTTTGGTACAATAAGAATCACCCAGGTTCAATTGTTTAGGTGCTTCTTCCTGTACTTTCCTGTTTCTTTCTGTACCCAAAAATTTCAAAAGTGTCAAAACTGCTCTTATTAAAAATAACTTATGGATTATAAAATCTGAAATTCAAATTTTTGAAAAATTATCTTTCAAATTGTATTATTCGAAAGTCAATTCTGAATTTAAAAAAAAACTTTTAGATTGTACAATATAAAAAATAATTTTCAAAAACATGACATCTTGATTATACAATTCGAAAAACAATTCTTTTTTAAAATAAATAACTTCTAAATTGTATAATCCAAAAGTCCATTCTAAATTTAACTTTTAGATTTTACAATTCAAAAAATAAATTTTCAAAAACTTAATTTTTAAATTGAACAATTTGAAAGACAAAGTTTTTTAGTATAAATAATCCTACAATTTGAAAATTATTTTACACTAAATATACTTTTGAATCATGTAATCCAGAAGTTATCATCAAATTATATAATTTAAAAACTCACTGAAAAATATTTTCACTAAGAAAATGAAGAAACAAAAATAAAAATAATTACAAAATTAAATTTAGTATTTCATAAATATTTGGAGGTGTAGGAAGAAGAAACGTTGCCAGTTGCACGAAGAAGCACCCCCGATTGTTGATAATGAATTGTATCTTTTGAAAATTAGGTTTTAATTTTTTTGACCCAAATTCGATTGAACCCGACTATTGTTCAGCCGTATTTGGTTTTCTACTCTCTTCTATAGGTTTGTGGCCTTCTTCAATGTTTCAAAGCTTTTCTTTTTCATTTATTTAGATACTATCAATTCCTCTGGTTTCAGGGATGAGAAAGGTTTTTCCTTATTTCTTTCATAGATAGAGTTGTGGTTGATAACGTTCAAATTGATTAAATTCTTTCAATTATTTTATTTAAGTGAAATAATTCAAATTTATTTAAAAATAGAATATTTTAATTATAAATAAATATAAAAATTATAATTTCAATCTCACATATATTAAAAAATAATCATTAGACTTCAACTAAATAAAGTCTGATTATCATCCATAAAAAATAGTTCTATTAATATTAGTTGATAAAATTTTGAAAAACAAAAATAAAGAAATAGTCCACATATATATCGACCAACAAATAATCTCTACAATGTCAATTAAACATATTTTTTTATCAAATTTGAGTAAAAAAAAACATACTTATCATTATCAACTAAGAAAATAGTCTTATTAACATTGATAAAAAAATCTTAAGTTAGTATCGACAAAACTAGTTTTATTAATGTAGGTCAAGAATTAATTCCAATTAACATCTAATAAAAGTAATATATGTTAATGTTAATTGAAAAAATGTGTTTGAGATAAAAAAATATTGTTGATGTTGAAAAATATATAAAGGAGAACAAACAACATCCACCATGAAGATCTACTATTAATTTTAATTTAAAATAAACATATTTGTTGAAAAATTATGTGAAACCAATAATGTGTCAACCTCAATCAATTAATGACATTTTATATATATATATATATATATATATATATATATATATATATATATATAAATATAAGAGTAAGTTAGGTTTTAAATGTTTTTTTTATTTTAAATATTGCTTTCATAAATTTCATTTAAAAGTAAAGTAAAAGAAATTTAGTTCATTGGCGTTGAAAAGTTTTAATTTTTTTTGTGAACCTATATGTGGTCAATTTCATTATGGTCTCGTGAAGGACCATTTCTTTTAAATAGGATGTCGGGTGTTGGAATCCTTGCCGGCCAAAATATCTTATACTCCAAGCTTTGATTATGATTAAATTTTCTTCCTTTCTCACCAAAAATATCCTATCGAATGAAAATCTTTTATTATTTTTGGATAATAAATAAACATTTTTAACTTTAAAATCTTCTCTCTTTTCGTAAAAACTAAAAAAATATACTTTTAGTAAAAAAATCTTAAAGGTTTTATGAAAAGCAACAATTCATAATTTGAAAATATTTTTTCATTAAAAATAAATATTCAAAATTTTGAATTTTTTTCTATAAAAATGGACATTTTTAAAATTTGAAAATATATTTTTTGTTTATGAAAAAGGAAAGATTTAAAATTGAAAAGGAATTTTCTATTTTTATAAAAAGGAGAGATTTAATTTTTAATATATTAGTTTTATTTATTTTATTTTTTTTGAACATGAAAGATTTAAAAATTGATAAAATATTTTAATTTTTAATTATGAGAAAAGGAAATTTTTAAAATTTAAATTATGTTTGTTAGTGTGAGACCCAATTTATTTGAACTCGTTTTTCATTTATTATAAAGTTTCATCTTTCTAAAACTCTAAGTCCTTTATATTCTTTATAAATTTCTAGAATAATCACTTATCATTTTCATTATCAGATTAAAGTGTACACAAGTTCAAAAGGATTATATTAAGTTCATTCAATCAAAATTTTAATTTGAGTAAATTCATTGTCATCCTATAGTTATATTTCTTTTTCCTTAACACATGTTTGTTTGTGTATTTCACATGTTGGATAAAATGAGGAGTAGAATTTTCTATTAGACTAAATTAATGGTTTCATTTTTTATTTGTTGACGTGTATTCTATATTGGTTTAAAAGATTTTGTGGTTTTTGAAAGTTTTGTGACTTTGGAAATTAGGTATTCTTTATAAACAAGTTACTTTAATTAAGGGAAATTAACCTTGAATAAAATATAAATTAATCTTGACAATCTTGATTTAGAATGATGATTACTACAGAAATTGTATAACGATCTATATGGAGCATTTGGAGAGAAGTGAAAATTAAAATTGCTTAGGTTGCATTTTGATGAATTGAATGTGTTATTTGTATTGAGGAATCAAAACCAAAAATGTTTATGCAACCGTAATATGTATGTTTTGGAATTCATTGGAGATATGTTTTAAATTAGTGTTTTGCTAACATCTATATATATAATTTGAGCATTGACAATATTGAATGTATGTACAAAGAATTGTTTGAATGTGCAAATAGTCAAACAAAAAATAAAATTCTTTTCTTAAATAATAATTTGAAGTTTGAACGAGAGATGTGAAAATAGTTATATCTTTCATAGAATTCTCTTCTTTAATTTGAGCGATAAGAATCAATGTTATTATCTTTAAATTTATTTATGTTAAGAAATATATTAACTAAAAAAATATATTCTAATTTTAGTGGTAATGCAAGTCATATAAATTAAAATATTGGATAATAAAAAATTAAAACAAATTTTTGTACTATTTTTGTATTATTTTTATAGATGTATAGAGCTCAAATAAATATATCAAAATAATTTAAAATAAATTAAATATTAGTATTATTTGGAACATAATTAATAAGAGTTAATAATGTGTTTTATTTTATAATAAGAGCCTTCAGGTTAATAATGTGTTTTATTTTATAATGATATACCATAGCATATAGTCAGGATAACATGTCAAAACAAACATAAAAAATTTATGTTTGATTTAGTTTATTTTTTGAAAAAAAAATTATTTTACAAACATGATGTTTTAGAATAAAATTGTATTATATATATATATATATATATATATATATATATATATATATTATGAAATCCATAATTATCTTGAAGAAAGATTCAAAATTTAAAAAAAGCATTATTATTATCTAAAAGAATCAGGAAAGGATATGCAAAATAAATATTTAAATTTCAAAACATCTTTCTTATGAAAAAAGGAAAGATTTATTTTATTATTTTTTAAAATGAAAATAACTTTGTTATTTTTATTTTAAAGGATTCATTTTTACTCGGCTTCAAGCAGGTAAATGCATCAGTAATAATTATAAACTCCTATGAGTTACTACTTTCATCTTTCATGTAATTTAAGTTTTTTCATAGTATACTACTTTTTAAATGTCTTTTCTAAAATAACCTCACTTTCTGAATACAAATTTGAAAACTTCAATATTTTTTTTTAAATTGTAGTAATTTAGGATAAAGAAAGTAAGATACAAGTGACGTTAAAATCATCTTCGTTTATGAATCATTGCATACATTAAGATCACTTTTAATTAATTTATTTTTTTGAAAAAGAGTAATGAAAATAACGTTTAAAAAAAACACTAAGCATGACATAAAATACAATCAAGAAAAAGCTATCAAAGGGGAGAAAAAACATAATGCAATTATTGAGGTAATATAATAATAAATCAAAGAAAAATGTTTGATGAAGAATTCTAATTTTTATCTACCTTTAAGACACTTAATAAAAAAATAATATTTTGAACATTTTAATTGATCTATTTTCAAACAATTTCATATTTTAATATAAAAGTGCCATATCAATAATGTTACATGGATATTTGATAAGAAATAAGATGTTTGTGTATCTTTTACCTTAAAATAAAAAGCAACAAATGTATATAAAATCACTATTGTCACCAAGATGGGAAACTAGTTAACAATATTTGGTGATATATGTCTCTTAGAAGAATGAAGATAACATTTAGATGATGGTATATTCTACTAGGGTTGGTGTATGTATACAAAGGGATGCCATATTGATTTGTTCTGAAAATTTATTGTGATGAGATGTGATGCATCATCCAGAAGATTGCATAAGATTTTTGAAGATTACTAACTTGTGAAAAAACAAATACAAAATAGCATTGTAGAGTGTGCATGAGTATCATAATTGTCACCTATCTTGTGGCTTATTTGCTCCACACGTTCTTGTCACTGGCCCAACATTTCACATTATCATTTATTTTATTTACTTATTTATTTCTTCTTCCTTCCTCTAGGAATCCTATGCTACCACCTAGCTTTCTCCTTCTTCTTCCTTTCCAACTTTCATTCTATGCTTTCATTTTCTTCCATTGTGATCTGCTAACCATGCCAATGCCAATGCCAATGTCATCTATCTATCTATCTATCTTCACATTCTTTATTTTTCTTCTCACCCATTAAAAAAATGCAAACAAGAAACAACATTTCTTTCTATTTGTGTCATTTTGCAACTCATGCATAGATGGCAACACACACATAGAGGAATAACACCCATTGAGGAATCTAACACAATTACACATGATTATACTATAAAAAACATGATTTCTTTCATAAAAAAATTAATGGGCATTTGAATTCTCACATTACATCTTTGGCTTACAAAAAGTATGTGGCTTTTTTTTAATGGTAAGAGTACTTTTAAATTATATTTTATGCCAATCAAATTGATTACCGAATAAACATATTAGGAACACATTTAATATATGTTTTGACACGGAAAGGTATTATATTATAGTATTTCAAACTTACATGCATGTGATAAGTTTTATTCCAATTTTATACTACTCGGATTCTATTTCTTTTGAATAACAATTTATAACTATTTTAATGGGATATTTTATTTTAATGTACACTTTTAGTTAGACATTTTTTTTAATTTTAAATAATAGCCACCGTGAATTAATTTTCTTTCTTTCTTTTCCTGTTCCTTTCTACTTAAAAAAATACAGAGAAAGGTGTGAAGTGACTCATTTCCTTTAGCAATAATAATAATAATAATATTATTATTATTAATCCTTAAAAAAATACGATTATTGTTGTTTATTAATAATATTAGTGTTTGGGCGATTCCTTAGTAACGAGGGCTATGAAAATTCCAATAAAAAGAGAATTGTTTTGTTAGGTGGGTTGAAGTAAGACAAGAATAGGGTGACAGGTGTTTAAAAAGCAAATTGCATAACATTAATACAAACCAGATTTGAAACAAACTGTAAGCAAGTTGATTATAGTAATCAATAATAGCGGCTATTAAGCTGTCAAAATTAATAGCAGTATAATAATAATAAATAATAGCTTGATATTTTTTCCCCTTCTTTATGAGATTTGATATGCTAAGCACCAAAGTAGCGAAATGAAGTTACAAATTTTGATTGATTTGAAGGCAGTTGGAAGATATTTTTCTGTGTTTCTGTTGTTGCTGTTTATAACTAAGTAAAACTTCCAGAGACTTCACAAGAAGAAAAATATTTTATACCATTTCATTACTGTTCATAATATATTGATACTGATATGATATAATGTATAAATATAAATATATACTAATACTAATGTATTAGATATAAATTCATATGCGTGAAGCATGATGGTGATTGGTTTCAATCTACAAGCTCATGATCTGGTGACGGAGAACTAGTGACCCTCATTGGTCATTAGGGTGGCCTCTTTCTTTGCTTCATCTTTCTAATCGATTGGAGAAAATCCATCTATTGGAGTCTGCATGATTGCTTTAGCATTTTTTAATTATTCTTCTGCAATCTGCTTATGAATTCAAGTGAATATCTGATGAGATTTCTCTTGTAGTTTTGACTGTTTGGTTCTTTTATCCATCTCTTCAATCCCCTAATACATGTTTGATTAGAGAGTTTTCACTTTTGTTTTGTAGTAAACCAAAAAAACCCACCTGTTTTGTGTTTGTTAAGGAATTAGGAAAACACAAAAACTTGATATAAAGTCTTGCATATGCAACACAAGCCAACAAAACATCAATTAAAACACACCCAGAGAGGTACAGAGTGACACCCTTTAAGGCTTGCTTTAACTACTGAGCTACTACAGAAGTGGCCCTCCTTTTTATTTGTAGCTTTGTACCTTCCTTTATTGTTTTTTTTCCCTGACCATTTTTCTCTCTTGTCTTTCTAACACATATGTTAGGTGATTCTGTTCATATCAGAATTTTTTAACAACATCCAATCTCACTCGATCAACTCTTTCTTCTCCCCTGTTGTTGCCTTTGAATTTTCTCAAAATTCTAATCCTTGCAACCAACCCAAATCCTTGTAGAATTCATGTCTAACTTGTACAATCAGAGTTCCTTACCTTCATCCCAAAGGGCCAATTCACCAAATATAAACATGAGAAGCAGTTTTGATGTTGATGGGTATGTAGATGATGATTCTTCTGCCGTTTATTTTGGAACTTTTGATTTTCATTTACACACACATGTATATATTAATTTCTTGGAATATGTTCTTATTTACGTTTGTTCCAGTCAGTACTTAACGGAGCTGCTAGCAGAACGCCAAAAGCTTGCACCTTTCATGCAAGTTCTACCCTTATGTACCAGACTCCTTAATCAAGGTCCGTTTATTCCATATCCATGTATTTAAGTATTCTTCTGTGAATTTCCTCCTCTTTCTTTTCCATTCATTTCGACTGATCTCTATTGTTTCATTCGAATTAGGCCATGTCATAGAAAAATTAGTTTTCTGGTTACGTGTACTAGTTTTTCACAGTTCTTTCTTTTCAAAGGTTTTAAATTGTGGTCGCAGTTTCGTTGCATTCCTCAATGTTGTGAGAAATTGCGGACAAATGCGACCGATGCATCCACAAATGTGGTTGTAGAGATTCCGACAACCTTGACATTGCGGGTGGAATTGCAGACAGGGACTGTTTTTTAAAACCTTTATTTAATCTTCTTTAAAATTCACTGAATTGTCAATTTCTGACCTTCATCGGCCTGAACCAGTTAATGCTTGAATGTATCATAAATGCCTGAGGAATTAGAATTTTAGACATAAATGTTTTGAAGAACAAGCAACTGAATTAGTCTCTTCCTTAAGTTACATTGCAAAGCTAACTTCTTAGTGATTCTCTAGAATTCTTATCTGTTGATCAATCATGAAAAGGAAAAACTTTTTGGATGACCCACAAAAAGAATATATGCTACTAAAAGATGGTGGCAATTTAGTCATTGCCTCCTTTCAGAGAAATGCAAAATCTTTCTAGCTGAGACTTCCTCTAGTCTAAGAAAAAAACCGGCATTTGTCTTTTTCATGACTAAAACTAACCTTCAAATGATCAGTTTTATTCTTTAATGTCATTCAGTTTTGATAATCAAGATGTGCATATAGATGGCATTCACTACACTTCCTAGTTCCTATTCATAATTTGCAGTTGGATTAATATCAGAAGGGTTGCACTGAAATTAATGTTCTTTGATTCACTAGTCTTTGTACTAGTTCTTATAATCACTATTACCTTATTATTATCAGAGATTTCAAGGATCACTGGAAAGAATGAATTACTGCAGAACCAAGGATTTAGTGACTTTGATAGAATCCGATTCATGAATCCAAGTCATATGGCTTCCCCAAACTCAACATCAAACTTTACTGGCTGGAACAGCCTGTCACATGAAGTAAGTACCTCAGTTTCTATGTTCTAGTCAGTGTAAAATTCTCTACTACTCCACAGTCTCCATTTCCTACCTTTTTTTTGTAACCCTAAAAAGTAAGTTGTATATCATTTATGTATTGTTTTCCCATCATTTCTCTTACGTATCTGTTTCATTATAATCTCTAGTTTCTTTTACTGATTGGTTAAACTTGTCATACATCAGAGGTTATCTGGTATGCAGGGACTAAACATGGATTGGCAAACTTCATCGGTTGTTCCAAGTTCTCCCATTGTGAAGAAAATATTGCGCTTGGATATTCCTAAGGATAGCTATCCAAATGTAAGATTTCTAACATGCTTCATAGCATTTTACTATAAACTATAAATCATGCTTATTCTTATCATATTTGATAGTTTTAGGATTTTAATTTCTATGCACTGTCAATGTAAAAGTTTTACACTGTCAATAAATCAAATATCATGACAAGTATGTAATTATTGTAAGAGTCAACAAACTTGCTACACGACGATTTGTGATTGATGACAATATAATCAATGCATGAACTATTTAGTTTTATATTCTGTTGACCTTTGAGTTACTAAGGCTATTTTAATTTTCAGTTTAATTTTGTTGGCCGGCTTCTTGGCCCTAGGGGTAATTCACTGAAGCGAGTGGAAGCTACCACAGGTTGCCGTGTATTTATCAGAGGGAAAGGTTCAATTAAAGACTTAGACAAGGTAACATCCTCTAGCTTATTGCATTGTTCATTAACTTCATGGAGCCTAGTTTTATTGTCATCAATTTTTCATAGCTCCTCCTTTGAATACGTAGACTATTTTTGTTGCTCCACATCAATGTTATTTTTAACCTCTAAATTTGTTTTACCTTTTTTACTCTAAAGGAAGAGTTGTTAAGAGGAAGACCTGGCTATGAGCACCTGAATGATCCACTTCACATTTTAATTGAAGCTGAACTACCTGCCAGTGTTGTTGATGTAAGGTTGAGGCAAGCACAGGAAATCATACAAGAACTACTTAAACCAGTGGTATTTCTCTCCCTTTCCAACTATGTTGCAGAGTTTACAACGTATTCTTTAACTAACGAGATTTTCCACCCTACTTCTCTTCCTTGATATATGGTCCACTCTTTATCCATGGTATTACTGCTTAGAAATAACCCTTCCTCACTTGGCCATATTTAATTGTTTTAGAATAACATGGCTTTAACAGAAAAGTTAGGAGAAGAAAACTGTCATCTCATCTACTAGTCACTATTTTTTTCCCTGGTTAGAATACATTTTGGTCCCTCATCCTTTTTTTTTTGTTTCAGTTTAGTTTTTTTATTTTTTAAATCCAAAAAGTACCATTTTGATACTCTAAAGTGACTTTTTGCATCGAAGTAGTCATTTTGTTAGTTTTTCATGAATGGTGTTCGTTTTGACTGACATGTCAAATATCTATTTGATATACTATCTTTTCACAGTTTGTCATATTTACCAAATTGATCAAAGTTGGTGTGGTAAATTATCAGTAGGACCAATTTTAGTGTAATAGCGACATTTCAAGGGAACAAACCAAACTGAAACCAGAAAATGTGATGAGGAATTTTTGTTAACTTTTTCCCTCTGTATCATGGCTACCTCTTCCGGTTAACAGTGTGACTAATGTTGAAAGGCAATGTTGTAAGCATATTAAACCATGCCCTTCTTTCTGCACTCAAAATATTGTTTTTCTTTTCCGTCACCTATACCAGGAAAAGTGCTAATACTCTTTTATTGGGCCTTCTTTTTAAGCAAATTTTCTATGAGCAAAGCTCTAGGCAAAGTAACATTATGGAAATCTCTTGTGTATTTATGGAAGGGTTTCTGATTCTCCTCCCCTTTCATGTGCAGGATGAGTCACATGACATTTACAAAAGACAACAACTAAGAGAACTAGCTATGCTCAATTCCAATTTCAGAGAAGAGAGCCCTCAACTGAGTGGTAGCGTCTCTCCATTCACTTCTAATGAAATAAAACGGGTCAAAACTGATCAATAGTGATTAT
Organism: Lablab purpureus; assembly: GCA_030347555.1. Taxonomy (NCBI): domain Eukaryota; kingdom Viridiplantae; phylum Streptophyta; class Magnoliopsida; order Fabales; family Fabaceae; genus Lablab; species Lablab purpureus. The sequence goes on from CM059259.1 coordinate 22,172,651, forward strand.
ATGCTGAGAATTGTTGCATTCGTTGAATGCTGAATGCTTCCTGTAACTAAATTTTTGTAAAGCTGCAAAGAAAAGACCTTGCTGATTTGATGCTGCTCATTTCAAGAACAAAATAAAGGAGAGAAAAAACATATTCATTGTCACTAGACAAGAAAAACTATTCAACTACATTTTGACCTATTTATCACTCCATTTGTAATGCGTATCATAATATTTTTGCGATTTTTAAACTGTTTATTTATAGTATTGGAAAGATGTTTCCATATCAGATGTGCACTTCAACTTTTTAATCGGCAATTTTTCTAGTTGAGTTGCATATATAAATTGGTTTCTCGTAACAAAATTCTTTCACACAAACCAACTTGACGCTCAAATCCTGATCACATGCATGACCATATTTAAGTATACATGCTTCCTATACTGTACTTTTATCTACAAAGCATATCAATTTCTCAATTTCATGTGAGGCATATGAGCACCTTACTAAGCATAAATAGCACTGCACCACTTTTTCTCAATATCATGGTCACTTGTTTGAGACAAAGTTTGGTCATATGAGCACCAAGCAAAAACAATTATGCTTTATGTACTTTTTAACAAACACCTTTTGTAGCACAAAACCATGTCTTGGGGATAACGTCAATGGTGGGGGCCTTAGAATTTATTGTAGATGTTGATGTTATTGACCATGACTATGCTGAGAGTCTGAGACAAACTAACCTTCTTTTGGTTGACTTGTAAATCATTGTCTCTGTAAAGTGGGGGGTATTCTAGATTTCATTTGTCCACCATGCATGCAACAATCATTTCACTATGCACATCACTTGCTTTGTTCATCCCTTTACTTGACCTAGTTTACACCATAAAGATAAACTTTTTCTTTGATGGGAATAAAGATGAACTTAAAGTTGCTTTGCAACAACATACTAGGATTCAAGAATTATGTTAAGCAGATCAAACACCATCATCATATGATATTCTTTTAGTTGTAGTTAATTATGTGTGAATAAGTTTTTGTAATTGGAGATTTTCTTTTTCCAACAGACCCAAATTTTTTTAAAAAAAACATTAAATATTCTCAAATATTTACTCAAATAAACCTTTTTAGTTCAGATTGAAAAATTGAAAAATCTGCTGCTCTTCAATTTTAACATTGGTGACTGAAAAAAAAGTTAGAAATTCGCTCTCAGAATGGCAATTTCTAACCTGATTTTTTTTAAAACATTTTCAGAAAAAAACTTCAAATATTTTAAAAACATTAATTTGAAAATTTTATATACACTATTAAACTTAATTAATATTAATTAAATAATTAATAAATATATTTTTTTAAAATCTGATAAGGTTTTCAAAAATAAATAAAAAATCAATTCAGAAATCAGCTTCAATTCTGACCTACTTTTAGTTTCCAATGTTAAGATTGAAGAAGGGAGATAGGAAAGAGACTATTTGAGTAAATATTTACTATTAGGCTTATTGAGAGTTTTGTTTTTTTAATTTGAGTTTATTGAGGACAAAAAAATTAGATGGAAGAGTTTGATATTTTAAGAGAAGGTTTTTAGCTTAATAATTTTTTATACATTGAATATATTATTCAACTATTGGATTGATAATTCTCACCCGTTAAATTAAACTTGAAAAACTTTAAATAATTTAAAGATTATTTGATATTTTATCAATTAATTTGATCTTAACGTATAATAATCTTTTTAAAATATAAGAATATAGACAGTAAAAGTTACACATTTTAAAATGTTTAATTTATATAAAATTTAGTATATATATATATATAGACAGATAGAAGATGAAGATTATATTATACAAGTCAATGGATAGATTATTTAGAAGAGATAATAAAATATTATTAGTATTAACATTAGATTGTATTTATTTCTATATTTCTATATTCATTTTAACATTAACCATCACCTTTAATCCACTTATTAATATAATATAACTGGGGTTTTTATTCCTCAACCCTTATATCCATCCCACATGATAAGAAGGCAAGAATGAAATTTAATTTTGTTAAACAGATGAAAAAAAATATAGAAGTAGAAGAATGGATAGAGAGGAAGAAGTTGTAAATTAATATTCTGTAATTCAATCTCAACATTTAATCACATTTAAATTTTATAATAATTTATTTTTGTTTTAATCACTTCAATTCTTGTACTAACTTGTATTTAAACTATGTAAAAAATGTTGGGACAAAATTCTCTATATAAGTTTTAAGCAAAAAATTAATTAATTATCTAAATATTTATTAATCATTAAATATAAGATAATCTTCTTTATAGCTATATTTTAGTTCACTCCATTCACTTGCCCATATAATTATATAATTATTATTACGCATATATTTTATTAATATTATATTTACCTGAACTTTTATTATATTATTAAATATAATGTATAAAATTAATATTGAACTACGCCTAACATTAAATATATTAAATAATATAAATATATGTATTTAATTAATAATAATCATATTTTTTTGTTACATTTAATGCTTAATTTTTCTCACAGAAAAACTAATTGTATTATTTCTATATTAAAAGGAAATAAACCAAATCTAATAAATGATGAACATTTTTTATATTTAAATAGTGATAAATTTTCTATTGATTGTGTGTGGAAAGGTGAAACACTAGGTCTGTGTCCCTTTAAAAAATTTCTCAAACTCATTTTTAAAATATAAGGCTTGTTATTATACTCTACAGAGTTTAATTAAAGATACAATATTTACAAATCGACCTCTTTATTTATAGCTCTAAATTCTAAATTCAATAATAAAAAAATTTTATTAAATTTTTTACAGATTATTTTTTCATATGAAAAAATAAAAAAATAAAAAGTAAAACCATTTGAATTCGTTGAAATAATTTTATATATCAGAAAATGAAGTGGTCCATAGTAATAATACCTTGAATCGGTCCAAAGTTAGATAGGCATTATTATAATTTGGTGTGACACATGTCATCAAAGAAAAATGTACTTTAGAAAAATATTTAAAAAATTAAAAGAATAGAATTAAATATGTGTTTATTGAAATATTTATTAAAATTATATTTTATTTTAAAAATAAATTGTAAACATATTTTATTTTTATATTTTATAAACTAGTATCAAAATTATATTATTTTAATTTTTTTTAAAATAATTTTATTTACCATTATAAATCATTTATACTTATTTATAAAATATAAAAATAAAATAAATTTAAAATTTGTTTTAAAAATAAAATATAAATTTAACAAATAAAAAACCTAATTCATATTTAACTTAAAAAATGTAAGTACCAAAATAAATAACATATATAATATTATAAATAAAATAATATATATATATATTAATTATTACTCATTGACTAAAGCAAAGAGAAATTATCAGAATAAGCAGCAGCTGCAGTGACTCTTACCTTTTGTTATTTATTCTGATTGTTTTAGCAAAAACTTTTTAATTAAATATTTTTTTAAGATATAAAAGTATTTTAAGAGTATTTTGTTTTTTAATCAAAGATTTTTCCACAAAGTTGAAAAATTATACTTCTCTTTTCCGTAGTTGTTTATGAAATTGTTTATTTTTCTTATTTTCAATATAATTTAAGGAGGAAATTGTCTACAATGTATTTTAAAATTTCAAAAATAAAAAATAATAACAATTAAAGTATCAACTTATGAACATATGTGTACTTAAAGTTGTTCCACTACTTTTATATTTATATATATATATATATATATAATGTTGAAAAATTATGAATTAAGAAGTAAACACAATTATCACTTAACTCATTTAATTCTATAATGAAATAAATTTTAAGTTTATGATGTTATTAATTAAAAACAATTAATTTTGGGATACTAATTCAAAATCTACAAGTAGCATAGAAATTAATTAAAACTTCAATACATTTATGACATTAATTAAATTTGATTACATCTTATCGAACAGGGACGTTTCATCCACTTTTATTATTAATTTTTTCCATACAACACCCATCGAATTTACTGACAGTTCTTGTGAAAATTTATCAGAGCAATATGATCCTTTCTTTTAATTCCAATATGAAAAAACAAATTAAAATTAACCTATTTATGATAGATATTGTTTCATATTAATTTATTAAAAAGATAATTTTGAATTTGTGTATAATTTAATTTTAGTTTATAATTTCTTTTAAAAAAATTTATAAAGGAAAATTTGTGAAAACAAATCCTATATATAAAATATGTTCTTCATATTAAATATCCATACAATTTTTCAAAATCCATTTAGTTCCTTAGCAACACGACATCAACTTTCTTCCTTCACATTTACAGTTCACCATTTAGTCGCAAGTTTTTTAAATAAAGTCAGAATCTACATTAAGAAAACAAAATAATTAAGATTAACCAACTCAAAAATTATTTCAATAATAATAATAATAATAATAATAATAATAATAATCTCAAATTGAATTTCTTTAAATATATTATTTAAACACATTTTTCTCTGTCTCTACTCTTATCAAAACATATCACACAAGATAATAATACACATATCTCTTAAAATCATTAAAATACTTAGACCATATCATGAAATAATTAAAATTAATATAAAAAATACTAATAATAGACTAACATGTGGAATGTTGGAATATTGTTAACAAATAATTAGGTGAGTATGTGTGATTTGTAAATTGGTTATTCTGATCCTCTATTTAAAATAATTCCACTTTTGGTAAGTTAAACTTTTATCTGACAATTGTGTAAGTTTTATTACAATATTACAGTGCCAATTTGATGATATTTTTTGCAAGAGTAGTAATATATTGCCGTAAGAAAAAAAATTAAAATGTTAATATTATAATCATATTTCTTTTACTTTTATCATAAAATATTAATATACACTATTATATTGTTTAAAAAAGTTGTGAAATGAATATTCTTATTTTAAATGGATGGGTGTGAAAATATCACTCTTGTTCTCAAATTAGAAATAGAGGAAAAGAAAGGGTTCACATAAGGTACCAATAATATTGTATATTTTTAGCCACATGTGGCTTTCTTTGTAGAGGTGTAGTACATTGATATTTTTGTTAGAAGTCTACTCCACAACAAAAGAGAATTATGCAGAATGACGTGAGGTATATTAAACTATTGCACTGAATATTCAAATTCAGTTAATTTTTTTAACCCATAGTTTTAAGCTAGCGATATATGTGTATGTTTATCGATATGGATACGATATTTTTTTTAGCTCTGGTTCATTTTCAGAATCTCTGTGAGCGCTGCATGTGTCATGACCTTTGTCGTCAATCGATTCATCAATCGTCATGGAAACGAATTTGGCTTCTGATCCGACGCTTCCGCTTCTCCAAAACCACAATCATGAGAACAACTCTGCCGAAAACGGTGGTCCGAGTGACCGACTCACTCGTCGGAACTCGGTTAACTCTCTCAGAGCCTCCTTCTTCTCCAAGCTTCCCGATAAGGTCCGTTCTGGCCTCGACTCCGAGTCTCCCTACGACGACATTCACCTCTCCTCCACCACCGACTTAAGCAAAGGTCTCTCTCTCTTTCTCCGTCTCTCTCTCTATATATATATATGTGCATATACGAAGTTGAATGAATATTTGTATATAGATGTATTTAGTATTTAATTTTGTAAGAATAACTGTTCACGAAATGTATGTTGAAGTTGAGATCTGTGTTATGCATATATCACGCTCGTGAAATTTGTGTTATATCTAAAATGAAATGTTAACAGAGGAATTGTTGAATGCTGTGATCGTGTTCTTGAATCGTGTTTTTTCTTGTTTTTTTTTTCTTTAAAGTTCTTGAATAGTGTTTTTTCTTGTACTTTTTTCTTTTTTGTTTTTGCTAAATTATGCACGTAGTTTCTCATCCTATAATGTTATAGTCTCTGCATACTTTTATATAACAATTCATCACTGTCGGGATGTTTTTGTGCTGATTTTACATTGTTAGAAATTCTGCTCTCTAGTCAACGTCACGGAATAGTATTTTATTTATATGCGTGTGTTTTGGTTTAGAACTTAGATCGAAATGACTATAGGATGAAATAAATCGCTTGACGATTTTTCTTCTTTAAACTTGGTTAAATTTTACAGGGGAGATAGAATACTATGAAAGACAATTAGCTACTCTGAAATCGTTTGAGGAAGTGGACTCCGTGGTGTCATCTGATTGCATTGATGAGGAAGATCGTGATGAACTAGCTCAACAAGAAAGAGCAATGAGGATTTCTAATTATGCAAATGTAGCACTGTTGATATTAAAGGTGATACATATTTCATTTTATGTCTGTCTAGAATGCACAGATTTCTGAAGTAGCGACCAATTCATGAAAGGATTCACGTGAGTTTTTAAAAGAGAATGAATTTTTTGAACTAGTTCAGATCCTGTTGGATAAATCTCTTCACAGGATTAAAAAATAAGAAAGAAAAAAAAGTAAGCTTAAAATTATATTCTATATAAGTCACAAATAGTTTTAGAAGAAAAACTAAATGAAAAAACTTTTACGTATTAACAATCACATAAGCTTATTTGGACTTGTTGATCAAGCTTAATTGCTTGTTTAAACTTTTTTAATCATAATTAACTCCCTAAGTGTTTGTTTTTCTACTGCAATTGCTGATGATTTTTCTGAAAAATAACAACAATATATACGTATACGTATCTACGTGTAGAGTTATGCCACAGTAAGGAGTGGGTCAATAGCTATTGCGGCATCAACTTTGGATTCTCTGCTTGATCTCCTGGCTGGCGGCATACTTTGGTTCACTCACGTCGCAATGAAGAACATAAATATCTATAAATATCCAATTGGAAAGCTAAGAGTTCAGCCAGTAGGCATTATTATCTTTGCAGCAGTCATGGCTACACTTGGTGGGTCAAACTGAATTGAACTCTTCGTGTTTTCACTGTCCATTATGCTCTTATATGATTATTCAAAAGTGTTTTCTTCTCCTGGGAGTAGCATGCTACAATATTTGTTTCATTTAAATTAAAAGACTTCTGGTTCAGATTTCAATGTGGATGTGCATCTGCTCATATGCAAACCAATATGAAGGAATCAAATTTCTTTACTTTTACTCTTGTATCCAACTGGTTGAAATAATGTCTATGGTGAACTTAGAGACAATATTGTTTCCTAAACGAATATAGAATAAAATTCTTAAAGGCTTTCTTATTTACCAAATTTAAGAAAACGATTCATCTTTAGGTTATAGCTGATGACAGGTTATTTGCAGAATTTCTAATAGGATGGCAGACAGGTATAGCAGCATTTTTTTTCAGTGGACCATAAGTCAAAAGGTCCTAGTATGATATACTGCAGGCGGTACATCCGTATCTTCCCCAAGCTTTTATACCTCAGAATTGACAACATACAGCTTTTGGTCATACTAGAATAAAAAAAGTCTTTAAATTAATTTTGTTAATGAAGTTATGGATAAAAAGTGAAGTTCAATATGTTGAAGTATACGTTCAAATGTTAATGCTTATAATCATATTGCTTTTGAAAATTTACATATTTAGTACTTTACAGTTTTCACAAGCTTGTTCTATTAAAAATACTAAAATGAATTCTTCATTGACATGCAAACGAGCACATGATCCATTGAATTAATCCAATTCGCTATAGGCTTTCAGGTATTAATCACAGCTGTACAACAACTAGTACAAAACAGTCCTACTGAAGAGATGTCCGCGGAACAGTTAACATGGTTGTACTCTATTATGCTATTTGCAACAGCAGTGAAGCTTATGCTATGGCTTTATTGTAGAAGCTCGGGAAACAAGATTGTCCGTGCCTATGCAGATGTATGGTGGTTCTCTTCTGATGTTTAATTTATGAATGAAGTTAAAATACAATTGAACCATCTCAGAAATGCCAACTTGCAGGATCATCACTTTGATGTCGTAACAAACTTGGTTGGATTAGTTGCAGCTGTTCTTGGTGATAAATATTACTGGTGGATCGACCCAATTGGAGCTATTATGCTTGCAATTTACACTATTACAAATTGGTCACGCACTGTCATGGAAAATGCAGGTATATCCTTATCAGTATTCTGAACAAATTTAAACAAGTGGATGTGTGCCTATTAGAAAACCATATCATGGATAGCCAATTAGCTATATTTACTACTACACGTGTTCCTGTTGGGAAACGGGATATTAAATCAGGGTTCTTCAATAAGCACAAATGACGTCAATTCTAGAAAGTTGATTTTTTTGCATCTCGCTCTCACTGCTTCCACCACCACTTTTCTCAAGCCTTGGTGTCTATCAAAACTCTATTAATTCTGATTCTGGGTAACTTTCTATGTAGTTTCACTGGTGGGACAATCTGCTCCTCCCGAAGTTTTGCAGAAGTTGACATATCTCGTTATAAGGCACCCTAGAGTCAAGCGCATTGATACTGTTCGCGCATATACATTTGGGGTTCTATATTTCGTGGAGGTATGTTGTATTAATACAAAATCGATTTATAGGAACTCTAACTACAAGGCTAACCCCGTTTGCCAAAAATGAAATTGTACAAGACTAGTCCTATTTGGTAAGTTAGCATTCTAGCTCATTTTCGCATTAACATTCACACTACGCAATTCATGACAAGCAGATGCGAAGTCTCCAATTGGGCTCAATTAATTAAATCTTAGAAATTATAACTTGAAACTAAATCCAGGTCCACTAGAATTTATGGAGCACAGGCACTATCAGAAGCAATTTTGCATCCAATTTTGCCCAGGAAATCTTATTTATGCCATATGGCATCTGAATTTAATATAGAAAGTCATAAAGGAGTGAAACCTACTTTATAAAAGTTTAGTTTTTGATAGAGACCGATAATGTCATTTTAAACTTTACAGTTTATCATATTTAAGACCTGGTCATTATTGTTGTTATACGGATATATGAATTCCATTTAGGCTTTTCCCTTATTTTATGGTAGTTTTTTTCTTCTATGTACTTAACACTTTCAACATGTTTGTGACGACTGAAGGGTTGGGTTTTATTAGCACTTATATTCAGAATACTGATACTTGCACATGGTTTACTCTTCCATCGGTTCTTATAAATAACATCTTGACTACTGTAACTTCTTTTCTTAATGGTCGATTAATCCATGCTCGAATTTGAGAGATAAATTATGTGAACGTATTACTCTTCGGGGAAAAAAATTGGATGCAATTCTCATATTTAAAATCAAATATATTTCTACTATCTTGGAATACGCTGATTGTATGATATTTTTGAAATCATTGATAAAAATTAAGAAGTCATATTTCAGTATGAGTAGATTTTATGCCCCTTCATTTGGATTTTATTTGGAACAGGTTGACATTGAACTGCCAGAAGATTTACCCTTAAAAGAAGCTCACACTATTGGAGAGAGCCTGCAGATAAAGCTCGAGAAACTCCCAGAAGTCGAGCGAGCATTTGTTCATTTAGACTTCGAATGTGATCATAAACCAGAGCACTCAGTTCTCGTCAAACTGCCCAACAATCAGCCTTAAGAAGCACATTTCAAAGGTCTAGGTATAAAATTTGCCAACCTCTGTTGTAGAGTCTGTAGTAGTAATTTCTTAGAACAAAACTTAAATCAGTAGAGAAGGATCCAGCTGTTATGTATGAAAGCTGATACGGCAACCATTATGTTGGCAATTTTCCTTTTCAATTAAATTGTTATTTAGTTCAGAAGACTTCTTGTATGGACAAAACAAGCTCAGAAAACAATTTTGCTAATTTCACAACAAAACCACATTTATTTATTTCTATTCTGTTTAAAGCGTGACAGAATAATGAGATTTAAATACATCAAGTGTGCGTCTTTCAAGCTCCCACAGGATATTGGAAGACAGATAGATAAGTAATTTTGATACATAAATTTATAGTTACAGTTCATACTGTAATCAACAGGGAACATATCCATTCAAGGGGAAAAGAAAAATCATACAATCAATGAATTTCCTAATGCTAAATGACCTAAGCAGTAGCTGGTAAGAAAGCTCTTCCAGGCGCACGATTTGCCAAAGGTCCGTGACACCCAAGAACCTGAAAAGGACAAAAACGAAGAGTCAATCCACTGATCCTAAAGAGAGCCAAATCAAAATCTCCAAGTTCCCTTGTAAGTAAGGGATTCATTCAAGAATAGTGAAACATATTGCAAGAAGTTCTTTTCAAAACCAAATATCAGTCTAAGGACAAACCTTAGCATTGACCCCATCCGGCACAATTCTGTTCTCAGACTTCAACTTCAAATACTCGCTTCGACTTAGCTTTGTAAATCCCCTGAAAATTGAAAGACAAATACTAAATAAACGGGCATTACCACTAAATTAACCATATACAAGCTGAAAAAAAGAGTTAAATTCAAGGTGGTTAACCATTCTTAATGCTTTTAATATTTAAAATATATAAAATTTGATTTTAGTATTTTAAAGAAATGATTACTTTTTTATTTCAAAATATAATTCTCATCGTCATTAAATAATGTCGAATATATTTAGACACATCATCTTAAGTATCATTCTAAGATAACAATACACATCATGTCATCAATAAACAATAACAAACTATTTTAAGAAATTAAATTTAAAGGGCTAAAATGCTAAGAATGTAATCTCTACGTACTATCCATGTAAAAAAAATAAACTTCCCTCAATGAATTAAAAATCATGTATGCCTTTTAAGTTTGAAGACATTTTAGAAGCAGTATTAATCGATTTCGCAAATACCAGTTTTAAGAATTAGTCTGCCACCACGTTTTTGGCCGCAACTGTTAAAATTTTCCAAATTATTTAACCACCACACTATATTCTTAATATACCAATTTTCTCAACGATTTTGTAGGCGTGTTTATTAATTAGGATCAATCCAACCAATGTTTGAGAATCCAAAACTAATATGTGAATATACGAAAGCAAACTAACTAACCACTTTCTGCTGACAATGATCTTCTGACGGCCAGGGAACTTGAACTTGGCGCGGCGAAGAGCCTCCTGAGCGTGCTGACCATTCCCATCCTTACACCGAACGGAGAGCAGCACCTGTCCAATACTCACTCTCGCGCACGTCCCCTGCGGCTTCCCAAACGCCCCCCTCATCCCGGTCTGGAGCCTGTCCGCCCCGGCGCACGATAACATCTTGTTGATACGCAGCACGTGGAAAGGGTGCACCCTCACGCGCAGGTGGAACGCGTCCTTCCCCGCGAACTTTGCCATGTACTTGTTGCAGGCGATGCGCGCCGCCTCCAAGGCCTCGCTCGAGACGTTCTCCTTCTCCCAGGAGACGAGGTGAACGCAGAAGGGGAACTCGTCCACGCCTTTCTTCTTCATCCCCACATCGTATATTCGGATCTTCGGATCCGGAACACCGCGGCAGAACCGCGACTTCGGATACGGCTTGTTCTTTATCTGACGGTAACACCGCGCCGGTCCTGAACCACACCAGACACTCACCGTTAAAAGAAATTGGTAACAAAACTCCACATGCTCCTTCCATCATTAACTATAGCATCGTATTCGATCATATCATATCGTTCATTTGAATAATAATTTATACTAACCAACTCTGTGCAAGTTTTAATAAACCGCGTAAAATCATTAAATTCTACACACCTACGACATTTGAATTTTTCTTTACTTTAAAATCAATTCATACATTTAATTGTTATATAAGTTAAAGTAAAATTGATGGAAAACTACTTTAATTAACTAATCGCTTGATGCTATACTTCAAAAATTTCTTCGTCCTGTTAGTTTCTGATGATATATTACTGTCACCGAACAGAGGTATATATAAGGACTAAATGAGAGAAAATTTACTCAATCAAAACAGTTTTCAAAGGATAAGGATTCTATGCTATCAAATATAGCGAGTAAATCCTCAATAAAATTATCTAAATATGACCTAAGTAACTACTTCTGCTTGATTTTTACACTTATTCAATAAAAATATGCTTGGTGTAATACACACATGCAGCAAATTTAACATTCAGGATCACAAACTGAGGAGGAATTGAGAGAAATAAAAGAGAGAGATTGGTGTAGCTTACTCCTTCCCATTGTGCTTGTGTTGATGAATTAGTAAAAGACTTGAAGAGGAAGGTGGAGAAGGTGGTCGTCCTTTTATAGTATTCGGAGGCGCACGCGGTCTGTGTTGGTGTGCGTATGAGCGTTCGTCATGTTTTCTGGAGTGGGCCATTTGGAGTGTCGGCCCAGAATGTTCGAGAAGATGTTAGCTTGTTGGACCGGCTGGTTTGAGGCCCAATAATACCTCACCACCGACCGTGGCCCGTTCAAACAGTTAATTTGATTTGGATAAGATTTTTAATTTCCACCGACTTAAAATGATTTCATAAAAAAAATAAAAAAATAAAAAGGTCAACCGAGTTCTCCCTTTTACCCTTTAGGGATGGAAACTCTTTACACGTTCTTTCAAATGTGTTATTACTCATTAATTATATAGGTTTTAAATAAGGTTGATTTTTTATTGTTTTTGCTATTATGTTGTAACGTTTCGTTTATAAAGTGTTGTTAGACATTTTTAATCAGAGATTTGTTGAATAAATAATGTATTTCTAGCCTGCTTATTTTAACCTATTTTATATAAAATGTTATTTTTATTTTTTAAGTTCTTGAAAAATCAAATTTTTATTATTCTGAAATTATTGAATAGTTTCCAAAAAATGTAACTATAATGAATTTCTATAAACATTATCAAGTTTCTTGTACGTGATATTTTAAAAATAAAATATAATAAATGAATGCATAATAAATAATGGATGAAGATACAAATTCTAATATAGACATATTAAAATCCCTTATCCTTTCTCAATACATAATAATGAACAAAAAGAAAAAAAAATATTTTATAAAGTATTCATAAAAGTCACTATTTATAAAATATATTTGTCGAATCAATCTAGGTGCTTGCTGTCAAAATTGAATTGAATTTGTTTTTCATCCTATAAAAGAAAAACAATACGATTTTTTTTATGTGTAATATAATTTTAAATAATTAAATTATTCTAAAAAATAAATCTCCTTTATTTATCTGAACAACATATTTCTTAATAAAATAATTCAAACTTTATATTAAAATAAATTACTCGTTACTCCTCAACACATTAAGTCACTTGCACAAAAATTAAACTCTTCTTTATGGCTCTTTCTTCATCGTATTTCCACTTATTTATTTTCGAAGTTCACAATAAATCTATCAAGAGAAAGGTAGAAATAACATTTGGACATAGAATTTAACTTATACACTCTATTACTGTAATTGAATAAATAACAAAACAAAAATTATACCATAAATAACCTTTAAAGTAATTTATGCCAAAGTAAAATTATTACATGATAAAATCTCTTCGCGATAGTGTATTATTATACTATTTACTTTCGAAGAATCCTTGTAATATTAGAAGTTTGACCACTCTCCAAAATAGAGTTACATTTAACTGTATACTTAGTAGAAAGATGAAAAATCAGGTTAGAGAAAATATTTTTTGATCAAATATATTTGATGTACTTTTTAAATAGCTGTGGAATTCTTTTTAATATTGAAAACAAATATCAACTTTCAAAATCATTCCAATTTATAGTATAAAATCTTTATAATCCAGAATCAATACAAGTTAAAGAAACTGATAATTAAAAAATAATAATTTACAAACATGGTTCAAGAGGGAAGCTACTCTTTTTTAGCCATTAGGATTCGACTAGACTATCATTGAAGGGGTTGAATATTTGCGCAAAATTGAAAGTTCAAACTTAGCCAAAACTACTTCACACAGAACTCAATTCCCCAGTACTTGAATAGCACTACATATAAACAACCAGTCAGCATATAGTGGTATACAAAATCCATGCTATTTACCAGCTAGAGCTCTATCAGGGCATTCATATTTGTACAAAGAAGAAAATTCAAAGGGTGAAAATGAAAGTAGTACCATATGGTCAAATTATTTAATGCACAACCTCATTTGAATCACCATGATTGCTGAAGATTTGTATAGTTTTATCTTGGCTTGATGCTTGGTATTACTCCACTAACAAGGTCACTACCTGAAACATCTCCTGATACAAAAGGAGTCTTCATAGCAGAAGCAGAGGATGAAGATGGTATATTGTGGCCGTCTGTTTTACCAGAATCACTGGACAAGAATTCAGCTCTCTTGGTATCTGATTCTGGCATTGTAGACCATATGTTTTCAAGCTCTCTAACCACTTCTGCCATTCTAGGCCGCGCCTCTGGCTCATCTTCGCAACACTTCAAGGCCAATTTCAGAAATTTTTCCACATGCTCAGATGGATAAGACCCCATGCGTCCATCGATAATTGAAAATATTACACCTGATTGGTACGCAATATTAACCTGAAAAGGATTCAGAAAAGTGAGTGTCAAGGTGAAGTTGGGGTATCCCCAAGCCAAAAGCTAGAGACTGGTCTCACCAGGTACTGAGATTAACTTAAAAGACTGAAAGAGTTAGAAAGGTAAATTTTCAAACACTCTATTGTTTGATATCTTAAGGCATAGGAAATGATTGAAGAAATATTTACATGACAAAAACAAAAGGGTTGACAGACATTACTTGAAAATTGTTTCATTTGATTCAACCTATTGTGAAATACTTAGTTATGCTGTCTACCCAAAATATTTGAATAATGGAATAATAGTTGGACATCACTAGGCAAAAAATGATCCAGGTAAAGATTTGATAACAAAAAACAGAAGCAGCATTGACGAGGAAACAGAAAGAACCAAAGAATTGACACAGACAACAAATGGATCTACATAAATCTGTAGAGAGGAAGGGGCTCTCTCTGTCTTTGTGTTGAGGTGAGATAATTCAATTACAAACAACACTCAAATTATATGAGGGCAAAATATATGATGCAGCAAAAAGAGATTTTGGACAATAACCGATGGACAAAACAAATTGCATAAATTGAACATTCCAGCTGTTGTCAATAGGGAAAACAGATCCTACAATAAGCAAATACCTCTCTAACAATATTTTTTCCGTGTGAGATAGGATGCATCCCAGTCAAAAGTTCCAGAAATACAACACCAAGACTATAAACATCACTCTTGTCAGTCAACTTGTGAGTTAAGAAGTACTCTGGATCAAGGTAACCCTGCATATTCAAAACAGTGAGAAAACTAGATCAAAACTCAATAGTAAATAAAAATCAACCTTCCAAAAACAATGCTGAGATACTATTTCTTTACTGAAGCTTAATTGGACTGAGACAACTGCACGGATGAAGAATGGTATAACCCATGTTGCTAAATTGGTCATCCTTATACCATCATTTAATCTCCAATCAATGTACGACTTTGTGCTATCAGAGCAAGCTCTGATACCATTGAAGTTTCAATACCTGTTCTTTTCTGAAAAGAAACACTCCTAACATTGACCATAACTAGGTCAGCCCTCTATAGTTTTCTCCTTACTCGTATCTTGGACAGAGGTTTAGAGACAATTTACAGGTAACAAAACAAGTTTTGGAATAAAGTTAAGTGCATTTTTATGTTAATGGCATAATTACAGAGTTGGCTTAGGTAACAAGTCCACACACAGAGGAGTGGCAAAAGAGAAAATGACAAGGATAGTAGAAGAAGGACATGTGGCTGCAAATCCTTACAGTCAGGAAAAGAGGTAAAGCATAAGGCCCAAAATAATCAACTCGAGGCTCAAGGATTATGTGTGGAGCTAGATAATATTATAACTTTTCTAGATGTTATTTCCTTTTGTTTCTTTCTATATGCTCCGTATACTACTACTCAACGTTAGTAGCCTTCGTTCCATGGTATTAATTCTGCTTGTTAATTAATAATTAATAATACAATACAGTACAGAGATAGTTGCTATGATATCATTGATCCGTTATTCCTATACCTGTTTATCCATTACAGCTTACACTAGGAATATTATTAATTTATTATACTAGTGCCTAATGTAGATTAGTAATGCAACAATATGATTTCTAATCTTGTATTTATTATACACGTGCACTATTTAGCAAAACCAAATCCAATCATGAAAGCCTTACCGGGGTCCCCTTTACCACCGTAGAAACATGACCAGGCACAACTCCTTCCATATCTGGAACTGGGGCAAGACGTGAAAGTCCAAAATCAGCCACTTTTGCAGAATACTTAGAGTCCAACAATATGTTGCTAGCCTTTACATCTCGGTGAAATATTGGAGGATCAGCTTCTGTGTGTAGATACATGAGACCTTTAGCTGCCCCTAGTGCGATCTTCAATCTCATGGCAAAAGTCAGAGGTTCTTTAGCTGTAACTGTAAACGATAAGCATACTCTTAAGAGAGACAACCTAGAAAGGAACTTAGACACACAATTCTATAAAACAAATTATCCACGTTATTGGGCTTAGAGACAAGGAAAATGTTCACAGCATCGGTGGCTACTCATTCATCAGATGCAATGAAACCACAATCTTAATAATATCAGAATATTAGAAAATAATAACATAATGTATACCAGAAAGGTGATCCCTCAATGTGCCCTTAGACATAAATTCATAAACGAGCATCTGCAAGCATGAAGCAACAAGCCAAATGGAAGGAATTCAATATAGTCAGAGAAAGAAAGAAGAATGGAAGGGAGTTTATAATGCCAAAACTTCCTGAAAGGACACGAAGAAAAAGAACAAGAACTAGGATGACGCATCCTCCCTAGGTTAGAAGCTAAAGAATGTTTACGTCATACATGAATATCAAATAAACCCGTGTTTCAAAATTGACTCTTCAAAATCCAAATTTCAAGAACAGCTGGATATGTGTTACGACCTGCATATAACCTTCATTTTGTTTAAAGTCGTTCTAGACAAGCTGTTAAGTGCTGGTTTCTTAATTTTTGTACAAATAACATCCTCTTGGAGTAAAAAGGTGGTAGAAATCTATGGGATTATTGGATACTAAAACTTCCACAAAGGAAATCGAGAATCAAGATAATCATTAAGATTACTAAAATAAAAAATTGTGTTAAATTTTATGAATTTGGATACTAAAGTTACCTGTTCACCTTCTTCATCACAGTATCCAAGCAGAGAAACAAGGTTGCGATGATGTAATCTTGATAGTAATGATATTTCTGTAAGGAACTCCTTCTCACCTTGCAGAGATCCCTCTTGTGCACGTTTTATTGCAACAACTGTGCCATCAGAAAGAGTCCCTTTATAAACCTTCCCATAGCCCCCCTGTCCAACTTGAGCAGAAATGCTGAAATTGTTTGTGGCAGAGGACAATTCTCCATAAGTAAAGGCCCTTACACCATCAATTTTTATAGAGATCTTAGATGCTGCAAACAAACGTAAGTCTATGTTAATAGACTTTATTAATAAAACCATTCATTATAACCAATCAGATATCGTTTGTAGCAGTACAACCACATATTTTTTTTTAATTCCATAGATAAAAGGTTCACACAGGAAGAAAAATGGATATGATTCCACCAAGAATGTTGAAGTTCTGATAGGAAAAACTTGAAAAAAATAGTAATTTTACACCTAGTGTAAACTATATCTTTAGATAGATGTTATAGATCTGAACTGCAGTTAAATTGTTTAATACATATTTTGAAAAACATTAAAAACAAGTATAGCCAACGTTGTGGTATTAGCACCTCCTTACTCATAAGTATCCAATTTACAAGCTAGGCTGATGTTTACAACTCATGATAACAAGAGAAAGCAAACTTCCTTTATTTATCAGAAATTTTCCAAATGAGCTGCACAGATACACAAGCATCTTTAATATTACAAGATTAACAAATGAGACTTCTAGCATGATGGTCTTGAGCTAGACATCTTGATTCTCCAAATGATTTTTCAACCTTGATTAGAGACAACGCAAAAACTCATACAACCATAGATAATTCAATAGCAGAAGCCTTATCTTTTTATTAATATGTCTTGTATCTTGTCCATGCGCTCCCTCCCCCAAAAAAAAGGTCTCTTTTCCCATACACTGGTTATGGGCTAGAGCTATCTTTGGTGTTCTATTCATAGCTGTTCACAAGGCAATTGTTATTTCTGAGTTCTGATTTGCAAAGACTATGAGCATTGCCACGTTCAACTTTTTCATGCTCCTTGTAGTATATAGGATTGAGTTAATGCTTCCTTACTAATAGTTGTATTTTCTCGCTTATGTATGAAATGCAATTTCTCTTAATAAAAACTAAGAAAGAAATCCAAGGACATTTATCAATGAATGCAAGGAACTATTTCAAGAAATCAATTTATTATGACATGTTGACAGAAGCCATCCCAAAGGTAAATATGAAAACAGCAGACTGTTTTAGATGACATTAGATTTCAGATATGAATAATAACATCAATACTTCTCATTGTGAAGAGGCAGAGCTCTTCAAGTTAAAAAGAAAAAATAGCAATACAGTTGCTAATTCATGTTACAGCAGAACTCACCATTACGTCGCTTGGAAACAGTATGATAACCTCTCATTTTGATTCTCAATATAAGAATGGTGACAATTGCAGATAATGTCACTGCACAGGCAATTGCTCCTACAATTATGCCAACCAGTGCACCTGTGCTTATTCCTGATTTTGAACTCTTGCCAATTTCTGCAACAATAATGAGCAGTATGAAGACAGTCCTGTGATAGTTAGCGAATATATTTGGAAGTATGGCTCATATTTTTCCAAACAAAATTAGAAAAAGTGGACATAATGTGTGTGATCATTTCCTTTTGACTCCTAATAGTCCAATGCCTAAAACAGAAAGATCGCGGGAAGCTGACTGAAGTTAGCAAAAATTATTGCATTAGGGTTTTGATTGAAAGTGACTTTATCTTCATCTTCATACATGGCTTGCTAGCTATTAATGAATATTAGGGTTTGGTTGTAAGAGTAATAGATTCACTAAGAAAACAAGGGGAAGCAGGGAAGGCAACTATTTAAAAGACAAGAATGTAAGGGTTTCTCAACTGGATTAGATAGATCCCTGATTTATTTCCTCCTTGTTGATTCCTCTGTAATTTCTCTACAATTTTATCTGCTGTTTTATTTCATTAATGGATAGATTAGGATAGCTATAAAGTAGTCATGTATTATTCAGTCAAATTTGATATGCTACTCAAGTTTTAGCTCTAAAACCAAAATTTCTAGTTATATGCTCCAAGAACTTTCACTTGCACTTTTCAACTCAAATTTTTCTTCAGTTCTTGTTTAGAGTTCAGATTCATGAAATCTTGTT
The DNA here is from genome assembly GCA_030347555.1 of Lablab purpureus. Classification (NCBI taxonomy): domain Eukaryota; kingdom Viridiplantae; phylum Streptophyta; class Magnoliopsida; order Fabales; family Fabaceae; genus Lablab; species Lablab purpureus. Next base: position 22,191,917 of record CM059259.1, read on the forward strand.
TGGTGGGAATGTGTTTCCCTCAGTAAATTGTGTCTAGCGAGAATTTTATTGGTTGATTCAATGAGAAGTATTATTTTAGTTGAGAATTTCAATTCAAAATGTACGTTAAAGGGAAGGAATTGTGGGGACATGAGCTCTCAAAAAAACCTAGAAGTGTAGGCTGGGTTGGGTTGATTTTAGACAAACCCATTACCCAACCCAATCAAAAAATCTCAATTTGACATTTTTTTATTAGATTCAATTCAAACCAACCCACCTAGATCAGGTTATATTGGGTTGGGTCAATTGGATTACAGTTTTTTATTTTTCTTTCTAAAGTTGGTAATTTCAAAAATATTTTTTGTTACATTTTTTAGAATACTTTTTTGTAGAAACAGACTATATGATTTAGTATTTGAAGAATTAAATAACTTAATATTTCAAAAATATATATTTAGTTGATAAAGTAACGGAGTAAATTGAATAATAGTAATATTGCAGAATTATTAATATTATTTATTAATTTTAGTCAAGTTGAGTTCAGTTGGATCTTGAGTTTAACATATAAAACCTGTCACCTAACCATAAGAAACTGGGTGAGAGTGGGTAGGGCAGGATTTGATTTGATTCAATTATAAAGAAAACCCAACCCAATCTATTTGGGTGGGATTAGGTTGTCGGGATTAGGTCGTCGGATTATCCAACCCAATGAATGCTCCTACAAAAGTAGGGGTGGCAAAACGGGCCAGCCCGGTCCGTTTAGGCCTGCCCCGCCATGAGCCCGCCAAAAACGGGGCGGGACGGGCCAGCCCGTCACAGTGATACGGGTCAAAATTTCTAACCCGTCCCGTCATAAGGCGGGCTGGCGGGTTGGCGGGCTGGCCCGCCTATATTTTTTGTTTTTCATTTTTTTGAAAAATCTATTTTTTGGATTTTTTATTTTATTTTTAGATCTTTGGTTTTAAATTGGACTTTTTTTTTTCTTTGCAACTATTTTGTTTGTATCCAATTTAAATGAATTTTTGTAATTACAATAATATATTAAAGATGTATATGGTGACATGGCATTTAAAAAGTGCAAGCTAAAAGACATAATGTTTATTACAAAAAAAATTGCAATCAGTGAGGTGTTGAAGGAACCCAAGGTATAGCTACTTTCCCAAATTTAAAGAGAATGAGTGAGAGTGAATGAGGTGTTATATTTTTTTCGCGAGCCAGCGGGCTGACCCGTCCCGCCCCGCCCCTGGCTTGGCGGGTTGGCGGGCTAGACGGACCGGACTGATGCGGGTTTAAAATGCTAGTCCGCCCTACCTATATGCTGGCGGGCTGGCGGGCCGGCCCGCCGGGCCCAACCCACTTTGCCACCCCTATACAAAAGACAACTTGAGACTTTGAAATAAGAAGACATATCTCCTATATGAGGAAAATCATCTCCCATAAATAGGAAGGGAAAAAAGGAAACAATAAAGATAGAAAACTTCCTAAAGAATATCTTGTCTGATTTTATTCATATTTACTCCCTTAAACTTGATCCTATCAGAATGGACAGATTCATCTACCAGATTCGACAGAACTTTAAAAACTTTTATCTTGTTTTTCATCTTTTGGTGTGTCCTATTGCATGGTATTTATAAAGTCAAACATGAAACCAGTAGTTTTGTGCTCTCTGGTCTATTTTCTTTTCAGAAAATCAAACACCCCCGTATAACAATTATATTGATAGAGATGAGACTCGAAGGGGTTTAGTGCACCTGCACTGTCTATTTCTTTATTCTCTCATATCTAATCTTGTATTCCATTGAGTCAGAATAAGAGACACAGATTCTTCTGTTGACACTATTTTTCTTTCCATAATATTCTGACCCATGTTCATCCAGCTAAAGAAAATATGATCACAATTTTATTGTTAAAAGTATGCATTAATCCTGAATCTATCAAAGCACTCTAGCAGATTCTAAGAAGTTTCCAAGACTCACCATCCTTGTAAGAACCCAAAAGATTGAAGCCAAGCAGTTCATAAGGCCCAAACAGATCACTATCAGGAATTAGCCATCCTGTGAACATGCCTGTGAGCCGTAGAAGCTCACTTCTATTGAAAGTATGATTACTAGCGTTATTAACATATCGAGGGAAAAACTTCAAGTCCATTCTCAGTCGAGGTCCTACTTGCCAGTAAAAAGCATATTCTAGCTGATCAGTGGATATTTGAACACCAGTAGTCATGTAAGTCTCAAATTCATTCAAATATGGAGTAAAGTCTGAAAATCCAGGACTTTTCAGCCGATAGGCAACAACCAATGGAAGCGCACAGAAACAATTAACAGAGTACTCGTTAGGAGGAGGGCATGCTTGAGGGGGACAAACACTGGAGTTTGTAGTGAATGAGCCATTTGTTACAGTAGCACCTTCAGATCCACAGAACTGAACAAAGGTTATGTTTGAGCATAGGGGATTCCCATCAAGCCTGAAATACATTGTTTTCAAATAATAACATGTGAAGCTATTAAAAAGGACGGGATGATGCTAAATGTTATATTCTTGACCTTTGGCATAGTGACTGTAATCTTTTGAACAGGCATAAGGAGAAAAAATATGAAAATTTCCAGTCTCCACTACAATGATTTAAGAACAAACTGACAATAATAGCAAATAAGTTTAGAATCGTACACAACTGTGACATTTGGAGGAAGATCAGTACTTCCTGATATGGCTGTAAGGCTATTATTTTGCAACTCCCTGCATGATCAGAAACCAATGCTCAGCAAACCAGAATGTACTGAGTAGCATCTACTAGGCATAAGGAAATACAGATGAACAAATGATATCCGCATAGTAAAATTCCCAAAATTACGGAATTTATCACTTCAGATCTTACAAGAGAAAGTTTTCTGTTCCATCCGAAGTCTTATTCAGCCAAATGGAGGAAGAAACACTGCCAGTCAATGAATTGTTTGCAAGTGACCTGCCCAATAAAATGATATTAGAAGAAAAAAAAACATTTTTTATAACATGATTAATTAAATAAGAAATATAAAAGTTTAATAATTCAATACAAAACATCTCACTAGTAATTCATATATGCTCTGTAAGTGAGATAAGGTGGGAGATAGTAGTAACTCTTGTTTGGCTTTTAGTATGTACTGTGTAATATATAGCTTGACGTAGAAGAAAAGAGGACAAAACAGAAAACAACTTACAACTTCTGAAGACGTGGAAGATCATCAAAGTAGGAGGGAATATTTCCAGTAAGGCGGTTGTTTGATAAATCACTGCATGTATCACAAGAGGTCAGAAACAAACAATATTATCATATTACCAATAAACATATGAGGAATATATTGACAAAATGACATATGGAATCCAAATAGTTAAATGTAAATTCAAACAGCAGATGAAATGATAGAGATTCTCACATGGTTGTGATATTTTCAGAAAGCTTATTGGGAGGAATCGATTCATTCAACTGGTTGAAACTGAGGTCACTGGAATTTACACAAATAATAGAGTAAACACAGTTACAAACTGCACTAGAATTTTTTTTTCCAGACATGTATATTAGAATCTTCATTTTTTTCAGGAAAAGTTATTTCTCGTATTACAGATAACTCAACTTACAGATAAAGAAGGTGAGGTATCCTGCTTAAATCAGGAATTGGTCCTCGCAAGCTGCAATTCCTAAGGCTCCTAATAATACCAAGAAACTATTAACAACATTTAGACAGTCAATCTTGACATCAAAGCCTTCATTATCTTGACCAAATTAAATTTTCTTCTTAGGTGAGAAATTTATTTAGCAGAGGATAGAAGAAATATATAGTTATTGAGTGTTCTCCTCCAATAGTGTTCAAGAGCTGAAACCATTCCAAACCTTAAAACCAATCTAAGAACCAAATATTGAGCAAACTCTTAACCGAAAAACTGAATTTATTAAGTTAAGTTTGCTTTTGGTTCTCAAGTTCAATAACCGAACCACAGACATGCTAAACTTGGTAGTTTTCACACTATACTCTTAAACATGAAATTATTTTGACTTGTGAATTTAGACTAAGTTGTGATTTATGATGAGATATGGTACTTTGAACAAGTTTTTCTAGGAATTCTATTATGTTCTGGAAAAAAGAAATTTTATTATGTATTTGATTTCTTATCTAATAAGTGTTGTCCATAAGGGAAAAGATAGCCACCATAGAAATTCATGCATTGGTACGCTTACCATATATTTAGTGCAATTTCATTTGGTTGCTGACCGAAAATAGTCTCAATTTTTTTTAAAAAGGAGACATAAACCAAAATATCTAAACCAATCCAAACAACGAAGATTGGATGGGTAAGAATGGATTTTATATTATTCTAAAACTGATACCAAAGGCTTTTTCTTTGTAAACTACAAAAATCCTTCCAAATAAAGACAAAAGAGAATACAACAGAAAAGAACTTTCCGGAACAGTGAGGACATCAGACATAAGATTAGCCACAGATCATCGTTGCTAGTGAATATTATATAATTATACAATACTCATTTGAGGGAAAGATCGTTAGGTCGTGTAACTTGTTGAGTCATAATACTCTATGTGCATAACGATAAATGGTGCTCTACCAAGTATTCAAATGTCTACATATGATTTACACAAGCATTTTTTCCATGTGCTTGCATATCATATCCAACAGTTCTCCTTTTTGCACGATTGTCACTCCCACTATAAGAAATCAATCATAAAGGTTATACTATCTCAAATTCGTACTTCACTGCTAAAATTTAAAATAAAGGCTCGGGCACCTCAGCTCCATTCCCTGAACTCCCACTAAAGAACATGGAATTACAGAATTCACTTACATCTTCAACAACTTTGACATGTTGGCATAAGTATCAGGAATACTATTTCCTCCAAAGTTATTGTTATCAAGTTGACTGCAAAAACAAGATAAGGAAACACTTTAAAAATCTAATTAAACAACAAGAAATACTTATTGAAACAGTCAACAATTGAAAAGTAGAAAACATCAGAAAGGATTAAAAAGTTCAACAGTGAAAACTGTAACAAATTTCAAATATTGATGCATCAAAATCTATGATAGATGACATAGCTGGCAAAGTAGCCAGCCCTGTTTTCCACTACTTGCCTAGCAATTTTACTTCTTACAAACGATTGATCAAGAAGTAAACCATCAAATAAAATTGAAAAAAAATCATTTCCCTGTTTGGTACAAGGTGTTCATATCAGATCCTTTTCCTTGTGTTTTCAGAAGTATTCTCAATTCTTCCTTTTTAAAGAATAAATAGGACTTTTTGTCCTATTCCTTGGTTGACTCCTAGTCCTGACTAGTAAGTAAGTATAGGCCTGTATGTCAGTAACTAGATCATCTGGTACATTTTTACTAAAATCAATACACATTCTGTTTTTATGAAATCTAATAAGATATCTCTTGAAACTAGTTGTGTTTTTTCATCCAAAAACAAAAAGGAATAAAATTATAAGTGCTTGCATATATATTACTTAAAGAATAAGAAACCTACATGATAAGTAAACTTGGCATCTTGTACAGCTCAATGGGGAGATATCCAGATAAGTTGTTATTGTCGAGAAGACTGCAGAAACAGAGATGCATCTTTGGAACATGATATAGACATGATAATTAAGAATTATAAAAACACATGAGAAAAATGTTAGTAGCCGCAGATGTCAATGATATCCAGTTACCAACTTACAGGTGAACAAGCTTTGGTAATCTGGAAAGCTCTGGTGGGATTTGCCCGCTGAGTGAGTTGTTGTTCATGTGACTGCTCCATTGGGGGAAGGGGGGTTAAACATTATTTTCCTTCTATTTTTTTGGTCATAATAACAAATGCTGAGAAATAAAAGAGTTAATGTAAAAATAGAAAAAGTGGTCATTCTTAAAGTACATTTTCATTGTCAAAAACTTACAAATGCTTTGTCTTGTTCAGATTTGCAAATGACGTAGGTATAGATCCTGATATATGGTTCTGATCGATTTGTATTCTATCCAGGTTTGGAAGATAGCCAATCTCCTCTGGTAGTTGACCTGTTAAATTATTTCCATTCAGAAGCCTGCAAAAAAAACATTCAATGAAAAACAATGCAGAAATTATGCAACTCTTGTTAAATTACTACTCCTTTATTTATACAACCATTAAATTTATCATTTTACCCTAAAGGAAAGAGTATCTAAATTCATTTCATTCATACTAACTCTGAATTCAAGCAATGACAAGTATGTTTTATGCATTAATGTGTCTAAAATGTAATAAAATAACTGACTTGTTCAATCAATTTGGTGACTAACATACATGCCTAAAGGACTCAACTTACAAAAGTTCCAAAGATTTGATATTGCCAACTTCCTTCGGAATACTGCCGCTTATGTTGTTCCACATAAAGTTCCTTTAGAATACAAAGAAAAACATGTATCAGAGGAAGAAGGTAACTAAAAGCAGAAAAGGGGAAAACAAACTCAAATGAGCGAAATCCACCACACAAGCAAAAGTGGCATCTGGCAAATGCTAAACTGAAAATTGTTCAGAATATTTGTCCTTTCAAACATCAGAGCAAGCATTGTCTTACAATCTTTTCATGTATGTTAATTTGCCAAGATCTGGTGCCAAGGTTCCAGACAGTTCCAAACTCAGTAATTGCCTACAGACAAGAACAAACAAACTTAATAGAGTAGAAAAGAAAAGAAAGCTCTCAATTCTCACACAGATTGATAGATCCGCATTATAAGTATTGAATTATTGATGTCAGAAATAAAAGGAAATTGATGACCGGTCAAGACATGTAAACTCATCAAAACATGCTGAAAAGATCATCATAAAGAAGTGTTCACTTGGGCCCACAGCTCTCATCCTGTTTAGGTGATTATACTGATTTCTAGTGTACATTGTATAAACTATAGAGTAGGCAGGTGTTTGACTCTCAATAATGACTGAATCAATTTGTAACATATGAAGCAGCGTGAGAGAGAATAACAACAGGAGGAACGCAAGCAACACTCTACACTCTCATGGCTTTTTTGGTGGATCCCACATCTAAATCAAGAAATAGACTCGTTAAATGAGAAGATGACCCACCAAAAATTTGCGATTTCCAAGGAGTTCTATTCAATAATAGAGAGAATCTCAGAGAGAGAGTGCCGCAAGCACTTTTCTACTAAAAGATGGACAAAGGAAATGGAAGCCTGAAAATGTTAATATCAGTTATGAAAAAGAAACGTGAGTAGAAAGAAAGAACTCATACAATTCTTCAACATGCAGATACCCATCCTCTTTTGTTTCATTGAAGCACAAAACTCCTTTCCACCTTGATGTACATGGGTCTCCACGATTCCAATTGCTCAAATTTCCATTAGGATCAGTCAAAATACTCTTAATGGCTCTCAATGCTTCAACTGCACATTAATTCAAATTCAATCATATCATCAAGAGAACAACAAAAACAGTACACATTATAAGCAACAATTCTCCGCTAGTACCCAGTTTTTTTCCTTTTATTGAAATAATGGGTTCTCTGTTCTCATTCTCAATTTTAAAAAAAATCCGGTATTATTGTTGTGAGGGACACATGCATATCATATTTTTAGATGTTACTTTCTTCGAGTGGACATATCGGAAAAATCAAGTGAATCTAATGAGTTATGAGCAACCCATAAAAAAGAGACCTAACGTCACTTCAACCCAACATCTTAAAACAATAAATTTATGGGTCTTTTTTAATATTGTTACCTTGTTCATCTCCATCTAATGTGAGACTCTCAACTCCACACTTGAATCCCTCACATCACATTTTATAGCAATTTCATGTGTGATCTTTCATATGATAGTTACACATAGGAACAAACTATTAATATGCTGGAAACTTTTATTAGTATATTACAAAAACTATTAATATGCTACCACTTCCACAAACACTTGTATACCATCCAAGAGAAGCTATCACGAACCAAGTATCTCAAAAGCTTAAGTTGCTAGGTGAAAGATACATAAATAAATGGCTTTTAATAGTACATCCCTAACACGCCCCCTACTAAGGGTCCTTTGAGATTAAAGAATGGTTAGCATACAAGTCCAGCTACCCTTTACTCAAATTCAACTTTTTAATTCTATAGAGGAATGGAGAAGACAAGAATAAAATTCTAAACTAAATAATTTAATCATAGAGACTCTTGTATCATGTCATGAACCAACTAGCCAAAAACATCAGTACATGCCTAATAGAAGCAAAGCAAACAAGGAATACCAAAAAGAAAACAAGAAAAAACATACCTTCAACAGGACTAGTGATGTTATTCTGCCCAGCAGCATGTAGCAAATAGCAGCAAAACCATAGGATGACAACAACTTCATGCTTGAAACTCTTTGAAAGATACATCCCAAGAATGCAAAAACACCAGAACTCTCAAATATCTATCATGAACGAAGCAGTGTACTTTTCTCTCCCTGATAACCACAAACCATGCTGTGAAAAATTGAGAGAGGAATCTCTACTTTTCATTGATATGTTGCATGAAATAAAGGATTCGTGTCGATTAGCCCCTTAGAGATTCATACAACTATGTTTCACATAAAAAGGCAATCAATACATATGTGTGCAGATATATTCAGCTGAAATCATACTGATAATATGGACTAGTATGACAACTATCTTTGATACCAATTAATATGGGTGTTATAATAATTCTAGGAAAGTCACACAATCGAGTAACTATAATTCACCCGAGTTAATACCTCGAGGGAAGTAACAGCAACTTAAGAACTGTTACTGATTATAAGTACTTAGGAACCCGCTAGCTATCACGGGGAAGAACCAAACACTTAATACTCTACCGAGCATCCCATTCTACACGAAATGAGACTTGTGCCCCCCCCCCCCCCTACTACCGAAGCCTTATCTTATACATGCATACAAGTTCAAAATCACAGCACCTATTAAACTAAAGCAAAACTCAATTCAGAAACAACCCTTTGAAACTAGAGAATAATACCTGAGACAAAGGAAACAAAATTGAAGCCAAAATGCAAAAAGACTCAAACTTTGAAACAAATATAAAAAAAAAGGCAAAAAGTAACAGATGGGGTGTGCGACTGGTTAAGTACCAAGTAGGTGAAGCAAGAAGGTGAAAGTGAAAGGGCGCCACAGAGTACGATGGTTCGTGGGTAATGTCTTGTCTGGGAGACCAGGTCGCCACAACAAGAAATGCAGCAGAAAATGTGGGGGTTGATGATGTGAAAAGGCCATGTTTTTCACAACCGTGGATTTGAACCAAATGCATTAAAAAAATGGTGAAAGAAAAAACAGATAAAGAAGCTCTGAAATGGGAGGGTGGGCGACTTTGACTTTTGGGATTCATGAAGGAGACATTCACTACACCCAAAATCAGCATGAAAATGCCTGTGGGAAGGGACAACTTCCAACTACCACCCTGAGAGAATGATTATTGTTGTTTAAAATATTACATCATTTATAAAGCGCAAAATAATATACAGTATTAATTAAACATAAAAAAAATAAATGTAAAATTTTTCTAACAATTATTGTGTTGTAGCAGTTTTCAACGAGCACCAAAACTAAAGTGTTATTACAAAGCTCTATATGATAGTGTCGGTTAATTAAGAAAGACTAAAAAATAATGCCAGAAAAATTAAGAAGCTAAAATTTATTCACCTTTTTTAAAAAGACTGAGAAGAGAGATAATATATATATATAGGTATATCTTTGTAATCTTGTCACATCTTATATAAATTTTAAGACAATTTCTTCCCTTAATTACATATCTAATCAAACAAAATTTTCATTTCTTAATTTATTTTATTAATATGCAAATTTCTGAAATTAATGTCAAATAAATCATCGATTTAATCTGTTTAAAATTGTAATAGTGTAAAACTAGTATTTGAAAATTATAAAATAATCATTAAAGCATAGATTATCAATAAATTTAGTTATGAAATTATAAATATTGTTCAAACTAGTTTGAAATTAAAAATACATTAAAATAATCTCTGGAATTAAAAATCATCCATTAGTTTGCCCACTTCAATGCTGGATGAGGATGATGTCTTCTAAACCACAATAATTAAATAACACATACATTAGTGTCACATAATACTCAAAACTTTGATAGAATAATATTTCATCTTTATCTTCCTATGTCTTTGTTTTTCCTCTCTCCAAAAATTGTTTATGTTCTTCTGTCCATTAATTTTTTACTAGTTTTTTTTGTTTGTCGGTTTATGATATGCAGGTTTCTTCCAACTGAATTTCTCGATGTGTAAATTACGAGATCAATGCAAAAAATAACAAAGAAATAAGGAAGCAAAAATTTGATTTTTTTTTATTCTAATGTTTTGACTATATTTGCTTTTTTGACGTGTCAATCACATATGTGTCTAATAAGTTTCTACTCAAACGTGTCAATTTTATAAAACATTAAATAACGTTAGTGAATATCAAAAGCACTAAATTGATTAATAATTTATAATTATTGTATTATTGTGTATATAAACGACTGTTTAATTAACAATTGTGATTTTAAAAAGCTGTATTAATTAATAATATAATATTATAGACTTTTTAATTATTTTTATAAGTTTTGAGGATCGATTTGCCTACAGTTTCTTAAATTAAATTGGTGATTCAGTCCCATTATAGCTAACATTGGAGGACTATGTAGAATATCAACAAAACATTTTTTTTATCTATTTTAAATTTTTGAAGTTAAGAAAAATAAGAGAGTGAAAAATAGATTTGAATTTATATTCCTCGTACATAATATTTATTAATCAAATTAATACTCCCATGAAATATTAACAATTATATTTTATACATATTTGATCGGCATTTTAATATACGTAACATGTGTTATTGTTGATATAACACAACTTTTGTGGGAACCAAAAAAGAAAGAAAAAGTAAACGTGTAGAAGTCAATATAGTATAGTTGAAAATTGAAACTAAAAATTAATTTCATCGGTGTTATTTAAAAAAATGTATATATAAATACAATTTCAATGTGACGCACTAACTTTGTTATTCTTTAAAATTATTTTTAAAAATTCTTAGGGTTTGATGAAAGCATAATTAATCAGAACAGAAAGGTGTGGTCATCGACAGGAATCACTAAATAAACTTTCTAGATTCGAGGTTGAAAGTGTTCATATTGTTTCACACTTTCGATCACGACCTAATCCTATGAAATAGATGGATTACTTAGTCTAAGAAGAAAATAATGTCAAATAGGTTAACCAATAGTGGAAGATTACGCAAATCTAAAATTAATCTACTACTTGTGTTGAAAGCAACCATAAGTAATTACTATACCAAATTAATAGCAATTAAGTTGGATTAGTCTTCTTTTTTTTTAATCTTACTTTTTGGTGAAATTTGAACCTTTGTCAAACATGTGCAATTGCAGAAAGAGAAATTATACCAAATGCCACTAATACTATTGACCTAATCAATCATGAGAAGTTTCAATGTATATTATTGTTTAAATTTTGTTTCATATGTGGCTAAAGTTAAGATTATCCCACTAATTAATAATATTATGGCCATAGTTAACTTTTTCTGGAAACTTTTTTTCTCGGTCTTCGATTGTGTGTAGTTGTGTTTGTTGTCTTGCTTATTTTAAATGGATTGCTTGTGAAGAAAATATGTAAAATAACACTACATGTTGTGGTACTATGAATTAGTGTAATCGATTTGTCTCAAGTTGTTGGGTAACTTTTCAAATTTTTTATTCATATAGCTTAATTTAAACTAATTTATGTGTAAATCCTAATACACATTATCACATGCACAACTTATATTTAATAATATAATTAAGTGATTTTTTTATGTTAAGGTATCATTTTATTATTAAATATTAAATGGGTTTCACTCATGATCTATTTAACTCTTAATTTTATAATGATTTTAAGTTTAGATACATTGCTATATTAGTTTACATAGTAGTATCTTGAGTTCATCCATTTGATTAAGGTGGGTTTTTGAAAAGTTGAGACGAATATTTTATTGAATTAATACTTTCTACAAAAAATTTATTACATATTTTTTATCTTTAACATGTAAAGTTGTTGATTTTAAAAGTTTAATGGAAACTATTGATGTATTATTTGATTGATGATGTGATAACTAACATAATACTAATACAATAATGTACATATAGATTGCTATTTAACATATCCATTTTTAATAAACTTAGCGTAGTTAAGTTAGATGTATTAGATTATAATATTATGAGTGCGTCATTAATAATTAATTGTCGTAGTTATTATTATTATGGTTTTGTACACTAACTTATCATGAATAGCAAGAGTCAGCACACAAAGTTTAGAACCCATGAATATGATACTTAAGTCAACTTGAAATATGAAATCAAGAAACCGAAATATATTATTTCTCACTCAAGCGAAATATTTTTTAAATGGTTATTATAATAATAATTAAACTGTCAATAATACATCAAAACAATTGTTACATAAGATTGCACGAAAAATTATCTAAATATATTTTTTTATGAGTAAAGTATGTTTAATTCGTTGCACTACTACAGATCAAATAAGACAAATAATTGGGTGTACTCAAAATAGATTTAAACTTTAAAATGTGGCTTTTAAAGTGAAGATAATTATTTTATTAAATTTTTTAGTGGCTAAGCGTGTGGGTCTTGTTCTCAATTTCTGAACCTATATCTATCTGTTCAGATAAAATGGAGAAAATGGGTGATAAAAGATTATCCTTTATTTGAAATAACGAAGAGAAAAAAATTAATTTTAAGAAAACATAATTTATTTTTTATTTTTTCTTATTTGCATGTACTTTTATATATATATATATATATATTCGTTAAACTATTTGTAAATATTATGTTTTTTTTAATTAAATTATGAATTTTTTTCGTCTTTGTATTTTATAAATAAATATAAATTAGTATTAATAATAAATAAAAATATTTTTAAAAAATAATAAAAGAAATAGTGAAAGAAATAAAAAAACTTAATAATAAAGTAAAAAATTGTAAAAAAATAAAAATAAAAAGATAAAAAAAAATTATATCGTTTATCTAAATTTATAAAAATAAAAACGAAATAGATTTAAAATTTATTTCATAAATTAAACATAATTTTAATAAATAATTTAAAAATTAAAAATATATTAAAAAATTATATATAATATATATACTCCAATCTGGATAATGTTTTTATACAGTATTAATGTGTGCGTAAATCATTTAAAAATAAAAGAATATACTTCACAAGAAAAATAATAATAAATTAAAAAAGTGAATTATATATTTTGCACGTATTCACTCACATTTTCTAATTAACAATTTGAATTCCACTTAAAAAAAAAAAGAGCATTTGCTTTATACAATGCTCAATTAAAAACATTGATAAATGCTGATCCCAACTACTACTGAAGCAGGGTTTGGAGCTTTAATGATATATCAGTACCTATACCTTTCAAAAGGGAAAACGTTTTCATCACATCACATGGAGGTGTAACAAATACTTCTCTTCTAGTTTGACTCAAGTTGATAAATATCCAATCTTTCAACTCACAAATATCCCACTCCTACATCAATTTAGGTTTCTACTTTATTATCCAACTGCTGCTACAAAAAATTTTGGGTGATGTGAATTGAGATTAGAGAAAGGTGTTTGGGTATTCTTTAAGTAATTCATAAGATAAGATGACTGATTATGGACGTGTATTTTTAATTCAAATCTTATATGTAAATTTTCTTTACTTTCAACAAAAATAACTCATAAATTTCATTGATTATTGTTCATTAATAAGTCGTTTTATTTTATTTTTATCTAAAAAGTTAGTTATATTAGTTCTTATTTTGATATTTTATTTCTAGGATTTCACTTTTCAGTTATTTTTATTTTTTAATATCTATTTTTGTCTTCTTTATGACATATCTCTTTTTTTATATTGTGGCATTTTCTTATTTTTTATTGTTTCTTCTCAACCTTATTCTCTATCATTTGTTGATGTTCCTCTCCTTTTTTTTAAAAAACATTTTGACATCCCTTCGTGAACTTGTGTGAATCATAAAATGACTGTTAAAATCTTATGTGGTTTCGTATAATTTAAGGTTTAATAAACTTTAGAAACAAGAACATGACACTTATTTTATAACACAGTGAGAAGATAAAAAGAAATTGAAAAAAGAGTTGGTTGATTATTTTCCTTTAATGTTTAATGAACTTTGTAGTTTTATGTAAACTTGTCTATTTAGATGTTTGGTTGAATGTTAATTAAATTTAGACTTGATTTCTTATACACTTACATGTATTTAAAGATTGTATTTTCAATTATTTTAAGCAATTAATTTAAGAGTGTGGGTTGTCCTGTATAGCTAGTATATATTGTAGTGTTGGTGCTTTTATAAAAATTAAGATTGTCAGACTTGAGTTTTAATAAAGATAAATTTTAAATCGATAGAGAATACAAAATCTATAAATATAAATATAGTACACACATTTATTTTTTATAAGATTTTATCTTTCTAAAACTTATTTGTTTTCTTAATTATTTATAAGTTTAGAAAATAATCAAGACATTATTTACTGTCAAATAATGAAGTAGTAACTTGAGAACGAAACTGAGCCAATAAAAATTGTGATTCTATTATTTTTCTTGTCCTCTTTTGAGTGTTTTATAAAGGAGAGATTTTATTAGTGTCAGGTTTGATATTTAGATATTTATGAGTCATTGGATAGGATTTCTAAAAGTGGCAAAAAGGAAAGTTTTACTTATAATACACTTCCTAGTGTTAGCATCTAATTAATTATATCATTGTTTAGATGTGCAAAGAATGTGATAAATAAGTGGATAGGTATACTTTTAATGTATATGATTTCTTCGAGAATGAAAACTAATTTTAAATTGGAATAACCTAATTTAACAATGATGCAATATAGTTATATATACAATCGTAATTTAACTATAACAATCATATATAAAACATGAAATGTTATGACTATGAACAAATATTGTTTAATGAGTAAATTATCGCTCAACAATATTTAATTGATAAGTAATACTCAATGTTATTCAAATGTCAATATTGATACTCAAGTGATTAAGTATATTATTCAAGCTATGATACGATGTTTGAGTAAATATCGAATATTTTTTTCTCTTTTAAAACACTCAATGTTTAAGTGATCAAATGATTGTTCAAATATTAAAGAAGTGATAAGAAATTGTGTTTTTGAAATTTATTAAATTATACAAATATTTTTGTTCAAATAAATGTGTGATATTTGAAAAATAAGAGAGAATAATATTTGTCAAACAACAAAAGAACATTTGAGCGGAAAAATTAGATCAATTTTTTCTCTTACAGAGATTTGGTGTTACTTAATTTTTTTTAAAAATAATTATAAGTCAAAGTTATGATATATATATATATATATATAATATAAGTGAAATTAATAATTCAAAATTTAATTAAAACATTAAACTCGAACTTAAATTTGTTATGTAACTTTTTGTAATGTTTTTTATACCTAAACAATATTAATCTATGATAAAAAAATTAAAAAATTCAAAGTAATCCATGCTCATAGTTTAAAGACGGTTATATTTAATCGAAGAGGTTGATGTTAACTTGTTTATGGATTCAATATAATTTGTGTGAATTAAAAAAATTAAAAACAAATTTGAGTTTTTAAAACAAGTTACAAACTCATTAAAATCTTATTTTTATAGACTTCTTCTAAATTTGACTATGACAAAACAATCATAGAACAGACTAATTTAATTCATGCTTTAAATTAAAGTTTAAATTCCATATTTTATCATTATATTTTAGAAGAGTTAGTTTACTCACCTCTACTAAAATTAAATAAAGAAATAAATTAATAATTTGTTTGGACAGATTTTGCACGAACACTTTAAAAGAAAAAATTAAGAAATTTTTTAAATAAATTTCTCTAAAAAGTTGAAACTAATTTTATAAAAATCTTCACAAACAACTTCTTATATTTTTATTTTAAACTTTTGGTGACTTATGAAAAAACTTTGATAAATATACAACTACTTCTAAAAACTTATAATTACATTTACAATTTTTGTTTTGTTTTTCAAAGCGAGATAAAATAAAGTTTAAAGTTAATTTAAAAAAAATCACAGGGTTTTATTAAACAAATGTTGTTTTCAAATTGAAGTTGAGAAATTAAAATTTGGAAACTTACCATCAGTCTAAACATTAATCTGTTGACCTCTTTATTATAGATAGTAATTTAAAAAGAAATGAAGCATGAATACTATACAAATAATTGAGAATAACATTATTAAGAATATATACATAGACCCACATATTAATAGACATTTATATGGTGCACAAACAAAATTATAATTGGAGATTCTAGCCATTACTTCATCCAAAAAAAAATATTGTTTGTTATATGTTGTCATCACACAATAAATCTATTCATAGCCGGCTCATCCATCAAATCAAAATTCCCCAAATGAATATTCAATTAAAAGCTACCAAGATAAAAAAATGTATATATATATATATATCCAATTCAAAGCATGAATTAATGGTCTTTATTATCTACTAATGGAAATACATGCTTGTGTCCACTTTTTTTAATAATGATAAATAAAAACTGATAAAAAAATATAAATTTTTGAAATAATTTTTTATGTGATTAGTTAATTAAATTTAAAAATAAATTATTGAGTTTAGAATTTTTTTAATTTAAATTTAATTTTAAAAAAGTAATTAATTGAATTTAAAAATTATAATTCTAAAATTTAAAGGATAAAATAATAATTAAAACAAATTACTTTTATTAATTATATTTGTAAAGGTAAAAAAATTACTACTAAAATTTTTTATATTTCATAATAATTTTTTTTCAAATTTATAAAAAAATAATTTAAAAACATTCTCATTGAATATAAGAAATTTTAGTATATATACATTAAAATTACAGTTAAAAAAAAATCTTATATAATAATATATAAAAAGACTTTTTTACTTTACTTTTAATGATATATAAGATAAAATAAATATTCAAATATTTTTTAACCGGTTAAAAAATAAAAAGATATCATTACTTAGTACTTTTATATAATCACTGTTATTAAATTATATATTTTAAAATATATATAGACATAAATTACGTTTTATTTTTCTGGCTACTGCAGAAGAATGAGAAATAATTTAAAATTATTACATTTGCAAATTTTGTGGTTCCCCAGTGGGTTACAAGTCACAATTAAACTGATGGCACAGTTTGAATTTAACGACAAAATAAAGTGCTTTTTAAATGTCTTTCCTTCATATGATTCTGTTATATACTTTATTATTCATATTTCTCACACTCCATATACTGGTCCCTACCAACCCTCACCATTCAAATGCTTACTGTCATAATTTTTTTCAAATTATACTAAAATAATCTCTTAATCCATAATTAAGAACTCTTTTATTATGATCTTTGCTTCATTTCTTTCAATAAATATTATTTTATGTAAAAATATTAAATACATTACCAATACTTAATAGATAAAATTATTCTGTCATCTATTTTTTTTTTATCTTGTAAGATTCTTATATACATATGAATAAGAATAATTCTTTATTTATAATCTATAATAATATACCATAAGAATTTCCTAGCTTGTTTTTCATGCGTAAGAGTTTCACTCAACTTTTATTTTTTAATATATTATGCATTGAACAAATAAAAAAGATAAATTAAAATGTATTTTAAAAAAATCATTTCTATAACTTTTTAATTACAGTATTTAGCAATAATTTGTATTGTATTTTTTAAATTTTATAAAATAAAAAGGTACTGTAGTTTTGCTTATTTTAATAAAACAATTATGAAATTTTTATTTTATCTTTTTTCATTTTATATCAGAATAAAAGTTAAGTAAAAGTGACAATATAATTAGTCAACAAATAATGAATATTGTTTAAACTCTCAAAAAAACAATGTGAAAATATTTTTTTTAAAGTATTGTCAACTAAATTATATTGACTACATGTCATAATAAAGAGATGAATATGTTGCTTTCCTTTTCTGATGCCGTCATAAGGAAAGAAAAAAATAAGAGAATAACACGACTAAGAAATCGAGAGAAAATTTGTGGATGGGCTTCGCTGGTGTCATGGCCCAATAAAAGCCCAGCTAGCATTCGTCAATGTAAATGGAGTATTATTTTAAGATTTGTAGATTTGATTTGATTGACCCAAAAAAATAAAATAACATGATTTTGAATAATTTAATTTGTATAAATTTGAATCAATCTAATTTGTACGAATTTGAATTCATTTTTAATGAATATAATTTGTATAAATTTTGTTTTAGTAAAAAGTTACACTTAAATCACCTTTTAGTTGCCAAATTACAATATATATATATATATATGGTGAGATGAAAGTCAAAGAATTCAAATGTGTTTACCGTAGTAAGAAGCTTCTTAATTTATAGAATGAAAAACCCTTAAGATAAAAAAAATAACCTATAATGTCTTTTCATCAACACTTAAAACACGATAAAACCAATTTCAAAACTTTCAAGAAAACCAATAATATTTAACTAAAATAAATACAAATTATAAAGAAACATAATTATAATGGAAAATGGAAAATACGATTCAACACTAAAAAAGTTTATTATAAATTTATTAAACTTTAACCGAATTTCAGGATAACCATTGATAAAAATGTTCCCTTCAATTATTTAATTTAGTTACATAGTAGATTACATAAAATTTCTGAGCATAACATGTATTTTAATGTACATCTTATTGTTAAAACGATTCAACTCACGCATTTAAATTATTTTTTACTTAATTTTTTATCAAAATTAATTTTATGAAACTTTAAAACAAAGTCACTATAAACTAAAGTGAGTTAATGGAATAATCGTATCAAAGTGAATTCGGGTTCGAAAGTTACATTTTGAATTTGAGTTGTGCAGATAAAAAAAAATTATATAATTAAGAAGAATACTTAATTGATTATGAAAGTTAATTGTTGACAAAAACTAATAAATATTTGGCATAAACGAGATGATATTTTAAAATGGGTGATTAATATAGAATGATTTATTTTTATTTTAATATCTTTATTATTTTCATCTCAAAAATAAAAGATTAAAATAAAAAATATGAAAGAAAATATAATTTATAAGTCAATTCACTGTATATAACTCAGAAGAAAAACCCGAATTGATTTATGCCATTTTCTAGAGATAATTTTTTTTTCTATTTTTTTTATCAAGATGGGCCAACATTGCATAGCTGTTAGATTTGGATAGTGAGGGCCACATAGTTTTCCATCCTCTCGCTATCCATTCATATAAATGGTGGGCTTCAAAATTAATAATGGGCCTAACACGCTGCCAATGAACGAAGACATGTTTGCACTTGCGGAACACCACAAAAAATGCACTTGCGGAAGTTTATATGAGAATTAATTTTTTATATTGTCCACACACATTTCATAATTGAAATTTTATGATTAAAAAATTATATGCATTCATGTTTCAGTCACATTCAACAATCTAAAATTATTTATATTCTAATTAAATTTAGCACAAATTAAAACAAAAGAAGCTAGGGAGATAGGAACAAATTCTGTTTTGGAATCATGTTTGCTTGTGTGGAAATTAATATCAGTCCATTTTTATTTAATACCTTTTACTTTAATATTTTTAACTAGTACAACAAATTCAAGGGAAATTTTTATTCATAAAAATTAATTTCAATAATTATTTTTTCTCTAGTATTAAAATATTGTTTTCTCAAACATTATAATTTAGTCTATTTTTTAAAAATACGAATTAATTGTAACTTTTTCCAATTAAAATGATAATTCGTAAAATTAATTATTTAAGTAAAAGTTCAAAATTTATAATCGATCTTTACTTCTTTTTTTTTAATATGAATTTTTTTATGTTATTTGAATTAAATAAATTTTATTCATATCATCAAATCCAACTCAATTTAAAATTTAATAACTTTTATTCTTATCTATTATCATGAGATTTGAACAATCTAAATTTAATGATATCTGTTTATATGGTTATGTGTTGTTGAATAAATTGAATAAATAGGTATACATGTGTTATAATTATTTTTTGAAATTCACTGAAAAGCTTTCAATAAATATTTTTTATGCATTTTTAGTTTTTGATTGAAGTTCTTTTTTTTTTTTATCTATTTTATTAAAATGGTGTGCAACATTCTCATTGCCCTTGCATATGTCATTTTCTTAATAACAGTTTCTCTTGTTAAACATTTTCACTCACTCCTTCGAATGTGTCTTCAACAATTTCAACACTCTTCGGACCTTCGTTTCCATGTTTCCTGGTGATGAGCCTGAAACAAAGAAAATGGGTTGTCTATTTCAAATCCATTCTTAAAAATAAAGATCTACAATGGCGAAAACAGTGTACATTATCGAAAGCAAGATTTCAGAAAGGCAAAAAAATTTAGTATTCGGAACATGAAATTGAGTGCAGGGTGTGACTCACAATTGTTTTGAAAACCCATGTTATCAAATATATTTTTTTAAGAAAAATCACTACTTATTATTTTCAAGATAAAAACACAGAAGATTAAATTTTTGTGTGTTGCAACTGTAATTTTATATTTTAATCATAAAAAAAATACTCTTATCATTAAAGAAGAACTTTTATTAATTTAGTTATAGATATGATGACCGAATGAATTTTTCATATTATCTCAATCCTTTTCAATTTTAATAGAGGAATTTTTATATTAATCGTATTATGTTTTCTTTGTGCTAATTTTTATTTTTTAAAAATAATTTAAGTTATATTTAGAATAATAAAAGATTTATATATCTATATTTATTATTTAATAAAAATGATTTTATACTTTACTAAAATAAGAATATGACAAAAAAAATTTATATATTAAATGTGTGATGATTTTTTTTAAGGATAAAAATTGAGAAAACCAAATTCATTTCCTTTTATTTACTGTCATCTTTAATAAAAAAATTATATTAATAATATTAATTAAGAGTCACATAAAAAAAATTAAATATAAAAAAATATTATAAAAATTTAAAGAAAAATAAGATTTTAAATAAGAATAATAAATCAACTAGTTTATATGGATATTATTTGAATTTGTCTTAATTTTGATAGAAAATCCTTACTAAATATAAATAAAGTAATTTAAAAAATTTATATTAATTTTTTTATAATTTTTAATTTTGTAATTTATTTTTAAAATATAATTTAATAATTTTTTATTTTTTTATAATTATATAACATTTATTTAATTATTATTTTATAATACTTTAATTTAATATTTTTATAATTATAATCTTTTTATTAATATTTGTTATTGATATAAAAAAATAAGATGTTCATCATTTTAACTTTAATAATTTATAATATTATATTTTTTATTATAATTTTTATATTTTAATAAAAAATTATTTAATTAATATTTAAAATAACATAAATATAATTATATCCATTATTTAATAATCATATCTTATAAAAAATAAAAATAAAACAAAATACTTCATATCTATTAAATATAAAACGATCAACTTGTTGTAATATCTAATTTCAAAGTCACTTAAATGATAATTAATTGCATATTAACAAATTCAGAAGTCTATAAGAAAAATCTTTATTATAATCAAAACTTCTATTTATTCACATTTCTTTTCAAACTATATATGACCGCGATTCAGAATAATAGAAGGTCGACTAATGAATATATCCATTATCTTAGATTATTTTTTTAATTTGTCACGTTACCAAAGAAGTGTTAAAGCTAATTACAGAATATTTAATTTCTTTAACTAATGTTGTCAATTAAGAAATCCAGCATGAAAAATAGAAAAACACATCAAATCAAACACACTAGAAAGGATTTTTTTTTCTTAAATGGAACAAAATTATACAATATCAATCTTATTACGTTTTCACATTTACAAAATTAAATTTATTTATGTTTTTAGTTTATGATATTTTAATATAATATGATTTTAGTCTTTTAAACTAATTTTTTTTTTTCAATTTTGAAAAAAGAAAAACTAACCGCTCAATTTGAGATTTTATTTTTTAAACACTAAAATAAATAAATAAATAAACTACTGATTTTAAAAATAAAAATTTTAGATACATACATTAAAAAAAAAAATACTCATTTTATTAAACAACCTTCTAAAAAAAACTTATTTTATATCTCGAGTTTAGAAACAATCATCAAAACATCTAGAAATCCTGTTACTCTTAAATAAAATAAATTAATCAAAAAATAAAATAAGAAAATATTAACTTAACTAGTAGACTCTTATTATTATGGTACCATATTATTATTATTATTATTATTATTATTATTATTATTATTATTATTATTATTATCCAAGACAATATTCATTTTTAAAATGATTTGGAAAGTTAGGATACACCTAAGATTAGTTTTTGTGTTTGAAAAAAAATATGAAATACATTCCAAGTTAGATTCGATCATATCTGACCTTGTAAAAATTGAAATATGAAACTTTAGATCATGTTCGGTTGTTTTGTAATATAACCACAATGTGGAAAATATGTTATTATTTAATGAATGTTACTTTTTTTTTTCTAGCAACATTAATGAGAGGTAAATCTATGTAAAAAAGAGAAATGTGTGTAATCATTTGGTGTCTATTAAAAGAAAAAATAAATACATTACAAAAAGAACATATTATAATAAGATGTTTTGTAAGGATTATAATATAAGATGATAGTTAAAAATAAATATTTATATTTTATTGATAGTGTTCATCTCAAGAAAAATATCTATTGAAATACTAGTATGAAAGAATAAATCAAACCGAGAATAATAAAACTACAAAATACCTTATTTAAAGTTTGGATGTATGAACTTTTTTGGATAATGTTTATCTTGTATTCTTTATAACGTGGTTTTAAGTTTGATTTAGTTATAAACAAATTTACACAAACATTTTTAATTTGTTATATATATAATTATTGGCTGATAAAAAAATATTTATCATTGTAGGTTATAGGAGGCTTTGGAGATTTTAGGATTTAATACACTACTTTACTTTATGAAAAAAAAAAAGTCTACCCAGAACTTTAATGAATATTCCATTTATTGAAATTTCATATCTCTTATTTTTTCCCATATATGTTCACTAATAAAATTTTAATTATAATTAAAATAAATATATCAATATTTTATTCATTTATATTTAATGTTATATTTTAAATTTTAAATTTTATTATATTTCAAATATAAAAAGGTTTCATATTTTTTTATTGTTAATATTGTTCTAAATATTTTCTTTTTTATGAAAAAAATTTAAATTTGATAAAATAATTTGATTATGTATAAATTAGATTTTTTTAAATAAGTAATTCCTAAAAATATTCTTAATTTGTTCTTTTATTATATTTTATACATTTTTAACTTTTTAAATTCAAATTTTTTTACTAATTTCATTTTGGTTAAAATTAAAAATAATTTGTATATAATTAAAATTAACTATAAATTATGAGAATTAAAAATTAATCACTCATAATTAAAATTTATATATTAATTATTAACATAAAAATTTATTTTATTATTATAAAAATTAAAAATTAATTACTTAAGACTAAAATTTATTGTTTTAAACATGATTTTATTAAATTTTAAAATTTTAAATTAAAAAAAATAAATTAAACCTGCTCGAATTTTTCTTATTTTTGTTCTAAAATCTATGCAGGAGGCACAAAATTTGGTATCCACATTTCTAAGTAAAAATCAGTACATAAGTTGCAAGTTGTGAAATTATGGACAGAAAAATGATTGAACTTTAAAATGATAATAATAATAATAATAATAATAATAATCTACGACAGTATCCTACATTATCTCAAACATAGCAGCCCCACCAAATGTGTACTTTCCTGTCATAATGTTTTAATACATTCTTTGGATATAAACCTGATTATATTGAAGTTATCATTCTTTGTATGTGTTTTCGCAATTATAGACAGATCTGAACCAATGAGACCATTTCAGAAGTCGCTTTTCAGAGTTTAACACCTTATCTCAATGCTTCAACCTAATTATTTTGTGTTCAAGACACTTGAATACGCGTATGTTATAAAGTAGCTACCAAGTGTCACTGTACACAGTTATGGTTATTTCAAAAGCAGGGCAAAGGTGTGGGTGGCCTCTGTCTGCATAATGAATGCGAGTTTGACTGGTAAAAGAGAGGGTTGGCTTTGGAGTTAAATTTGGGTCAGTGTCTGTGATTTTGTCCACAGAATGACCCCTCAACTTGGGCTGAGTGAGGACCAACCTATTTTCTTCCTAGTCTTTGCCACTGGTCCCCTTTGCAATCTGAATATGGGTTGTTTCCAACATCTGCAAATCATGTCAAACAGTAAAAAAATAAAGTAATTTTGTGTGTAAGTTTTACAGTGATTGGTAATCATTGATAACATTAGTGAAATCATCTGTTTCTATAATTGGTTATTTTTAATAACATTATTTCTCTTTTTATAGTTATTTGTTTTTATTCACAAAATTTAAATCAGAGAGAACTGACTAATTGGGTGTCTGATTTTTTAGATATTTTTTTGTTGATCTTTTAAATTTTGAGACAAAACTAAAACAAGGTGGTGTATTTTCATTTCACCATGTTTGGGATCATGAAAAGAATATATATTTATATATTGCAACCACAAACATGCAAAACAAACACAAACAAGTGCATAGATCTTAAAAGACCTCTATACATTGTGAAATGAAAGATATTTTTGGTACCAAAGCAATGTGTGGTGCATTAAGTTGGTCACAGAATGTGCTTAACTTAAGCATTTATTATAATATTGATTTGCTTTCTTATAAAAGAAAAGGAAAGGCAGATATTTTTTTATGCACCTGTGAGTTGTTTCTCGTGTACACCAAAAGTTGGAACCTATTTGACACCAAAATATCTTTGTGGACTACTGGGTTGCTTCTGTTAATTAATAGTGGAACGCTGTATAATTAACTGTGAACCCCTTGTATAACCTAACTTGTTTAGTTACACTCATGAAAAAAAAAACACATTTAACATTTTTAGCTCCCTTTCATATAATATAGTCTCTATTACCATTTTTTATTAAGATTTTTTTTTACAGTAAAACAAACACGAGAGAGATGTAATTCTTACGTGTTTTACTATATACTAAATTTTACTGTGTTGTGTAATTGTGTTTTCTACTTTTTTCTGTCATTTCAACAAGTAGAAGTATCTTTCCTGGGCAAACACCTGTGGAGGTTCCTGATACCCACGTAGCTCAAAATAGGGTAGAGATCATATTGTGAAGAGTCCTGATACCTTGATAAGGAGAACATTTTTACAACCCAATACTTTTATCAGTACTTTTTATTCAATAATTTAATTTTTATTTTAATAAAAAATTATTTAATATTTTATCAATAACTTTTGTCTGTTGTGGTTGTCAAAATAACTTTTTCCTATTGTGAAAAATGCTCTTGAACAGTGAATGAATGTTTGGGTTCACATCTGTCTAACAACACCTAGAGAATTCAAGAGATAGAAGACAGATGTAACATATTTATATAAAACAAATGGCCACACAAAAAATCCAATGAAAAAAAAGAAAAGAAAGTGTAAGGTTTAGTAAAATAAAGTTTATCTATTTCTCTTCTATTATTTTTAACCTTCCCCCTCTTTCATTTATACACCCCATTTTACATCAAACACTTTTTTGTCAATATCTTTTTCAATTCTATGAGTGATATGTTTTGATGATATTACGTTGCAGTTATTAGCAGCAGCCTATTAATTCTTAATTATTCTTCTATATTTTAAAGAAAAACCATTTGTCTCTAAGCTTATATACTTTATGATACATTTACTTTCACCAAATCAAGTAAGATTTAATAGTGCGAAAGTTGTCCATAAAAAATAATGTAAAAATTAAACATAGTCTATAAGTATTAAATACATCACTGGACTACTCTTTTTAGTCATTGCTTCATAAATGAGAGGATTTGTAGACTAATCTACTTTACTAATGATCACAATTTATTTATTTATAGTCAAATCTCTTTCATTTTTATAATTTTAAAAAACAATAAAAGCATATGTTTTCATATTTTATAGTGAAAGAGTACACTTTGAAATGATAAATTTATACAGCTTTTACGAAAATTCTAATTAAGACATTAGTTAAAAATTAACAGTATTTTTTTTAAAGAAGTGTTACAGATCAAAATTTTAATTTGAAGAGAAGTTACAAATAATTTTTATCAGCACTTTCAATGCATTAAATAATTTGTAAAATACTTAAATTAGTGTCTTCTTATAGTAATTTTGGAAAGTAACATCCATTTGCAATAATGCAAAGAGGTTGGACAACGTTCTCAATTGGTACTTTATATATATTGTAAAAACTATTAATAAAAGGAAACTACTTAATAATTAATATTTTAATATTTTAATTATATATTTTGAATTAAAAATAATAAGAAATTGTTATAGTATTTAAATAAGTGGTAAAATGGATGTTTTTGTGTTTAAAGACTGTAAAGTATTATTTAATAGTAATAATTTTTATAAAAAAATGGATAATAAAATAATTGATTGAAAAATGTTGAAAACGCTATAGAAATAATGTGGAATCGGGGACATTAAGTTGAGAGATGGATTAAGAAGTGGTGTTTGGAAGGCACTAATAAAGAATGAGCAGTGATAAGTGGTACAAGTATCTAACGTCTAAAAGTCAATGCATTTTTTTTAAAATTTTGAAAATAATATTTAAAGTGTAAGTAAGAGGTATGAGAAATTATTTTTCTATTACTATTAGGGGTAGCAAAACGGGTCAGTCCGTCTCGTTTAGGCCCGTCCCGCCATGAGCCCACAAAAAACGGGCCGGGTGAGTCTGTCACAGTGATACAGGTCAAAATTTCTAACCCGTCCCGTCATAAGGCGGGCTGACTCGCCTATATTTTTTGTTTTTCATTTTTTTTAA
The DNA here is from genome assembly GCA_030347555.1 of Lablab purpureus. Taxonomy (NCBI): domain Eukaryota; kingdom Viridiplantae; phylum Streptophyta; class Magnoliopsida; order Fabales; family Fabaceae; genus Lablab; species Lablab purpureus. The sequence goes on from CM059259.1 coordinate 22,218,927, forward strand.
AAATCTATTTTTTGGATTTTTTATTTTATTTTTGGATCTTTAGTTTTAAATTAAATTTTTTTCTTTACAACTATTTTGTTTGTGTCCAATTTAAATGAATTTTGTAGTTAATATATAAGTAAACCTTGCATAAGTTCTAAAATATTGTAGAAATAACATTTTAGTTGTGTAAAGAACCTGTTTTCTACATTAGTTAAAAACAATATATAAACTATAATTAATTTATAAAAAGTATTAACTACATGCAATTAAAAAACAAACTTGGTCCGAAAATGGTCTTGTGCTTTATCCGATAATCCCATGATTGTGGACGTAGATGTTATTTGTAACAACCCAAAAATGCATGAAAGAGAAAAGGAAATTTACATTAAGATTCATACAGTCATCCTTACGACAAGTATTTCAAATATGAAAATAGAACAAAAAGGGGATAGAACCCCACACATAAAGAAAAAAAACTAGAAGCCTATATTAATTAAAAAAAAAAGGCATTCCAAAGATAGAAAATTATTGCCTTGTGAGCCCAATTCACTGGGACTTACCATCACCTGCATCAGACTTGGAATTTGCTCACGTGTAGAACACGATCATGGCAGGATCCCAAGAGGATCAACATACAACAAAAACAAGGGTGAGCCAATTTATACAAAATAACACTTCAATCATGATTTAAAGAAAACAATTATTTACAATCAATCCTAACTAGGACTCACCAGAGAGCCTAGTATCTACAACCACATACACACAGACAGACGCCTTCCGGAAGACTGTGCAGAACTCGGACAAGTAGGGTTAACCACCTGATGAGGAACAGTGAGCCTCATGCCAATATTGATATCATATAAGGAATCATCTCAGTCAGAGTAGCACCGTCACAGGTATTGCACTCTGGCCGAAGCCTACTATCAATCCTGTGGGTACCTCCTTCAACTCCACACCACAAGTGACTGGTCTATGTGACTCAGATCACCTTAGGAGTCAGGATGCCCTATTCGGCTTTTCCTTAGTTCTTCACACACTAAGCTATCATACAAGCACACATAAGATAATTCCCATTTCACAACCAATTTCTAATTCATCAAGGTCTCATTGTATGTGTCTTAACTCATCAGGTCTTACTGCCTTATACTCATAAACATCAATCATTCATGATACATAAAATCCCAGGTATTCAATCTCACAAGAAAATACATGTTCAAGATATACAATTCCAATCATCAAAAAAATTCACATTAAAGAGATTTTGGACAGCAGTTCTTTGAAACTTGGACTTATCCAAAGTTTCATATACTTGTATCAGTTTAACCCAATTTCTAATCGCCAAGATTCACATTTGCAGTACAAGACTATATAATCCACACAATGACATTCCACAATAACATGTACTCAAGCACTAACTCATTCCAAACAGATAAACATAGTAATTCATCAATACTTTCTCATAAAACATAAACAATTATCATTACACAGGTTCACATGGATATAATTACCATCAACACCAGTAAAATCAAACAACAATTCTCCACTACACAGGTACTACCAAAACAGCAGAAATACCTAAATCTAATAATTATCCCAATTGGAATATCTTCACTTAAACATATCAAACTGACTAGAATTGACCAAAGCAAGACTCCCCTTACTTGAAATTAGGGAAAAGAGCTTCTCCCAAGCTCAAAACAACAAAGCCCCAAATTGTACGTGCGAGCACTCTGTTCCAACTACGCAAAAAAACCTAATTGTACAAAATTCTGCCCCAAAACGAAAATTAGACCCCTATACATGAATTTGGGTTGCAAAGGAACACAAAAGAGCTTCCAATTTCGAAATCCTACTCAGAAATGCAAAAAGTCCCAAATGCCCACCCCTTAAACCCTAAGTTACGAAAACTTACCGAAACGAGAAATTGTTCGGTTGAATGTCTCTGGCTCGTTCCAAGGAGTACAAAGGTCACTTCAGCTTGAGGAGAGGATGGGCGAAGCGGCGTTCTCGAAGAAGAAGATGGGAAATGAGGTTTCGAAGGAAGAAGTGGGAAGAGAGTTGGGGAAGAATAAGGAAGTCCGATATTTCTCTCTCCTCTCTCTTAAAAAAAAATAAAAATATTACATTATTTTTTATAGTTAATTATATTTATTATAAGAGTTGCAAAAGTTAATAATACCTAAAAAAATTAAAATTAGAGTTAGTTAATTTCATCTGAAGAAAAAGATTACTTTTGTTTCTTTTTCTTTTTTTAAATTTTCAAGATTAAAAGTATTTTATTATTATTGGTGATCTAATTGATGTTAATTCATAAATATTAAACCTGATTTTTTTTATAGTTAGAATATTATTAGATCAACTTTAATCCTTGAATTTAAAAGTTAAATGTATTTTATACCTAGAGTTGATCATATGGATGCTAAACGAGAAAAATAATATTACTCATGTTTTTGTTTCTTTTTTTTATAATTTTTTAAGATTAAATATATTTTATTTTCCTTACTTATAACACGAAGCACAAGTTGGTCTTAAAATCGATTTAATCGAAACTCTGTTAAATATGCCAGAAAACTGGTTTAGAGTGTTATTGGCACATTGTAGTTAATACTTTTTATAAATTAATTAAAATTTATATTTTTTTTAACTAATGTAGAAAAGAGGTTCTTTACACAACTAGAATGTTATTTCTACAATATTTTAGAACTTATGCAAGATTTACTTATATATTAACTGCAATCAGGTGTTGAAAGAACACTAGGTATAACTACTTTCTCAAATTTAAAGAGAATGAGTGAGAGTGAATGAGATATTGTATTTTTTTCGCGGGGCAGCGGGTTGGCCTGCTCCACCCCACATGTGACCTGACGGGTTGACGGGCTAGACGAGTCAGAGTAATACGGATTGACAAATTTAAAATACTAACCCGCCCCGTCTATATACTATCGGACTAACAGATCAACCCGCCGGCCCAACCCACTTTGTCACCACGTCTAATTACTATGGTAAATGGTTATTGTTACCTAACAGTTGTGGGAAGCTAGGTGGTGTGTGGGGTCAGGGGAAAACACTTTTTAATTTGGGGATAGAACATCTATTCCTTGAAGGCGATTGGAGGAAAAAGGAAGAACGTGGCTAGGTGGTATTGGGTGATCTAGGATCTTAATCCTGTAGGTTATGGTGGGACACAGAACATGGGAATGTTAGTACACGTGGCGGATCTTCCACCTAGTTATGCTTCTGAGGTCTTCGCTTACCCAACTCGCTGTCTCACGCTGTCTCAGCCACTCCCTCTTATCCACTCCCATACATTTCACGTCTCCTCATATACCCAATTCTGTCCTTTTGCTACTCACTCATTAGTAGATACACGTCTGCTTGCAACTTGCATGCAATGCAAGAACGACAAAACTTAAGGACAAAACTTTACATACAAATTACATCTTATTTCACATGACTATCATGAAAGCTTTAAAGCTCATCGCTTTTCGCCTGGTTTATGGAATAAAAATTAACATCACAAATATTTAAGAAGCTAATTATATTTTCCTGGTATAACTAATAATCCTATGCAGTCATTTTTTTTAATAATATCATAATCAACCATATTTACAATACTATATGGTAAAATTTTTAAAATTTAATTACATTATTAGAACTAATTTTTTAGTGCGAGATTTTAAAATCAAAATTTGTATTATTTTTTAATGGATCTTGTTATGTCACCAGTAAGGGAAGATTGACATTCATGCTAAATTTCAGTGGAGAGAATTCGTTTTCCTCTGTACCTGCCACTTAATGAACCCATCCATGAAGAAAAATTGGTAAGTAATAAGCATGAATTCAAGGGATATAAAGTGGGATAGGATCACGTAAACAAATCCAAAACAGTTGAAAAAGACAATTCTTAAGTAATGCATGCGGTTGTGACTGGTAGTAAACTAAAAGAACATACTCTCCCAAATATGCGTATGCATACAGATATGTATATGAGAAAATGAATGAAGATGTGGAAGAAACGATAGGATACGGAAGTGACTTTTTTATTTTAATGTCTACTTAGAGAAAAAGGTAGAACTCCTGTACATGCATGTAATTTAAGCCCGGCCACATCATTCTGCTGGTAGAAATAGAGCCAATGGGAACTTGTTGTCTGCGCTAATGCAAACAGATTAAAAAGGACAACACAGGTGAAAATGACTGGGAAAAAGGAAAGCCTCACAGAAAAGATAACAAAAGTAAGATATCGCATCCATTAACTTCACAAACTTGGACCACAAATCACAAACCCTCAAGTTCATACCATGAAGATTAAATCATAATAACAAGTCATCTCCAATAGTGTCCAAATTCCCTTTATAATAGCCCCCACCGTGCAACCCATTCCCAATCTCATCTCATCTCATCTATTCCATTCTTTTTGCCAATAGCTAGTTTCTGTCCAATTCCCTAAACCAACATAACCCACAGAAGTTCATGGCGACTCCCAATAATAGGCTCTCTCTCGCCATGGAGAGAACCGGGCAATGGTAAACTTACTCAACTAACCCCATTCTACATCCATGCACCATGCATGCATATGCATATGCTTACTATATAATATACTCTGTAATAAATCTCAATAATAACCAAGTTCTTGCCTCTGCTCTTTTCTGCAGGGTTTTCTCTCAAGACATACCAACTGATGTTATCGTTGAAGTTGGAGAAACCACTTTCTCTCTCCACAAAGTGAGTATATTCTGATTTAATGATTGTTATGTGGCTCTGGTTCTTGCGTGTTATTACTGAAAAGGGTTTTGAATATCTTTGGTGCAGTTCATGCTGGTGGCAAAGAGCAACTACATAAGAAAACTGATACAGGAATCAAATGAGAGCGAACTCACCAGAATCGACCTCTCTGATATGCCAGGAGGCCCTGCAATCTTCGAGAAAACCGCTAAATTTTGTTACGGCGTCAACTTCGAAATAACGGTCAACAACGTCGCCGTTTTGAGATGCGCCGCTGAGTTCCTCCAGATGACGGATCAGTACTGCGAAAACAACCTCGCAGGACGGACGGAGGAGTTTCTAACGCAGGTAGCGTTCTTCACGCTCACCGGTGCCGTCACCGTCCTCAAGTCCTGCCGCCACCTCATTCCCTACGCCGACGACATAAACGTGGTGAAACGCTGCGTCGAGGCCGTCAGCGCCAAGGCCTGCAGCGAGGCCAATTTCCCCAGCTGCTCGCCGCCTAACTGGTGGACGGAGGAGCTAGCCGTTCTCGACATCGACTTCTTCAGCAGAGTCATCGCCGCCATGAAGCAGCGCGGCGCAAAGACTCTAACCATCGCGGCTGCTCTCATCACCTACACGGAGCGAGGGCTCCGAGATCTCGTCCGCGACCACACAGGAAACGGAATACGCTCCTCAGATCCCGGCGATTCCGATTCAAGATCCAAACAACGCAAGCTTCTGGAATCAATCGTGGATCTCTTCCCCGCCGAGAAAGCCGCGTTTCCGATCCACTTCCTCTGCTGCATCCTCCGCTGCGCGATCTACCTCCGCGCCTCCACAGCCTGCAAAACCGAGCTCGAGAAGCGGATTTCCGCTATTCTCGAGCACGTGACCGTCGACGACCTCCTCGTTCTCTCGTTCACTTACGATGGCGAGAGACTCTTCGATCTCGAAAGCGTGCGTAGAATAATTTCCGCATTCGCGGAGAATCAAAAAAGCAACGCTGTTTTCACCACAGGCGAGTTCAAAGAGCCTTGCTCCGCCGCGATGCAGCGCGTGGCGAAAACCATCGATGCGTATCTCGCGGAGATCGCCGCGCACGGTGATCTCAGCATTTCGAAGTTCAACGGCATTGCTATCCTGATTCCTAAAAGCGCGCGTAAGGTCGACGACGATCTATACCGCGCCGTAGATATCTACCTCAAGGTACGTAACAGTTTATTCGCGTTCTGAAACACTGTATCAGAGAAAACGAATGCGTTTAACGGTTTACCTTTTTTTTTTTTCATTGCAGGCGCATCCGAAGCTGGATGAGATAGAGAGAGAGAAGGTGTGCAGCGTGATGGATCCGTTGAAACTTTCATACGAGGCGCGTGTGCACGCGTCGCAGAACAAGCGTTTGCCGGTGCAGATTGTGCTGCATGCGCTTTACTACGACCAGTTGCGGCTGCGGAGCGGGGCGGAGGAGCGTGAAGTGGCGACAGAGAAGGATGAGCTTCACATGGATGTTTCGTTGGTGAGAGAGAACGAGGAGTTGAGGACGGAGTTACTGAAGATGAAGATGTACATTTCTGATTTGCAGAATAAGAACGTTAATAACGCTGAGAACACTCAGGGGAATGGAACGACGTCGTCTGGAAGCACAAAGAAAACCACGTTCTTCTCTTCCGTTTCAAAAACGCTGGGGAGGTTCAACCCGTTCAGAAACGGCTCCAAGGACACGACCCATCTGGAAGATGGGAACGTGGATTTCACCAAGCCCAGAAGGAGAAGGTTCTCTGTCTCATAGAACTAAATCGATCGAAATTAAATTATTACGTGAGGTTCTTCGTGGTTATCGTTTCTTCATATTTTTTAGTGTTTGGAATTTCTCTTCCGCACCGAGAAATGTCTTCTGTTCTGGTTGTTACCAACTTTTCTCATCATATTCTGTATATTCAAAATTATCACTGCACTGTGTATATAATTAATGTTGAGGCAAAAACAACTCTTGCAGATGATGCACTCTCTACATATAGAAACGTCTATTATATTAGCGAACTTCATACCTCTATGATAACGCTATGATATCAATTATATTCTTCTTCTTCACAAAACTCACTTGCAATTATCAACATAAATATTAACAACAACTGACTAAGTTTAATTTCCATATTTCTAATAAGCTACAATCATTTTATATCAACTTGCAAATTACTCTTTTACACCTATTTTACCTTTCAAACCAATTTATGAAACTAAAACTTTTTTTAACCTTCAAACACTCACTAATATTGAGTTCACCTAAGTCTAATTAGGTCTACTTATATATTTTTTAACAACATTTATATAACCATATATACTTTCAAGATTCGGGTATAAAAGACTAGTATCCTAAAAATGGCACATTTTAAGTTCATTAAAGAAAATCCAACATCATTATTTCACCACAAACCAGTTAAAACACATAACTTTTTTGTCAACAAACCAATAAAATTGAAAATTTAAACAAAAGTTTTAAGACACTCACACATTAAGATTTTAATTTAATCTACAACTCCACCTAAAATGTCAATTTAATCTAAGATTATTTTTAATGCTTGATCAACTTAACCATCATATAAGGAAGCATACCCATGTATGTCATATTTCTCTAAGCAAACCCAGGATTTGAAGAGAAAATAGAAGACAATTTATCCATACTTCACTCTATTTCATAGCTAGATTGTGCTTCTGAGAAAAAAAAATCAACTGCGAGAACAAGAAGATACAAAGTATAAATTTTTTTAAGAGGAGAAAGAAGGTAAGAAGGTAGTTGGAGAAGATAAAACTATTTTTCCTGACTTCGCAGAGTAATTAAGAGAGTTTTCTTTAAATTCTATATTTCTATTCACACCCCGCATTGTTTGATAACTCTACCAAGTAAAGTCCAAACCCAGCCCACTTCTTAACATTATGCTATTTGCACCATTGTTTTTCAAACTCATCTATTTATTATTAAACTGAAATAGTGGATATATATTATATTATATTATGTAGTAGTTAAATACTTTTAAAGAAAATTGCAAATCCTTCAATTTTCCTAATAGATATTCCTAAGTCAGTACAATTCATAACGCTGCAATTTAGGACCAGAAAAAATCTTTTAATGATAATTATATTAAAAGTAAAAGAATGTTTTATTTTGTGGTGAAAAAACTTCAAACCAACTATTATATAGATTAAGAGTGAGTATAAGAATAGAATTTTGTTAAAAAATTTAAAAGTAAGATGATAATTCTTAATCATCATTATTGAAGATCCGATAATTACTATGCTATTTTTTCACATCGTGATGGCTTTCTGTGATTCATGTTCCTTTTTAAAATTTCCTATAATAATTATTTAAAGAAGGGTGTTTTTAAATTCCCCTACTAGAATTTTCTTTCAAAATATTTATAAATTCTTATTAAAATGATGATAACGTATTAATCAAAGGAACTATATTGTGTTTTCTTTTCTTTCTTGGTGTTTGGTTTTTTAGTATAACACAATTTGGGATGATTCTTTCAGCACCTCCAACTTTTCTTTCTACACTCCCAAAAATATTAAAATTCTAACATTGTCTTTATTATTGACTTTCGGTTTGTAGAATCTGGAAGTCACTTTTTGACTTCCGGTTTCTACAATCCAGAAGTCATTTTTTGACTTCCGTTTTCTCAACCTGGAAGTCATTTTTTGACTTCCAGTTTTTATAATCCGGAAGTCAACTAATTTTTTGGCTTCTGGCTTGTACAGACCGGAAGTCATTCCTGCATTTGGAAATGACTTCCGGTCTGTACAAATCGGAAGCACTACGAAATTTATTTGCTTTTGGCTTGTACAGACCGGAAGCCAATTTCTACTCCGTATCCGATTTGACTTTCGGTCTGTACACGCCGGAAGTCATTCTCTCAAACCGGAAAAACGCGAAAAGCACAAAACGAACCAACTTACCTGTGCCAGCGCCGGTGTGCAGTCGGAAGGGCTTGCTTCTCACCACCAAATGCAACAACAAGGAGGAGGAGAGGAAGCACACCGGAATCGGAAGAGAATGCGGAAGGTAAGAATGAAAGCGGCACGAAAAGAGAAGGAAGAGGGGTGTATATGATTTAGGATTGGAGGGTATTTTGGTAATTCCACGGTGCGCTTGGGGTGCAAGGAGAAATATATGGTGGTGCAGGAAGAATCTTCCCTTGGTTCGTTGAGTAAAGAAGACTTCAGAAATAAGGCCCAAGTCCAATACAATACAAGAAATTCTTTTCTTGGCTGACACGCCAAAGAGGCCATTCTGGTCATTTCACACTTTTTTCTTATTAAATATCATCAAAACCTAAAAAGGAATAAACAACGCCAGCAAATAGAACCCATCTCATCTCATTTATTGGGTTCCAGATTACTTTTTTCAAATATCTTTTAATATTTACAGAAGTAACATGCCTATCAAATATTTTAATATTCATAATTAAATTAATTATTTGATTTCTATTAACAAAAGCAATATTAATAAATATAATAATTGATATTATTAAAAAAAATTATAATAATTAATTTCAAATAATTATTAAAAGTAATTTAATGTTAAAGTTTATTAAAAGGTTACAAATAATTAACAGTACATAGAAATTAAAATTAAAATTTAAAAATTAAAATTTGAAGTTGTATAAATAAGAGAATTGAAAATTAAGATGTAGTAATTGGGTGTCATATATTTTGTTTTAAGAAAAATAAAAAACTAATTAAAAATATAAAATATTTAAATAGAAATGAAATAACTAAATTAATTATAAAAATTAAAATATTTATATTATTCAAGAAAGTTAAATACTTTAAATTAATATAAAATATTAAAAGAAAATTTTGAATTTAAATACTTAAGTATTTAAAATAATAATTTAAAAATTGAAAAAATAAAAAATAAAATTATAATCGATTTCATTAAAAGGTTAGAATTTCATTATGGTGAGAAATCAGTTTTCAACTAACTATTCCTGACTTGCAGAATAAGATATTGTAAAATATTTGATTTGATGAATTCGTAAATAAAATTGAAAATAGGATATTTGAAAAAAACAAGTCTCCATTCGATTCCCATTTGCCACTCCAAATCCCATTCCCCCAAATTCTCATCAATGGGTTCCTCCGCGATGGTATTGGACCCAAAGCCCTCATCGGAGCCACCGCCATCCTTCCCGGCGACCAAATCCGACTACCTTCAGGGCGGCTTCGGCGGCGGCGAAACCGACGAGGACGACCTCTACAGCCGCCTTAAGTCCCTCCAGCGTCAGCTCGAGTTCATTGACATCCAGGAGGAGTACGTCAAGGACGAGCAGAAGAATCTGAAGCGCGAGCTGCTGCGCGCACAGGAGGAAGTGAAGCGGATCCAGTCGGTGCCGCTTGTCATTGGCCAGTTCATGGAGATGGTGGACCAGAACAACGGTATCGTCGGATCCACCACTGGATCCAACTACTACGTGCGGATCCTCAGCACGATCAACCGGGAGCTTCTCAAGCCCTCTGCCTCCGTTGCGCTACACCGCCACTCCAATGCGCTCGTCGACGTTCTACCGCCGGAGGCTGATTCCAGTATTTCGCTCCTCAGCCAGTCCGAGAAGCCCGACGTCACTTATAATGTCAGTTTCCTTACCTTTTGTCTTTTCGCTTACCGGTTTTAGGTGGATGACGATACCTAGGGTTTTTGGCTAGTTCTGGATCGGTTTCTTTTTTGGTTTTTATTTTCCGCTGCGGTTTGGTTTGGGTTTGTTGCGGCTATCTCGCTCCTTACTGCTGAATTGGGTTCTGGGTTCTTTTGGTTTTAATTTTCGATTACCTCTAGGGTTCGTTGAGTCTAATGAGAGTTTGGGTTGATTGAAATTTTTTAAGTGGTTTTTAAGTTGGGGATTGGTTGAGCTTTCTTACAGCTTAATGGAAAGTTAGGTTTTGTATTTGTGGTTGAAGTTGTTTGGGTAAATTAAAACGAAGAGGAAAAGGCTTTTGCTTTAAAGGTATTGCGGTTGGCGGTTTATTGATATTGTGAGCATTTTCTTGATAATTGAAAATTCTAGGCAGTTTCTGTTATGATAGTATTCCATACTACTCGATGTGATACTTAGGCACCCCATAATGCCTAAAGTCATAACAGTTTCGATAGTTTCTTGATATTGACAGTGGGAAATTGCGGGTAGTTTCGATAGTTTCTTGATATTGACAGTGGGAAATTGCGGGTAGTTTCGATAGTTTCTTGATATTGACAGTGGGAAATTGCGGGTAGTTTCGATAGTTTCTTGATATTGACAGTGGGAAATTGTGGGTAGTTTTGCTAGTTTCTTGATATTGTAGACTTGATAATTTGAATAGTTTCTTGATAGTGGCAGATTGCGGGTAGTTTGATAGTTTCTACATATTGTGGGACTTGACATTGTGGGTAGTTTCTATAGTTTCTTCATATTGTGGGAAATTGTGGACAAATGTGCCTGATATGGTAACAGTTGCAGAAGCAGACACTCTTTAGTGATTTGTGTATGTGTGGTGGGAGTGAGCGAGGTGAAGTGAGATTGTGGGATGGAGGGTGTGGCGGAGATGACGAAGGTGCAGCAGAAGGGGAGTGATCCTCTGTGCTGGGCCATTCAGATTTATTCCAATTTGAACCCCGCGGGAGAGGCTCTTCCCTCCATTGAACCTGCTCACTTTCTCATCTCTTACATTTGCTGGGACAACAATGTCCCTATTCTCTGGAAGTTTCTCAAAAAGGCATTGATGCTTCAGATCGTTCCTCCTGTACTTCTCCTCGTTCTCCTTGCTGTCAGGGTTATTCCGTGTAGACATGTCCAACCTGCAGCATATAGGCTATACTTGGAACTCCTCAAAAGACACGCTTTTGAACTTAAACCTCAGATAAACAGACCATATTATCAAAAGGTCATGAAATCTATAGATGCTGTTCTTCATCTTTCCAACATATTTGGCGTGTCACAAAGTGAGCCTGGCATTCTGGTGGTTGAATTTATTTTTTCAATTGTCTGGCAGTTGTTTGATGCATCATTAGATGATGAAGGCTTGCTGGAATTTTCTCCTGACAAAAAGTCTAGATGGGCTACACTATATCATTACATGGAACTGGATAGTCATGATAATTATAGTGATAATAAGACTGAACATCATGAGAAATTGCAAAATGCTAATACACTTATGGCTGTCGAGATGATTGGGCAGTTTTTGCAGGATAAAATATCTTCATGGATTCTTACTTGGCTTGCCAAAATTTGCCTGCACATTGGCTTTATTTTACTCAGTGGCTGCAGCTGCTGGGTGCAAATTCATTAGCATTGAGAAAATCAAGAACTCTAAGTCCTGAGGCACTTCTTTAATTGTCTTCAGATTCTTGTCTGGTTGTGTCTCTGGAATACAAAACAAATTCACAGTAAAAGTTCCAAACAGTTATGTCTTTTGAATATCTTTCTTCTTCTGCCTCACTATGTCATGGTGCAAGTCATTCTGCTCTCTGGATTCCTCTTGATCTGGTGCTGGAGGATTCTATGGATGACTATCGTGTTAGTGTAACAAGTGCTATTGAAACAATTAATGGTTTGATAAAGACATTGTGCAATGAAGGGAACCTCTTGGAATGACACTTTTTTAGGCCTTTGGTTAGTGGCCCTTCGTGTTGTTCAGAGGGAAACAGATCCTATTGATGGCCTAATGCCTCATCTTGATTCTCGCTTATGCATGCTCTTGTGTATCATACCTCTTGTTGTTGGCAATCTTATTGAGGAGGAGGAGGAAAGGATAGAAGTTGATGAAGAAGACAGTGCTCCCTTTGATTGGTGAAAGGGAAAAAGGTTCCAGGAAAATGTTGCTAGCTACGATTTACTCTCGAGGTATTGGGTGATTACGAAGGCTTGCTTGCTCCACCTCAATCTGTTGTCGCTGCTGCAAATCAGGCTGCTGCAAAAGCAATGCTATTTGTTTTTGGCATCACAATAGGGAGTGCATATTTTGACTGCCTCAACATGACAGAAATGCCAGTTGATTTTTCTGGAAACATGCGGCATCTGATAGTTGAGGTTTGCATTGCCCGCAATCTACTAGACATGTCTGCATACTTATGGCCAAGTTGTGTAAATGGACGTATCAATCAAATACCTCAGTGTATCCCAACCCAAGTACCTGGCTGGTCGTCATTTACTTCAGTGATGGTTAATGTTTTGGTTTCAAGTTCTCCTACATGCTTAGCAGAACTGCAGAAAATTTTTGAAATTGCAACTGGGGGATCAGAAGATGAAAAGATATCTGCTGCTGCCATTCTTTGCGGGGCATCCCTAATTCGTGGCGGGAATATACAGGAAAACACTGTGCATTTCATTCTTAGGTTGTTGTCTCCAGCAGTTCCTGCAGAAAACAGTGAAGGAAACAACTATTTGATTAACTACGTTCCAATACTTAATGTACTCTTGGAATTGCATCTGTTAATTGTGTTCAAATATTTTCGTTGCATGGCTTGGTTCCACAGCTTGCATTTTCATTGATGCCAATCTGTGAAGTTTTTGGGTCACGTGTGCTGAATATCTTGTGGACACTTACATCAGGGGAAGACATATCTGCCCATGCTGTGTTTCAGATGCACTTGTTCTTCTTTTAAAGCCATGGAGATTTAATCGTCCTCCTCTTGAATATGGAATTCGAGATGTACCCACTGTTGGTTCTCAATTAACTCCTGAATACCTACTATTAGTACTTAATTACCATAGTCAGCTGGTAACATCCACAAAGATCGTAACAGGAGAAGACTCTCAGAAATGGCAGGTTTATCATCGCCAAATTCTGTATTCGTTGACTCCTTTCCAAAATAAAAAATATGGTATCAGAGACTATTCTAGTAATGTTGTTGGGTTTATTGGCCACTATTGTACCATGCACAAATCTCTAGTCCTATACTTGAGATGTCTAATCTTTGGCGTGAGGAATGGGTGTTGGAGATCCCACATTGATTAGAGATAAAATCATATTAGAGTTTATAAGTGGATTTGTGCTATGGATTTTATGTTTCGGAGAGGTTGATTTCTACACTACATGAATTTTGTGCGTGCTGTCTTGGATTGAATGTGATTTGAAATAGAATGGCTGGAGATACTGTTGTGCCTTATGGTATAAATCCTAGACATGATAGCAATGTACTTTCCTTAGGATTCTGGGAATGCGTGTTGCTCTATTATTGAACATCTAGAAAGCTACTTGGCCTCTTCAAGGATGTTGATGAGTGAATGTTGCTCTCTTATTAAACATCTAGAAAGCTACTTAGCCTATTCAAGGAAGTTGAAAATTGTTTAAACTAGAAACCTTTTAGACTTGAAAATTAAAGCTCTTGTGTTTTAGTCATTGCAATTTAAAATAGTTGAGAAAAATAAAGGAGAAAAAGAACTTGAAAAAGAGAGCTTGATACACCTCTCTTGTCTTCTCTTATTTATAATAAAGGTGCACAGATACAAAATAGGAAGATGAAAAGTCAAGAAACATATTCTAGAAGCTATAAAGAAGATAGATACAACTGTCCATTTAGTAGTCCTAGGCTCTAGGTATAGACTAGCTTAATTACATAGCCTATTTTAAACATTACTTCTAACAAAAGTTAAAATGATGTTTGTTCAATACTTAGTGGGACCCAGAAATAAGCTTTGGTGTCCTAAATATGTAGTGTTAGACTGAATGTGATTTAAAATGGAATGGATAGAGCATATGGGGTTTGAGTTACTACTGTTACAACTTCTGTGGCTTAAGTTATAAATCCTAGACATATGATAACAGAGTGATGGACTCTCCTTTGTTTCTGGGAGTGATTATTGCTCTATTATTAAACATTTACAAAGCTACTTTGCCTCTTCAAGGATGTTGAAGAATGTTTTAACTTGAAGCCTTTTATAGGAATTGAAGTGTCTTGGTTTATTTACTACAAGTTAAGGTTAAAAAATGTTCTTACTTCAAAACTTAGTGGGACCCATAAATAAACTTTGGGGTGTTTCATAAATATGCAACTTTCATTCCTGTATTCTGATGTTATATGTTAACATATGGATGATTAGATATTTATTAAATTATGTGGTGTATTTAGTCTAGGAGGTTCCAAGTACATTGACACTGAAAATTTTGGTCCTTCGTTATGTTTTTAGGACATTGGAGGATGTGATATCCAGAAACAGGAAATCCGAGAGGCCGTGGAGCTACCCCTTACACATCACGAACTATACAAACAAATTGGTATTGACCCTCCTCGTGGTGTTTTACTGTATGGACCTCCTGGCACTGGCAAAACAATGCTTGCTAAGGCTGTTGCTAATCACACCACTGCTGCCTTCATCAGGGTTGTGGGATCTGAGTTCGTGCAGAAGTATCTTGGTGAGGTATGACTTTTAAATTATCTGCATTTAGATGTGATGTTGACAATGTTGGAACTTGTCTATTTTAGTTTCTCTTTGAAAATCACGGTTTGCCAATTCATAACTACTGATGTTATTCAGTTATTGTGGTATATATATTAAGTTATGCTTCAAAGTTTTGGGGATTATTTTTATTTGGATTTCATTGGTGTTTTCTTTCTGGCCAATGATTTTAATTAATGTTGTTCATCAAATATACCGAGTTTCAAGTTCATGGATTGTATATGTTTTTATCAATGGCTTACTGCAATTTCTTCAAATCTTTCCTGATATTTATATTTCAGGGTCCAAGAATGGTTCGTGATGTATTTCGTCTTGCAAAAGAGAATGCCCCTGCGATTATATTTATTGATGAGGTTGATGCAATAGCTACTGCTAGATTTGATGCCCAAACTGGAGCTGACAGAGAAGTACAGCGTATCCTTATGGAACTTTTGAATCAGGTATGTATGAAATGATATTTCTGTAAGGGGCTGTGAGTATGCTGTGTACTACTATTGGTAGTTACTAGGATCTTGTGAGCTGTAGCCTGTAGTGAATTAGTTTTCGTTTATCTCTTTACCTCTGGCTATTTGGTTTGACTACATTCCCTTTATGTTTGATACTCACTGTAGTTTTGGTTTAATTACCTCTGTTTTTTCTTCAGATGGATGGTTTTGATCAAACAGTTAATGTTAAAGTCATAATGGCAACTAACAGAGCGGACACTTTGGACCCTGCTCTGTTGCGTCCTGGAAGGCTTGATCGTAAAATTGAGTTCCCATTGCCTGATCGACGTCAGAAGAGGCTTGTATTTCAGGCAAGCCTTTATGGTTATTTTATATCTTTTTTCCTACTGCGACAGTATTCATGTCTGTTGGACATTTTATATTTATAAGTGGCAAATTTCATTGTTTTGCATATCTTGAAAATTTTAATTAGTTTATTTTCAGCCGCTTGGTAACCCTATTATTTGATGGTTTGATCAGGTTTGCACGGCTAAGATGAACTTGAGTGATGAGGTAGATCTGGAGGATTATGTTTCCCGTCCTGACAAAATCAGTGCTGCTGAGGTTTGTTTATATCCTGTCTTATAATTTGTGCCAATAATTTATGTAGGAATGCTAGATATTAGTTTTATGATCATTTATCTAACTTTTGAGTTTTTAAAGTTTATTGTTTGTTCGCATTCATCATCTTGATTTCGAAGGCTTAAAGCAAATATCATCAAACACAGTGATTGGTTGGCGGATTCTTTTAGAACCATATTAATTAACTAGCTTCCTTTAACCGGATCAATCAAACTGAAAGCTCATGTTTTTTATGAAATTATCTTATCACGTTTCTTTATTTAATGTTTATTTATATTAATTGACAAGCACAGTGACACTATTCCATGGGGAAATTCTGGAACAGAGTTGAAGGTACTAATTAATTATCAATTTTCAAAATAAAATGTGTAAGAAAGGAGAACTATGAGAGAACAAATTGTTATTACTGTGAGAAAGATAATGTTGTGGTGGACCTATTATTCAAGCGTAAAAGCCATTTAATTGAAGAATAAAATTTCATGTTTGGATAAAAGTTCAGAAACTTATTATTTGATGATTGTTATTGCCTGCAGATAGCAGCTATTTGTCAAG
The DNA here is from genome assembly GCA_030347555.1 of Lablab purpureus. Taxonomy (NCBI): domain Eukaryota; kingdom Viridiplantae; phylum Streptophyta; class Magnoliopsida; order Fabales; family Fabaceae; genus Lablab; species Lablab purpureus. The sequence goes on from CM059259.1 coordinate 22,235,668, forward strand.
AAGCTGGAATGCATGCTGTTCGGAAGAATAGATATGTCATACTGCCAAAGGACTTCGAGAAGGGTTATAGGACAAACGTGAAGAAGCCTGATACTGACTTTGAATTTTACAAGTGATGATGTAGCTTTTAGATTGGTGTGTGCTTGCAAAGTTGATATACAGGGTACATTTCTAGAGAGATCATGAGTCATATATTCACGAGAAATGACGCATTGTTTCTGTTTCTTGTCGACCTTTCATCTTATTATTAAATTTAGATGATTTAATTTACTAAATAGATTAATTGTGAAAGCTTAATATTCATTAGGTTCTGCATGACTCTGATTATTAAGCACCCTGATGATGCAGTGAGCCCTATTTTCCAAACCATCTTGCGTTGTGTCTTTACTTTACCTTGATGCTTTGAATGAGATTGCCTAAGGCGCAAATATGCTCTCGAGTAGCACGTCTGAAAGTATAGTAGTATTCAATTTACTTGAAACATTTCTCAATTATTCAAAATCTAACATTGGTTGAGAGTAGGATTTGTGATGCATTAATTTTAGCATGCAATTATATATGGATGATAATTGGTTTTTCTCATTTAAATTTCTTGCACACTTCTCACTCGCCATTGGCAGACGTTAATTCTTATCATTAAATTAAATAATTACAAATCGAATGTTATGGAGAAGATAAATAAAGAAGGGTGAGGGAAGGAATGTGCTTATCTGATAGAAAGTAAAAGTGTTTCCAGAATTGTTTTTACTGGGTTGATATGCATAATTTCAGTTATAAGTTATAATCTCGTGCATGATGATAAGTCATTTAAAGTTTTTTTTTGCCTTCAGCAGCTATATGTAAAGCAGGAAAGGACTTAAAATTTGAAGGAGCACGAATACACATTACTCCTAAACTATTGGTAGAGTCTGAGTGAGCTGGGTCACGTGAACTCTTTTTGGACCAAAATTAATTGGATACAAACTTCAACAGATAACAATTGAGACCTATCAATTTCGGCCTTTATTAGGGTGTTAAGTTTGGTGTGCATTTCGAGTGATTGGTCCCCAGCAACAGGAAAAAAAAACCAAGAGACTTAGCATTAAGCAAATGAATACATACATAGAGGGGACCATGGAAGAAGCATCTAATGGACCTCAGCTCCTTAAAATTTCCAGCTTGCTTTACAAAATGAGCAGAGAACTCTCTTTAACATTGCACTGTGTAACATTGAGATGGATAAAGGAAACAGAACAGCTGATTCAAATATGGGTCAGTCTAGGAAACCATTGGTAATTGATAATCATGCTTAAACGTTCATACCATACTAGGGACCATTTTTTCCCAATTGAATGGGGTTGCTCCTCTATTAAAATATCAACCTTTAAATGGCTAGTTTTGGAATCCTTTCACTTGATAATCCACACACATAATCCTTATTATCATTATTATTGCATTTATCTTTTTATTCTACACTTATTTACTTACTAGTTGGTTGATTACAGCTTCAGATAGTGAATGAATGGAATCATTTTCAGAAACATTTGCTTCCAGATCAAGGGATTATTCTATAATCTCACAGATATACACAGTACAGTAATTACCACAACTTCCAAGATGGAGTCTGACCCATAAAAAATAATGGAGTCTACCCTTATCTTTTTTATTATTATATTTTGTTTGTATTTGAAATGATTTAATTTATCCCTTCAAGTAGCTTCAGTAGCTGTGTGAACATGGACAAAACATAAGGGAATGAAAAATGAGTTGTTAATTAGGAGTTGTAAATTCTAAGATTCTTTGTGGTTTAAGGACAACAAAAGCTTGCTGCTACTATAATGATCTATAATGTGTGAAGTTGCTTCTTTGTAGTTTAAGGACAACAAAAACTTGTTGCTTCTTGTAATCACCACTTGTCTATTCCTTTGTTCTCCATGCCAGACCCTTTTGCATGATAGTTTGTGCACTAACATATGAATAATACTTTATTCAAAATTAAGTTAAAATACGTTAAACATTAAAATAGGAACACACTCTCTGTTTTTAGTTATAAAACACTATTTTGAAACATTCTTCTCCTTTTTACAAAAATCTTGTCTAATTATTTTTTAAATTTATTATTTTTACCAAAAATACCCTTAACTATGTAAGTTTATATTTACAGATTTTAATTTTAAAAATTAAATTTCACTACTATACTATTATTATTCAATCTACACATGAATTATTTACGACAGAATTTAGAAAAACTATCATAATTATCAACAAAAATGATAAGCCTACTAATTTTTATAAATAATATCTAAAAATTTAACATATAATTTAATAAAGAATTGGATATCATTATATATTTGAGTGCGTAGAAATTAGTTTTAATGTAAATGTAACCTATGATTAACAACAAGATAATTTGTATGCGCATGCCAATGTTTATGCCATGTATTCAAAGTTATCATGATGATATCTGATGCCATTTTACACCATTCAAATTCATGATGGTGGTAGCATATATGGCTACGACCAAAATGCATTTAATTATATAGGATTAATTTCGAGCTCCAACATTTAGAATATAAATATATTTGTCATGACACGTTCATTATTCAATTATAAGTTGCCTTTTGATCTTTAATTAAGATAAAAGTTAACCATTTTGATAAAAAAATATGAAAAATGTTTTTTTATTATATATCATGCCTAAACTTCTATGCAAAAAACAAAACACTCCCAATATTCTAAAATTCTTAAGTACAAATTGAATAATTTATACTACAATTCACTTTGATTTCAAATTTTTATTATTAAACATTCCAGTAGATTTTATTTCAAGTGTAAGTATTTTGGTAATGTTCGTGTAACACATATCTGGGTAGATAAACTAAAACAACCAATTTTCAAAGAGTAAAATTAAAAAATTAGCAGTTTTAATTTTGGAGAATCAAACATAACCTCACTTGAATTAAATGTACACGTAAACATATTTTGGTTCAATTACTTCAAATCACATTCAAAGTAATTTTTAATATGTTTAGTTACCCATTAAAATAACAGAAAAGATTCACATATTACTAAAATTAATGTTACACTTGTACTACACATAACATTCTAAACTAAAATTAAAATAATTGAGACTATATTATTAAAAAATAATACATGTAAAATTTTAGAGTTACATAAAATTTAAATGTATGTGTATCACCTTCCTAACCTAACAAAGATTTTATGACTTATTATAAGTGGCAACAAAAATTCACGATTTGGAGAGTATTGACTTTGAATTTTTTTTTTTAAAAGATCTCAAGTTGTGGATGCTTAATTATGAGTTGTTTAAAATAAATAAGTTTGAAATAATTCTTCATTAAAGAATTCTAACATGACACTGGAAGTTCTTGTAATTTGTTTGAGTTGCTTCCGTGAGTAACTATTTTTTAAAAATAAAAAACAATAGTTTATTCAAGTTTATAATTAAATTTAAATTTAAAATATAAAATTGTGATTTGTTTTGAAGTTTTTATAATACATAATTTTTTTTTTTCTGAATGATGTTTGATTCAATTTGTATAATTGCAAAGGGGTAGTCAAATATATAAACCCTAATAAGTTGAGTATGAATATATAAATTATATTTGAAAAAATATATACTTTTTGAAAAAAAAATGTTAGAAGTATAAAATATAAAAGATGAATGATTTGATGATGTGGTGGTGGTTGCATTGCACCCCCAAATAAGGGGTGGAATTGACTTGCATGTGCTCAACCAACTTTGGCACGTGATGTGAGGTAAGTTAACAGATGTGTGAAGAATTATATTCCTTAAATAGCCCTAAAGTTTTGCCAACTAGCATCCATGCAATGTTGATAAGCATGTGTCTTTCTCAATAACACTGCTTTAATACTATTCTATATCCCTATTCATTCCTTCTATTAACTAATCAATACGGTTTAAAAAACAGTGTCTTTCGCAAGAATAAATGTTATCAACATCCACACTACAAATCCCATTTTTTTAATAATAATATAAACACACATTACTTAATAATAATATATGAATTTTAACTTTATCCCACCACACACACACACACACATATATATATATAATAGTATTTGTATAACCATATTTTTTTCATTTATACTTATAATAATATTTGCTCTTGGTCTTACTATTATCATAGTAATTATCGTATAAACGAAAGTAAAATGATAACTTAATCTGAATTAATATAAATATTTATGTAATTATATATATTTTAATATAAATAGTTTCATCTATGTATTGCTTTAACGAAGAATTAAAGATATATAAAGTTATACATTTTCCTCTTTTAATAAAGACAAAAAAATATACTGTCAGCAGTATTTCTTGCATGCTGATAGAAAAATATTATTTTTTGTTTCAACAAAACAATTAAAAAGTTATAGCAAACATAACTACTTTTTACTTTAACAAATAATCAATCATAGAATATATATATATATATATATATATATATATATATATATATTATATTTCTTATATCAATAAAATAAGTTTAGTTTTTGTCTCATTTATAATTTAGACTAGGTTAAATTTTAAAAATTGTAGTTTAAATAAAAATAATTTTTTTATCTGACTTATTGAAGTTTATATGGGTTAAGACTAATAAGTTTTCTATTTTTTCTTATTTAATAGGTTTTTTATTACAATTTTTGTCTCACTATTATTTTTTGAATGTAGTTATAATTTTGGTTAAAATTAATTAATGTGTCTTTTTTGTTAAATTAGTTATGAGCCACCTTAAAAGAGTTATGAAAGGTGATAGAATACTTGTGAGATATACAAAACATGTGTCAAAGAGAGAGAAAGAGATACAAAAAAATATTATATCATGAGTCCTGTAATGTATTATGTTATATTGATTTATTTTAATTAAAATTAAAACTATTAAAAAAATATAATAATAATAGAAACACATTATAAATATTTACAAAAAATTAGAAAAAAAAAGTTTATTAATTTTTTTTATGTTAATTTTTTTGTTTTTAATTTTTATTTTATTTTAATTACATATGTATGTAAAAGACATTAATAAAATGATTTCAAATAATAGAATTAAAATTTGACTTCGCTAAGAAAATTTATGATTATTAAGTTTTATAATTTAATCAATCATACTTTTAACTTAAATTTAATTATTGACGATAAAAAATAAGATATAATACATACTCAATTTTAATAATAAATATCCATTTTAAAAGTAAGATATATCTACCATGAATAGTATGATAATGGCAACAAATTTAAATAAAAAAATTAATATAAAATATACTTTTTACATTATTATACAATAGTTATTTTTAAAAGAAAAATGGTTATTTTTTATATGTATCTTTTAAAATTTTAAGATAATACATATGTTTACAATTATATATTTATTTTCAATTTTATTGTATATTAAAAATAATAAAAAATATAATAAATAACTTATTTAAAATTATATTAAAAATATAAAGCTTAATTTTATTTCCTTAATTTAAATGAAAGTACATTAAATAATAATGAAGAAAGTATGAAAATACGTTAAAAAGAATCATAAGCATATTTTTTAATATATAAATATTCTCACAATGTGAGGTTAAGTTAAACATAAAGATATTTGTTAAGATAATATAAAATTCATATAAGACCATCTAGATTTGTTTGGAACTATGTTATTTCTATAAAAATTTATATTAAATAATTTACAATTATCTAATTTCATATTTTCTCGATATAAAAGAATATGTTAGAAATTTTATATTAACTAACAATGTGATTAGTTTAGTGTTTATAAGTAAGATATATTATATTGTAAATCAATTTTGTGAGAATGAGTTAAGTATAACCTCACTTGTTATGTTTTCTTAAATTTTATTTTGTGTTTAATTTATCTTTTTATCAATTTTAGTTAAAAACGTTTATAATTTTTCAAAACAATTTAACTTAACAAAACTTTCTGTAATTCTTTATCAAGATCTAGAAAATTCACAACAAGATTTGTAGAAAGTTTTCAAAATACAAATGAGTTGTTTGTGATACATTTCAAAGAACTAACAACGAGATTTAACATTTTCATAAAATCACAAACTTTGCATGAAAGGCAAAATTAGAAGAACAAATGGAGGACGGAATTGAAACCATAATAATATTGAAGGACTAGAAACTAAAATACCAATATTGTCTCAGTTATGCTCTTTAGGAGAATGGAGAATTATTAGTTTCTTTAATTTTTGTTTAACATTTGAAAAAATACTTATTTACAATAAAATAGTAGTAAAATTAAATCACAATTAGCGCTTAGGTTAGGGTTTTTTCCCCTTTTGTTAAAATTGTGTGAGAAACAAAATCATCCATTAATTTAATAAAAAAATTAAATTTAATTAATATTAATTTTTTATTAAATTGATGAGATAATAATTTATTTCTGTCTTACCACAAATTTATTACATCGTAGATGATTTCAGTCATAACAAGGATTAAACATGTTTTTTTCAAATACATAGTAAACACAAGCTATCTCATGATCACGGGAACCATCCATTTTCAAGAAACAAATTTTAATCGTTTTTACGTTAGAGAAGAAAACTCCAAAGGTTCTATAGTATGCTATTTATAACCTAGTTTTTATAGAGAAAAATCAAGAATGTGTTTCTGTTATTTGATAATAATGTCAAGCATAATTAAATATGTGGTCCCTCTCCTATGTGACAAGCTTCCATAAATTAAAGCACACTTCCTTATGCAAATTACCAAATTTGTAAAACTTCTCCATCTCCCATCAATATATATTAATTAGCTATATAAATGTTAAACATGGAATTAAAAAGTTCTATCATATATATATATATATATATATATATATTATTTTTTAAGTTTCTCTCTCTTATGATCATGGTGATGAAATGTTGAAATTATGGATCACGACTTCCATAAATTTGGGGACCCCCTTGTATTTTTTGGCTAAAGTTGAGACATAATGATACATGGAGTTGAAGCTTCTCATTCAATTGATTTATTGTTTAGTGATCATGGTAGTTCCATAGTTCACTTCATTGAGAATTTGAACACAATTACTCTAAAAATTCATTCTTTTTTTTTTCATATTCCATCATCATTGTTGCTTCCCATTCCAATACTTAATTAGCTAGAATTTTTGTCTGCTCCTGTGTTCTCTTTTACTGTGGGAATCCATGTTAAGCATTAACTGAAAGTGTTAGATGTTAATACATAATAATATGATGAAATTAAAACATATAAACAAAATTTTGTTTCTTTCTTCAAAGTTTGAGTTTATAAACTTGAATTAGACAACAACTTCAATTTTAAATTGATTTCATGATGTTATTTTGTTTTAGCAGATAATATTCCATTGCAATATTTTTAAGGTGGTCCTTTTCTTTGTCTTTTATCTTGGTTTTAGTAGTTTATATATACTCTATAGCATAACTGAGTTTTTTTCATACCCCATTTGTGCATTCTTAATATTTATATGTATATTAGTTGGAATTTGTTTGAGAAGTTTGTATTAATATACTAAAGAGATTGAGATGGATCCAGCAAAAGCTAAAAAAGTGGTTGGAAAATAGAAAGGGAGAGAGTAGTTGGATGTGGATTTTCTTGTCACGCTCTCTCCCCAAACACGTCATAAATAAATATCATTATTATCAAAGTTCTAATTGTGTTTTACATTACTTACTCAATAACCCTAGCTCCCTTCAAAACTAAATAATGCATTTGCATCACCTTTATATCACACACTTGCATATGCTCATGACCTTCTTTGACTATGAGTTTTCATCCACTCCTTTTTACCATATAAAAATTATTTTTTTATAAATATTTGGAAGCTATCAAGAGAGAAAAAATAAAATAGAATAAGTTTTATAAATTAATATATTAATCCACAAACCTTTAAATCTAACAATTATGTTAGGAAATAAATTTTAATTTGTTTGCTCTAATTTATGAACACATGAATCTCTCCACAATTTTTAGTAACACAATAAATACACAAATACAACAAATACAACAAATACACAAAAAAAGCAAAGATAATAAATTATAGTAACATAATAAATTATACGACTTTTTCATAGAATATGTTTGTCATATACTTAATTATCCAAAGTTTTGTTTAACATATGCATGAATTTAAAAAAAAAATACACGTACATAGCCAAAAAAAACTCTAAAATAATCCTAAAAAAACTAGTTAAGAAGCATTTCTTTTTTTTAATATAGATTATTTTATTCCTTTAGCTTGGAATCAAATTCCAATCATGTACTTAAAGAAAAAAAAACCTTCCACTTTTATATGACCTAGTTGTATATTGTTAATGGTTAGTCATGTCTTATTATATTTGTCTATAATATTCCGTACACTACAACTAAAGACAAATTGTGAGAAAAAAAAAAACAATTTCTAAATTTCAAAAGGTTCCCTTTCTTTTTCCATCAATATTCTTTAAACAAGTACATTGAAATGGGTAGCTAAAGACAATTTTAATGTGCAATTTTTATTTCTATGGAGAAATTCCATTGACTTGTTTCAGTCTCCACAAAGTAGCAAGTAAAATAATAAATTAAGAGCATAATTTCAAATTAAGAGCTTAATAAGATGCATACTCACTGATAACGGACTGAATCGTAACAAATTTTACTTTAGACATTATCCTATAGTAGAAAAAAAAAAGAGAAAAATTGTTAGTAATTTTGGCATGTGTAATAAAAAAGTATTACTTTAATAATACTTGTATTTTAGTTTTTTTTACGTATTTTATTTTATAAATATACTTTTTATAGGACCAGATAACTAGTTTGAAATTATTATTTTTTATCTTTTTAACAGATAAATTTTTATTTAAAATTATGTTTTAAGTTAAAAGAAAGAAAAGGAAAAATCACAAGTAATTTATATTTTGTTCAAGTTTCTAAATCTAAGTTCTTAACTTGAAGATAACTTTTAAGTAGTAAAATGTAAATGGTAGAAAATATAAGAGTAATTTACCCTCTGAAACAACCATAAACTGTCATATATAATGATATTAGTTACTTAAAGGTCATATTTTTTTTTATAAATATACCTAAAAAATAATTTTTTTCAGTATACATTAATTGATTAATGATATTCATGATAGGAATATTTATGAATATTTTTCATAATAAAACCATTACAGTGTCGATTTATTGATGAGAGAATATCAGTAAATATGAAATCATAGATTTTAATGTTAGTGTAATTGTTATACGATAAAAATAAATTTTATAATAAAAGAAATTTTAATTTTGAAGTAAGATGACGTAAGTTTATAACTTACCATGTATAAAATTATTAATTTTGTTCTAAAAAAAGTTACTCAGTAATTATCACGTCATACACCCATTGCAAAAAAAAAATGTTGAAATCTCCAAAAAAAAATAAAACAAGAGATTGGCATAATCAAATAAACATTATGAATGGTAGACAAAATATGACAAAAATAAGTTTTTATTTACGATTTTTTTTTTCTGATTTCTCATCAAAATTCTCCATGAAAATATTATTATTATTATTATTATTATTACAAATATGATGGACAATACAGAAAGCACGATTTTAAGTTATTAAACTTTGGCTATAATACCTACTTATTTGATAATTAAATTTACCTTTTAATTATTAAATATCTCAATTTAGTCCCTTGGTTTTTAAAATCATAACATTCCTTCAACTTTACCAAAATATCATAACACTCTAAAATTTCATAATCATAACATATTTACTATTTAAATAAATAATTAAAAACAACTCAAAATTTGATACCTTCTTCACACACAAAGCCATGGAGGGACTTAGAAGGTATTAATGGAATGGTATTAAATGTAGACACTAAAAATGAAACATATGTGGTAAAGGCAAACCCTAAATAAATGTGTTGGTCACTTGATGCATGTGATTTGGTGATAAATTATTTTCTAGGATTCTAAAAAAGACCTTCACAACCTTTAGTTACCATCCAAAAGTCATTAATTGACACTAGTAAAGATGAAAAGGAAGAGAGAAGAACATGAAAGTGAAAGCCAAGTTCAAAACTTTTCCCTATTCTAAATCGATTTCTTTTAATAACAAAAATGGAAAATTCTGGATTTTAATTTGAAAATTAAGTCAATTAGTTTAAAATAAAATTGTCTAAATAAGTGAATTTTAAAATGGCGGCTCAAATAATCCGATAAATATATAAATTAGTTTTATAATTTTAGAGCAATTATTTAACTCAGCTTAATGTGACTCTAAATAAATCCACGACAACTCTAAAATTTCCTAATTAAAACTGTTATAATTACTCTTTTTTCTTAAATATAGCAATGCACTAAGTAATAATACACTTGGAACTTTGAAATTAAACAGCTAAATCATTTGCTCATATTATCATTTTAAAATTTTCATTATGTAAATTAGAACATATCTTATATAAAATTCGAATAAATTTTTATTTTTATTGATGCAAAATATACTTCATCCGTGAAGTTAACGTAAGTGCCGACCAACTTTACACTCTAATTAAAGGTGGTCTTTACGTAACAGGAAATCTTTTTTATAGACTTTTTTTTATCTTGCCATTTTAGTGTAAGAGTCATATCATAAGTATAGAATAAAAGAAAAAACCTAAAAAAATTAAAAAAATGTATATATAATAATTAGAAGCAAATAGATATAACTAATAAAGGGGTGAAATATACAGAGATAATAGTGTTCCATTTTCTTCATTTTTAAATAACTTCAGCTTTAACCTTTCTAAAATTTTAAAATTAATTAATATTTTCATTTTTAATAAAATATTATTTTATTCTTATGTGTTATAGGTAACAATGTTCTATTTATCACGAGAATGGTGATGTTTTAATAAAATTGTTTTAATGATTGATATATTTATTATTATTTTTAATGTGTATAAAAAATATAAAATTAAGGTTATTTTAGAATAAAGAAAGCATAGTTGATATTCCAGCTGTTTTTTTAATTGTCAGTTTTTTTTAAATATTTTATTTTATCTGTTATTTAAAAAAAACAAGATACTATTTTTCCAGTTATATTTTTAATTTAATTAATATAAAGAAACATCATGATACTATTATTATTAATAAATCTTAAACTATTATTATTAAAGAAGAGAAAAAATATTAAATAATCCTGTCATTTAATATATTCTTAAATTTTCAAGTACAAACAACTATTTATCAAAGATTTAGATATATGACACACTGATGTATGCATCTTTTTTGAAAGAGATATTCACATTTATTACTCCAAGTGTTTGAACAAAACCATCTTTCAAGATAAATATATGTAAAATTTTTAGAAAATTACTTTTAAAATAAATTTAGAAAATTACTTTTAAAATAAATTTAGAAAATTTGTAGATTTAGTTTCTAACTTCGGGATAGCTTAGAGAAAAATGGTTGGAAAATATAAGAAAGAAGAGAAAACTAGTAGAAAGTCACAGAAAATATAAAACTTTGGCAAAAAGCATAGAAGTGAAGTGATGTAAAGACATAGAAAACTTTTCCATCTTGCCGTTGAAGAGGTCGTCATCACAGATAATCATAGTACGTGTGCATTGTCTTTTCTCTCTCTCCTCACTCCACTACTCTCGTCTCAAAGTCTCAAACTTTCAGTTACAATACTTAGTAGTGGTCATAAATAAATGAAAAATTGAAGAAAGTCTGAAGCTTTCTCTCTCTCTCTCTCTGGGTCTGGGGTAGGTCAAGAAAGAGAAGGTAAGTGTCCATTCTGCATTGCCTTGCTGTGCTGTCAATTTTATTCTTTAATCTTTTTTTTGTTTCTTCTTTCTTTATTTTATCAGCAAAAACAAAAAATTCAGTCACTTTCTCCAACCCTTTTTTCTTTTTATGAAGCTTCTGTTTTCTGTACCTTGCTGTTTCTGCTGCTAGCATTCTCTTTAGCTTAAAATGCTCCTCAATTTCATCCAAATTCCCTGCCTTTATGGGCTCTCAGTGTGGTACATGCTCTTCCCAATGAAACCCACCTCCAGATTTTGATATGAATGCTGTAATTCTAGCAAGTTGCTAGCAACAACAACTTGAGAATCTGAAGCACCCCACCAACTTGAATTTCTGTCTCGGCCAGTGCTACTCCATTTGCTGTTTCATTTCTCTGAATTGGTGAATTCTGAGACTAACACATGCTTCTGAACTCTCCCATGTTTCCTTTCAGGTGATTGTTCACTTAAAAGTCTGTCCTTCTCTCTCTCTCTCTCCTCTCTCTCTCTCTCTCTCTCTCTCTCTCTATATATATATATATATATATATATGCAGTTGTACAATGATGCTCCTAATTTAGCATGCAGATCTGGGTTCTTTTGAGTTTTTCCCCCTTCTCAACACTGGGAGTGAAATGTGCTACAAAGCAGCTTTTGGTTTGTTGTTGATGATAATTCTAGTGTTTGGAACAATTGGTTTTTGTTTTTTTTTTTGTTTGGGATCTGAAGGTATTGAGGAGTATTTTTTCACTTTTCACATTTTTGTAAATTTAGTAATTGAGCCTCTTTGACCGTTTCTGATCTTGTAATTTCGGTCACAGTCCATCAAATGGTGTGTGCTTTTGAAGAAAAAATGCAGTCATTTGTTTCAAAATTCAAGTCATCTCTCTTACTTTATGGGAAGTCAAAAAGGGGGAAAACTGGAGGGAATTACGTTGGCTGTGGTCGACCAGAAAATTGTGTTTCAGAGAATAAAGAGCATAAATGCTTGTTGTAGTTATCGAACAGTCCATTAAGTTACCATAGAGCTAAACAAGCCTACTCCTAACTTCTAAGAGCCCAAATTAATCTTACAGTAAATTTGTCCTTTCCTTGGCTTCTCCCTCCCTTTTCTTTTTCTGTCAAAATCTTGGGAAATTCTTTTTGTTTTTCATGAATTATATCCTTCTTATAACAGCAGACAAGATTCATTCTCTTTATAACTTGATCTTTCTGTGTTGTCTAGTATAATCTTACGCGTGTAAAATTAGGAGGGATTGGTTAGTTGGATAAACCGAAAAATTGTTCACTTCCTTTCTTTCCAAAGCTTAGTAGACATATTGTCTTCACTGCTGTTTTCTTTGTAATTGCTCAATAATTTGGGATGGACATGCTTAAAGCGAGTATTTTAACAGTATTGAGTACTTCTTTTGGAATAGTTGTAATTTGATATGTTTTCCACTCCTATGATTGAAAAAGATCCAAATGATGCAAGTATTTTTGTTCAATTTCATAGTTTTCCTCCCTTTTCTTTCTGTTGTTGTTCTTACATATTCTAAACAGGGATTGTGACTCTTGTAAATGACAAACTCCAAGTTGCCGACATTAAGTTACTTTTGTTCTTCTAGTGTAACTTTTTGAAATGAAGCTAAAGTGAACCGTGCTTTAACCTTTTCAGTATTCTTATGCAATCTTAGGGGATTTAATTGTCTAGAGAAGACACTTAAAGGTTCAATGTGATAATCACTTGAAATAAATTTTCTTCTGATCTGTATTTAATGGTCTGCTGGTGTAGTATATTTCTTAATAGATTTAAAACTACAGTGTCATTTTGATGGTGAAGATCTTACAAGTAGGCAAAAGAAGACTGCAAAAGTTATACCCCTGGCTTGCAATTATTTATCTGTTTGGTGATCCTCAATTAAGAGCTTCCATTTTATTAATCGTGACTGGTTATATTTCAATTTTTGTTTTCTGAAATGTTGTCATTTCTAATACCTATGTTTGTTATATATTGTTTATTTCATCATGCTACTGGATCCTAACTTTGGTTTATGGTTATGGTACTAATACAGGAACATATGATGACTGTAAAATTTAAGCGGCAATATATGATTCCATTCAGAAAACAACTCTCCATGAAGTTCCATTCTACTTCAGTGACTTCTTTCCTCTTCGTCATAGTTATTATTTTTCCTTTGGCTTTTGCTGATCTAAGTTCAGATAAGCAAGCCCTTCTTGATTTTGCTAATGCTGTCCCTCACCGACGAAACCTTATGTGGAATCCATCCACCTCAGTCTGCACATCTTGGGTAGGCATCACTTGCAATGGAAATAGAACTCGTGTTGTTAATGTTCGGCTTCCTGGAGTTGGACTAGTTGGCACCATCCCTTCTAATACACTTGGCAAGCTTAATGCTGTGAAAATTATTAGCCTTCGCTCCAACCTACTCAGTGGAAATCTCCCTGCTGACATTGCGTCTCTTCCTTCTCTTCAGTATCTCTACCTCCAGCATAACAACCTTTCTGGTGATATACCTGCATCATTGTCTCCCCAACTTGTTGTACTTGATTTGTCGTATAATTCCTTCACCGGTGGCATTCCAAAGACATTTCAAAATTTGTCAGAATTAACTAGTTTGAATCTCCAGAACAACTCCCTATCTGGACAGATACCTAATCTTAATGTCACTCAGCTCAGGCTTTTGAATTTAAGCTACAACCATTTGAATGGCTCTATTCCTAAAGCTCTTCAGATTTTTCCAAATTCTTCCTTTGAAGGAAACTCACTTTTATGTGGACCCCCTTTGAGGCCATGCTCAGGGGTTCCTCCTACACCTTCTCCTGCCTTGACTCCACCTCCATCAGGAAGAGGAAACTCAAAAAACAAGTTGAGTAAAATAGCTATTATTGCAATTGCTGTTGGTGGAGCTGTGGTGCTATTCTTTATTGCTCTTGTTATTGTTATTTGCTGTTTAAAGAAGGAAGATGACAGAGGCTCCAATGTAATTAAAGGGAAGGGTTCTGGTGGTGGTAGAGGTGAGAAGCCAAAAGAAGAGTTTGGGAGTGGGGTTCAAGAACCTGAGAAGAACAAGTTGGTTTTCTTTGAGGGCAGTTCTTATAATTTTGATCTTGAGGATTTGCTGAGAGCTTCAGCTGAAGTCCTGGGAAAGGGTAGCTATGGTACTGCATATAAGGCCATACTGGAGGAGTCAATGACTGTTGTGGTGAAAAGATTGAAAGAAGTTGTGGTAGGGAAGAAGGACTTTGAACAGCAGATGGAAATTATGGGAAGAGTTGGACAACACACAAATGTTGTGCCCCTTCGTGCTTATTATTATTCAAAAGATGAAAAGCTTTTGGTTTATGACTATATCCAGGGTGGCAACCTACACACACTCTTGCATGGTATGCATTTCTTTTCTTAGTTTCTGTCAAATCTTCTGAAGTTAAATATTTTTTTTTTTCATTTTTGGTACAGAACATGTTTTTTGCTGACCCTTATGTAGGCCTGTTTTATTTCTTTATAGATCATTCATTCATTCATTTGGATGTTTGAAGTCCTTTTGGATAATTTTATTTTCTTTCCCCACAGTTGCAATTGTTCATGTTATTGTATCTACCAAAACCAGCCAAAATGCTTTACTTCACCTTAAACTGGATCTCAATTTCATTACAGGTGGAAGGACAGGTGGAAGAACACCCTTAGACTGGGAGTCCCGAATAAAAATATCCCTTGGAACTGCCAAAGGACTTGCCCACATTCATTCTGTAGGTGGTCCCAAATTCACACATGGAAATATCAAGTCCTCAAATGTCCTCCTCAACCAAGATAATGATGGCTGCATTTCTGATTTTGGCCTCGCCCCCCTTATGAATATTCCTGCTACCCCTTCTAGAGCTGCTGGGTATCGCGCTCCAGAAGTGATTGAAACTCGTAAACACTCACATAAATCAGATGTGTATAGTTTTGGTGTACTCCTTCTTGAGATGCTTACTGGGAAAGCTCCTCTCCAATCTCCTGGACGTGATGACATGGTTGATCTCCCCAGGTGGGTGCAGTCTGTTGTTAGGGAAGAATGGACTGCTGAAGTTTTTGATGTTGAGCTTATGAGGTACCAAAACATTGAAGAAGAAATGGTGCAAATGTTGCAAATAGGCATGGCCTGTGTTGCAAAAGTACCAGATATGAGACCTAGTATGGATGACGTAGTAAGAATGATCGAAGAGATTCGGCAATCTGACTCAGAGAACCGACCATCTTCTGAAGAAAACAAATCTAAGGACTCAAATGTTCAGACTCCATAGATTAACTCTACTCTTGCTTAACCAGGAAATGACAATAAGTGGTACATAAGAGTGATACTTGGTTAAGGTTTCTCAAGCTGTGTTCAAACCTTTCTGTCCATTTGTTCAATATTTCTCACAGATGTTGTTTTTGAGTTATTTTCTCCTCTAGGTAGGTTGCTTCCATGAATTCTTATGTATTAACATCATGATTCAATTGATGATCTTTATTCATCCACAATTTGCTAAGAAAATATGAATATCGAATGCTTCAGTGGCATGCCAACGTTGTGAAAAAAGCTTACGATGTCACAATACTCTCTGCTATTATATCATAGTACACACCCCTGAAGCAATGCAACTACTGCAAATTTGATCATGTGTTAAAACTACACCATTTATTTTACCAAATCTCACTTTTTTCTTGAAGAAATATACTACATACTAACAAAATTAATTAAAGAATTAATATGTTTTCTGAAGGAAATAATTAAAATCTTACGTAATAAATAATGTGACATTATTTCACTAAATATTTACTAAATCTCACTTTCATTATAAAAATATATTATATTAAGTAAATTAATTACAGCGAAAATTTCACTGCAATTAGGCCATAAACTCCACTATCATTCCTACTTCTTTGTACCACCCTTCTTCATCTTTCCTCTGTTTTTTACATTTCCACGGTCACTCAATATTATTTTTTATCACGCACCTTTGAGAAAACAGTGATGTTATTTTTTTATATAATCGATGTAGAACTTAATTTATTAATTTGTATTTGAAATGACACATCTAATAATCACTTTGTATTTTTAATAATTAAAATTGTGTATATGGATAAAAGATTAATATAATTTATTTAAGATAAACAGAACTTTTGACGCAACGAAAGCTTTATCTGCGTAATATATACTTGAGGAAAGTTTCTTTGTTTGATTATTTTAATGTTAACAACAATGAACATTGATTTTCTATTTAAAGGTTGTTGACATAGCATTTTGCTGTGTAAGATACTCTCGGTTAATCGATTGTATCTGTCCAATAATCTCTCTTTCTCTTCTCTATTCAGTTAAAAATTTGCATTTCATTTCTAGTAAAACAAATGCCTTTTTTTTAAAACACCCATCAAACACCAATGATAAAACACTTTCACAATAAAATGTAAAATAATTTAGTGATGATGAATGGACTAGAAAAGTAAATATATTATTATTTTATTAGGTATATTAAAGGTTGATGAGAAATTAAAGTTGTTTATGAAACTTTTTCCAATAACAAAATATTTAACTATATAATCCTATAATAACCTCTCTTTGTTTATCCTACAACTTTGATTTACCACAAATAGCTTTATACATTTGTGGTGACAAAAACTTAGAAAAAAAAGTCATCATACAAATAACTCACCGTCTATATTATGTGAAATCAAGTAACGTTTATTGGACATAGGTGTGTCTTTCCTTACCTTGAGGGTGGTGGTGATCATGGAGGCGGCATCGAGCAATCCGGCATTGGCAAACGATCCAAGCAGCCGGAAATCAAGTGGGCACATCGCCTTCGATGTACCCTCACGCCGTCACATAGACTCCACCCTCAATGATGTGGATTCCACCATTGACCACCTTGACAAGGGACGTTACCACCCATATTGGTTTGCATGTTGTGCATGGTCATGTCTTTTTATGTTCTTCTTGATCATAGTCTTTCTTTTTGTATGCATCACCTACTTGGCATTCCTTAAATCAGGAATGCCAAAAGTTTACGTGAGATCCTTCAACATAACCCAATTTCAAGTTGATGAAGAGTCACAAAAGATGAACGCTGTTATAGGGTTAGGGTTATTATTCTCTAACAAGAATGATAAACTTAAGCTTTTGTATGGACCTATTTCTTTTTACGTCACAAGTGAGGATATATTGTTGGGGAAGAACAAAGTTGGTGGCTTCTCTCAAATGCCCTTGAATGACACTAATTTAGATATGATTATGACAGTGAACAACGTAGATGTTGACACGTATGCTGCAGATGACTTAAAAGCAGACATCAAAGCGTATGAAATGGTGTTTGATGTATATGCAAGTGGGCACATTGGTTTTAAGGTTGGGAGTTTAGAGATGAACAATGTCCCATTTTTAGCTTCTTGTCATAAAATCAAGGTGATGGATGTGGATTTTGGAAGAAGGCCTGAATGTGAAGTTAAACTCTTTGATAATAGGTAACATTAATTAACTCTATGTTTATGTTTATGTTTGAAATTGGATGCATAATTGTTTGTGGTCAGTTTGAAGTATGGTTTAAGAATTTTTTTTTTTTCAAACAATGAAAATGTCATCTTATTTCAATGCTAATTATTGTCTTTAAAAGTTTGTAAAAAAGAAATACTAAATGATTTTTTTTTCTATGGTGTGTGATACATTTTATTTAGATGAACAAGAAGGGATGTGAAATAGGCACACAATGATTAGTTTATTAGAAAGGAAAGGAAAAATTGTAATGTAATATAATTTAACAATTATTTGTAATATAATTTTGGTGCAGGCATGCAACAATTTGAAGAAAGCAGTTACAAACAAGTTTAGATGAGCAACATTTTATCACATCCTTTATCATGAGGATAAGAAATGATTTATTGATA
This sequence comes from Lablab purpureus, assembly GCA_030347555.1. Lineage (NCBI taxonomy): Eukaryota > Viridiplantae > Streptophyta > Magnoliopsida > Fabales > Fabaceae > Lablab > Lablab purpureus. Next base: position 22,254,329 of record CM059259.1, read on the forward strand.
GAGATGTGGGAGTTTGATCAAATAGCCAAGTTTACTCACAAGTTATTAGAGACACGAACATCTTTGAATTTTTTTCTTTTTAAAAAAAAATTCTACCTTGTTCATTGTGAACATGTGTATATAAGATCTGATTAGATATATTGTTATGTTACTATATGAACTTATGTTACCATATGAAGTTTAAGCATAAACAAAAATTAACTAAAAAATATATTTTGAGTAATAAACTTTTACTCAAATCTCTAAAATAATAATGTCATTAATGTCTTTTTAAGATCAACTTTAGAGTTTTCTAACCCATGAAATGTTGGAGTGCTTATTAGCCCATATTAAGAAAAATGAAAAACATGATAACACCTATAGTAAAATAGTACTTAATACTTATAATTGAAGACAACATGAAACTTTATCAATAATAAAAGATTAAAAAAATCATATTAAGGATATAATAATGTTTTGTTTGTTTTCCCTAATTAGAATTAAGGTTTTACTTTGTAATATACTTGTAAACTACTTTCATATAAGGCAATCATTATTTTAAAGGATTTATTTATTTTAAAGTCTTTTTGGGTTAACATTGTCTAACTTACAACCTATGGAGACTTTTATCCAATCAATGAAAATAAAATTGTTTTAAAGAGAATATAATGAGTTAAATTGACTTAATTTTAGTAAACATTTTTTATTGGGAACTAAATTCATATAGTGTAAATACTACAAAAATAAATTATATTTTAATTCCTATAATGTAACATTCCTAAAAATACACAACTATATTATATAGCCAACCAAAGAACATATACAAATCATTTAGTATTTCATATTGTAATTTTGTTCAAAAGAAATTATAATGAATATCCAATGTCGTTCCTTGTCAGCTTTAGAACATACACCTATATCTACTTGTGTACATAGTACAATCATTGTAATCATCACACAAATAACAAGTGTAAGGGTAAGCTACTAAAACGAAAGTTTTATCATGACATGTCATATTCATACAATGAAATTAGTCATTTATAACAAATTATTACTAATATATCAATGCAAACATGTCTGTTGGACTTGAAGACTTGACTTCATGTTAATTTGATGTCTCCAACCACCTTGATGATGAAGATGAAAATGAACATGTTTGAAGAATGAAGATTTTGTCTTAGTGTTAGTGTTAGAGTGTCTTAGGATTTGGGATAAGATGCATTTCATTAATCTTGAACTTGATCTTGCTTTTTAAATGTTTTGAAATGTTTTAAAGAAGTTTTAATTGTTTTCACCTCATTAAAAATATGTTTACAGTCAGTTAAAATGTTCTTAGTTTGATGGACAAGTCAAACTTAAAAAAATTAACCAACTGACATGGATTTTAGTTAACTGATATTCTGGAACTGTTGTTATTCAAATTTTGCTTCCAGTTGTATTCATCTAACTGTTTTTTGAATTTTGAATCAGCTTAAATTTTGGAGCTGTTTTTGAAAAATTCATGTTTTTTTGGAAAACCTAGTTGATTCGCAATTTAAATAGGCTGAAATCACTTAAAGTTTCTCTTTAATGATTTACACCAGTTTAAACGCGTTTTAAGCTGACTATTTCAGTTTTTCAGATTTTGGATGCTCTATGAAAAATCTATTTTAAGTGAAATCAACCAGCTAAATTGCGTTTTAACTGACTGATTTTCTCAGTAAAAGTTTTAAGACATTGATACTAGTTCTGATTTAAATAGTTTAAGTTTTCAAGAACTGAGCAACGAATCAATTACAGAGAAACTCATTGTTCAGAAAGAGTTTTTCAGTGTTCTAAATCAATTTGCGAAATTCATCAAAGAGTCCAAGATCTAATTGATTTGATAATCTTTCCATAGAAAGTCATCACTTAGAATTTGTTCTGTTTCACACATTGTAATCAGGTGAATTCGTTCCAAAATCTTTTGTAATTTTGTATTGGGTGTAATTCTTTTTGACCAAGGTGATTAAGGAGTTCTTGTATTAAGGTTTTACAAGAGTAGATAAATTGTTTTTTGTTCTGTTTTTAGTTTTTCATTTAAAAACTGAAAATCAGTGAATATTTTTTATCTGGATGATTAGGAAACTGGATGTAGCCTTCATAGGAAGGTGAACCAGTATAAATCTCTGGTGTTGATCTCTTCTCCCTCCTTTTTTAGTTTTTGTAATTGATAATTGAATTGTTAAATGTGTTAGATTTATGATACATTGATCAAAGCATTCAAGAATCTTTAAAGAACTATTTTTGGTTGCAGTTGTGAACAAAAACCTGATTGTTTTTCTAAAATTAGCCAACATTTTTTAAAATCTTTTGAGAGTTTAACTTACCCCTCTCTTAAACTCAACCCTTTATTCTAATAATGTCAACCAACATAAATCATAGATAATTCTAGTTATAAGAACTAGAATATCAACAAACTCTTTCTAGAAGACACACATTAAGTATATTCCACCAGAGACCAATTATCCGATCGGAGTCATAAGGTAGATTACCTCATAAATCTATGACCCACTGATAAGAGTAGGTTCTTTACACAATAAGTGCATTAAAGTCATGTCATGGTGCGCAAGAACTTCCCCTTCAGCTTCTCATTACCTAATCTATTAGTTTATGTGACTTAGATGATCAGTGAAGCGCTAGATCTCTATTACAACGTAGGTGTCATTACTTAATACACAATATCAAACAATGGTTCACAATCATCCCAGATTTGTGACCTCCAATTCATAGGGTAGTTCCTTATACAATATGTTGTGCATTAAAGTCATGTCACAGTGTGTAAGAAAATCCCCTCACGTTTCACAAAATATCATGTTTCCCAACAACATAATTCAGTAGAACAAAAGTACCAACACAATTCAATATACATTTTCATACATCAAACATATAATTCATTATATAACAATTAAAATTAATAATACATACATAGAATCTCATATGTGTTGATTTTATTTTATCAGAGTTATACAGTATTATCCAATTTCATTTCAGTGTTTTGATTATTCTTAGATAAAACATCGAATATCATATATTTTTACTTCACTCTTTGGAGGAAGAATATGTATTGCATAAACACATATATATTTATCGATATATTACCATTCATGTATATCAATCTCACTTATATGATGTCACTTTATATATATCTTATGCATATCGATTCTGTAAGAAAATATAAGTTGAGAAATTACAAAATCAGTTTTTGATTTATATTTATCGAAAGTTCTTACATATTCCATGAGTGAATTTTCATTCTCTCAATAAACAAGGTCTACTACCCTTATTTCGATTCTTGATTATTAATATATATAAAAAGGGTAACTCACATGTTGATTTTATTCTCTCAATGTAATGAACAATATCAGAAATGTTTATATGAGCAAGTTTTGATGGTGTTTATTTAACTCGTTATGTCATTCCTTCAATGTGATATAAATTATTATTTCTTAGAGGGTGTTGATGTTATATCTCGATGAATCATACATGGTTTTTTCATTCGGTTTGATCTTTATATGTTAAACCTTGGGATGTCTTTCTCGATTTTACTTTCTTCGGAAATGTTCAAGATTTTCAACCTTTTATCAATTTTTTGCTATTTCAATATACAAACATTAAATATCTTTCGGTATATGATCATCAAATGTTCTATATATATACACACACGCACGCACACAATTCATGGATATCAATTCTTTTCTCTCGATAAATATATATATATATATATGTGTGTGTGTGGGGGTTTAATTATCTTGTTCAAATCTCGGATCATCCAATATGAATAAATTACAAAGCATAAGGTTCATCCAATCTCATTATTTTCATTAATAACCAAAACTACTTAAAGAAGAATAGTGAGCTTCTCTTACCTATAAAAAATTTTCGATTTTCAAAAAATTATAAAAAAGGAATGAAAGAAAGGACAAATAGAGCTAAATTTTTAAAGAGGGAAAGAGCACAAGGTGATGTAAAGAAGAATAAAATAGAGAGAGAGAGTGGGAAGATGGGTTGCACTTTCTGCACTTCTCTTGTTTTCTTGTGGTGCAAATTTGAGTTCTCTCTATCCCTATTTATATGGTTAGGGCGATATTATTTTTCGATTAGTTTATAAGCAGTAGATTTTAGATAGGATTTATTAAATGCTCTTAATGTAGGGTCTATCTCATAAGTTTTGATGCATGATGATCAAAACATCATAAGTAATCAATTTTTGATACATATATGTACACATCAACATCAAATGTCCTGTATATTTTACATATCTCTTTATAAGAGTTTCTTTTGTTGTATGTGCTTTTTCAACGTGTAATTGAGACAGTTTGCAATTAGACTTGTATCGAACGTGACTTACTGAGGTGTATTGTAATTTCTTCCTAGTTTATGTATCGAATCTTTTTCTCAATACATATAATATTACTTTTGATTCTTTGATATATCTATACTTCTTCAGTTACTCGAGAATTTCTATTGAAAATGTGATGAGAAGACCTTTTTATCTCTCATTCTCGATGAATGAACATTTCGCATCGAGAACCATCCTAATTATGATAAAATACTCTAATTGAGATTTCAATTAAATCATTAATCAAATACTTCAATCGAGAGCTCATTTAAACCTTAATTGAAGACTTTTAATTGAAAAATCAATTAGAACTTAATTGTGTATTTCCATTGAGAATAGAGTACTTCAATCGAGAATTCCAATGTTTTCATCGAAATTCTTACATATGAGACAAGTTTCTTAATTTTTGATTGAATATGATATTTAAAGTAAGAGTTTAGATTTCAAGTAGCATATCTCGATTTTTCATAATAGAGAAAATAACTCATAACCTTTTAATAACTCATAACCTTTTAATAATTGAGAACAATAAAATTTTTTATTTTTTAAAAAATCAAGTTTAGATTCTCAATTTTTGTAAATAAAAAAATTTGTAATTATTCTTAAATTATAAAAAAATAACCTTGTTTTATTTTTTATAATTTAAGATCATGTCTCTATCTTTGATATTATTAAATCCAGAATAATATAACTCTATTTTTTTTATTTTATTGGTTTTATAAATCAAATAATTGATTATGAAATTTTAAAAAATCTAACCTAATAATTAAAACATTACATATGTTAAGATGTTACATCTAAAACCATTTAACTTTTCAAAATCTAACCTAATAATTAAAACATTACATAATTTGGGATGTTACATCTAAAATAATTTCTCTAATTTAAAAAAAAACATTTCACTTGTTATCCTGAATATTGTTATAATTATATTTAATAGCAATTATAAAAGGTAACAAAAACGTGTTGAGAAATTAAGAGTATTTGTAAATGGTAAATATTGATAATTGTTGAAAAATAAAAAAAAGTTTTTTTGTTGAAACACATAAAATTGTGTTTTTTAATATATTTCTAAATGAATCTCAATAAATTTATTAACCAATGTTTTTAGATTACTAGTTAGCAAAACATTTTTAAATTAGAAGGATGAAACCTTTCACGCGTGGGACGTTGATCCTACGCAAATATAGAACACGGAACCTTGTAGAACCCAACCCATCTTCTTTTCTTTCATTTCTTCCACAGTCAATCAATCCCCTTTCATTTTCAACCCTATCTCTTCTTTTGGGTCTCTCCATTTCGAAATTTCTGTTATGGCACTGAAACGCATCGTGAAGGAGCTCAAGAATTTGCAGAAGGACCCTCCTACGTCCTGCAGTGCAGGTCAGAACCCTTTTCTCTTTCACCGTACACCATGATTTTAACGCTTCGATTTCTCTCTCCCTTATGCTGTTTTCTCTGCATGCATGACTTGACCTTGTTTTGCACCATTCGTGCTTTGATTCTGGTGTTTTGTTATTTCTTTTTTTGTACTCGTGTTGCTGGACTGATTTAACAAAACCAAACCTAAATCGTTGTTTACTGTTGTATGGTTTGGTTCTTGTGTCTGCTTTTTATTTTACTTGGCCAGGTATGGTTATGCTGATTTTGTAAGTATTTTTAAGAATCTGTTATCCAAAATGGCCTGGCGATGATTAGGGGCTAGGTTTCAATTTGCAGTTGCCGTCGTGTCGCGATTTTTGATTTTGTGGAAAATTGCAGACTAATGCTGCCTGTGTGATATTAATTCCGGTTGTGATGGTGTTGCGTGTGTTGGGATGCTGTAGGGTAGCTTAGGGTTTGTAGATGAAAAATACAGAAAAGGTATATGGAAAATCTAGCACTAATAGATATTGGTTGTCTTTGAAAGTTTATTTGAGTCTGATGGACACATGTGGATGACTCTGATTTTAGGGAAGGCACATGAATACTAAATTTAGTGGAACATTCAATAAATTATTATGATTTTGAGGGTTTGTGGTGTGTGCGTTTGGGCATTGTTGAACTGATAGGCTCTTCTTTGATGGGAGTGGTAACATGGTAGCTCCAAATCGTGGTTTTAAAACCTTGATTCAGAGTTTACATGAGCCTTCAGGGTTTCCTAATATTTAAGTTATTGGTTTTGAAGATAGCTATAGTGGCACTTTTCTTGTGTTAATTTGGGAATTTGCTGTTGTCTATTTATTTCAGGTTCCGTGGCAGAGGATATGTTTCACTGGGACCTCCTGATAGCCCGTATACTGGTGGCATATTCCTAGTTTCAATTCATTTTTCCCCTGACTATCCATTCAAACCACCTAAGGCAATATTTTATCTTAATTTGCTTCTTACATTAATTCATTCTATAGACTTTCATCGGATGTTGTAAATATGTTAAGATTTGTTCGATGTATGTTCATATTGCTTGGAAATAAGTTTTCACCTTCCCACGTTGTTGTACTATTTGAATTGATGTTTCATTTCTATTTAGAAGTTTTTAATTATACAAGTGTATTTTGTATGACAAGATTGTTCAGGGGGCAAACGAAATGATTGTTTGTTGGTTTGCCTCTTTCAGGCGAACTAATTTCTAGATAATTTTTACACTACCTGCACTATTACCAGCTTGACTGAATTGTACTTTTCAGAACAGTTTATTGAGTGACCAGGATTTGTTTCTGACTGTATTATGGATCAGTTCTTTGTTATACTAATCTACCCAACCTCTCTAATTCAGCAGATTGCCAATATCTGTTTTCTGTTATTGCTGCAGATGCTGTTATTCTTAATTGTGGATGCAATTTATATGAAGTTAGAATATATGTAAATCTACTAAGACTAAATGATTTTTAAATTTGATTGCGATTTAAATTCAACAACATTGAGTGGATGAAAATTGAAAAAATTATGATCGTTGTAAAATATTTTCACATGAAGAAACTGGGTTGGCTGTCTCTGGCTGTGGGAGTGTGTAAAAACCATAATGGATTAATGATTCTGACGGTTGTTTAGGGGGGTTGATTTGCATCATGGTTCGTACAAGTGTGAAATAAGTGAGGAGTGGAATCTCTTAGTATAGAAGCTTTCATACCATCATTCTCCTTTAATAATCATGCATTATTAGTATAAAAGTTTTTACCCTATCCCTCAATCAGTAGAAATCACCCTTGGTAGAACTTTTAAAGTAGTTATTCTAAATTTAGTGCCATAACTGGATGCCCTTATTGGAATGATTTCCCCCAAATTAGAGCAGAGGTTCGGAATGATGCTGAGATGCTTTGCATGAGTTAAGTTGCACATTCCAGCCTAGATTCAGCCTCTCACTATGTTCTTCACGATGATTTGATGTTTTTTAAACGTCGCCTAATGCTACCTAAATCCTCTGGTTTCAATGGGACACTTTAGATTTACAAAGACGTATGAGAGGTTGACTTCCTCTTTCTTTTGGAAGGGCATTAAGGCAGCAAGCAATGACTCCAGCAGGTTTGCCCCATCCTATTCCTATTCTGGAGATTGTTTGGGGTTGATATCTCCCTTGATTCCATTACTGGGTTGCCACGGTCACAGGGTTACAAAGTGATTTTGGTAGTTGTTTGACTGCCTATCTAAGTACACTCACTTCACTGCCTTAAAGCATTCTTACACTGTTTGAAAGGTGGCAGAATCTTTAATCAAGAATGTTGCTAAGCTACATGATTTCCCAAAGTTGATGTGATAGAGACCCTCTTTTTTCAGTAAATTCTGGTGTGCGTTATTTTGACTTCCCGGAATGGTTTTGCAGATGAGCACCGCTTATCACCCTCAAAGGGTGACCAAAAAGATGTGGTTAATCAATTTTTTGAAACCATCCTTTGGTGCTTTGCTCCAGATCAGCCTTTAAAATGGTATATGTGGCTCTTAGGTGGAATTTTGGCATATACTTCAACTCATTCTGCAACTGGGAAATCACTCTTTGTGATTGTTGACTAGCTCTCCTCCTCCCACTGCTTCGATCCCTGAATAGGGAAACTCAAGTGGCTTCTGTAGCAGCAATGCTTGTGGATTGTGATGAGGCTCGATGCCAACTCATTTTTCATTTGTGTTGAGTGTAGCAGACAATGAAGAAATGTGTTGATGCTCATAGGGGGCATGTTACTTGTGCTCTGGAGATAGGATATTTGTGAAGCTTTCTCCTCAAATAACAATCTGTCTCTCGTAGGGTCAATCCCAGACTATCCCCCTGTTACTAGGGATCCTTTCAGGTGATGTCATGTGTTGGAGAGGTGGTCAACAAACTTGAGCATCCAGACTTTGCTCGTATTCACCCAGTTTTTCATGTTTCACAGTTCAAATGATCAGTAAAGAGTGGTTCTGCTACTACCACTTTGCCTCCAGGGCTGGCTGTTAGTAAGTTTGAGTCCCCTAGTCTTGAAGCTTTTTTGGCTACTAGGATAGGCAACATGGAGCGGGAATGGCTGATCCTGTAGAAGTCACAGTCTGCAGAGGAAGCCTCAGAGAAATAGCAACTTCTATTAAAGAGAAATATCCTAATTTTTGCCTTGAGAACAAGGAACTTTCAAATGGGTGGTACTGATAGGAATCTACTTCCTAAGTGGGCTAGGCTTTTTGAGAAGTTATTGAAGGCCCAAACAGTATGGGGCCTAATATTATCTGTTAGTGGAGAGTTAGTTAGAGGAAAGAAGACTGCTCTGTGGTTCTTCTATTAGGGAATTGTTTGTGGGGGGATGGTATCAGATTTGGAAATAGAAATTGGAGGCAAGGGAACTTTTTTGACTTTGGGGAGCATTGCTCTCATTCCATTACTTATTCTTCTTTCTCTATTATTTCCTTGTTTTTCTGCAGCACCTCATACAGATTGTATCACCTTCCCTTTTTCTTGCACATTTAGTGAATAATGGTGTTGGAAAGCATTGCTAGTAGCGAAATTAAATTGTTGGATGTTAATTGATGACCGCCACCCCCTTGATTTTCCTAATGTTAAGAATTTTCCTGTTCTTGGCCTGTTTCATTCTCCTTTTTTTATTTGTATATGCATTCTTTTTCTTCTTGATATGGTGATGGATAATCTAAGAACCCATGCTAGCTTCTAGTCAAGTTTGTGAACATCTGTCAAGTCCTGCAGGTTGCATTTAGGACTAAGGTATTCCACCCAAACATCAACAGTAATGGAAGTATATGCCTTGACATTCTAAAAGAACAATGGAGCCCGGCCCTAACCATTTCTAAGGTTTGACACATTACTCGTGTTTCCTGATACTTAATGATTTTGCACAAGGTTTTAGGCATTTGTCACTTGATCTAGCTATAATTTCTGTTACTATGCCCTCTTAGAAAGATTGACATTTCACGTGTAAGAATTGGACTAATATGTATTTCTGGCATATAATTGCTCGTGCCTACCAAGTGCATCAATACAAACCTTATTATCGGTATGTTTGGATACACTAAAATATAAAGCTTTTTTTAGTAGAGGAACTCTCAAAAATCTCTTCTACTTTGTATCCAAAAAGGCTTTAAATGTAAATTGGAGCTTATACTCAAATCGAGGAATGGGCTTATTTTCAAGCATAAAAGTTGTCCAACATGTGTTGTATCCTCCTTGTTTAGTTTCTATTGATATAGACTGTGTGAAAGTGTTGTCTCGTGATGTTTTTAATGTCTCTGAAAATCTAGCTCCAAATTTAACTAAAGACTTGTTTACTGTTTAGGTTTTAGAATTATACTTGAAAAACTGTAATTATGTTATTCTTGCCCTCTTAACACTCTCATGTCAAGTTGTACGGTAAGGAAAGAAGTGTGGACTAAGTTGAGTAATGTAATGGAAGATGGTGAAAAAATGTTGTGAAAATGTGAATTGGGATTGTGGAAGTAACATTACTCAGCTTTTGGAAACTTGTTCATTTTATAAGATTTCTTTCTAGTAATCTTTTAGTACAGAAGTAGCGTAAAATAGACGTATTTTTCTCTCTGTTGACTTGAGATATAATTTTCAAGTCTCCTATGAGATGATCATATGATTCTTAGATAAATAACTTCTTTAATGGATCTGCATATGGAATGATGTCAACCTTATGTATGATGGTGGTCTTTCAAAACTTGAAAAAACTGACATCCACTATTATATAGGTCCTTTTGTCTATTTGCTAACTGTTGACGGAGCCCAACCCTGATGACCCGCTTGTGCCTGAAATTGCACACATGTACAAGGCTGACAGGGCTAAGTATGAAGCCACTGCTCTCAGCTGGACACAGAAATATGCTATGGGATGATCATGCTCCTCCTGTAGCTGTTCGATGTAGCTGCTCAATTGGTTTATGAATAAACAAAAGATACTTTTCACGAAATATTGTCTTTTCTTGTCAGTGGTACTCAACCATGGTAATTGAATTAATTATCACTTGTGAATATTTCCTTGGAAGACATTGGTCATGGATGAAAATGTATTATAATGTTGCACAAACTTTCTGCTTGTAGACATGATATTCCAAATGAGTGGTAATTAAAGAAATTATAGTTATGAACATGTAGTGGACTAATTTCCTATTGACGCCGAACTTTATTTCTTTCTTTTTTGGGTAGAAACAAAAGAAATCTTAAGTGGGGTTACGGAATCATCAAATCGCTAACATCATGATAGACTTACACTGTATTTTGTCACTGCTCAGACCTTGAGTTCATTCTCCAAACATAACCCGACGGCTCCTGAAACCTTGTCACTTGTCTTGTCTCTTGAAATCGTGAATTCTCAATTATCGATACTAAGCACTGTTATGGCGTCATGAGTGAAAGACCCAAAATGATACCCCACTCATCGAATTTAAATTGTTAATGACAACAATTTTTTTTCTTTGAGAACGATTAAGATTTTGATAGTACCCGAATATTCATTGTGCGATTCAACATAATCTGACAAAAGTCATGATTTGGTGGAAAAAGAGTAGTCCTTTTGGAGAGTGAAAGTTCACTGTGGTGATTGTCGTCGCTGAACGGGATTAATGCGTGCTGCAAACTGAAAAATGAAAGGAACGGGCAAGTGAATAAAAAGGATCCCTTAGACCAAGGAAAATACTCCTATTTTTGTTCCAAACTCATGCAAACGAAGTGAAAAGATCCTGAAACACTGTTGTACAATATTGGGTTTGACCTCAGAATTTAATATGTCTAGTACAGAAACATGCCCGCTGGAAACCACTAGGTATGCAGCACGACAGAGACACGTTCAAGGTGAGGTCATCACAATTAGCTTGAATTGAAGTCAATGGTTAAATTCTATAATAAGAGCAGTGGCCGATAAAAGTACCGAAAGGACTAATTACAATATATATATAAGGGGCTAATTAGAAGAGTGATCACTTAGTTAACAAGCAATGTGTAAAGAAGGGGTGATTCATCTCTAAATGCAATGCAACTTGTGTCCTCGACGTAGATAATATGACACGTGCTTGACTAGCTAGCATGCTTACTTGTTTTTGCTTCCTCTTCAAGCCAAAACCTAACCTAATCAAAACTTTTTGAGCAAATTCCTCCTCCCTACATTACTTGGACCCTTCTTATGATGTTAACGTTCCTTTCTTTTCTTTAATTCATTCTTAGTTATTGTTCTTCTGCCCCTTTCCTCATATGATGATAATCAAAATTAATAAAAAAAATCCCCATTTCTCTTTATTAGTTTACAATTTCATATTATTTGAGCGCTAGACAAGTGGTTGAAGAGAATTTGAATAAAAACTGTAGGCTCAGTCGTGGGATCAAAGTTGCATGTGTAGCACTACACTTTGTGTCCCTAAATTACGTGACAATATTTACCTTGTAGTCATTCAAAAGTAACATCGCACATTGAAAAAATTAAAGAAATCTTGACCTTGTATCTTTTGTTTGTATGATTGATTGATTGATATTTCAACTCAATCAGGTACTGCTAATTAACTATCCCCTTCACCACTGTCTTTCAGCGAATAGACAAACTCTGCAAAATATTGTACTGAAAAGATATCACTGCCATCTGCAAGGTCATCCTGAGTTGGATAAGCCCAATGCTTAACGGTATATATACTATACTTTCAACTTCTCACTCACCCATTTCTACCTTTTTCTTTTACCTTCTTTTTTCAATTTTATTTTCTCTCACTAATTATGCCTCGCCACCGCTTTAAAAACCAACTATAAAAAGTCACGTCAATTTCCCACTTTCAAGGTCATTGCCTCACCTCCTTCTACCACCGATTTTCTTCTTCTAATCTCCTAATTACAAAATTCCACCATCGTGGAACCCCTAGAATTGCGTGGTTTCAGATTCACCAACGTGGAAAGAGGCCATGTTCTTTCTTTGCACCGCGCTTTCCCACTCTTTTTAATATACACCCTCATTTTCCTAAATTCATTTTTCAGTTCCTTACATAAAATAGAGAGACATTCTGTCCTAAACATAAGAAACATTTGTATATAATTAAAACATAAACTGTTAAGCACGTTTTTAATAATAGTTCGCTCCCAAAAATTGAAGGATCAGAAAGATAAAACAAAGAGTTGTCAAAAATTGAAAATGGTTTTGATAATAAATAAAGTGAGATTATAGTTTAGTTAAGAGAAATGGACACATGAAATAGGAGATTACGTGAATAGATTTTGGTGGGGAAAAGGATTTTTGTGTAGCCGACAGCGACATGAATGTACACACAAACACACAGAGTGAGTCATGACCCTTCCCACTCAAACCCCTCACTCACTCCATTTTCTCTCTCTCTCTCTCTCTCTCTCTCCTTCGATTCATTACCCAAATCAAATCTCCCACCTTCACGAGAAAAATATTTGGTTCATCCTCCAATGGGGACACACGCCGTGCTGCACCATAAATACCCCTTAATCCTTCTTCTCTCATCTTGCTTTCTTCTCTCCACACTCTTCTCCTCTTTTCCCGCCAACCCCATTCTCTAACAACTTCTTCTCCTTCTTTATCTCTTCCTTACCCTTTGGAATAACCATCTTCAGAATTTTCCTTCATCACCCACCTCTCTCTTTCCCTTTCCCTCTTCCTTCATGCAATTAAAACCACCACCTTTTCCGTTTCTTCATTCTCTTCCTTCAGATGACTGACACAAACCAACCTTTCATATCCTTGCAACCAACCATGAAGCTCCACCACCCCTTTAACCCCCCAAGCTCAAATTTTGACACCGACCCACCTCGCAAAACCCCCAAAAAACCCCAGCCACCGCATAAGAAGCTCCTCCGGGTCATCCTCACTGACCACGATGCCACCGACTCTGACTCCTCCGGCGACGATGAGGCCCCAAAAAACCCACCAAAACACAAAAAAGTGAAAAGAGAAATCACCCACATCACCATAAACCTTCCCTTTATCCCAGAACCCCCAACAGTAACACCTTTTCCTTCTTTTTCTACTGACCCGACCCGTTTAACCCAACCCGAGAAACCACCCGCCGTCCCTCGCCGCCGGAGCAAGTTCCGAGGTGTCCGGCAGAGACCTTGGGGACGGTGGACCGCCGAGATCCGCGACCCGACCCAAAGAAAACGGGTCTGGCTCGGCACCTTCGACACGGCCACGGAAGCTGCCGTCGTGTACGACGAGGCCGCCGTGAAGCTCAAGGGTCCCAACGCCATCACTAACTTCCCCCTCGCCGTCGCCGGAAAAAGAGAACTCCATGTTTCGCCTCCAGAGGCGGCCTGCTCCGGCGAGGGTTTCTCGTCGCCGACTTCCGTCCTCGCGTACTGCGACGGAGACTCCACGCCGTTCGAAAGTTTCCGTTACAGCGAGGTCGATGCGTTCGGGTTTGACATCGACGCGCCGTTTAGTTTGGCGGAGATTAACTTGGGCGTGCTGAGTCAGCGCTTCGCGAAGGAAGAGTTCGGCGAGTTTGACCCGGACGAGTTCCTGACGTGGCCAACTTAAGAGCCATATCAGTCTTTTCGCGAAAAAGCCAGGGACTGTTTAGTAATTCTACTACGTTTTTTTGTTGTATTTGGTTGTGTGGAATTCCGAAAGTACCCTCGTGACTAAGTTTTTGTGCAGCTTAGAAGAGTGTAGAGTGCTAGAAGAATAGAAGTGAGCATTTTCGTAATCTAATTAGAGAATTTTGTCCTATGCTAATTTGTGTAATTAATTTCAATCTCATGAAAGAAAAAAAAAAGGTGAAGAGTGAGTGAATATGAAGGAAAACATTAAAGAAGGACTCTATTGTAATTTGTTATATATTTATAAAGTAAAGTGTTTATTAACCATTATTAATATTTTGCTAACATACATTATTAACTTTTTTATATTCTAATTCTGTTTGTTTGGTGAGGGCAAAACTAATGATTGCCTTTTTGTTTGGAAGATTTTGGTCCTATGATTGGTCTTTTGGGATTCTGTAGGTAGTTGGAGGGTACCAGAATGATTTCCCTAATATTATATTATTTCAGATATTTTGTGAGAAAATAAATAGGAAGAAAAACAAGGATTTAAAGGTTTCATAGGTAAAAAAATTGATTTGGCCACTTTGTTTTCAACAACATGATTTTTTGTATTAAATATTGTTGAACAAATTTTTTATTTAATTTTAATATAAGAGTGATAGTTATTTCTCTCCAACCTATGAAATTGATAGTTCAATAATGTATATGATGGAAAAAGATTAGAATATAAGTAGAGGAACTTCTATATATAAATATAATAATAGTTGAGATTGAGAAAACAATGCAATGCTTGTATGGAGAAATTCAGATACATGTTTTTTAATGAATCTTTCTTTAATTATAAGGTAACAATCATTTTATATAAGTCACAGTCAACTTTCTATTTTAAAATCTCTCACTTTTTGTTTTACCTATAAATAAATGTTATTTAAAATGTAAAAATAGAAAAAATCTAGATAGAAAAATAGGTAGGATGAGTTTGGGTTACCAACTATAATTAGTATGGATTGATAATGCTGATTTGCTTTGGTAAAGACCCAATTGATCCATAAATTCAACTAAAAGCTTGCTAAAAACAATTTACCTAAATATGTATTTTTTGAAAATCTAAATATTCTAAGTCTTTTTTTGTTTTAATTAATTAAGATGTGAATTAAGAAAATTGTCACTCCTGCATATGTAATTACAATCACTAATTAAAATTTAATTTATTAATATATTTAATTTAAACTACAATCTTAGTATATATTTGCACCATTTAATATACAATTTCTTTTAATAAATTTATTTATATATACGAGTTGGCGGGAAGCAATTGTACAATACCATCTTCATTATTTTTCTTAAAAAATTTAAAGCACATTATTTATATTATTAAAATTTAAACATAAATATAATTATATATTTCTTTACGTGTATTTTAAAGATAAAAAGGCTTAAAATATATTATTTTTAGATTTTAATATTATTAAATTGTGATGATATAATTTTTAGTATTGTTTATACATTATTTCATCATTGTTTTATTAATACTGATCCAACCCTAAAATGAATGTTTTAACTAGGATTATTGTCATTCATTACGATCCATAACTTTTTCGGTACTTATACAATTAAAAACATCATAAATAACCTGGTTAAAAATACTTGCTGATAATTCAATTTTCTAATTGAAAAACATCACAAACATGATTTAACTTAATTAAAAGTTATTTTAAATCCTTCAAAATTCATTCGTAAGTTATAAAATAAGTGACATTAGCATTTATTTAGACGTAAGTCTGTGATTATAAAATTACGAAAAAAAAATATTATTTATACAATAACATTTATTTATCGTGTTTATCTCTTTCTTATACATCATTTATACGTGTTGTGTATAAAAGTATATAAAAAATATATATATATATATATATATATATATATATATATATATCCATATTTTAAAGTCAATATTTAATGAATAAAAATCATTTGCACATTGAAGAGTGTTCACAGATATCCACTTAATTATCATCTCAAAGTATAGTAATTTTCTTTTAATTTGGGAGTTGAGAATAAATCATAAATACGAAAAATAAATGAAGAGTATTTGACTTGGAAAATGAATGCAAAGTCCATTGGTAAGTGTGAGCCACAAAAGCAATTATAATAAGGTGACTTAAACAAATTTTGTTTGATTGATTGAGCATAGATTAAGGTTATGGATAGATGAAAAGAAAGGTGGTGGTTGCTTTTTGTTGACAAAGAACCAATAATAATGATGCCCTACCATGTTGTTTCATGCTCCTTCACACACATACAAACACACTCTTCTCTTCTCCAAACACTCTCACATTTCAAAGACAAAATAGCAACAATCACTTTCCTCAACCTCACTTAATACATGCATAGATCATATAGGTAACCTCTTGTTCACTTTCGTCACAAAAAAGTAAGACAAAAAAAAAAGACCTACACATGATTTCATACATGTTTTTCTTTATTATAGTTTTATTTTTTATATTTAACATTAATATTTAATGAGATAATTTAAAATTAAATAATTTTTTTTTGAATTATTTGTCAAAATTGTGTTTGGTTAGTGAGATAAATTTTTTATCTATTTCATTCTTATACTTTATAAAATGGTATAAATGATTCTTAAATGACAAATAAAAATATCCTTGAAAAGATGAAAATGAAGGAGAAGAAAGAGAAAAATAGTTAAATAAACTTACGATATATGATAATGAAGTAGGAAGATAGGAAAAAAAAAGAAAAAGATAAAAGAGAATTCTGACACATCATCAAGGATCGTTTACATCAATTTAAAAAGTAGAAGAATGAAATAAGTCTAAAGTTTATTTCAAAAATAAAATATAATTTTTAAAATAATTTAAATACTAAAAACATATTTAATCTAATAATTTATTATGTAAATTACCATCATAAAATTTCCTTTTTCATTATGAAAGATCACAAATACTATGGAACTATATTTAAGTTTTGTTTTATGAAAAAAATGTTAAAAACACATTCTTTTAACATTTTTTATCCTGTCGATGACTAAAATTTATTAACATTCACAAAAATTGATGGGTCTTCCTCTATTTTGGTATGCTAACTTTCAGTAAATTATTAGTAGAAAAGGATTGTGTTTTATATAAAATATTTTTTTACTTTTCTCTTTGAGTTCTGTTTAGAAAACTTTGTTCTATAAATGCTTATATGAAATAAAAAAACATTAAATAATTTTTTCTATAAAATAAAATTAGTTTTGTATAAGTTAAAAAGAAAATTTTAAAAAAGTGAATATAAGATTACTTCTATAAACAGTTCATACATAAGTTAATATTAACTTGTAAATAAAATAATTTGTGTTCTGTTGTTGTCTCTTAAAAGAGCATTTTAAAGAAAAAAAATCTAAACAAGTAGATAAGAAATAGACAATCTCACATCAGATGAAAGAAAGTGTTAAAAACATGTTAGAAGCACTTGTCTTCCTTTTACAAAATCTGCCACACCAATTCTCCTAACATCAAATATATGAAACACTTTCTTATCTTATAATAATATTTAATCTTTATATATATTTTATTCTCGTTGCCATATAAAACGACAAAAATCAAAATTAATGTTTTGTAAGTTTTCATTGTATATAAGTATTGCAACTAATCAAACTAATTATAAAACTAAATTTTTATAATACCTTTAGTACTGAAAATATAACTAAATCTTAATATATATTTATCGTGAGTATTAATAAGAAATTATATATTATAATGTTTTACACAAAAATATGAGTTTTTTTTTTTATGAAAAAGAACAGATAAAACTATTAGAGTTTAATTGTTATCTATTGAGAAGGGAATTTATATCATAGTTAATATTAAAGTAATTATTATGAAAATTAATAAACTTATTTTTTCAAGTAAAAAAAAAAAAAAAGAGTAATATGCAGATCTCCATTTCTGAAACTATCATACTACACACGAGTGTTGTAATGCAATCAAATATAATAAAAGGTAAAAGAATTAAAAATGAAAATTTTCCAAAAAATAATATATTAAGGAAACTAAAGTATTTAGTAATAAAAGTTTATAAAAATGTTTGAAATTATTAGGCAAAGATGTTAAAAGGGCATGAAATGTGTTAGTATAATTTTTCTAAAATATAAACTAATTTAAAAATAAAATAATGATTATAGTAATTAAATTAAAAATTATTGGTATATAAAATAGTTATTATTATTAATAAAATAAATAAAAATTATATTTTTTAATCATAAATTTTAAAAATATTAATTTCATATAATAACAAATTTAGTTTTAAAATTAAGATTTAAATTATTTTTTTAACATTAATTATTAAGGTTTTAGTTATTTATTAAATTATATTTTTAATTAATTTTAAATACATTAGTCAGTAATTTTATTATTTTATAAATTAATAATATAATTGATAAAATAATTTTTTTAGTAATTAATGTTGGTCAAAAAACAACGTCAAGAAGAAAAAAACAAATAAAATGGGAGGAGGAACCTTCCACTTTTCTTCTATTTAATTTTAACAGTTAATTCTAAGAGTAAAATAATTATTCTCTGTTTCACATATATATATATTAAACCATCCTCACACTGCACCAATTTTTTCTTTTGTAAATCACGATTCTCTCAAACGTTAACTTTTATTGTACATTTTTTTAAACTATCATTAATTTAATATTTTAAAAATATAAATAATCTTTAAAGTAATACTTCACTACTTAAACAATATTTTTTAAGAAATCTATGGTATTTTAAAGTATCAAGTAGACATTTCTGGGAAATTAGTATAAAATACCATCTCGTACTTTGGAGAAAATGTATTGTATACACATAATGTTGAACAATTTTTATATGATAAAAAGAAAAATAAGAAGAACAAAATTAAATTATGTGATTATCAAAAAGGGAAAAAAAATTATACAAAGTACTGTAAAAACGTATTGTACAAATAAAAGAGCTATCGAATTTATATCATGCATGGTTTTTGGAATAGGATACTGGTTCTTAATGTTTTAATAAATGGGTAATTTTTTTCATAAATATATATTGTTAAGAGAAATTTAAAAATAAGATAAAAATAAATTGATATATAAATTTTATAGAAGTGAGAACCGAAATGCAGAAATATTTGCAATAATGATGCTGACACATTGTTTAGGTCCATTTGTATATGGATAAATTCATAGCATTTATGCAGCTTGCAGTTGCAGTCTTGTAGATAAGATTAAGAAGAGAGAAAGAGAGAAAGAGAGAAAGAGAGAAAGAGAGAAAGTGGCATTTCCTCATTGGTGCCTTTGTTTGTCTCTTAATTCACTCATTGGGTCCATTCTCCACTACAACACAAACTAACCAAAAACTCAAAAACCTTATTCATTCTAACCATTTTCAAGTGCTTCCTATTCTTATAACCTCCATTCATCAATTTCTCAACTTCTCCACATACCATGTCAATCACTTCAATTTTTGCTTTTCCTGTTTATACACAACACTCTCTTCTACCTTTCATCACTTTCCTCCTGTCAATAATCAACCAACTCATATTTATTCTTTGCCATCTACACATAGCTAGTTATTAATTTTGGAAAAGATAAAATGTAGGTCATATAAATTAAGTGTCCTTTATTTAGAATTTTTTAGAAAAAATATCTTTTAAATAATTATAAGTAATTTTTATGTTATGTTATGTTATTTTTAATAATAGATTATTTTAAACAATTTTTAGTAAATATGACAAACATTTTTATTGAGGATGTTATTAAATGTTTGAATATTTTTTAATGTTTTTATTAATGTTATTATTTCGTTGTGTTAAAATTTAGTAGTAATTAGAGTTACTAGTGAGTATATCAATGTTAAAAAAGATTGAATAATAAATCTAACTGTTAAGATAATTTTATATTTAACAAAAAATTATTAAAAATTTAAGTATGAGAAGTATGATTAAAATTTCATATTAAATAAAAATGATAAAATTAAGATGTATAAAAAAAATAAAGACCCATAAACATAAAGTAATATACTTGTTCTTTTTTTATGAGTATTAAATTTTCTTATAAAATTTTTTCTAACAGTTATACCAAAATAAATAATTATCAATAAAAAAATATTATTAATTTAAAATTTTTAAAGATTAATTTTATTATTGTATATATTTTATTTATATATTATTTTTTAAAAAAAATTTAAAACTTATATTTTATAGTTTAACTTATTTAATTTTTTTATACAAACATTTTATTTTAAAATTTTATTTAAATTATATTTTAAAATTAATGTTTTATCTGAATTTATATTTTTAAATAATTTTATTTAAAAATAAAAAAACATCTACCTACATATATATATTCACGAATATCTATAAATATAAAAAATTTATATATATATATATATATATATAAATATTGAAAATACACATAATAGATAACTAGACAATTTTTGAAGTAAGAGGAATAAATAGTATCAAAGTGTGATCTTTAATCCCAACTCTAAGAACCTAAATTGAGCAACAAATTTGAAGTGTTTTTGGCTGTTCTAATAAATAGATAGAGGCAAGGGATTCTATAGTTTGAAGTTTTACAAACCAAAAAAAGAGTCTATTTTAGGCTTTGAATGACGTGAGAGGGAAAAGAGGACAAAGGAGATAATACACTTTCAAAGATTATTCAACAAAAATAACAAAATATATATATTTAGCAATATTTTTGTGCTTGATATGACATATTTAGTGAAAAAATTGTATTTGAAACGTATAAAATCTCGTCATATCAACCATAATTATAATTTTGTTAATAGAAGTAATTTTAGAAAGAAAAAAATAAGCAGCTTTTTAATAAATAAACAAAATCTAAATTCAATTGAAGGGAATAATAAAATTTGGAAAGTGCATAAGGGGACAAAGGATGGAAGGTTCTGCGAAGGTAACAGCAAACCTTTTTAATGTGTTAATGCAAGAGTATATATAGGTGACACTTTAAACAAATTTTGATAAAGATTATTAATATTTAATTGAGAAAAATATATATGAATTTTTTTAATATATGTTTTATGGAAAAAAACAATAGTAAACAGTTATTGTAAAATAATCTAAAATTTAGACTTTATAATAGGCTTATCTTTGGGACATCAAATCAAATAATTGAAAATTGGAGAAGATGCAGACTTTCACTATTCCTTCACTTTGAAGAGACTATTCTTTGGACTATTGAAGACTGAAGAAGTTATGTGAAACCCATATCATCATTATTTAATAGTATTGTGGTGTAGCTTTTGTCTAAAGTATAATTTCTATATTATATAAATTAAAACTCAAAAGTATAAACAGATATATGATTTAAAGTTTACAGATTTAAATTCAACTTAATTTTCTAAAAGTAAAAAAAAAATTAGGTAGTTAGTACCTTAATTTTGAATAATAGTGGAGTTAGTACCTTATAAAGTTTAGTATTTAAATTTAATCAATTAAAAAACATTATTAGAGAAGAGATTCCACTTAAAAATTAGTGATTTAAATTCTTAATAAAAAATATAGATAAAATTAATGAATATTCCTCACAAATAACCTCAATAATTATACCACATTAAAAAATTAAAAAAATCAAGATTTTAAACAAATATTAACCATATTAAGAATATTAATTGAATAATGCAAGAATAAATCATTTCTGCTCTCACATATTCTCATCCTGTAAATACTTGAAGCACCCAATTATATTAAATTTGATTATATATTTTTATGTATGTTTTTATTTATAGATATGATTTTATTTAAGTGATTCGAAATCATAAACAAAATGATGAACAAATAATAAATGTAATTAACACATAAGATACACGTGAGAGAAAAAAAGAGAGTAAAAGTTGGAAAGTTGGAAATTTCAGGAAAAGTGAATGAAGAGAAGATGAAAAGGTTGGGAAGAAGAACAAGTACATAAAAACAACCAAAATAATGTTTAGGAGACATTTGATAAAATCCAAAATCCAAAACTCTACCTTCCAAGAAACCTCCCAACACTTCTGTTTCTTTTTCTGATTAAGACCCTTCATTCCAATTGAAACCACTCAAAGTTATTTAATGTTAAATTGTGATTCATTAGTTGTTTAACCAATTGCAGAGTTTTTTGTCTGTTGTGTTAGAACATTAGGTTGATGTATGGATAGCAATGAATGGAATAGGAGAAGAGCCCTAGCCTCGGATGGATCTACGGGTGGTAAAGTGGGTTGGTTCCGGAAGGTCAGCCCGTCAACCCGATAGTATATGGACGGGGCGGGTTAGCATTTTGAACTCGCCAACCCGTATCAACCCGGTCCGCCTAGCCCGCTAACCTGTCGGGTCAAAAGCGGGGCGGGATGAGCCAACCCGCTGGCTCGCAAAAAAAAAATATTACACTTTTAAGATGTCATATCACTATATACATTTTTAATATATTATTGTAATTACAAAAATTCATTTAAATTGGACAAAAACAAAATAGCTGCAAAGAACAAAAAGTCCAATTTAAAACCAAAGATCCAAAACTAAAATAAAAAATAAAAAAAATAGACTTTTCAAAAAAAATATAAAACAAAAAAAATAAGTGAGTCACCCGCCAATCCGTCAGCTCGCCTTATGACGGGGTGAGTTAGAAATTTTGGCCCACATCATTGTAGTGAACTGGACTAGCCCAACCCGTTTTTGCTGGACTCATGGCGGGGCGGGCCTAAACAGCCAGACTGCCCATTTTGCCACCCCTACATGATGGGTATGCAATAATAATTATTTCTGAATAAAAGGCTTATGGGTTGAATGCTTTCTATGTGGACTATGAATTTGGTGAAGTTTGGAGCAACACCCAATTGCTAAACTCTTGTACCCAACAAAACATCAACCCATAATCAACAAATTCAAACTATCTACATTAAATCTTCAAATTAGTGCCATCAATTGCTCCCAAAACTATAATATTTAAGCATTTGGAGAAATAAAAAATGCCCAATTGTCATTACTTTTGCTCAGAATACAATGTTCTTCTGCTTAGATGTTGATTTCTGCATTTTTCTTAAATTATCTATCAATTTAAGATAAAATAAGTAAATGTTATTCAGTTCCAAAAGCTTATTATTTTCTTCATTTTTTTAATATTTTGTTTCATTTTAAAATTACAACATTATCATTAACTTATACTTTAACTCTTCATATTATGTAACTACCCATATAGACTATTCAATAATCTAATATATGAATTTTTAAGAAATAATTACTTAATTATTTTAAATAACCAATATCTTATGAATTGTATGATTTTTTATCACTTGGAATATTTTTTTCTTAAAATGCTTCTTCATTATTTATAGTTTGAAAACAAAAAAAAATATTTATAAAAAAAATTGTCATTTTTTATTTATGATTTATTTTTTATATTTTCACCATTGCATTCAATCAATGATACTATTAATTATTTTTGTGACAATATTGGTCATAGAATATAAAAATGTCATTGCTAGCTGTATTATTTTAATGATGATGATAGGTGTAACTAAAGAAGGTCTCAAATATCTCTATGATTATTCTAAATTCAAGTCAAATGTAAAGAGTTCAAATGAATAAAACATTTAAAAGAAGAAATATTTATAATAATGAAAAATTTTGAATAATTAATTTCCGCACAATCTTAATTAAAATATACATTAAAATAGAAAAGTATTTAAAATTGTAAAATGGTAAGTTTGAAAGTTGAGTCAAGAAAAAAATAACTATACATGAGTTAAAGTTGAAATTTTAATTCATAATTAATATTTTTAAATATATTTTTATATAAAAAAATTAAAGTAACACTCAGAATATTAATTTTTATAGAAAAGAAAAATACTTTTCTAAATTCATTAACAATTTGTCAATATTAGTAATTTTGACTAAATGGTTAATTTAATCCCAAAAATTGTTCTTTATATTATTTAAGGGGTGTTTAGTAGAGAGAATTCTTCTAAGTTTTCAAAATAATTCTCAATGGTATAAAAAAAATCTTAAAAATCGTTTTTATTAAGTTTTTAACTAATTTTTTTTCTATATCTAATATATGTTACATGTCAAACATGATATTTCCAAAAATTATTATTCTTAGGAATAAAAAAGATATTTTGTGTAACAAACATTCCTTGCATTTAAGAAAATCAAAATGTATGAAGTTTTGGTTTGTTTTATTTAAGTCTCTTAATGTGATGATGTTGCTTTAGTCTCTAAACATAAATATATGTCAATGTTATAAATTGTTTGCACTTTTTTATTCTTCTTAGTTTTCCTCATTGGAGAAAACAAGACAAATACTACACACACTCTCCATTTTCATCAAAAGTTTCACACTCAACAAAACTACAACTACAAACAGAGTTTAAAGTTTAGAAACGGGTATTTCTTTCTCATTTTAAATTTTTGCTTCTTTGTTTTTTATTTTTATTCATTTTCTACTGTTGTTATTTCATTTTATTTGTATTTGATGGATTCTTAGGTTTTACCTCATGCTATTTCAATTCATTTTCAGTCCATTTGATTTGGAAGAAACCTAATCATTCTTACTGTTAAATTCATCTCATGGAGGTGTAATTTCATTGCTTTCATATTTATTATAAATAAGTTTTCTATTCTATCAATTGTAATGGATTCGGCTCTTAAATTTTATTGCACACCAAAAAAATGTTTCTACATTTTATATACAAATTTAGTGGCTAATTCTGTATTTTCAAAAGTAAGAAAATAATGTATTAATATATTCCACATTATTTATTTTTTTCTGAGGTAATTTTTGCCAGTAGAATGTCAATACTATGAAGTCATTTCTTGTATGAAAGTTTTCTAATTTAAAAAAAAGACTCTGTATTATTGCATAAGCTTCCTTTGATTTTCAAATTTGTTGAACTTTTTTATAAAAATGTTGCTGTTTTGCAAAACTTTCACCCCCATAATGCATTCAACGATATTTTTAATTACATTAATATTATTAATAATGACATAAAAAACGAACATGTTTAAAATCAATTTGATCATTAAATTAGGAGAGATAGTTTGAATAGTGTACTTGTTATTAAATGTTGTTGAACAAATACTAATTACATAATATTATTTTAATGATAAGTAACATTAAACAAATAATATTCATTGCTTCATTATAACTAGTAAATTATAATTTCAGTGCTTCAAATTTTTTGTAATTACATTTTAATCTTCTAAATTTAAATTTCTTTTTTTAGTTTCTATTGTTTTAATTCTTCAACATCAAGTATCCTTAAAAAATTTATTTATATAACTAATAATTATGATTTTTTTTATAATTTATTTCAATTTTTCATTATTATTATTATTATTATGGAAAAAGAGATACTCCTTATTATTACATTCTTTAAGAAAATAATAAAAATAATGGTAGTTAATACAAATTTGTAAGTGAGTTATAGTGTGTTATATTATTAGAAGTTATTAATTTGTAGTGTGTTGTTTATATATGTCATTATTTTTAGTATACAAATAATTTATATAAATCTTTTAAGGTTAAAGATGTTTTTTATTATTAAATTATATATCTATTTTATCAAAGTAATTTATCAATATTTGTACATATATGTATAATGTATATTTGTTAATAAAGATATTTTACATATTTAGATAAAGTGCACAGACAAATTTTTTAATATGAAATATAATTAAGAGTAAAATAAAATATATGAATATTTATATTGTTATAAATTATTATGATAGATGCTACTGCATATTTAATATCTTTTCAAATTTTCAAAACGTAAGAAAAAAAAAAGCTTTTCTCAAATTTAAAGAAAAAATAAAATCATATTTAGCTCTAACTAAAATTAAACTTCACTCACAGATGTCAGAGCATCTAAAGTTCAAAAATAAACTTGAAACTAAAAGTAATTAAATTTAAGGCCTCTAGCACACAATAACATTTATTAACAAACAAGCTTTATAAATACAATTGACATAATTATTCATCACCATAATCTATTGAGTTTATTATATTTTTTTAATGTAAAGAAATAAAAAAACAAACAAACTAGGTTTTGGCCCATTACCTAATTTTGAACCAATTCCACTGGTTTTAGTGATCTTGTACAAGAATAATTTTCAAGGTTAAATTAATCATTTGATGAACAATTCCCAATCCAACCAGCTGAAGCAACTAAGTTGATCCAGTTTTCACAATACTGTAAGAAAATATGTTATCACTCCTAAGACAGTATAATATAATGTTAAAAAATTTCAAGAAAAAAATATCAAATGTTCAGATTTAAAAATGGATGCATTTTAGGGCACAATAACATGTGCTTTTTTTTTTCAGATTCATTCGAACAAAAGGATGGAATCAAAAAAGTTGCAGTCTTCGATGTGGGGCAGACTCATCAGGTCCAAAACTTCTAAGTGGCATTCAGAAAATCTTAGAAGTACGTAATGTTAATTACAATTGGAATAATCTTGTGATCTGCTTTTCTTATCATTGTCAAAAGCAAAAGAAAAAAAAAGGAAAAAAAATATAATGTCTAGTAAATAAGGATTCAGCTTTTGCTACATATATTTAAAATAAATATAATTATAATTTGATTAAATATCACTTAATTAGTTCTATATTTAGTTAATTAAAAGTTTTCAACTCAACTTGACGACACCCATATTAATTGTTGATAGGACTTTGACTTTTTAATACATTAATACAGTTATGATGAATAAATATTAAATGTATTTCCGTAAATACTTTTAATTACTCAAAACAAAGAAATAAGTATTCTTAATAAAAATTGCATGTTTTTGTTTCCTTAAGAATATTAGTTTTTTTTTTGCAGGAACTATGTATTTGTGCCTCAAGAATGTATAGGCTAAAATTCTTGAGAATTATATTATTATTTTGAAAATGCATGTCCTTAATGATAAACAAGACAATTATCTTGATCAGAAAAGAAAAATGGGATATTTTGTTCCATTTATTATTAATATTGAACTGTAAGAACTCACAACAAATATTAAGAGGTTGTTTTTGAAAAAGAAGCAATGTTGTTCCTTAATTAAATCCATCTGTATATGTGATAACAAACCAAAAGGTTTTTGTTATCAACAAGTTATATCTTCTGTTCTTCCAAACCGACATATGTAGCTAGCTTTAACAAGGTTATGGACACTTCCACATTCTAAACAAGGAAAAGTTAAAACAAGAAAACAAAAAATAACGTTGGTGTCATGTTATAACCTCTTGTTTCAATACTGTTCCTAACAAAACATACTGGAGAAAAGTATTCACCATTCCCAACTTTGCATTGCAACAGTTGGGAAGGGTTCTTGGAATCTCGTTTTTCTTCTTTGTTTTGTTTTTGGTTTCTCATCCAAATCTCAAAGCAACATAATCTTATGCCATATTCATTTATCTATATATTACATACTTTCCATCTTCGCAAATGATACTCAAGAAAATGACAAAACGATCCTTAACCTCAGAGATGGAACGCAACGTGATACAAATGAAGAAGCTGATTGAAGATGATGGAGATTCCTTTGCCAAAAAGGCTGAGATGTATTACAAGAAGAGGCCAGAGTTGATCTCTCTTGTTGAAGAGTTCTACCGTGGCTACAAATCTTTGGTTGAACGTTATGATCTCAACCCCACACCGTGTGATCTTCAATCACAAGCTTCTGGTGTTTCAGATTATGGTTCTGAGCCACCTTCTAACATGCCTTCTCCCTCTCCTAGGAAGATGGGACGCCGCATATCCGCCAATCGTGCCGCAGGGTTTGATGTCTTTCTTGGTTCTGGTGGAAACGTGAATAGTTTTGATGCATGTCAAAAGGATGGAGATGGTTCTTCTACTTTGACAGAATCTGATGAGGATTATTATGATGATAGTTCATCTATGAACAGCTTTTCAGGCTTCTTTGGGAATGGAAATGATCATAATAGTATCAACAGAAGGGTGATAGACTTAGAGATTGAGATACCACCTGAGGGGAAAGAAAAGTTGTGCAGTGTTGTGCATGAGGAGGAACGTGTGAAAAATGCTGAATTGAAAATCGAGAATAATGCTGAGGACTTCCGTGCCAAGATCAATGCATATGAACAGGAACTATGGAATGTGAATGAGAAGTTGAGGCTTTCGGAAGGGGGGATTAGTAAGTTGAAGATTGAGCTTGAAACATACAGGTCAATGGAATCAACGAATTTGAGTGGTGTTGGATTATCTTCAATTGTAGAAGAGATCAGGATGGGAGGTGAATCCTTAGAGTTGAAGAAACTTGGGGAGAAGCTAAGGATGACCAATGAAAAACTTGAGTCTGCAGAAAGGCAAATTGTTTCTTTGGAATTTGGGGCTACTAAAACATTTGAAACCATTCAGAAATTGCAGGAAGAGCTTGACTTAGCTCAGAAAGACATTGCTTCATGGAAAACAAAGTTCAACGCTCAGAAAAGAGAGAACTCGAAACTCCAAGAAAGGCATGCAAGGTTGAGAACTAATGTAGCAGACCGGGATCATGAGGTCAGGGATTTAAAAGCTCATCTATCTGACGTAGAACAGAAAATGTTCTTTGAGAGATCAAATTTGAAGTCTGAAATAACCAAGTTGTTGGGAGAGCAGACTCTTTCAGAGCAGAAGATCAAAGAATGGGAATGTCGATGCCAATCTTTGGAGGCAAAGATAAAAGAAAACCACTCTGAAAAAATAGAGATGGGAGAGACTCTCAAAGGAGAAATTGAGTTGTCAAAGACAGACACTGAGGATAGAAAGAAGTATACAAAATATGTCAATGAAAGTCTTGAGGCTTTGAAATTAGAGAGAGATAACCTCCGTGCAGAAGTTGGTTCACTAAAGAAAGTGATACATTCGAGAGAAAATGAGATTGAAGAGGCTCATAAACATGTGGAGGAACTAACAACGAGAAGTAAGATACAAGAGGAAGAGATCGAGAGGCAAAGGGTTGAGATATTAGGAGGAGCTGAAGAGAAACGTGAGGCCATAAGGCAGCTATGCTTCTCACTTGAGCATTACAGAAATAGGTATAATATACTTCGGCAGGCTTTCAGAGGAAACAAGAGGGTTCCTGTTCCGGCCATCTGATACGTCAAAATGCTTCACTTGGATGTGAACTTGTACAATAATGTGTGTGTATTTTCTCTATGTTTCTGTGTCTGTGATGTCTTTCTGATACTTTGTGGTGTGTAATGTATGTCACCCAAGGTTACGAGAAAGTAGAAGTTAGAAGTCGTAGTCATGTTTCATGGTTTGTGATAATTTAGCTTGTATGCATCATATGTTGGTTCAAGTCTCATCATGAGGCCCGTTAGAAGATACTCAAAAACTGGTTAGGTTTGTATGCTCCCCATCTTTCTGTTCAGTTGGAAGTTGGTTGTGTTGCATAAATGAGAAATTATGTATGGTTTGTATGCGAAACTGGTTAGGTTTGTATGCTCCCCATAATATCATAAGACTTGTTATTCTTACAACTTTATGATGTTTGTACCAATTTTATTTTATCTCTGTCAAGTTGCTCAAAACAAGCAAATTCTCTTATTGCCAAATTCATCTTTACTCCTTTACTAAAACACCATTCAACGCAAGGTGTGTGTGTATATATGTATATATAAGGGGAAAACGATATCATTTGTCCCTGCATTCTAAGAGTTTATATAGAAGCGAGTTGTTACCAAAATCAGAGACTAAAACTTGTTATACAGAGTATGTAATATGAAATTCTTATAAATGCTATATATTTTGTACACTTTTGGTACTAAAACAAAATAAAATCCCCCACAATCAACTACCAGGCAGTCGCGTCGTGAAGTTGAGATATTTGAATAGGGACCCAAATTCAAGGCGTCTTCATATGCAGCGAGAAAGAGGTACAATTTCCCCAATGTGTTCTGAATTAAATAGCCTTGTTTCATTTGACACGATATGAATGTTGTAATTTATTTTATTCGGAAGCCACTACTTTCTGAAAATTGCTTCGTTAATCTCGAGCACACTATTGTAATCTTTGAATCCTTTTAATTATTATAGTAACAAACATTATCCGGAAAACATCTAATATTTAAGCTTTAGAAACGTTGCGTCAAGTCCTCTTTACGTTTATCTGAGTGGGCATAATCAACACTAAGAAAGTTTCAGTCAACATATATTTGGCGGGTAGTCTACAAAAGCTCAAAAGTGCTAACAGAGAAACATAGTTGCGAAACGCAGCAAGCAGGCTATATATACATTTAATGATGATGACGATGAAATATCTATGCGAATAGAGGAATACTTTTTACGCAAAACAATTAAAAAAAACTTGAATATTTCTACGACTACAAAAGATGCACTACCTATATGACAACTCTACAAACCACCTAGGCGTCTAGCAAGCTACTTGTGACTAGTGTGCTAGCTACCTACCACAACGATGCGAAAACAATACGTAGCGTAGACTTGGAAACTTAACAAGAAACTTCTCCATCTCCGTCATCTTAGAAGCCAAAAACCTATAAATGCACTCGATCTAACGTGCATATCATATCAATAATGCACCAGCACTGCAAAACACAAACAATATGCACAGGGAAACACCGTTAGATAGGGTGGGGAGAAAAAGAATTGTAGCAAAACAAGAGCAGACCACTGAGATGATGGAAGCAACCCGACCCCAAAAATAAATGTCATATTACCAACCTTAAAGGGCTTTATCAGATGTCATCAATCAAATATGGGAAGCACCAGACACCACATTAATCATCCCAGGCACTATCTGCTGCGCCCTCTCTTTTAATGTTTGAGGCAGTAATCATGAATTTATATTTATCTTCGATGTTAATTGAAGAAGCTCCCAATCCTAACTGTTTGGACAAAGCAATATTTGCCTCTTTTTGTGCAGCTGCTGCTTCTTTCTCCTTCCTTCTAGCAACCTACAAGACAAGGGCACAAAGTCGACCGTGAAGTTTTTTTGGGAGAAATTGAGCATATTGAAACCTCCAACACATATGTATACTAACTAATCAAGTTCAAAAATGAATATAGATGTATAAAAGTCTAGCACAAGCCCACCCCAGTAAAACTAACACCGTAAGACTTCTAAAACACTAGTTATCTGTTTAGTATATCTTTTAATATCATTTTTTACGGTGTGCCAAATGGACCACAAGAATCTCAATATTATGGCAGAATATAAATGTAGTACCTTTCCGGTTGCAAATGTCAGTGTATTCCCAGATTCAGCGTCAGCTATTGCCTTCCTTATATTTGCGACTAGGAACTAAAGAGCAGAACCGTATTAATGTTAGAATTAAAAAAAAATACAGTTAACTTTTTAACTAAGAAAAAGGAGGGTAGCAAGCACCATGTCACGATCAGTGTAAAATGAAGTAGATAAGCCAGTTGATCCTGCACGCCCCGTCCTTCCAATCCGGTGTACATAATCTTCCATGGTCTATAATTGAGGCAGCCATAACTGAAGCTTCAGGTATGCATTTGTCAAGGAAATTAAATTTGACTGAAAAATACCAGTCAAATGAGAAGCCAACATAGCAGTAGCAGAATGGCAATCCACCAACAGTGGAAAATACCTGTATGCTTCCTGATAATCTTTTCCTAGTGGATTACAGATAAAATTCAGTCATCACTCAATTAGTATTTGCTTAAAGCAAGAAATACCTTGGGAAGATCTAGATTGATGACATGGGACACTCCAGTGACATCCAAGCCACGAGATGCAACATCAGTGGCAACCTGAATCACGCAATATGGTTAGTGGATAAAAATACCTACCTATCTTTTTTAATGTAATTATGCAAAATTGCTAAGAGTTCAATATTTTAACAATAATTACCTAAAGGTAAAAGTAAGCATATGGACATCATAGGTAGGTCCACATATTAATCATACAGAAAATACAACGCATGGTACCTTAATGGGTTCACTAAATTAAACAGCAATTAGATTTTTTTATCATAACAGTGACAACTTTGACCTTAACATTTTCTTCTTTCTCCATTTGATACAATGAGAATTTTCATTTAGCAAACAGGGGGGATAAAACAAGCCAAAGACAGCTTAACTGTATTTAGACAAGCCACTGCAGGGCTATTTTCAACAATATTTTCATTACTACTAAATATTGTAGAGAATATCAGATTTTATACAGGAAGAACAGCTAAAAATTGGAAAAGTAATGTACTATAAAATTTTGAGTAATGTGCTCCGGTACGTGAGATTACCAAGATGTTGGTAGAGCCACTCCGAAAATCGTGCAAGGCAGCCTCTCTTTCATTCTGACTGCGACCACCATGAAGAGAAACTGCAGACAATCCTTGAGCTACCAATGCTTCGGCAACTTCATCGCACCTTGTCTATGTACACATTAAAAAACAAATAATGAGAAACATGGAGACATCAATTTTCAAACAATCTGACCAGATTTTTCAGACTGTAAAACAAAAACTTCATGTATGAACCTCTACCAAAGCTATCCATGATTTCCAATTTTGGAGCTAATCCACTTAAATCTTTCATTATCAAGCAACTAACCAATTTCACTCCCTAAACTTAATCAACCTATTTAACTCAATAGGCTAAGCAAAAGAAACCATGAAAATTATGTTAACCAAGTTTAGTGTGCCAAAACTCCATGCAACAAGCACGACCCTACCCTAATGAAATTTCTTTCAATTCCATTGATCAAATGGAATTTTACATATTTATTGCGTTTTGCTGACCCCACTGAGTGGTATATTGTTGGACGGAAGGGACAATGTCTAATTGAAGCAATTTATTAGGCATGCATAGCCCATACAATAATAAACCCTTCAAAATCAAATATAAGCACAAAAACCAAAAAATATAAGCAAATATTAACAAATTTCAACCTATTTAATAATATTTTTATTTAATTGAGACTCTACTTCCAATGGTCCTTTTTATTCTTGATATCTAGCTCCAAAAATGGATATTTTAGGGAAGAAGTTTGTATTTAAAACGAGATTGGTAAAATTAAATTATGTCGACTAACTTTCTTAATTAGCACTAATTATTTCATATATTTGAGTCTGAAGGAAGTACATAACTACAAAAAAAATATAGTTCCAGGAATGCACGTAACAAATTTCGCACACAGATCAAATTAACAAATATCATTTCCCTAGTAGGAATATTCTGAATGTAAAGTCAACAATCCAAACTTGAGCTCCACATAATTCTGCAGTGCGTTATTATAATAAGCAAGAGAAAAAAAAAATCGGTTAAGTTGCAGTACAATATGAGAAAGTTAAAAATTAAAATAAGGATGTATAAACATGTCCTGCTTGAGAGATAATTCTGCATACCTAACAAAACAACATTCAAGAACTTGACTGACTTTTTTCATATAAGCATATATGCAACAATACAAATGTACATATGATATTGATGCATAACAGGGACACAAAACAAAGCAATACCTTCCTCTCAACAAACACAATTGTTAATGGAAATGGATGACCACATTTTTCAGCCTGTGATGCATCCTCTACAAGTAAATCTAGAAGTCGATCAATCTACAAGAACAAGATAAGATGTCAGAACAGAAGCCAAAAGAAAGAGAAAACAAAGCTAAAACTATAGAGAAAAATGACCACCCACATAACAGGGGGTAAAAAATGCAAATAAACAAAATAAATGTTCACTATCCTCAGTTTTCTTCACTCTTATCTCTATAACTTGATGCACTCACATCTTATTCTCCCAACACTTCTTTACTTTTTATGCACATGTGTAACTCTGTGCAACAACAATTCAGTAAAATACAGTCCCCGTCCAGAAACACGGGTAATGTAAACAGAACCTAGGAACATTAAATAAATTCTTTGAAATTAATGACTGCCAATATTCTAGGAAGCATGAAACTAAATTTATTACTTTTAGTCCAACTCTTCACAGAAGTATATTTCATTTTGAAGGTAACATACCTTCTCGTTTTCTGAAATTTTCACAAGAGTTTGTGAAACATTAGTTGTTGGGCTACTCACTTTCCCCACCTTCACTTGCACTGGGCTAGCCAAGTACTCCTGAAATTAAACAAATGATTGGATATCTCTAAAATTATTCATTGAACAACTTGAGAATATAAAGAAATATATTGCTGCAATATAATATTCTTTGAAAGGATGTATTTTGGGGCTATATTTAATTTTAAGGAAGAGAACCATGGAAGAAAAGGATAAAATAACCAAAGCCTAAAAACAATAACTATACTTCAATTACTACACATCTAAAATCCAATGTGCTACATGTTATGATCAAGTAGTAGCAAGGCTGCTTACAAAATTATGTTAAAAGCAAATAATGAATGATAGAATTATTGTTTGTCAAAGCATTAGGACAAAATAAGTTATTTCAAAATATCAGAATATCACACTTCGTTATTTTAGGATTTGTTTAAAGGTGAAAATAACCTCGTTGAAAATTTCTGTCAAGAATGAAGGAAACCTGACCTTTGCTAATGCTTCAATCTCCACAGGCATTGTCGCACTAAAAAGCAGTGTTTGATGCTTCTCTGGAAGACTTCTCATTACCTGAGGATAATATAAGAATATTCATATTTTCTTGAGTAATCTAGAAAGGAAACTATTAATTTAACCCAAGAATGTTATATTGAAACAACATAAAACGTTATCATAATATTAGAATTATTGTTGATAAGCCATTCAAATGCGATCATAATATATATGCAATAATAACATATACAAATGTCAAGCATGGTCATAACATCTAGATCATAAAAATCAAACTAAGGTCAGACAAAATAAAAGTTGTAGAAGCTTAAATTAGAGAACAAAAATGAAGTTTCTGTCCAGAAAAAGGCACCATTTCCATTGCTAATTTTTCTTTGAAACGTGTAACCTTGTAACCTCTCTATGCTTTCTTATTGAAGGACAATTTGTCCTGCTAAATACTTAAAGTGGAACTCAATATAACTAGTTCTAGCATCCCTGGCTTGACTTCGAAGTTTACTGATGGCATCAGTTTAAATAGAAAGGGAAAAGGTTATTAGGAAACAACTGTTTTTGAAGCATTGTAAAGAAAGCACAAAAACCACAATGAGGTAACACTAGTTATCTAATTAGACCATGAAGGAAATAAAGGAAAGCCTCAAATATAAGCAAAAAATTCAAAATACTGACCTCTCTTATTTGTGGTTCAAAACCCATATCCAGCATTCTATCTGCCTCGTCTAGAACAACAAAAGAAATTCTAGAGAGGGAAGTGTTGCCTTGTTGTAAGTGATCAATGAATCTTCCAGGCGTGGCAACTGCTATTTCAACCCCGGATCTAAGTTCAGACCTCTGTCATAGAGACCAGAAAGAGACCACACATAAAACCATGTTGCCTTCAAGAAGGGGAGTTGAAATAAACTTCAAATAAAAATTGATGCAAGACTCTGTGTAGCAGAAACTTTTGCTTTTTTAGACACTACTAACAAAGTGCCCAGCACCTGCTCTCGAACTAGCCTCTAATCTATATGAAACACAGTAATACGTGCATTTCCTCCAAATCCGAACATCAAATCCTCTACCACAACAATGATTAATAATGTGTATTTCGTTTTTGGATAGCAATGTCCAAAAAAGATGTCTAATGTTGCATTTGCAGAATTATAATTCTATATTCGTCATGTTTCACAAATTTTATTATATAGATAACTCTATATGGACCCTGCATGTATTTTATCTTGTATATTTTAAGAATAGTTGTATCACCAAATTGGAAACACATCATATTAGTGCATCATAAAATAACAATATCAGCACATCAGGAGAACTAGCTGTGCAAAACTGAAAACACAGCTTTAACTCATCTCCAAGATTCCAAGGGAAAACATAAAAATGACATTAAATATTACAAAAGCTTATGCATAATTAACATACAAAGACTTTTATGATGCTCTCAGATCATGCTTAACAGAATTTTACAATGGCAACAAAACAAATAGCATCCATCATCATTTATGTTTGTACAGACCTTTAAAACCCAGGCAAAATAGCCAAGAAATAAATATTATGTCAACATTTAATTACCTGCTTTTCAATGTTAGTTCCGCCCACAACTATAGCAGTTTTTAATGACTCGAGGGATCTGCTAAAAGCTTTAACCTACCAAAAATCAAAACATCATAAATAGAATGAAAACAAAAGCTGATAGTTGTAGAAAAGAAAAACATTAAGCATGAAATGACTTGGTATAGAACATGTTTTCAAGCATAATACGATAAGATGTCCAGCTAAAAATAAAACAACATATAATTAAAAAGTAAGATAGCAAGAATCTTGTACTACTACTGACAATATTTATAAAGATCTAAATTTCAAAAAGGTAATGAACATAGAGAATAGACAAGCTGTGAACCTTTCATGTTCTTCACAAGTTCATTAAAAAAAATACAAGCTGTGAACCTAGGTATATGAAAAATTATTAGGAGATAGTTTAAAATTCATCACTTGATTGGAGAGATAAACAATAAATTTCCCCCTGAATAACCCATTATTCATCCAAAACAAATGCATATATCACCTCTTTTTCTATCTGTTGAGCAAGTTCTCTGGTAGGAGCCAAAACTAATGCCAGAGGACCATCATTGCGCCGAATTGAAGGTTGGGCCAAGCAATGCTAAAACAAGGAAGGAAAAAAATTAAATCACAAATAAAAGGTTGATCATTTACACTTGGTTTGTTTTCCACTATATACATTATCTAAAGATGAGTTCAGTCCAGTATACCATGTCTAATAAGTTCTGACCTGTATCATAGGAATTGTGAAAGCTGCAGTCTTTCCACTACCAGTTTCAGCACAACCCAATAGATCCCTTCCACTGAGAGCAATTGGCATGGCCTGTGCCTGGATCGAAGTTGGCCTGGTGTATTCATGGTAAGCAATATCCTTCATGATACTTGAGTGCAAACACTGACAAGAAGAAGTTCACGATTGCAAACACATTTGCAATAAATCAATAACAGTTCCGAAAATATTTGGTACAAATAGCTAATAATTACCCAGAAAAAATATGAATATGGTTAAATATTAACAAAATTAAATACCATATCAGTAAACGATTCTATAGGTGCGGGTGCAGGAGGAGAATCAGATGCAACAGTAACATCAAGATTAAGCCGGTAACGGATCTCTTCAATCTGGACATAACAAGCACTGGAATTTCAGCAACCAATATTTGTTTGTCTAGTTACAAAAAAGACAGACCAAGAAGACAACCAAACGTCAAGGTAAATTAACAGGTCGATAAATAACAACTCTATTAAAGGTATCGGAAAAGAGTAAAAATTGAGACCCTGTCACAAATCAAAACGCATGAAAGAAGGATAGATTATTGGGGAAAAATAACAAGCAAAAGGAAAAACTCATCAGCATTCAGTACACTGAAGAAGAAAAAATTATGTAATATCCTCAATCAACCACAAAGTTGAAGCCAACTTCAATACATTTTTTCCCCGCATATATCCTACCTTGGAGACAATCCTGTACCAGGCATAGTTAGATACTAAATGTGGACAAACTTCCAACAGTGAGTTGAACCTTTATTATTCATGTTGAGAGAGACTACATTCTTCAGCTAGACCCAAAAAAACCCTTGGTTTAACACAATTTAATTAAAAGAGAAAAAAAAAACAACTTCAAGATGCTCTTCTTCTTTGGCCGAAAGCCACCTCATCATGCCATCTCACTCTCTTAAAGGCTACAACCGAAGTAACTCACTCCACGACAATACAACACTGCCGTACAGTTTCAAATCCAAACAAAGCCTTCAACTTTATTAAAGTAGTTAAAAAATAACTCGGACTCTGATCGTTACAGGCAAAGCATTGCATTTTACCATAAGCCTGGTTCAAATTAAGCGTAACCCCCAGTCCCTCATAATCAGCTTCCTGAACTGACAAGCAAATTAGTCATTCCCCAAACACGCACGTACTTCAATCGAAACACAATTTTCCTCCGCCAAGATTCAAGAAAAACCCTAACCACAAGAATTGAAAAAAAAAAAAAGAACTCACATTCCTCCAAAAAGATATCGAAATCAAAACATTATTCGTTCACGCAAAGGTCAATAGAGAGAAAAGCACGTCAGATACGAGACTGAACGAAATGAGGGGAAAACGAAAATTGGATTGGGACCTGCTCCGGAGTCATGCGCGAAGCGCGTTCGGAGGGTTGCCATTGCGGGAAGACGGGGTCAGGGGAGGCAAAAATCCGCGGCGACGGAGGCGCGGCGGAGCTCCGGCGAGAGGCATTGTGAAAGGAGGGGAGCGATGGAGAGCAATTGGGGTTGGTGGTGGTGTTGGAGGTGAATGCGAGCTTGTGGTGGTGGTTATGTTGGTGGTGGTTGTTGTTGTTGTCTAGGGTTACGGAGGGGGTTCTGGCGGCGGTGGCGACAGTGGTGGAGCTGGCATTTCTGAGGTGCGGAGGCACATACGACATCGTTTGGCGTAATCTTCTTCTTCTTCTTCTTCCTCTTTCGTAACAAAAAAAAAGGGTGAGGGAGTGAAGTGAATACGATAACGATGATAACGAAAGAACGATGATGAGTGTGGAAGAATTGGCGAAAGACTCAAACTTAGCCTAAATCTTCACTCTCTCTATGGGCTTCCAAGGTCACATTCAAACCCAAACTACAAACAAAAATTAGTTATAACCTATTGCAGAAAACTATATGTGAATTATAAACACAATATTTTATTTAAACCTAAATTTACAAAATAAAAATAGACTTTGGTTCCTAATTGTCATGCTTCTGTAATTCTCATCTTTCAATTTTTAATTATTCTCAATTTTATTCAATTTTCAATTTTAAAAATGTTCATTAAGTATGTTTGGTCTAGAAACTTAAAAACTAATTAAAAAATATATATTAATTCATCAAAATGTAAGAAATAATATTTGAAGAATTATATTTTTTGTAGGTAGAGTGATTTTTTTTCAGCCAAATGACTTGAATTTTTTCATTTAATTTGGGCATTTCTAGTTTTAAAACAAAACAAAAAGGACTGGTTCATTTTTAGTCCATTCCTTTACTGCTTATAAAGATAATTCATTACTTATCCAAAAGTATGGAAAAAATAATTTAATGTGTATAAAAACCTTCTTCAAAATACATAGTCAAGTATTTTCAAAATGAAAGATAAATAAAATTAGGAATAATTAAAAATTTATGAACCAAATTTGAGGATTTTGTCAAATTAAAAAAAATTAAGAACCAAAATTATAAATTTTATAAAATATAAGGACCAGAATTACAATTAAATTAAGAAGATAAAATATTAGAGTGGTGTGTAAGTTCAGGTAAAATGAAATACACTATTTAAAAAATAGAGTTGTGTTGTATTAAAACACAAAAGTCATTTTATGTTTACTTTTTAAAATATTTAAAAGTATAGATGATATTTTCAAACTACCTATATTTTTTGTGAACTTGGGTATCTTTTGTCTATAAATAAAAATGTAACTCCTGTTAGATACATTTGATAATTAATTTTGTATATCTATGAATACATTTGGTTGTTAGCATGGTTGTCCACATTTAAATACTTCAGTTTGACCTATTTAATGTTACTAGGAGTAATAAATTTGTTAATTTCTTTTCCTTTTGTATCCTAGACTAAATGAGTGAATCCACCTAAAAAAACTTAAAATTTTGCAAGTGTTTATGTTTTTTAAAATGGTTTGTTTATCTTGAATTTCAACAATCAAATATTGGAATTTCAATTTTTATTTTACTTTTTTTATTTATATACACTAACTTTGATTAAAATAAAATTTAATTATATTTTAAATCCCTCAAATTTGGATTGACTGCTTCTTTAGTCCATTAAATTAAAAAAGTTAATTGTGACACTTTAATTTTAATAGAATACAGTTTTGGTCTTTAAACACTCGATTTAAAAGGTCAAAAACAATTAAAAAATTCATTTTAATATTTAATAATTAAAATAGTTTGAAGGACTAATATAAACTTTTTAAAAAAATATTAAATTTCATGAACTAAAAACATCATTAACTGAAAATGAATTTATATTTCATAAACCATAATATTTAAAAAATTATTAAGTACACAATTACATATGTACTTAACGTGTCTAAAACATATATTTTAAAATATAAATATGTATTAATAAGTAAATATAGAATACTCGGTGAACTCGGTTTTACAAACTAAAATAAAAACATATATCATCATCCTTTTAAAATATTAACAAAACAACATTAAATAATTTAAATAGATTTCGCTCTTGTCCTTATAAAATATCCAACACAGATGATTATCACATCCATAAATATAACATACACATAAAAGGATAAGTTAATGAAATCGAATTCAAACTTATAAAATAAATTAACATAAATATAAGAATATTACATCACAATATTCAATCTCAAAATACAACACACACATAAAAAGGATAAGTTAATGAAATTTAATTCAAATTTATAACATGAATACAAGAATATCACATTACAATATTCAACCTTGATTCATTATGTTTACAATAATACACATAATCACATATCGAGTTCTCACTCTTATTTTTAACTTCATTTATACATCTAACTCAAAATCACAACTTACCTAATTAAAAAGTTGTTCGTAAAATCAAATTTGCTCTAAATACTCATTATATTAAGTAATAATATAAAAACTTTTATCTACTTCTTATTTCTAATATCATCATCTATATGATTTTTATATTAGTAAAACTTAAATATCTCATATATATTTTATATGTGATTTATATATTAATAAAACCTAAATATCTCATATTTATTTTATAATTGATTTATATATTAATAAAACTTAAATATCTCATATCATTTATAGTTTTGATGCTTAATATACATCACATATCTCAATAGATTAATTACCCTTAGGTTATCAACATTTCCATTTATCATATTTATATAAACTCAGACACAACAAATTTCACCATATAGAAGTCTAATTAATCAATTGAATAATAGTAATAATACAAATACATACATTTATCTATATCTAAGTAATAATATCAATTATATAAAAAATATTCAAATACTTTAAAAGATATATTAAAACTGTAGGAAAATATGCCCAAAACAAGGACTTAAACCATATATAAATTTTTTAATACAAAATTATACTCAATTAAACCATAACTAAAAAAAAACAATTCAAAATCATGTTTACGTTAATTATACTCGAAAATAAACATTTTTTCATTTTTGTAAATGTTTTTAATATGATTAAAAAACAAAAGAGTCATTCATAATATTTAGTAAATGAATGGATTTAGATTTTTTTAAGTGAAAGTTTTATACAGTTTTAAACTTAATTTACCATTAAATTTCTAATGGTGGTGGAAGAAATGAACATTACAAGAAATTAAATAAATATAAAATAATTTTAAAATAAAAAATAATTAATTATTATAATTATTATATTAAAAATTATTTTATTTAAATTATAAATTATCAGTATATAAAATAGTTAATACAAACTATGTGATTATTGATTTTTATAAAATTGATTTTTAGGTAATAATGATTAAATTAATTTTTAAATTAAAATTTTAATTTATTTTTATCATTAATTATTAAGTTTTTAGTTATCCATTAAATTAAATTTTAAATTAATTTCTAATTTAATTAGTGATAATTTCATTATATTATTAATATAATTAATAAAAAATAATAATAAAAAATATTTAATTAATGCTAAATGTGACACTAACATGTTCACGTTATTCAATTTAAAAATTGAAGAAGAAGACATAAAACTCTCTAATTCAGAATCTATAAAAACCAATTGAGATAAGAAAATTTAAAACCGTAAAATAAAAGAAAGGAAATGCAGGTGTGAGGAAAACAAAATAAGAAAATAAAAAAAGGAAGCTACAACTAAAAATCAAAATTAAAAATATTACTCGTTAAAAAATGAAAAGAAATGAATTTTAAGCATAAGAATTAAAATACAAAAACAATTTAAACATAAAACGAACAAAGATTAGTGCCCATGTCAGCTTGTTTACTTCTTCTGATGGAACAAAAACAGATTTTAAACTTTTTTACAGGAGAGCAAAAACAAATCTTAAATTATTTGTATATGGATTGAAATAAATATTTCTAAACATAAAAAAACTAGTATTTTTTCACACAAATATACACACCATTAAACCTTTCTATCACCATTTTCTTTTCATTTATTGTTCTAAATAATGTATAATATTTTTCAAGATAAAACAGTTATTTATGATAAGTCAAAAATTTCTGTCTAATTAATCAATTAATTGTTAAAAACCGTTTACCGTTTAGAATTGAATTACCAGCGGACCACTGAATTTTATTTTGTTTTTTAAAAGTAAGATGCGGAAAAGTTTCAGAAATAAAAAGCAATTAATAAAATAAATAATTATTAGTAAATTGAATATTAGTTTTAAAAAGCAGACTAAATATTTTTTCATTGTAAATTAAATTTTTATTATAAAAAGAACTAAAAAAATAGTATATAATTATACTAATTGATAATATTTTTTAAGAAAATATTGTAATAATTAATAAATATAAGTTTTAATTATTAGATTTAGAAAAAAGTTTTTTTAGACAATTACATGTATGATAAAAATTCATTTTTTAAAAATAAAAATTTATATATTTGATAATTAATTTTAAATAGATAATTTAAAGTTATAATTTGTTAATAATGTAAAAAAATTATATAAATAAGAGAATTGAAAATTGACATAAATAATTATATGTGAAACAATTTATTTAAAAAAACTTAATTTAAAAATATATAGAATTATATATAATTAAAAAGAATATTAATATTTAATTAAGAGTAATTGAATATTTTATTTAATATTTGAAAAAGAAATATATGTAAAAAATAGAAATATAACTTAAATTAAATAAATAAATATTTTAAATTAGCTTAAATTAAATAAAAATAATAATATCTTATTAATATTTTAAATTTGTTAATTATTACATTTATAAATATTTTAAATAGTATTTTATTTATTATTAATATTACATTTATTAACTATTAGTATCTTTTATATAAAAACTTTAATTTTTAAAAAGATTAGTGTTCTTTTAAAAAAAATGTTCAATTTGTTAATCATTATTTATTTAGTTAATTTTGATTTTTAAAATTTTTCTCTATCTTCTTTTTAGAAAATAAAATTTAAAAATAAAAAAATTCATTTAAAAATTAGATTACGAGGAAACTCAATTTGAAATATTTTTCAGTAATTAGTTAACTAATTATATTAAAATAGATTGTACTATCTTAAAAGTATTTGGGATAATATGCCATTTGGAACATAAGTGAGAGAAAAGTGTAAAACATCCCTTTCTATTCATAGGTTATGTTTAACTTTATATTCATTTATTTTTGGATGGGTTTTTGCAAAGACATCACTTCCAAAGGTTTGACTGGTTTCATCCTAGGTTGGTCAAAGTATGATATTCTAATATTTAACCTTATGTTTCATCCAATATGGCAACTTGATTCACATAAATGGACAAATAACAGAGACATTATTTGACTCTCATGTCTCCTCCAATTCCTCAA
This sequence comes from Lablab purpureus, assembly GCA_030347555.1. Taxonomy (NCBI): domain Eukaryota; kingdom Viridiplantae; phylum Streptophyta; class Magnoliopsida; order Fabales; family Fabaceae; genus Lablab; species Lablab purpureus. The sequence goes on from CM059259.1 coordinate 22,298,209, forward strand.
TATTTTATTTCATAACTTAGTGGCTTCTCTTCCACACTTTTAAAACATGCAATAATGAAACTTTGGACACTTTTAAGAGTTCAATATATAATACTGAATATATCAATTCAAACATTAAAAATTATTTATTATTGAAATACACTTCATGATTTCACATCACTTGAAAAAAAATTTCACACTACTTGAAAATTGAATTTAGTAACACTTCATACACTCCTCCTTCTCTTAATAATTACTAAAAAAATTTAAAGATAAAATTATAATAAAGTTTTAAGTTTTAAAATAGATAACATCTTAAACGCATTGATTGATTCTAATAATGTCACTTTAATAAATTTAAGATTAAATTAAAACATAAACGTGTTAAAGTAGGATCTCATCTGCTCAAGGACCTACATATTTAGGTAAATATCTAATGCGTTTCCCTCACTGGAGAAGTGATTTTTGGTAAAGAAATTATGTGTTTTTGGGATTTGCGTGCTCCTTGGATAGAATCTCCAAGGGATCCTAATGGTTTAAACTAAAGTAGACTAAAAAAAATATACAACCTTGACAAGAATATCGTTCTGCGAAATATATAACTCATGTTCTTTTAGGTTCCTTAAATTCCGTGAGTGGCGTAGCTACAGAGAAGTTGATTAGCTACTTTCCATTTTGTTCTAGGATTCTTTCTATTTGTAGATCATTTATGGCACGTGGGAAGAGCTCGCGCAGCTGTGGGAAGAGCTCGCGCAGCTGTGGCAGGGTTTGAAAAAAGAATTGATTGCGATTTTGAACATGTTCTTTCTATGATTCATTGAGACATGACAATGAAAAAAGGTGAAAAAAGTATTTCAAAGTGAATTCTTACTCCCTTGGTCATCCACAAAAATATTTGTTCCGATAGTCTTAATAATCTCATATTATTTAGAAGTCTAAAAGAAAAATATTTTATATTTTTTTTCCCTATAATTTCTCTCCCTTTAAAATATTTGGGTTAAATATGATTTTCGTCCCTATAAAATACATAATATGTTAAAATAGTCCCTGTAAAATTTTTTGGATTTGTTTGGTATTTATAAAATTTAAGCCTGTTATTTTAGTCCAATTTTTTAACGGGACGTGACGGAAGTTGACATGGCAAACGGAGTGGTAATGTGGAGGTGTTTACATTGACACGTGCTCAAACGTGTCGTGTTTACATTGTAATTATGAATCTCTCCTAGGCGGACGCTCGGACCCACGAGGAAAAAAGCAGAAGAAGAAAAAAAACACCGCGCCGAACCAAACCAAACCATTAAAACAGGCACCGCCAATCGGAGGAAGAACGGTGGCGGAAGAGTGAAAACTGCGAAGGCGGGCCATGGCGATGCGCGACCTCATTTCCGGCACTGCCGCTTGCGGCGACTCTTCTTCTTCCTCTGCTAATCCTCTCGCTTCCCTAGCCAATGCGCTTGTTGGCTCTTCCTCCAAAACTCAGGTCTTAGTTTGTTTCTCCTCTTTCTCTCTCACTCTTTCTTCATGATTTCAATTTTTTGCTCACAAAACAATAACAGGAGAGGTTGAAGGAGATTCCGACGTCCACTCCTACTAACCCTGCCTCGCAATTTTACTCCACCGCTCTTCTCGTCAATCAACTTCCCGGCTCCGAATTCGATAAGTCTCTATTGGATACAAACTCTCAGGTTCGGTTTGGATTGGATTCTTGTGTCTGTGATTGTTTCTGCCTTGTGTATGTTTGTTATAATGTTATATTCATATGATAAACTTCTCAATTATGAATCATTTGAGTTATTGTAATTTTTTTTACTGACACGTGACAATGTAAACACCTCCATGTCACCACTCCGTTTGCTATGTCAACTTCCGTCACGTCCGTTAAAAATTGGACTAAAATAACAAGTTTAAATTTTATAGATACCAAACAAACCCAACAAATTTTACAGAGACTATTTTAATATATTATGTATTTTATAGGAACGAAAATCATATTTAACCTTTATTTTTTATACTTATTTATAAAATATAAAAAAATAACTTCAAAAATTTTATTTAGAAACAAAACACATTTTTTTTTAAAATATTACATTATTAAAATCATATTTAATCCTAAAAAATATAATTATTTAAAAAATAATTTCCCCCGTCTTCACCTAATCCCAACACGAGCAGCCAAATTTTGACGCGTTATCTTCTCCATTTCCCTTTCTATGATTCCATTCCCTGACACCGATCACACTTCCAACAACTCCACCAACATCACACTCCCATTCCTCTATAAATTCCTCACACCTCATTCTATTTCACAACCGTTTCTTACACCCATTTTTTTTTCGTCTCAGACTTTCTCTCTTATTCCTTAATCTATCTCAATAAAATTCTTTAATCAAATTTCTCTTTCTTTGTCTCTATTAAAATTTATCTAATAAGTTTGTTTATTTTAGTTAAAAATACTTAATTTTTTTGAAATGGATCTTTTCTTTTTAGAGAAAATCCTAACGGCACTGTTCTTTGCGGCGGTGATAGCCATTGTCGCTGCAAAGGTTCGTGGAACGCGGTTTAAGCTTCCACCTGGACCGTTTTCTGTGCCGATATTCGGTAATTGGCTTCAGGTTGGTGATGACCTCAACCACCTTAATCTCACCGACATTGCCCGTCGTTTTGGTGACATATTTCTCCTCCGCATGGGGCAGCGGAATTTGGTGGTGGTCTCCTCGCCGGAGCTCGCCAAGGAGGTTCTCCACACGCAGGGTGTGGAGTTCGGCTCGCGCACGCGCAACGTCGTTTTCGACATCTTCACCGGCGAAGGCCAGGACATGGTGTTCACCGTGTACGGCGAGCATTGGCGCAAGATGCGCCGCATCATGACGGTTCCGTTCTTCACCAACAAGGTTGTGCAACAGTACCGCGTCGGGTGGGAGGACGAGGCGGCGCGTGTGGTCGAGGACGTGCGCCGCATCCCCGATGCGGCCTCTGGAGGGATCGTTCTGCGGCGGAGACTGCAACTCATGATGTATAATAACATGTATAGGATCATGTTCGATAGAAGGTTCGAGAACGAGGAGGATCCGTTGTTTCAGAAGCTTAGGGTTTTGAACGGTGAGAGGAGTCGTTTGGCGCAGAGTTTTGAGTACAACTACGGTGATTTTATCCCCGTTTTGCGGCCATTTTTGCGTGGGTACTTGAAGATTTGCAAGGAGGTTAAGGACACAAGGTTGAAACTCTTCAAGGACTATTTCCTTGAGGAACGAAAGTAAGTGGTTTCTTTTCATTTTCACTTTCCATTTCTATAAATTGTTAATTTTGGTTTATTTTTATGTGACTTGCAGTGGCAGTTAAGTTTATAATTTTCCATTCATTAACAAAAATTGTGGCCTAGACAGTAAAACAGAGTTTATGATTGCATTTTTTAGCCAGTCTCATAGTACAAGTGTTTCTCAATCAGAATGGCCATTTGAATTTGCTAAGCTAATTAGTTTTCACTATTTTATTGTTTTAGTAGTTGGCAAAATTATTGACACTATATTATATTGCCATCTCGTATATATTCTGATATGGTAATTTACATGTCAACATCTTTTTGAAATTAAATTTTAAATCAGAAGTTAGAGTAAGACTGAGATTATTTAATTAACATTATAAAGGATCCTATTAGAAAAATCAAATTTGCAAACGGATATGATAATATAACTTACATAACATAGTCAAAACCATACTAGAATTTGTGCACTTTTAGAAAAAGGTTTTAGTTTGACTTTTGGGGGGTGTTATTTTGTTTGATTTGATGAGATGGATTGGGAATGGAATGTTGCAGGAATCTGGAAAGTAGCAAGAGAAGGGATAATGGAGGACTTAAATGCGCCATCGATCACATTTTGGATGCTCAGAAAAAAGGAGAGATCAGCGAGGATAATGTTCTTTACATTGTTGAAAACATTAACGTTGCCGGTAATGACCTTTTTTTCTTTTCTTTTATGCTCAGTAGAAATACGTATTTTTGCAATCCTGTAAAAAATCGAAACACTTTTTTTTACAGTATACTTTAAAATGTATAATTTGCATTCCAATATATTCTATCGGAAATGTTCTTTGGTTTTTGTAAGATACAAAAAAATGGTGACTATAATTGAGTAAGAGTTAGATACATTTCACATGGGAATACAACTAATATCAAATTATGGGATATGATTTTCCTGGTCTATTCCCATTTCTCACAAATTCTGCCGCAGCGTGGTGACCACAACATAGTATAGGAGTTGGTAACGGATAGGGACCAATTTGTTTGTGGACCTACCACTATCTTGGTGGGAGGTTGATATCATGAATTGAATCAGACCAACACATGCTTTAGATAGATTATTTTGTTTAAGTGACAAATTTGGAACAAAAGTTTTCTGATGTACATAATGTTGAATTTTGGAGCAGCAATTGAGACAACTCTGTGGTCAATTGAATGGGGCATTGCTGAGCTTGTGAACCACCCAGAGATCCAAAACAAGGTCCGGGAAGAGATTAACAGAGTTCTAGGACCGGGACACCAAGTGACAGAGCCAGACACTCACAAACTCCCTTACCTTCAGGCAGTGATAAAGGAAACACTTCGCCTCAGAATGGCAATTCCACTCCTTGTCCCACACATGAACCTCCATGATGCTAAACTTGGAGGTTATGACATCCCTGCAGAGAGCAAGATCTTGGTGAATGCATGGTGGCTTGCCAACAACCCTGCTCATTGGAAGAACCCTGAGGAGTTCAGGCCTGAGAGGTTCTTGGAGGAAGAGTCCAAAGTAGAGGCCAATGGGAATGACTTCAGGTACCTTCCCTTTGGTGTTGGGAGGAGGAGCTGCCCTGGAATTATCCTTGCATTGCCTATTCTAGGCATTACTTTGGGGCGTTTGGTCCAAAATTTTGAGCTCTTGCCTCCCCCAGGACAAGACAAGCTTGATACCACTGAGAAAGGGGGCCAGTTTAGTCTCCACATACTCAAACACTCTACCATTGTGGCAAAGCCAAGGTCATTTTAGGCCTAGCATCACACACATGAATGCTGAATCCCTTATTCTTTTGGTGTACACTGCTTGTTATTATCATTTTGAAAATGGGGATGTCCAATTTCATATGTGGCTGTGCTATTATTTTTCAGGTGTTACTGTAAATCTCTCAACTTGGAATGATGGTTTTGAGAAGATTTTGGAATAAAGGGCACACTTAAACTGTACTTCTTCGAGTTCAAATGTGAATGTGAGTTTCACATTTGTGTAAAATATATTTAATTTTAACAAATGCAAGTGAGAGAGTTTTTTTTTTATTAAAATTAGTTTCAAGTCTTCTTATAATGCGTAATCTACTAATATGTAAACACGAAGAAATTACTACAGAAGAGTTGAAGGGTCCAAATTCCACACACTCAAAATGTTAAGCCTGTTTTATCGAATAAATTAATTTATGATATTATGAATGACTGGATAAATAAAGAAAGAGTTTTATTTTGCAAAATTTTATTTTTATTATATAAAACTTTATAATATAAATTTGATAGTAGAGTTATTAAAATAACTCAAAAGAACATATAGGAATCACAATTCTTTTACAAGTTCAAATAGTTCTTTAAAAATTCTCTCAGAGTTGTGTTTATTCAATTTGTTTTATGGAAGAAGCTTATCAAAAGAAGTTATTAATTTCATTAAAATATTAGAAAAATCTTTCAATGAATAACTCATTATTTTTAATTCATTGATAAAATATTCAAAATGGCTAATTCACTTTTCTTCGAACAAATTGTAACTAAAATTAAGAGAATTCTTCATTAAAAGTTAAAATATAAATTTAGAATATTTTTGCAGTCAAAGGTGTAAGGATAAAAACTTTTGCAGTCTTTTGTTTACATGTTTTTTTTTATATTCTACAATAACTAAACTATGTATATTTTCATAGATGCAAAAAGTTACAAATTTATAAAAATCTATTTATAACTTATATTCTATAATATATATTATAAAAACATAGCACAAGGTTTAATGTTTTATGTATATTTGAAATTTTTATAAATAAAATATATAATTATCGAGTATAAAAATAATACTATCTACTTTCATCATTTATATAAGAAATAAATAGAAAATTTCTCTCTTATTATTATAAAAAAAATATACTCAATTTCAATTTTTTTTATTAAACATTTCTTTAAATACCCTCAATTTATTGAATTTATTATCGAATAGTTTGTATATTTTCATTAGTCCGTTAAATAGTTTAAAGAAAACTAATTAATTTTCCTTATAGTAGCTTAGTGATTACTGCATATACTTAATCAAACTTAATTACGGATACGGATGAACCATTCATTTCTATAAAAATAGTATTTTTTTTTTGGAAAAAAATTAGTGACTCTGATGTAGTACACCTAACTTTTATTATTTTTAAATAGTTTAATTGTAAGTTCGATATGTATAACAGTCTATTTATTTTTATTTTTTTAAAATTAATAACAAATATAATATCACTTTATATATATAATTTATCTATATATAAATTATATGTGAATTTTTTTTTCCGAAAATACAGATAAAAAGATAGTACAAAATTTATTCTTAGCTTTTGGTTATGTATAATAATTATTAATTTCCTTTATATTTTTTTGTAATATATTTACATTTATTCCCATGATTTTTTTATATTTACTTTAATAATTGATATATTTGCATTTTTCTTTTATTTTTTTATCCATTTTAATTTTCCAAAATATAATTATTATTTTTGTTTATATTTTTTATAATATATTTCTTCCATTTTCATTTTCCCAATCAAAATTATAAAAAAATTCAATTTAGAAAAAACTATTCCTGATGTTGTCCTCTAATTATTCTCTAAGACAGATTTAAGATCAGAAGATCCACAGATGTTTAAAAAAAATACATATAACAATGAAACTAAATTTGAAAAACAAAAATTAAAACACATAATAGAAGAAAATGTAGGTCGCAACCAGGCCCTCCAATCATTGTTTTTTCAAGGAGAGCAGACATGTTGACCTAAATCAATTTCCGTGCACACAACCATGCTGCCTTCATTATTTTAATCCAGAGCATCGGCTTATTGTGCACGGATTCACCTTCAAATCGCACACCTCGCAATAACATTCACAAGCAATAAGAGAAATACACACATACGTTAATACGCAAACCTAAGAAATTGAAAACCCTAAAACTTGAATCTAACCCTAAGAGAGAAGAGTAGACGAAAAGAGCCTAACCCTAAGAGAGAAGAGTAGACGAAAAGAGTAACCCTATTGCTGCGACGATGCTCTCTCAAACGACGAGGCTAACAGGACGAGGTGAGACTGTATTTATAATGGGAGAGAACTGTTTAGGGTTTACTTGCGCCGTTGGATTGGAGGTTAGTGGGGTAAGTTTCATTGCATCGTTGTATTGTATGGGCTTTCGTACTGAGAAGCCTGGCCCAAAGTTAAATGTGGGCTCGCAAGAAAAGTTTGAGAGACTTGGGTTATGTCTTGGCCCAAATAATTTCGCTCACCTTATTGTTAATAGTTATTGAGATATTTTTTTTGCTGAGCTAATTATTAGATATTTTTTTAAGTTTTAAAAATCTATTTAGTATTTACTATCTCTTTTTACCTTTTTTTTTCTGTTTTTCTATGCTACCACATAATTTGAGTAAAAAATGGGGTGGTAGTTGAATAGTACTGTCTTTACTAGTTGCAACAAAGAACAAGAAATGTTTATCATTTGATCTATAAGCATGTTTATTCACCTTGTTACATCATCCATGAAATTCTAATGCAATTTTGTTGTCTGTTGCTAGCAGCACTCATGGAATAAAAACTCAAACATGTTATAAACAAAACCAAATACACACAAACAAGCACGATTAAAATTTATATATCATTATATTTTACATCAATCTCGTGCATTATTATTTCTCCAAGACACAGAATTTGTTTCCTTTTCACATGACTTCTCATGCATTCAGCAACAACACATGTATCTACTCAATTCCATGCCTCTGTTTATATTGCAGGGCAAAGGCATAGATCCGGTGAGGGTTAGGGAGTGACATGGCTACACTCTCTTTCTGCATGCACCTCTTGGCCCACGCCACAAGTTTTGGACACTCTTCCTCAATGCTTAGTTTCCCACATGTCTCAACCGTGTAAAACCAGCTAGTGAAGGGAACAAGAGCCACATCTACATACCCAAACTCCTCGCCACCAAAATATGGCTTCTCTCCAAGTTCATATTCCAGGGTCTTCAAACACTCTATGAATTGTTTCTTACACTCTTCTTGGTCTTTACCCTTCCCTGTCCATACCCTTTTTACAGCATTGTATACCTACGCCAAACACAATTTCAAAAGTTATTTCAGAGTCTTAGGATGGGACTGTCTTATACCCAAATTCTAAAATAATTTAGAGTTTATCGTAATGATAGTTTTTTAACCTATCAAATTATCTGTTATTAGATTGTGGTTTGATCATGTATATATGTTGTGTGTTGTGTGAGAACTTATTGTAGCTTCTGTACATCTGTTAATGATATGACCACAACAATATATACAAGTGAGAAAAACTTTAATGAAGAAAACTAATTTTGACCAATGGTTGCAAATGTAATGTAAAACTATGCATATAACTTACATTTTTGTCAATGTAATCGCCCCAAAACCTGGCTTGGGATCGTTTGTGAGGGTCAGAGGGAAGCAGAGAAGGTTTGTGTTTCCATGCCTCATCAATGTACTGAACAATATTGAGTGACTCGCAAATGGGTTTTGCATCATGAATCAAAACTGGTATCATTTTGTGAACTGGGTTCATCTCTAGAAGCAGAGAGCTTTTAGCTTCGAAGTCTTCTTGCTTACACTCATACGAGATGCCCTTCTCCGCCAAAGCGATTTTCACTCTCATTCCATAAGAGCTTGGCCAGAAATCCAACAGAACTACATTGCCATCTGCCATCTTTGCCTTGAGAATATGTGTTGTTTGGTTGGATTAGTTTAAATTTGAGACTGAGATTGTTCATATGGTTTAGATGCTTGTGGGTTTGAGGTATTTATACATGCGCATTACTTGTTTGCCAAGAACGAAACATGGAAATTTGACTACAGATGGTGTCATTGCTCATGTCGGATTTGAGATCTATCTTTGTTATGCTTTTGGTCGTTCAACTTGGTCTTTTGACTTTTATTTCAGGGATATCATTCTCTAATACTTTTGCAGTATTTAATCCTTTATTTTGTAGAATAAGAGCATGCACGGTATATCGTAGGTGCTTCTCTGGAACCCCTCAGAGTGTGGAAGGAATAAATTCAGATACATTTCATGTATTTTAAAAGAAATCAAATTTGACACGGTAAGTGGTGAGTACAAAAGAGTGAGAGAAAGTTGGAGTTAATCATGTTATCATATATATATATATATATATCGTCGCTGTTTTATTTTAGGAATTCATCGAATAACATGTGCAATTTATTTTAATTGGTAAAATGGTTTACTGTTACTTCAACCCCAAACTCAGGCTGTGGTGGATCCATCTATGAGCTTAAAAATGTTTTTATATATCGGAAATTTTCTTTTCAGTGTTTTTTATCCTGATATCTGGCTTCTTCTTGTATCTACCAACTATAAACTAGACGATATAATTTTACACTGTTAAAACAAATTTTCAGTTTCTCACATATCATGATTCATGAACTAGAAAATGAAGACAAAAAGATTAAGAAATTATTTAAGATCCATAAATATTACACTGTGTACCTTCCCAAATCATTGAGAACTACAATCTATCTGTTGTACTATCCTGTTGGAAAGACCCATTCGAAGAACTAACATCCTCTTCAATGACAATTGTCAAATTATTGTTAAAATTTATGGTCTAACGATTCCAACTATGTACTGGCTATGTATGTAGGCATCAAATAGAATATTTGGTTTCTTGTATGCGATTTTCCACATATCGAAGGTTATTTTTAGCTTCCACGTTTTCAATGTAATTTCTTCATTTTCACCAAACTCACTAAAAGCTGAAGAATTGAGTTGCTCAAATTTGAGAGACGAAGTGTTCTGCCACAAGACGGCGCAAAATCTTGCCTGTGGCAGTCTTGGGCAAAGTGTCAGTAATGAAAACCTTTTTGGGGACTTTGAAGGATGCAAGATTCTTCTTGCTATATCTTAGCAACTCTGCCTCATCAATGTTTGATCCTTCTCTTGGGATGACAGCACAATATATCTGTTAAAAATGTAAAATGATGTGATCAATACAATATAGACACATAACTTGAGCGCGCGCGCGCACACACATATATATATATATATAGTAATCCACAAATTTCTGAACATTTTCATTTGTTTCTTTCAAAGTACACACACTCAACTTTTAAGCACTTCGTACACTATAAAAGTAAATCAGAAAAAGACATACCTCCTCACCATACTTTGGATCAGGCACCCCGAAAGCAACTGCTTGAGCAATGTCCTGGTGTGAAAGAAGGACAGCATCCACTTCTATTGGTGATATCTTTTCACCTAAAAAAGCAAAAAACCTTCGTCAGTTAACAAGCAGCTTCATTGAATTTTTCTGAAGGTGAAACAGATGAGTTGGACACTGTTTAAAATAACTGTCAAATTTAATTGTTTCTTTTTGTGCTAATAATTGAAAATGAAGTAATGTTTTTTCAATATTTCTACTTTTTACCTGATATACCAAACTCACTAAACTCTGTGTCGTGATAAGGAGAGAGGTTAATATTTAATAGGAAAAAAATTGACAAACCGTCCTCATTTAATTTTGAATTTTTTTTATTATATTTTAAAATTAGTTTCAACTGAGTCCTGGGAGAATCTTCCTATTTAATATTATATAAAAAAATAACTTCATACCTTAAATATGAAGTTAATGTATTTTAGAAAAAGCATCATTAAACAAAAAAAAGTAAGTGTAACTTTTTTCTTATATAAGGAAGGAAATAGTAATTAGTTAACATTACCATATTTTATAAAATAATTATATTAACATTTACTACTTTTAAACATTTCATCAATAACTATAATTTCTTTTTATTCTTTGTTCTCGTCATATCATAATAATACCGAATAAAAAGCCAACTTCAACCAAAGATCTTCATCGTGTGAGTGGCGAAATATACTATCAGTTAATAAGATCTCAACATCAACAAAGTAAGTTGTTTTATGTTATCAAATATAATTGCCAAGTTTGAACACTTGCGCATGTAACGCGCAAATATTAAGAAGTTTCTTGAGTTAAGCATGCCGACAAATTAGACAGCAAAAATAAAACTCACGTCATCAATGGTTAACCTGAATTCAACCCTTTTTTTTCTTTTTCTTTGAAAACAAACATTTTCACCAACACATTCAAAATCAATTTCATAAATTTACACATTAAAAAAATCAATGGTTAAACTGAATTCAACCTAAATTTTTTCTTTAAAAAATAGTCTGTGCACAGAATTTCTAAACCACTTAAAGTATTTGTAATCCTCGTTACCATTAAAGAAAAAATAACAGGCAACTATTATCACTTTTTTTTATTGTGAGGATTAAATTTAGATATAACCATTTTAAGGTGTATTTAGTGATTCAATCTAATGAATATACAATAAAAGTTTATCTCAGTAATATACATGAATATGTAATATAAGTTTTTATTAGATAAATCAGCGAGATAAACAAATAATTTCGTTTAAAAAATACTAAAAACACCTAAAATTGTATTTAGATTGTTCTTTAGAAATTAACAAATTCAATAGCAAAATAATTCCTTTTAAGTAATGAATATAATAATATAAAGAAAAAGTATAAAATAGAATGTGTATGTACCTCCGCGGTTGATGAGTTCCTTGATCCGACCCACGAGGTGCAAATACCCATCAGAATCAAAGTATCCAATATCACCGGTGTGAAACCAACCGAACTGAAACGACGCCGTATTAGCTTCCACGTTGTTTTTATATCCTTTCGTTACATTGGGTCCCCGAATACAAACCTCTCCACTAACTCCAACTTCCTGGAGCCGACCCGATTCATCCAATATACCCATTTCTTGGCCTACGGGCTTCCCAACCGACCCGGCCTTGTGGGGCCCATCTTGCGGCAAAGGGTTCGAAGCCATGAGATGGGAAGCTTCGGTCATCGCATAAGCCTCCAACACGGGGGCACCGAAAGCCTCCTCAAGTTTACCCATAATAGCCGGTGCAAGAGACGCGCTGCAGCTTCGGATGAACCGAAGCCTCGGGTAAACCGGTTCGGGGTTGTTAAAGTGGCGATCCAGTATGATCTGGTGTATGGTAGGAACGGCGGTGTACCACGAGGCGTTGTACTTAACCATGTCCTTCCAGAATGCTGAGGCGGAGAACCTCCCAGCCGCCGGCAACGCCACCGCCGCGCCGGCGCCGAGAGAACTCAGCAGCGCGGCGATCAACCCATGCACGTGGAACAGCGGAAGCACAATCACGGTCGAGTCAGACTCAGTGAGTCGATACACCGAGTCGATGTTCCTGACGGAGGAGAGCAGGTTGTGCTGAGTCAGCGGCACACCCTTGGGGCGGCTTGTGGTTCCGGAGGTATGAAGAAAAAGCGCCACGTCAGCAGGATCGTTAACGAGTGACTCAACTGAGTCAAAAGAGTGGCTCAATGAGAGACTCAGCTCGGCTTCTTCGTTCTCGCCTTGGGTCACCGAAGCCGTGGCGTGAGGGATGTTGAGTTTCGAAGCTGCAGCTTGAGCCGGCGAGTTTCCTTCCAGTGATGTTACCAGAAGCTTTGACTCGGAGTCGGATAAGTAAAACTCAAACTCTTCGGCTGTGTAAGCTGGGTTTAACGGCGCCGCTGTGGCTCGCGCTCGAATGACGGCTAGAAACATGACAACAAACTGAACCGAAACAGAAAAGAAACGGTCAAGATATTTCTACGTGGTCTTAAACAAGGCCATCATGGGAATTTAATATTTAGGGATTATTATTAGGAAACGAACCTCGACCGTGTTGGGGAAGACGAGGGCAACGACGGTGCCAGGCTTGACACCGGCAGCTACCAAACGAGCGGCGGCAGATTCTGTTAGGCGTTGGAGGCGGGAGTGGGTGAGGTCCAATTTGCGGGCAACGGAGATGGCTCGGCGGGAGGGGAATTTGACAGCCACGTGGCGGAGCAAGCTGGTGAGTGTCATTGGAGTTTCAATTGTGTCTTTCATTTATTTTTTCCTTGAACGATGCTAGTTGAAGCGTGGTGTGTGTGTGTGGGGTTTTAGATATGGATGGATGGTGAATGGGTTTGGGGTTTGTGTTGTATATATAGGGTAGATAGAACGTGGGTTGGGTGATATCTGGGATGAATGGAAGAGATGAAAGAGAAGACGAAGTTGGGTACGTGGAACAGAGAAGAGTGAGCATGCAATGACTTATGCACCGCGGAGTCAAATCTGGCCACCACTGAGAAGTCATCTTCTTATAAGAATTATTTTCTCACAAAATTTCTCAAAATTAAATCACCAAATAGAAAAAAATAACTATGCAGTTAAATGGACACTATAGTCTTATTACAATAATAATTTTTAAAATAATATTATTAATTAACAATGTAAAATTTCAAAGTACTTAACCATTAAATCTAAAAGCATTTTTTTTTCTTTTAAATTTGCTATATTTGCGTATCAAAATAATCAAAGTCTTCTTCTGATTCTTTTGTATAGTAATTTAAATATGTAATGGATTTGGTATAATTATTCTCAAATGCAATTCGAGACTCAAATGAATAAGGATAATAAATATTAAAGAAGTAAATTTATATTCCTTTAATCTCTTGTATATAATTTTTTCTGAGACTCTGTGTGTCTTATCTCTAGATAATTTTTTTGTACTAATCTTACTGTGTGTCCTGGTGGTGGAGTGATTAGATTATTTAACGTGATTAAACTCCTCATTCCAAGATGCTTCTAAATAGTCAGTCGTTTTGTGTTGTGTCAACAACCTAGGTATCGGTTGGACCTGGTGTACACCTATTCTTAGACTAGTACTGAAATTTTCTTCTTTTATTGGGCCTATTTCCATTTATTATCTTTTCCTGCTAATATTTTATTTGAAAAAGGTTTTCTTTTCATAATAAAAAAAAACTTAAACTATATTTTTAATCTTTAAATTATTTATTAAAATTATATTTAGCAAACTTTAGATTTATTTTGAATTTATGTTTCATTAAACTATCTTTGATAGTGTTTTATAATTTCTTTTTATTTCTTTATTTTTCTTTTTCATAGTTTTTTATTTCACTATCATATATTTCTTAAGTTTTTTTCACTTTTTTTCTTTTTATTTTTTTTCATTTTTCTCTCTTTAAAGATGTTTTTATTTTTCATTGAGAATCGTTTACACTTGTTTATAAAATATAAGGACGAAATAGGTCCAAAGTTTGTTCCAAGGAAAAAACACAATTTTAACAAATAATTTAAGGACTAGAAACATATTTAACCCATAAAAAAATTATAACAACAAAACTTAACAAGTAAGAAGGGGTGACAATGTAGTAAGTCGTTATCTTTGAAAAAAAAGTGTGGAAATGACTTATAGACATTTAAATGTAGTAAATAGATTTCTCTTTACATGTTAAAGTGTATATTTTATTAATTTTTTTCCTATGTTAAAGTGTATATTTTATTAATTTTTTTCCTATTATGAAGTATTACGTGGGTTTAATATAATTAAATAGTATTATATATTTATAAATAAATTTAAATTTTATTTCATGATTTATATTTAATCTATTTTTACTATTATAGTCATCCAAAAGTGTGTGCATATATATATATATATATAATACAACTGTTTGCTTCCACTAACTTCTTGTGACTCTAATCTGATCAAGTTTCACTCGTTAAAAAAATTTTGTTATTGAAGAGAGAATGTAGATGAAAGAGAGAGAATTTTTGAAAGAAATGATTGATGGTAGAATCTTTTATATAGACGTCATTAATAATTCCCTTTAAAATCTATTATTAAAATATTTCTAGAATAATTTATTTTAAAAACTATTATTAAAATATTTCTAGTTGGTCTTACAAGGACAAATGTAGAATGAGCCAAAAGGAACATATTAGTCCCTATTGTCATCTTTACATATAACTATATGGATGTAAAATTAATTATACAAAATTATCACAATTCTTCTATAAACTAAAAGTAACACTGAATAATACATGTAAACATTGTTTTATTAATAAAAATGTTTGTAGTTACCAAAAGATAACTGGATTTAACATAAGTTGGGATGAATCATCATAAACCAAAGTGTTAACAACTATTTCCTATTACATGTATGGAAACTTTTATTGGTTTTGTCAAATATTTGTAAATATATTTCAAAATTATTAGACAATCATTTATGAATGTCTAATAGACATTGTATTTCGGAAAATTTTTCAAAATGTTTTTAAAACTTTATTAAAATTTCCTTTCTAAAGCCATTTTTATATTTAAGACATCATTGACTTAAACTCAACGAGGGCATCTTCAACTTTATTTTGGATAATTAGACTTTTTTTCATACTTAAGACATATTTCAACCAACCTCAATTTAATACGTTTTGATCAATCTTAATCATAACATGTTTGAGCTAGCTTTGATGAAAACATTTCTTAGTAAACCTTAAGTAGGATATTTATCTACCAATCCTGGTAAAATCTCCATTTTATGTATGTACATTTTTCACTTGCTCTTGACTATATGTATTTTTCCATTGACCATTTTGTCAACTTTAATAAAAAATATGCTTTGACTAGTTTATGCTAAGTCATCTTTAATCCAATCTTAACTAACACATTTGTAACTCAGTTTTATTCAAGCTAATTTTCATCCGTTAAATTTAAAATATATTTCTCGACATACAAATTTGATTCAAACTCAATAAAAAGATCTCAAATAAAACATTTTTTTGTTTGTTCTTTACTAAGGCCATTTGTAGGATACTTTTAGGTTAATGTTAGCCAAATTATATTGCATTTTTTATTTGATATGCTATTTTTTTTTCATTTTAAATTCTATATAATTTTAGACAAAAGCAAATTTAGACTAATTTTGGCTAATTTTGTAGCCAATGTGCTAGCAAAACAAGTAACACATAAGAAACTTGGGTTAGGTTTGGTTCATTAACATTTTACCTTTTTTTTATTGTTAATTGAACTTTCAAAACTATAATAAATACAATTTTAATTGCAATTTTCTTAGAAGAAAATCATAAGACCTGTGAACTGGTCCTGGCCCACAGGACTTTGTAAGCTTTCGGCCCTCTAGGCTTTCTTGGCTAGGCCCGAACTTTCGTAATTTCACGGTTCTACACATCACAGTCTATTACTCTAGCAACACACATTACAAAGTTTACACAGGAATTTTGAACATAACGCAGCAGAACTTATGAAATGTTTAAAACAAATAAAATTTACGTACCATGTAAAATTTTAATATATAAACTCGGTATTAAGAAAATTCTTCATATAGCTCCTGGGTTCAGTTTTTTCCCGCGGGGCATTCGAGTTGAAAATTTCGATTTTCGCAGAAACGACGGGTTCATCAGCTCCACCTTTCAACGGTCATCTTCTCTTCACTACGTTCCGAAACAGAGATTTAGATTTCAATTCGTCATTATAGGTATCAGTTCTCTTCTCTGCAATTGAAAAATCTCTATCTGAGATCACGTTCGCTTTCAGAATTTCAGTTGATGATAGTGCTGATTTTTTTGAACAATACTTTTTCAATCGAAATTCCGAACGCGATAGTTTGAACGTTGCCGTTCTGCTTTGTTTCGTGTGAAGTTGTAGATCGCATCCTGCACGATGTTGCAATGGATGGGAGGATCCAGGCGGAAAGTCGCTACTGTGAGTTGGTGTTTTGCTGAAATTTGAATGAGCTAGTTGCTTACTGCAATATAATTTCAATCGAACTGAGATATTCTGTATAATTAGGAAGAAACAAAGGATTGACAGTATCCTGTACGACCACTAATTTTTTTGCATTTGTAGATGTTTTTTGGAAATCACAAGGTTTTCTGAATGAAAAATGAAAGTAAAAAAAAATACCACTCATTGCCTTTGGCGCAAATTCAAAATTTGATTTTCATGTTATGCTAACAGACGTAGATGGCGTGACATTTCAGAATTGCAAATTGTTTCCAAAAGAAATTGAATGATGTTATTTTTTTCTTCTGATGTCCAAACATTCTATCCTATCTATTTGATGCATGTTAATCACTGGCGCTGGGACGGGAGATTTTCAGTCAAGGAAGTCTACACAGAAGAGGTAAAAGCTTGATGTTATGTTAGTTACACTCCTAAAAATGGAGTTTAGTTGGTTGAGGCTGGCTGAAGTGGTTCTACTGAAATTTGGTGGTTACATGGTGGAATCGTAATGAAGTCCTTATCTCCTCCAGGCAGAAGCAATACTTTGAACAAAGAAAGCGTAAACAACAAAATCTGCAGACGATGGGATCAGATAACTGTTATGGTAGTCCAGGAATAAGTGGACAAAACCTCAAGGAACATCGGTCTCTGGACATTCTTAATTTGCTTAACTTGTCAACAAAAGCTCCGCAAAGCAATCCATTTGGTCCGGAGGGTAAGCATCACATATTCTTTCTGCATAACAGATTTTGCTGCTGCTATTTCTTTACTGACTTGAAAAGTGAGATGTATATAAAACACTATTTTGTAGCATATATATTGATAAAGTACTTTCCCAGTCTTGTCATGTTTGAATCATTCCGGTAGCTCGGACTATTACTAGATAATGCAATTTGTTATGGAGGCTTAGTATTATTCACTCATTTTCTTTTGTTTCCCGTGTTTGATGTTTCACCAATTAGCTAAAACGGAAATTGTTACACTGTATTAACATCTGGCTGCTAATTCCTGACTTATGCTGAGGTAATCATTTGGCTAAAAAATTTCATGTTCTGAAAGACTTCCTGAAGTACAACAATTTTGGCAGCGAAATTGAAAGCCATGTAGCTAATACTGCTTCTTTTTTGTTTGCTTTGTCCGGACGACTCAGTGTTGCATATGTATTTCTTTTCTTGCTTGTGTCTTGTTTACTAAAATTATCAATTTCCCCCATATTAACTGTTCAACAATGAAAGAGAGGGACGATGGAGAAATCAATGTTTCTACCGTGGCAGTCAATGTCTCAACAGATCAACCAACAATGTTTACCAATATGGATACTACAGTAAATCCTTTCAGATTTGAAGAGGCAAGTATGTGATCTAGTACATTAGCCAACGCAAAAACTGCCATGTTTGTTCGGTTAAATTTAAATGCAATTTGGAACTAAGATGTGAAATATATAATGAATGTATACAGAAGCAGGGGCTCCTTTGTGCTGCCAGATTGAAACATCACCGAAGTGAGTGATATTTTTACTTTGTTATTGAGCCTTCTACTATATTATTATATTGGTTAATCTTAAAGCAGTTGGATGGAACCAATGGGTTCTTCATGAGGTTGGAGAATGACTGCATTGCCTACTTGTAGGCATTATTTCACTTGTTTCGTCTTAACTTATTGCTCCACATAGTAATACATCCATGGCTAGCAAGCATATAATAGGTGTTTTCAAACAAGCTAGAAGGAAATGTCAAACATTACATTCGCTGATTTTTTCTGAGTTCATTATGTCCTTTTCTTTCCTTTTATCGGTATGCAGGGGGTTGGATTGGCATGAATCAAAGACCTTTAATCTTTTTATTAGTAGAGTTGGTTCAGTCTGTGGATTAGAAATTTTCAGAACTCTAGATGAAACTAATCGAAACAAATTTAAAGGCAAACCAAATAACAGAATTTGAAATTGAACCGAACCTTTCAATTGTTTGCTTTACTGAGGTTGCTTCACCATTTCCTTCTATACTTCTCCCATTTCTCTCTAATTTTCCCTTCTCTTTCTGAGAGTTGAACGAATGTAGAAAAAATTACAAGGGGATTCTTTCTAAATGTCAATGGTAATTCTTAGGCTAACCTGCAACCACTACTTATTTGTTTCACATTACACCACTTATTTCTCAGTGTTCGAAAAATTTATACTTTTTTTTTTCACTTGACATGAGTTCTCCCGATCACCAGAATATTGCCTTTAATGGACCCCCGAATCAATGGAAGACAATAACTGATCAATGTAAGTAGCATATTACAGATATTCAATAAACATATTGGAAAGGTGTTTCTTGCTATAGTAAACTTTAGATTATATCTTTGCATTTTTTTCTTTCGAGGCCATTAGAATGGAATTTATTTAACATTTATCTTTACATTCAAATTCGGAAGCCTGCCCATCGTCCTCCTTACTTTCTTCCTCTCACCTGTTGGTTTGTTCTTGTTCTCAGACTCGGAATTTTCTGTTATTGATTTGGTGTGTGATGATGAGCCTAATGCCACTTCAGAAAAGTGTCCGACCTGCGAAGATCATGTTTCTTTTTCACTTGAAGGTATATATTGCTTTTCATTCGTCTTGGTTCGCCTCCCGTTTCATATTTCATTATTCGTAGAATCACTGTGACTGTTGTTATATTCTCGTCAACTAAAATAGAAGGATATTTCCCTTTTAATTTTAATTGGAAGCTAAGGTGATGACTGGATTTCGTTTCTTACGAGCATATTTATTGCAGTGGATATAAGAAAATGATGATGATGGTTGAATTTGTGATATTGAAATGTAGCAATGAAACTAAAATTTTTACTGTCAGTTTTTTTCTCCAGAACTTGATATCTTATAGCATTCTGGTTTTATTTTTGTTGCCCAAATTATTGTGGTATTCACAGTTTACATATTTCAATACATCTCTGCTCTTATAGGTGTTGTTTCTTAGATGATTGCTCGATATACTTCTACATTCAAATAAAGCGAAACTTTATATATAACAATGTTATCAAATTGTTTTTTACTCCGACATTTCCCCCCCATATATATAATGTTAATTGAATCCTTCAAGGCTTGGGTAAAGTTGGGACAGAGACGCCAGTTCATTCGCCAGAACAACGTGCTAGGTAATTAAATTGATACTTTTTGGATAATTCTTTCATTTGTTTCTTCTTTCTGTGAGAATAACCCTTTAACCTTAAATAATTTAGTATTCCCACCGTGTGATTGGTGCCACTTTGCCAATTGAATGGCTTTCTGGCTAAATATCTTTAATTACAATGTCGAAAATTTGACCAGTTCAAAATTATCACCACATCATCTCACTCGCATTTATGACAATTTTAGTTAGCACATGTTTAACCTTTGTTCTTTTATATATGGCCTGTTACTGTTTAACATCCATCGAGGCATGTTTAATTGTTTACGAATAATGATGCCCATTTTTATTTAGTAAGCCTTTTCTTTAACAAATACTACAAAGGTAGTTTTCTATTGCTACCAGTCGCCTGTTTGGAATAAAAAAGTAGCGGTCCCATTGCTGTCTTAGAGAAGGATGGTGTTTTGTTATCTGATATTCGGCCTTTTGATTTTACTTGTATCCTTTTTTTCAGTGTTTATAAATGCTTAAAAAAAGCCTTATAAGTACATTGGTATTAACTATAGTTGGTGTTCTTCTTTTAAAATCTATATCTTATACCTAGAGGTGAGCAAAATATATAAATTGAAACTAAACTAAACTAAATTGAACTATTTTAAATTGATTGGTTGAACTATATATGAATTATTTATATTTTTACAAGTAGCATCTATTTTGAAATGTATTTTCTAATATTACAAAGTTATAGTTCAAAAGCAGTCTTATGCACTTCAATTTTTAAAAATCAAATTAATTAAACAATTCAATTCAGTTTTTATTTGAAACAATTCAATTTTTTTATCCAATTCAATTCAATTCAGTGTCAATTTGGTTCAATTCAAATAATTTTGAACCATCCTACCTATACCACTAGTAAGTTTTAAATGTTTGGGCTATTGTTCTTCAGTTTCATGAAAGGTAGGCTTAATCATAAAATTTTATTTTAAATGAACAGCATAACCTCACCTGTTCTTTTACAAAAAAGAAACGATAGTAGCATTCAAGAATTTCACTGGCTGTCGTACATTGATTTTTGTTTTGTTTTGGATTTTTTCTTTGCAGAATCCCATATAATTACTCTCCATTGCAGAAGGATGGAAGTAAATCAAAACTAAAGAAACTTAACCATGAGCTCGATGACATTGAACTTGAAATGGTGAACCAAAAAATCATCTTTCCACACATTCCATCTTGCATGATCCTATCTGCATCTTCTATAGCTATATGTTCTTTGTCAATCATTAATGATACCTGGACTCATACACATCTTCTATATTTTGTTTCTTCATGAAAAATCAACAAGTTCTTTTATTAAATTGCTTTCATAACTATATCTTATTTTATTCCTCTTCAATGGAATAAAAATTCAGTCCGCAATTGATGACCATTGATTGACAGGAGGATACCATGATGTAATTGTATAACATTGTATTAGTAAAGATATTGAGCACTGATATAGGTCGAGCCATAAATTAGTCCATAATCCTCGGTTACACACAATATTTAGATATTTGCTTTGGAAAAGTCACGTTAGTGGATATATATATATTAGATTAGATTCTTTGAGAGATTCAACACTAATAAACTAATAAACCATTAAACTTATGTAAGAGAGGTAGTGAGACACTTGATGAATAGTCACTTAGTTATTGTATTTTAATCAGAAACAATCATGATTAAGGCGACGGATATGTCTGTTAAGCACAGATGACTTGGTAATTACTGCTAATGAGAATATGATTAAAGATATTAGGGCAAATTACAAACCCTCTACCATTTCACCCTTTTTCAAATTATACTCTCATTTTTTGTTCTTTCATCTCTTAACCACCTCAATAAAAGCTGCCTATAGCTCTTGGATACAAGGCAGCAGCCTTACCATGGCCCATGCCACTTATTTTTACACATGATCCCTGAGAAATTTTGAGGGGGGTGCTTAAATTTTTACTGCTGTTAAAGCTAATCTTTTATTCTATTTAACCTCTTTTTAGTCTTTTCATTTGGTCACAGTTGGACTTGGACCTAAAATATTGTTCCCTGATTGATAGACTTGCAATAATTTTCATTATATTCTGCCTAATTTAATCAAAATGAATTAAGTTGGGTAATTATGATATTATACATTGTGACACACTACTTGTAGGATATAATGGTGCAAGATATGAATGTCTCGCCTATCCGTTCTTCGGACTTCCCATTTAACAAATTAAGGCGACGATCAGAAATTGTTGGAAACGGAAATCATTTTTATGACACTGAAAACAGAAATGGCTCTTCCGACAGGGAAGGATTCTTCTACAAGACTGAAAATAAGGATGGAGACTTGTGGAATGGTAATCTATGCCTATTTATTTTTTTACTTTCTTATTTGTTATATCCAGTTACTTTTTGTTCAATACCTTTGTTCTCTAACACGTTGATAAAAGCTTCATGCATTTGAAATAACTTCAACCGATTTATTGTAAACATGGTAACTGTTTGTTATTTATCAAGGTCTATGACATGTAATCAGTGACAGATGAAAAAAAACATAAAATTGAAGAACTTCAAAAAAAGAAAAGGAATGAAAAAAACGTGAAATACAACTCCTAAACTTCAGAAATGACCAAATTATTTGATACCGGACCATAGGGCGCTGGTTGTTAAAGATCCGTATAGAATGAATATGTGGTTTTCTGGAAAACAGTGTTTATGGCCAGATGCTGTGCATCTGAATTATGCTTATAGCTTCTGTCTTTTGTTCTATACTCTTGGATGTATTGATGATAAGGAAGTTGAATGCTCTGATGCATGGTTTACTTAGCTGAATTAAGGTATTTTGGGATAGGAAGGGCATAGCCTATTTCTGTACTTGTCATCTTTTTTTCTTTCTGAATAAGTTTGAGACATCCCATATATCTCCTGTAAATACATCTATTTATCTTTGTGGATAAAAAAAATTGATATTGGATAATTTATATTTGAGCACTAAGATGTTGACTATTGCATCATTTGCTTAATGGATTCCGTGAATCGCGACATTCATATATAACATGATATGAGTCAGTACAGTTTTCTGGGTCAATGATTCAATTAAAACTTGTCTGGACCAACCACATTTGTCTAGGTTTTATCCATACTTGATGTGATAAAGATTACAGCTGGTCATTGGTCACATTTTTAGGCTTTGCAGTAAATGACATGACTATCTCTTTTCGCATATTCAAAAACTGCTTCTCCGCCTTTTATGGAATATAGCATGTTCAGTCTTCCTTGATGAGACTTTTGACAACGAGATGGGATATGATACCTCGTGTAAGAAGGCTTTTCAAATGGGTTCTAAATCTCCTGAATTATTGAAAAGTGGGACCTACGAAGTGGAAAATTATGCTTTTGAAGACCTACTGCCAAAAAAATGGTATTTGCTTTACTAGAGGCTAGAGCGCGCCTTCCCTTGTTTCCCCATAATGATTTTTTTGACTTATTGTTGTATGTATGGCTGCGCAGGTCTTCTGCTATAGCGACGAAAGAGATGGATATGAGCGGTACAATTTGCTACCTTAAACTACCAAAGATAATCTTCAATGTTTAAAAATTATTCATAGAATGGAACACCGATGAAATTGACAATATAATTTAACTTGTTCTGTTTTACCTATTTTAATTCATTCGCTACTGTCACTGTAAGTTTCTGTTCTTCTGTTATGCCGTGCACCCAAAATCTAGAAACCACCTTGTCATTTTACAATTCATGAACAATATCGGGAACCTTGTCCTATTTTTTTAAGAATGACGTTACATACAATTGCTGGGTTAAAATCAATTTGAGCTACAATTATGCACGTGTGATCACATTTAACGTTAATTTGTGGACCAATAGTATCTCAACCCTTTACTACCAGCAGCACGTTGTAAATGTTAAGCATCTTCTCTGGAGAGAAACTACATCTACTAAGGTCATTTGTAACTGTTTTCATACACAAAGTCCTCATGACAGTTCTTGTGGTTGTTTTGCACTTGAATGTTAGTGTCGTACACAAACTATTTGACACCTAGCGAAAGGGAGAGAAATCTAAGTACGATAGAAAATATATATTATAAAAAGAATGGAAGTGATGAGATGTTTCGAATCATTTAGTGTCTATCAATTATTACTCATTTTCTTATTTACATTCCAAGCTTACCAGTTTTAACTCTGCTCATTTGCCACAATTTCGCCTGCTAGATAGATCGTCAATCAGATTCACTTGTTCTTAGATCTGATGTCATGTAATGAGCATCTGGCATGTATGATTATGTTGATTGGTTTGAGTCGAAAACATATTTGACGTAAGTAACGATTTATATATCACTCCATTATGGTGTTTTTACTTTTATGCTCTTTTTTATCTTCAGAACCACGGTCTTCATTTTCTAAAGACGAAATGGAGAATGGTTTTGACTTTTATGTTGGTAGCAGGTCAAGGTACGAACATTATTCTTAGAAGCTCTGTAATGATATGAGCATTTCCTTATGTTTTTCTGCTGTCGTTAATGTTATAGATTAGATGGGAATTTCAATGCTCAAAATTTCATTCCGGAAGATATAAGGGATAATTCGAGCTTGCTGAGGTAAAACCAGAATAATCTTGTGTTTCATGATAAATTTTTTTTCTGTTTCTTTATACTGTCACCTTGTCTGACTAGCTGTGCACTTTCTGTCAGCGAAGAGTCAAGCTCATGCACTGCCGGTAATATAACCTCTCTCTCTCTATATATATACATGTGTGTATATATATATCTTTGACTCCAGAGCGCACTCATGTGTGTGTGTATATATATATCCTTGACTCGAAGAGCGCACTCATTAGTAGTTTTATTTGATACGTAAGGCATAGGAGCTGTTCTTAATTGGAATGTCTGCATTTTGTGTCAGTGAGGGGTGAGTCAACTGCGCATTCACCAGCAATAATATTGACAGGAGAGAACAGAAGGAAGCATAGAAATGCTTTTGCGAGGCCTAGAAAACAGAGAAATGCTTTTTCTAGCTCTAGAAATAATTACAGTACCAAGGACGAAAAGTGTAGAAGTATGCCAAATTCATCAAAGCGAGTACATTCTCATTATTCAAACTCTATTCTCCACGAAGAGTTGGGGTCACGTAACAGTTGGCACTTTGAGGAAAGAAATCCTTCACTTGATAAGAGTCCTGTTGCCGCCTCATTCTGTCCTGATTTAGAGGCAGATTTTGCAGTCTTCGGATCCAAGAATAGAATTGAAGATCCGTTTAGCGTCTTTAATACTCTCGAATTAAGTAACAAGGCCAGTCCTTCCTTTGTTGGATTTAAAAAAGCTGCACCTCTTGCAGATTCATCTCCTTGCAGTTTTACCTCTCAAAAGTTTGCATTTGATTGTTCACCCGCATTCCCTAATGCTGGTTCCTGGCCGACGAGCCCAAGTTTATCTCCAGATTTTCATTTCAAAGGAAAGTCTGAGGATATTGGAGGTTTTCATTGTGCGACTTCATCTACTGATATGTCAGGGCAGGGAAGTGTTAGCAAAAGCGAGAGACAAGTGAAACTGCAAAAAGACGGACACAAAAATTTTGAGCAAGAAAATATTTTCACGGGAGATAATGAATTGTCCTCTGAAAAGAAACTAGCAGAAGATGTCCCATCTTCCAAGAATCACGAGCAAGAATGTGAAGGCACAGAGGGCACAAATCCAAAGGCATCAGCAACAGAGTGTCTTGTGACCACTGACTCTTCTGGTCATGTGGAGGAGATATCATCATTACTGAAGAAACCTTACAAACAAGAAAGCCAAGTAGATAAAAGAAAGTATGTCCATTCTTAATTCTACATATATATTTTTTCTCTTGCCTTGGTGGCTGGGGTCAACACTCTCATAATACTTCTTCTTACATGAGATATATACTGAGGAAACTGAAATTTTCACCAGGAGCAATTGTGAAGCTGAAACTCCTCTTAAATGTAAAACTTCAAACGACGGTATGGGATTCATTTTCTTTATCCATCTTATTTCTTTGCTTTTGAAATAAAATTCAGTTCACATTTACTTGTGCGGCTGGCAAGCTTTGAAATTTTTTTAAAACTTAATATATGTCAAATCTAATTACAATAAAATAGTTGAATTTAAATTCCAAAACCATTTACTTTAATTAAATTGATTTGGATTTTTTAGTTTAGTTTAAATTAATTTAAAGTAATTTCTATTTATTTTGAATAAAATTTATATTAAAATTGAATCTATTATTTTTTGAAAATCAAATTCAGTTTTATTTGAATTAATTTATTTGTTATATTTTTTTAAATAGTTAAGATATTTTTAAGCTTAAATTGCTAAATTTTTTTAAAAATATAATATATAGTGACTATTGACATGATGGTTAAAAGATGAGAATAAAAGTATCCAATAATTCTAATTGAAGCTTTTATTATTTTCTTTTGTGTATGACTTTATTTCAATGTTTATTTTTTTTATATAAAACTCTCTTACTTTTTGGCATGAGATAATACGATTATTGTTGTTAGGCTTTTTATTTTCCTTAATATTAATCTTTTTATTCTTAACTTTTTCAGGCGTATTAACCAATTTAAGTTTATTGATTTGTTTATAAATCTTTTTATAAATCAAATTACAAAATAAGATTTTTACGTTAGGTTAGACTTTTAAGTAAATCATACTTAGATTTAAAGAAAAACTACTAATTGTTATATAGGCTTATTTTTTGAAAAAACAACATTAATTTGACTTTTTTATAGAAGAAAATCTTATCCAAATTCTAATTAATTAATTAAAAATTTAAAATGAAATAAATATATATATATGCATTTAAATATGAAACGAATTGATTGAAATGAGTTAGTATAATTATGGATCGAATTTAAATATTTAAGTTTTTTTTTTGCACACCTTCCCTTATGTGATGTACATGGCATACTGCTTTCTTTTTACAGAGAAGAAATTTTGGTTGCCTGAGGAAAGAAAGACGAGTGGAAAACATAATAATGATAAAATTAGGTTGTCAGGTCAGGTGATGTTTGAGAGCTACGTCTTTCAGCTACTGCGTGTTCAGAAGGTATTGAAGGAGGCATGTACATGAAGTAATAACGCCTTTCTTTAGCATATAAGTACCAATAAATCTTCAGAGACCTGGTGAACAAAGGAACATTAAACCATTCCCTTTTGTTTTCACTCTCGCGACCATTCTTAATAATATGGATCATTTTCTCGGCCTAGATACTAAAATCGTCGTTTTCTTCACATTTTTATATAAATTATATTCCTGAAATTAATTTAAGCACACATATCGACTATATTATGTTTTCTCTAACTCTATGATTTTGGATGAAAAATGCATTTAACGTGTTACTTCAAAAAATTTTTTTTCCAAAACATAAAAACAAAAAAATTGTTAAAAATTAGAGTAAATATTTTTATTGATATGAAATTTTTTTTGCATAATTTTATTTTTTGACTAGTATAAATAAACGAGGAGAAACTTTTCCATTTTTTCTTTTCTATTTGTATCCCTCTAAACACATTTTCTCTCTCTAGTATTCTACATTTTGTTGAAAAATAATTTTATTAGCAACCTAAATTATCTAAAATTAATTTTTATTTATATATCGTACAATATTTATGAAAATTGACAATTTTATTAAAATATTATACTACAGTTACTGCTTGTGATAGTATTCCGTGCTTTTGTTAAAAAAAAATATTTCTTAGTATCATAAATGATTTTAAACTAACTTGTTAATTATATAATATTTATGACAACATCAATTTCTCTGGCACATTATAATTCTTCGATGACTAGTTATAATATTGTTATACTTTTAAATTAATACATTGAATAGAATTAGTTAATAGGTAATACATTTATTCACAAACCAACTTGATGAAGTCTATTACTAAAATGAAATCTATAAACTCAATATAATATAACAGGAAACTTAAAAACTCCTAATTTTACAAAAAAGCTCATCATGACGCAAAAGCTAAGGATTGTGTCGCACGCAAACCATAAAAGGGTAATCAGGTTAGATATACACTATGCTTTTAAAACCTAAATATAAAAAGGTAATCTTCATTTCCATTATTCTTCATCTGTCAAAATAATAACATTTAAAAATTTTCTCTCATTAAATTTTACTATTATTCATTCTCATTATATTTAGCCTTTATGCACGTTAAAATATGGGAGGTGATAATTTGACATTCTTAAAAAAACACCTCTTAATCAATATATTGATATTTTATTTTTTTAACTCAAAATACTAATATATATTATTCCTTTATTAAAGTGAATTGTAAAACGAGGGTTTTATTTTTTTTAAGGACGTGAAACTATATTTTCGTTAAAATATATAGTTAATCATAAAAATTATACATATTTTTTAAGTTCTGAACCGAGTTAGCTTGATCGCCATGGGCTTACTCTAAACTTGTTTGGGCCAGTTTCTATTTAAGACCCAAGTTTTTTTTTCTTTTTTTATTTCATGAAAGTATAAAATATTTTCAAAATATTATAGCGTGAGAGGTAGGTAGTGCAAAATATTTTCAAAGAAAAGATGGTACTTTAATATCATTAGATAATTTGAACATATTAATTAAGGAAAACTCAAAAAGAATTACTAGGAATGATGTGATAGTATGTTATAAATTTAAAAGGATTCTTATAATATTTTTTATATTTTTTTTAGTTTAATCTTAAATTTTATTAAAATTTATTAATATGATTCTTTCTGTTATATTAATGTTAACGATTTATTTATTAAAATATGACATATTTAAATTAATTTGTGAATAATAATAAAAAAATATAAAAATAAAAAGAACACAAATATAAAAATTATAATTTATAAATTTTTTATAAAAAAGATAATATTAACTGATTTTAATAAAATTTAAGATTAAAATAAGAAAAAAATATATAAATTTTTTTGTAAATTTTTACAAAATAATAAAATCAAAATATCTATTTGACTATGAAAAAAAATGCATAAATTGAAAGAATGAAGATAACAAAAAAGTAAATTTGAGAGTTGAAATTATGAATAGAAAAAAAGATTGATTGAAAACTAAATAGATTAAAAGAAATCATAAATACCTAGGTGTTTGACTCAGTTCATTTTATAAGACTCGATATCCACGCCTTATTTTTATTTATTTGATTAACTGATTCAATTGCCCGAAATAACCTCATTCTTGAGTTGAATAAATTTGAATTCACCGTATTTACCTGTTTCATCCCGATTCCTGCCTAACCCTAATAAAGCCAAATCATATTCTAAATACGGAATTTCAATTATATGAAGGCCAAAAATATTACATTTCCAAATAAATATCTCTTCAAGATGAGGCAGGGAAGGCTATTTATATTGTAATGTAAATGTCAACAATACTACAATTATACAAATTATTTAAACTATTACCACTCCCATCTGTTTACTAAAAATATGTATTTCATAGATATTATTTTAGTTTTTCCATAAATTTAAATCATTCATTCTTTACTTGCAAAAATACAATTTATTTTAGAGATAAATTAAAATTATGCTAAATAACATCCATGATTTTTGTAATTTCAAAATAAAGTTTTAATAAAAGGACAACTGTATCACTCTAACTTTTAAAACGTATTAATCTTTTTTCAATTTTTTTTCCAAAATGATAATTTTATTTCCTTATGTTACATTTTACCTTCTTTATTTTATTTAAAAAAATATATTGGCTAACTTTAATATATATATATATATATATATATATATAAATTAATTTTGATTTTAAATTAAATATTTTCCATCAATAAAAATTGAATGAATTTTTATTCATATTTTTTAATTTTAGAAAATGAACATTTACTTTTCTTATGTTAATGACAAAATAACAATTTCCAATTGTATAAAATAAATAAATCATATTTAAATCCAATAATAAGTTGATAAATTTAATTAAATATTTTTGCGACTATTTATTTATTTTTATATTAAAACGTGTTTTCTTTTAAGAAAATTAATTTTAAAAGACCATTTATAAACGCATCACGATGTAATTTTATAAGTATTTTTAATATATAATACTTAAAATTTTCATCCTTTTATACAAAATCAAATAATTTTTATATTTGATTCTAAATATAATGTAAGTGCTATTTCTTTTATTTTAATGGTTATAGTTTTGAAATTTTAAATACCAACACATATTCATAAATATTTATTTATTTATTTATTTTTATCTATTATCTATAAAAAAAAAAAAAAAAAAACATTATCCCATATGGATGTTGTTGGCACCCCCAGTTGCCATTCCTCTCATCTTATTCCTATCCAATTATTTTCACTGCAACTCTTCACACCAATCCTCGCTTTTAATTATGCTATTATAGATATTAGATTTTTTTTTTCTTTAAACTTCAAATTTATTAACATTTTAATCACTTATTAAATTAATTTTTAATTTAAATAGTGACTAGTTAATAAAAATAATTTTTTTTAGTAATCGTGTGATTTTAATATTTTTAAATAAAAAAATTAAGTTAATTAATATTTCTATGAGTCTATTAGGATTATTACATCTAAAAATATCATTTATTTCGGAATTCATAGGTCGGTGAGAATAAATAATATTATTGTGAGTGGTCCACACTGGTGGTGTAAAGAAGTGCTATTATTCACCAACACCAAAATATTACAATTACCTGTAAATTAAAAATACATTTGCACATAAAAAAGAAAGAAGTTTGTAAAAGTTATATGCAGTTGCACGTTAAATAAATTATATTTAGAATAAAAATGGATAAATTAAGTAAGTAATATACAAATTAAGATAAAACATGTGGTTTAGTAGTGACAATTTCCAAAAATATTTTCTTTGTTACGTGCTAAAACACTCCACAATAATTCGCATTATTAGACTTAAGTATCATGTTACTTTGAATAATATTGAACTCAATTCTTTTAAATAGTTTCAAAATAAGGAGATTGAAATTTTAAATTTTGTGCGCAATCAATAAAGATAATAAAAAATATTTCATGATCATAACAACGTGAAATTTATTTTAACATAAAAATAAATGGAAACATTTCTTTAATTAAATACATTTAATTTAATGACCTAATTTTGTGGCGTTGTACCTACTTCAGGCTTTAAAAGAATAAAATATATGAAGGTAATTCTGTGGTGGTTGTTGGAACCAATTAATGCTTTAAGATATATATATATATATATATATATATGCACTTACAACCTCATCATATCATTTTTGCAATGATTTCCTCTTTATAATTAATCACTTTAAGAGCTTCATCCTCATAATGTGAAAATCTTGTTAAACATTTGGATTTCATATTTCCTTCATATCAGTTATTTTAATCCAAATAGTAATTTTTAAGCTTTTATAGGGAATTATTTTATTAATGTATCCAATTAGTTTGCTTTTAAATATTTTTATGGGCTTCCATTTCTCTTTCAAAACTTTATTTTCTTTTTATCAAGACAAATTAAACGTTTTTCAAAATAAAATTACACAATTTAGAGGCTTGTACCATATTTGATTGATTATTTTTAATATAAAAAGTTATTGTAAAGTTGAAGATTGAAATAATTTTTCTTAAATATGGTAAAAGTTTGATAAAATAGAAAATAAAACGACGAGAAGTATAAAAGAAAAATAATTATACAAGAGGAAGATAAGCATATATATATATATATATATCATCCTCCTAATACGTCACATTATATTTTAAATTTTTCTCTTAAAAATATTAACTTATATATCTAAGAAAACAAAATAACAAATAAATTCCTTGTACATCTCTTCACTCTGTATGTTAAAAATTTTGTTTTAAGATATTAGTGTAATACATTATACTAAAAATAATATATAAGCATACAAAACAAAACAAATTACTGTTTTAAAATTTCATATATATATATATATATTCATTTATTTATATTCCATTCTTACATTTTATGCATACATATTCAAATTTTTTTATTAAATATATATTATAATTAAATGTATAATATTCTCTCTATTGGATATATTTTGTATCATAAATTACTATTATTAATATTACAAATATTTAACTTTATTGATAAAAAGACACATAGATTAAATTAAAGTTAAAGATATCAATTATAATATTATTTTTACTAAATTATATTCTACAAAGATATTAAGAACACATTAACTCATATAATAAGGTAATTTTTTATGACCTATCATATCACAATTTTATTTATATTACAAATTACGTCTTATAAATCTTCTTTTTAACTTTTATTATTTAATATTTTTTTATATAAATTCAATATCAATAGTGTCAGAATATTTTTGGTAAAATTCTAAATTTAATATATAATCTACAAATTTTAATATAGTATTTTTTTCATAAAATTAACTATGTTTACAATATATTATATGATATATAAGAACATAATTATTATATATTTTTATTTATATATATTTTAACTCAATTTAAATATTAATAAATTTCAATTCATTATTCATTAATCTTGATATTATAATAATATTTAAGTATAATATATTTATAAAATATAATAATTTACTAAAATATAAATAATAACATTTTAACATTTAAAAGCATAATTTAAAGTTTAGAAAACAATTTTTTTTCTCAACCATCAAATATGCTAGCTTAGCGAATTAAACACATGTCTAATTGGTTCATCCACTAATTTTACGTACTTTGCAAATGATATCTAATGACTTTTTATTTGTGCAACAAACAAAATTATGAGTTTTTCATTGAAATGAATTTCACACAACAATCAAATCTTGAATTTTTAAATAAACAAATTTCACTCAGCAAACAAAATTGTCACTCAATAACTATTATGTGGAGATCAATTGTGCAAAATTTTGTAAATATTGTCAAATTGGTTCAACAATGTTTAAACTCATTTTTTTATAGATACAATTGAGTCCTTCTTTCTAAAATAAGATCATCTTAAATTAATTTGTCCTATTTTAAATGTTATGCATTAGAAGTACCAAAACATGTAACAAATATATATAATTTAATTCAATATAAATTAATATAATGTAAAATATCCTATTAGGTAAGTTTTTAGTTCAAGTTTTCTTATAGTCTCACTTATAATAAAAAGTAAAATCATCCTTAATTTTACTTTTTTACCAACATATGTTACAAACTATTTAAAGTTTCATAAAAAAATCTATACAAATTTATCACTCTCAACAATTCAATATTTAATTGTTTAATTCATACAATACATTACAACTAGTAATGTTTATTTAGAATATTAACCATATTTTAAATATAAAATCACAATTATAAATCTCTAAAAAATCATAATTATATATATTATCTATATTAAAACTTAAAACACTTTAAATATTATAAAAAATACAATTTAAAAATACAAAAACTCAAAATATTATATAAAATCATATCTATTTTTCAAATCATATATTTGTGCCAAGATACTATAAACAATTTAAATAGTTTTTCTTACTTTTATAACTTACTTAATCAAATTTAAACTCTTAAAATCATTACTTTTATAAGGTTAAACTCAAAAATAGATTCTGATAGAATAAAAATATTATGCTCTCTACCAAATTTAAATGAGTTATAAAAGAAATTGCTAGAATTTTTTAATTGATTGTATAAATAATCGAAATAAAAAAACTCTATAGATAGATTGTTAATACAATTGATCAAAGTTTAGTAATTTTTTAACATCAACGAGGCAAACATACTAAATATATTATGTAAAACCCAATCTCTACTATAACATAATTTAACAGTAATCCTATATATATGTATAAATGTAAAGTATATTATATAAAAATGAAATTTAATTTTAAAACATATATATATATATATATATATATATAATATTTACATATATTCCAAAATTTATAAAATAAAACTTTAATGTTGGTCCTTATTTTCTCCTGTACGAGATCATCGTAACAAAACAAAAAAGTTAACATAAAATTATTCTTTAAAATATATTAATGTAATATTACACTTGTGTATTATTTTTGAATTATTCAATAATTTTTAATACAATACTTTTTATTAGGTAATAATAATTTTTTAATAATAGCAATTTTTTTTACATAAATACTATCAAAATTTAATTTTTATAAAATCTAAAATAAATTAAAATATAATATTTATTCATTAAAAATATGTAATTACTAAACGTTCATATAATTCAATAGTTAATCATGTTTTTATCTTTCATTTTGTCATAGTTGATTACTTAGTTTTATTAAACATTTTCGTTATAATTTTCCAGTAATTTTATCAAACATAAGCAAAGCATACTCATATATGTTAGGTTGGTTAAGAAAATATGATTGAAAAATATCTTCTATGGATTTGTAGTACAATTTTGATGAATGATTTTCTTAGAATTGTTTAATATAAATTGATAAAAAAACTGCATCTAATATGATAAAAATTTCAATTCCTCACAAGCTATATTTTCTAATTACATCTTAGTTTATGATGAAAAAAAAGAAGAAGGAGAAATACGAAACTTTTATTTTAGTTAAAGAGTAATTTAGCTCATTTTTGTTAAGGTTACTCCTGCTCCATTTAAAAGAAAAAATTCTATTATAGAAATTAAGTTCTTTTTAAAGACTTTTACTCCAAATATATTTGACATAATTTCCTCAGAATAAAGTTGGACAGCACTTTTAATTTTTTTCTATTATACAAAATATCTGATTTTAATTTGTAATGGAATAAAATATTACCAAATTTTAAAATTACTCATGAACACTTTATAATTTGTGCGTTAATTAATATGTTGAATGTCTAATAAGAAGAAAATAATATTAATATTGGACAGTTGAGGGTGGTTGTTCTTGTTACTCCGTTTTACCAAAAAGTGGACTGGCATGATGGTGAGCTTGCCACTTTATTTTTAATTTTTATTTAAAAAATATTTTTTAATATATATAATTGAAATCATATTTAACTTGTATAAATAATTTTTAAGATTTTTAATTAATTAATTAATATCTCTAATTAAATAAATTAAAATAATTATAATCATTGGATGGATAAATTATTCTCTTATAATTACTAATTAAAATTTAATTTATAAATATTAACAATTTAAATTACAATATTATTATATATTTATATTATTTAAATAATATAATATAAAAATCAATTTTTAATTTTTTTTATAAAATAAATAGGTCAGCGACCAGGTAAAACAAGTGAAAACAGATTAACAAATTAAATTTTTTAATTCAATTTACAAAATTTTTAGATGATTGACCAATAGACTCAAGAACTAAAATTCACTTTTCAATCTCTACATAAAAATATGTTGAAAAGGATAATGAATATTAAAATATTAATCCCCAACCTTTAAGAAATATATTGTTATTCATGTTCCAACTAACCTAACATAAACATAATTTCTTAATGCAACCAACCAAACATTTTTACAATTAAATTTTGGTTTTATATGATCTGATTGATGTAGGTAAGCAAGCCAAATCAATTCCAATTTCTGCAAAGTCTAATCTGATGAATATTGTTTAATATGAGCAACCATGATAGAAGCATGATAGAAATGTTGAAGCTCAAATAAAAACTACTAAATTACTCAGTTCCATGCATAGACGAGGGATACATGCATAATTGTGATGTATTTTTTTAACTATATCATATACAAAAGTCAACATTAATATTAAATTTTTATTATTAATTGCCCACTCAAAAGTTCTCCATCAATTTGGTCTGAATGCATTATTTGAAGAAGAAGAAGAAGAAGAAGAAGAGTAAGGGTTAATATATTTATGAATGCGATTTTAAATGTTTAATTAATTAATTGATGGGTTTGGTTAGTCAATGAATGGTAATGGGTGTGCATTAGAAAGTGTTCCATAATCAATGGATTTTCGATTTACCAAAATATCAAAACAAAAATTAGGATTTTATTTACTTCTTTTATAATTATTTAAGTGTTTTAAAACAAAATAATTTGTATAAGTATCTTCTTTCCTTCTTTTATTATAAGTGTGTATGTACGATATTTAAAATGAAGCGAAAATAAGGATATATTTAAAAAATCTTAATATTTTAGAAAACGATCTTTCTTATTTTTTGAGACATGTTAGTACCTATTAGAAAGTGAAACGTAATATTATATATTTAAGACATTATTTATTATTTTAACGAATGACTTTTAAGAAAAAATAAAAATGAATTATTTTAATAAATTAAAATCATTTTTTTTATTTTAGTTTTAGATAAAATTAAACATAAGAGACTTTACCATAGATGAAGCGGCGGAAAAGTTAATTTTAATTTGTAAAAAAAAGTTTTTATTATATTTTTCAAGAAATTTATTTAAAAGTATATTTACCTGTAGTGACAATGATATATATAATAATAATAATAATAATTTTCACTTATTTTAAGTAACAATAAGTAAATTAAGATAAATTTATTAAAATTCAGATGGGGATAACTTTTTTATTTTTCTTACCGTTGATCTTATTTTATTTTATATTTTTTAAGTAAGTGGAAATTTATACTTTATTTATTAGAAATAGATTGAAAAAAGAAATAAATTAATAATATAATTAAATGAAAATTTTGAATATTATTTAAATTGAAACTTTAGAGGTTTACCATATTTCTTTTTAAGCTTTTAGATTTTGGAAGTTGTTTTTTTTAAACTATCTCGGACTAAATATAACTAGTTATCTAAATTTTGTTTAATTTTTTTATTTAAATGAGTTAGAGTGATATTGAATATAATATATTTAATTTGGTATGTCTAGAATATAAAATATTATATTTGTTGATGATGTTAATTAATTTATTTATAATATTATTTTTACTTATTTTGAGATTTATTAATTAAATTTGGGTAGAATTAGTATTTCAAGTAGTTTTGAAGCATAGGTAATTGATTTTTGTTGGTTAAAACATGTTAAAAATGTTAGAATTAAAAAATTACAGATCTATAATCATATTTGATTATCGATGTACTCTTGAATTCTGCTTATCTTGTTTGAGTGATAGCAAGTTGTCACTCAAGAGACATGTTGTTTGTATTAAATATTATGACTTAAATGCTATTATGGTAGAATAAGAGAGATGTCAAAACAATTATTTTTCATCTAAAACTCTCATTACTTAAACCATTGGTAATTGCTTAAGTGATAGTTTTGGGTAGTTTTCTTGAACTTTTTGGCTTGTGCAACAAGTCATGTCACCCAAGTGATGGTGTGACACTTGAGTATACATAACAATTTCAACTGCATCACTTTTATCCAATAAAATAAGAATACTCAATTGTATAGTATATTAATGAAATGATGTAATTTGTCACACTCAATGTCTTTAAAAAAAACTCATACTAAGCATGTCTCACCAAAGACTAGCTAATACTTTACTCATTTTAAGTTCTTTTTGGTATGTAAACCTCAACTCCTTAGTGTTAGAATAATTCTTTCCACAAACACTAACATTATACCTCATTTAGCTTCTTAGAGTCTAATGTCTTGAGACTTTTAATGAAACAAGAAAATCTTCTTTCCTTAATGAGTTTTTATACTTAATACTACAACCTTTGGAGTCCAATGTCATATTAAGTATTGTTTACTACACACCCATAAAAGGTCATAACATATCCACAAGGGGAAATACAAACATAAATAACCACAACACACATATAAAGGACTACACCTATAAAAGACAACACACTCATGAAACGAAACACATCCATAAAAAGGTCATCATATCATACAAATATCAAATACAACATACAACACAATGTATATTACACACACACATTCATCTCATCCTCATCGTCATCATAATCAATACCACACATGCATATCAACTTATCAATCACACATATATAAATATCACAATGTGTTCATCATCAATACAATCTTGCCATCAAGTACATGTTGCTTAAGTGGGTTTGTCTCACTTATGCGATCTTGCTTTCTTAAAGAAAGGAAGACTTCCTTACTTGAGCTATACTAGTTCTAGAGGAAAAAGAATAAATATGACATTTCTCTCGCTTGAGAAATCTCTTGTCACTTAAGTAACCATTTTTGGAGGATAAAGAGTTGGTTCAAACTTTCTTACTCAAACTCTCTTTCAAGCTTGATTAACCATCACTTAAGCATCATCTTGACGCTTTAGTGATGATACTTATTGTAGAGCCCAGCAAGTTCAAAAAACACTAAAACATTGCTTTATCAAAGCTTGAACAAGCATATTTCGCTTGAGTTTTGACATATAAATACATGGCTTCATAAATTTTAAAATCCCATGCACCACTGCCATTCAGCAATGCTCGAGTAACCTCTTATCACTTGACTATCATTATTCAAAAAAAAGAAGAATTGTCTCGGTCTCTCTTACTTAATCTCAAGTCATTACTTAAGTTATATACTTTATCACTTAAGTATTGATGATGATGCTTAAGTAATATTGAATAATGCATACAATGATGACTCGTTATTTAGGTGTCACTTGAGTGATAATCTACTACTTAAGCAATATTAACCTAGAAAACAAATTTTCATCTAAGAACCTACCACATGCCAAATCCAACACATATACCATGTTTATAATCAATTCAAAAAAATACTAATTTTGAATATCTAACTTAATTATACCATCTTTGTTATTTTTAAATCATGCTTCAAACATTCAATGCACATTCATGCTACCACATTAATTTTACATCTCTATTTAAATATTTAATCGAAATAGATACTAAGATTAACCTTTCTTACTTAAAGGTAACATGCTTACTAGAAAAATATTTTTTATACACTTCAACTTTTTTTTACAAGTCTTATAGTGATCCAATATATTAAACCTTACATTGACATGATTTCTCCTTAAACAACAACTTCAATAAAAAAAAAAAATTTAATATTAAAAAGAAATAAATTATTTATCTAATAAACTTAACTTGATTTATATCTTACTATCTTTATACTATATTTTTTTGTTAAGAATTTATTATCTTTTAATTTAAAAAAAATATTTTTTTAACATAGTTATACAAAAAATAACCTGTGTTAATATTCATACTGAAATCATGATTGAAAGTTATAAATGTACGCACATTTCAATTATAAAAAAACTTTTTTAAATAAATAAAAATATAGAATTTCTTTAGATTTGGTAAAGTTATTGAAAGTTGATAAAATTAAAAAAAATAAGAAGTTTTTTATCATATTTTTAGGGTGTAACTTTATTTTGAATTCTCTTACTAATGTAACTTATGATCACATTCTCTTTTTTTATTACTCCGTTGTTTTTAGCTTATATTCTTATATTTGGATATTGCGCATGTTTTAAGTTTTTTTTATTTGTAATAATTCAACAAATATTTTTGGTATATTATTATCTTTTATTTTTTTTATCAACAACTATTTTTAGATAGACTAATAACATTGTCATATGAGTGATAAACATACTTATAATATATTGCAAAATGGTAACAATACTTATTATAAAACCTATTTCAATTATTAATTAGGAAAGACTCAAAGTTAAATCTAATTTGATTAAATTTAATTTTTAAAAATGAACTTTATAATAAAATTTAACATAATATAAGGTAAGATTTGTAAACAACAAAAATTTACATTCCCATGCAGAAATTTCACATTAATTAGTAAAAGATTAAGAAGTCCCATAATAAATTTTTAGTTTGACCCAAATATTGAATTCGTATAAAAATATTAAATATGAAGTATATTTGGATACAAATACTAAATAGATAAAACAAACATGCATAGTAATCTAGAACATAGTATCTATTTTTCACATTCATTTAAATGAATATAAGGAATAAATATTCATACAAATGAATCATGGGTTAGAAATCATTGATGATTTTATTTTTTTATTACAATTTTGAAAAGATCTACAAAATAAACTTATTATATTTTTTCACAATCATGTTACCATATCTCAAATTCTCATTTTTAGATTAATTTAACATGATGGAAATGTAAGTAAAGTCTAAATTACATGTATTTAATTAGTATTACATATATTGCATAATCCTACATAAAAATAATTGCGGTCTTATACTCATCAAATTTACATTAATTAGCCTACCAGTTGGTAATATATTATAAAGTAATAATATGAGTTGAGATGCTATATTTCCATAATTAATTACCCTGAAGTTAAAGTAATTTAATTTAATTTTTAAAAACTATTTAATATTTTTACTTAAAATTTTAATTAAATTGGTACATCCAATGTACTTTTACGATTTAAAATTTATAAGTTTAAACATTATTCATAAGGTAATTATATTTATATCTTAAAATAATATTTTTCCCAGATGCTTAAAACTTATAGTAAAACCATTATATGTACTAAAATCAAACTTCCTATAATAATATAATAAAATAGGAGAGAGGATGCACCATTACCTATCACATGGATTTCACATCTAAAATATTTTTATTCACTGCCTATCACAACAATTTCCGATTATAATTATTTTGAATCCTTCAACCCAAAAATCCTTAGTTGATAAATAAATCTAATCATGCTAATATAACCTTTTTTTTAGAAACAGTATATTTAAATATTAGTTTTTCAAAATTAAGAAAATTCAAATATTTCTTTAGGATTTCATTTAATTATCTAAATTTATCTTTTATTTTGATTCTCAGGAGTTATGGCTATTATTATTTATTATTCCAAATTTAAAATTAAGAATCAAAATAAAAGTTAATTTAAATACTTAAAATTAAAATTTGTATAATAATGAGATGAGATACATGTGCAAGACATGGATACACCAAGAGACGAGACAAGCGAGTCCAAGTCACAGTCACACAGCGAAACAGCCCTGTGACCAGCGGGTGAGGATATCAGTGTCCCCAAAGTGAAAACATAGTGAAAAAGAAAAGAAAATAAACGACTTGTGTGCGTTAAGGTTAGCGGTGGTGTGTATGTGTTATGTCTTCAAGTGTCCTGCATGCATTTTATGCATCTGTTGCTTTGCATGCACACACACTCTCTCTCCTCTTTCTCTCTCATAACTTTCTCTCTCTACACAGATACACATCCTCAGTTTCTCTCTCTGTAAAAATTCAGGTCAATTTCCATTGCCTTATGCTGATTTCAGTTCTTTCACTCTGTTTTTCTTCGCTGCTCTGCCTATCTTCTTCCTCAGCTAAGTGTTGATGAAATAGATGATGTGTGTGGTTGTTAAGATTTGAGGAGATAGATTGATAGATAGAGATAGCTAGCACTGCGAAGTTGGGTTCTTTTTCGTTCATGTGAATGACCCATTGGTTGGTTTTCACTTGGGGTGAGACAAAGGTTTGTTTTTTCGTCTTGGGGTTCTGTTTTGTTCTAACCCCTTTGTGAATCTTGAAGCTTTGTGCATGGGTGTGTATGGAGTGTGAATAATTTTGTTATGATAGGTCAAAAGTTTTTTTTATTGTTTTGGTTTAGGGTTTATGATTTTGATTTGAGTTTTGGATTGTGTGTGTTTGACAGTGAAATTTTGGATTTTGTATTAATGGGTTCTGATATTTGCGTCGTTAATGGTTCGTGCACTCATGAATGGAGAAAGGGGTGGCCTCTGCGATCTGGTGGATTCGCCCAACTGTGCTGCAAGTGCGGGTAAATTTGAGTCTTTTTGCTTTGAATTTCATCTATTCGTCAATTTTGGGGGGAGTGGATGGTGCTAGGTAGTTTTGGGGATATGATTTTGGGACTCGTTCATGTTGATGTTGTTTTAAAATCAGAGATGTTTT
This sequence comes from Lablab purpureus, assembly GCA_030347555.1. Classification (NCBI taxonomy): domain Eukaryota; kingdom Viridiplantae; phylum Streptophyta; class Magnoliopsida; order Fabales; family Fabaceae; genus Lablab; species Lablab purpureus. The sequence continues at coordinate 22,340,026 of CM059259.1, forward strand.
TTGGTTTTGGTTTTTGATTTTGATGTAATTAGTCTATTGAGGGTTGCAATTGTATTTGTCAGGTTTGGTCTTATTTTTATTTTCCCTTTCCGGGATTTTCTAGTTTTAAGTGTGTGTCTGTTTAATATCAAGGAACTATCGCATTGATGTGAATAAGAATCACATTAAGTGCTCAATTCAGAGAAGAATATTTATACCCTGTAATGCTATTTACTTTTCTGATGACAATATGAACTTGTTGTTGATTAAGGCGAGGATCAATGCTGCTAATTTGGGAAATATTTCTAGAGAATGACTTGGTGAGGGTATTCTGGTCATAAGGATTGTGAAATAAAAATTCTTAATTGTAATAGTTAAAAATAGATTATGTATTTTTATTTCATAATATATATTTTGTTAACTAATGCTGGCTTGTATCTGTAATGCTAGATTTATGGAGGAGTGGAAGGGGGACATCCTTGAGCCATTGTAAGTGTCATAGTGTGGGGTGATTGTATATATGCCAATGTGGCAAATATTTGTTTTTTCCTTAATGTAAATGCACTATTGATTCATTTTCAGTATTTTAGCGTAGTTATACTATTCAGTTTTTAAGTTGCGGTTTCCTTGTAATCCTTGACATTGCGAGAAATTGCAGGTACATGTGGCTGATACGGCAGCTATAGTTGCAAACTGTTTTTTAAAACCAGGATTCTAGCATAACTCTTTACGTTGGTGATTGTTGTCATAAGTGTTACTACTTATTGTAAAATACTTTTATTTTATCCCTCATTATAAGTAAATTTTAGTTCATGTGACGTACTAGTACTTATGTATATGTATCTAGGTGACTCTGTTTAATTTTTAAATAAATGTTTATTACATTTATTTTTTCTGTTAGATAGTTTCATAAAGTTCTAGCTGCTTGCAGTAATTCTAGTGCCAAGTTTCTTGTTTTCCTTGGAAAGTACTTTTTCTTTGTATATATAACGAAGCATCTTGCTCCTTCATAGTGTTGGGAGTGTTTTAAAAAGAATTGATTGCAAATGGTAATCAATAATTGAAAATGAGAATGGATCTTAGGTTTAGTTTTCTTATTGAAGTTTTGTCTTGGTAATGTAACATTTTCTCCCTTTGCGCCTATCTTCCCTCTGTTACATCTTTGGAAATTATTCATTTATTGATTCTTCATATTTCCCACGTGGGAATCCTTAATATGTCAGATCCACATACGAGAATTCAGTTTTCTGCAGCAAATTCCACCACCAACAAACTGGTTGGAGGGAGTGTAACTTTTGCAACAAGGTAAAATGATAATCTATTTTTATGTAACTATTCAGGCATTTCCTTTCTTCCTTAGTCATTGAAGTCTATTTGATTTGGTTTGCCAGCCTATCCACTGCGGATGTATGGTATCTAGATCTTTGTTCGAGCATCTTGACTATGGTGGTATAGGATGTGTTAGCTGCGTAAATACTAGTCAGCTTAGTACGGTAAGTTTAATCTGGACTTTTTCTAGCTATAATTTATTGTTATTGTCTATTTAATGCAATAGGATTTATCTTGTCTCATTTATTGCTAAATCTTGAATCTGGGATCTCACTTTTACTCCTTGTTGTGTAAATTTTCGTCACATCATTGAATACAATATTGGTCTCTAGCATTAGTTTTGTGTGACTGTTTTAGTGAGATATTATTGTATCAGAATCTGTAATTAAAAATGGCTGCCAGCTATTTAGATATGTAGCTTTTTTTGTTTTTGCATGGCTTTTAATTAAATGTGTGGGCTGGATATCAATACTCAAGTAGGAACATTACTTTAGCAATGCTTGATGGGTTGTGCTTTCTCTTTTATTGTACAAGAACACATGTTTGACATCATTCTTTTGCCCCATCATCAGTGTGGAATGCATGCATATAATTTGAATTTGGATCTCCTATATAGAAATGATCATTGGAAGACCTCAAGCTTTTTGTAAAGAATACTCTTCTAATAATGCTCAGCATGTTGCTTGCTGCTGCTTACTGTTGGTTCGTTTTAGTGATCTTGTCTCGTTATTTTGTCACTGCTCTTTTTTGACACATGTAGTTGGCCAACATTTTTGAAGAGACTCGACTTAGGTGTACTGTGTTTTTTATTCTCCGACTAAATTTCACTGGTTCCTTTTATTTGATGTTTTTCTGCAGATGAGGAATATTGAAAATCCCAATGGGTCTGTTTCATTGATAAAAAATAATGCAAGTGATCGGCTTTCTTCTCATTCCGAGGGAAGACTGTTTGCAGGTGGTGTTGAGGAAGGAAAACTTATGCAATTCTGCAAAATTATTGAAGCTAGTGAATCCAGCCGATGGAATAATGCTCAAAGAGATAGCATCATTTCGCGTCACGGGCACAACAACCAAGAAGCCAAGTGTTCATTCAAGGAAGGAGACATTGGTTTTTCAAATGTGATGAAGCCATCTGTTCAGTCATTAACATTTGCTACGTTAGAAAATAATAGGTCATCATGGGAGATTAAAAATATCCACGGAGGAAATGCACAGCCATCATTGAGTATGTACATGGGAAATGCATCAGGGAACAAATCTGTCCTGCCTTCTGCTGGAGAGGCTGTGGAAGGAAGACTTGAGGGAAAAACATCTCCTCCCTTTCATCAAGGGCAAAGATCTCGCCCTATATTTCCCAAACCATTGAAGAGTGGGCTTACCATGAATGTAGAAATAGATAAAGGTACAATTTCTCAATCACGAGTTGCACGGCCACCTGCAGATGGCAGAGGAAAGAACCAGTTACTTCCTCGATACTGGCCCAGGATTACCGATCAAGAGTTGGAGCGATTGTCTGGAGAGTATCCTTTGTATTTTTTATTTGGTTGTTTTGAACATATATTATAGACTCTATGGTATAAAGCTAGTTTATCAGTAGTTTCCCTTAATGTATGATAACAGTTTGAAATCCACCGTTGTGCCATTATTTGAGAAGGTATTGAGTGCCAGTGATGCAGGTCGAATTGGCCGTCTTGTTCTCCCAAAAGCCTGCGCTGAGGTATTTTTGCAGTTTTATTTTCTGTGCTTGCTTTGTTATCTCTGTATGAGTCTATGGAACACTGTTTATGCAGTTTTTTTTTGTTTATAAATTTTGGAATATCACTTTACCCTGTAATGGCCGATCATCATACAAACTGGCTTATGATTTGCAGGCATATTTCCCTTCTATTTCGCAATCTGAGGGTGTTCCTTTGCGGATGCAAGATGTGAAGGGGAATGAGTGGACATTTCAGTTCAGATTTTGGCCAAATAACAACAGTAGAATGTATGTGTTGGAGGGTGTGACCCCTTGCATACAGGCCATGCAGTTACGTGCTGGTGATACTGGTAAGAATCTATGGAACAAACCTTGCACATGCCTATTACACTAAAATTTTGTATTTGTATTTAAGTCAAATTTTATATGAAATACTTGTGTTTTTGTAGTAATATTAATGTATCCTTTAATAATTTCAATTACAATTTTTTTCGTGTTTTTTAATTTTAATTTTAATTTTATTTGTCATCATTGTTACATATGACCCTTAGATAGGCTAGCTGTGTTACAAATATTATTCCAATAATCTTTTCAAGACAAATGGAAGAATTCAATGCCTTGAAGAATTAATCTCTTGTGCATATTGTTGGTTAGTATAGCTTCAGATATTCTTTGAGGTTAATATGCGTTGCAAATCTGAAATTACTATTCTTTTGTATGATGCTTTTATGCAGTAACATTTAGTCGGATAGATCCTGGAGGAAAACTTGTTATGGGTTTCAGAAGGGCGTCAAATTCTACAGATACACAGGTTGGGACACAATTTCCATTACTGTGTGGTCTCTTCTTTGAATAATACATCTCTATTTATTAATTTTTTCCGTTGCTGAATATGATAAATGGATATTATCAAACAGGATACCTCCACATCTGCACAATCTAATTCAGCAAAGGGAACCACCTCTGCTGGAACTGAGAATCTGCCATCAGGAAGTAATCATGCCAATCTTCTCCTTTCAATGAAGGGAAATGTGGAACCTCACTTAAATGGACAAACAGAACATATACTTTTGGGTACTGGAACTTCTGGGTTGCTTATAAGTGAAAATAATGAGATGACAAACAAGAGTTCACTACAACAAAAAATTTCGATTTTAGAGAAGAAGAAGACTCGTAATATTGGGCCCAAAAGTAAGAGGTTGCTTATTGACAATGAAGATGCTAGGGAGTTAAAACTTACATGGGAAGAAGCACAGGATTTACTTCGTCCTCCTCCTAGTGTCAAGCCAAGCATTGTCACAATTGAGGACCAAGTATTTGAAGAGTACGATGTAAGTGCAACAGTGCCAAATGAGTACATATATTTTTTATTTTGTAGGTTAGTCATTGCGAGGTGAATATGGACTGATGTAGTTTGAAGAATTCTATTCAAATTTCTTTGCCCTGGTTAATTTATGTGATGTATGTACTTCATTTCATTCAGGAACCCCCAGTTTTTGGAAAAAGAACTATATTCAGTACCTGTTCTTCTGGGTAAGAATCCAACCTTCTTGCATATTTGGCATTGTATTTGGTTGGTACATTCGAAAGTCTTAACTGGTCACTACTTTTTTATCACTCGGATTTAATCTTACCTATGAAGTTGTTCATACAGCTGACAACTGTTGGGTATTTTCCTGAAGTCATGTCTGCTGTGGCAATAGTTCTATCAGAATTAGGCATTGGATCTTAATTATTCTCCACAAGAGCATTTGGACTAGTTACATTGATGTGTGCAAATTTTCAAACCTGTGCTTGATTATGTTAACTATGTCATCCAGGGTGAAGGAACAATGGGCTCAATGTGATGATTGCTCTAAATGGCGAAAGCTTCCAGTTGATGCTCTTCTTCCTGCCAATTGGACATGTTTCGACAATGTTTGGGATTCAAGAAGGTGTTCCATTATTATTTATTTTAAGACTACTCTACTTTGTATGAGATAGTGATAAAATGACTTAAAATTCTTATTGTGCACATTTTTTTCAGATGTGCATGCACTGTACCAGAAGAGCTAAGTTCAGGGGAATTAGAAAATCTTTTGAAAACCAACAAAGGTATACTTTGTCTGTCACGTTTGAGATTGGGTTGTGGTTGACGTTTCTGTCACTTGCAATTGATTGAAATGTCAAATCAAAAGAGTCGGCACATTGTATTGATGTGTTGTAAGATGTCAGTGTTAATATAATACTTGTTAAACTATATTCTTAGATTCCATGTTAGGTTTAACATGCAGATTGCTAGGCTTTTATAACTGTGTATGTTTTGAACAAAGTCTTTCACACCATGTTTGTAGCGGATGTCTCAATTGCCACTTAGACCACAATTTTACTTCCTAAACCTAAGTGAGTTACTTTGTGCCTTAACTTTGATCTAGCAGATTTGGCGACAACTGTTATATTCTTATTTCTAAATGGTTAATACAACTATTTCTCCTGAATGGTTAACACAACAATTCCTAAATCTTTGTGCTGTGCTCAATGCTTTGCAGATTTTAAGAAGCGACGAAGTGATGAAGACAGCAAGTCAATCCAAGAACACGAGGTATGTGGCTTGGAAGCTCTTGCCAGTGCTGCAGCCCTGGGAGAAAATCTTGTTGACACTGCCGAATCGTCGGCTGGAGCCACCACCAAACATCCAAGACACCGTCCCGGCTGCTCTTGCATTGTGTGCATTCAGCCCCCAAGTGGCAAGGGGAGACACAAGCCCACATGCGCATGCAATGTGTGCTTGACCGTCAAGCGCCGGTTCAAAACCCTAATGCAAAGAAAGAAGAAACGGCAATCTGACCGTGAAGCAGAAGCTGCCCAGAAAGATCAAGTTCTGCTGAAAGACGAGTCAGATACCAATGAAACATCAAGAGATGATGCAACTCAGTTGGAGAAAGAGATAGGACTGAACATAGGTCAAGCTGAAGTGGGTGAATCCAGTTCTGCTGGACAAATTGATCTGAATTCTCATCCCAACCGTGAAGACATGCAAGTGGATATCACAGGAGTTTTTTTTTGCACAACAACAACCACAACAAACCCTACTACATTAGGGGAATATATGAACCAAAATGGTCCAAGAAGCTATAACAATGAATTGCAGAATGGTGAGCATTCTTCTTTGCTCACTCCTCAATCCAATGGAGAAGGTCAGAGACACTTCTCTGATCTAAGGAGCTTTGCATCCATTATGTGGAACCAAGAAAGAAGAGATGAGGAAGACAGTGAACCCAACCAAAACCAAAACAATCTTTGTTAACAATTTCTTTATTCTTAAATTCAACCCTTATGATATTTATCCTTACTTGCAATCACAGTACAGTTTTTGGTTTCTTTTATAGAGGGATGGTCATAGATAGTTCTTCATATAAAAAAATAATGTATTTTTTAATAGTTTACGTTTGAAGTTTTTTGTTTCGTTGAACTGGGTCGGGCACATTTCTTTCTTTCACAATGATTTTGTTAATTTGTTTGTTGGTTATATGAATGAAACATAGGATACGGTTTACATGTTCAGTCTGTTTCTCTGCATATGTTGATGATAATATTTTTCTCGGTATATGTTAAGTGAGGAAATTCTACGAGCATTTATCTAACAAATGGTTTTTCATTAATTATAATTGTCTTTGAATCAATAACTATATTAGTGTTTTATTGACAATCATAATTTGTGTGTGAAATCATCACAATTTTGGATATAATTTTGAATTTAAAATGTTTTTTTTATGTTATTTATTTGTAAAAAGTATATTTTTTGTGAGTTTTTTTAGTTTAATTAATAGTAAGTAAAATACTTTAATATTATTATAGGCTTTTTGAGAGTCTAATTCGTCTTGTATAGATTATTTTCAAAACTTTAATTTGACTTTTCATAATATATATATATATATATAGTTAATAAAAGTTAAATTAATAAATATACATTGACGAGAGTTTGACAGTATTAACATTTGAAAAAATTAAAAATGTTTTATTAATAATAAGGTTAATTTTAAAAAATAAACATAAATTTTAAAATACTAATTAAATTAATTATTTTTTAATTTTATGAAATTACATAATAGGATCTAATGAAACAAATGAGAATGATTATATAGTACGAAAAAAATCTAGAAATGTATTGTGTTAGTGATTTGGTGGCACTTTGGAAGTGCTTGGTTTCCAACCTCATTTAAAAGAGAGACACGGAGACTTTCCTCGTAAAATTTGTAAACAATTTACGTAAGAATTGACATAATTAATTACATCTCTTCTTGATATAATTATATTTAATAAATTGTATCATAAATATTTTATTCATATTTATATTATTATTTTAATTATAAATATTTTATTTATATTTACGTTACCTAATTAACAATGATCAATTATCTATATATTTGAAGTTACAAATATTAATAAAAATTTGTCATTATAATAATAATAATAATGAATAAAATAAAATTATTAATGATAAGTAAGTTTATTTGATTTTTTACTTATTGTCTTTAATCCAATTTAAGAAATTCACTTTATATTTCTTTTTTCCCTCACCCAGTCCATGTACTCCATAATTTGAATTGTACCAATATTATTTTAGATATGGAATAAATTATTTTTAAAAGAGAATATTCACTTTATTATGTTTAAAGTTGATAATAATATTAATATTCACATTCTTAGCTGTGCCACTTCAACATATCCTATCATATCCCTTATCTTTTTTTCATACAATCCATAATACTCCATTTAAAGTTTCACATCCAAGAATCTATATAGTAGTTCCACATCTTATAAACATCGCCATCCTTTTTCTCTGAATTTTAGCGTCAAATATTTATCAGCAACCCACTTATCATGTTATAATTTAATTTCCATTCCTTCTCCAATCTTCCAAAAACATAGAAAAATGACGATTTTCTCTCAGAACTGTCTGTCATTGTTGTCGCCACCGCTGTCTGGTGCCGCTGCTACAGCCGTCTTGTGTAACTGCAACTCCCTGCTACCATTTTCCCTTCTGCCAATCCCCTTTCTGCTGCAGATATTTAAATTAATATAAATGATTAGAGTTTATATTAGAATTTAGTATTTAAATGTTTGGAGATTTGATTTAAGATTATGCTTAAATTTATTAAATGTTAAAAAAGTTTAGTTTAGTTTATATTGTGTTAGAATTTAGATGTTAATTTATTTATTTGGTTATGTTTAATATTGTATGTTGAATGCTTTGGTATTAGGTATGGGATGGCTGACTTCCGGTAAATTGTATTATTAGATGTTGGTATTGGAGAACTTATTTCGGATCCACGCCTTTACATTTCATTGAATATATTCTCTTCTTCCGTTCTTATATTTTAAAAATTACAGAGTTTCTATGTTTCCTAATTTCCTATATTGTTGTCATCCCCACAATTTTTTACACCCTATTTCCTTTATAATTCATGTGAATTGAACTGCTGAAAATGTGACAACTTCACAATGAAAAATAGTAGAAATCTTTATCCATTTGTAACATTTGTTCCAAATTTTGACGGCTACCTTACAAGTAAAGAGAATATATGAGTCACTGTTTCTGTCTCATTTTCACACAACACACGTCTGTTACTGCCAACAACGTTTTCTTTTTTGTGCAGGTTATCTCTAGTAGCTATTCTATTAAGAAAAACTCTCTTCATAAGCACTTGGGTAATCAGTAAAGCTTTAATTTTCCATACTTCTTAAAAACACAGTTTTCCACATCTACGAACCTACACAGGAGCAAACTATATGCTGATTTAACTCTCTTTCAGTACCTAAATCCCCCAAATGAAGATTTTAGCACTGAGCACAATTATATGATACGGTTCTATCCAAAACATATTATTTATTGTCAGACCACTAGTCCACCTAATCCTTAAATGCTAAGAGTCTAGTCTTATCTTAACAGTACCATTGTTTCTAAACTCACTGTCGAATGACTTAACATATGAACAACCAATTTCGTCAGCTTTTTCATTTCATTTGTTTAATGTTTTTGAAACAAATTAAATCAATTTAAAAGCAAACATTATTTTAGTATAAGCTCATTTAAACTATGTATGACAAATTAGTTAAACCAACCAATAATCAGATGAATACGTTAACGGAAATGGATAAATCATGCAGTCCTCTTTTTACTGAACTGAAAAAAATATGGTGAAGGTAGGGAACAAAGGAGAAGGGCCTTGGAAGTAGGAAGGAAGAACCGTTTAAAATGTTCACTTTCATTAGTTGAATGATAGAATGAAAGAGAGAGAAAGGTAAGTACGAGGGAGTAAGGAAGAACAATTTATAAGGTTCACATTTTCGTCAAACTTTATTTTTTACATAAGAATAATGCATATATATTTTTTATGAACTAATAATAAATAAAATTAAAACAAACAAGTACAAAAGACTGTTGAAATCCAGGTAGAGAAGTACAAGAATAAAACATAGAGGAAATACAACACAGGGTGGCTAGTGATCATAACACTCTAGATTACTCTCAGGCCCTCTAAAATCATGCACCGAAACGCCATAACATAAACAGTGAAAGTGGCCTTTGAAAGTCCTTATGCCTGCTATCAAGCGCTTACAACCAAAACCCATGCTCCAAGGTGGCAATGGCAGTGAACTGGTACCTCTGCTCTTTAATCCTATAAATCCAAATAGAATAAAACTGGCCCTATAAATCCAAAGTAATGCACTCATACAACTATTTCATTTGCATTGATTTACTTACTCATAACTTATTTATATGTTATACAACTCTGGTGCTAATCTTGGTTTGGCTTCTAATACAAGTGGCTGAGCAAGCATACCACCATTACCAGACTTAACAATGTTGATACTTGATACATTTGGAGGTGCACTCCAAGAAAAGGCATGAATCAACCTGGCCAATAACATCACAGTCATGGTGGACCCAAGTATGACTGCAGGACAACCTCTCCTTCCTGTGCCAAATGATATGAACTTCAAATCTGGCTCTGACAAAACAACCACAGATCCATCATTCTTTTCATGACGTTCAGGTTTGAACTTGTGAGGTTCATTCCACACTTTAGGGTTTCGTCCAAGTCCATGTCTGCTTAGTAGTACATGGCTACCCTTTGGAATAAAATAGTTTCCCACCATTGTGTCATTGGTTGAGACATGGGGAGGATTAAAAGGCACAACAGGATGAAGGCGAAAAGCTTCTTTCACACAAGCCTTCACATAATTGAGCTTGGGAATATCTGATTCTTGCACCATCCTTTGCTTACCAACAACCTTGTCTACTTCCTCAGTAGCTTGCTGAAGTATATATGGCTGATTTATCATTTCTGCAAGTGCACATTCAATTGCATTGGAGGGATTGTCTGCGCCTCCAAGCATAAGTTCCTGCATATTGTTTCTGTTAATGCATATATATGGTCTGTATTTGCATTGTGAAGCTGTTGATGCATGTATATATAATAGAAACAAAACATAAGATGGGAAGAATTACTATAGTTTGTACCTGAATTTGGATAGTGTTAACATTGTTTTACTTAAACATACAAGCTTATCAAACCCCGAAATTAACTCGCTAACTCGTACGAGTTTGATCACTACTCACAGGTTTACTCGTGTGTAAACTAGATTTTTCTTTGGAGAATACATTCGATTTCTGTGTTTTTTTAGACCATACTAGAAAATCCTCCTAATTAATGGAGACGTATTTGGGTTATCTTTAATATAGCTTTTGTTAAGTGGAAATTGGTATGGAAAAACTTTTTAAAAAAGAAATAAACATGAAAATAAAAATATTAGAGAATAGAGATGTCTTAAATAAGAAAAGTAACTTGCCACGAGAGATAACTGTTTTTTAATAGGACACGTAACTTTTCCCTTTTTAATAAGGTTATAAACAATTACAATCATTATAAACTAGCATTTTAGTTTGTCTGTAGTCCGTATAATTTTTTTGTATAATTTAAATTTATAGTACATAAATATATTTGAATATATAAAGTATATTTTAAATTTACAAATAGTTTAGATTATAATGCAAAAAAAAATCTACAATTATCGACAAGTTTATAAAAAACAATTGAATTTCAAATTAGTGATACAGTAAAGGAATAAGTTATATATATACATATAATAGTGAAATAGTTTAAAGAATGGTAGTTACATTTACAATATAAAAGTTGGTATACGGTTTCTCTTCATAACTTTAAAAATGAACAATTTTTTAGTTGTAAAATTATACTATGATAACAATAAATTACCTTCTAACTTATTAAATTAATATAAACTAACTTGATAACATAAAAATTATATAGTAAATGTTTTAAAATGTTTTGTTTTAGAAGTTTTTAGCTAATAAAGTATATCCTACCTTAGTTAGCTTTTGATTTGTAATTTATTTAATTTTTTTGTTATTTTTTATATTTTAATAATTTTTAATATCTCTAATTTCATTTAATTTATATTATTTATTTTGTTTTTATATACACCATTAATTATTACACTATTTTCATTATTATTTGGGCTATTTTTTAATTTTTTATACACTTTAAATTAAAAGGATTAACATAGAAAATTAAAATAGTAAATGTTTTATAATACGATGCTATTTGAAAAGTATACACACTAAAAGTTATAAAAAAATAAATATAACAATAATTTAAATTAAGAAATAAAAATTTAAATTTATAATAAATAAATACAAGGTAAATTTGATTTATACTCTTTAGATCAATTAATTTAAATAAAATAATATTTTAATTATGAAAGACATACACAACTCTTAAAACATATATAAAAGTATAAAAATGTTTAATAAAAATTAATTATTTTAAAAAATTTAAAATTATAATTACATAATAATATTTTTTTAAAATAAAATTTTTATTTATATAATAAAATTTATATAATTATATTTTTATGTGATTTTACATTTATCAACTAGTATTACACCATTCTAGATTTTTATTAATATTGTTTTAATTATATTTATTGAAAACGTTATTATAGATAAATTTTACACACTAGTAATACTTTTTAAAATAAATTATATATATAAAAATAATATTTTTATATTTTTAAATAAATTTTATCTTGGATAAAACCAATTCATTATATATTATCATTTTGTAAAAATGTTACTAAAAATAATTTTTTCAAAAAACTATGTTATTAATTTTTATTAATTACTCTTTATTATTTTAAAATCAAAATATTATATAGCATATCTAAGATATGTCAACAATTGTTTAGAGTTCCATATTAAACTAAAATAAACGAAATAAATAATATATAAATAGAAAAATTTCATAAATTCATTATTTTAAAATTTTAGATTAAAATAATATCATATTTCTTATGTGAAAGTATGAAACGTACATATATTTATGTAACATGGACATTGACTTAGTTGAAGCTATTTTTCTTATTTTTTATGTCATCACCATATTTTGAGTGCTATGCTCAAGGTTAAAAATTTACATAAAAAACATTAACTTATCATAAACAAACTGGTCTAACAATAGAAAACTAGTTTATCCACTAACAACTAACTTACCAACTACTAATTACCTCATCAACATTTATTGACTAAAAAGTAATTAACTTATCATAAACAAACTGGTCTAACAATAGAAAACTACTTTATCGACTAACAACTAACTTACCAACTACTAATTACCTCATCAACATTTATTGACTTAAAAGTAATTATCTCTTATAAACAAGTTTTGAAAAAAGAAATTCTTAAATATTTTTGTTTTAAATATAGTAAAAAAAATTTAAATTTAAATATTTTTTTATTTTCCTAATTGAAATATATAATATTTATGTAATCATAAGAATTAGAAAATATTTGCTGATTAAAAAAGTAAAAAAATTATTTATTTTTAGAATAAGTAAATTAGACAAATATATAAAAAACTAAATTCTGCTTATTTTACTGAAAAAGCACTTCTAAAAAAGGTGATAAGGAGTGATGTATTACTATAGTAAGCGCTTTGATTTCCTTGATGGTCAAAGTAGGATTTTGATTGTCATCTTCGAGTGAAATAAGAACATCCAGCAAGTCCTCTTCAACTCTCTTTGATCCATCCTTCCACTGCTTCATTCTCTCTTCAACCATCGGATCATGATACTTCTCCATCCTCCTCATCCCTTCCTTCACCTTCTTCTTGTGCCCATCCAAATCAACTACCCTCAAGCACGGCACATAATCAGAAGCTGAAAATGCATAGACGTGCTTCAGCAATGTGAAAATAGCATTCACTTGTTCTACTTCTTCTGATCCAGGACCTCCATCCACCCTACCCTTTCCAAAGTATCTTGCATTAAAAATCAGTTTCCTCGTCACATTGCAACAGTAGTGTTGTGAAACATCTCTCACATTCACAAGGCCCCCATCATTCATATTGCTGCATTTGTTGTAGACATAAAACATAATGTTATCAGCTTCCTGGTTCCTTTTGTCTTGAAACCACTGGTGCCTGAGAGGGGAGAACAAGTCGTTGACGAAGATTCTCCTCATTTTCTTCCATTGCTCCCCAAAGGGTACAATAGCTATGGTCACATAACCACTAGACATGATATCAGAGGCCATGGTTAGTGGTCTTGATGCAAACTCAGCATCATGCTTTCTCAAAAACTCACAGGCCATGGAGGGACATGTCACTGGGATTACATGAACATTTCCTAGGCGAATGCATGCAATTTCAGTGTTCATTTCTTGCATGAGATTGTGTATCCATCGAAATACAGGTCTGTTTGAAAGCATTTCAGGAAGGTTACCAACTATAGGCCAGGGTTTAGGACCTGGAGGTAGTTTAGGCTTCTCAATTAACTGATATCTCAAGCCTTTGATGATAGTAAAGCCACAAATCACAACAAAGAAAGAAATTAAAAGGGGTTGAAGGTGCAGCCATATAATAACGGGGGCAGAAGCCATAGGTGCTGGGAATTGAAAAGGGTATTCAAACGAGTGTACCAAGGAGTTAGTGCTGAGCTGTGGTCACTGTTGGTTATTCAGGTGCCTATTTATAAAGATGGCTAAAAATGGTAAGAGTTGCTACTCAAATCTATGTATATTCACAAGCAAAAACTGTGCACCAGTACAATAACTGTGAAATGACGATTACATATACGTAATTCTGTACTCTATAATTGTACAAATTGAAACTACTTTAAATTACTTTAAATATCAAATGTCATATTAAAATTTATTATTGGTATATGGTTGGATATCATTTCAAACGTCTATTTTAGTGTAGAGTGAGAAAATTAGTTAATTATCTAATTAAATTTTGAAAGAGATAGCAATGTGTTTCAATTTTTTTTAGTGTGGTTATACCTATTTCATCATCATTTTGTTGTATGTTTTATTTATATTAAACGAATTTATGTTATTTTATTAAATATATAAAATATTAATGAAATAGTATCAGTATAGTATATAGATATTTTATAGTGTATATATATCATTATTTTATTTAAAAAGAAATGTGAGTTTCATTCTCTTAAAGAGAAGACAGAAATCCTTATATATTGATGAACAATAATATCATTTCATAATTCTATATATATAATTTTTTAATAACACATTTAATTGTTTTAATTTAAATTTAAAATATTATACATGTGATATAGGTGTAGTATTTATTTTAAGTGGTCTATCTATTTTTTTCTAAAATGTTACATGTCGTAATGGATTGGAGTATTATATATTTTCTATTAATCTATTTTATTCCTTTTTAAAAAAAGTCTCTGATCTATTTTGGCCATGTGGTTAAATATCATTCATTAACATATTTTTATTTTAAAAATAAAAAAACTTTAAAAAATCTTTGATGGGTGCACAATTTACAAAAATGTTTTACTCTTTAAAAAAATTGAAAAATTTGATTGATTATCTGATTAAATTCTGGAAGATGAAAGAGTAAGTTTCAATTTCTAATTTGTGTTTCTATATCCCATTAATTTTTTATAATCATGTTTGGGGTTCTGCTGGATGCTTCTTATTCGTCTCTTCATTATGATGATATCCCTACACAAATCTACTATCAAATTACAGTATTATGCACCATCAATGTCTTTAGTCCTTTCTTCTGCTTTCTTGTCATCGAAATGAGATAACTCTATAAACATGGATCAAATTATCTTTTTTTTATATATAAAAAAAGAGAATATATATTAATAAATAGGATACTCCCTCAACCCTTTTACAAATCTATTTATAATATAAAGAGGGGACCAGTCCATACAAATGTGATTCCCCTTCCCAAAACAAAACTGCAGCTTAACTTGTAGATTTAATGCACCTCTGCAAGACAATTCCAGCTCAGCAATCCCCCAACATCAGTGAAAATACCATACCGCGGTACCTTAAATACCATTTCTACCTTGATTTGCGCTGTCAGGGGCCCAATTCAATAAAAGTTTAGAGATAGCATTGGGATGTTCCAACACAGCTATGAAATTGTGGGCAAACTCATGTGCAGACAGTTATGAAATTGTGGGCAAACAGCCCCATAATTATAAGATAGTATGATTTTTAGTTCAATTTCATATTAGAATATATCTAAAACCGTAATACAATGTAATCGGTGAAATCGTAAAGTAAATTTGAAAAAAAAAATGTAAAATCGTAGATTTTAAAGCTTTCACAAATGCAGGTGATGAATGTGTTTTAATGAGTTTTAATTTTTATAATGAATTTTAATTTCTTTAATATTGAACATTGTTCTTACTTCTTTTAATGGTTTTTAACTAGTTAACTTAAGCACTGTTCCCACTAATTTATGAGGTGAACAATTTTTAAGTTTTTAATCGTTTTTAATATTTTTTTAATGTTTAGTAATATTATTCCCACTAATTTAGGAGCTGAACAGTTTTTTTAATGATTATTTTAATATTTAATTCAGAAGATTATTTTCACTTTTTTTAAACGTTAAACAATTTTAAAACTTTTTAAGCTTAATAAAAATAATTAAAAATTAAAATTTTTCCTCTTCTAAAAAAAAAATTAAAATTCGTTCTTCTTTTTCATAACTTTGCTTTGCACGTCCACTTCATTGATAAGTTGGATGTCATTTTAACAAAATTTGTAGAAAGTAAAATCTACGATCCGTGTTACGATTTCACGATTTACGATTTTGTGAACCCTTCATGATTTTAAATATAATCTCGATTTTAACTACCTTGCATGTATCAAATCTCATTCGTCTTTCCTTTTGTTTTCTTGTTATAACAAATGAGACATGTTCTTACCATAAAAGAGCATGGGTCTCCTGAGATAAAATGAACAGTGACTTAAAATTTTGAGTAGAGTTTTCATCATGTAAGCACAAGGTTAATGTTGAAGTTGGAGAAAAGATTTATTTTAAGTTATTACGAGCTTTAGATATTAAATGTATGAGAATTTGTATAAGAGATTAAGTGAATACTTATGTCATGTATTTATAAGCTCTTTAAGCCCTTTGTAATTAAAGTAATTTGTTAGCAGCGGATTAATATCAAGAAGGGGGGGTTGAATTGATATGCAATTATTATAGAAACTTTTTCGTAAAAGAAAGGCTACTGGTTCAATTCACAGAAAATTAGTCGACTGATGAATGCGAAATAGTAGATTAGTTCTTACTGCACAATATATCAGATGATGAGGGAAGAGAGAAAGAGACACCAAAATTTATACTGGTTCGTTCTTTGTAAAAGAATTACGTCCAGTCTATGATCCGTAACCTGCAGATCCTAATCACTATAAAAGATTGTATTCTTTACACAAAAACCTTTCTTGAACTCTACAAGAAATCAAAAGAAACTATCCTAAACACTATAGAATAGACTTTCACCCACAGACTCTACCAGAGTCTCTGTGATCACCCCAATCACAGTTGCAGGGTTCTAAAACCCACTTACAATCTCTAACCCGAGATCAAGAATACAAGATTACAGTGACAGTAGAATGTTCTTGACAGAAACAGTGAAAATGTAAAAACTCTATGCAGATCTTCTTGCACGTAAAAGTTGTAGCTTCTTGGGAGTTTTTCTCTTTTATATATTTCACTTCACTGAGCGTCCTTGAAAGTATTATTTATAGGCTCCACAAAACATAATGAGTCTTTGCTTTTTGAGAGAGATGAAAATGCGTTCTGCACGTATTTACTGCATAAGGAAGGTGCGAAGAACAGAATAGTCGACTGAAGACATAGACCAGTGTGTTATTTTCATTAAACCTGTATACCTGGTACATTTAATGAAAAACGTCGACTAGACAAGAAGAATTAGTAGACTAACTGATGAATAATAAAAACAACAGTTTATCATTATTCATATGATTAATCTATACAAGTAATCTATCATCTCGAACAAACTTAAAACATTTAAACAAGTATTAACCATGCATCCAACACAAAATTAAACACAATTAACAAGTCAACAAACATCATCAAATCTCAAATCATTCAACATAATTATAAATAAAAAAATATAGTGAGGTATTCTTACTTATTATCTTATGTAATGAGTGCAATAATAGAAATAAATAGATACATTTTGATATTAGTAGATTCTATTTATTTATTTATTAGTTTTAATATTTTCAATATTCTTGAAGAGGAACATAAGCCTTCAAGTTCAACATTCAAAGAGTCAGCTTTACACATGGATCAATTTAAAGGATAAATTGATTTTAGATTATTTATTAAATGTTTATTAAGGTTGATTTTACAACCATTGTTGGGATAAGTTCTTTCAAAGATCAATGATCTCCTTCTCGAAGTTGAGTTCCCTTTAACATGTATTATGTTCTTTATTCACATTTATGAGAAATTTTTTATTTTTAATAATGAATTACATGTTTCTAGGTGTTATGTTACTTTGGTGGTTGACTTTTTACCTTTTGTTGACACGTTGACATAGGATGTGACACTTGAGACTCACGTTGTTTTGTGTCAAGAGTTTAATCATTTTGAAATTTCTTATTATAAGCCCTTTTAGGATGACTTTTCATTTACATTTTCTCTCTTTTTGCCTCAAGAATTCTTGCGACAAACAATTCGTTCTTTTTTTCTCAATGCCTTTTTCGCGGTTGTATTTTAGTTTTCATCATCTCTCCTTTGCTTTAGGAACATATTCATGGTCTCTTATTCTTTTACTTTAGATTCCTTCGACGACAATGTCCCTTTGGTGAGTGGAAAGTTGCTCCTATTGGAAAGGAATCATTGTCCTTAAGTTGTAGTGGCTCAAATTTAGTGGAGAAGTTTTCTCCTCCCTCCGCCATTATTGCTCGGTGGTTTTCACTACTTCGCCATCTATGGTGGTTGCAATAAGTTCTTCCAAGGGGATAGAAAGGAGAATTCCATTGTCATGTTCAGACGTCGGAGAACTGAGCTTGGTTCCACTAAAGAGAAAGCATAAACCTCCTATTGTAGATCCTAGTAAAGTTGCTACGTACTACTCCGAATATAGTTATGGGGAATTTGTGGAAGAATTAATTTCTTTTTTCTTGTGAACTCAGTCAAAAGGGTGAGTTGATCTAAGTCGAGGCCTACTCTTCTTTTGATAGAGTCTTCTTAAAGCCATCCACTAATGGTGAGGACTTTACTTTTGTTTATAAGTTCTTTTTTAAGGAACTCAATGTCTTATTCCCTCTTTCTCCCTTTGAGTGTAAGATGTTGATGACCATGGATGTTGCTTTTAATCAACTACACTTAAATAGTTGGACTTTTTTAAAGGCTTTTCAAATTCTAAGTAAATATCTCCAAATAAACCCATCAATCATCAAGTTCATTATTTTTATCCGCTTAAACACAATTATGAGGTAGGTTGAGTATTTTTGAATGATCTTCAACATAGTCCCCTCTTTACCATTTACTCTTCTTTTTTCAAGAACTTTAAAGACTTCAGAGGTCAAGGTTTTAAAACTTGAGAAGAGTTTAAAGGAAGTTGAGCAAAGACATAAAGAGGAAGAGGTTAACAGAGCTCGACTTCAAGGGAATGTTGAAAGGTTGCAAAAGTGTGAAGAGGATCTAAATGTTGGGAATGAAGAATAGGTTAAAGGTTTTAAGAAAGTCATGCACCAACTTTGATATTTTACATACTCTTAACATTGGTTTATTTGTTTTAGGAAAATGTGTCATTAATGGAGAGCTCATTAATTACTAAAAATTTGTAATTGTCTTTAAATGTTATCATGTATGAAAATTTTTACACTTAATTTTCTATTTTTTTTTTGTATTTTACTATGGTTGTTGTTCATTTAAGGATTTAATACAAGTCAAATATATTATTTGATGTGTATGAAAACAAACGATTTAATTTTAGTTTATTAAATTAGGATAAATATAAAGTCATTTGATGTAAGTCATCAATCTTAAGTTGATTTCAAATTACTTAATTTTTGGAGTGATCTATTATAAATCATCGGTTTTAGATTAATTTAATTACATTTTTGAATAATTCATTGTAGCTAGCTAGTTTAAAATTGACTTTGATATACTTATAATTTTGATAAATAAGTGATTGAATTAATTAGTTGATTTTTTGGATGATTTAAATTCAGTGTTAGATTTTTGTAAATGAGTGGTCCAAATAAACTATGATTTCTAGAATAATTTGATTTTATTGATAATTTTAAAAAATAAATAATTTGACTAAATTTTAAATTTTTTGGATGACTTGATTCATTAATAAATTTTTTCATAAATAAATAAATGATTCGATTAAGTCACCCATTTCTGGATGACATGGTTGAGTGTGTTCATTTCTAGTTTTCGTTTCCATGCATGATAACATGAAATAGAGGGAAACGGTACAAATCAATAAGAAATTATATATAGTGTTCACATTTTCCCCAATCTTTATTCTTTTAATAAAAAGTAATACAAACAACAACTATTTCATTTGCATTGATTTACTTACTCATTACTTATGTTATACAACTCTGGTGCTAATCTTGGTTTGGCTTCTAACACAAGTGGCTGAGCAAGCATACCACCATTACCAGACTTAATAATGTTGATACTTGATACGTTTGGAGGTGCACTCCAAGAAAAGGCATGAATCAACCTGGCCAGTAACATCACAGTCATGGTGGACCCAAGTATGACTGCAGGACAACCTCTCCTTCCTGTGCCAAATGATATGAACTTCAAATCTGGCTCTGACAAAACAACCACAGATCCATCATTCTTTTCATGACGTTCAGGTTTGAACTTGTGAGGTTCATTCCACACTTTAGGGTTTCGTCCAAGTCCATGTCTGCTCAGTAGTACATGGCTACCCTTTGGAATAAAATAGTTTCCCACCATTGTGTCATTGGTTGAGACATGGGGAGGATTAAAAGGCACAACAGGATGAAGGCGAAAAGCTTCTCTCACACAAGCCTTCACATAATTGAGCTTGGGAATATCTGATTCTTGCACCATCCTTTTCTTACCTACAACCTTGTCTACTTCTTCAGTAGCTTTCCGAAGTATATATGGCTGATTTATCATTTCTGCAAGTGCATATTCAATTGCATTGGATGGATTGTCTGCACCTCCAAGCATGAGTTCCTGCATATTGTTTCTGTTAATGCATATATATATGGTCTGTATTTGCATTGTAGAATTGTTGATGCACGTGCAATAGAAACAAAACATAAGATGTGAAGAATATAGTCTGTGCCTTGAATTTGGATAGTGTTAACATTGTTTTATTTTATCGTATTTTAGGCTTATGAGAATATCAATGTGTGTTTGTTACAGTGCTGTATGATCCCTCTTTGAAAGAATAGTTTTCTTATGGTGTCCCAAGAGGGTCTCATATTAATTTGGTTCTTTGAAGATATTGATAAATAAAACAATGTAACTAAAGGATTATTATTTTCAACAAAGATGATATTTAACAACTTCTAAGAATTCAATGCAGAACTTTTTTATTCATTAAAAGAATAGTTTAAATGCTGTATTAGTTTTCTTGTATTTTTTCCCTAGTCCAAAAAGGATGCAGTCAAATACCTACTAAATGGTGAAATTTGACATGGTTGGTTATTGGTCTTGAGGCCTAGATGATGGACATGTAAAATGGGATTAGATATAGTAGAATACACGTGATTTCTGTGTTCATTTTCAACTAATAGAAAATCCTCTTAAAGGGAGACATGTTTGGGTTTAATGTTTAAGGTAAACTCTTGTTTGGGGGAAACTGGTATAGATAATATTAGAGCAGAGAAATGTCTTAAATAGAAGAAGTAGCTTGCTAACTATAGTTTTTATTTATTTATAAAAAAGTGTTATAAACAATTACAAATTATTATAAACTAGTATTTTAGTTTGTGTGTAGTAGGAATAAATGTTCTTTATAATTTAAATTTATAGTACATAAGTATATTTGAATATATAAAATATATTTTTGAATTTACAAATATATTTAAATTATAATATAAAAAGTCTTTATAAACACAACAATTTTGAAGAATGGTAGTTTCATTATTATAAGAGTAGATATACCCTTTCTACTAATATAAAATATTTATGACTTTAAGAATGAATATTATATTAAATAATATTGTTTATTAGTGGATTAATTTTTAATCTCTAAATTATTATTTAAATTGTATTTTATTTTTTAAATAAGCTTTAAATGATTTCTTTTTCATTCTATACTAAATAATAAATAAAAACATTTTTAATAAAAAAATTAAAAAAATGAGAGAAGTTTATAAAACAGGAAAAAATAAAAAGATAAAACAAAATTTTAATATATTATCAAATGTAGTTTACACTTATAAATAAAGTATAAAAATAAAATAAATATAATATTTTTAAAATTAAACACAATTTTGATATATATTTGAAAACTAAAAATTCACTTAACTCTTTTTTTGAAAACTATAATTAAGTATATCTATGTTTTAAATAAACAATTCTTAATTAAATTCTTTTGTTTTGCCTAAATTACATGTGATATTTGTGTAACCATAAGAATTCTATATATTTTCTGATTAAAAAAAACCAAAAACTTGTTTACTTTTAAAACAAGATTAGAAATATATATATATATAACTAAATTCTGTTTACTTTTTTAAAAAAGTGAGGAGTGATGTCTTACTATAGTAAGAGCCTTGATTTCCTTGATGGTCAAAGTAGGATTTTGATTGTCATCTCTGAGTGAAATGAGAACATCGAGCAAGTCCTCTTCAACTCTCTTTGATCCATCCTTCCACTGCTTCATTCTCTCTTCAACCATCGGATCATGATACTTCTCCATCCTCCTCATCCCTTCCTTCACCTTCTTCTTGTGCCCATCCAAATCAACTACCCTCAAGCACGGCACATAATCAGAAGCTGAAAATGCATAAACATGCTTAAGCAATGTGAAAATAGTATTCACTTGTTCTACTTCTTCTGATCCAGGACCTCCATCCACCCTACCCTTTCCAAAGTATCTTGTATTAAAAATCAGTTTCCTCGTCACATTGCAACAGTAGTGTTGTGAAACATCTCTCACATTCACAAGGCCCCCATCATTCATATTGCTGCATTTGTTGTAGACATAAAACATAATGTTATCAGCTTCTTGGTTCCTTTTGTCTTGAAACCACTGGTGCCTGAGAGGGGAGAACAAGTCGTTGACGAAGATTCTCCTCATTTTCTTCCATTGCTCCCCAAAGGGTACAATAGCTATGGTCACATAACCACTAGACACGATATCAGAGGCCATGGTTAGTGGTCTTGATGCAAACTCAGCATCATGCTTTCTCAAAAACTCACAGGCAATGGAGGGACATGTAACTGGGATTACATGAACATTTCCTAGACGAATGCATGCAATTTCAGTGTTCATTTCTTGCATGAGATTGTGTATCCATCGAAATACAGGTCTGTTTGAAAGCATTTCAGGGAGGTTACCAACTATAGGCCATGGTTTAGGACCTGGAGGTAGTTTAGGCTTCTCAATTAACTGATATCTCAAGCCTTTGATGATAGTAAAACCACAAATCAAAACAAAGGAAGAAATTAGAAGGGGTTGAAGGTGCAGCCATATAATATCGGGGGCGTAAGCCATAATTGAGAAGGGTATTCAAAGAAGAAAATAGCAGCTTTAAAACTGAGTGTACCTAGGAGTTAGTGCTATTCTGTGGTGACTCTTTGTTAATCAGTTGCCTATTTATAAGGAAAATTATTATTGGACACTCTTTTTTTCAAACATATTCACTTAACAATTGCTTTTTATAATAAAATATTATATTATAATAAAAAAAAAAAATTAAATACTGTAATAAAATAATAATTTATGAAATTATGAGTTGAATGTAAAAGAAAATAAGTGATGTCAAGATATCAAAGTTATATATTTATAAAGGAGCTAACCTTTATAAAGATTTCTGAAAATGGTTTAGAGTAGTCTATCAAAGAAATATTATTTTGGCACCACTTTTTCATTTTAACATTCAATTGACAATAAAAATTAATAATAAAATATTAAATTTAATTTTAAAAATAAAATACAAATTATTTTATTAAATAAAATATTAATTTATTAGGTTATAAAATAAGAGTAAGAGAATTTTGTAGTCTCTGAGGAGAGATAACTCTGTGCGCAGCAACCGATGGCAGCTAAGAGACAACTATTAAAAAATATACTCTCACAATCTAAAATATTAATATTTTAATTATATATTTTTATTTTTAATATAAAATACTAATATATATTATTATATTAATAAAATGGATCGTAAAATGGAAGTATTTTATTTGATGTCAAAGTTTATTTTTCTCTGTTAAATGAGCATTACGTATATATAATGCTATAATTACAAAGTATAAAAATAACTTACCCTGCATGTACTCTCTTGATCTATTGTGGTTATATTGCTACAAATGATTGATTAAAATATTTTTATATCGTGCTTACATTTATCTCATTAATATACATTGATTTGCAACATAAGTAAAAGTAAGTTTTAATTTTATAAAATGACATTATTTTTCGGATTTATTTTGCTTACGTGTTATACGTAAGTAGCTAACATATTTTTATTTAGAAGCAAATTAAAAAATATTATTATATATATTGTGAAGAAATGGTATTACTTGAAAAATAATAAGAAACCTATTTGTTTATCTCATTATATATAAAATCCAATGAATAACTTCTACCAAATCTGTGAAGCTTCAATTTGTTGAGTGAGAACTTTTTATTAAGCTAATGTTGAATCTTAGTTATATAGAACTCCCTTTTTCTAAGTGGATGAAACCCTATTATAATGAATATCAGTTTTTAAGAATATTTCAGTAACAGTTTTATGTGTTATATATGACATCCTTAAAGCTTTCTATCTATCCTCAACATTATATAAAGATTGTTAAATAGCAAATATTGTGAAGACGAGTATTCAAAAGAAATATAATTTTCTTCATCAAATCCTCTTGTTTTATAGGTTATATTAAAAGAGAGTTAAAAATCTAATTATAAAAATGTGAGTAAAGTTTTATATTGAATATAAATTAAAAAATTAAATTTTATAAAAAAGAAAATATTAATAAATATTAAACTTTAAATTTTTATGTTAGAAATGATATTATATTTCTTTTATAGTAGTTTTTTTATTAATATTAAATTTTTTTATAATTTTTTATTTGGTTGTTTTTTATAACTAATTTAGTTGAGAATTATCTTATTATATTAAAACTTTACCATATTTAGAATCATTACTATGTAGTGGTTGAGATAAGTATTTTTCTTTTAAAAGAAAATGTATTATACCAATATGAAAAGGTACTCAAGAGACTATTGTAATTTAATCTAATAACAATTAAAATACTTTGACATTTAAAAAAAATGATTAAAAATCGAAATATAAAAATATAAGTTAAGTTCAACATTAAATAATAAATCTTGTATAATTTTTCAACAGAGAGAAGGAGCGAAACCATAAGAAAACTTTCTTTGCCATGAAATTCTTAAGTGTTATACAGAATCGTGTGGAAATTGGAATCCTGACCTTCACATGCATGTCTCACATAGCTTCATTGGTCCAATTTCTTTATTTTGAGAGATCAAACTTTGAAAGTAAATTTCAGATATAAAGATTTTATAAATTAAGATAATAATATATTAATTTTTATTTCAATTTTAAATACATTGTAATTTTAATATATTAAAATTTGAAAATAATATAACATTAGTTATTTAGTTTACAGAAAATATTATCCAGCACCTAAAAAAAGGGTTTAGTTTTCGTTTAGACAAGCTCTGGTGTTTGAGTTTTATAAGCAAATAATATTAGAAAATTTTGTATTTCCTAAGATAATTAATTTTATTATTCGATTTATACCTATGATTTGCACTATAAAAAGCAAAAAAATTGCTTTAGAAAATTGTCCTAAAATTCTGGTTAAGAAAATACCAGTCAAGCTTTCCATGTTTTGCCGACAATGTCGGTTGAAAGCATTGACGTATCCAGGAATGTGTGTTATGCGTGTGGGTGTTGAAGGTGTCTTCTTGCAATGTATTCAAGTTTACAATAATCTAAACCTATTTTCTTTTCTTTCTCACGTTTTAATTTTCTTAACCTTACCACATGATTCTTGTAAATATTTAATACTGTTACTCAATCATATATATACACAAGGATATGCATAATCTCATAGTAAAGGTTTTTTTATATGCAAAAAAAATAAAATATAAAAAATATAAACAATATACTCAGTCTCATTTTTAAAAAAGATATTTTCACCGTTATTGGAGAAAAGATTATTTCAATAATCTTTATGAGAAAAGTACTAATAGCTTTAGGCTTTTTGAAGATGAAAATAAGAGAGAGGAAAATAGTGGATTTGAAGAGAAAGAGAGTAAAAAGTGAAATTATTTGTTTTAAGAAAATGATAATAGAAAATAAAGAAAAAGTTTGTGAAAGTTTGTGAGTGATATAATTGATGTGATAATTTAAAATTAATTTTGTAATTGATAAAATAAGAAAGTGAATGAAAAATGAAATTATTTGTTTTAAGAAAAAGATAATAAAAAATGAAAAAAAAGTTTATAAATGTTTGTAAATAATTTGATTGATATAATAAAATAATTTTAATTAAAATTAATGTATTTGAAATAATTTTTAAAATATAAATTAAATTTAAAAATTTAAATTAATATAAATCTTTAATATATAAAAATATATTTTTAATCAAATACTAAATTATATTAAATATTTTATTTAATAATATCATTATATAAATTTATTTATATTATTATTTATTTGATATTTATTATTAAATAAATTTATTTTTATAAATAAAATTTAATTTATTATATAATATGAATAAAATTAATTATATTATAATTAATTATGAAATATTAATATATTTATTATAATTATGTATATTATAATAATAATTTATATTAATAATAATATTTAAAAATTCATTAAATTAATTTAAAATAATATTATATTTTAAAAAATTTTGATTTACGAGCTTTTCTCGCAAATCTTGCGAACTTAGCAAAGAAAATTTTTTGAGATTTTTTGTTTCGTCGTAATTTCAATTTTTATTTTTTATTTTTCACTGCTATTCTTTTTTTTCTTTAATTCCTCGCTCGGAAAGAAACAGATCATTAATAATGATCTTTAGTCATTGTATGTTTTAAGTGACTTATGAAAAATAAAATAATAAATGTAAATTATATATTTGAAAAATAAGCAGTTCTAGGTTTTTAATAAATAATTAAATTTACCATAAAAAATATTTGAAACTTTTAACAATATGTTTTGACAAAGCTATTGCAATTTATAAAATTAGATAAGAGTCTACAGGTGGCCTAATTAACATAAAAATCTTGTTAGTTTAAGAAATTGACATAAATTATATATTTTAGTCTTAATAATTAATGGAACAACCAATACTTTTGAATTCTTTTCCTTTGAGTAAACATGATTGACCCACATATAATACTTAGATTGGCACAAGTGGGGTATTTAGGTTTGAAAACACAGCATTGGCAGTGGGGTATTTCTTGTAAGTGGTTAGCAAAATTAATATGAATCTCATTGATTTTGATAATTGACAAATTAACCTTTTTGTTAAATTTCTTAAGTTCCTCTCTCTTTTTCCCCTTGCTTCCTTGTTTTTTTAATCGATAATAAAGAGTTGGAATACTTCTTTTATATATTTACTTTTTATTATAAAAAGAAAATAAAAGTCAACTGTAACATAGCTTCACCTAGATAAACTTAAAATTGTTGAAGTGATGAATATGTTAAAATCCAGTCAAAATTTATATAATTAGTTTGAATTTTCAATCTAAAATCTAAATTATTGACTGAATTTTAAATGTAATTTTATATTGTTAATAATTTAAATGTTTATAATTTAGTTTGATATTTTTAAAATTGATAATTTTTAAAATCAACTTTCAATTTAAATAATTTTTAAATTTAAAATATATTGAAGTTTTCAAATTTCATATTTATAAAATATGTAATTAGTTAATAATTTCAAAAGCAGATCAGTATATGTTTCTTTTTTTGAAGATTTAAGTATTATATTTAATAAGAACTTGAGTACACATATTTTCTTACCTAATAATAACAAATAATATTACTATAAAAAAATTATTAAATATAAATTAATTTAAAGGCAAAAAGTAATTAATTATTATATTAATTAATTTAAAAATTATTTTATAAATTAAAAAATATTAATATTTAGAATAACTTTTATTATTAATAAAAAAATAAAAAAATATTTTTAATAACTATTTGATCTGTATAAATCAGTTTCTATATAATAATAATTAAATTTATTTTTATTAAAATTTAAATTAATTTCTAATGTTGGTTATCAAAGTTTTAATATTAAATTAGATTTTAAATTAATTTTAGTTTTATTATTTTAGAGAATAATTTAATTTTTTAATGTTTATTTTTAAAATTTTAGTGTTGAAATGAGAATAGGACACAAATTAAATTTTTGAAAAGTTCACTTCAAAATCTAATATAAATGTAATCTAAATAATTGAATTAGATTTAAATTTAAATTCATATAATATTTTAAAAAATTGTTTGAATTTTTATAAATTAAAAAATAATTGAATTAGATATGAAATCCAAATCTATAAAATATAATGTTAAACTTTCTTATTCTATCCAATATGAGATTTTAATAATGTTTCCTTTAAGTATAAATCCCTTTTACATTCATACAATGTAGTGTACGTCGATTTTTATAAGAAAAAATGATATATTAATCAAAACTTATTATTAAAAAGTGAGATAAGATATAGATAAATTTTGTTAGATGATATTATATATATATATATATATATATCTTATAGTTGATGGTAATTTAGTTTGTATATTAATCATATTTTTATATTTGTTGTGTATTATATATTTGGGTTCTTTATTTTGACTAATATAAGAAAGTTATATTTTTCTTTTTTTATGTGTTTTCTTTTTTTCTTTTGTTTTTTAATTGTTGTTATGATCTTTAGTGTTTGGTTGGGTAGGAATTGTTATAGAGCGGTGCAATCTTAGCGTATTCGAAGTTTAGTAAGATCATTTTACATTTTTTAACATTTTCTTAATTATGTTTATTAAAAATGTTACCATAAAACATATTTTACACACTATAATAACAATCTTTAAAATAAACGTTATTATAATAATTTATGAATATAATATTGTAACATTTTTTAATAAATATTAATATAAATGAAATTAACTTATTATATAGTATATTTTTTTTAAATATTATTAAAAAGTAATTTTTCTAGAAAAATATGTTATTAACTTTTTCTATTAATCACATTGTAGTATTTACACTAATTTGCTTTTTTTTTTTTATGTTCTTTATTATTTTGTATATAATTAAACATTAAATATGGTCCATAAAAGATATTCCTCGAATTTGTCAGGTATGTCTCCAATCTTATGAATAAATTAATTTTGGTGTCTCGTATCTCTAAGTTTTTCATGTCTTTAAATTCTATTCTAATTATATGTTATGATTATTGATGTGTCCTCAATCTCATTAACATGTTTTGGATGTGTTTCTACATCTATTTTATCCTTTTCATATGTTTATTATATTTCTAATGTTTGAATTTTTGGTTAGTGAATTTTTTCTTCCACTAATGTTATGTATGTGATCTGCAAATCTGAGAGGGTAAATGAAGCTAGTTATGTGTTTCTGGTTAGTAAATATTTTATTTTAAATTTTATATCATATAGTTTTTATTTATGACATGTTAGTCTTAGATATGTTTTTCCTTCGGGAACTGAGAAAGGGGAAGAGAGAGAAGTGATTGTTGATGGTCACCACACTTTCCTTCAGGTGAGAGTGTCTGTCAATGGAGTTCTGTATCCGTTCATAGTTAGGAGAATTTCTCTTTCATTTTCGTTCTCCCATTATGTCTTTTATTCCTACTTTGTTCTTATTATAAGTTTTCCCCGGGATTTCTTCTCTCTATACTCTCTGATTATTGTTCAGTTATGTATGTTTTTTCAAATCATATTTTGACTCTGGAGAGAATGGTTTCTTAACAATTATTATTATTATTACATATATTTGAATATAATATTTGCCAGATTGACTGATATGAATCTTCCAGTTGCCCCTCATGGAACACTCAGGGAAAGGTCAAGACATTTATGTAAAAAAAATTGATTTTTAGGAATGTTACTCCAATATATTCAAATAAATAAATAATATTTTTTTTGTAAATATTTTAACTAATATCAAAATTATTTATTCAATCTTAATATAAATAAATAAAACATATAAATTTAAAAGTTACTTATTAATTTTTTTATGAGATGAAATTAGCTACAAACAAATCCGTTGCAGTCAACCAATCATGTGCGAGTTTTAAGTGAGTGCATTCTTCTTTTAAGTAGCTGCTTTTAACTGTAAATTTCGATGGAATTTTTTTGACGAATTCTTTTTGATAATTTTTAATTATTAATAAATTTTATTTACGACATATAATCATTTATCGGTAATTTATTGACATATTATCTTTTATCAGAATAAATTTAACATTACATTTAGTTAAATAAATTTTATTGGTAAAATATTTTATTGATAAATATTTGAAATAAAATCTGTCAATAAATTTATTAATAAAATATTCTGTCAATAAAATTTATCTATATAATAAAAAATCTATATTTATATATTTACATATTTATATATTTATATATTTATATATTTACATATTTATATATTTATATATTTACATATTTTTATATTTATATATTTATATATATATATTTATATATTATATATATAATTATATATTTATTATTTGTATATATATAATAAAAATTTTATGAAAAATTATTCTTTAAGTTATTAGCTTTTAATTTTAAGGTTCTGGTTCAAATTTTGTTAATTTATTTAAAATATTAAATATTTTTAATATGTTATATGTGAATAATTTTTATTTTTTAACTTTAAATAAAACCATTATTTAACTTTTGTAGCTTACCGTTAACGTATAAGGAATTTAGTTTTGTAGATAATTTACCCACGCATCATCATTTATTAGTAATTTATTGATATATTACTATCTATCAGTAAAAACTCATTGATAAATTTAACACTAGATTTAATTAAATAAAATTAGTTGGTAAAATATTTTATTGATAAATATTCATTGATAAATTTCGTATGATATAAAATAAAATCTGTTAATAAAAATTTATTGATAAAATATTTCGTTAATAAAATTCATTTATAAGATAAAAAAATTATATTTATATATTTGTATATTATATATTTATATATTTATATACTTATATATCTACATATTTATATATTTTATATATTTATAAATTATATATATATATATTTATATATTTATATATTTACATACTTATATATTTATATATTTATATATTTATATATATATATATATATAAATATTTATATATTTATATGTTTACATATTTATATGTTTATATATATATATTTATAAATAAGTATATATTATATATATATTATATATATTATATATATATTATATATATTATATATATATTATATATATATTATATATTATATATATATATTATATATATATAATAAAGAATTTAGAAAAAGTTATTTTAGTTTAATGATTGAGTTATTAGCTTTTTTTAAGTCTAAAGTTCTGGTTTAAATCTTGTTAATTTATTTAAAATATTAAAAATATTAAAAATTTTAATATGTTATATGTGAATATTTTTATTTTTTAAATTTTAAATAAAACCATTATTTAACTTTTGTAGCTTTCCGTTGACATATAAGTTTGGAGAGGGAAAGGAAATGTTGGCATAACTTAGTGGTGATATAGCTCTGGTGCGAATCTTGGCTTAGCAACTACCTGAAGTGGTTGTGCAAGAAGTATATCATCACTTAACTCGTCAAGGTTGATTGCTGAAACATTGGGTGGAGCATTCCAAGTGAAGCCATGCAGCAATCTAGCAAATAGCATCACTGTCATTGTGGTTCCAAGCATAACTCCCGGGCACCCACGCCTTCCTGTGCTAAACGATATCAACTTCAAATCTGGCTCTGTCAAAACTACCTCAGATCCATCACTCTTGAGGTGCCGTTCAGGTTTGAACTTGTAGGGTTCATTCCACACCTTAGGGTTTCTTCCAAGCCCTTGTCTGCTTAGAATTACATGACTACCCTTTGGGATGAAGAAATCAGCCACCATTGTGTCACTCAGAGAGACATGGGGAGGATTAAAAGGTGCAACGGGATGAAGGCGAAAAGCTTCTTTTGCGCAAGCCTTCACATAGTTGAGCTTAGGTATGTCTGATTCTTGGACCAACCTCTCTTTTCCTACCACATTGTCCAATTCTTCAACAGCTCGATGGAGCAACTCAGGTTGGTTTATCATCTCAGCAAGTGTCCATTCGAAAGCGTTTGAAGGATTGTCCACTGTTGCAAGCATCAATTCCTACAAGGAATTTCATTATTTATGTCCAATTTTATTTTATTACAAATATATGTAAATATTTTAATAATTCATAATTAATCTATTAATCAAATTATTAAAAAAATCAAAAAGTATACTTATCTGTAGTAAAAAATTAAAAAACTTGAAAACAGTGAACTCTTTTTTATTTCATGTTTTTTAAAAAGTTTTATACAAACATATTTTTAAAATATTTTTTCAGTAATTTGATTTGTAATTTTTTAAAATTTTTAACTGCATACATATTTTTTCTACTTTGATATTTTTTAATAATTTGATTAGTAAATTAAAATTAAAAAATTCTCATGTTTTCTAAATTTTTATACAAACATATTTTTTGTTCTAAGATTTTTTAAATAATTTAATCATTAAAATCTGCATGATTCTTATTTATTAAAAATATATATTTTAATATTTCTAAAAATATATGATAATATTTTAATATTTAAATTTTAACGTATTAATGAAGTTATTGAAAAAACTGCTAAAGTAGAAAATATGTTTATCTGAAATGGAAAAAAAAATATTGAAAAGTAAAAAATTTAATAAAGACATTACTTCATTACAATAAAAAAATAAAAAAAGTAAAAGTAATATACTAAAAGCATGACTTTTATTTAAATATAAAAGTAGTGTTTTTAAAACACGATTTATTAGTTGTATAATTTTCTTAAAATTTATCTATCCCTAAGTTGGAATCAAAAGTATATCATTACAGTAAAATAAACTAAAAAGAAAACTAAAGAGAGGAAAAAGATTACTATAATTTGTGCACTGATTTCATCTAATGTCAATGATGGATTGCAATTGTAATTCGTGATTATGGTATTCATTACAAAAAGGAAGTTCAGACTTCACAAGACATGATTACCAAAGGTGAAACCTACTTAGGTGATATAGCCAGAGCATGTTGGGAATCTTTTAAAAAGAATTACCCAACAGAATTAAATACGTTAGTAATCGAACCAGGTCCTAACATTTACAATTTTTGTTTTTTAATACAAAGATTACTCACTTCTTAATCTGCAAATGATGGGAATACACTCAGACAACAAATTTATTTAGGACATCTAGAAAGATTGTCGATAACATATTTTGGAAAAATTAAAGAATTTTTACAAGATTATCTCATGTATGCTTCCATAGCCGGATGTTTTCATGATATAAATGTTGGAGAAAAGATGTTTCTCAAACTCCCAGGAAAATTAGGTCAGAAAATTAGAGAATCCTGGAAAAATGATGAGGTAACTCACATGTTAAATAACCTCTCAATAAGAATACAACATATTATGAAAGTAATGGAAGATACATGTACACATATTGCAATACAAAAACAATCGAAAAATTCTGATTCTGGAATTTGTAAACAAATATACACTCCTCAACAATACAATCAAAATAAACCTAACAAAAGATATATGTCTAGAAGGAAACCTAGATATACCCAAACTTACAGATCAAAGGTCTCAACTGACTATACATGAAACCCACTAATTCTAGAAAGACTTATACTATAAGATCTTCAAGCTCTAGGAAACCCACACTAAATCTCGACGGACACGTTAGGAAATTCAGAGAAAATAAAAACTACAAACAAACACTAAGATGTTATGCTTGTAACCAAACTGGACACTTCTCAAGAGACTGTCCAAACATAGCAAATCTTTACACAAAAGAGGCAGAACTCATTAAATCTTGTCACATGAATCTTCTTCCCATTGATGAAGATGTATCTACTGATTCTGAAATATTATCAGTAGTTAGTATAACAGAATACAATGACGTAATTAATTTAGACAAACAATCCAAAAACTATGATTTAATAAATGATTTCACACATAATGAATTTATTCATATATATCCCAAAGAAAATGATTTCGAATTAAACGATAAATACAATGAATTAGGTGAAATATTAGACGATTCTGGATATTATCTAATGAATATAACAGAAACAAATATTTGTTCTCATACATTACAATACTTTTCAGGACCAGGATCTATTCCTTGTCAGTATTGTGATAGATATTTTCATAAATCTCAAAGGGCTCATTGTCCCCAATGCTATAGAAACTTCTGTATCAAATGTATTAAAATACACTTGAAAACACAAGAAATACCAATTTTCTTAGAACAAAAAGAAAATGCAAAAGATAAAAATATAATTGATACTAGGACTTCAATCTTAGAAACCAGATTGAATAATCTTGAAGAAAAACTTCTTCGATTAGAACAAATAATTCATGATCAAGAAACAAATATTGTTTCGCAAAACATACAAAATAACATGATGGGAACTACATAATGTATCCCATTAGTTTGCAATGAAAAACAACTAATATCTATCAAAGTATTAGTAAAACTAAATTTTCCCAAACAAAATAAAAATCCTACTAAGGAAGAAATTATACAGGCTCTTTTAGATACAGGATGTTCTGAGACTGTCGTCTGTAGGACAAAAGTACCTCCATATATGATTACTAAAAGTAAACATATACAAAAAACTAGAACCATGTCCGGAATAGTAATGATAAATGACGAAGAAATAAATAATATTTCTCTGCAGTTTAGTACAAATTGTGACCTATTTGGTCAAAAAATACATATTAAAACCATGCGGGTAGAAAATCTAATCCCTTCTAAACAAAGCATGATTATTGGTTTAGATTTTATTTTAGGCCAAAATAGAACCATCACTATAAACAAAGATTATGTAATTATTAGTGATAAATCACAAATGTCACCCATAATTAGTGGAGACAGCTATACAAAACAATCTTTTAAGGACTGTTCGTGTAAAAAGCCTGAATCTTCTGAAAAATGTGATTGCATAACAGAAGATTTTGAATTTATGGATTATTATTATCCAAATGACATTATGGATTCTTTTTCATCCATAAAAATATCTAAAACAATCACTTTTGATAATATCCAACAGATTTTGGATAGATTAAATAAGACAAGTATGATAGGAGAGGATCTTACAAAATTTTGGGATCGTGATCCTGTTACTTGTAAATTAAATATAATCAACCCTGACTTGATTATAAAAACTAAAGACATACAGTTCAACAATTGGGAACAAGAAGAATGTCAAATGCATATTGACCATCTTCTAAAATTGAAAGTAATAGCTCCAAGTGAAAGTCCTCACAGGAGTCCTGCTTTCATAGTAAATAAATCTTCTGAACAAAAAAGATGTAAATCTAGAATGGTTTACAACTACAAACGATTAAACGACAATACAGTTGAAGACGGATATAAAATTCCATCTAAAGAAATTCTTATAAACCGTATTCAAAATGCAAAATGGTTTTCAAAGTTTGATCTCAAAAGTGGATTCCATCAAGTAAAAATGGAACCAGAATCTATAAAATGGACAACCTTCTCTTGTTCTGAAGGGTTATACGAATGGCATGTAATGCCTTTTGGTCTTAAGAATGCTCCAGCAATTTTTCAAAGAAAAAATGGATAATATTTTTAATGATTGCAAATCTTTCACTTGTGTCTATATAGACGATATACTTGTTTTCTCGAAAACAAAAGAAGATCATTATCTTCATTTAAAACAGGTTTTATACAAACTTCAAAAATATGGCTTAATCATATCAAAAGGAAAAATAAAAATTTGTAAAAATTTCATAGAATTTCTTGGAACAGAAATCGGTAATGGAACTATAAAACTCCAACCTCACATTTCTAAGAAAATCCAAGATTTTCCTGACAAAATGGAAGACATAAAAATACTAAGATCCTTTTTAGGACTCCTAAATTATGCTAGAAATTTTATCCCAGATTTAGGAAAATACACTGCCCCTTTATACAACAAAACTTCTCTAAAAGGAGAAAGAAAATTTAATTCTGAAGATATAAAATTGGTTCAAGATATAAAACAAAAGGTAAATAAATTACCTACATTACAACTACCATTAGATTCAGATTATTTAATAATTGAATGTGATGGATGCGAGTTAGGATGGGGAGCTATTCTTAAAAAGAAAAAAACTAAATATTTATCAAAAGATACTGAACAAATATGTAGGTATGCCTCCGGAAAATATACTGCCAAACCACAAGTTTACCTAACTAGCACTGACTATGAGGTCAATGCAATTATACACGCTCTAGAAGCATTTAAATTATTTTTGATAAATAAACCAGAAATAACCATTAGAACAGATTGTGCAGCAATTGTTTCTTATGGAAAAAACCAAATTAATAACGACAAAAAATCTCACCGAAGGTGGTTACTTTTTAGAGACTATATGAATTCTGGAAAAATCATAAATTTTGAACATATTAAAGGATCTGATAATATGTTTGCTGATATCCTTTCCAGGTACATCTTAGAAAAATAAAGACTCAAACTTTTTCCATATATTTTTAGAACATGGATATTTTACACATTGAAGATCCTGAAATCCCTCCTGGATTCCGAGTCATAATACAACCAATACATCCGATACAGATTAGTCCTGTTTTAGTCCTAATCCTGCCATTGAAATCTCAAAATAGATAAAAAAGTTCAAAAGAAAGTTAGCCAAACTCAGACTATGACGAACCAAATTGTTCCAACACAACATTTCTCGATATACCCACACACTTGCCTCATACAAAGGACAAATCTTAGTTCTGGAACAGACTATACAAAACCTGAGCCATTTTGTTGCTTAATCTATTTGTTTCCATGTTGCAGGTACAAATATCCAGAAATGGAATTCATACAAAATACCAAGAAAGGACCTCTAGGTCTTAAAACAGTAAAATCCCCTTTTATGGTGGAACAATACACAAAGTATGGCAAACAAGAATTGTCAATACTTACAAATATCTACCATTTTAATGGAAGAGATAATACAAATATCAAATTAAATGTTTTAATTGACAACATTTAGAATATTCCAAAACATACAGCTCAGAATGAGCACCAGGTTGCAAAGGTTAAACAGAGCATTATTAGTGCTTTATATAACTTCTGCAGCACAGACAATAAAGGAGTTCTGTTAACTTCTCCAGCCTCTCCTTCAGGAAAAGGTTTTACACATTTTGCCTTAATAACAGGGCCCAACAAAGGAGTTTATACTTCATACAAAGACCTCTCTGAGGCAAAACAAGACCAATTTTGGTCCAGTTACAAAGGATTTCATTCAGCAGAAGAAGCCCAGATGGCTTTAAAATTACAAACCATTGATGAAGAAAAAATTAAGATAGGCCTCGCCCTAGAACCAAAAACTCAAACACATACTTATGCTTCATCCTGTAGCATCCCAACACAGATCAATCCAAACATTCTTCTAGCAAAGTTTGGAGTCATACAGGAATTTCTTTTTGAAGTCCACTCCGAAGCCCAAAACCTTAATGGGCTTTTTGTCAAAACACAAACATACTTTAATCAGAGAAACCTTTGTTCAGAATCTTCGAAATATTGTAAAACTGTAAACACAGATTGTACCTGTCAGATAAAATTCATTATCCGATGGGCCCAGATCGATCTCAAAACCTTTACAAGCCAGTTATACAGGGACCTTGTTATGAGTCCCCAATTATTGTTAGAAGCTGGTTGTCTACAAACCATTTCTATTCCCCCTACAGAGAGATTTCATGCCTTAACACCAGAAATAAACTCTGTAGTAAATGAAATACAAGCTGAACACATGAACAATGTGTTTCTACACATAACCTCTTCTCCAAGAAGTGTCTCCTCTCCTACCAGTACAACAACCCATGTAATTAAGCTGTATACAGACACAAGTCTAGAGACCTACTCTTTGTTAGAACATGATCCATTCAAAGGATTATCTATTAACAAAGACAAAATATACCAATATCAACTTTGGAAAGCATACATAGAAGGATCAAATTGGAATTTTTCCAAAAAAGATATCTTGGAATTCATCCTCCTCAAAGAAACACCTGACACAAAATTATACTGGAAAAAGCATATGGGAAACAAATTTTATCCTTTTCCTATTGAAGTCAGTCCAGTATTGGTAAAACATTTTGAAAGAGAAAGAATTTACAAAGAAATATATGAACAAACAGGGCACCATGGACAAGAAACTCCAGGTCCTTCATTTCCATCAGACAACGAAGATCCCGATTATACAGATCACATGCTCGAAGAAGAGCTTGACGAATTAACATCCGTAGCTGTAACTCGAAGGTGATCATAAATGTTTTTACCTGAGACAAAGTAATTACTCTTTCATAGGAGTAATAGACTGAAGGGTAAAAACCGGATATACAGGTTTTCGGTCAACTGCTGACCTACTTAAAAGGTTTCCAGTGACTCTTGAACCGGTTCAACAGGTTGCAGGTTTCTTCACACTTCTATAAAAAGGCTCATAAGGGCAAAGTTCTCCCCACTCCCCCTCTCTAAAAATTTTCTCTCTATCCCTTTCTCTTTGTATTTTACTCTCTTCCTCCAATAAAAGACAACTTTGAGAAGTTCTTTTCTTCTTCACCCTCTCCGTTCCTGAAGTAAGAAGTAAGCATCTCCTTCATGAAGTAGTTTTATTTTTGGGCATCCACGAATGCCTTAAGTAATATTTATCTAAAGATGCGATAATCATTTAAAGGCTTAATATTTATTTCTGTATAGATTTATTTTTCTTTGCTTTCATAAGCTTATGAGAACATATCTAACCAGCTTTGCCAGATTTATATTCTCATAACCTTATATGAGCATTTATGAGCTTTTGTAGCTTTTGTATAGTCATCTTCTCATCACTTTCTCATAACCCTTTTTTTTGTGAGGTTGGAGTTTTATAGTTCCATTACCGATTTCTGTTCCAAGAAATTCTACGAAATTTTTACAAATTTTCATTTTTTCTTTTGATATGATTAAGCCATATTTTTTAAGTTGATTTAAATTTACCTCTAAAATCCCTATTATACTTTGTGAGTCATTATTTTGGAACAAAACATCTAACCAGTCCTCTTCATCAACCTTTAATCCGTCATTCCATTTTTGGATTCTCTCTTGAATGATGGGATCGTGATATTTCTTGATGATCCTCAAAGCTTCCTTCAGCTTCTTCTCGTGTCCATCCAAGTCAAGTCCCCTCAAGCATGGCACATAATCAGAAACAGAAAAGGCATAAATGTATTTGAGTAAAACAAAGATGGAATCAACATGTTCTATTTCCTCAAAACCAGGCCCTCCGTCCTCTCTACCCTTCCCAAAATACCTTGTATTGAAAATGATTTTCCTGGTTAGGTTAGCACAATAATGCCTTGTAGCACTTCTGATATTAACAAGACCAGCACCACCATTGTTCACATCTTTGCATTTGTTGTAGACGTAAAACATAAGGTTGTCAGCTTCTTCAGTTCTTTTGTTATGCAGCCAATGGTGCTTGTTTGGGGAAAGCAAATCATGGATTAAGATTTTCTTC
This sequence comes from Lablab purpureus, assembly GCA_030347555.1. Taxonomy (NCBI): domain Eukaryota; kingdom Viridiplantae; phylum Streptophyta; class Magnoliopsida; order Fabales; family Fabaceae; genus Lablab; species Lablab purpureus. The sequence continues at coordinate 22,379,371 of CM059259.1, forward strand.
ATTTTCTTCCATTGGACCCCAAAGGATCCAAAAATTACGGTTGAATATCCACTGCTGATGAGATCAGTGGACATGCTTTGTGTTCTTGATGCAAAAGTCGCATCTTGTTTTCTCAACAACTCAGTGGCAATGGTGGGACATGTGACTGGGATAACATAAGCATTTCCTAGGCGGATACATGCAATTTCAGTGTTCATTTCTTTCATGAGCTTGTGTATCCACTTATATGCAGGTTTGTTAACAAGCATGTCAGGAAGGTTGCTAACTATAGGCCATGGCTTAGGGCCTGGGGGGAGTTTTGGCTTTTGTTTCTTGACATATTTCTTAATGAAGAGTGATTTTAGGGGTTTGATAATAATGGTGATGCAAGTGATTATAACAAGCAAAGAAGGCCAAAATCCTTGAGGAGTTGAGAACACAATAAAAGAGGTCAAACCCATGGCTGGGAAAAGGCTTTTGGAGACAAAAAGGAAGAACAAGGGTTTGGAGACAAGAGGTTTGATGTCTCTTTATAGTGCATTATGATACATCTTACTATTACCACCAACCACAAATTCTAATTAGGATAGGTCAGAAATATTTTAATTAAGTTAAATTGATATTGAATTGAATTACATAAATAAATTAAACGATTTAAAAGAAATTATACTAAATTGTATTATTATCTTAATTATTAAAAGTTAAATTACTTATGAATAAGAACGTTTGAATAAAAATTTATACATATTAAAATATAAAAATAATATTTTCATCCATATAAAAATATAATTATTAAGAATGATAAAACAATGTGTGGGGAGGAGTTTTATTTTAGTAAAAATTTATTTTCATTTCTATTTAGATATTTAATATATATAAATTTTTTGTCTTATTTTTATTTTTATAAAATGAGTATATATTATTAAATAATGTATATAATCATATTTGTTTATTATTATTTTAAATATTAATTAAATATTTATTTTAAAAAAATACAACAAATAAAAATATGATAGTATAAATTAAAATAATATGTATATTATTTTTTCCAATAATATATATTAATAAAAAAATTATAACGGTGTAAATATTAATTTTAAAATATTATAAAATAAGAATAGAATAAAAAATTATTTAATTTAGTTTAATTGATTGAAATTTTGATATAATTGTCTTTAATTTATTTAAATTCTCATTAATTTAATTCAATTTTATTTGAATTGATGAATTTTATCCGCCATACAATGTTAGTGATTGTGAATCACATGTTGTGATGGTGTGATGAAACATGTTTTAGTCGTGGTAGTAGTGATGCACTTAGTAGGAAATATAAAGCAATGTAGATATTGCGTTGGCGTGTGGAGCGCAAGGATGTAGGTGTATTTTCATTTATTAAATTTAAAACGTAAAAGTCTGCAGATATGATTGTTGCTAATGGCCAATCGAAATAAAGTATTTGTATTCGTATGGCGAGAGAGACGAGGGATTTGGATAAAGAGGATGGATTTTGCAAGTCCTGTTTTTCAAAATTCTTCTTTTTAGAAAGATAGCACCCGAACCACTTAATTTAATAATGTAATTATATATATATATATATATTTTTTTTTTTTAAATTATTTTTTTAATTGTTAAGTGCTTATTTATTGTTGTAGCCGTCAATATATCAACAGTAACAATTCAATATATTAGATTATAAAAATATTTAGTTATAAAGATATTAGATTATAAAAAATTAAATTATAAAGATATTTGATTATAAAGATATTAGATCATAAAAATATTATATGATAAAATTATTAAGTTATAAAAATATTGGATTATAGAAATATTTGATTCTACATATATTAGATTATAAAAATATTATATATCATATTATAAAGATATTATATTATAAAGATAACACAATCAATATAAAAAAAGACTAGTTAGATAGTTTGTTGTCATCTATTTCTATTCTCTCTATTTTCTTTATTCTCTTTATCTTCTCTATTTTCTCTACACTCTCTAATGTTTAGATATTGAAATCCTAATGGATTCTAAATTTGAAAGAAACAATAGAAAACTAACGGTATAAGAAAGAGTTCAAATCAATTAGTTTTGTAAACAGGTAAGTCTTAGTCCGTTTATTCTTGGGATTTTTTTTTTTGAAAAAGTTTATGATTTTTGATCTCTTTATGGGAAGATTTTATTCAAGATGTAGAGATAAAAGATGAGCTAAAAATTATAATTGCAAATTTTTCATCTGAATATTAAACAAACAAAATCCAGTTTAGAAAAGTTCAAAAGAATAATAACTTGATATTAAGAAAATTAATGTTATATATATATAATTAGTATGTTTTGTATATTATTGGTATATTAAATGTAATATGTGAAAAAAACTTTTTGTATTGTTTATAATATTTAAGTTGATATTTGGATGTTTGTTAAATTTATAAGAGTTACCAAACAATTTTGTACGTAAGAACATGTTTATAAGAGAGACCATATAATTTTGTAAGAGCATTTAGGATAAAATACATAACTTAATATTATTGTTATTATTATTATTATTTTTATATTAATAATAACATTTTTATGGATACTAAACTTATTACTAACTATTCATGAAGCATCTCGCATCCATTGTCTCTTTTCATCTCTTTGGTGGCAGTGTTTCTGAACCACTTGTTCGATAGTCTTATGTATACCACATGAATGTGTTAGGACTATGTCACTATCCAAATCAATTTGTTTCAATTCACGTTGTAATTGTATTTTTGTTTAATTTTAGTGCGAAGCCTTTATATAATTTCTCAAACATGCAATATTGCAATATTATGTGGCTCATGTTTTACTATTAAATAATCACAAAGGAATTAAGTTATGTTTATTTAAAATAATAAAAATTACTAATCAAGAAAGGTAATTTTATGATAAGTTACTCAAACTAGCTTCTCATTCAAAATTCAATTAAACTTAAATTCTTTTCAGTTTTTTTATTGTATTTTGAAACCCTAAAAAATGTATAAAATCTTATAGAAGTGATTTTTATATGATGAATTGTGACAAACGGATTATTATGTCCTATAAAAAATAATATCTATACTTATATACACATTTTTACTTATGTACTAACTGAATATAAGTAAAATAAAAAAAATGCCTTCATTTATATAAATTTAGTTTAAGTAAATATGTTTATTTAAAAGTTTATACCTACATATATTTAATATTGGTAAAATCTATTAATAATATTATCCAAGTCTACTTAACATAAATTAGATTTCAAAATAGCATATTAAATTATACGAATTTAAGTATATTATTAAATAATATAAATTTTGTAATAGCTAATTTATTAGGTAAAACCTAATTTCTTTATTTTTATGAGAATTTTTCTATAAATTTGTTATAAAAATTGGTAAGAAAAGAGTTTCTTGCTATTTTTCTTATAAACTTTTTATAAATTTGTAAAAAAATTCTCATAAAATATTAAAAATTTTAGTAGTGCTATATTTTTTTAAAAAAATTAAAAATTATTATATTTTTCATTATTCATGGATAATAAGTATTTTAAGGGGAAAATAAAAATAAATATATGTTTTTAAATAGTTGTTCAGTAAAATATAGACGAATTTTTATCATTTTTTGAATAGGTTTTACTTTTCAGACCAAAACATGTCTATGATTGTAGCCTCGAACTTTAAATCTTCGTCTTTTAGATCATCACCATAATTGTGTTCATACCATATTTGATAACCTGCCATAGAAATTTTTATTTTTCGATGCCTATAATATCTGAATATGCATTTTTTATAGATATTGTTTTCCTTATGTTTGAAATGTTGCAGTACTTACAAAAAATTAAAAAAAAATTGAAATTTATTTTGCAATGTTGAGCCCTCACTTTCGTTTACACAGTTTTATTAATTGAAAGATTTCTTTGACTGTAAGAAAAGGTAATATATGTAAGTTATAACCTCTGTCACTTTCTATTTTTTTTTTGGGTTTTTCTATGTTATTAGTTAAACCCAATGTTTCATTCTTTGATCTTATGAGACGATGAAAATATGTTCTTAAAGTGATACACATGCTTTTATTAATTTCTTTAGAACTTTTAATATTTGAGTTTTTACATGTAGTGAGGTTTAGATCCTATATTAATTTTGAAGTGTATGGAAGATTATATTAATATAAGTGTTGAATCATATTTTTTTTAAAGCTAAATCGTTTTTTTCTGACAGATGTAAAATAATTTCGAAGTTTAAATAAAATGAAATGGAGGAATAAATAGAAAGAGATAGATGGCAAACATATTTATAAGTATCTATCAATACATAATTTTTTTTTCTTTATATAAAAATTTGTTATTGATGTACATTATTTGTTATCTTGCTCTTGCTTATTATTGGTTGGAGGAGGATTCAATTCATGTAATTACTGAAAATTACTAAAAATTATTGGGAAATAATAAGACTTAATGAGAGTAACATACGAATTTTATTGCTATGGAAAATGAACTAACGTGTGTGGTGTTTCTCATTTTTTGCTTTTTCAAACTTTCTCCTCTTTTATAGCGCTTTGAAGAGTACATCTGCATATACAAACACACCATCGTACCATTAGGTATCAGACTACCTATGCACGCCACATGTTTCATGACACCATCATCATTGAATCTGTGAATGACATAACTAACCCGTCGGATATCATAATCATAATACCAACAGATATTGTGGTCTAAAACTAGCTAATGAAAAGATCTGCACTGAGCAGAGACAATACATATCAGACTACCTCAGCACACCACACCGAATCTTTCACGATTCCAACATGAATCTGTGAATGAGAATCATAAATAGACATTAATGCTAGTAGTACGATGTACCATCAATATGCATCAAACCATTCCTTTGGAAAGTTTGCATGCAGCTTTAGGTGCACTATAAATATGCATCAAACCTCTCCTCAAGCATAATCCATTATTTCTCTAAAGCTTAGACGAAGTGTTTCAGCTAGTTCTTTTTACCTCAAAAATTCCTTTCCAAGCAATGGGTCAGACTAATTTTCTTTGTTTGTCAAATTTTGAAGGCTTTTTTCCTTCTTTGCTTGTTACTATCATTTGCTTTAGCATTATGATCAAAGCCCTGAGATTACTCCCGATTAAGAAATATTCCAAGAAGCAAAAGCCAAAACTCCCCCCAGGTCCTAAGCCATGGCCTATAGTTGGCAACCTTCCTGAAATGCTTGTTAACAAGCCTACGTATCAGTGGATACACAGGCTCATGAAAGAAATGAACACTGAATTTGCATGTATCCGCCTAGGAAATATCTATGTTATGCCAGTGACATGTCCCACCATTGCCAGTGAGTTCTTGAGAAAGCAAGATTCAACTTTTGCTTCAAGGTTACAAACCATGTCCACTGATGTCATCAGTAGTGGATTTAAAACAGTAAATTTTGGACCCTTTGGGGACCAATGGAAGAAAATGAAGAAAATCTTAATCAACGATTTGCTTTCTCCACACAAGTACCCATGGCTGCTTGACAAAACGACCGAAGCAGCTGACAACCTTTTGTTTTACGTATACACCAAATGTAAAAATGGAAATGATGGGGTTGGTGGCCTTGTAAATATTCGGAGTTGTACAAGGCATTTTTGTGCTAGCCTAATCAGGAAAATTATTTTCAATACATGGTATTTTGGGAAGGGTGGAGAGGATGGAGGGCCTGGTTTTGAGGAAATAGAATATGTTGATTCCATCTTTGTTTTACTCAAATACGTTTATGCCTTTTCTGTTTCTGATTATATGCCATGCTTGAGGGGACTTGACTTGGATGGACACGAGAAGAAGGTGAAGGAAGCTTTGAGGATCATCAAGAAGTATCACGATCCCATCGTTCAAGAGAGAATGAAACAATGGAGTGATGGATTAAAGGTTGATGCAGAGGACTGGCTTGATGTTCTGATCTCTCTAAAAGACGCCAACAATAATCCATCATTGACAGTCGAGGAAATCAGTGCACAAATTATAGTAATCTTTTTATACTTCACTCTAGTTTTCCTTTCATACATACAATAACGCTTGCACTTATAGTGAACACAACAAATTGATTTGTGATTTCTGTGTGAAAGGTCGGTAGAAGGAAAATATTCATAAATACCTAAAAAACATCTTAAATAGATATATATAAAATAAAGATGTATGTGTATAATTTTTCTTGGCAAAATATAACTACTCATTTCTTTCTCTCTTACACTTATCACTTGTTTAGTGGAGGAAACAACGGCGATTTGGTTACTTTCATGCATGTTGAAAATATAAGATTGGAAAACTCCTTGTAGGAATTGTTGCTTGCAACAGTGGACAATCCATCAAACGCTTTTGAATGGGCACTTGCTGAGATGATAAACCAACCAGAGTTGCTCGACCAAGCTGTTGAAGAATTGGACAATGTGGTAGGAAAAGACAGGTTGGTCCAAGAATCAGACATACCTAAGCTCAACTATGTGAAGGCTTGTGCAAAAGAAGCTTTTCGTCTTCATCCCGTGGCACCTTTTGTTCCTCCCCATGTATCACTGAGTGACACAACGGTGGGAAATTACTTCATCCCAAAGGGTAGTCATGTAATTCTAAGCAGACAAGGGCTTGGAAGAAACCCTAAAGTGTGGAATGAACCCCACAAGTTCAAACCTGAACGTCACCTCAAGAGTGATGGATCTGATGTAGTTTTAACACAGCCAGATTTGAAGTTGATATCATTTAGCACAGGAAGACGTGGTTGTCCGGGAGTGATGCTTGGAACCACAATGACAGTGATACTATTTGCTAGACTGCTCCATGCCTTCACTTGGACTGCACCATCCAATCTTTCATCAATCAACCTTGCTGAGGCAAGTAATCATATCCTTCTTGCACAGCCACTTGAGGTAGTTGCTAAGCCAAGATTGACACCAGAGCTATATCGCCATTAAATTACTCAAGATTTCATTTCCCTAGCCAAACTTATATGTGATCATGAAGGAACAAAAGTTAAATAACTACACCTTTCTTGTATTAAATAAAGTTCTACTATTTCATTACATGTACAACAAATTAAATATAAAATATTAATAAAATGGTGGATACTTTATAGTATATTGCTGTTTTTCAAAATAGGTTTTGGAAAAGGGTATGGGAGCAACCTAAATTGGGTGATGTAGGTCTCAATTAGATTAATGATAATGATAGTTAACGATTTCTAAACTAAATATGAGAAGAATAATGCTGTGTTTTAGGAATTCAATTTCGATGGTGTTCTCTCTGGAAGTTTCAATTTTTTTGGTGATCGTTATTCCAAAAAGTTGAGGAATTAGTTGATTTTCAACCTATTTTCTTAGGGGGTTAGCTAAAATACTAATTACTAAGTGTAAAAAAGTGTTACAAAATATTTTTTGGGAAAAGTTTTGCATTATCTTGGTGTTTATTTCTGCAGGACACTTTTTGTATAATTATATTTAATATTTTTAAAACTTTTTTATGTTATGCACATGGGTGAAACACACTTACAGCTTATGAACGGAACCGTGATTCTACACCTAAATTTAAAAGTATTTTTTTTAAACTAAAAAAAATGAAAATTAAGTATAGTGTTGATAAGTGGTGATATATAAGGGTATGTTAATTTTTTTCCTTTGCACATAGTGTTGGAACGGTATCGTCACTATTCTTCAATTAGTGTTATTTTTTCTTTTCAGTCACTGCTGTATCTGTTTTCTTCCTTTTTATATAACATAAAATGTGGGTCACAAAATGAGCCAATTCGTTTCATTTTAATTCATTCCACGTTTGGCCCATCAAAACTGAATTAAGGTAAGGCGATCCATTCAAAAGTTGGGTTTAAAAAGTTTAGCTCGTTTAACATAGTTGTGAGTCTGTGGCTTGCGGGGACCATAAATTTTAAAAATTAAAGTAAAATTTTAGAATTTCTTTTAAAACTTATTAATCTTAAATTTTTGCATAATATAAAAAAGGATTTAATGCAAGTATAATAATTAAAAAAATATGTTTTTATTTATTACATATTATAAATAATTAAAGAAATATAACATAAAAAAATACTAAATTAAATTATAAAATAAATTTTAAATTTCTATTTATAAATATAATATTGGTAAAATAATGAATAAAAATACTTAATAAAATATGACACACACAATACAATAATAAAAAATTTAAAATTAAAGAAAAATACAATACAAAATGAGACAAATTAACTCGCATTTTTTCTGTAAAAAGTCGTAGGCCAGCCCGCACGCACCACTTTATTTGACATATCTAACACAATATTATTTTGTTTTATAGAAATATGTGTTTAGGTCATTGATTAAAAAATGATATTAATAAAGAGTTAAAAAAATGTGTACCACAAAAATACTATTAAATTAGTGTTGGTATAATTAGAAATATAATTATTTAAACTAATTAACTAGATTATATATATATATATATATTAATTATTGGTTCTTCAATTTAAAACACATTTATTTGAAAAATAAATTTATTTTAAAATTTCATTCTTTCTCTTTACCTAAATAAAAATAGGTTATATTTAGTTTGACTCATTTGTCATATAAACCAACGTTAGATTGACACATAAATTAATAGACTGATCCATATTTTTCTTTTATATTATTTTTATTTCTTAATTTTTATTTTGTTTTATTTTAAACTTAAAAAATAATGACCTAAATAAAGATAGGTTATATTTAGTTTGACCCATTTGTCCTAAGATTCATATGGACCAACAAGTTGACCCATAAGTTAATAGATTAATTCATTTTCTTTTCTTTTATGTTATTTTTATTTCTTAATTTTAATTTTATTTTAAGCTTAATCAAGTTCTAAGTTTCTTATAAATTTAGTTGTTTTGAATTGAGTTCTTACTCAAAATTTTTGTTGTAATTTGAGTACAAAAAATATTTATATTTTTTAATTAAGTATGTGTCATTTGATTTTGTCATTAAGTCTGTAAGACCTTCTAATGTAACATCTTGATAATTAATTATTACGTTCTGATACCATTTAATATAACACATATGTCCTGATATTATACAATTATAACATCTTGATAATTAATTATTACACTTTCATACCATCTCAATGTGACACACTTTTTTGTTTTCAAAATATAGTTAATTTAATTATATTTTAAGAAATCATATTCTATGTTGTTTTCTTATCACACATATTCATTACACAACTTATAATAGAAAAAGAAATTGCGATTGATAGTCTTGTTTTCCTAAAATAAAGTGAATTAGCATTTGTCTATGTTCTAACTAGTGGTGGAAGTATTTGTTGAGCATAAACTAGAAAAATTTGGTGTCTTCATCTATTTAAATTCGTATTTTTTTTATACAAAAGACAAGATAGACAAGTGAAAATAAATATCATATAAAATAATTTAATATCAAAACATAATAATATATACATATACATAATGATATATAAATATCACATTCACTAATTTATTAATATCGTAATTTCATCAATATATTTCATTTTAATTTTATATTTGAAAGATTTAAATTTGTTTTGTAGTGACTAAGAATTTCACCTTGGTTAACAGAATACCACAAGATTATTTCATCTACAGTAATATATATTTATTTAAATCCATAAGGTCAAACTTCCAACTACATATATGTGTACGAAATATAAATAATCAAAGGACTTAAAAATGGATGGGTCAATATGTTACTAATAGTAAAATTAAATAAAATAAATATGAATAAATAAAAGGACTACCACAAAAATTGGACAAAATGTTAAAGAAACTAGTAGTACATAACTGAAAAATGACATAACTATAAATAAGAAGAACAAGTGCAGAGAACTGAAAATAAATAATATAAATATAAATTACTAAAAAAGATTAGTGTAAAAATGAAAATAAATTAAATAACATAAATAAATAATAAAAATGATCAATACATAACTAAATGTAAAATAAATAAATAAATAAAAATCATAAAATAACTAAATAAATAAAGTATGAGGTTTGGAACATCTCACAAAGCAAATATATATATATATATATATATATATATATAAGATTAATAAATAAATAAATAAAATAGATAAAGTTAAATACACCTCACAAAACAAAAGTAAATATAAGATTAATAAATAAATAAAAAATATGAAATTAAGTACATCTCACAAAACAAATGTATATAATGTATAAAAGATTAATATGTAAATAAGAAAATAAACATAGAAAAGAAAAAATAAATATAAAATAAAATAGATGTCTCATTTCTTACCCTAGTATGTATAATTAGCTCTTTGATGTTAGAAAGATTGTAAATATATTTTTTTTCCTTTCTCTCTTAATCTCCCTCTTTCTCTTTAGCTTCACACACACATGTACAAAGCCGTAAGTCATCTTCTTCGTTTTCATTTAATTAGTTAATTTTTTAATATTATTTTTTAATCTTTTTTCTTTTATTGTTATTGTTATTATTATTTTATAATATTTAGATAATTAGTAAAATATTTAAAATTGTCTAGAAATGATATAATTTAATACATTAAATTTAGTAAATACTTCCTCTGTTTCTAAATAAGAGTCATTTTAGAAAAGTGATTTTGTTTCTTTTTATCTGTCGTTTGTAGAGTTTAAGATTGCATTAATTGTTTTTTACCAATTATACCCTTACTTTTGAAAATATCAATAACAATTAAATTCTTTCTTTTATGAGACTTTAAGTAGTCTGCTGCTTATATCAACAATTATTTAATACAATAATTTATTGTTTCCACCTTTTCATCTACCTTCTCTTTAATCAATAAAATATATTTAATTTAAAAAAAAAAAGACGTTAGAGTGAAATTATAAAGGAAATAGAAAGAAAAGTTGGTACTGACACAAAAAAATTGAAGACAGAAGTTGACAATTATATCCTAGAGAGAGTTTTGATAGCATACATTGAGAATCTATCTCCAATACTCATATTTGTAGAATGATAATTTTTTTAAAGTTTAGATTCAATATATATATATATATATATATAGTGAAACTAAGAGTGATATGAAATTTTTTTGTGGGAACAAAAATATTCTTCAAATTTTTAAATCAAAATTTCTGGTGGTGAAAATTTTCATATTAAAAGTTATAGAGGGAAACTTATTTTCATGGAGATGAGAAAAAAATGTTTCATACAGAGACTCTGTATTATTGAGAATTGAAAGGTTTTTTTAAGTGGAGAGAGAATACATTGAGTACTCTTTATTATACTCTATATAGAGAGAAAAAAATACACTCTTTTAACCTTAATGACAAGGGTATTACTGGAAAAAATTAAAAAATTTATTGCAAATACTAAAAGTTATTGTTTTTATTGGTCTGTGTACCAAAACCTTAAACACTCTTATTTAGAAACAGAGGGAGTATTATATTATGAATTTTGTGATGTTACAAAGTGCAATGAAGTGTTTGTTACCTTACCTTGTGTTGTCATTGTTGATATGTCACTACATGAAAAATAAAAATAAGCTTTTTAAGTCTCTCATAACTTTAAGATTTACAATTAAGATTTTATTAAAAAAATTCATCTATTGAGTATTCAAAATTTTTATATTTTTCAATTGAATTCGTGATTTTTATATCAACCACAATGATATAACTCATTTGATTTAGAAGTATCAAGGGCAAAAGCACAAACTTGGACAATAATAAAAACGAAGCTTTAAATCCTTAATTATATCTTTAAAACATTAAAAAATCCACAAAACTTGGATTGTTTTTCAACCAAATAGCATCATTATATCTTTTTTTTTTTAAAATAGCACAGTGTGTGTCAAATATTTACTCGTATAACATTGTTTCCTGTTTATGATCAAAATTGAGTTTATCGATAATTGAAATTCAATTTCGATTTTGAATTTTTTTAAACATTTAATATGATAAGTAAAAAAATATTTATTTAAAACAAAAAATATTAGAATAAAAATATAAAGGCTTGATTAAATTTTTAAATCTCTAATAAATTTGGATATTTTCAATAGAGTTTCTATTAAAAAATGTTGTTATGTTGAATGTCTAAAATATTTAAATTTTTCGGTTAAGTGCATGCAATTTGATTTTGTCGTTAAGTAATGACGTGTTAGCTACCTTACATTATCATTAGTGATATGTCTCCACATTGTCCCAATCCCAATTTATGACAAAATCAAATAGCAAGGACTCAATTGAAAAATATGAATATTTTATTTACTCAATAGAATGAAAATTTTTAGTAGGAACTTGATTGAAAACACCTATATTTATAAGGAACTTAAAACTTAATTAAACCTATTTTTAATAAGTAAAAATATTTAGTGTTGGATTCAAGTTGGCTTAGTTGACTTTAACTTAAATAATAATTAAAAAAATTAATATTAATCTAGTTGACAATAATTTTATTTATTTTAATATTTATATTTATTTAAATTAGCATAAACTAATATTTATTTAAGTTATAGTTGACTTATTAAATTTTAACTAAAATAAATAAATAAAGTTAGCATGGATTTAATTTATGTGAATCTTATTTATTTCAAGATTTATGTTTAAGTTAGAGTCAACTAGGTTGATGTTAATAATATATCTTTAATATTTGTTTAAGTTATGTTATTTTTTATATGTCTTTTCGTGATACAATATCAATGATAAATTATTTTAACCCAAATGTTTAAATTTCACCAATTAAAACATAAAATTGTTATATGGTTAATGTTGGCTAAACACGCATTATTTTTTTATATGAATATGTACCTCTTCATGAGATAGAATGCAAAATCATAAATTATTTTTAATCCTAATGTCTGGATTTAACTAATTAAATTACAAAAATTTTCTCTTGCACTTTTTTATATATCTCTTCTTATTTATCTCCTTCATCCAAATTCATCTCCTCACATTCATTTTCATCATTCATATTCTTTCAGCTACACTTATTTCCTTCATTCACACTTATCTCTTTCGTCCACACTCGTCTTTTTTGTCAACACTCATTTATTTACACTTATCTCGTTCATCCAGATATCTTCATATACTCATCTCTTTCATTCAATTAAATTTATCAATTATTTATTTTTTTAATATGATAAGAAAGACACTGAACAGTTTTTTAAAACTACTATCAGTAGTGTCGCCAAGACTAAATTAAATACATTTTAAAATAAAAAAAAATATTAAAGTCAAATTAGTTGATGTTATTTAAAGTTTTTTTTATTCATGATATTTAGAGTCAACCTTACAAAACTAACCCTAATAAATTTGTGGTCATAATTTTAGAATTTATTACACTTGTTAGCTGTTAGTTATTAGCATCCATTTCTTATCAACAATAAATATATATTTTCTCATATGATTTTACATAGGTTCAAAATACATGATGTAAAATGCTTGGCAATAATCCTAATAGTATATCTACATTGAAACCAATGTGAAACGTATCTTTGACATTGGGCACAAATATATTTACTCTTACTCTTCTTATATTAATTAAAAAGATGAAAAAGAAAGGTTTCTAGACAGAGTCATTTTCTTCCCATTGTCTTCTCTTCTCCCAACTATGACCTAACTCTTACTCTCACGATGTTGGTCCATGACACAGACAGCACTTAGATATTTTCTTCCATCAACTTGTTCCTCGTTCAAACTCAAACACTTGTGTTGTACCTTACATATTAAAACAATAATTAAAATAGGAAGTCATTTCTTACATTGATTATGAGTTCATGTAAACAAGTCTCATTTCCATTATATGGTTAAACATACATCAAATGAATTTATAAAATAATCTTCCAACTTTTGTAAGAAATATAGTTTGCATTAATTTCACTTATATTTTTTAAATTAAAATTATATTATAAAATAATTCTAAGCAAATAAAAAACAGAAATTATATTTTCATAGGAGTGTAAATTTTTTATAAAATAATTTTCATAAAAAACAGAAATAGGGTAAAAATATATTTTCATATTTCAGTGGAACCGAATGTATATTTTAGCACAATCGGAAAATTATTATACTTATATGGATGCTTTTAATCTATCATTGCTTCTAATTCAAAAATTAAAAAGTAAAATTATAATTATATTTCTCATTAACAATAGATAAAAATATAATATATTTATAATAAACGAGTATGTTCAAATAAATGTATAACCAACGTATAAAATATTATATTATATATATATATATATATTATTAAAAGATATTAATTTCAAAATTCATGAGCCTGTGCAGAATAGTATTATCTAAATTAATTTATAAATAAAAATAATTAATTATTTTATAAATAAAAAATTATAAATATTTAAAATAATTTTTATTATTAATAAAATAAATATAAATTATATTTTATACTATTAATCTTATTAATATTAAAGAAATATGAATTAATTTTTATATAATAATAAGTAAATTGGTTTTCAATCAAAATCTAAATTAATTTTTATAAAATTATAATTAAATTAGTTTTTAAATCAGAATCTAAATTAATTTGTAATTAATTTTTAAATTAGTTTAATTAAATTAATAATTAATTTATTATTTTAAAAATCAATAATATATTTACAAAAATATTTTTTATTAAAATGTTTGTAGCAATGGTTGTATATAGAACATTTTACTAATAATTTTTAATCAAATGCTAAGGAAACCAAAATGCAAAAACAAAAATTAAATTAAACTTATAATTATAATAGATGATGTGGATAAAAGTTTGAGGGTCACTTAAATAATTTGCAGCTCACGCAAGTATCATATTGAATTTTATGTAAATTTTTATGACATATCTTTTATATTAGGTATAATTTATAAGTTAAACTAGTTTTATTTATAAATTCTATAAATTATTTGTAATATGTATTATTTAAGTTTAATTTAATGAAAATTTTATATTTTTTATTAATTGTTAGGAAGTAATTTAACCTAAAATTCAATTACTTTTATTTTTATTAATTATTATTAAATTTAATTTAATTTAAAATAATTAATTATATATTATTTGATAAATTAATTAAATTATGATTATATAAATAAATGCTAAATATATTAGAGGATTTTTATGAATATAAGCTGACCTGTTTAACATGCATAATAAATGTTTTAAAAAAACACATTTATGCCCATACATTTTAAAAACACAAACACATTTTATTAGTAGTAAAACATCTAGGTATGACTCTAAATCAATAGTTTCATCAATATTAAGTTCGAGTGTTAAAAATTAATTAGATTTATTTATTTAATTGAATAAGCTATTTGATTCAATTTAATTTATTATTTGAGAGTTTTTTTAAGGATATTCTAATGAAAAGTTTGACATGATATTATGAAAAAAATTCTGAAATTAACTAGTGACCTATAATTCGATATAGAAAAATGTTCTAGGTGCTTTCAAAAGGGCTTGTGTTATTTTTAGGAAAAATATCATCACAATAATATTAATGATATTTTTTATATCTATTTTGTGATTTCTTATAGTTAAAAATATTTGTTTTGGATTATTTTTCTCTTTAGCTTCTTTTGTTGTTTATTTGTTTATTGTTTATGTGTATAAGAGTTTGAACACTCATGCTCTATCAATTATATTTCTTATTGCTGATAAAAATATTGAATGAGCATAATCAAATTTGAAATCAAATTATAATATTTAATTATGGAAACTAAACTTTACCACACAATATTAACTATTCATGAAACATCAGTCGCATTCATTATCTTTTTTTCTTGTGTTTGATTTCATTTCTGAGCCACTTGTTCCAAATATTAACTATTTAAAACAATCTAGTATATTTAGTATTTCTTTTTTATAGAATTAAAAAAGGAAATTAAGTTATATTTAAAATAATGAAAATTACTTCTCCAAAAGGTAATTTTTATGATAAGTTATTCCTCGTTTCAACGAGACTTTAAATTCTTTTCAGTTTTGTATTATTTTCAAACCCTAAAGCAAAAGGATATAAACCTTTTTAAAACTGTTCTTTTAAAACGAACAGACTGTTAAACAAAACCATTCATCTGTCAAAGTATGCTGTTGGAAAATTTGTAAAAGTAAAATTTGAAACAAATGAAAATTTGGCACAAATCAGAAGGCAAGAATCATATAACTGGTTAAGTAAATTATATGAGTATGAATTTTATTTTATTGAATAAAATAATACAATTATTTTAAATTTAATGAAAAAAATTTAGTATTTTAAATTTATTTTTTTATTTTATATTAAATATTTTAAATTATTATTATATTTTATACATATTTGAATATTATGCATAAATTTAAAATATTTAAAAATATTAAAAGTAACTTTTATTTTTAAACTCATACATATTTCTAAATCATAAAAATATATTATATATAATATAAAATAATATCTAAGTTTTATTATATTATAAATATTAATTAATTAAATATAATAATATATTAAAAACCTATACAGTGGTTTAGAAAGTTTGATTGATTTTTCTTTTATACTAATAAATGGAGATTCTAATTAGCTTATCAATTTTTTGAAAAGTGAATTCTAACGATGTTATAATAAATAAGTTTAATTAAATAAATAAAATTAAATTAGACTTATTTTTTAATAATTTTATTTGTAAAAAAGTTTATTTATGAAAAAATTTCATATATATTATAACATAAAGCATAATAAAAATATTTTATTCTATAAAAAAATTGTTATATATTTTAATTTTCATAAAAGATCTTTAAAACACAAAAATAATATAAAAGATAATTTAGAAGGAAATTTAATTTTTTTATATGAATTTAGAGAATATGTAATTGATTATTTTTTCTTTATCTATTGTATTTTAGGTTAATCAATATTATTAAAAACTATTTTAATATTATTATAAATTAATTTATAATATTATCATATTTTTTACTAATAATAATAAGTCTTTATGACAGCGATTATCTAGACATACTATTAATTGTTTTATTTTGGTTGAAATATGTTTATTTTAAATAATTATTTTAAATTAAAAATATATAACATTACTGCTTATTCAGATTAAAATACATTTATTTCTAAACTAAATTCACTTTGGAGGTTCTCCCAAAATCTATATTCAAAGCACCAGTCGTTGGTTCTCTCTCAGCCACAGGTTTGTTTTGAGTACAACCCGTCCATCACTTCACCTTAAGTGTACGACACCGTTTTGCTAGGTGGTCACTGATAAATAGGAATATGATAATTAGTATAAAATTAAAATTAAATTATTTTAAATATTCTTAATTATTTATATTATTATTCGTAATTATTTTATTTTAAAATATATTTTCAATCTTATAAATTATAGTTTAGTATAAGAAATTTTACTTTAAAGTAATTCAGTTTTTAAAATTAAATTAAAAAGTTTTTTAAATTTTTTTAAACAATTCAGTTTTAAATACAGTTTAGTTTGAGGGTTAATTTTTTAACAACAATATTTGTAGGACCCATTGTACGGTACTCTTTTTTCCAACTCCCTTTCTTTCCTGTGTTTTTATTCTGTGTAGTCTCTTTCTCTTCTTTAATTTCTTTAATTGAAGAAATAAAAATATCTAAAATTCTATGAAGAAATATCTTTAAATATTTTAATAAAAATAATGTTATATAAAAACACAGGAGAAAATCCAAATTCTCTTATTTCATATTTCACTCAAATCCAAACCCGTATCTGTCTCAACTTATTTCTACGTTTCATATTATAATTATTATTTAATTATATATTATTCTGATACACAATATTTTTTATATGATTTAAGAATTAATATAAAAGCTAAATTATATATATATATATATTTATTTTTCTCTTTAATCCAAAAAGTATATTTTTTCACAATAAGATGGAGTTTGGATAAAGGTGTGGACTCTCCTTATGGAAAGAAGTGTTTGAATCGAAAGTAATATGTAAGGAAAGTTAGAGTTTGAATAGAAGATGAAAGCCAAATTGGACTAATTAAAATTACAAATCTAGACTTCCTTTTCATTATCTCTATATATTATCATTTTCTTTACGCTGTCATTGTGGCCTTCTTTTTTCGTGATACAATATGAATGATAAATTATTTAAACCCAAATGTTTAAATTTCATCAATTAAAACATAAAATTGTTATATGAATATGTACATCTTGATGATGAGATAGAATGCAAATCATAAATTATTTTTAATCCTAATGTCTGGATTTAACTAATTAAATTACAAAAATTTTCTCTTGCACTTTTTTATATATCTCTTCTTATTTATCTCCTTCATCCAAATTCATCTCCTCAAATTCATTTTCATCATTCACACTCTTTCAGCTACACTTATTTTCTTCATTCACACTTATCTTTTTCGTCCACACTTGTCTTTTTTGTCAACACTCATTTATTTACACTTATCTCGTTCATCCAGATATCTTCATATACTCATCTCTTTCATTCAATTAAATTTATTAATTATTTTTTTTTTAATATGATAAGAAAGACACTAAACAATTTTTTAAAACTACTATCAATAGTGTCGCCTAAGACTAAATTAAATACATTTTAAAATAAAAAAAATTATTAGAGTCAAATTAGTTGATGTTATTTAAAGTTTCTTTTATTCATGATATTTAGAGTCAACCTTATAAAACTAACCCTAATAAATTTGTGGTCATAATTTTAGAATTTATTACACTTGTAATAAAAAATATAATACTACTAACTAACTAACTAGGGTTAGCTTTTAGTTATTAGCATCCATTTCTTATCAACAATAAATATATATTTTCTCATATGATTTTACATAGGTTCAAAATACATGATGTAAAATGCTTGGCAATAATCCTAATAGTATATCTACATTGAAACCAATGTGAAACGTATCTTTGACATTGGGCACAAATATATTTACTCTTACTCTTATATTAATTAAAAAGAATGAAAAAGGAAGGTTTCTAGACAGAGTCGTTTTCTTCCCATTGTCTTCTCTTCTCCCAACTATGACCTAACTCTTTACTCTCACGATGTTAGTCCATGACACTGACATCACTTAGATATTTTCTTCCATCAACTTGTTCCTGTTCAAACTCAAACACTTCTGTTATACCTTACATATTAAAACAATAATCAAAATAGGAAGTCATTTCTTACATTGATTATGAGTTCATGTAAAAACAAGTCTCATTTCCATTATGGTTAAACATACATCAAATGAATTTATAAAATAATCTTCCAACTTTTGTAAGAAATATAGTTTGCATTAATTTCACTTATATTTTTTAAATTAAAATTATATTATAAAATAATTCTAAGCAAATAAAAAACAGAAATTATATTTTCATAGGAGTGTAAATAATATTTTAGTTATAAAATAATTTTCATAAAAAACAGAAATAGGGTAAAAATATATTTTCATATTTCAGTGGAACCGAATGTATATTTTAGCACAATCGGAAAATTATTATACTTACATGGATGCTTTTAATCTATCATTGCTTCTAATTCAAAAATTAAAAAGTAAAATTATAATTATATTTCTCATTAACAATAGATAAAAATATAATATATTTATAATAAACGAGTATGTTCAAATAAATGTATAACCAACGTATAAAATATTATATTATATATATATATATATATATATTATTAAAAGATCTGTATAAGATATTAATTTCAAAATTCATGAGCCTGTGCAGAATAGTATTATCTAAATTAATTTATAAATAAAAATAATTAATTATTTTATAAATAAAAAATTATTAATATTTAAAATAATTTTTATTATTAATAAAATAAATATAAATTATATTTTTACTATTAATCTTATTAATATTAAAGAAATATGAATTGATTTTTATATAATAATAAGTAAATTGGTTTTCAATCAAAATCTAAATTAATTTTTATAAAATTATAATTAAATTAGTTTTTAAATCAGAATCTAAATTAATTTGTAATTAATTTTTAAATTAGTTTAATTAAATTAATAATTAATTTATTATTTTAAAAATCAATAATATATTTACAAAAATATTTTTTTATTAAAATGTTTGTAGCAATGGTTGTATATAGAACATTTTACTAATAATTTTTAATCAAATGCTAAGGAAACCAAAATGCAAAAACAAAAATTAAATTAAACTTATAATTATAATAGATGATGTGGATAAAAGTTTGAGGGTCACTTAAATAATTTGCAGCTCACGCAAGTATCATATTGAATTTTATGTAAATTTTTATGACATATCTTTTATATTAGGTATAATTTATAAGTTAAACTAGTTTTATTTATAAATTCTATAAATTATTTGTAATATGTATTATTTAAGTTTAATTTAATGAAAATTTTATATTTTTTATTAATTGTTAGGAAGTAATTTAACCTAAAATTCAATTACTTTTATTTTTATTAATTATTATTAAATTTAATTTAATTTAAAATAATTAATTATATATTATTTGATAAATTAATTAAATTATGATTATATAAATAAATGCTAAATATATTAGAGGATTTTTATGAATATAAGCTGACCTGTTTAACATGCATAATAAATGTTTTAAAAAAAAACACATTTATGCCCATACATTTTAAAAAACACAAACACATTTTATTAGTAGTAAAACATCTAGGTATGACTCTAAATCAATAGTTTCATCAATATTAAGTTCGAGTGTTAAAAATTAATTAGATTTATTTATTTAATTGAATAAGCTATTTGATTCAATTTAATTTATTATTTGAGAGTTTTTTTTAAGGATATTCTAATGAAAAGTTTGACATGATATTATGAAAAAAAATTCTGAAATTAACTAGTGACCTATAATTCGATATAGAAAAATGTTCTAGGTGCTTTCAAAAGGGCTTGTGTTATTTTTAGGAAAAATATCATCACAATAATATTAATGATATTTTTTATATCTATTTTGTGATTTCTTATAGTTAAAAATATTTGTTTTGGATTATTTTTCTCTTTAGCTTCTTTTGTTGTTTATTTGTTTATTGTTTATGTGTATAAGAGTTTGAACACTCATGCTCTATCAATTATATTTCTTATTGCTGATAAAAATATTGAATGAGCATAATCAAATTTGAAATCAAATTATAATATTTAATTATGGAAACTAAACTTTACCACACAATATTAACTATTCATGAAACATCAGTCGCATTCATTATCTTTTTTTCTTGTGTTTGATTTCATTTCTGAGCCACTTGTTCCAAATATTAACTATTTAAAACAATCTAGTATATTTAGTATTTATTTTTATAGAATTAAAAAGGAAATTAAGTTATATTTAAAATAATGAAAATTACTTCTCCAAAAGGTAATTTTTATGATAAGTTATTCCTCGTTTCAACGAGACTTTAAATACTTTTCAGTTTTGTATTATTTTCAAACCCTAAAGCAAAAGGATATAAACCTTTTAAAACTGTTCTTTTAAAACAAACAGACTGTTAAACAAAACCATTCATCTGTCAAAGATGCTGTTGGAAAATTTGTAAAAGTAAAATTTGAAACAAATGAAAATTTGAAACAAATGAAAATTTGAAACACAAATCAGAAGGCAAGAATCATATAACTGGTTAAGTAAATTATATGAGTATGAATTTTATTTTATTGAATAAAATAATACAATTATTTTAAATTTAATGAAAAAAATTTAGTATTTTAAATTTATTTTTTTATTTTATATTAAATATTTTAAATTATTATTATATTTTATACATATTTGAATATTATGCATAAATTTAAAATATTTAAAAATATTAAAAGTAACTTTTATTTTTAAACTCATACATATTTCTAAATCATAAAAATATATTATATATAATATAAAATAATATCTAAGTTTTATTATATTATAAATATTAATTAATTAAATATAATAATATATTAAAAACCTATACAGTGGTTTAGAAAGTTTGATTGATTTTTCTTTTATACTAATAAATGGAGATTCTAATTAGCTTATCAATTTTTTGAAAAGTGAATTCTAACGATGTTATAATAAATAAGTTTAATTAAATAAATAAAATTAAATTAGACTTATTTTTTAATAATTTTATTTGTAAAAAAAGTTTATTTATGAAAAAAATTTCATATGTATTATAACATAAAGCATAATAAAAATATTTTATTCTATAAAAAAATTGTTATATATTTTAATTTTCATAAAAGATCTTTAAAACACAAAAATAATATAAAAGATAATTTAGAAGGAAATTTAATTTTTTTATATGAATTTAGAGAATATGTAATTGATTATTTTTTCTTTATCTATTGTATTTTAGGTTAATCAATATTATTAAAAAACTATTTTAATATTATTATAAATTAATTTATAATATTATCATATTTTTTTACTAATAATAATAAGTCTTTATGACAGCGATTATCTAGACATACTATTAATTGTTTTATTTTGGTTGAAATATGTTTATTTTAAATAATTATTTTAAATTAAAAATATATAACATTACTGCTTATTCAGATTAAAATACATTTATTTCTAAACTAAATTCACTTTGGAGGTTCTCCCAAAATCTATATTCAAAGCACCAGTCGTTGGTTCTCTCTCAGCCACAGGTTTGTTTTGAGTACAACCCGTCCATCACTTCACCTTAAGTGTACGACACCGTTTTGCTAGGTGGTCACTGATAAATAGGAATATGATAATTAGTATAAAATTAAAATTAAATTATTTTAAATATTCTTAATTATTTATATTATTATTCGTAATTATTTTATTTTAAAATATATTTTCAATCTTATAAATTATAGTTTAGTATAAGAAATTTTACTTTAAAGTAATTCAGTTTTTAAAATTAAATTAAAAAGTTTTTTAAATTTTTTTAAACAATTCAGTTTTAAATACAGTTTAGTTTGAGGGTTAATTTTTTAACAACAATATTTGTAGGACCCATTGTACGGTACTCTTTTTTCCAACTCCCTTTCTTTCCTGTGTTTTTATTCTGTGTAGTCTCTTTCTCTTCTTTAATTTCTTTAATTGAAGAAATAGAAAATATCTAAAATTCTATGAAGAAATATCTTTAAATATTTTAATAAAAATAATGTTATATAAAAACACAGGAGAAAATCCAAATTCTCTTATTTCATATTTCACTCAAATCCAAACCCGTATCTGTCTCAACTTATTTCTACGTTTCATATTATAATTATTATTTAATTATATATTATTCTGATACACAATATTTTTTATATGATTTAAGAATTAATATAAAAGCTAAATTATATATATATATATATATTTATTTTCTCTTTAATCCAAAAAGTATATTTTTTCACAATAAGATGGAGTTTGGATAAAGGTGTGGACTCTCCTTATGGAAAGAAGTGTTTGAATCGAAAGTAATATGTAAGGAAAGTTAGAGTTTGAATAGAAGATGAAAGCCAAATTGGACTAATTAAAATTACAAATCTAGACTTCCTTTTCATTATCTCTATATATTATCATTTTCTTTACGCTGTCATTGTGGCCTTCTTTTTTCTTCATTTCTTAATTCCTTCACCTTGTTACTCTATTTTCAACTTAGTAATCATAATGTCAATAATAATATAATTTTTCCATCAAAATTTAAATATATAATTAAATTACATATAATATCATCTATTATCTCTTACATATAACACAGAAATATAATCGATAAAAATAGTTTTATGTTACACTTAAGTACATAATTAAATTATATTATAACATAATTTTATTATAATCATGTAATGTAATTTAATGTAATAAAATAATAATAAAAATGATAATAATAAAAACATTTTAAATAAAAAATAGAAATAAATTTATGTAATAAGAAATAATAATAGTAATAAAAATATAAAATAAAAATATTAATTGTATAATGAAATAATTTTTTTATAGTAATAATAAATATCAATAATATAATAATAGTAATATTAAATCAAAATTATAATTATCAATAACAACAATGGAATAAATTCATACAATAAATAATAAAATTTAAAATAAAGATAATAAAATAGCTTAAAAAAATAATTAAAAAATAAATTTTATCTATTATCTCAATTTTCACAAACTTTAGAAACAAACATTAATGAATCTTTTAGAAACAAACATAAATAAATATGAAACAAAACTGGTGAAACCAACTTACTGGATAAGACTGATTTTAAAAAGGAAAAAATTATTAAATTAATGGTTAAATATGATTTTATTATCTGAATTATTTGTTAATTTTTTTTTGGCAATTTTGGATATATATATAAATTTAAAGATAAAAAATGAAAAAAAAAAGAAAAAAGTAAAAAAAGTTTTAAAAAAAATAATAGTGAAATAGGATATTGAAAAAAAATAAAAAATAAAAAACATTATGACAAATAATTAATAATCATTTATACGAGTTTATAAAGTATGATAAAACATGTCTAAAGATTATTCCAAAAAGAAAATACAATTTTGAACATTAATTCAAAAACTAAAAACATATTTAATCCTTAAATTAAATTAAATAACTCTAAAATATAATAAAATATTAAATTAATTTTTTAATTAAAATATATGTTAAATTATTAATTATGAAATTAATAAAATAAATTGTAATTTAGTAATAAAAATTTGAGTAACCATATATATACACCAATTTATTTAATTTTTAATTAATATTTTATAATTATTTTATTATTAATTAATATTTTATAATTATTTTATAATGTATTTGATGAAATGACAATAAATTTATAAAATAATTTGGATGAAATTTTAAGTGACTCCTAATAGATATCTGGACTATTTTTTATTTTTTAAAACATTTTAATTGAATTTTTGTTAAAGAAGGTGGTGTGGGTGAAGGGTGCGGACCATCCAGAGGTCCCTCTGTCACTCTTCTAAATTTATTATATATATGTTACTCGTACATTTATTATTTTTCAAAAAAATTTAGTGGAGTATCCATCAATCATTATAAACTTCTGTAAAATGGATCAACCAGATGTGCTTTATACATCTTCTGCATATGACATTGTTGGAAAGGTGATGATTAGTCGACATCCTTCAAATTTATTATTAGATCCAGATGTTTTTACAAAGTTGGGTGTTATAGTTTTTTCCTGGTACGAAATTTCTCGGTCAGGTTAAGATTGGTAGACATTCTTCTTACCCTCAGCCTTGTGCTTCTATACGTTGCATTTTTACTAAGAAAATATGCCGGAAACCAACACTTGAAAGTGGAAAATTACCGAAAATTTGAACTTTGAAGTCCATGTTTTCCCCATTTACATGAAGGTACAGTTGTAATCACCCTGCATGGTTGTGGTTCAATTCATAGGTGACGAAGATTTGAATCATTGAATGTGGATATCATTTTGAAAATTCAAACACGTTTTTATTGTATTACATACCTTAACCTTGAACTCAACATATAGCATGTCCAGTCCTTTTTTACACTATATATCACGGACGTCTACATTTTTTATTAACTATTGCTTCACGTTAAAATGTAAATGCCAAGATAATGTAAGTTTTCATGGAATTTACAGTTGGTAAAGCTTTGGTGGTAATCTTGGTTTCGCAATTGCCACAAGTGGTTGTGCAAGAAGGATATCATGGTGTGACTCAGAAAGGTTGATTGATGAAAGATTGGGTGGTGCAGTCCAAGTGAAGCCATGGAGCAGTCTAGCAAATAGCATCACTGTCATTGTGCTTCCAAGCATCACTCCCGGACACCCACGCCTTCCTGTGCTAAACGATATCAACTTCAAATTTGGTTCAGTCAAAACCACATCATCTGCACCACTCTTCAGGTGCCGTTCAGGTTTGAACTTGTAAGGTTCATTCCACACTTTTGGGTTTCTTCCAAGTTCTTGTCTGCTTAGCATTACATGGCTACCCTTCGGGATGAAGTAATTTCCCACCATTGTGTCACTCATAGAGACATGGGGAGGAATGAAAGGTGCAATTGGATGAAGACGAAAAGCTTCTTTTGCGCAAGCCTTTACATAGTTGAGCTTCGGTATATCTGATTCTTGGACCAGCCTCTCTTTTCCTACCACACTGTCCAATTCTTCAACAGCTCGTTGGAGCAACTCAGGTTGGTTAATCATCTCCGCAAGTGCCCATTCAAAAGCATTTGATGGATTGTCCACTGTTGCAATCATGAGTTCCTACAAAGATAGAAAGTTGGATGGAAAGAAAATAAATGTATGTTTACAAACAGTTCCTCCCTCATCAAATATTGTTTTCGCAGTGCAAGTGTTAGTGTAAGTACAAAAGACAAAATAAGAGAGAAGTGAAATATATTACTATGATTTGTGCATTGATCTCTTCCAGTGTTAACGATGGGTTGTTGTTGGCATCTTTGAGAGAGATCAGAACATCAAGCCAGTCCTCTTGATCAACCTTTAATCCGTCATTCCATTGTTTGATTCTCTGTTGAACGATGGGGTCATGATGCTTCCTGATGATCCTCAAAGCTTCCTTCATCTTCTTCTGTTGGCCATCCAAGTCAAGTCCCCTCAGGCATGGCATATAATCAGAAACAGAAAAGGAATAAACGTAGTTGAGCAAATCAAAGATGGAATCAACATGCTCTACTTCCTCAAAACCGGGCCCTCCATCTTCTCTACCCTCTCCAAAATACCTTACATTAAAAGTAATTTTTCTGATAAGGTTGCCACAATAATGCCTTGCAGCACTCCTAACATTCACAAGGCCAGAAACACCGTCGTTCACCATTTTGCACTTGTTGTAGACGTAAAACATAAGGTTGTCAGCCTCTTCAGTCCTTTTGTCGTGAAGCCATAGGTGC
Source organism: Lablab purpureus (assembly GCA_030347555.1). NCBI lineage: Eukaryota > Viridiplantae > Streptophyta > Magnoliopsida > Fabales > Fabaceae > Lablab > Lablab purpureus. Next base: position 22,406,132 of record CM059259.1, read on the forward strand.
TTGTGTGGAGAGAGCAAATCGTTGGTTACGATTTTCTTCATTTTCTTCCACTGGTCCCCAGAGGGCGTAAAAATTGCGGTTGAATATCCACTAGAGATGAGATCAGCGGACATGCTTACTGATCTTGATGCAAAAGTTGCATCTTGTTTTCTCAAGAACTCAGTAGCAATGGTGGGACAGGTCACAGGGATAACGTAGGCATTTCCTAAGCGGATACAAGCAATTTCAGTGTTCATTTCTTTCATGAGATTATGTATCCACTTATATACAGGTTTGTTTGCAAGCATTTCAGGAAGGTTGCCAACAATAGGCCATGGTTTGGGACCAGGGGGGAGGTTAGGCTTTTGTTTCTTGGAATAGTTATGGATGAAGTTAGACCTTAGGGTTTTGATCATAATGGTGAAGCAGGTGATTATGACAAGCAAAGAAGGCAAAAAACTTTGAAGATTTGACAACAGAAGAAATGTGATGTGAGCCATGGTTTCTTAAAAGGCTTTGGAACTGAGAAAAGGAAGAAAGGGGAACTAGGTTGGCTAAGGTTTTTAGAGAAAAAGTGGATGATTGATGTTGAAAACTTGAAGCCTATTTATAGCGTAGCTAAAACTGCTCGTGAAATCTATGAAAGATATGCATTATGATGTTAAATTCTCTTGGTACGGGGATATCGTCTCTTGGTATGGGGATATCTCGTGAAAAAGCCATTATCACACAACAACCACGTGCATGTTTTACTTCTCGTAAATATTTTCTTTTCGAGGAGGGCCGCGTCGGACATCAATCCGAATAATCCACAGCTTGGGTAGGTTAAAATACTGGTCCGTCCCGCGATAATATTTTTTTTAATTTATTATTATTATTTAGTATTATATGAGTTGAATATAAATAAATATTTTTATTTATTATTTAATGAATATCATATATTTAAAAGTATAAATTTAAATTTTATTTATGATTTAATTTAATATATATTTTTTATAATATTTTATTTATATTAAATAATAAATAATTAATTTTCATGTTCTATTTTGACAATTGTTATACTTAGATTGAATATTTGGTTTTGCATTATACTTAAATTTAGGATTAAAAGTTATAAAAATATTTTAAATTTTATTTTTATTTATTTTCAATTTTATACCACAAACCCAACTAAACATTTTAACTTGCATTCCTTATACGGATCAGCTCACCCTCATCTGATTCAGTAGATTAAATTGGAATAGGCCAAAACAAGACAAATAAAAAAAAACTAGCTCACTTTGTCACGCTTAATATTACTAAAGAATTCAAAAGATTTTAAAAGTTTAAAATAAAATAGTGATAAAATTTTATGGGAGTGATGACACATAAATATCTAAATTTTATACAATATTTATAAGAAAACTATTTTTATTTTTAATTTAATTAAAATATAAAATATATTGAGATATATAAATTAAAAAGGATAAAAGTATTATTATTTTATTAAATGGGTAGGGAAAACTTGAATGGTATATGTGATTTTTTTTAGAAGACCGTGATGTTCGTGGAAGATAAGACGCTCATGTAATGTCGTCAGATGTTTAGGACAAAGAAAATATCTTCATAAAAATATGTTTTATATCATATATAAATATATATATATATATATATATATATATATATTAATAAATAACTTTACATATTCTTAGTTAGTTATTAGTTGAAATTTAATATAATACTTATATTACTTATCCTAACAAAGGATTGTATTTTTAATATTATACTTCTTTAAAATATTTTTTGAATAATTTTTCCTATTATTAATTAGTTTTGAATTAGAATGTAATAAAAATGCTTAAATTTAAGCTTATGTATAAGAAAGTGTAGAATAAATTGGAAATGTTGATATTCTTTCTAGTAAGTTTAAAATTTTATTTTTTATTTTATTTATATTAATTAATTATTATCATTTTTAAAATACTATATATTTAAATCTTTTTACGTAAAAAATTAAAATAAGTATATAAATCTAAATAAAATAATATTAAATATCAAATATAATTTAAAATATATTTTCAAAATAATTTAAATTTAAGCATTTTTAAATACAATTTCAATCAAGTGATTTTATTGCATAATTTAACAGAATACTTAATAATATAAAATTCTCCAATTACAGAAAAATATATTTTTTTAAATTGTAAACTTTATTTCTTTTTATTTGCAATGTCATTTATTTATTACATAATTTATCTACGGATCATTATAAAAATTAATTACAATAAACAAAAATATTTATAAACAAATCATAGTTTACATAAAATTTTCAATATATATATATTTATTTAATAAATTTATTTATTTATTAATTTTCATAAAATTTGAATTTTAAATAAAATTTTATATAAAAATTTAGAATTTAGGATTTAGGATTTAAGATAAAATTTACGCATTTTATTTATGTGACATCATCTACCTCACATCATATATCATGAGAATAAAAGTAACATATCTTGTAAGATATAGAGTAACTTCATGATTAATAAAACTCATAATACTAATGTACACATGATAAAGGATTCACATTTACTAATAAAATTACAAAATAATTTAAAAAAAATGAAAACATAACCAAACTTACATATGAGAGGATAAATTATATTTTAGTTATAAAATAATTTTAATAAAAAATAGAAATAGAGTAAAGTGAATATATTTATTTATCAATGGGACGGAATGTACACTGCAAGAAATTCACATCTTACCTGCTGATATTTACCTACAGATTCGAATCCGTATATAAATTTCAATTTACATACAGATATTATATACAAATTTATATCCATATATAAATTCGTCATGTAGGTTATGTCCATAGAAAAATTCCATCTGTAAACTTGGCGCGACGGAGTGGGAACTTTTTTTAATGATGTAATTTGTATGTAATGTTAATTCTACTTGTATGTAAATAAAAACATCCATTACATACGGATTTTACGTGCGAATTTTAATAAATTAATTATTAAAAAAATAAATTTACATGACATGGAAATTAGTTTTGTAAATTTGCAAAGGATTCCATTCTTAAAAGTCATAGTTGTATCTAAAAGGAGGTTACTTTGCCCTAACCCATATCGTCGTCAAAGATTTTTACATTGACCACTCTCTTCTTTCTTGAATGTTTAATCCTAAGCCATTGTCTCAATATGTAATCCTAAGGTCACCAATCTGACTTTTCTTGGCCAATCTCACTTGTGCTAACCTAAAACTGGGGCATGCGTTAACCTTAAATGGTAGTCTAACAATTGTTGTTGTGTTCAAGCATTCAAGCAAAGTGAGTTCAAGTGAAGAATGTGAAGCTTGTTGAGAGCCTTGCGACTAAATCCCAGTGACGACCTCACAACTAAACCTTGGTGAGAAAGGTTATTTGAGTATCAGTTGAAGCTCAATGTTTTTTGTCTAAAACTATTATTTTTCTTCATTTTAGGGAATTGAAAGTTGTTGAGAAAAGGGCTAGTTTTGTTTTAGGGGATTAAAAGTCATAGACTGAAAACCCCTAATTTTGAAAACCTAGGTTGGCTTCTCTAAACCCCACTCATAGATGCGTTGTGCCAGGTACTTTTCTGCTAAATAAGTTGGTGTATACTTGTTTTTATACCATTATATCTCTTTATATCTTGGAAAAATTATCAAGCATATTTGTTCATTTGGGAAGTTATATGACCTCACATACAGTTATATACTGTATTGGGCAAGATGTGAAATTGTGATACTAATAAGGATTGGTGTTGGAACGTAAGCAAACGTAATAATAATGGGTATGTAGTGGAATTTGCAAGGGCGAAGTTGTAGGAAGGAAGATGAATAGAAATAGGTTTTGTTTGGTGTCGTTTGGAGTTGAAGATGATGGGTTGGATGCCAACGATTGGTGAAAGGGACCACTAAAGGCACACATTCTTTGTAAATGGGTGCAAATTTCACACTCATGCATGGAGCAAGGGAAAGAGAACAATAAATAGTATGGTTCATGTTAAGGGGCTTACAGAAGGAGGTGAAGATGATTTTTATGGTGTGATTCAACAGATGTATGAGTTGGAGTACAATTCTACAACCTCTAATAAGAAAGTTGTGTTATTTTATTGTGATTGGTTTGATCCATCCAAAAGAGGTACAAGAGTGGATTCGAAATATGGTATAGTGGATATTCAAATGGATAGAAGATATGTGCCATTTGATCCAGTGTATTATGTACCATATCTAGTATCACGCATAGACAAATGTAGTTGGTGTGTTGTAATCAAGACAAAGCCTAGAGGTCGCATAGATTCTGATGATGTAGAAGTGGAAGTGTCATACCAAGTGGATGAAAAGAAGTTGAACAAGTTTTTGATTGCAAGATTTAGAGGCTGATCTTGAAGAAGTGGACATCAACAATATATCATCATTTCCAGAGCAAATGGACGGAGAGACAAATGAATGGGAAGAAGACAATGAAGATGGAGAAACTGAAGAAGACTTTGAAGATGACTTTGACATCTCTAGCTCTGAATAGATTTAGGCATTATGAGTACGTACATATTTTTGTATTAATATTTTATAATGAACTTGTATGACATTATGAATATTGAATGTTATGGTTATGATATATAATTGTCTATTTTAATGGTTATATGTTTATTTTTTAATATAATTGGTAATATTTATTTTATTTATATAGATGGCATCAGGAGGTTGTGACCCTCCTCTTCCCCCATCACCTCGTGCCACTAAGGGGAAGGGAAAAAGATGTTATATGATAAAATTGTTATCACGGATAAACAATCCAAACCCAGCTCCTACTGAACCCACTACACCTACTCCATCCTCAACTGTTGGGTCCACCCTATCAAGAGTTCATGCTGTTGGATCCACACCATCACCATTTGACATTGTTCGATCCACTCCATCACCACTTGTTGCTTTTAATCCATCATCTCCTACCCCAGATGTTGTACCCACACCTTCTCCAGATATCCTAGCCACACAATCAAGCTTAGGAGTTAATCATAGTCGCGTTCAAGATTTGGAGCACCCACACTCAGAGAAGGATGTCCACTCAGTTGGTGATCATCCTATGATTCGTCTTGTTGGAGGAGAGTAAGATTCAAATAAAATTTAGATATACATAATTTAGTATTAATATATCAATTTATTGTCTTATAAATTGGTATGACTGTGTTTTGGTATTTAGGTTCTATCCATAAAAAACTCATCAAAGGCCATTACATCCACCATTAAGCAACAATTTGGTGAGCCATGGCTTACATGGGGAGCAATCCCTAAGAGTGATCGAGACCTTTTATTTCAACATTTCAAGGTAATTGGTTGACCCTAGCTTATCGTGATTGTTCCTGTTTATTTTATTATTCATATGTTTTTGGTGCCTTTGCCTTTGGTATACGATTGTCAGTAAAATTCTTATTTCTTGTTGCATATATGGATTATGTTGATCCATTTCGCTTTTTTTATGTTCCCATCTTTGGCCATCACTTTTTTTGTATGAATCCTAGCAAGTGGGGTTTTGTACTCAAATTATTATAAGAGACTATGTGTGAAATTTCCCATTTAACTCTATTTTTCTGCAGGCACCATAGTTATGTACTACTTCTGATATTTTCATACGAGGCCAAAATGATAATGTTGATAGTTTGCCATAATTAAATAAAGAAAAAGAAACAGATAAGATAATGAAACATAATTAATCCAACATTTATACTTATTATAGGAAGCAAAATCCAATTAGCCTTATAACCAAGTGCTTAGCAAGTTCATGAGCCTTTCTAGTCCCCACTCCTGGGGCAAGAACAAGTGCATATAGGAAAACATAATATTGACTACTATGTTTTGTTTTATGCTTTATAAATCAATAATTGGTTTAGAAATTTTTAGTATTTATTAGGTTATCTTGTTTCTATTTTATTCATTATGTTTTATAGAGGAAGTGACATGGAGGGTTGAGGATGAGGATAGGATTAAGAAAAATTTTCACTCCAAGACTTCTCACAAATTTTCAAAGATGTTTAAGAAATCTAGAAGAGAAAGTAAAAAGCTTGACTGGATTGTAAATAATGTGTGGAATAATCTTCTGGAAAAGTGGAATATGCCTCTGTATCGATCAAAATGTGATACAGCTAAGAGAAATAGTGTATCCGATAAAGGTGGGAGTTTACACACCAGGGGATCCATTAGCGTTCATGAACACGCCATTCGTTTGGTATGAATTCTTGAATATTTTTTGGTATTCATATATGACATAATAAGCATGTATTGTGAATTGTTTACTTTATGATGTTTTTTGTTTTTAGACACAAGAGCTTGGTCTCTCAGTCCATGTGGATGAAGTGTCTCTGCAAACACATATAAGAAAGAGTACTAGGGAATTTGTTGATGAAAGATCTAGGCGAACACATGTGAGTATATTTGTTTACATCCAATTAAAATTATTTACTATTTTTATATAACAAAATATTTTTGTGTAAACAGGAAGATTTTGAGAGTAGATATTCCCAAGCATTGTTTGAGTTTACTTCTACTGTAGATGTTGTTGGACTTGAAGACTTGGTTTCAAGTTAATTTGATGTTTCCAACCACTTTGATGATGAAGATGATGGTGCTTGAAGAATGAAGATTTTATCTTAGGATTAGAGTGTCTTAGGATGTGGGGTAAGTTGCATTTCATTTAATCTTGGACTTAATCTTGTGTTTTAAAATGGTTTGAAATGTTTTAAAATGTTTTTTAAAAGTCTTAAATGTTTTTCAACTCACTAAACATGTGTTTTCAATTAGTTAAAATGTTCTTAGTTTAATGGCCGAGTCATTCTTAAACATTTTAACCAACTGGTGTTTTAAAGTTTTGTTTTGGCTTATTTCAGCTAGCTATTTTTCTGAATTTAAATCAGCTAAAATTCTGGAGCTGTTCTTAAGAAATCCAAGCTCTCTAGAAAATCTGGTTGATTCGCTTTTAAACAGGCTAAAATCACTTAAGGATTTCCCTTTAATAATTTCCACTAGTTTAATCGCGGTTTCAACTGATTGTTTTCAGTTTTCATAATTGGGGTGCTCTCTGAAATGAAAAATTCATTTTAATGAAAATAACTAGCTAAATCGCGTTTCAACTAACTGATTTTATCAGAAACAGCTTTAAATCATTGGACCAGTTCTGTTTTAAATACTTTTGAGTTTTAAAGAACTGGGCAACAAATCAATTACAGAGAAACCCATTGCTCAAGAAGACTTTTCAAGTGTTCTAAATCAATTTGCGAAATCAATCAAGGAGTCCAAGATCAAATTGAATTGAGAATCTCTCCATAGAAAGTCATCTCCTGTTTTCGTCCTGTTTCAGTTTCTGAAAGTGATTTTCAGGTGAATTCGTTCCATAATCTTGTGTAATCTTGTACTGGGTTTGTTTCTTCTTAATCAGGGTGATTAAGGTGTTCTTGTAATAGGATTTTACAAGGGTATACAGATCTTGTAGGGTTCAAGATCAAGTCTATTGTTCTGGTTTTAGTTTTTCATGTAAAAACTGAAATTTAGTGAATTGCTTTGATTTGGGTGTTTAGGAAACTGGATGTAGCCTTCATTGGAAGGTGAACCAGTATAAATCTCTTGTCTTGATCTTCTTTCCCTGCTTCTTTAAATTCTGTAATTGATAATTGAATTGGATATATGATACATTGGTATAAGCATTTCAAAAATCTTTAAAGAATTGATTTTCATCTTCATTTAAAATCTGTTTTTCAGAAATTGGCCTTGGATTTTGAAAATCTTCTAAGACTTTAATTCACCCCCCTCTTAAACTCAGCCATTTATTCTAACAGATGTCTCGCAATGAACACCCCTAGGCCCTACTAAGAAGGAAAGATTAAGGAATTGGTGCTGGTTAGAGGCTGCAGGTGGAAGGTATAAAGGACGAGTGTATGGGGTTGGACATGTCAATCATCATGATGATTGTGTTCAAAGTTACATGCAACAAACAGAAGCATGTTCTAGTCAACAAGTTGATTCACAATAGATTAATCAACTTAGACAACAACTGCCAACTAGTGAGTGAGGACCAGATTCGTCAGATGAGCTCGCAGTTCCAATCTTTCCAGGCATTTATCGGTGCAGTTCTTCAATACCTACCACCTTCAGTTGCAACTGTTACCAAAGAGGCTTAAGTCATCACTCTTTGAAGATAAGACGTTAAGTTTTGATGATTTCTCAAGTAAGCTATATCAAGACCATCGAATGAAGAGTTGAAGAAATGGAGCTCAAGTCGAATAAGTTAGTGTCGAATCATTCTAAAATAAGAGAAATCGAAGCTAAAAACATCGATCAAGCACTCCTTCACTCGTGATCTTTTAAATGGATAAAACTGTTTTTCTTGCTAACATAATCGATGGTTATAACATAACTAGATTCGATTATGTCATGATGGATATAACATAACTCGATTCGTAACATAACTCGATTCGATTATGTCATTATGGATATAATGTAATCGATTACATAATCGATGGATATAACGTAATCGATTATGGATATAACATAATCGACGGATAAAACGTAAATTGATTCCATTATGTCGTTATGGATGTAACGTAATCAATTCGATTATATCATGCATCGATTCAATTATATCGTACATCGATTCAATTATATCGTACATCGATTCAATTATATCGTACATCGATTCAATTATATCATGCTTTTTAAAGTTTTTTTTAAAACACTCACATAATCGATTATGGACATAACGTGATCAATTATATGTAACAGGTTTTCAAATTATAAACAGATCTTTAAAAGTGTAAACGTTTTTAAATATAATAAATAGTTTTTAAAATTGTGAACGTTTTCCCAGATATCCTCCTTCAGTTTTTCAGAAGATTAAATCTGATTTTCAATTGTATTTATTTTCTGTTTTAATTTTAATTCTTATATAAGGAGGAAAATACACGTTGATTAGCACACAGAGCTAACCTTGAGCACAAAAATATTTGAGTTTTCTAATCTCTGTTCTACAATAATTTTCAAAGTCACTTGTGAAAGGAGATGACGATCAGTGCCATTATTTTGGATTCTCGATCCATTCGTTCGTGGAGCTATTTACTCGATCGCAGACATTTCTGGAACACCTCTAACAGAGGGACAAATAGTCCATTTTGAAAAAACTTATTGTCAACCTCTTTCAGATATGAATATACCTGATTCAGAAGGGAAGAACTTGTATCAGTATCTCAATTTCAATTCAAACATGGGTTGGATTCACACTCCATGTTCTGAGAAATATTTACCATCCGAAAAAAGGAAAAAACGGAGTTCTTGTCTACAAAAATGCCTTGAGAAAGGTCAGGTGATATTGTTCCTGTGTTATTTGTTTAATTGTAAACACCATTGTTGGTTTAGTTTTTCATCCCTTGTCGTTTTTTAAGGGAGGTGTTTTCATCTCTTGTGAGATTCAAGAGAGGTGTTCAGTCTTTAGATTTTCTTTTGCATGTTTCAATTGTAATATTGGTTGTAATTGAATTTTCTAAAGATAGTGATTGGGGAGTCATTCTCAAATTGAGGTGACTGGGAACTGGATGTAGGGTTGGCTACACCCGAACCAGTATAAATCTTTGTGTACTTCTCTTCCCTTATCATTTTACCTTATTTACTGCTTCCGCTCCGATAAACATAAACAAGAAAATCGAAAAAGGGTATACATCTTAAAACGCATCAATTCACCCCCCTCTTGATGCCATTTGTCTAACAGCAACGACTGCACCAAATATTTTTCAGCAACCAGATACTCACTATCAACAAAATCAAGAGCAGGAGAATGAACAAGGACATCAAGATCAACAAAATTATTAGTTTGTTAACAAATTTGTATCATATACTATCTAGAAATTTGTATAAGGTCATTAACAACAACACGCTAGGATTTTTTTTGTTGTGTTTGAATTTTATTATTATGGTTGGATAATATTTATTAGGATTATATATTTAAACTTTTATGATAAATGATATTGTTAACACAATGACATCCATTTCACTCTATTCATTTTCTATTTATAAGGAGGTCTAGGAACTTTGTAAAAACAAATTCCTGGTGTCCTTAAAAATCGTTATGCATAATTATATACGAATTTATCGATGACATTTGTATGTATTACATAGGGATTCATTCGCAGGTAATTACATACGGATATAATCAGTAGGTAATTACATACGGATTTATCGATAGGTAATTACCTACTGATGATGACATCCGTATGTAATGACTTACGAATAAATTTGTATATAATTACATACAAACCTTACATACAGAATTTTAGAATTCGTATGTAATCGTTACCTATGAGGGATTTGCCTACGGATTTTTCACGATAGGAAATTCGTAGATAACTTTAAATTACCTACAGATTTTTTCAATTACCTACGGATTACAGTTGTAGATAAACACGATTTTTCTTGTAGTGGTATATTTTAGTACAAGTGGACACAATATTATACTCATATCACATATGGTTTGGAATATTAGCAAAAGTTTTGTATTTAGACAACTTCCAATAAAATTGTTTTGAGCGTCTGCATTAGTATCTTCCTTTTTCAAATAACTACATTATTGCACGGGGTTATTTAGACGACAAGATCCAATTATATTTTAGAGTAAGATTTGAAGTAGGTTAATTCTTCCATTAGTACTTCTATTTCTACAATTAAAAAAGGTGAAATTATAATAATTATAATTTTCATTAACAATGACCTAAAAATATAGCATATTTATAATGAATAAGTATATTTAAACTCTTTAAATAAATTTCTAACATACTCTGTTGTTCCAGAACCTATGAGATATTTTATATATATATATATATATTAAATATTAATATAATATATCAATATTAATAATATGTGCAATGTTATTAATTTGTAACAATAGTAGTATACAAAGTTGGGTATTTAAAAAAATATCCACTAACTATCCTATAATCTCTAACTCCATGGATGTGAGTTTATATTTTTAAGTTTAAAATTGAATGCAAGCTTTTAAAATCTAGTCTACATTATTCGTAGACTAAATGAATTTTACCTGCTAAGTCAGTACTTACATATAAAAAAGTATAGTATTACAACTCAACATATTAGGTTTTCTTCAGTTTCATGTTATTAGGGTTATAACAATGACACTTCTTCTTCTTGTCTCACTCTAATTTACATCTAATTTCTAGATTTCATCCCCACCACCAACTCCACATTTTGAAAAAGATTTTCTGAGTTCGCCTTCGATTCGAAGATCCAACTCATTGCTTAACACAATTTTTGCAACTTTGATTCTAACACTAAAAACTTTTTTGTTTGTCTTAGTCCTTAAAGTCAAATGTAGTTAGGTTATCACTCTCTTATATTCTTTTACATGTCAATATTGTTAACTTTCACTCCTTTCGGTTCAAATCCTAAATCCTAAACTCAAATTTGGTTGGTTCTATTTTTTTACGCCAATTTTAGTGATGTCTCGATGTGTAAATATTTGCTCATGTAAATTATTGGTCATATAAATTTATCTTTTGCACTATAATTTGCAGTCCTTCAATCTATAATTGTTTGTGTTTGTAAAATTGAGTGGTAATAGTGTTGTTCGTAGAATTTAGTTGTTTTATTAACATTTCTTGCTCTTTCTTGTTGCTCCCACGATTGACCTTAGAAATCTATCTTTTGTACAATATCTTTTGTACAAATTTGTGTGTTTTTCAACCATTTTATCTATAATTAGAAGTGTTGTTTGTAGAATTTAGTGGAGATGATCTTTGTCTGTAGAATTTAATTGTTTCATTAATGTTTCTTACTCAAAATGATTTGAATTTATTTTAATTTAAAGAACACTTTTAGAATGTTTGAAGTATATCAAAATTATTTTTAATTATATTCTTAAGGGTGTGGGTAAGCCCGTATAGCCCGTGGATTTTGCAGAGCAGGTACAATTAGAGTTGAGTGTATAGATAGGTCTGTCTATTTAAGCTCGTGTTGGCATACACGCACATTTTAAATAGTCTTTAAATTTTATAAACCCACATCCGTCCCGTAAAACCCGCGAGTTAAAAGGGTAAGCCCATACTTGCAAAAATGCATTCCGATTTTGTAGCATTCATTTGTATAACAATAATTTACTTAATCCATTAAATAATGCACAATCAATAAAAACAAAATAAATAAATGTTGAATTAAATTGAGCTTAGTTTTTTCAGTAGAAAATAATATAAATTAATGGAAGTACAAAAGGGGTACTTCAACCCTTTACAAAATTCAGGTTTAGCATATTAGAGTAAAAAATATTTTCCAACCCCACATTACTAATACGGCCAAAACAAATTTATCATATACTCAAAGCATAATATGTCTAACCCAAACCTGTTATATTTAATAGATACATCAAACGATACTTGCCTTAGTAGTACATTTTAACTACTCTTGCAGACAACATTACTATAAATATTTATCTCCCAAAATATTTTTAATATTTTGTCTGACCAAGCTTATACCTTTTTGTTGATGGATATATATGCTCCTTTTGGGATTGATTCACCTTTCTATTCTTGTCTTTCTTGCGAATCCTCACTTGATTCTACCTCTTTGTAGCTTGCTTTCTAGCTTTCCTTTTATAGTTGTTCCGTACAACAAAAGGATATACATTTCTCATTTCTTACATCATTTTGACAACAAGATTCTACTATATATGCACATGTGATTTGAATTATTTTTTGCTGAGTTATGTCTATCTCTACTACTTTCCTATACCAATATTAAAAAATTCGTCTCTCCCTCCATAAATTAATCTAACCACTTGGATTATAATTGTGTGTTACTATTATATAGTCTTATCCCAAAGAACTAAGACATTCTTTTGGGCACATACACCAATCAGAATAGGAAAAAGTGGTTTTAATGTATTTATTTTTCAACCAAGCCCAAGTTTTCATTTGTGCCAACGTGAAAATTTCTTCAATAGTATTTCTCTCCTTCCTAAACACAATATCATCCCTCTTCTTCCATATACACCATATTAAAGCTATCCACATGCACTTCAAAGCCCTATTTTGTTTGCCATTTAAATTTGCCAAGTCAAAAAGTTGGAAGTGATTTTTAGGTTGAATGTGATTAGCTAAAACAACACCAATCCATTTATAACACATATTTCATACTCGGTCTGTTTACTTACAATTGAAAAATATATGACTGACTATTTCTTCACGAGTACCACACATAGCACACATATTAGATTATATCATTATTCCTCTATCCAATATAACCTCCAAGCAAGGTGATGTGCTGATGGAATGACTTTAACTTTCCAAAAGTTAGAGAAAAATTTAGAGTCTTTATTTGAGATACAATTTTGAATATTGTACTCAGATTTAATTGTGTATATTTGCTCTGTGTTTTTCACCCATATCCAATTATCTTCATTCCCCCTTACTAGAGTATTTGTATAAATCTCTTGCGTGAACTCCAATATTTGTGCTCTCTCCCACTCAAACTAGTCACTCCTCCACTCAAGACGTCATTCCCATCATTCACCATTCTATCTTCCTAATTATTCTATTTTCCAATTCTTGGTCTTTGCATTAGAATATATTCTAGGAAATCTATGTTGTAGTGATATCTATCCAATCCACCTATCTTTTCAAAATAGAATTTTCGGACCATTTCCAACTTTTCATTTGACATTTTCATTGCACCCTTCCTGATAACTAAAAAAATAAGAAATATTAGATTTTAGATTAAATTAAACTTGATGATAACCTTTTTCAAGATAAGAAATATTAAATTTTAGATTAATTTAAAAACTGCTTAACCTCTTAACGGTGCGAGTTCAGAATAAAAAAACTTACATTAAAAATTTATAAAAAAAAAAATACAAACTCACACGTAAGTGAATTGCAAATAATAGAAATAGTCTATAAATTTTACCCAAATTCCCATCACTAACACTAGGTGCAGTCTATTAAAATTAAAATTCATTTTAAGATGCAGGCTAGTAGATAGACTTTTCTTAATTAGGGCTTTTACAGGTGCAGATTTATTAGTATATAGAATATTTTGGTAATACTTTTTAATCAGATACTAACGAAACTAAAATGGAAAAAAAATGTAATAAAGCATTATGTAGTCAAATATGTTAGGTATGAATGCAAATGAATTGTTTTTCAGAAAAGAATGATATTCTATTAAAAGAAATTACGTACTCAAATATGTTAGGTAGTTGTTTTTGTAGGCAAATATGTTAGGTAGTTGTGAATGCAAATGAATTGTTTTTTAAGAAAAGAATTATATTATATTAAAAGAAATATTGGGTGTTCTAACCCGTCTACAAACATATACTAATGTAAATGAATTGTGTCATTTCATCAATATTAAGTTCGAGTCTTTCATAAATAATTAGGTTTATTTGTTTAATTGAATAAGCCTAATCAAATTTGAAATTAAATTCTTTCATTTAATTATGGAAACTAAACTTCACAAACTTCATATTATTCATGAAGCATCAGTCGCATTCATCATCTTTTTTCATGTGTTTGCTTTCAGTGTTTCTGAGCCACTTGTTCTACAATCGTATATCACATGTTTTAGGCCCAAATCAAAGTGTTTTTAATCACGTTTTAATTATTTTTTATTTAATTTTAGTGCAAACCGTTTATAGAATTTCTGAAATATGCATTATTGTGATATTATCATTTTTTACTGATTAAAAAATTGTAATGCAAGTAATATTGTCTTTACTTTTTATAAAATTACAAATAAAAATAATTTATGCTCATTTAAAATAATTAAAGTTACTTTTTCAAAAAGGTAATTTTATGATAAGTTATTCAAACGGGCTTCTCATTTCAATTCAATTAGAATTTAAATTCTTTTCAGTTTTTTATCATTTAGAAACCCTAAAAAATGTATGAAAAAATTTAGAAGTGATTTTTATATGGCAAACTCTAACAAAAAGGGTTATGAAAGAAAAGCATTCATGTAGCAAGAGTGTTTCTAGTTTTCATTTCAAAATTGATTCGTAAAGTGTTCTCATCCACAATTTTAGGTTACGATATTTACCGTAATTTTTGTGGTTGTTATCAAATAATACATATACATCGCTGATAGAAGACACGGTTTAGGCCAAAAGAGAATAGAAAAAAAAATTAGAGAAAACGGTATAATGAGATTGATTGATAATGGCCTAGTGTTGATTAATTCATGTTATCCTTCTATATGAATAGGAACATGATTTAGATGATATTAAAAAGTTTTAACTTTAATTCGAATATATCAATTAATAATTCATAGTAATATACTATTGCGTTTAATCAATTATTAGTGAGTTGGTAAAAATATTTTAGTATTCAATAATAAATAATATTAGTTCCTTAACTTGTGGAACATGAATTTTATTCAGCTATTTTAGTATATATATATATATATATATATATATATATCCAAGTCATATCTTTTAAAAATTTCAACAAATGCATAGTGTAAAATCGAGTCATATTTAACATTTTATTTAAAGATGACAACAAAGTAAAATAAGAATGAGTTTTATTTTTTTTATTTTTCATTCTCTTTTTTATTTTCATAGTAAAAATTTATTTTTATCTTTATTATTATAAAATTTATCACGTCTCCATCTCTCTTGTATACATATTATCGTCAATCGAACAACAAATATAATTATATTTCATTTTTTTATTTTAAATATTAATTAAATAATATTTTTTAAAAATTAAAAATCAAAAAAACATATAATATTATAAATTATTTAAAGTCAAAATAATACACATATTTTTTTTTCTAATATTAAATATCAATAAAAAAATTATGATAATACAAATTTAAAATTAAAATATCATTACATAATAATTAAATAAAAATAAAATAATTATATAATTTTAAAAAATATATACTTTAAAAATAAATTATAAAATTAAAAATTAAAAAAATTAATATAAATTTTTAAAATTACTTAATAAATTAAATATATTTTACTAATATAAAAAAATAAATATAAAAATAAAAATTAACAACAAAACAAATATATATGCTTTTATTCCCATTTCTATTTTTAATTTAAAAATTTAAATATTATTTATATTCATAATCAATTCAAAATTTTCTATCGAAATGAATTATGAGATAATATATCCATGAAGGAATTCATTTCTTATCTCTAATTTGATCACAAAAGTATTCATAATACTTCTATCAGCATGTGAGATTAACAATGCAAGTCATACGAAGTCAGTGAGGAAAAGTGTGAAAAAATACAAGAAATGCCCACACTGGTAGCTATGCAACCAAATGACAAAAATCTGCTTAATCTTTAAGCGGTAGTCACAATACTTTCCCACTTGATGGAATTATGGAAACAAGCATGCTTAACTCATAAAAGGTACAGATCAAATAATGCTAAATACTTTTTATTTTCTTAACAAATAAAATATAACATATATAACATAAATATTCGTACACACTATATAATAAAAAACATATATTACGACAAAATAATAACAGAATATACTAATATAATAATATATAACTATTTCAGTATTTAATAAATTAAATAATGTTTGACATGACATAAACTCTGACAAATTTTCATTAAAATTATATATAATTTTTTAAAATTTGATTTAATTTAATATTTTTATAAATTATGAAATTATTTATAAAAATAGATTTTAACTAAATTATTCAAATTTATATTTTATTTATATAACTATTTTATATTATAATTTTAAAATTCTAATTAATATCTTTAAAAATATTTAAATAATTACTATTTAATTTACTATTTAAATAAATAATCTTATAAAATTCTAAATATATAATAACCCTTCATCGTTTAAGTATATTACTTACTCTTACAAGAATCAAAGTGACTATTAAAGAGAAGTATTTTATTCCAATGTTATCACTTAGTACGGATAAAAGATGAAATGGGGACGAATTTTACTTCTTCATCTTTATTATTGCAATAAAATTCATTTTTATATTTGTCTACATATTTAATAAATATCCATAAGATAAGAGTATATTTTCATCAATTTTACTCATCCTTTGTTATTCTAAATAATATTTTTTCATAGAAAGAATAACAATAAAGGAAACATGATATATTATAAAGGATTGATGAAAATCCAATGAGTTTGAGTAAAAAAAAAGAACAAATTGAGTAACATATAAGAAAGAAGACTCATAAACTCATTATCTTAAGATTTTGTATTGGAGGTAATGTCAATTCCCTTATATGGGTTGACTTGTGGCTCATTCATGTCATCTCCCCCAATATATACCCCTTCAAAAGACCAATAGTGGTATTAGAATTGATAGTTAGTCGACTAAAACGAGTAACAAAAACAAATAGAGTGGTAAAGTGGTCTTTGTATCGAAAGTCTTCTTAATATAGTTTCATGTAGTGTTTGTTGATAAACAGCAGTACAAGTAAGGGTCACCCTATGATGCTTGTGGTCTAGTAATTTCAAGTGTGAGTTTGAGTCTCATAGACAGAAATGAGTAAATTGAGCAAGATATACAAAAGAAGATTCATAAGCCCGTTGCCTTAAGATTTTAGATTGGAGATGGTTTCAATTCACTTATGCGGATTGACTTGTAGCTCATTAGTGTTGCCTTTTCCAAGGTATCTCTCCAACAAGGATTCAATATCAAAATGATAATATTTTCTTTTTTCTAATGACAAATATCAATAAAAAAACCATAATTACACATAAATCTCAAATCAAAATATTATAAAATAATAATTAAATAAAAGTAAAATAATAATTAAATAAAAGTAAAATAATTATAGAAAATGATAAAAAAATTATCAAACATATGTTTATAAATAAATTATAAAACCAAAAATTAAATAAAAGATCATAAATTTTATAGATTACTTAATAAGAACAAAGATGATCAGACAGTATATACACATCCATTCACACATATATATCCAATTTAAAAAAATCATATATTATTCATACTCATATTAAATTAATATATGAAATTTCTATTAAAATAAAAATAAATACAAATAATCCCCACACGAAAAAGTTTATTTGTAATTATCACTCACTTCAAAAAATAAATGTAGGAACGCTCTAATAATATATATAAAAAATCAACAAACATGGCAAATGTTGAATTTAACTCAATAACACTCATGGAATTTTATTCCATTTCCAAACACTTTTAAACATATAAACTTACTATTTTATTCTTGTAAATATTATACTATATCTTCCTTCATAACACCCAAAACAAGTCTAATAACAAATTAACTCCAATCATCAATCTCACAAGTAATAAGTTTAACTTACTTTAAAGTAACTCCACGCCTAGAAAAAAATTAAAATTATAATGTCGGAACTCTAGTAATACTCAAAAACCTTCAAATAAGCTACTAAAATATAAACTTCAATCTTTTCTGATCTAACTACCTTCTAAACTTTATTAGATTCTGATTGTAAAAGGATAACCAATAAATCTAATTTTTTTTAAAATATATAAATAATTTAAAGTTTAGAGAGATGGAGTTTTATAATAAATGAAGACTGAAATTTTCAAATTTAGTTAAAGTCTTTTTCAAAAGACCTATTCATTTTCCATTAATTTACACTCTATTCTCTAAACTAAAAAAATCTTATAAATACAATTTAAATTTAAATGTGTCATAATAATAATTATATATATATATATAATAATATGTTTAAATAAAAACTATGATATATACTATCATGTAAATTAATATTAATAAATTTACCTACTATTTCTTAAAATTATATATAGATTGTAAAGTTTTGTAAAATTAATATCATGATGCAAATAGTTTTCGTTAAAAATATATGTGAATAATAAAAGAATATTTCTATACTTAAATAAATATTATAATTTAAATTTATGTTTAAATATGTATATATATACAAACTGAGCTTCCCTTTGACATAATTTTTCGTTATCTAACTTACATAAACATGATATAAACTATTATAAAACTTAATTAAATTTTAAAAATATTTCTAAAAAGTAAATTAAATCATATAATAATTTAAATGAATTAATTGAACTAGATAATAATTTAAGTAGTAAACTAAATGAATAGTTTGAGTTTGACTTATTATTAATAAACATTTTATTTTAAAGTGTATTTTTAATATAATAAGTTGTAGTCTAATTTAGTTTAAATAATTTTATTTATAAATAGTTTATTTTTTAAAAATTAAATTAATAAAATTATTTTATATAATTATTAATTCAATTTTTATATATTTCAATTAGGTATCAATTTAGTTTAATTAGGATATTTCTTAACAGTCCTCTGCACACATACAACATTTAGCTCAACATATAATGTAAATACTAGCAATGACATATATGCAATGAACTGTGCAATTGAGACAATTATTATTCTGTCAACTGAAACCCACAAACAACCATAAAAATCATATTGAAAGTAGAAATACTACAAAAGAAAATGTCTATTTTAAATTATACAGTAGTTATTTAAGAAATTTTAAATTAGTTTTAAAATCTTAATCGATTTTGCACAGAATTTTAAAATTAGTTATTTAAAAAATTTTAGACAGCAATGATATCCTAAAATGTCATTTATCTATTTAAAAATACTTATTTTAATTTGGTTATATAAAATAGTAATTTTGAAAAATCATTTTTTAAATCAATTTTTAAAGAATTATTTTCTCAACACCTGATTTCATTTAGGTAGTTTTGGAAATTATTGAAAAAAAAAGTAAAATTAACTTGTAAAAATACTTAAAAAGAAAATTTAAAATATTAAAAAAATAATTTAAGAAAATAAAAAATTATTTTTAATAAAATAATTTTTGTTTAGTTTAAAAAAATTGTTCAATAAAATATTTCTTTTTATACACTTAAAAGTAAAAAGATAGGTGTTTAATTTTAATTTATTAATACAATATTAAAAAAATCTATCTTGGGATACCACCGTTGACTTCTGTTTCATATCCTTTTTCAGGGTCCCACGCACAACAAACTTGTATGCTCATGGCACTTCAAGCTACAGTTTTATCGGACAATGCCGGATCAACTTCTTTTTACTCATAAGGCCCAAGCCCATAGGATCGGATCAATTTGTTTTTATCTTACACTCTATGTGAACTATAAAAATGCAAAAACCCCAATATAATATCAAAAAATCATTAAAATTAAAAAACATTCAACATATACAAAGAGTGTGTTTAGATAAGTGTCTGAAGATTTAAAAGGTGCTTGGAAGCTGTGTCATTATTTTTGAAATTTTTTCCTAATTTTATTAAATGATTTTTTTATTCTAATCATCTTCTTAAATTAAAATTATTAATTTCACCTATTATTCTACTTATTAATATTAAAATTTATAAATTTAAATATCAGAATAGTTTTAAAATTTATTTTGTTTTTTACTTTTTATTTATTAGTATTGAATATTTATAAATAAAAAATGACAATAATTTTAAAATTTATGATAAGAATGTGGAATCCATTTCAAATTTCATATAAAAGATATTCTTTATATTTTTTAAATAGTAAAATTTTAAAAATGTTTTTTATTAATTTATAATTTTTTTAATATATTTATATATAATTTTTAAAGTTTAAATAATATCAATATTTAAAAGGAGATTTAAATATTTTTATTTTTTTTCCAAAATAAAATTAAAACAATTAATTAGATTATTTAATAATTTTTTTTAATAAAATTAATAAATATTTGACTAAAATAAAAATGAACCATTCACACTTTCACATAATTAATTTAATAATTTCTAATTGACAATGTCATAATTACATTTAAAACATTAGACTAAAAAAATTATAATAATAATTTTTTAACTTATCTTTTACTACTAATATTAAATATTCATAAATTTAGGTATGTCAATAACTTCAAAATTTATTTCACCACTCAAGATTTATAAATAAATTTAAAGATTTCAATAATTTCAAATTTTATAATAGAATTGAGACTTAGTTTCAAATTTCATTTTAAAAGTAAAATATTTATATTTTTTTTAAGTATTAAAATTTTTAAACTATTTTCTATTAATTTATAATTTCTTTTAACAAATTTATATATACAGTCAAATTTAAAGTTTAAATAATATCAATACTTCTTTACTAATTATATTCTTATTATTTTCATCTAATTTTAAATAGTCTATATACATATATATTATAACACAATGTTGAATAAAAAATATTATATATTTTAAGTTCCATAAAAATCTCAAAAACACAAAAATAATGAAGGAAATAATAATTTAAAAGGAGATTTAAATATTTTTTTATTTTTTTTTGTGTTTGAATTTAGAGAATGTATAATTAATTATTTTTTTCTTTATCTATTTTATTTTAGTTTAATCAATATTATTATCAAAATATTTTAATTTTATTATAATTTAATTTATAATATTATCATTATTTTTATTATTAATAATAATATATTATCAATTCAAATATGTTTTAAACATAATAAAATAAATAACATTCATATTATTGTATAAAATTCATATCTATTTTAGTAATTTTACATTTAAAAGTACTTTCAACTGTTATCATTTAAACAAGTCTTCTTTCAATAAAAATACTTTTAAGATAAAAGTATTTAAACATGAATCAAATTAACTTAAGTCACTTTTAACTAAACTTAAGTTTAAAATGTTAAGTTAAACTCAACTTAACTTTTTTAACTATAATTTAAGCACATAGAAAATCTTTTACAAAGATCTATGTAATCCTGATTTTTCATTGTGAATTAAAATATGTAGGAGTAAGGTCAATTCTTGTCATACTCAAATAAATATTTTCTTATTTTAAAAATAAATAACTAAATATAGTTTTTACATATATCTTTGTTTGATTTTAAGGGTAAAATAAATATTTTAATAATTATATTAATTTTGCATATTTAATTAAAGGTAGTTGCCTTAGGACAGACGTCGTAGGGTGTTAATATCTTCCTTACGCATAATCGACTCCCGAACCCAAATTTGGTTTTGAAGACCATGTTGTTTTTAAAAGGGTTTTCCGTTCTTTTCTTTGGAGACTCCTCTGTATTTTAAAAGATATTTTGTGTCATCTCTTCATGACTCTGGTTGCAACAACTGTTGGATTGAACTTTGATTGTGACTTAACTTACATGGCCTCCGGTCCAACCTACCTTCGCCACGAGACAATGGATGTAACTTACAACAATCTACCCCTCATCAATTGTCTCGTTGGAAATCGAACTCGTGACCTTAGCTCTGATACCAATTGTTGGATCGATTGTTTACCACTAGACCAAAAGTTACAATCATTAGTTAAGGTGCAACTCTTTCTACTTAAGAGCGTAACAACCAAAGTATCATGATTCTATTGTGACTTGGCTCACATGACCTTTGTCCCAACCGACCATAGTACAATTGGTGTCACTCGCAACAACAACTTTATTGTTTGCCACTGGAAAAGATGGAAATTAAAATGTTTTTCCATTGACATATGCAATAGTTGAAGGTAAAACCAAGGAGGCTTTGTAATGGTTATTCCAATTGCTTAAGGAACATGCAACACCTTAAAAAAACTTGTGCATGATAACCAACAAAGGTTCTGAAATGTTGTCTACCTTGACATTTGAAGAGCTTGAATGGGAGGATCTATCCTCAGTATACTGCATTTGACATATTGCATTGAACTTCAACAAAAGATTTAAAATACAGATTTGAAAAGACAGGTTATCAACTTAGGTAATATATTCTTGCATTGCTAAATCGTTATTTTCACAACCATTATTTCTGTTGTTAACTACTTCTACTTTTGTTCACATGATACGAAATGAGACAACAAAACCTTATAGCCAAATTACCTTCTATGAAAGCTAAGTTACAGCGAGTATCTTGGTTGGATGTGGACACAAGCATTTCATAAAAGCAAAAGGTATGGAAATATGACGAAGAATCTGGCGGAGTCTATGAACTCTGTATTGAAGAGAATAAGAGTTTTACCTATATGTGTTCTAATTAAAGTCACATTTGAAAAAAAAACAAAAGTTGGTAACTTAGCTTGAAAGCAAAAATAATGTTGCGAGTAGGTCCTCAATATGCAAAAGACATTGTTACCTTACTCTGAGAGAATGAAATAGCGCTCGCATGTGCTATCTTTAATCATACAACCGACAAAATATAGAGTTCAATGTTCAAGAGTTAACAAATCTTCACCATCAATAAAAATTAATCAACTTCATTATGAGATTAATTAAATGATTGGTGGTGTGACTGTGGAGAGTTTCAAGCTCTTAGACTGCATTGCTCTCATATCATTGTTGTGTGTTCCTTTTGCCATTTACAACTAGGTACGTATATCAAACTATTCTGTAATTTAGAGAATATTTTCAAAACTTACGAAATTCAATTTCACCACGTTCAAAATTAAGATTATTTATTTTTCTTATATTGGTCCAAATTTCACTCCTAATCCAAGTATATAACTAAACAAGTTCTATTTATAGAAATGAGCTCATACTAGAAGAAATTATCGATACCAAAAATTTTGTAATATATTTAGTGAAGTACAAATTGTACATTTGTTATTCCCAAATGAAGTTAATTAAAGTATTATAATTATAATTTACTTTAAGAATAAAATATTTTACAATCATACAAATGAAACAAATTAAACTATTATAATTATAACTTTACATATTAAGTAATTTCTTAAAGTAATTTATTCAAATAATATTATGGTATAAACACTTTGATAGTGACACACAGACAAAAGCTTACAACATAACGTGGTTTCATTCAATTACTTCAAGTTTCTATTAAATTTACACAAGTAAAACTAAGAACGATAAAACAAAATATTATAAAAATTATCCAGCTCAACATCTCACCTACAATTTTCATATGAATTTTTAATACTATCATCAACATTTATTTATTCATGTTAAAATAAAAACACCTAGATAAAATAAATTTTCATTTATTTTAGAGTTGATAAAGCTTTGGTGGTAATCTTGGTTTCGCAATTGCCACAAGTGGTTGTGCAAGAAGGATATCATGGTGTGACTCAGAAAGGTTGATTGATGAAACATTGGGTGGTGCAGTCCAAGTGAAGCCATGGAACAGTCTAGCAAACAGCATCACCGTCATTGTGCTTCCAAGCATCACTCCCGGACACCCACGCCTTCCTGTGCTAAACGATATCAACTTCAAATTTGGTTCAGTCAAAACCACGTCATCTGCACCACTCTCCAGGTGCCGTTCAGGTTTGAACTTGTAGGGTTCATTCCATACTTTTGGGTTTCTTCCAAGTTCTTGTCTGCTTAGCATTACATGGCTACCCTTCGGGATGAAGTAATTTCCCACCATTGTGTCACTCATAGAGACATGGGGAGGAATGAAAGGTGCAATTGGATGAAGACGAAAAGCTTCTTTTGCGCAAGCCTTCACATAGTTGAGCTTCGGTATATCTGATTCTTGGACCAGCCTGTCTTTTCCTACCACACTGTCCAATTCTTCAACAGCTCGTTGGAGCAACTCAGGCTGGTTAATCATCTCCGCAAGTGCCCATTCAAAAGCATTTGATGGATTGTCCACTGTTGCAATCATGAGTTCCTACAAAGATAGAAAGTTGGATGGAAAGAAAATAAATGTATGTTTACAAACAGTTCCTCCCTCATCAAATATTGTTTTCGCAGTGCAAGTGTTAGTGTAAGTACAAAAGACAAAATAAGAGAGAAGTGAAATATATTACTATGATTTGTGCATTGATCTCTTCCAGTGTTAACGATGGGTTGTTGTTGGCATCTTTGAGAGAGATCAGAACATCAAGCCAGTCCTCTTGATCAACCTTTAATCCGTCATTCCATTGTTTGATTCTCTGTTGAACGATGGGGTCATGATGCTTCCTGATGATCCTCAAAGCTTCCTTCATCTTCTTCTGTTGGCCATCCAAGTCAAGTCCCCTCAGGCATGGCATATAATCAGAAACAGAAAAGGAATAAACGTAGTTGAGCAAATCAAAGATGGAATCAACATGCTCTACTTCCTCAAAACCGGGCCCTCCATCTTCTCTACCCTCTCCAAAATACCTTACATTAAAAGTAATTTTTCTGATAAGGTTGCTACAATAATGCCTTGCAGCACTCCTAACATTCACAAGGCCAGAAACACCATCTTTCACCATTTTGCACTTGTTGTAGACGTAAAACATAAGGTTGTCAGCCTCTTCAGTCCTTTTGTCGTGAAGCCATAGGTGCTTGTGTGGAGAAAGCAAATCGTTGGTTACGATTTTCTTCATTTTCTTCCACTGGTCCCCAAAGGGCGTAAAAATTGTGGTTGAATATCCACAAGAGATGAGATCAGCGGACATGCTTACTGATCTTGATGCAAAAGTTGCATCTTGTTTTCTCAAGAACTCAGTAGCAATGGTGGGACAGGTCACTGGGATAACGTAGGCATTTCCTAAGCGGATACAAGCAATTTCAGTGTTCATTTCTTTCATGAGATTATGTATCCACTTATATACAGGTTTGTTTGCAAGCATTTCAGGAAGGTTGCCAACAATAGGCCATGGTTTGGGACCAGGGGGGAGGTTAGGCTTTTGTTTCTTGGAATAGTTCTGGATGAAGTTAGACCTTAGGGTTTTGATCATAATGGTGAAGCAGGTGATTATGACAAGCAAAGAAGGCCAACAGCTTTGAAGATTTGACAACAGAAGAAATGGGGTGTGAGCCATGGTTGGGAAAAGGCTTTGTAACTGGAAAAGGAAGAGAAAGGTGAATGAATTACTTTGGCTGAGGTTTTTACTGTAAAAGTGGATGATTCATGACCAAGAGTCGATGCATATTTATAGCGTAGCTAAAGCTGCATGAAAAATACATGAAAGATATGCTTTATGATGTTAAATTGTCTTGGTAGGGGATATCGCGTGAAAATCCTTCACACAAAAAACACGTGCATGGTAAATTAATTGGATTTGCATGGTGACGTGAAGTACATCAAAATGTGTTTAATGTGTTGGTTTTTATATTTCATGGAGGCCAGCTTGGGTTGGCACTTTTCATAGTTTGGTTTGATTAATATTATTATTTGCCGCCCCCAATTCAATTAACAGTTTATTAAACATGTATAATTAGTAATTTATACAACTGAATTATCCATTTTGCAATTCCTGTCTACAGTTCTTGTTTTGTTCACGTAAATATTAGTAGTGAGAAAAATCCATCTATATTAAATTTGTTAAAATTAATAGATACTAATTAGATGTTAACATCAATTGAATAATAGATGGTTAGTAATGACAAATCGATAAATTGTTTGAATTTTTATGAATTGAGACTATGCACAAAAAGTTAGTTGAAAAACTGATTAAAATATTAATAGTTAAAAGTTGGTAGTGAATAGCTTAAAATTATTAAGCTAAGTTCATTGAATTATAAATATTTAATAATTAATAGTTGAAAGTTGGTAGTGAATAGCTTAAAATTATTAAGCTAAGTTCATTGAATTATAAATATTTAATAAAATTATCTATTATAACAGTTAAAAATGTAAAGTGATGAATATATATATATATATATATATATATATATGAAATAAAAAAATTAATATCATTTTTCTATTTTATAATTAAAAATACACTTTTAGTTGTTTATAACTTTTTTAAAATGTTTTTTATTCTTGAAATTTTGATTTGTAGTTGAATTATCATAATTACAAGTTTTTAGTTCCAATTTTCATATTCTTTTCATTTTTTATATATATATATATATATATTTATATATATATATATATACACACACATTAATATTACATTACATTTTAAAATATTCTCAATCAAGTTTAAAATTAAGTAAAAGTAATACATACTTGTAATACTATTGTTAAATTTGTGTTGGTTAAAAAAATAGTTAAGACAAAGTTATTTTGAAAAATGTAGAAAACAATAAAATAATCTATTATCATTAATTTCTAAAAGTATAATATTAAATTAATAAAATAAATATTGTAAATACTATGATAGTTAAAGTAAATAGTATAATATAAAAAAGAGAAATATGAAAGAAAACAAATAAAATAATAATTTAATTTATTTAAAAAGACTGAAAGAGAAAAATTAAAGTGTTTGAAGGATAAAAATATTATAAATATAAAAAATTAAAAGATAGAAGCTCGAATTTTAAAAAATATTATTTTAAGTAGTGGATAAAAAAGTTAGAAACTATTAAAAAATGTTTGATAAACTTGTTTCTTAAACACTACTAATTAAACCAAAAAATTTGAAAAAAAAGTAAAAAAGTTAGAGATAAAAATCATATCCAAAACAAAATTATATAGTCTGCAACAGTTCATCATCTTTACCTTCAAGTTTTTTCTTCTGGTGAGAAGTTTCATTTGTGAATCATAAAAATGAGAATTTGTTTAAGAAGTCATTGTGAAATATAATAAAAAATGGTAATATTCAAACATTATTATCCAAAAATCGGACAATAAAATCATTTGAAAGTCATAATAATAAAATAACAAAGAAACAAATAAAGAAAAAATATTTTTTATTATACAAACAGTCTTACATGATTATATTTTCATTATAATTACTCTAGAAATTCACAAGAAAGTTTGGTATGAGTTGAAGAAGTTTTAAGGAAGTTACAGAACAAACACGATACAAATTCTAAAACTGTTGTTAAAATGAAGCAATATAAATCTATCAAAGAGTTCATTGGCTAATTTCTAACTAATAGATATACAACAATTTTAAGTTAAAGCATTCAATATTAATATATTGTTTTTCCTTGAGTCTAGAGCCTTCTATTTATAATTGATTGTTCCTTCTAAGATTATAACTAGATTTCTAGTTTGGGATTCTATAATCTCCAATTTTTCGTTATAATTTAATTTATTAATTCTCTTGATTATTATGTTTATTTGGTTACTCTTAAAAATATTAACTTGAATAAGATTTTTTTCATTTTGTAATTAGTATTTGATAATTAATAAAAGCTTTTTTTATTCAATTTAGCACATGTACACGCCTATAACAAAATTATTTGATGCTAGTTTTGAACTAGTGAAAAATGGGTCACTTAATTTACGTCTAATTAAAAGAAATATAACATAAGTAAATGCAGTGACACTTTTTAATTTTTATGAAGTGACCTAAAACCTAAAATTTACATCTGATCATGTATTGAAAGTTAGAAAACAAAACAAGGTGTCAGTGCTTAGAGTCACTTGAAGAAGAGTATATTTTTTATAAGTGAAAAAACAGTTTATTTTAAAGGTGGACTGAAAAATGAGTTATTTAATAATTTATGCATATTCATGGAAATCTTTATAAACTATTTTTTGGACAAATGTATACGGATTTATTTACGGATAGAAATACCTTGAATGCTTCGTTTATAATATATATATATATATATATATATAATCTTTATTTTATTTATATATTTTGATTATGTAATAACTATGTTAGTGAGATGAAGTTATGCAATAGGTGTGATATTTTAAAGTTGGGTAAGTTTTTTTTTATGGTTAATGGTAGAATTTACGCATTTCGGTGTCAAAATTTACTTTTTAAATAAAATATATTCAATAATTCTTAGTTTCATTTATGAATAATTATATATATATATATATATATATATATATATGTATGTATATTAAGTATATATATATTAAATAACAATTAAAATAACATCATAATATAATATATAATATATGCACATTTGGCTATCAAACAAAAAATACACATTATATATTGAGAGATGAAATTATTATATCTCAATAAATTACATTAACTATTATATTATTTGATGACTTTTCATGAGATTTACTATTAGATTAAAATTTGTTATCATATTAACCATGGATCCATTAGGTTTAACTTTATTTACAACTTACTTAAACATATGTGTCATAAGCACTCGTGTAAGTGTTGATAAAAAAAAACTTATAAAAATATCCAATGATATGTATATAACTTGTCTTCAACTTATTTCAATAAACTTTTTGAACTAACCTATAAATAACCTACAACAATTTTTTGTCTTTGATTATAAAAACATCTTATAGTTATTTAATTTCTTATACTATAAATGCTTAGGTAGGAATTTGATTAAGTTGTTTTATTGCCCAAATGAATCTCATGTATAAAAAATCGTATATACTAATCTAAATAATTTAATACTCCCATTGGTATTTCAAAATTCTAGATAATATATAATTTAAAATTATATAAAAAAAACTTTAATTTTATATATAGTACTGGCTTATTTGTTACTACAAAATTTAATTTAATTTAAATAGCTATAATAATGACATGTGTCTCATTGATTTATTTTTTTATAGAATATATTATTAATTTCATTTAACTATGATCGGTATGATAAATTATGTTTCTAAATATTTAACGCACTTAGAATCTCAAAACTAGAATTCAATATGATTTATATTAAACTATTTTATTTATAACAATTGACCCAACCATTCAGTAATAAATATATTATTTCAATTATAGTTTTACTTATTTTATTTGTAAGATATTATTTCAGATACAGTTTGCCCATTTCATTGATAATTGATCTATATGTGTTTTTTAAAAGTATAATTCTCAAAATCCTAACCGTTTTAAATTATTATTATTATGTTAACTTTATTTGCATTTTCAATTTTCTTTACATGTCTTTTGATTTATCATCTTTTATATCATATATACATTAAATTTCAATATTCTTTTCAAAACATTTTCCGCCATTAAAACATCAGATCATGATTTAAATGATTTATTATAATTTTAATTATACAAAATAAGAATTTATCATACAAAATTTACATATTAAAATACTATTCTTTAAAAATAAAGTTCATAATTTTTATAACTTAATTTCTATACACTATCAACTAATATCAATAATTAGTTGAAAAAAATTATAAATGTAATTACTTTAAAATTATAACACTTCTCGTACATATAAAATCTTATAATTAAATTAGAATGCAAGATAATGAATTATAATCAAATTAAAATGACAACATAAATTTATCCGTGGCTAAACAATTTAGCGCAAATTCTATCTGAGAATTTGTTATAATTAAAAATGTTTAAAATCAAACTGATTCAATAAAAAGTTTGAAATATATGTTTTTACAGAGTTGTTTTGTTTAATTTGTTAATTTTTTTATTTCTTTTCACCATTAATAATTGTTTATGACAGTGTAATTTTACTATCTCATTTTTTTAATTGATTTCTAATTATGACATCTTTTTTAAATCAATTCTAAAATGTATCGTTACATAATAATACAAACAAGGTCAGATACGAACTAATTAAGACAGAATGAAAATAATTAAATTTTATAAATTTTAATTAATTTATAAATTTAAATAAATATTATATAAATGAAATATTTAACAAAAATAATATATAATAAAATATATTTATATTTTTTTATTTAAATATGAATGAATTTATACATATATTTGTAATTATTATTATTTAATATATTTATTAGATGTTGCGTAATATATTTTATATTATTATATTTTAATTTAAAAGATAAAAAATATTTGATTAAAAAAATGAAAATTAAAAATCGCTATCCAAATAAAATTAGTTTTGAAACTTTTGTAAATAGTTTACGGTACGTAATGCATTGTTCCTTTTAGTTACAGTTTTTTTTTAAGTATATAAAAGTTAAAATTTTAAATTAATTTAAAAATAAGATATATATTGTTTCACAATGAAATCTCAATTATTAATGATCTGGTTGCTAACCGAGACTGCTTATCTTATTCTTAGTAATTATGAGAGAGAGGAGCTATTCCTAAGTTATCATGTTGTAAGACATTTTTATTGTATGTTTATTTTCTTATTTTTGTCTTTGTTACAATGTGATTATTTATTTTAAAAAAAATCACAAGTTATTAATATTTTACGTTTTCTCTTTACATTAACGAAAGTAATACATTTAATAATATGTGCTCTATTTTTTTATGTTTACTTTACCATTATTAAGATATATGATAAATGATACAGAAAAAAAAGATTAGCATAAAAATATATTGTAAAAGCAGTTTTTTCTAGCAAAACAAACGTAAGATTCTTCTTGTCAAAATAGGCCTAAGTTAGCAATTGCAGTGGTGTTAAAAAACTAAGAAAAAACATACAAAAAACGTTTATTCTTATTATTATTATTTTACAATTAGGTTTTAACCATGATGAAAGAGATATAATGACTATGTGACTGTGTAAAGCAATCAAAAGATGACCAATAAATACCAAATTCAGTGATCATGTAAATTCATACTAAGAAAGAAGAAAGTAATGACGCCAATTTTGGAAATATTAAAATCCATATTGGCTTCAACTTTTGAATTAAAAAATTGAGGGTTCATTTGAAACGTAATCGACATTGAATTAGGATAGGTTAGAAATTCAGTTCTTACTGTTCAAGAGAAAGGGAGTTCCTTTTGGATTCTAAGAGAAAGGAAGAAGTGTCACGTTTTCATATTATATTCACACAAATCACAGAAATTATTATATGATCCCAAACTCTCAAGTCTCACGTTTCCATTAATAGAGACTATACACATACCCTTGCTCATAAAAAACGATTATGTACATACAATAATTTTTCTATTAATATATAATCACCAATTTAGTCATAAAATAATTGAAATTAATGATAAATTTGGCACAAAAATTTATTACATTTCTTAGTTTCTCCACCCAAGATCTTTAATAGACACTTAAACACTTAAAAAATTGGACAGATAACAAAAAATAAAATTATTTTAATTAAAATTTAATTTAATTTTATTTTTTTATAACTTTGAATGTTTTCAATTCAGTTTTTATTAAAAAAAACGTGTTCTATTAACGAATTAAAATATTTATATGGAATGTCTTTTAGCGCTAGTTGTGTTATATAAATTTGTCACTTAGCAGAAGTTTTTTATTTTTCATTTATTTATCATGTTATTTGATTCCGTTTATATATATCTTGTTTTTAGAATGGGCGGAACATCTCTAATTAATAATATTCTTTTTTATTAAATAAAAAGAAAACTAACTAAAATATTTATATTTTCAATTGAACTTTTACTATCTGATTTGAAATGATACATTGTATTCTCATTATATTTATGCACAAAAATAAAAATTAATTTAATTAAATTTTAAATTTTTATAAATTTGATATTTTTAATTAAGATCTTATTGCAAAAAAAATACAATATTAAGTTTTCAAAATTCTTATATTTTTTAAATAAATTTTTATTATTTGATTTTACAATAAATTAGGATGTAACTATTTAATTTTATAGAAAAAATAAAATAAAACTTTAAAATTTTAATTATTAATATTTTTTTATTGTTGGCTTTGAAACTCACACAAAAATAGAATTTAACCTTTAAAACTCTAAAACCCAACAACATAAATTTGTTTATTCAAATAACATTGTTATATTTTTTAATTTTTCAAATATAATATTTACTCACATAATATTAATTATTGTTGATAATGAGAATTTAGTCTTCCAAAGATAACCAAAATTTGATCTAGATTTTCGAAATTTTTTTGAAATATTTAATATTACACGTAAAAAATATTTTTTATTTTAAAAAAGTAATATTTATATGTATGATAAATTAAAATATTTCATATTAATATTCAATTATACGTAGCTAAAAAATATTTCTCTAAAAGATTTAGATCTGAACTATTTTAAAGATAATTCATTTTATAACAAACAATACGTAGTTTTGTAAAAAGATTACAAAATATTTAAAAATACAATTCGGTCATTTTCTCATTTTTTATGCTTTTATAGTATAATATTTTATAAAAAATATTTTTTTAATTACAAATAGTTGAATACTAATATTAAATATTTTAATTTATCACCTAAATAAATATTATTTTTAGATAAATATTTTTAAAATAATTATTACAATTTTTTTATATTTAAAACAATTATTTCAATATTAAAATAAACATATATTTTGATATTTTTAAAATATTTAGTAAACCTAGTTATATTTTAAATGTAATATTTATTATATTTAAGAAACATATATTTCAAGTAAAATTTAAAATATTTATTAAACATATTTATATTTTAAATATAATATTTATTATATTTAAAAAGAATATATTTCAAGCAAAATTTAAAATATTTATTAAACTTCTTTATATTTTAATTGTAATGTTTCTTATTCTAAATAAATATTTTTACATATCATAATAAATGTTTTAAAATCTAGACCTAAATTTAATTCTTGAGAAATTAAATTTTGATCATATATAACAAATAATGTTATATGAGTGAATATATTTAGTACAGTAAAATTAAAAGATGTAACAATGATATTTGAAAAATTTCACGAATAATTAGTTTTAAAATTTAAAAACTTAAATAATAATAAAAGTTAATTAATAATCAAGAGTTTAGAATTTGTTTTCATTGTTATATGTGAGTTTGAGTTTAAAATTGTAAAATAAAAAATCATGTCACTCTAATTAATAGTAAAATTAAAATGTAAAAAATCAATTAAAATTATAAAAATTTGAAGTATTCAATAAAAAAGAACTTTTAATAAAAGAACTGAATTAAAAATTTAAAATTTACAAAAAATTGAAAACTTAGTTAAATCTATTTTGATTTTTCATCTGAAAACGTATATGAAAATGACAATGTGAAAACTTTATAATAGAATTAGTTTTAACTTAAAACATGAAGGCTGGAATACATAGACAACCTTGGTGCATATGATATTGCAGAATTATGGTCCAGAGAAATTCATATTATGAATCTTTTCAGCCAGCAATGTTTGTCTATGATTAGTATGCTAGGCTTCTTTTTTGGGTTGCGATAGCAGGGGCATCAAGGGACGCAATCACTCTTCAATACACTCATTTAATCATTAGCTTGCACGCTCTCATATTGTCATCAAAGCTTTGAGGGATCTTTCATTCTAGGGTTATTTCTATACATTGTTTCACCTACTCTTTTGTCATATTTCTACAACACCTTCATTTTTATTTTTTTTATAATTAATAAGTAGATTTTATATGTATAATCTTATATTTATATATTTTTTCTTTCTTAATAAAAATAAAACTTAATTAACTCTTACCAAAATGTTTCACGGACCTCTTATAGACTCCCAAACTACACTCTTTTCGTATGTTTGATTTTTTTATAATATTTTATTTTTTTTCAAATTATAACAGTGACGATGGAACATGTACTGGTACATGGAGTTCCGGGTTCATCGATCACTGCCGTAACCCTTATTTAACAGAGGACGATATACATGCATATTTCCATTTTAGACTAATGATTACAAAATATTTATATACTAAATTAACACTATTTTATTTTTTCTGAAAAAAAATTATTTAATTAATATTTTATAATTATTTTATTATATATTTAATAAAATAATATAAATTTATTGAATATCATTTAAGTATAAAAATATCATATATAATTTGATATGGTATCTTTATCTTTTTCATAAAGAAAATTGATATATATATATATATATAAGTGAAATGCTGGACTTTATAAACATATCCGACACCTATTATAACACGTTACAAAAACTAATTAAAAGCAAAGAAAAATTAAGAAAAACAATTAAAATGTATGGTGATGGTACAGTAGCAGGTGTATATTTTCTCATCAATAATTACTAACATCTTTAATATTTTGTGGGAAAACACATACACTAATTAGAGCAATCCAAAAACACGTTCTTATTGTATTCGAATAGCATGTTGGGCCCTTTTTTTACACTATATGACAAACATTGACATTGAATTAAACAACTAATTGTATTACAGTGACATTTATTTATTCATGTTAAAATATAAACACCTAGATAAAATAAATTTTCATTCACTTTAGAGTTGGTAAAGCTTTGGTGGTAATCTTGGCTTTGCAAGTGCCACGAGTGGTTGGGCAAGAAGGATATCATGGTGTGACTCAGAAAGGTTGATTGATGAAACATTGGGTGGTGCAGTCCAAGTGAAGCCATGGAGCAGTCTAGCAAACAGCATCACCGTCATTGTGCTTCCAAGCATCACTCCCGGACACCCACGCCTTCCTGTGCTAAACGATATCAACTTCAAATTTGGTTCAGTCAAAACCACGTCATCTGCACCACTCTCCAGGTGCCGTTCAGGTTTGAACTTGTAGGGTTCATTCCACACTTTTGGGTTTCTTCCAAGTTCTTGTCTGCTTAGCATTACATGGCTACCCTTCGGGATGAAGTAATTTCCCACCATTGTGTCACTCATAGAGACATGGGGAGGAATGAAAGGTGCAATTGGATGAAGACGAAAAGCTTCTTTTGCGCAAGCCTTCACATAGTTGAGCTTCGGTATATCTGATTCTTGGACCAGCCTGTCTTTTCCTACCACACTGTCCAATTCTTCAACAGCTCGTTGGAGCAACTCAGGCTGGTTAATCATCTCCGCAAGTGCCCATTCAAAAGCATTTGATGGATTGTCCACTGTTGCAATCATGAGTTCCTACAAAGATAGAAAGTTGGATGGAAAGAAAATAAATGTATGTTTACAAACAGTTCCTCCCTCATCAAATATTGTTTTCGCAGTGCAAGTGTTAGTGTAAGTACAAAAGACAAAATAAGAGAGAAGTGAAATATATTACTATGATTTGTGCATTGATCTCTTCCAGTGTTAACGATGGGTTGTTGTTGGCATCTTTGAGAGAGATCAGAACATCAAGCCAGTCCTCTTGATCAACCTTTAATCCGTCATTCCATTGTTTGATTCTCTGTTGAACGATGGGGTCATGATGCTTCCTGATGATCCTCAAAGCTTCCTTCATCTTCTTCTGTTGGCCATCCAAGTCAAGTCCCTCAGGCATGGCATATAATCAGAAACAGAAAAGGAATAAACGTAGTTGAGCAAATCAAAGATGGAATCAACATGCTCTACTTCCTCAAAACCGGGCCCTCCATCTTCTCTACCCTCTCCAAAATACCTTACATTAAAAGTAATTTTTCTGATAAGGTTGCAACAATAATGCCTTGCAGCACTCCTAACATTCACAAGGCCAGAAACACCATCGTTCACCATTTTGCACTTGTTGTAGACGTAAAACATAAGGTTGTCAGCCTCTTCAGTCCTTTTGTCGTGAAGCCATAGGTGCTTGTGTGGAGAAAGCAAATCGTTGGTTACGATTTTCTTCATTTTCTTCCACTGGTCCCCAAAGGGCGTAAAAATTGTGGTTGAATATCCACTAGAGATGAGATCAGCGGACATGCTTACTGATCTTGATGCAAAAGTTGCATCTTGTTTTCTCAAGAACTCAGTAGCAATGGTGGGACAGGTCACTGGGATAACGTAGGCATTTCCTAAGCGGATACAAGCAATTTCAGTGTTCATTTCTTTCATGAGATTATGTATCCACTTATATACAGGTTTGTTTGCAAGCATTTCAGGAAGGTTGCCAACAATAGGCCATGGTTTGGGACCAGGGGGGAGGTTAGGCTTTTGTTTCTTGGAATAGTTATGGATGAAGTTAGACCTTAGGGTTTTGATCATAATGGTGAAGCAGGTGATTATGACAAGCAAAGAAGGCCAACAGCTTTGAAGATTTGACAACAGAAGAAATGGGGTGTGAGCCATCGTTCGGAAAAGGCTTTGTAACTGAAAAAGGAAGAGAAAGGTGAATGAATTACTTCGGCTGAGGTTTTTACTGTAAAAGTGAATGATTCATGACCAAGAGTCGATGCATATTTATAGCGTAGCTAAAAGTGCATACGAAATATATGAAAGATATGCATTATGATGTTAAATTGTCTTGATAGGGGATATCGCGTGAAAATCCTTGACACAAAAAACACGTGCATGTTTAAACATGGTTGGATTTGCATGGTGATGTGAAGTAAATGAAAATGTGTTTAATGTGTTGGCTTTTATTAATATTTTTGGATGCCAGCTTGGCCTGGTACTTTTTATAGTGTGGTTTGATAATATTATTATTTACAGACTCAACTCAATTAAGAATGTGTATAATTAAGTATTCATTGAACTGAATTAGCCATTCTGCAATTCATGCACACCCTTTTACATTCTACAGTTCTTAATTTGAGTTCCCGCAAATATTTTATTTTATATTTACTTCTTATAAAAACGTGTTTATAAGAGCGTATATAAACGATGTAGTTGGAAGATGGTAAGGCAGGTGCGGGTATAACTTTCCTATCTGTGGTCTTAATAATTTCATAGAAAAATTATACATATACTTCTTATCTGCATCTATATATATTAATTTTGATTTCTTTTAAGATTTTTGCTTTTTCTTCTAGACAAGTGAAAGGGTTTTAGATGAAGATATGTACATGAGAGAAGTGAATGTATCATTCCTCTTTCATCTTATTATTTCTTTTGCTATTTGTTGGATATTCACAGAGAAAGTAATTTTTTCATATTTACGAGAATTCATCAGTATTTATAGATATTTTTTATT
Organism: Lablab purpureus; assembly: GCA_030347555.1. Taxonomy (NCBI): domain Eukaryota; kingdom Viridiplantae; phylum Streptophyta; class Magnoliopsida; order Fabales; family Fabaceae; genus Lablab; species Lablab purpureus. The sequence goes on from CM059259.1 coordinate 22,443,653, forward strand.
TTTATTTATTTTTTAATTTAGATAAAAAAATTAATTTAAAGTATAATTGAAAATAAAATTATATAAAATATTAGTGTTAATAAATTTAATTTTTTAAAAAATAAATTTAAATAAATTAGATTATAAAATATTAGTGTTGGTATTCTTCCGAGAGAAATGGTGTGTAAAAAAGGTTTATATACACGCACAGTAGAAGAACGTGCAAGAGTTACAAAGTAAAAATGAAGGTCAAAAGTAAATAAATGAAGAGTAAATAAAGAAGGTGAAGCAGTGCATCAAAGTGAACAAAATTAAAAAGATAAATGAAATTTATTGTTTTAATATTATTATAGAGGTTTGGAGAGGGGAACACATCAACAACTGAAAAAACTTCATAGTAGTTTAAACGATAGAAGATGATTATACATCTTATAAAAGGTACAAGAATATGGAGATAATAATTGTTAATTAAACATGCCTATGTCTAAACTTACAAGTGAAGCATTGATAAGACATACTATAGCAACCATATAATATAAAATAATTGTCTAAAATATTTACATACAAACTTAAATGTAACTTTTTGAAAAGAAATGAAAAATATATAAATATATATAATTTAAGTTAGAATTTCATTTCATTTATATAAAATTTAGGTTGCATTTTCAGTAATTTTTTGCTATAAATAATATTTCTTTTTCTATGAAAAACCGTTGGAATATACAAGAATTAAAAGATATTTTTTAGAATTTTTTTAGAGTTTTCTTTTATAAAAATGAGAGTTGTCTTCTTTTTATAAATCTTATTTAAGATCTTAAGATTAATTGATGATAGTTTTTAACAATTATCTTAAAGATCCTTTAAGTGATATGACTTTTTTATTAATTCATAAGTTTCTCTCTTCCATTATTTTCATTTATTTATAAGTGGGGGCAAGAAATATCATTTGTGTACTTTGTATAATTCAAGTACACAATCTACAGTGAAGACAAATTTTATGCAACAAGTATGACTATACTAGTGTCAGAATAAAGAAAAATAGATGAAGAAATGGACTGCATGCACAATTCAAAAGGATCAATAGAGGAACAAAATATGTGGAAGGGTAACAAAGAAATGAGATGATAAAAAAACCATAAGGTCTAAACAAAATGCATAAATTCTTTTAACACATGTTGTTGGCCAAGAGAAATGACTCTTTTGCAAATATCTTGGCTTTGGATTTAGATACACAAATTCATGTATGGTTGATCAGATATTGTTATTATGGGTAATGGGTAAGTGAGTAACTAGATCTACTCTAAACGTTATATCACTTTTACTCTGTGTAAAGGGTTTGAGTACCCTTATTGTACTTACATATATTTATATTCTTTTTGCTGAAAAAAAAATCTTCTTCAAATTTCATTCTACTTCAATCTCTATGTGAAATAAGCTTTTACATTTGAATAGTCTTATGAACTAGTTTTGTGTTTAGTGACAAGTTTCTAAGGAATTTCATTTTTATTTTCTCTTAGTTGTGTTGTATTAATTTTATTATTGTGTTTATATTCTAGTTCTATCAATTGATGCAAGCTTTCACACTTACTCAATCTTATCACTAGTGTAAAAAGAGATTTTTATATCAGTTAGTTAACGTCTTTTACATCTAACTGTTTTTTTACACCATATCCGTAGACGTAAATTTACGTTTATTGTTCTAACAGACATAAATTTACGTCGAAAACATAGTAACCCAATGCAAATTTGTGTCGGATAAAAGCATCTCTCATGCAGGAGAAATCAAGTTCGAAATTTAAAAAGGAAGCAAATTTACTTTTGAGAGTACACGTCGGAATTGGCTATATCCGACGTATATGGGTACACACCCATATGATTAAACTTCTTATATAATAAATGCATGATATATTTAGTTATTTAAATTGTTTTATATAATAAATAAATATCCCACACTATTAAAATCGTGTGGTATTAACTTATTCACTAGGGATGACAACGGGCGGGATGACTACGAGTTATTCCTACCAGGTAATCCTATTCTTTTTTGTTATTCCAAATTTTAATTAAATAATTATTTTACAAAAAAAATAAAAATCACAACAAAGATAACTTTATATTATAAATGAATCAAAGTAAAAATGATACATATCTTTTTTTTCAATAATAAATATTAATAAAAAATTATAATTACATAAATATCAAATTAAAGTATTATCAAATAATAATTGAATAAAGGTCAAATAATTATAAAAAAATTAAAAATTATTAAATATATGTTATAGAAATAAATTATAAAACTAAGAACTAAAAAAAATTAATATAAATTTTTTAAATTATTTAATAAACTAAATGTATTTTAATAATTTAAAATATAAATAAATATTAGACATTGAGACGTATATAAAAGCAGAGACCGAATATTATCCATATCTATAGTGAATCAATGTAGAGATTCTCAATTAAAATCGCTTCATATTCATTTGTAACCCCTAATTCACACGCATGTACTTATGCAGCATTTGAAGTAGTGTTCTAAGCCAAATTATCTTCTACACTCTTGTTAGGTTTCATTTTAATCCGAACAAATATTTATTTCAAAATACTTTTCACGTTTCACCCTTCTTAGATAATATTTGTTTCATTCTATTAAGCAAATAAGCACGGAGATATCATGTTCAAAAACATGTCATTCATATGCACCACATCATTAAAAAATATTAAACTACTGTACCATTAAAAGTCATTTCTCTGTCCATAATCTTCCTCCTTTTTGTTAATAAATCTGATAGTGAGCAAATTGAACAATAATATATACTTTTTGTACAGTTAACTGATATTGATGGTTAACAAACATAGGATACGGTCCACGAATAGTTAGAATTTCTATTGATGATTAGTTGAAAAGTTAATTACAATTAAAAATTTAAAGATGAGTTAACAGTTGAAAGTCGGTAGTTGGTGATTGAAGTGGTACTTTTTCATAGCAAATATTAACACCACACGATTATATTAGTCTGTCAGTAATATTTGGATTGTTTCTAATTTTTTTAAGTAATACTTGAAAATTTTTAGTAATTCAACTTTTAATTATAATAGATTATATCATTCTTTTATGGTTATTTCTCATCAATTTAGCTTCAGAACATAGTTATTCTTTATTGTTACCAATGTTGAATAACTGTTTACTTTCAACAAGATATTATTGTAAAAAGTTTTCTTATAAATGAGTAATTTCGTCAATACAAAAGTTTATTACACTACCACTAAAAGAAAATTTGATTAATTTGTAAATGGTTTATATTTCTCTTGATAATGAATGTATAGTAATTTATCTCTTAATATTATCGTTGTCTAATTTTTATAAATAAAATCTATATTTAATAATATGATATCTGAATATTTATATATATATATATATATATATTTGTTTATTTTGATTGATCATCTATTAAAATTTAAGTATGGAATATTGTATTCAATTTTTTTTCTTTAATTATAGGTAATTAAGGATTGGATTTTTCAAAATTCAATTAAGATTATCAAATAAAATAGATTGAATCTAAAATTTGAATTCATTTTAACTATATAAGTTAAATTAGATTAAATTTATGTTAAATCTACTTTGTCAACTAGACTAAATTTAGATTAATTTTTTTTAAATTTAATTTAAATTTCTAAACTTGAGTTTAATTAGACATACTTTAGTTCGACTCGGCTTGACTTATTCAACTTAGATATGAGATTATTCAACTTGATTAACCTAGATTTAGAATGACTTGACTTGACTTAGGACACAGTCAACTTGGCTTCACCTAGCCTGTGCCAATATTAGACTTGAGTTGGTTGAGTTAGATATAGGCTTGTGCCCACTATGCTCGACATCAAACCAACTCGACTTAATTCCTAGTCAACTCAACTCAACTCCAAGCCAACTTGTGTCGACCTCAGTCGATGTTGACTCAACTCAACCTTTAGCTGACTCACCTTGACTTGAACCTATGTCGACTCGACTCTATCCAAATTTAGGCTGACTCAGCTTTACTTGAGCTTGTGCTGACTTGGCTTCACCTAGGAATGTGTCGACTCGATTCAACTTGAACATGTGTTAACTCGGGTCAACTTAGATCCACGATGACTCAACTCGACCTGGGTTTGGGATTACTATAGTCGACTTGGATTCGGATTGACTTAACTCTATGCTCCATTCAACTCAGCTTGACCTTTGCTGGGTCGACTAGACTCAACTTGATATCAGGCCGACTTAGATTCATATTGACTCAAATCAATCTGTTTGTATTAACTCAACTCAAATTGAACCCAAGTCGACTTGGCTCAACCTAATTCTAGGACAACTATGCTCAATTTGAGTTTGGACTAACTTTGATGGATTTTAACTCATAGCGACTCATATTTACTTAGTCCAACCCAATCCAATCTTTTCTTACCTTGATTTGATCTAACCTAATATTTTATAACTTTAAATAACCTGGATACATCTTAAATTTTATATTTTTAAAATCTAAAAAATTATTTAATCTAAATCCAATTCAAATTCAATTAAATACTTTAGATTTTAAAAAATATATAAATATAAATATAAATTTAAAATAAATCTATTAAGATGAACTTAAAATAATATAGATATAGATTTATATGTATTAAATTTGTTAATTTGAAATTTTTTTTCTCACTCTCATTTGAATTCAATACAATATGTTAGACTTGTTGTTATCTGCACAGTATTTCATCCATCTACTTCGTAATTTCAAAAAATAAGAAGATGATTACTAAAAAATATCCAAAACCATGTTTAGAATCACATTATTAACTCATTCCAACATTTTCTATTATAAGAATAACGACTAAAGTTCAGATATATGAACATTATTTTTTACAATAGGAATAACTTATCTGAATATCAATTTTTAACTTTGATGTCATGAATTTTATTGGGTCCCTCGGGGTGAGTTTTGTATTTCTTATTTTTATTTTATTTCTTGACATGCTTGCACATCATTTTATAAAAAAATTTAAATTAATTAAATATAATATATACTGTGATATTTTTGTTAAATTAATTAGTGTATTGGTTAAAAATAATAAGTTAAACATAAAATTATTAAAAAATAAAATCAGTCTATCATTATTAATTTATTGATGTATAATTTTGAATTAATAAAATAAATATTATAAATAATATGATAGTTAAAATTTATAATATAAAAAGGAATTGATGAAAGTAAACAAATAAAATAAATAAATAAATAATTAATTTACTTATTTTAAAAGAATAACAAGGAAATTTAATAAATATGTGAAAGATAAAAAAAATATATAAAATGTTAAAAGTAAGAAGCCAGCATCTTAAAAAAAACACTATGTTAAGCAGCATATAAAAAGCATGCTGGAAGCTATTTAAAAAAGACGTGTTTATCAAACATTACTAATAAAACTAAACAGCCTTTTTGTTGGTGGCAGTAAAAAAGTTAGAAGCTAACTAAAAGTCATGCCAAAAATAGCCTAACTTTAAAATATTATGTTATTTTATTCAAGGATTTTACAAAATATATCAAATTCTATTTACAAAATAACTTTTATGTAATAATTTGATTGAATATGTATTTGCTAATGTAAGGTTGTCCGAGCTTATTAATATGTACTCCTTTTAAATTTTACAAAAAAAATCAAGTTGATAAAATTAATATTTATTTTTTTAAAAAAAATTGGGTTTGAAAATAGAAATGAGTAATATAATTTATATTCCAATTCTGTCTGTATTTATTATTGTCTTGTTTTTAAATTTAAATTTAAATTCTACAATATTAATCTTATTTTTAATATTTTTTTTTATTTTTACATATAAATTTTTTTTTTTCATTTTTCACAATTTTTTTCATTTTTTTATTATATTATATTTTTAAAAATTAATAAATTAAACTCAACCTGTATAAAAAAATAACATTATTATATACGTTTTTACATAGATATTTTAATATAAAATAATAAATTAAAATATATTTAATTAATAAAATAATTTAAAAATTGAAACATTAAAATATTAATTTATTTATAAAAAAATAATATATAAAAAATGTTTAATATTAAAACATTTAATCTTTATTTTTATAACATATATAATATTATATATTTATTATATTCATATTTAATTTTTTAAATTTATTTAAATTTTTAAAAAATTATATTTAAAAATATTTTTTAAATTATATTTAAAAAAGTAAAATAAGATAAAAATGAGACAGGACTGAAAAACTCAACTCTTTATAAAATAAGTGGTTTGAAAATTAGAATTGAATCATTTAAGTTTACAGTTGTATAACTCAGTTTTATAAAAAACTTATGCATTTAGCTTACATTTTAAATGATTTTTAAATTCTACCAAGTTTGATATTAAGTTAGAAATTAAATTTTTAGTTTATTTCAACTTCATAAAACTTATTAAATATTCATGTAATAAGACAGATAGAATATTCATACTAAAGACATACATTAATTCTTAAAATATATGTGATCGTTCAGCAATTCTTTGCAAAATTTATTTAATTATAAATTAGTTTCCAATTTATGAATTTCATAATAAATTAACATTTTAGTTTGTGTGATGTACATTATAAATTTTTATTACATGTAACTAATAGTTACAAAGTGAGATACTTTTTTAAGTATTTAAGTTATGATATAAATAAATCTATAATAAATGAATTTTTGTAAATATATAAATTATATTTTAAATTTTAATAGTTTACATGGTAATGCATTGTTCCTTTTAATTACTTAACAATTTTTAAAAAATATTATAGAAATTAAAATTAAAAATTAATAGTGTATATATATATATATATATATATATATATTAAATATCAACTATTAGTTCTCATCACTAACTAAAATTGCAGATTTTATATTTTATTCTTAGTCATAATGAGAGAAGAATTATTCTTAAGTTCTCATGTTTAAGATTTTTTTTATTATATATGTTTGTTTTGTTATTATAATTCATGGTTTTTGAATAAATTCTCTGGTTGGTTGTTATATATAATTATTAATAAGGTTAAATGAGTAGTTGGAATATTTGTTGTCTTTTTTGTAGATGTGTGTTACTATGAATTTTGTTGTCTTAGTTTTGTCCAAACAACAATTCCATCTTTTTCTTATTGTCGTGAAACCATTTTTGGAATTGTAATGGTGTTTAAAACCTAAGAAAAAACCAACAACTTTTTATGATGAAAGAAATATAATGGCCTACTACAAAGATTATGTGACTGTGTAAAGCATTCAAAACTTGATTCACCAATGAATGCCAAATCTAATCGTGTAAAAGTTCATACTAACCAAAGTTGAAACCAAAAGTAATTGACATCACTTTTTACAATATTAAAAACCCATATTGGCTTCAACTTTTTAATTAAAAATTTGAGGGTTCATTTTAAACCTAATCAACATTGAATTAGGATAGATACACAATAACGGAAAGAGTAGAAATATATTAAATTAAGGGAATGCGTAAGCAGAAAGAACATTGTCATAGATTTGCCTTAGAGTTCAAAGATACACATAACACACAAAAGTGGCTAAAGGATTATCACTGTTTTTCTTCTTATCCGTTATTTATGATAAACACAATTTTCTCTTAGATTGAGACTTCATCATTTCTAAGTGTGTTTTCTTGAAAAGGGTTCTCTCATTTAAGCCATAATTCATTACCAAATTTCTCTCAGATAAGTTGAATGAGCTCTAGAAAACACATAGTAGGTACTAATACATCACACAATTATTTTAAAGCAAAAGTAAGTTATTAAAAATTAAGTAAAGAAATATTCAAGAGAATAATAACTTAATAGTTAGAAATTTATTTTTTAGAATGAAATAGAGAAGATGTTAACCCGAAAGGAAGAAATTATGGTATGATCTTGAATCGTAACATGTCACATTTTCATTAGTCATAATTATATATGACATGTTCATCCAAACTATATAATAATTTCTGTAAAAAGAGGGAAGGAGTATCCATGAGAAGAGAGAAAAGGGAAGTGGTTGACAATAAAAAGGGATTATTGGAAAGGGAAAGGGATTTGTGTATTTTGTTTTCTGGAAATGGAAGATATGAAAAGAAAAAATGAGAGTGCAAAAAAAGAAAAAGACAATTAAGAAACTGGAGAGAATGGGTCTAGCCCAAGATGTATGGGTTTAAGACAAAACAAAAGGTTTGTTTTTTAATCCATTTCCCTTTTATCTTTTATGGAAGCAAGCTTTAACTGTATAAGTTTTCCTTTCAAAAAACTTAACACAATGGAAACAAGTTTACATTGTTTTTCTTCAGAATTAATACATTTTAAACTTGTTGGTGTTGTGTTATTAAAGGTATGAGTTCAAAATATATAATAAAAACAAGTTTTTATTGTGTTAAATTTTAGATTTAAATATATTTTTAATTCTTATAAACAAGTAAATTTTGTTATTGGTCCATTAAAAAATTAACACAACAATTTCCCTTTTTGTTAACAAAACATCTCTTCATAGAAAATATTTAACTAAATACCAAAAGGGTATTTTAGTCCTTTCAGTTTGGTTGGGAGGTTTAGATAATAACTTTGAGGTTACAAATAACAAAGCCCAGAAAACAAACAGGAGTATCCAATTACCAAAAGCTGGGCTACCTCATAATGACCAACACGAGAATAGCTATCCACACCCTACCTTTGTTATTTATACCCAACCATGAAATTAGTTAACTATCCCACCTCTCTTCATTAATTGTTTTAAATTTTTTATTAAAATCTAGGTTTAATGAAGTTTTAAATCTTATGAATTTGGGTAGCTTTTATTGAGTTTTTTTATTAAAATTTATTATATTATCTGCCAAAGTCTCTGTTTCATATGCCAAATCAAACAATTTAATTAAATTCTAGATTCCTGTAAATTTAAGTATTTTTAATTAAATTTATTTTAAAAGAATATTTTATTAAATATTAAAAATATTTAATTTTTTTTAGTACTTTAATTTAATTTTATCATCAAATAATATAATGTAATTATTATCTTGTAACATTATTCTGATAATAAAATTAATTTAATTGAAAAATATAAGTATTTTAGATACTAAATAAAATAAAACTTTTTAATATAAATTTAATTAAAATATTTAAATTTATAATGAACTTAAAGCTTAATTAAATTTAAAATTTATAAATTTTTTAATATAATTTGTTAATATTTTTTTTAACATTTATAGTTAAATATTTGTAATTTTCGTATAAACTCATTTAATTTAATTTTTCTTTTTTTGTGTATAGAAGTTTTTACAGATTAACCTTATTTCTTGATTTATTTTCGACCGGCCTTACAAAGTTTGGCTACATATGATTGTCATTATTTTCAATGGACGTAATTAACAAGCCTGCTACAACTTTTACCTTCACATCACCATTGTCTTAAATATTCCTGTCACACACAAAGGCTCAGAGCTGAAGCATCATTTCATTACCCTCTGATCTCAATGGCCGATGATCACTTGAAGAGTCTGCAGGCAAATCCAAAACTAGGACTTGAAGAACTGTACCAAGGAATCCCAGATGAGTCTGTTAACCTCACCTTTCAAGACCTAGCCAATGTGATTTCCTCACACAACACAAACAGTACAATGGCCACAACCACTACTCAACATGTTTCTGAAGCTGGTATAATCTCCAACAACCCCACAGCACCTTCTCTTTCCACTGTGCCTAGTCTTGACTTCAGAAAAGGCTTCCAGGGATTCAATCACAGCCATCACCACCATAGCCACAAACACAATCATCATTATCAGCATCATGATTTTGGCCACAGAGGTGGTGACTCAACATGGGGTCATTTTAACCATGCAAGTGGTGGTGCAACAAGGGCTCAAATTAGCAGGGCCAGTGAGTATAGTATGAGCTTTGATGGCATGAAGAGTGGGGAGAGTTTTGCTTCTGGAAAAGGTGTATCTGGTCGACGAAGGAGGCCAGGGATTCCTCACTCTACAATTTGCACCATTTGCAGTAATTATGTTTATCTTTTCAGGACAAGATGCCTGGTATGTCTTTGCACGTACATGATTTATATTTCAGTAACTAGATAGCGAAAATGTCTATAGTAAATTACACTGATATTTGTTGTGTTTTAACATGTATGTTATTCATACTTTACAACAAGTTAGAAACTCTATACCTTCTTCAAATCATTAATTTATATCAAGAAGGAACTGTATAATGCAGTAAAGTTTAACCTATCTAATATAACTTTTATGTTAAGATGTTTCTGGGGCATGCAGGTATGTGGCAGGGTTTATTGCAGGCAGTGCGTGGAAATAGGTATGGGAGAAATGCCAGAAGGAAGAAAGTGTATTGAGTGTCTTGGATTGAGATTCAGCCAAAGGTAATGATATCCAAATCAACTGGTTTACTTGAAAAAGCTGCAAAAAACAACAATTCTATTGTAGACAACGAAGAAACCTGCGTCATGCAAAAACTGTTCTAAATCAAACATATCTAGAACAATAAATGTAATATATAGATTAGTCACTACGAGTTTAACTGTGATTGCTAGTCATATGTTCTTTATACCTAGAAGAATTTATATCGACCATATACATATATAAGGTATATTTTTAAAATTTAACAAGAATCAACTTATAGTAAATTTTTAGATTGTAATTAATTATAGATTTTTATATTTTCCAAAATCATATATCAAAATTAATTTGTCATATGCGCTATACATGTATCACTACTTATTAATAATTAAATATCCATATATCAATCCAGTCACTAAATTGATATATTTTTCATTCACATTAAGAAACTAATATAATTTTTTTTAATATTTAAAAGACTGTGCATTATAATTTCTAACATTCATTTACTACTTTTATACTTTCACTTCAAAACCAATTTCATGGTATATTTCCAACATGTGCATCAAATGTGGGGTGTTGGAAATTGCTATCCTAGGCTCTATTTGTACTGAGCTAGTAGTATTCTTGGAATATAAACTATTATTTGTTGGATAAATATGATTGGTGACACAGGTACATTGAGAGAGCAGGGGTGGTAGGGTGCTGCAGTTGGAGGTATCCAAGCACATTGAAGCATGCTGAGCTTACATGGGCTGAGAAAGGACCAAGGAGGAGTGGTGATAGAGGCTATGGTCACCATAGCATGGCCTTCTCAAGACCTAGATCCCCTACATCTAGAAATACTCCTCTTTCCATTGCCAGCACTGAAGCCTCCTTTGTCATGTCTGCAACTCATTCTCCTTTCTCAGCTCATCACCACCTCCCTCTTTGAAACCAACAATAAATATTGATATAGTACCATATATTATAACTAATATGTCTACCATGGTGCCTAATGGTAATGTGTTCTTTCTGAGTTTGTTTTATCTGATATTGTTTTATGCTATTGTTTCATTCTATTCGAATTGAAAGCTCTATTATATATTTCACTTTTTATGTCTAAATCATTTTGTCTTTTCTTGTTGTTACTGGTATCAATATATAACAACTGCCAAGGTCTGGCATCAAAATAATCGCCAACTATCTTGTCTGCCAGCATCTCATTCTCTGGTTTCCCTAGTTATCCTAAACAAAGACAAGTTGTTCAAATTGTATGGATCAAATTGATAAAATGAGAAAATGTTTATATATTGAAAGCTTGTTAATGCCGGCTATATATTAGTGTCTTATTCGATAAATATTTTTTTAAATATATGTAGCTGGCTAGTATTTTTCTCCCAAATGGTTCTTCCATTTGACGTTTCTCATAAACCAAGTACGTCCAAAGTTTGATTTTTCTTTCTTTAATTATGTAATATTATACAAAGTTCCAATGGTATCTTTAATATAATTTTTTATATTTTTCATGACATGCAAAATTTCCAGAAAAATACAAGTTAAATTTCTTGATAACTATTATTTTAGCATTTTTTTACACGAGAAAACAAATCCAAGTTAAAATCTAACTCCAAAAGTAACTTAAAATAAAAATTGTTTTCTCTTCATATATACTATAGTGTAGTTATATAGTAGAATCTCCAAAAAAAAAAGAACATAACAACAATTTAGAAGAGAGAATATTAAAATTGATCAGAATAATTTACAACAATAACAGAAAACCAATCCAGTGTATGAGAAGAGGATTAAGACATATTAGATCTGGGTTTGATCTTAATTGGGAGACCCATGGATGGATATGGCATTGGTTGACGGGTAATTGGTTCCTCAGGGTTTACTTGAGACCATTCATACAGTTTCACAAAGTTGTGAATAGTTGTCAAGGTCTCAATCCTGGCAAACTCGTTTCCTATGCAATAATGAATTCCTGCACCAAATGGAAGGTAAGAATAAGGTGGAATTGGCTTTGTTGGATTCTCAAAACGAGATGGATCAAACTTTTGTGGATTCTCAAATATATCATCGTTCATATGGGTTCCATATGCTGCCCAATACACCTGACCAAGCGACCAATATTTAACATTAAAGTTTGTCCAAAATGAGAGTCACTATAATCAGACAAATTACTCTTTGAATATTTATAAAATGATATTCACATTGAACACTAGTGTCTCAACCAGAAAAACCTCTTAAGGGGATACATGTGAGAGAGAGAAATAATAATTTATGAAGTTTTGAGGATGGAAATATCACCTGCCACCCTTTTGGTATGTCATATCCTTGGTAGTTAGTATCTTTAAGTGCTTTCCTAAAGCTACCAAACAAGGGAGGAATCATCCTCATCAATTCCTGAGCCACTCTCCATGTATATTTCATCTTTTGTATCTCATCCCATGTTAGCCTCTCTTCTGTTCCTTCCCTTTGCTTTATAATTTCCATTTGTTCTGCATAAAAGAATTAAGTAAAACAACTAAAGGACCAAGGGTCTATTGATTTCCTTCTTACTTTTTTGTTTTAAAACCTGTTTTCTATACTATCTCATAATTCATGATACTCTGCAATCAATTTCTTCTCTGAAATCTATTATTGAGTTTTAAAAATCATTTCCAAAACAAGTATTTTAGAAACCAAACAACAGAAACAGCTAGATGTTTTGTGGCCTCCTCTTCTGTTCTGTGATCCTAACTCAAGGTTGTAAGTAATTTGGAGTGATAGTATATGTGATGAGGCATGAACTTAGTGGATGTGTTTGTTTTCCTTTTATTATTTTTTGAAACTAAAATCTGTTTCTATATATAGAAATCAAACACATCCTAATTTTCTTTTGATTTTGGACTGCACTCCATGGTGTAACAGAAACAGCAATTTTAAGTGGTACCTTCTAAAACTCTATTGTAAACCTCTGGATCTCTAGATAACTTCCATATCATCAAGCTCATAAGAGTGGCAGACGTGTCATGACTAGCAACAAATAAAAAAATAAAATTGTCAGTAATTAAGTCATCTGCTAGAGGTTGATGATTTTCATCCCTTAGTGCAAGCAAGCCGGAAAGCATGTCATTGGTAGAGCTTAGAACTCCTTTAGACAGTTCCTCCAATCTTTTGTTCATGATAGGAATCATCCTCTCAACAATTCTTGCCCTGGCTCTTTGGCCTCTCCAAAATGTGGTACCAGGGAAATTGATGGGAAGAGAATGAATTGCTTTAAATGCTAAAGTGAAATCTACAAACAAAGCCTCCCTGGTGTGCTCATCCTTAATGTCAAACAATATATTGCATGATATATCATAGGACAGTTTCTTCATGAAGACCACAACTCCCGTTGTTTCTTTCTCTGTGAATTCTCTCGTTAATGTAGCATTCACCAATTCATCAATCTTTTTTACATGGTTCTGAAGGCATTCAGGTTTCAAGAATTTCAGCATTGCCCCCTTGACTAACTTATATCTGCATGAAACATTCACACAGCCTCAAAAAAAGGTGAACTATATAGTCTGTTTTATCACATCTGAAAACCTTGCTGGAAATCAAACTATTTGATTATCCAGGAAGAAATTGATTCTCTTTTCGCTATTTCTTTCTATGGTTTTGAAAATAAATTTTGCAGTGAGCAGAAATAATTTTGAAAGGAGTGAGAAATTCTAAAACTTTTTCTTCGACATGAACTAATTTTGGTTATAGACTTGCAAATAGATATTTACACTTCTAAAGTGATTTTACTTTACTATTCAAATAAAATAATTTCCTTTAAACTCACTTTTAAAATATCATCCCAAACACAAGTACATCTTTTTGACCTCAACTTTTCAAAATCATTTCTATCAAAAATTGAAACAAGGACCACCAGTAATTCCCTTTATAAAAGTATTTGTGTCACAGTACTAATGAGTTAACCAAATAATTACACTATTCCAAAATCTCTTGTCCATTAATATTCAACTATCCATAATCCATTCATCCAGACATAAAATACCTTAATCATCATATGAGGATTATTTTGACGTCTCATCTAAATAACAGAAACAAACAACCTAAGCTGCATCAGTGAGTTACGATTGAAGATTATGTACCTGTGTCCTGTAAGTTCAACTAAGCTTTGTCTTCCAAGTATCTTTTGCAGGGTGATGGGTTTCTTAGCAGAAAGCACATCATCTGGTGAACTAAGGATAAACTTGTTTCCTGCTTGTCCAATTACAAACACTGTAGGGGACCCCATTAAGGAGGTTTTGAAGACAGGACCGTACTTAGATATCCGTTCTTCCAACCAATCAGAACCCTTGTCTTGTCTCTGTGCTTTAAGAAAACTAAGTGTCTCTCCGATGATAGGGTACCCCAGAGACCCTTTTGGAACATTTTTTGTTTGACTTTTTGAGAACCATTTTGAGAGTAGAAAAGCTAGACTCAAAGTGGATGAAAATAGGACAAAGAAAGATATTCCCATAACCATTGACTTTAGCCTTAACGAATGTTGAGATTTATTTGGCAAATGAAACAGTGACTTCAGATCATTCAGAGAAGTAGCTATAAGTGAATCAGATGACTGAAAGACTCAGATAACAGAAATCATACATGCCCTTCTTAGACATTCAGTGATGAAGTGACATTGGAAAGAGAAGACATGAAAACAGAGTTTTTCCTTTTGTTAATTTGGTACGACTAATCTACTGAATAATTTAATCAATTGAATAATCAAATTGATGAGATCAAGATGTTTAATAGTTATCTTTTAATGAACTGAACTGATCTTAACATCATAAAATGTTTCTTTTTACTTTCCAAAATGAGAAGGTTTATTTGTGTTAAAGAAATACCAGAAAATATCCACCTTTAGCATAAATCATCTCTTTATAATTTTAGCATTGTTTCTCCTGCAATTTATTCTTTTCAGATATTGCTTGGATTAGTTATATTCGTTTTACAATTTTAAATATGTTTCTTATAGTTTATAGTTTATACCTCAATCAATAAAATTACGCGTAACGAGCAAAATACTTATTATTTGTTACTTTAACTTGAAGTTGATTAAGCTAAAATTTATATTAAATCAATTCATATATTGTATTGAATATTTTTAGCTTAAAAATTTATTTATTTTAAAAAATAACATGATCTTGATTCTATCTTGCATGTAGTTAATCATTCTTAGATCTAATTAATGAGAAACTAAGAATAATTTATAAAAGAAAGAAAAAAATCTAATAGCTAAACTAGAAAAACAAAATTTGGAAATTATTTTCTAAGACAAATTTATAAAAAAATTAAATTTTATACGAAGACTTAAAAAAATATTCTATTTAGAAGAAATCTACTTCTATATTATAGATTTCAATTATCATCCTTGAATGAAAGTATTTTCTAGTGTGTCAAATTAAGAAGATATTTTTCTTCTCAGATAAACTAAAATTTAAGATTATGCAAGTCTTAATCACTCTTAATTTGCTCTTATATTATAAATTACTCTCTCCCATGTTGTTTCAAATGTAAAAAAAAATGTATTAAATATTAAATTTAAATTTAAACAAATTTAAACAAATTTTATCTTATCTAATTTAACTAAACTATTTGACCAAACTAAACTAAACTATTTTTTAGTTCAATGAACTACCATCAAAAGTTTAAATTGAACTAATTTTGTGATTTGAAATGAACTATTTTTCAAATCAAAGCTGCTAAAAAGGTAGCTTTTTAGTTCTAAATAGTATTTTCTGGAGACTTAAACACACTCATATGTTAGTTCTCTGACTATTTAAACAAATAAACTCTTACATTAATAGTTCAATTAGTGAACTACTTAAAATAAAAATAGCTAATTTGTTTATAAATAATTAATCTTTAATAGTTTAGTGATAAATTATAGAAAGATCATATTTACATGTTATTTTAACAACCCTATTATTAACATCAAATATGTTAATCCTCTTGCATAAAATAGAAGTCATAATTATATATGTTCTGAAAAAATTGTACCATTTTTTTAAATTTTGTATCATTTAGTTTTAACTTTGTTTCTTTTTTTTTTTCTAACATATAGAAAATGTATCTAAATAAACCTTAAATGGAGTGATTGAGTCAAATGATGAGTGTTAGTATATTTAAATACATTAGTTAAAATATAAAAAATTTAACATTTTATTTCTTTAATAAATTAATTAACAAATTGAAAGTACATACATTGTGAGACCTTTAAATTACTTTTTTTTCTTTAACAGAAAACAACTTTTGTTTTCTTTTATATATCTTATCCGCAAAAATGCATCTTTTGCTTTATGCACCTAAATTTGTTGCGCATGAGGTGCAATTGCATGCAGGGGAAGTAGTGTGATCACCACTACTTCATTCTATGCTATTTTTTTTTATAAAGATTAGAAAAAATATATTATTTCTAGTCACTTTTGTATGACAACTTGGGGGAGAGAGAAAGTCAATTCAAGTTTGACCAAATTAATTATAACCAAATTGAATAAATTATTAGTTGGTAACTTTGTATAGAGAATTTAAAATATTTTATGATAAAATATATAATTTAATTAAAATAATTTGAGTTTTATAAATTTATAAAGTAATTTGATTACTTAAAAAAGGAAGTAACAATTTAAATTTTTTATTATTTTACATATTTAAAGTTTGTATCTCTTTGTTCTATATTTTTTTATTTGATTTATGTTAAAAAATCATTACGAGAACATCATATTTGTACTTGAAGTAAGACAGTTTTTATCATGTTAAAATTAATTATTATTTTTTATCATTATTGTTATTTTTTTTTTATATTATCAATGATTTTTTCAGTTAATATAAGATTGATTGTTTTTTAATTATAATTAAAATTATTTTTCAAGGTTAATAACATTTTTTTTTAACCAACATAGGATTATTTTTTTATTGTTACTAACAAAAAGATTTTATGGACTATGCCATATTTTAGCTTATATAAAATTAAATTTTTTTAGTTAATATTAGTAATAGTCATTTTGGATTAACCAAATAATGTAGGCTAGGACTGTTTTCAATTAACATTTTAGAGCTTTCTCAATCTGAAACTAATTTTTGGTAGATATTAATTATATTCTTTATTTGATCAATTTTGTATCAATTATTTTGTGAAGGATAATTTTTTTCTATTAATTAATGTTAGTATTATTTAGTACTGTTGTATCCTGTGGCAACTAAAATCTCTATTAAAACAAAAATAAATAAATTTAATAAATTATTTTGTTTACTCAAATCTATCATTTAAAAATAAAAATAATTTAAATTCATGGAAGTTATAATTTTTTTTATCTGTATGTCTTTTCCTGTTTATACCTCTAATCCAATTATACACGGATTCATAATCCAGATTAAGTTAAAATTACTTTAATAAATAGCTTCAACTTTTTTTTCACATCTATGACAAACTAAACCCCACACTTAAAGTCCAATTGTCTAAAAAATTAGGTTTTCAATAAATTATAACATTTGATAAATAAATTAAAATTAAAAATCTAAATTAAAAGGTTTTTCTATTATTATCTTATAATTGGTTGTTAACTTATACAATTTAAATAATGAATTGCTCTGTTACTAGAAATAAGAACCAACAATAAAATGGTCACAATAACTTGCCTGATTACCGGAAATTAAATGGGCCCCTTTAAAGCATTTTATTAAAAGATAAGTATTCATCATGAGCTTCAAAAAAGATATATAAACCAGTGGCACTATTTTTTTTTTAAATGATTCAGAAAGAAACTTGATATGTAACAATTATCGAAAAATAATTGTCGATGCAAAAAACCCCTTGTTTTTTTTCCACCACTGATTTAAAGTAATTAAAAACAGAAAGCTTTTAGCAAAATGATATTCATTATCTTAAAAATATAACGAAAATAACATTTTTTACTATTAATAGCTTAAAATAATCTTACAAACTAATTCTTGTACAATTACTCAGATAATTTTTTTCGTAAACACTTTTAAATAGAAAAAAAATGAAATACCTTTGTCGATATATAAGTTCAAATTAATTTATTTTTTATAAAATTTTATTTTTTTTCATAGATAAGTTAATTTTAATTATAACAAAACAAATATTTTATTTCTTTCTTCTAAAACCATATTTATAGAAATACTTGTCAAAATAAATAGGATGTGTTATGTGTATTAAATGCGAAGTGAATTATTGGGTATTAAATAGTTTTAGCCTGTGGAATAGAAAGGTGGAGGAGTAAAAGGGCAGAATCATGATTATCCGAACTTAGCTTCAATTAACTTTAAAGGGTACGTAACATGATGATCATAACTGAAGCTTGCTTCCATTAATCTTAAAGTTATTCGAATTTTGGACCAAACAACTTTTTTAGGGCATGCTTTATTAAATTATTGGATTTCCCTCCACTTTTGCAAACTTTTTCAATGATTATTCTCACCCATCTCACTTTTTAAATTTGTATTGGACTAAAGACTTTTCTACTTTCAAGTATAATAATAATATTAATATGCAAGAACATTGAAACATTTGCTGTTATCTAGCCAAATATTTGCAATGTAATTACTTTTTCTTAAAAAAAAAATTATCAAATTTTTAATAATAATATAGAATTTATTATTTTTTCTATATGGGTCGAGTTAAAAGTAATTATGAAAAATTGAATATGAAAAATAAATGTAATATTAATGAAGGTTCATTTGTAAACAATATTACAATGCTCCAATTAATCAATAAATAAATAAAAAGAATAATAAGTTCAAAAAGTAAATATAAACATACAAGTGAGTCTTTTTTTTTAAAATTGTGTTTTCATATAAGTTTATACAATCTTATCTTTTGATTAAATTATATAATTATATTAAGTTTTATAGTACTATTGTAAAAAAAATGTATTGGATATATAATAAAGAAAAAATCAAATTGTTAGATTTTATCTCTAAATGGTTATTAATTTATTTGTTAATAATAACTAATTTATAAAATATCCTAATTTTAATCCATATATATGAAATACATGTAAGTATACAAACTTTCAATCTTGAATCTCTATATCATATATGATCATGAAGTTCTTACTTAAAGACAAGAGTATCATAATAATTAAATCACACCCTAGAGAGGATAAAGAAATGCATGTAGTTTAAAAGCATTTTCATACACAAAAAATATAAAGGCATTACAAAGCACACGAGATCAACCACCAAGGGTAATGGTAAAATTGATCCACTTGAAGAAGAACAACAAAAATAACATTAATGTAACAATATCAACATGTTCTAATATGGAAATCACAAAGATAATACCAAAGATGTCAACTTGGACCCACAAGTCTATTCCAAAGATAACTAACCTTCATTTGACCAAAAATGTTCACACTCCAACTCAAATGATAACAAGGTCAATACACTCACATTGATAAAACCAAATGTTGCTTCATTAAGAAGCTAGTTGATGACATTCTCCTAAGAAATGCCAACCTCTTTGATTGGAGTGTGACTGACATACTAATCAATCCTAATTTTATTTGTTATAAATTAAATATATTTTCAAAAGCCAAGTCTATATCCTTAAAAAAAACATAAACTTGGAAAAGAAAGATAACAAACAATTGAATAATAAATTAACAAACTCCTCAAAGCCAACTTCATAAAAAACATGACTTACATTACATGATTGACCAATATTGTCATGGTAAAAAGATCAAGTAGTAAATAGAAAAAGAAAATAGATTAGACCAACTTGAATAATGTACTCAAATGTCTAAAGGTTGCATATTTTCACCAACTCCAATATAAATGATGTTTTACGACAACTCTTGAAAAAGAAACCTTATTAATTTCAACAATTTTACCATTTTGGAGTCCATGAAAACCTCTCATTAAAAATATTTAGTGCATACTCAAACTAATTACTCATAAATGATAGCATATTTAGTAGTTACTACACAAGCTTGGACAAAAATGCTTCAATGAACATCTTGACATGATACATACAATAAATAACATCACACTAAGTTATTTAAAACTTCATGCTGAGTTATATTAAATAAATCAATCACCTAAAGGAGCTTAAGATTTGGTGACTATATATTCCTTTCGACCAAACTATTTATCTTTAATGAAAATGATAACTATATTTGACTTCCGATGCTTAATTTGAGGAAGACACTTTTGAGTTTGTTGTCGAATTTTTTGAACACTAGGTTGAGGATTAGTTTACTCTTGTCGAGATCAAACATCGTGTTGAGAGTGTGCATGAGCATGACTAGATTGTGGGCTATGCATTTCCTTGTAAGGAACTTTATCAACCAATCTTTTGATCTCATTTTGTAGGATCTTGAAGTCAAATTTATACCATTTTATGAGAATCTCCTTATCTCCCATTGTTTTTCTCTTTATCATCTTCATACATTCGGTAATTTTAAGTTTTAATTCATTGTTACATAGTTGTCAATCATTCACATGCTTGTTGTGCCTTTTTCTACATCTTCTCGATGTGAACTTTAAGGTTCTTCATAGCCATTTACTTGTTGATGAGTTTGAAATATTTTGACTTGTCAAAAACCATAAACCTTTGTGGCATTAGAAATTTTTTACCAAAGTCTCATGGTGAATATCAAATGTTCTTATTGAAAATTGAATATATTTCGATCGAAATCTTAGTAAGGTGAAATTTACAATCTCTTGATATATGAGTCAATTTGTGGACAATAATAAAGAATGAGTACAACACTGAGGAATGAACATATCAGTGAATGAAAGTCTACTAGCAAATAACTCTTCGATATCCAAATTAGTAATTGAATAAGAGAATAAGGAGCATCCGCTAATATAATATATTTTTAATATTTATTTAAGTTAACATACACTAAATCGATGTTAACTTTATTTATATCTTATGAATTCGTATATTTTTGTGACATAGAATATGAACCTTAAATTATTTTTAATCCAAAGATCTAGATTTCACCAATCAAAATACAAAATTATTATAAAAGTTAGTGTGGGCTAAGGTGACGCTAATTTTATTTATGAGTTTGTGTGTCTTCATGAAATAGAATATGAACCGTAAATTATTTTTAATCCAAAGGCTCAAATTTAACTAATAATTTTTTCTCTCCCCTTTTTTATATAAATTTCCTCATATTGTTCTCATTCATCCACACTCATCTTTTTACATTCATTTTTATCACCCACTCTCATCTCTTCTTCTCAGATTCATCTCTTTCATTTACACTTATCTCCTCACACTCATCTCTTTCATCCATACACATCTCTTCACACTCATCTCCTTCATCCACACATATCTCATTGCATTATTCATATCCTTTATTCAATTAAATTCCTAAGTTTTGTTTTAGGTTTTTTTCTTAAGTTTTTTCTTAATATGGAAATGAAGGCACTATACATATTTTTTGAATGTTTTTCTAATAGTTAATGCTAAATTAAATAAATTTAAAAATAAAAAAGTGTTAGTATGAGTTTGGCTAATGCTACTTAAAATTGGTTTGATCGACACTATTTAGAGTTGATGTTTAAAGTCTATGCTAATAAATTAACATCTACAATTTTAAAGTTTATTACACATAATCCAATAATATTGACTAATTAACGTCAATTTTTGTTTGTTAGTATTAACTTTTTATCGATACTAAATCAATATTTTCTTATAATGACACTAAATTAATATTTTTTTGTAATTAACACTAAATTAATATTTTTTTGTAATTAATACTAAATTAATATTTTTTTGTAATGTATGTTGAAATGAATATTAAGTAATATATTTCTAATCACACTATTTTGAAGTAGTTCATATTCTTACTCTACTTTTATGTTTTTTTAATAGTTTATTTTAAAACTAAAGTATTAAAATAAGCATTCCAACTTGTAGAAGGTATATAGCTAAGGAGTGACTAACACATTTAAAATTACTTATTCAAACTATTTACTTTTCAATTAGTTCAATTATAAGAATTTTGTTTATATATTGTGTTCTTATGCCTATAATATTATGTGTGTTTGAATTCATATGTTTTCATAATAAAATCTTTTTATAAGTCATTCTTTCAAGAATATATGGATTCTCTACATTTTTGTGACATTTTTCACAATGTATTTTTTTTTTCAAATTCACGCAATTACTATAACCATTAGATACACAAATCTGTTTTAGTCCTTTTCAATTATCATTTTTCTCTCAAATATAGTTTTCCTTTCCCTTTTATCCTAATATTTATTTATTTGAGTGGGAACAGAGAGAAAAATAAAAAATGGGATTTTTTGTGTGTTCTCCATATATAACATTTTCCGTAGTTAAAATACACTATTTAAAAACACTTACATTTAAAAAAATCAGAAAAATGTTTGCATAAATAAATAAATATATATATATATATATATATATATATATATATATATATATATATATATATATATATATAAAAGGTGTTGTTTACATCAACTATTTAAAATTAGTCTAAAATATTATTTAATAATATCACTTTATATAAATAATTTTGTAAAAATCGATGTAAATTTAAGAATTTTACTTGTAAGTTCAAAATAGTACTATATTATTAGAAGAATCTTTTGCCGCGCTAAATAAAGTTATAATTTGATCCTTCAATTATTATCTTTCACGCATTATACATATTCACGAAACTAAAGTTTCAATTTAATTAAATTAACTTTATAGTCTCTTCGTACTTTTTTCCATTTTAAATTTAATCGTTCACATCATCTACATTATCATAATTTTCTTAAACATTTCTAAAAGTCAAAAAGCGAACCATACTAGGAAAATGTTTATTGCACGTTACTAGGAATCACATGTTACATAACTCAGTGACTGTATTTGCAAAATAAAGTAAATTAGGTTTTAATTAAATAAATTATTTAAATATGAAATTATTGCATACAAATATGAGTCAGTCCATTAAAAATTCTTTGTTCTATAGTAAGGTATAGTTCTTTGTCAATTGAATAATATTATTTTTCATCAGAAGTTACATGCTTTTTCAAAATGGTGTACACGATTCAGTGGTTTATTAACAATTAAGTTATGTTTAAATGTACAATAAAAATTTTCTTCATTCATAGGTTTATTAACAATTAAGTTATGTTTAAATGTACAATAGAATTTTTCTTCATTCATATTAGTTCATTTTTAAAGAGGTTCACAAGAAGCACAAAAATAAAGAAAATAAGTTTAACTGGTGAAGTTTTTGAAAGTTGTCTTTAAATTGTTAAGAAAAAGAATAAAAAAATATAGAAATTAAATATTATTTGTTGATTTATTTTTTATTCCTGTATCATGCAAGGAAAAAAATTCTTAAAATCAGAACTCCTGTGAAACAACTCAATGAGGATTTCTGAATGGTGATTTTTTTTTCATTTTTTGTTACTTTTAAGGTGAAATTAAGTATTATTGATATTAGAAGTGACATAATTTAGAGAGATTTTTGGAGATTTGTTGAATAGTTAAAATTAGATTAATTAAATAGAAAAATGATGCCTCAAAGATTTTCAGGGATTGAAGTTACTTTTAAATTAAAAGAAAAATGTTTTCAAATAGATTATGTTATGTTAGAAAATAATTTGTTAAAATAGGAAATAGAAAGAAAAACAGTATTTTTTTTTCATTCTCAATTTAATATGACAAAATAAAGTAACTTAGCAACCATTTTTTTAAATTATAAAATATGTTTAGTTCTTATTTTTTTTATTTACCATCAATTATAATGAAAAGTCAATATTTTTAATTTGTAGCTAATTATTATGAGGAAGTTTAAAATTCACATAATAAAGTTGAGAAGGTTGCATGCAAGTTTTTTAATTATAAGTTTTTAAAATTTATAGTAAAAAATATTTTTTAGTAGTTGAACATTGACAATGTAAGAAAACTAAACTGTTTTAAGTATTCTATAAATGAAAGACACTGTTATTAAAAAATACTCATCAGTTAAGTTGTTAGATTCTTCATATCTTAAACATTTCACTTTATAATTTACATTCTTCATTTTTTTGTTAGAATATCTTATGAACTTTCTGGCACTAAACTTGGGAGGAAAAATAATAAATATGCAAAATATAAAATATGCGAAACAGGAGTTTTTGTTATTATTGTTTTATTATTGTTTTAGAAGCAATATTAAATAGTATATTTTTGTTTTTTTAAAAGAATTCTTAATATTTTATGTGTTTGGAACGTGGGGAAGAAGAAAGTCGATAGAGAGATTGCGCGTTTTTGTGTTAGAAACAGAGCATCGATCGGAAAAGAACAAGCTTAGAAGGGAATGGCCACACAGACGCAAGATTCACCTTCAAACCCTAACCCTAATCCCAATGCCACGTCATCAACGCAGTCTTCTTCCTTGTTCTTTCGCGGCGCCGGTGCTTCCGCCGCTCCCGTTGCCGGCTCCGGCGAGTCGCACTCGCACCACCGGAGAGCACTCTCGGAGGTCAGTTACCGGCTTCCGGACGACATGATGGACCTCTCGCCATCGGATCCGTTTAACGGCGGATCCTCGACGGCGAGCCTGGAGGAGATCGGATCCGAGGACGACCTGTTCTCCACCTACATTGACGTCGAGAAGCTCGGAGGTGGCGCGAACGGCGCCGGACGCGGTGGAAATGGATCAGATCAGAGCGGTTACGGAAACGGCACCGGTACTAGTGGACACAATGACGGCGAGAAGAGTCCGAGCGCTGCAGAGGCGCGGCCGAGACACCGGCACAGTAACTCTGTCGACGGTTCCTCGTCGACGAGCATGTTCGGAGAGATCATGGAGGCGAAGAAAGCAATGCCTCCTGATAAGCTCGCAGAACTTTGGAACATTGATCCAAAGCGTGCCAAGAGGTCTCTTCTATCATCCTTCACTTTAAATTTTTCCGAATTTGTTTTTTTGAAAAATGCTTACTTCAATTTCGGTTTCAGAATCCTAATGTAGTAGATTAACTTTGATGTCACGTAAATAACTCAATGATAGTTTAATAACTAAATAATTATTTTTTCTGTCCGATTTTTAGAATTTCGCGTTGCTCCATGGAGTGGAGTTTACAAGTTCGTTACTTTTTACTCACATATAGATATTCTTTGATTATATAATTTCCTATTAACAATGAAAATGAGAGTTGGCTTGTAAATGGAATGGAATTTGATGACGCGTGACTGTGTCGGACTCAGTTGACATTGATAGGAAATCTTATATGTTTGACAATGATATTTGGATAGTAGCTTGTTTTGTAAAAAGTTTTTTTTTTCATAACTTAGTGCGTGTTTAGATTTTGCATTACAGGATCATTCAATGGATAGTGGCATTGGTACACAGACCAACTACTGAATCATTAAATTGTATAAGATCCTTAACGAGATCCTGGTGTTTTGTAATGGGATGAGTTAGATGAGTGAGGAGTGGGAAGTCATTGATTTCTGAAAAGACAGGGAGAATATTTCTCGCTTCCTTTGCTTTTTAACTGCAAAATTGAGGACAATTGTAGGAAAATATGATTGATAAGTCTGGAGAGTTCCAAGCAGCAATATAATTGTAATTGCTGATTGCTACTTAAAACGATCTGTTATTAAGACTATTCTCTTTTTTTGTACGTAAATTATGTTAAATCCAATTATAATGCTTTTTATAAAGTGATACATTAAAAGTTCTGAATATGCAGAGAGACAATGTTGAATCTTCTTCCTTCATAGTGTAAATTATTTTTTTGGTATAATAAATATATAACGGCTGTGTCATTGTGATATTTAACAGTTGAACATGTTAGAAATATATAGGGATGGGTGGTTACAAATGCGAGTGAGTGAAGGTTATGCCAGAGATACTGCTTTCTGGTTTCATTAATTTTCAGTACCTGTATTTTAGTAGTTGCTTTTTATTTGTTTTGTTATTCTCAACCAGTATTGTTGTTTTGTATAGAATACTAGCTAATCGACAATCTGCTGCACGTTCAAAAGAAAGAAAGGCGCGCTATATACAAGAACTAGAGCGCAAAGTTCAGACCCTTCAGACCGAGGCAACAACACTTTCTGCCCAACTCACATTGTACCAGGTTTGTGTTTGATTTACATCTATATGTATTTTATACCCACCCACACCACTAAAGAAACAGAGGCTATAATGCATTTTATTGACTTCATATTTATTCCAAAAATCTCTAAGAAGTTGGTTGATCTACACTCATCTTTATGATTGTTATAATATTACATTATTAACTGTTAAAACTGATTGGACCTTGTCTAAGCAATGCACTAAAAATATAACAGGAGGATACATGTCTTTGTTGCTATTATTTTAATAACAAGATTATGACGTAGGTGATTAGATGCACTCTGTCTTTTCACAAATTTCTGTTTTTTTTAATCATAGGTTAGTGATTTAATTTTACATACCTTGGTAAGTCCTGGTACACTTGCTGATTTTTCTATACTTCACATTTAGTTTACTTGCTTTGTCATGCATATAAACTTGTGGCCAAATAAGAATACGACTTATACCGTTTCTTGATTTTTTTATAGAGGGATACAACTGGTCTGAGTAGTGAAAATACCGAGCTTAAGCTCCGCCTGCAAGCCATGGAGCAACAGGCACAACTTCGTGATGGTAACTATTTTAGTCAATCACTTTCTTTAGATACAACATCATACATATATTTTACATAATTATATGCTAATTTACTTCTGATCTGTTGTAGCCCTTAATGATGCATTGATGAAGGAAGTTGAGAGGCTTAAGATTGCTACTGGCGAGGCATTGAACAACCACTCCGAGTCTTTCAATATTGGAATGCACCAGATGCCCTTTGCAGGGTCAAATTTCTTTTCAATCCCACAACATTCAGGTCCTCCTAGTCACCAGAACATGCAGTTGCCTCCATTTGGTCACTCCCTATCTAGCATGCCAGCTCATCAGCTACAACAAACAAATTCTCACCAAATCTCGGATATATTGCAAAACGACCAGCTTGGTCGTTTGCAGGGACTTGACATTAGTAGCAAAGGATCATCCATTGTGAAATCTGAAGGCCCCTCAATATCTGCAAATGAGAGTAGCACTACGTTTTGAATTTGACGTAAATTGCTTGACCTGCTGACTTGTCCATGGCATCATTCCCTTCTCTTCAATTGTCTATAGTGTTGACGTGCAGTCATCTAATGAAGGTGCTCTGTTTCATTAAATATTCCTTTCAGATTAAGGATTAATTATTAATTGTTTATTCTTAGGGATGCTCCCCAGAAAGGGGAAGCACCCTTGGGGGTTTTGTCGCAAAAGTTCACCCACGCAGTCATCTTGAAGCGTGGCATTTTGGTGTTGTGGGTTTTAGATCATTGGGAATGAAAGGTCATTCTCATGGTATCTTACGAGGGGGAAGAATCTTGACCTATCCCTCTCCAGTCATTTGTATCATCATTTACCGTGATTTGTTGTTGTGTTCTTGTAAGATGAATGAAAACCAAGGAAAGGATGTGTAAGATGGATTCGGTTCAGTTCAGTTCCTTCCATAAATGTCTTATAATTGTAGTTTTAGATATATTCACAATAGTCGTGTACACTAAAGAGTTTTGGAGACTGAACTTGTGTATTATTATGCTTCTCACTTTCTCAGATGAGGTGTTTATGAATAACAGCTAGAATGTCTTAGCTAACTGTATCTGATTTTTATTTTATAATAACTCATTCTGGTGGGGGACTGCATCAATGATGAATTTGGAGATAAGGTTTGAAATCTCCTCCACCACGTATTTTGATTTTGGCATTGCTAACATAACAGCTACTGTCCTTTGTCGTAAGTTTTAGGGATAAGAACGACAATCGCCGTCCTCGTCGTTCTCTCTGTCTATCCCACAACCTTTTAACTCTCTAGTTTCTCCTCTACTTTTTGTCTTATAATACATTAAATTTCAAATCTGCCTGGTCGGTCCCAAAACACTGAAAAGATAAAGGCATATTTGTGTTTTTAGCAGCTGTCTTTTCTTAGGTGACCAATACCCAACTGTATATTTAACCTGCTACCTGAAGCCAAATTTACTTGGAATATTGAGGTCCCTTTTTACCCTCATCTGAAAAGTTGGTAATATAATTAATGTGAGGCTCATGCATGACAAAATAAAAATCTTAAGTGATGGGCTCTACTATTGTTGTGTTATGGGTAGGTCCCGGCCTGCCAATAGTTATCGATGTGGCCCATTTTAGTTAAATGGATTTAATTCTTTTAACTGATTGGCTATTTTGTCAAAAAGAGTTGATCGATTGATTCATCAAAATGATTTAAAAGAAACAATTAAATTAAAATTAAAAGAAGTCTTTATAATATATACAAAAAATATTGAATATTTTAATAAAATTTAAATTGAATAAAAATCATAAAATATTATTGGCATAATAATTAACTAATAAATCTAAACAAATTAATTAGCTAGTTAATCCACCATGACCGTGACCATTGCTAACTCAATTCATCTGAGAGGGGTTAGATAGTGAGGATTAAAACAAATTGATAGGATGAAAGTGTGTCAGCTTATCTCGCGAAAACTAAAGATTAAACAAGTTGAACCTATAAGTTTAACATGTGTTTACTGCACTTAATTATTGTAGTTTATACTGAAAATAGTAACTATTTAAAAGGGAAGTCTAGTATGTAAGACCTAACATCAATACATCATTTAATTGGCATATGCAATATATGGACAACAATTATAATTAGCCCTAAATTTCAATTGCTCAATGAAGACGTAAGAGGGAAATGATTTCAATGATTATCAATCATGAAAATCAGTACAAAAGAACTCGGAGAATCACGACATAATTAAGATATGAAATTAATGATAATGTTATTAGATAAAAATCAAATCAAATAAATCGTCCTAATCCATTTGGAGATTAGAAACACACTAATAAACAAAAAAAAAGGGTAAGTACAAATAGTTTGGAAGTATAAACCGTAACATTTAAGAAAAAAATTAATAATGTATTTATTAGCTGTCAATCAAGCCAATATAATTTATTGTTTTAAGATTTTAAGTTATAAATAATATTATTTTTTAATATATGAAACTATTCGTTATTAAAATTTATTTCTATTTTATATTAAAATATATTGAAGTGTTTGTTATTTTAAAGTTTTAAAATCTTTCTCAACTCAATTTTTAGAGACCAATATATCATGTAGTTCTAATAGATTGACAGCTTTTTTCCTTATAAAGATAACGTTTTGCATGTTCAACTGAAATCTTTTTTTTTTTTCTAAAAAAATATATTTAATTTATTAATGTTGATAATTATATTTACAGTTTATATTTTTTGTTTTAATTTTTTATATTAAATATTCTTATCTAACAATGTATACGTACTCTTAAGTTTAAATCTCATTTTATTATCCTAAAAATACTATTATTACATAAATAGAAATAATTTACATAAAAAAACAATCTTAATCTTTTAGGTTGCCAGTTATCAACATTTACATTGGTACATTTTCTAACTTTTTAAATAATTTGTTAATTTATCTTACCAGATTAGTTTATTTGACCAGACTAGACATGTAATATTTTATATTTTCTTTTCTTTAAGGTCTTTTGACATATTATATATGATAAATGAATATCGATATGAACATAATTGGAAGATCAACTTTTATAACGTAAAACATAATATCTTTAAAAAAAGTTCATTAAAAATGAATTTATAACATTGTTTTTTCATATAAAGATATTTTGATAAAAAAGAATGATATATGTAATTGAATGAATAAAAAGAAAAGTCATTGTATAATTGATGCGATAATCCCGCGAGAATGTGAGGTTTTAATTTTTAGTTAGGTTGTTCCACAACAACGTGGTTTCTGGCAGAGAAGAATCAAAGTGTTGTGATCATTTCTTGAGTCAACAAAACACAGAAGCAAAGTCCTTCCAAAAATGATTCGATGATATTTTTTTCTACAGGTCACTGTTGAATTGATATGCCCTTTTCAGATTAATTTCCACCTTTGGAGTTTGGTGCAGACTTTTCATACTGATTGGTTCCAACTTCATGCATGTCTGGTGGAAACAAAACATCATTCATCTTATCAAATTATATCTCCTATTTTTGGCAAAGACATCTCAATTTAATGTAATTATTCCTCCCACAATTTCAGAAGATTCTGGTTGTCACTGCATATGAATTTAATAACATATGCAGTGACTACTTTGGGAATGCATGTGTAACTATATATCACTTGTTATTTTAATATGTAAAGAAATAAAATTTCTGTATGTTATTTTTATTTTCACATTTTCAAATTATCCCAGAGTGTAGTTCACATGTATCATAAGGAATAGTTTTTAATAATGAATATTATATGTATATGAATAAAAAATTAAATTACATATATGTAACTTTTGTTAACTATCATAATATTTAATACACTTCAATCAGATAAATTTAGGTTAAAAATTATTAAAAATTTCCATAAAAACTATATTTACCAAAATTTTATACTTACTACTCAATTAATAGTCATTATACCAATTAGTCATTCAAAACAATAACCAAATTTAAGCAATCCAAAATTATTTAATGCTTTATTTATACACATTAAATAAATACAATATATAAAATAATTTGTTATTGCTGAATTTTATAAAATTTGATTCGAATAATTAAGATAATATATGAATATAATTTAACAATTGAATTGGTAAAATATTCATTTTGTAAATTTTATAAAGGTTGTATTTAATGATTGAGTTTAGAAAATTCGAAGTCTAATAAGAAATTTATATTTGAAGTGTAAGTTTAATATACCTTGTCGATTAAGTGTGTATAGCATGGTTGTATTCATTCAGAAATTTTAAAGAGCGTAGACAGAATTTGTACTTAAATTTTGATTTGATATGTCTTGTGAATTATTTTTGTATGAAAAGTTATGTGTACTAGGATATTATGTAGAACTTTTGGCATCTTTGAAAAAAAAGTTATATTAAAGTTTAATACTTTGTGAATTATTATTTTATTTTTTTAACGATTACAATTTTTTTTATAAAAGTTTTATAATCTTAATGTCTTTTCAAACTTTTTACATCTCAAAATATTAGAAATCATGAGTATAATAGAATTTTACTATGTTTAAAACATGTGAGTTATCCTACTATAAATTTCATCTTTCTTTAGTATATTTAATGTTCTATAGAAAATACTCTTTCAAGAATTATGAGGAAATTATTTTTTTCCCTATCATCTAATACAAATATACTTCTTCCCTCAATAAGTAGATATTATAATGACACACTACTCTAGTCTTGTAAAGGAATATTCATCATTCCTATGACTTTAGTCATAATCATATGTAACATATTTATTGCATGAGAAAGTAAATATTATGTGTCATCTCTAATAATGTAAAAGAGATTATATTAGAAAATTACATTAAAAAGATGATAAACTCATCTTCTCCGTGTCTATATAAGATACAACATGCTTTGATACTATAAATTCTTATTATTGTTATTTAATTAACATTAACATGTTCAGTTTCAATATACATCAAAATCAAGACCAAAAGATTATAAACATATATACATAGAGATCATAATATATATGATCTATATATATATATATATATATATATATATATAATATCTACTCATGTGTTAAAACATGTCATAGCAAAATCACAAAGAAATCATATTAGCTATGAGAATTTAAATCTATCAAAGGTAATCAATCACATCAACAAGAGATACACATATTATCATATCTGAATTTTCTTGATAATCTAACCACTCTGATAAAGATATCATTTGGACACCCTTTTAGACAGAATGATTTTTTTACACATATGGTTGAGTATAGATGACTTTTCACCCTAACTTGATTTCAGAAAACTCCATCAATTCTCACCACAATATCCTTTATAGTTTTCAATTTACCTTACATCTTAAACTAACCATCATATCTAATATTCAACCAATATCAATTAATTCTATTTCAAATAAAGATATTAAGAAAGACACATAAAATGTTAAACAGAATTTTCATTCATTAAACAAAATTTTCAACAAAATTATGCAAAATAAAAATTTTCTGCATAAACATTAAAAAAACATATCATCCCAAAATAACCCATTATAATCTCCCTATCAAATTTAAACCTAAACCAAAACTTGTTTTACATTCAAATGTGTATATGTGTATGTATACTAATAATTTATGACTATTCAACATTAAAAAATATTAGCTCAAATGAACTCTAAATAGTGTATATAAGTCAATTATTTTTAAAATTTAACTTAAACTCTTCAAATTCACTTTTACCAAGTTTCAAATATATTATTATACTAATTTGTTCACATTACATCTTAATCTAGTTAATCATTATCAATTTAATTATTCAAAACTCAACTGTATGCCAAGATACAATATCTACTCATACAAGGAAATTCTAAATGATATCTACAAGTCCTTGAACAGAAAATCAAATTCTTCATCACTTATATTTATTAATACTACAAAAATCAATAAATCTCACAAATCAAGCCACCTCCTCTTAGTTAAAGTTTCTTTGGTCTCGAAACAAGAAGAAGATCTTATAATAGGTAGGAAAAAAAAAATACTCCTAAAAACTTCATTATCTTAAGAAAACATCTAAACCACTAAAACACAAATAAAAATTAAAGCAATTAATGATAGAAAATTATATGACTCTCTATCTTTTATTCATAATCACATAGTCTCTTAAATAGGTACATTACACAAACTCTTTGATATTCCCACATAATTGAGAATTAAGTCTGCAGACTAAAACAGAAGAATAAAAATTATTTAAAACAGAATCGTGCATTACTGTGCACTATAGTAACATATCAATTACTAGACCACTAGTAACTGACAATTTATTCAAATTAAATTATTTCTAACATTCCCTCCCTTAAACTGATATATACTTATATCAATTTAAAGTCTTCACAGAATTAATAGTTGAGACACCAAGCAACTCTCTCAACTTCAAAAATGGCAGCCTTTTTAAAGCTTTGGTAAATATGTCAGCTACTTGATCTTCACTCCTGCAGTGGACTAGATCAACAGTTTCCTCTTTGCAAAGATCTCTCAAGAAATAAAATTTCACATCAATATGCTTGCTTCTTCCATGAAGAACTGGATTTTTTGACAATTTGATTGTTGAATTATTGTCACAAAAAATTGTAGTTGCCTTTGTTTGCTTGAATTGTAATTCTTCAAGAATTTTTCTCAACCATATGGCTTGACAAGCACAAGTTGTAGCTGCAACAAACTCGAGCTTCGATCTTGGATAAAGTAACAATGCGTTGCTTCTTTGAAGACCATGAAATAGCACATGTTCCAAGCGGGAAGACAAAACCGGATGTGCTCTTTCTATCATCTAGATCACCTGCATAGTCACCATGCGTGAATCCAATCAAATCACTCCTTTCACCTTTCTTATAATATAATCCCAAGTCACGAGTTCCTTGTAAATAACGAAGAATTCTTTTGGCAGCAAGCATATGTAACTCGGTGGGATTCTCCATGTACTCGCTAATCAAACTCACAAAATACATGATATCCGGCCTAGTTGCGGTAAGATACATTAAGCGCCAACAATTTGCTTGAATAGTGTGCTATTAACCTTCTTCCCATCATGATCTTTGTGTAGCTTTTCACCACATTCAAGCTGGAGTACATACGAGATTGCAATCCTTCATTTGAAACCTGTTCAAGATTTCTCCAACATATTTCTTCTGAGATAGAAAAATCCCATGTTCTGATTGAATTACTTCTATGCCCAGAAAATAATGCATCAAACCCATATCAGACATTTCATAGACTTCTTGAATTCACTAAACATGACATCACAATTTCCAGTGAATATAAGATCATCAACATACAAACACACTATAAGCATTTTTCCTTTATCTCCCACTTTAACAAACAAGGTATACTCATAAGGACATTTCACAAATCCAATTTTTAGAAAATAAGTCTCAATGCGATTATACCAAGCTCTTGGGGCTTGCTTTAACCCATAAAGAGCCTTCTTCAATCTATAAACCTTATTTTCATGTCCAAATTTAACATACCAGGTGGTTGATCAATAAATACTGTTCTTCCAAATATCCATGCGGGAATGCCGATTTGACATCTAAGCGGAAGATTTTCCAGGAATTTTGTCTTGCTAATGCAACCACCAAACGGATCGAGTCATGTCTTGCAACAGGAGAAAATACTTACGTATAATCAACGCCATACTTGTTGGTTGTATCCTTTTGCCACCAGGCGTGCTTTATACTTGCCTAGTCCACCATCTTTGTTTAACTTCGTTTTGAAAACCCATTTTACTCCAATGGTTTTCGATCCTTAGGTAGATCACATAGCTCCCAAGTGTCATTTTTTCAATGGAATTAATTTCATCATCCATTGCTTTTCTCCACTTTTCTTCTTTGATTGCTGCTTCAAAACTTGTAGGATCACAATCTGCAAACAAAGCAAAATGAGTAATTTTCTCATTATTAATTTCATCTACAACAAAATTCTCCATCCATCGTTGGTCTCCTTCTGTTTCGTTGAGGCGTTCATTTGTAGGTTCTGTTTGTTGCTCACTATACACTTGAGCTGTTGGTTGTTGCCTACCATCTTCCTTGTCACCACCATTAAAATCATTATCACCATTAACATCATCATCAACATCTGCTTGCAGAAGTTGTTCAACTTTGTCTGCATCACAACTCCAAAATTGATCTTCATCAAATACCACATCACGACTAATAACAATTTTATTGGTGATGGGATTATACAATTTGTAAGCTTTTGATTGCTCACTAACACCAAGAAAAATGCATTTTTCTCCTTTGTCATCAAGTTTTTTTCTCTTTTGATCTGGAATATGGGCATAACCAACACACCCAAAAATTCTAAAATAATGTACTGCTGATTTTCTTCCACTCCAAGCCTCCTCAGGTGTCATGTTTTGAACAGTAAAGGTTGGGCTTCTGTTTAAAACATGAACACTCCAACATACAGCTTCTGGCCAAAATGTCTTTGGAACTTGCCCTTTCGTTAGCAAACTTCTCACCATGTTGAGAATTGTTGCATTTTTCCTCTCCGATACACCATTTTGTTGTGGTGTATAAACAGTTGTTAACTCTTTTCTAATGCCATGTTCTGCACAAAAAACATCAAATTCATTTGAACAGTATTCTCCACCGCGATCTGTTCGAAGAGTTTTGATAGGCTTTCCTGATTCCTTTTCTACTCTTGCTTTGAATGCTTTAAAAACATCAAAGGCTTATGACTTTTCCTGTAAAAAATAGACCCACACTTTTCTAGAATAATCGTCAATGAAAGTAATTAAATACTTATTACCTCCATTGGATAAAGGGTTTATTGGGCCACATATGTCTGAATGCACAAGTTCCAAAACATGTTTTGCTCTCCATGATTTTCCACTAGGAAAATGAGATCGATGTTGTTTGCTAACAACACATTCTTCACACACTTGAGAAGGTACAACAATTTACTGGAAGACCAGTTACCATTCCTTTCTCGTTTGAGAGTCCTTAATCCTCCGGAATGCAAATGCCCATAACGATAATGCCAAAACCAGAAAGGATCTTTTCCTTTAGCTATTAAACTAGATTGAATGCTTTCAATCTTTAAAGGGAACAACCTGTTTGAACTCATTTTTATAACAGCAATAGCCCCTCTAACAGGATCATAAATTTCACAAACACCTTTGCTAATGGTGATTGTGTAACCTTTTCCAGTAATCGTCCAACAGCTTAACAAATTACTTTTCAAATCGGGAACATACGAGTACATTAGAAATTATTTCAATAAAACCATTCTTGGTTCTAATTTTAATATCACATTTTCCCATTACTTTCACCATAGAGCAATCCCCAAAACTCACGAGTTGATTTGAAATCTTCATTTAGAAATGAAAATGAAGATCTATTTCCACTCATATGGTTACTACGACTGTATCTCACGTACCATAAATCTGATTCACCATTTTCTTCATCTTCAATGACCATTAGCAATGTCTCCTTTTCTTCTCTCATTGTTAGATTTGACTTTTCTGTCTTTTCCTTGTCTCGAGGCAACCTGGTATAACATTCAGAAGCATAATGACCAAACTTACGACATCTAAAACATTCTACCTTAGATTTTTCATGTTCCTTTCCTCTGTCTCTGCCTTGAGATTTGTCTATGTCTTGAGATTGATCATTATGGTTTTGTCTCCCTCGTCCTCTGCCTCTACCTCTACCCCGTCCTCTGAAGTTGTTGGAATGAGTATTGGTAGAAGCTTTCAACGCTTGCTCCTCAACTTCAGTCTGTTTAAATTTTTGTTCATGTACCAATAATGAACTTTGCGGTTCATCAAGTGACGGATCGTCAATGTCTTTAGATTCTTCTATAGCACATACAACAAAATTAAATTTTGGTTCTAAAGACCGCAATATTTTTCAACAACTCTTGTTTCTTCGGTTTTGTCACCATATGTGCGCATCTTGGTGACAATCGTCATCACACGGGAAAAATAATTTGTAATTGATTCTCCCGACTTCATTCGAATTGTTTCGAACTCAACACGAAAGCTTGAAGGCTGCTGCCTCTTTGCTCTTGCGGACCTTGATACTTCTTCTTCATTGAATCCCAAATATCCTTGGAAGTTTCTTTGTTGAGAATGGTTTCCAGGATAGATCGATCAATGGCTTGAAACAAATAGTTTTTTGTTTTCAAGTCTTTTAACTTTAGTGCATCCACCTCCTTTCGTTGTTCATCAGTGAGCACTGTACTACTCTCAGGCACACCGACTTCAATAACTTGCCAGTACTCCTTGGATCTTAGGAAATTTTCCATCAACATACACCAATGGTCATATTGACCATCAAAACGAGAAATTGCTGCCTGTACAAATCCTTCACTTGTCATTTGCTACTGCAAAGGAAGTCCTAAAGTCCCAAAAAGAAAGAACCTTGCTATGATACCACTGATAGCCTCTTAAATAGGCACATTACACAAACTCTTTGATATTCCCACATAATTGAGAATTAAGTCTGCAGACTAAAACAGAAGAATAAAAATTATTTAAAACAGAATCGTGCGTTACTGTGCACTATAGTAACCTATCAATTACTAGACC
Organism: Lablab purpureus; assembly: GCA_030347555.1. Taxonomy (NCBI): domain Eukaryota; kingdom Viridiplantae; phylum Streptophyta; class Magnoliopsida; order Fabales; family Fabaceae; genus Lablab; species Lablab purpureus. Next base: position 22,481,184 of record CM059259.1, read on the forward strand.
ACTAGTAACTGACAATTTATTCAAATTAAATTATTTCTAACAATTAAGATATTACCTCCCTCGTCTTACTAATTCTGTGAAATCTCAATACTTTCACAAAAACACCAGAAAAGACAAGATAAAAAAAATTATGGAGTTAAAAAAACTTAATGTAAAAGAAATTATGATTGGTTTGACTTAATCCTCACTTAATTAGTCATTAACTGTTCTAATCTAATCAATGAAAGGATGCAAAAATAATCTGAAGTTGTTACAGGAAAAGTGCTAAACCCAATACGTCGAGCACAATAACAAGGTGAAGATGTAAAGCGTTATCAATTTTTTTTTATAATTTTATTCCGTTAAAACAACTTAATTTCGACCTCAAGTGATCCATCATCTATTGATTATCATAAGTGGAGAGAAAATAAACCTCAATTGTCAAATCAGTCTTAAAAATATTATTAATATTAGTATTTTTTTTTCCTTTACTCTCTCTGTTGGCCTCTTAATTTTTCACCATTTAGCCACTAAAATAATCTGGTTATTTATTATTTGTCCACAAATAAATTCATTCAATATCTATTATAAAATATAAAAGGATAATAAGATCAAATTCATTCATTAAAGCTATATATATATCTATATATATATATCTTTATTGCTGATATATAACAGAAGACATTGGTTGGATCGTTACACACGATCACTCTTTATTTCCTTCTAACTAAATACATATAACATTTCTTCATTATTCATAGTATTTGGTGGGATCAGGAGGCATGTATTGCACCCTCTGCTCATTACTGCTTACTTCACACTGCACAATCACATCAAAATCCAGAAAGATTAGAGAAAAAAGTCAAATATTTCTGCTTAGAAATAGTTGAAGAGAAATGTCTTAAAAGAAAGCCAGAGTGAAAAGAAAAAGGTTAAGGGTACTTACGCAGAGCAGTTAGTGGAAGGGTAGAGTTTGTAGGGACACTTAGTGCCACACTTTCCAGGAATTTTATTAACACGGTTGTAGTCAATGCCAGGGATGTATGCAGCTCTGTCCTTGATGCATTGGCATGCTCCTCTTCGATCTTCTCCACTCTTGTAGGCTGCATTCAGAGAGTATATACCTTGGCAACACATCGATGACACATTCCCTCCGAAAACTGCATAAGCTATGCATGGAGTGAGCCAAACGGTGATTTGGTCACATGTCAAGGTTGATTCAGAATAAGAGTATGTTATGAGCATGCAAGCCATCATTGAAGCAACCAATGCCATCTTAGTCACTGCCATTATTTTCTCAGAAGAGGGTTTCTATCTTTTGGTAATTATCTCTGTTGGTGAATGGGGTATTAGCTATAGGGTTTGTTGCATTATATATAGAGTTGGAGAAGATTGGAGAATTTGGCAGTGACTAAAGGCTGCGAGAAATTTGAAGATAGAGCCAAAGATTTTTTGGTGTTTGTCTGCGATGATTTATTGAGAGAAAATTCAAAAAATATCTCATGAAGTTTCAAAGAAGTGAAGTAGAAGTTGCGTGTGTTGATTATTTTTTAAAACTAGGGCTTAGGGATAGGGTTACTATATGTTGCGCAACAGCCAAACTATATTGCAGACATGTGTGCTTCTCTTGTTAATATTAATGTGTCAAATCACTATCTAAAAGATAATCATAAACATCTTTATATAAAATAATAATAATTATTATTATAGCATACATTTTTCTCAATTCTTTCATCTTATTTTCCTTTTCTATTGCTCTTTATTTTGTCATCATATTTATCATTTATTTTCACTAGTCCTTTTTCTTTTTTCTTCGTATAAAACTTTTCCTCTATTACCACCCCCAAAATTACAATTTTCTAATAGTTATAAAATTTTACATTATCCAGAGTCGCTTTTAATAGTTGTAGAAGAATTAACAAATATTAGTGAATGGCTTAAATGTGATGACATCTGAAAAGAATCTTAAAGAAGACAAAAAAATAATGAGGTTAACTCTACTCTGATCCCACCACTTAATTTAACATCAGTATATAATCGCAAACAAGAATAGACAAATTGTTTTTAAAAATTATATTATTAATTTTTAAAATAATAAAATTAATTACTAATTTAATTAAAAATTAGAGTATAATCTAATTTAGTAAGTACTTATTTTATAAATTAATTTAAATTCTGATTAAAAAATTAATTTAAATATTATTATATAAAAATTAATTCATCATTTCTTAAGATTCATAAAACTATAAAAAAAAGTATAGTTTTTATTTATTTTATTAAATAATAAAAATGATTTTAAATATTAATAATTTTTAATTTATAAATTAAATTAATTAATGTAATAATTAATTATTTTTATTTTTAAATTAATTTATGTTTAATGAATTAGAGATTTATCGTATAAATGAAAGTATTATAGAACAAAAGAACGTTATATAAAAGTATTTTACTGTAGTTAATATATTCCAGTTAAATTTTCTAAAAAAGTATCTGTGATTTATAAGTCAAATTGCACAGATTGGCTATTGTAATCCACTGTTTTTCCCTCAAAAATCACGAATAGATAATAATTTGTATGAAATTTAAATTAATTAAATTTGAATAACTTTCATACTATTCAAATTGAATTTTAAAAAAAGAAATTAAATTTATTATTTTATTATTATTCTTATTTGTTAAAAAATATAATCAAATAACACTAGTGATATCGATAGAAAAATAATATATGCAAATATCTAAAAAATAATCATTATAGACTTCAATTCATGAACAAATCTCATTAATGTTTATAAAAAAATATTTACATTAACAAATATCTATCAAAAAATAATCTTCACTTATATCAATAAATAAATAATTCTAACAATGTAAAGAATAATCTCTATTAATGTAAAAAAGAAATAATTTACATTGATGAAATAATAGTTTTTCTGATGTCGATAGAAGAAACTCCTCTAGTGTTGATAAAAAGATAATTCTGTCAATATTAGTTGAGAAAACTTTTACTAACTTTGGTTAAAAATAACCATAATTTTCATCATAATTGATGTTTCTTGACAAAAAATTCTAATAACTTACATTAAATGAAAATAATAATGTTTGATGCAAAAAAAAAATTAAATTTAACATAAGTTAGAAAACACCATTAATATATTAACAGAAACATTTTATTAACATAAGCTCGGAAATAACATTATTTTCTATTGGCAAAACAATAATCTTGAAAAGAACAATTGATAAATAATTATAATTAACTTTATCTTAATTAAAGTAAAATTTTGTCAAATCAACTAAACAAATGCCAAGTAAATGATCTTCCAATCTTAATCAAGTTTGCGAAATGTTAATTAAAGTCGAGCCAAGAATGTCAATAGAAACTAAACTAAAAAATATATAAAGAAAAGAAACATATATTTGAGTGAGGAAAAAATCTAAACAGTTTCAAAGTTCTTGTTTTTTTGATGAAATTTAAAATTAAATAATTTTAAATAATCAAATTATTTATAATAAAATATTTCAAAATTATTTTCTAAAAATTATTCGTGATTAAATTTTATGTCATGATGTAAAAGAAAATGGATTAAGAAATCGATAAATATACACAGTTGCAAAAATAGAAGAAATAAAGAAAAAAAATGAAAATTAAACTAGAGTGGGGAGAATTTTTAAAACATAAAAAATTAAATGATATAAACTTAATATATTTTTCTCAGCAATGAAATATAAAAAATAAATTTGTCAATTCAAAAAGTTCAATCATGTAAGATTTTTTACCCTATATTCTCTCTGTACTATTTATTTATTTATGTATATATATATATATATAATTATAATTTAAACACAAGCGTATATTATTGAATAGTAACTAGTTATTTATACCACCAAAATAAGATAATAAAATACTAATTAATTTTTAATGAATTTACAATACAATATTATTTCGAAGAAGAAATAAACTTTCAAATAACCAGAAATCATTCTTTAGCATGACATTAAAGTAAAATTACAAAAGTATAGTATATATAAGAATCTGTAACAAAATATCGGTTTATACGATCAATGTGATGTATTATTTTTTAATGGTGTGGAATTTTGTAAACGTTTAGTGTCGGTTGATTTCGATATGTTGATGTGTTGGAGATGAAGTCTCTTTTAGCAAGTTGTCGAACTGCATTATGGAATCAATTTTTTCCATGGCTTTTTAGTGCTTTTGCTATCATCTTATTGTTGGAAAGCTATTATATTGTTATGAAGTGTTGGGTGGTCGTGTCATACTGTGATTGTAGATAATAGGAAAAGTATTGTGTTTAAAAATAAAAATCTGAATAGTAAAAACTTGTGTAATTAGTAATATTTCAATCTTGGATAGTTATGTAAGATAAAGAATTTTGTTTTTTCTTTTTAAAAATGGTTTATACATTCTTTGGAATGTTTCAAAGGTTAATACACAAAGAGTTGAGAAATGACTCTGTGAAATAGTAGACACCAGATTTTAGTAACAGATTGTGTAAATGTCTCGTCATAAGTGTGTCAATTGTAACAAAAAAGGTATAATAGTGGATGAACAAAGAACAGGTTATACTATGTATATGAATAATTGAGCTACTCTTTGTATCACACTTAATATTATTGTTTTACTGAAAAAAAACTTCTTACGAGGGTCTAGGGTTTAAGCTGTATCTATATGATAAAACACATGAGCTTGTATAAAAGATAAGGAAGGTATTGATTAACTTCTATACATGGCGTATAAGATTTTCTGATATGATTTTGGCTCATGAAATTTTCTAATCTGTTCGAAGATTGTTTAATTTGTTCTATCCTTATTCCACTTCAAGCTGATTTTTCTGAGTTCTGATGTTTAGTCTTGTTTACGGTGGAAGAAAACCAATAGAAATGGCACGTTTTACGTAAAAAAAATTGAAACAATAAGAATAGGTTGAATCCTTGTAATAACTGTGATATTATAAAATACATGTTGTTTTAATGGCAATTAAACTAATTTGTTGCTAAATATTTGTAGTTTTTTTTTCCTTTGTTGATGCTTGGAATGCATTCACTCTCCACAAGGAAGCCTCTGCATAATGGGGTTTACTATTGACCAAAATTAGACATACTCCACTAGTGATTGGGTACCTACAGACAGAATCATGATAAATAAGTTTGCAACCATTTTCTTATCAACTCAAAGCTACTGATAGAAAGAAAATAACCCTACTGCAAGTGTTAACTTAGCAGAAGAGAAGAAACAATACTATAAAACAAATATAAAATAAATTCTCTGTTTCTTCGTTTCCTTCTTGATTTGTTAAGAGAGGAAGATATTTATTTAGTCTTTAGGATAATGATTATCCATGTATTAATATTATTTTAACAAAATAAAATAAAAATATACTTTATAGTATACATATTGAACTTCATCTCATTTAGGTTTTAGGGTATTTTGAGTAGAGAGTCAGTTCGTAGAAACTACTGAATTTTAGTTACAGATTATACATTAGAAATCTGATATGCAAAGCAGTTGCAAAATAGGATAATCGGTAACCGAAGAGGTGAAATAGAGAACAGCACATTTGTTCATTCTACATGTAATAGCAATTACTGCTGTTTGAATAGATCATCACTGTCACTTTAAACTACTTTCATTCTGTTGCCAAATAAATTTGTAGTTTCTACAGTCTTGTTTGATTTGATGAATGTTTTATAATGTCCTTTTTTTAAACCTCATTTGCCAATTTATGTTGTAAACTTGTAATTAATTGTACTCAACTTCTTTTAGAATTATCAGTATCGAAAATTTAAATTTATAGTCTAAAATTTCATCACAAGTTTATCATCTCTAGGAAAAAATTGTTCTGCTTACTTATAATAGAGCAGTTTTTCGAAAGTGAACTTTTAGTATACCAATAACAAGTACAATGCCTAAACTCAACTTGGGTAACATATTATCACGATAACATTCACAAAAGTGTTTTGTCTGAACCTCTGGCTTAATGTTGGTATGTGTGTTGGTTTGGTGTTCGCAGAAGTATTTTGTCTAAATTAATTACAAATATCTTTTATGTTTGTATATATAGGTTGAGCCATGCTTCACTTATTAATATATTTTTCTTTACTGATTAGAAAAAATCATGATAAAACTATACAAGAAAGAGATATAGATATTTCTGGAAAATTATATATATATATATATATATATATATATATATATATATATATATATAAATATATATATTGAAATTTAATTTTAATTTGCATCATATAAATTTTTCTGCCTTTCAAAAATAAAGACTCAAAAGATCATAAGGAATATACTATATTTTTATATTCTTTTTTGTTTTTATTTATAATTTTTCTTCAAAGGATTGAAGTCTTTGTTCTAAAGTTCTTTTTTATTTCATTTTGAATTCAAGTGTGTGCTTCCAGTTTATGTAGTTTTTTGTTTTAAGTAAAAATTATTTGTAACTTTTATAAAGAAGCATAGCTATGCATGGAGGGAAATGAATATTCTCCCATTGAGAGTAATTGAAGAGTCTTTAAAGGTAAACCATTTAATTAAATATGTGGTTTATTATTTTTTATTTATTTAATCTTCATATGATCAATTTGATTATCTGCTGGAGATGCTCTTTTTAATCTACTTAAGAGTATTATTTGTTAGACTTTATAATAACATATAATTTCATTTATTTTTTAATTTAAAAAATATTTTATAAAAACTATACCCATCCTTATCATTCAAAATATAAATTAATTTATTTAAATTTTATAAAATAAAAGTATCGATATTTTTAATTTTTTTCCCTTCTCTAGTCTGATTCAGCCCATTGAAGCAACCAATGTCACTTTAGTAATTGGAAATAGAGACAAAGATTTTTTGTTGTTTTTGTTTGATAATTCAAAAATATCTCTTGAAACTTCAGAGAGTAGAAGTTGCGTGTGTTGATTATATTTGTGAATACTAAAGCAGTTTTGTTTGTGTGGAATATGGATCTCTCTTGCCTATAATCAGATATTCCTTTTAAGGTATAAAAACTACTAAAATAAATTGCTCTTTTTAATAAAGTATTTTTATTTATTTAATCAATAATAATATATTTAAAGAACTCAACCATTTATGTTTATAAATTAAAGTTGGCTTTTGAAAGTTGGGATGATATCCTCTGGAGTGAAATTTGTGTGAGGTCAGATTCTTCAGCAGAACCATTAGGGAGCAGAAATAAAAGGAAGACTAATAATTACAGAAATTATCTTTGAAATTTCTATTTCTTTTTTCATGAATGGTTTAAAAGTTTATTCTCTAATCCTAAAATTAATAATACAACTGAATTATGCCTCTTGAATAATGTAAATTAAAACGTTATTGATTTTAAAACAAATACAATGACAATATAAATTGTAATCTAACAATAAATTAGCATGTACTATTTATGAGCTTTTATGATAATTGTCACAAGTAAACTACCTTTAGATTAAATAACTAAAAATCTTTTAAACTAATCACCAACCTAATTGCATGAATTCGTCCACTAATCATTCAAATCCCCCTCATACAAAAATTAAGTTGGTGAAAACCTAGCTAGTTTTGTGGCCAAATCAGCAGAGTTGCAAAAATACAAATAGGAAAGGAAATAAGACCAAGAAAAAGACAAATTAAAGTTGATGCTGGCTATTGGAAGTAGCCCCCATCTATGACTTCTTACTAGACAAGAACATATATGTTGGATAATAAATTTACACGGCTATCAATATCATACTCGTAGCCGTTTCAAGGAATTATAATTGCATATACAGATAAAACTAAAAACACCATAACTAGTACAATTCAGACCTCCAAATTGACTAGATTTGCTTTCGTACCCGAGCATACCAGAATGGGAACCTGAAATATAGACCGCTAAGTTAATATACCTTTTCGTGTAATAAGCTACAACATTTCTTCTCTACAATTAGTCAAAATGTTTATGCAATTTGTTCATCAAGTTTTGAACAACATTACCAAGTTCCTTTGTTCTTATGTACAATGCACCAATTTGTATGAGAAAACACTACACATAGTAGCTGCCACAAATGAATGCAGGTAAAACTAATACAAACCTCAGGTTGCCAATATAATTGCATGCACTACAATTTGTTCTATATTCTCTCTAGTTGTCACTAGTGTCTTTTGAGTTTAGGGAAGACACACATGGAATGGTGTGGCAAGTCGACCACAGTTGACTTTCACCAAGATATAAAATATATGGAACCACAATATTGAAATTTCTCTTCTTCCACTTCTTTGTGCAAAATTGGAAACATGAAACTAAAATTTTGTTGAGATTTTAAGATGCAGGAGTTCATTATAAGTTGTACACCATGATAAGAAACCTTACTCTACTGATACATTAGAATCTACTTTAAAACAGGTGACAACCACAACTTTCAGATATATTTATGCTATCATCATCAAAACCTGCACTTTCAAATCTAACCTTCAGCTGAGCCCTTGAAACCAGACACGGATGAATTATGTGTTTGAAAGGGCCGTGCTTGGGCTTTGGATTGGATACCAGTTGGTCTTGACTAACAGTACTATTTGATGGTGTTTTAACAAAACTTGATTGCAGAGAGAAGCTGCTATCAAAATTGTCATTACCTGAAAGTATTACAAGGTCTTGCAGATAAGAATACTGTAATGTTGTTTACCGCATAGAAAAACTTGATCCTCCAACTGAAAGATTTGAGGTATGAACCAGGAAGAAGAGATGCAAAGAACAAAAATATACACTCAATATTCAAGACTGAAAACTACAATATACCAATTTAGAATGCATTTTACCAACTCCCGATATTATAATTCCCATCACATTTAGCAAGTTTAACGTTCCAATCTATATTTTGTCAGCACCATGTATTGGAATTTGAGCAAAACACTATCAGAGTTTCATAGCATTGCTGCTTAGCATAAGCGTTGTCATGAAAGTATGGCATGATGGCAGCACCATGCTTCAGATGAGATGATGGATGGTAACTTGTAATGGTAGGGGGTATTAGAAATTTGTCCCAAAAATGTTTTCAAAAAACTAGACCAATTCCGAATTTGTTTGTGTGTTGCAGTGAAGAGAAAAGCAATCTCTTCGTCTCTGGCGTGCTTTCTATGCTGCCAATTCTGCATCATCTGATAATTCATTCTTCTGCTGCTACTCTTAATCTCAGCACAGTAAGCATTGGCTTCATCTCTTGCCCCCTCTCTGTTTTCACTTCTCACCAAATCTCTGCCATCTCTCACAGACTCACCAACCCATGACCCAACCCCAAGAAGCCACTGTCCTGAAAATTGATTCTCTTCAACTATACACCACACTATAATCCTCGAGACCCAATTTACAGAACACTGTTAATCACCTTGAATCCTTCACTTTTGGGGACAAAGAAGGGTTGCATCAAAGAAATACAAGCATATCTTTGAAAACAGTACACAGGAAAAATCCAATAGGAAACAAAAAAACAAAACCATTGCAATACTTGATGTGATCATGGATACGATGAATTCAATTTAAGATCTTGGAAGGTTGACTAGAAGTGGAAATGAGGAGTATGTAGAGGAACTCTTCATGTTTTTCAAAATAACAGAAAATAGATTTTCAAGTAATAAATATTTGTTGGACACAAGGATAACCAATGGTGTGCTTGGCTATTCCTTTAGTAGATTAGTCTTCAGGTTTATTTGGACATGAGGGTGGAAAAGAGTGTTTGATCACTCCTTCCACACACCCCTCCTCCGATATAAGGAGAGCATGTCATATTTGTACATAACTTTGATAAATTTGAAATTTAGAGAAATTTTGTGAAAAAGAGTGAGTCTTCTTTCTTCTTTAGAAAGTTCTTATCTTGAGTGGAGTTTTCAAGTGGTGATCCTCTTTCTTGCTTAAGTCCATGGGAATGGTGCAAGGTTGATTCAAAGTTCAACCATCCATGCTAGTTTCAAGAAACTGGCCAAATTTTTGGTAACATCTTACCATTTTTTTTCTTCTCTCTTTGAGCTTTTACTCATCTTGTTCTGTCCTTGTCTTATTCTTTGAGGATCACACTCTGAACACCCTACACCATCCTTGATCAAACAATAACACCCACATCTAAGCCAAAAACCATATGGCCAAACCACCCTAGAACACCCACCTTCACTTAAAACAAAGAAACCAAACCAAGAACCTTACCATACCTCAAAATAAGCTCAGTCTTTGCCCATTTGAGGTACCAAACTATGAAGCACAAACATGACTTCCTCAATGGCGTGTCCCCACATCTGACATCAACATGCGTTCTCGTACAGCAAATGTCAGACACCTCACTGATGTGTCAAATTTAAAAATACATTTTTTTGGGCTCCAACACTCCTTCGACACAACTCCAACATAGCGTTAATGAAGCCAGACACAGTTATTCATTTTTAGAAGTTGGAAAGTCAAAAACTTATTGAGTACGATTTTGGTATCCCTTTAAACAAACAAACCGTCTATTTCACATTTACATTTTATCTTTACAACGACTTTTGAGTTTTCCCGTCTATTTAACGATGATGGGTGTCTTTTTCAACTATGATGATCAACAAGAGAGTTGGATGTCTTAAATGAATTTCATCTTTTCACTTTTTGGATTTTAGAAGGATGGATTAGATCTGTTTTTGTAATAGGAAATAATGAGTTCAAATTGTTATATTTGACTAACTTTTTTATGGAAGATTTTGAATATATAAATCTTCAATGTCAATTTAAATAATTCATAATGATGTTCAATATATATATATATATATATATATATGTGTGTGTGTGTGTCTATGTCGTCATGTCCTACATTTTGGAGATTATCTATGTGTGTCTATGTCATCATGTCCTACATTATGGAGACTATAGGTGTCACAATGTTTGTATCGTGTCTAGTTTCTGGGTTTCATGGGCACCAAATCTCTTCCATAATTCAAACCAAGCATGGTATTCCCTTACCAATCTGCACATAATCCACCTAAACTTTACACAAATCAAACAAGTTTCAACCTAGCTCATCTACCAATAACTTTCACCAACTTCTACACTCCCTCCAAGATCTTCCAAGAAACCATCAAGAACTATTTAAAAAGAGTAAGCAAACCATTCCAAAATACATTGTATTCCATGGGACCAAATTAGATATCTTAGAAAGTGAACTTTAAACCTAATCCAACCTCACAAAATGAACTTGTAAGGTTATATTTGAACCCATTTATATAATATAATTTGGTTATCTCTAGTTGATGTAGAATCTCCAACAACATACCACACAAAAGATAATGCCAAACTTTTGTCAAGCTTGAGTGGCTAGATCATAACGTTCACGAAGCCTAAATAGGTTCTTATCAATACTACATTGACCAAATTCAGTATTGATGAATACAGCCATAAATCTCAATAGAAGGAAACAAGCAATAAAAGAAATTGCACATATTAGTACGTATATCAACCTGAGTTAATAGAAGCAAAATTTTAAAGAAAAAATGCAAGGAAAAATACCTCCACAAGATATACACATGAATGTTCAAGCAGCACATTAGGTTTATCGTATCATGTTTCTCCACTTGTCCTTCAGATCAACCTTAAAAATAATTGTTTTTGAAAAATCAGTGTTATACTACAGGTACAAGTCCAAAAAGAAACACAGCAAAGCATTTTGGGGGCATAGATTACTTACTCCACTTCTATTGTCAAATATGTTACTGTAAAAACTTCTGATTGTTGCCCAGTTTCCTTCTCCAAACCTGTGTAAGAAGAAATACGGTGAATGAGAACATGAAATCTCAAGGCACAAACTGTTACAAAATTTATTAGCTTTCAATTGCAATTATAACTAATAGCTATGACAGTTCACCAGGAAAATTATGGTTTGACAAGTTTAGAACAAGCACATACATTTTTACACCAGCCCTTAGTGTCTCCTCTTCCAAAGTACTCCATTTCCTTTTCCTCCTCCTAGGCTGTCTTGCATGTGGCAAGTTGTCTATTGAATCATCCCACTGGAAAATAAAAGAAAATAACCGATATGCCAATGCAAAAATCAAAATCAAAATGGCATACAAATACAAAGTATCAACAGCAAGAAAAAGAATCCAAAAAAAGAGGACTCTTAAACCATCTGATTGATCAACATTATTTTTTGGGATCCACATGCAGAATCCACAGGCCACTAGATCAAGTGGTAGCAAAGTTTTAAATGTGGTTTCTACATCACAATCACAATTGCTGCTACACCAGTTGCATTGTATTACAATTGTTTAGAACTTTTCTAACCACAATAAAAAAAAAACCACAGGGAGATGGTAATCCTTCTAGGAGAGCTTCCTCCAAGAGATAGCAAGCATTTTTCCATGAAAGAAGTTATCTTGACCAAGATAGTATCCTTTAGATCAAAACTCAGACCCTGGCTTAAGAGAGACAATAACAAACATGATTACCTCAAAGGTACGGGCACTTATGTTTCGTTCCATTAAGTTGGGATGATGAATATTACTACAATGAACAGAAGACTTCTTCCCAAGATTGGCATCATTAGGCTGAAAAAGTACAATACTCTGGCAAACATCTGGATCTGGTACATCCATATCCTCGCTCTGGTTTTCAATAGGTGGCTCAATATTTGTATCACTTGTTGCCTTTTTGGATCTTATAACTTCAGATATATGCAATGCATCAGGAAGAGGATCATTAACCAAAGCTCGTAACTCATAAGAACTTGATTTAAGGGATTCCCTAACTTTTCTGACTTCAGAAATAGGAACGGAATCATGTTTGCTCCATGATTTTGCAGACTCCACTTCCTCTGAATCAGATATTTTAACTCCCCTATGACATGCACGAAGTGCAGACTGTTTGTGTTTAACCCGAAGATTCCGCTTCTGAATTACTGTTGGAAACACAAATGTACAATAAAAATGTAAATAACAGTGAAACAGTAGTGAGAATAGCAATTATTGAACAGTGTTGTGACTTCATTGTTGAAGTTAATTCCAAATAATGAATGAACTATTTTAATAAATGTGCAACATCTTTTCAAAGTTTAAGCCGGTTTTAATTTGACAAAGTTTGTAATGAGAGGAGACTCCAAATTAAGGAAAAAAATTACTACTTGGTTCCACTTGACGATAACAACACAGGTAAAGGTAACAACACATACACAACGTTATTAAAACACATGTTGCACCCATTCATATCACAGTTGATACTCAATGAGACAAACAATAAAATTACAAATTGATTTCCACAATGTTTGTTTTCATGTTGTATACATGAAGGAACTAATAACATGTTTAGAAAAATGTTCCACACCCAAAAATTCACATTCAAGATGTGAAAAATAATAAAAGCTAGAACGAAGAGTGAAAAATCACATCCACGACCCATTTCCAAATCACGTACATGATGGAAACATAGGTAATCATTGAGTATCCAAACACACACTCCTTTCCAATGACAAACGCTACTGCGTGCAGACGCGTCAACACATTAACTAAAAGTATAATTCTAAGGTACTAGATAAAATATGCATATACTTCAACTCAGGGTAATTAACAAAAAAGCACATATATTTCAAAAACGTTGGCAAGGGAAAACACAGAAACCTGGATAAAACACAATTTCGGAAACTCAAAACATGCTTCACAAAACCCCACAGCTAAGTTGTGAACAAATTAAGCTTCCACCTCTTCCATTAGCTATCACGACTTTAAACACGCTCTACTCAGTGTAAACCAAAAAACAAACATCACTTGCGTTGCAAGTAACAAACAGTTAAAACTTCAAAGCAAAAAATCGAAATTCATAAATCAACACTCACAGTCGTTAAAAAAGGGTACCTTTATCTCTCGGAAGTGGCAAGTCACACCCACCCACTTCCTGATTCGCATCAATTTTCTCTTCCATTTGTAGCTTGCCCTGATTCTCATCATGCATTGCCACATCCTCCATGCGTGCATCATCACTATCATTGCCATTATCATGATCATTATCACTCCTGTTACCACCAACAACAAAATCCTCTTTCTCCTTGGTTAAACCCTTCGACATAGCCGCCACCGATTCCAAAAACGAAGGACCCATCGATTCCCACGCTTCCTTCAAATACGCCCTCACTTCGTTCATCGCCTCCCTCCTGCTATTCAAATCCGCCAGCCTTTCGCAAGCCCTAGAATCCCCGAGCGCCGCCTCCACGTCGTCCCGCCACCGCGCCAGCTCCCCAGACACCAACCCGCTCCGGCGCGCCTCTAACGCGGCCACGCGGCCGCGCCAGATCCGCCTTACGGCGCCAGAGAACTCCCCATTGGGGTCGTCGGGGGCGGCGGCGAGGTACTTCACAGTGCACTCGATGGCGACGGCGAGGTAAGCACGGCGGAGTGCGGTGGAGGCGGTGGCACCGTCGAGGTCTTCTAGGAGTTCGAGGATTTGGAGCGCGGTTTCCGGGAGGGAGGCCTTGAGGAGGAGGGTGCGGAGAGTGCGGAGGAGAAGGGTCTTCTTGAGGCGGGAGTCGGCGCCGGAGAGGGGAAGGGCCATTAGGGTTTTCTGAATTAGGGAATCGGGGACGGAACTGCGGAGGAGGAACTCCATCACCCACCGGGAAATGTCGGTGTCCATTTTTCCGATTTGAAAGTTGGGGGATTTGCGATCATGGAATTGGGATTTGGGGAGGAACAGGGAAAAGTAGTTTTTTTTTTAATTATAATTTAATTTTTCTATCCGCAGTTTTGACTCTTTCTTTTTTACTTATACTTTTTAATCTTTTTTACTTTTACCTTTTTATCTTCTATCCTTTAACTTTTCGTTATAAATAAATATTGTTTGAAGAGACGAAATTTGTTTTGTATTATTTGTGGTTTTTAAATTTTAATGATGTATTAATTATTTTTTTACTAATTATATTTTTATTTTAAAAAATATAAAAATAATTAAATAAATTTTTTATGATATTTTAATGGACCAGTTGTTTGTATTAACAATTTATTTTTTATTTTTTCATCTATTTTTTCGTCAATCAATAAATTACATTTAATTATTTAAAAGTATTATTATAAAAAAATTTAAAAATTTATTATAAATTACAGCAATTATTACTTTTATTGATCTATGTGAAAAAACCTTAAACAACCCTTATTTAAAGCAAAAATGAGAGAGTAAATATTTTTTACACAAATGAGTTTGACCTATCTAATTATCATTGAGTATTTAATAAATTAAAACATTTTAATCTAAATTTCTAAAATGTTGTCTACTTATACTTTGTTTATATTATTACATGGATTTATTTAAATTACTTTTAAAATATGTTTAGATTTTTTTTTTTACTTTCTCATCTTATTTTTATTATAATAACTCTAGGTTTTTTTTATGATATAAGGACGTATATATAACATTATATGTTACAGAAAAGAATTAATACATGTTATTATTTAATATTCTAAAGTATGTATACTGGTATTTCAACATAATAAATACAGTTAGGGCAAAACTGACAAAGGTAGTGTTAGAATCTTAAATAATGTTTTTAATCTATTACATCTTCAAATTGGAAAAAGTGTTATTGAATATTCAAAACAAAAATATATAACATTAAAAATATAAAACTTATTTAAGTTAATATATACTCCTTCTGTTTCAAATTAAAAAACGTCCTTGACAAATTCTTTCATACTAATAAAAACAATTAATTTATTCAACTTTCTATAAATTTTCCATTTTTACCTTTATTAATTACTATTAAATAAATTAATTGAAATTTAATTAGAAATATTTATAAATGAATTAATTTTTTAATAAAATTATAAATTGATTGAAATGAGAATTTCAACAGTTTTGAAATCATTTCAGAATCATTTCTAAACAATCTAAAATCAGAACTACTAATTATTTTAAATAAATATTTCAATTAAAATTTTTAATTCTCACTAAATTGTAAATAACTATAGTCAAATTTTAGTTTAAAATTTCAATCAACATTTTTAATTCCTATTAAATTGTAAATGACTATACTTAAATTTTACTTTCAAAATTTTAATCAAAATTTTCAATTTCCACCAAATTACAAATAGAAATAGTAAATTAAAATTAGTTGCTACTGCAACTTTAATACAAAAATTAAAACATAATATTAGTAGATGATAGTAAAAGATAAAAAGTCAGACTAATAAAAAGGAATTAATTTTTAGTTTCTGATATTTAATTTCTTTTTCTACTATTTAATGTTAATGCAAATAATGATGTGATTAATAGAGATATATAAAAAATAATACAAAGTTATTGAAATTTTAAAACACCATAAGACAAGATTTTCTTTTAAAGTAACTTTTAAAGTACCTCTTATGATAGAGTACGTTTTATAATTAAGAGGCATAATCTCTCCCTCTAGTTCTCATTTTCGGAATAACCTCTAATTACAACTTGGTACTCAAATCTACGATCAAACTCCAATTTATTTAGTAAGAAACAAGTAACTGCTGACAATTTTCGTAATAAATATAAATGTGATTATTAATATACTACGTTGTTGTGAGTGAGGTATAGTCCATTCATACACTTTTTGTTTTTGTTAAAATATAAAATAAAATACACTCTTAATTATATATTAGAAAGATGTAATTATTATTATATTCTCAATCTCCTCTCTTCCACTAAAATATAAAAAGGTGGTTAATTAAACTTAATATATTTTTAATATATTTTCAGAAAAAACTTTAAATGTATTTTCATATAAAATGTTTCTAATTTAGTTATAAATAATTTAAGACATTATTATAAATATTATTTAAAATAGTAAAAAAATAGATTTTATAAAGTGAATTATAATCATAATATATAATATATATATATATATATGTATATATTTATTGTAATAATATGAAAATTTAATATAAAATTAACATTCTAGTCGGCGGATAAATGTATTTATCATATACTTATATATATATATATGTATACATATATTTATTTACTATCACGATAACTCTCAAAATGTACCATAAAATTATTCAATTATAACTATATAATTATGTAGTTTTATGTATATTTTTTTGGAAGTCTGTTCATTTTTAACTATACTTGTAGAAAAAATTGCTCACATACATAAAATGATTATAGTAGGATCACTCACCAAACAATAGAGTGAATTAAGAGAATAACACATAAGCATATTACAATTCATCAATTTCAATCATTAGTTATGCATTCACATCAAACATGCAATATCATCTTAATGACACTACAAACCTTATATTTAGTCATCAATCTGACCAAATATAAGGTGTTCTATAAAAGATTTTATCCATGGTAAACAAGTTCTACTAGAGCTAACATCTGACCCTCATATTGGTTAGGACAAGGTTTTGAGGTGACACAAAACATCTGTCATCGAAAGTCAAATATACATCTACTTTGTGAGTGTGTGTGTGTGTAACTTGAGTAATATTGAGACCGAGGACAACCCTCTTCCTAGACCTCTTTGTTGCTTGAGTGACTAACATATCGTTTAAGCGACATCGAGATTAAGAGCAATCCCTCTCGAGCTCATCCCATAGTTTGAGCGACCAACATGTCGCATAAGCAAAATAGCTCAAGTGGAGAGAGAATGACATCAACATCTCCCTCGCTCAAGCTATCGTCATGCCTAAGTGACATCACTTGCTGCTTGAGCGACCAATGACAATGGAAATAATGATTACCCATTGTCTTACCATCACTTAAGCAACCTATATCACTTAAACAATGTACAGGTCCATAGTTGTAATGTTCAACTCAACCAATCACGATTACATGTTTCCTACAATTCTACGGTGATCTTATGCATACGTATGGTACCATTAATGTTGAAAAACAACTATACTAGCCTATTATATCACCCAGATGTCAATCACATCTCAATTCATCAAATCGTCAACATATCTCATACTCATTCTTCTAGCACCATCAACCAGTTTATGTGTAAAATGTCAACTTCCTATACCTAGGTTAAAGCACAACATCCAAGTTTGCTTCTCACTTCTACCAATTTTTGGTAAACTTCAATTACACATCAAACAAAGTTTCTCTTTAAACTTCTCAACCAGAACATAAAAGAGAGTAATCAGTTTCAATACAAAAAATGTTCTAAACTATTTATCAATTTAAAATTCTTATAAAATAAATAGAATGTACTCGTCACCAACTTTTTGTAGCTTTAACATGGTAAGAAACTACTAGTAAAAAAACTCTCTATTTTAAAGAAAATGTAGATAATTTTTTTTTAAATAAATAAGTAATTAATAATTCACTTATCTATTATTAAAATATAACTTAAACTTAAATATATTAATTTCGTAACATTTATGTTCTATTTAATAATAATTTAATAAACATATATTCATTTGATATATTATACATGTAATTATACATATTATAAGCTATGAACATGTGGTTCTTTACTTTTTGTTTCTTATTTGTTTCCTTTACAAACTTTTGGAAATATATATGTTTTTTCCTTTATTAACTTTGATAAATATAATATTATTTAATTTTAAAATAAATTTATTATTAATTATCATTATATTTAATAATTTATAATTAATCTATATAAGAAGAAATTCAATTTTTGTTTATATGTCTGTGCAACTATAAATCAATAATATGGATAAATTTGTTAAGCAGATAGTGCTCACCCAGCATTTTGTTTTTAGTAATTTTTTTAGGTATAGTTTATATCATATGTTGAATCACCATACTAAGGGACTATATTAGAAACAAACCTTGGCTCTAATTGATGTACAACTTACTCTACATTATTTTAAGTATAGTCATATAGAAATTATAACAGTCAATATTATGTGCACATACATAATAAATGATGCATGTATTAAAATATAAATTATTGTTCTTTATTAATGGTTAAATTACTTGATTTAGAATAGTAAAATTATAAATATTTGCATGACAAGTCCATTTTGCCATATGAACAATTTATTTGATACTAAACTTTTTTTTCTTCTTAATAATAAAGTTTTCTTACCACTACTTTGAATTACAGTTAATGATATATTTCATATATAAAATTAATTTTTGGCAAATATATCTGAAAATAATTTATTAAATAATTTTATATAATTTATAAATTTGTATAGTTAAAATAAAAACATTAAATAAATATTTACCATCTCGACTTTTAATATTTTTCCGTACAAGAAACAGAGGACTAATTTTTTGTGTTTAAAAAGGTGGTTTTTGTTAGAATTGTATATTTTAAAGACGAACAACCATTGAATTATTTTATAAGACTTTATTATTTTAAAATATTTTATAAATAATTTATTTTACAAAATTACTATTATTTTTATTTAAAATAATAAATATATTTAACATTAAATAAAAATTAAGTATAAATAATAATAAAAATAATAAATTAGGTCAGCTCGACTTTTGGTCTGAATTGTATAAAATAGGATTTTCTCCACTTGCCTCATATTTTTAATTTTTTATTGTTTAATTAAATAAATTAAAATAGTTATTTTTTTTGTAGTTAAATGATTAATTATAATTATAATTATAATTTAATTTATAAATATTAATGATTTAAATTATGATATTATTATATATTTATATTATTTAAAATTATTTTTTAATTCTTAGTTTTAAGAAGATAGATTTACAAGTTTATTCATATATCTTATCTCTCACGAGTTAAAGACAAATCAAAATAAATTAAAAGATTAAAAATATTAATTTGAGTCGACAAAATTTGGTGAGATGATAAACCAATTCATCAATCCAGTATTCATATGCAATCCTTATACTTTGAAATACAAGAACTCTAATTGATAAGTACCATAATAACATATAAAAATTTTATTTTATCTATTAATAAATACCATAATAACATGTACAATCTTATTTTATATACTAACCAAATAATAGCATTTCTAAAAAAATTCAATTTTTTTTGTCATATATATAGCACTACACATTTGTAATAAATGCTTAGTCATATATTAAAGGTTAAATATACATGTGTAAGTGGATTCCTCTGCTATGTATATGAAATCCTAGAAATAATATTGTATTTAGTAATGAAATGGTTGATGTGGTGACATAATTCAAAACACGGGATTAAAATATAAACATTCAAAAATAAATTTTTCTTTTTTGGATTAGTTATTGAATCCAAAAATATGTTTAAAAACTTTTAAATAAAGTGGGATAAAAAGGAGATGAGAGCAATAGTAGCAAAGGGAGATGGAAAAAACCAGGAACTAGAATAGAAGTTGTAGGAATTAGATTATTTGTTCTAATGGCTAGATCATACTATTGGCCTATAACAAAGCAAAGTGAGTGATTGACAATGTTGGCAAATATTGAGATACAAGAAGAATAAAAACAAGGTTGAAAATAGATACGGGGAATTTAGAGGGAGTGGACAAAAATTTATCAAATTCAAATATAGATAGAAGTGGTGATAAGGCTTATTATTAACAATGGTAGATATGAATACTCTTAGGTTTATTGCAAGTGCAAATACAAACAACAAACCAAACATTACAAGGTAACTATTTTTGGAACACAAGAGTAATCTATTTAAAGAAATAAAACAAATACATAAGTAAAGACTAAAAAAAAGAAGACTAACCAAATTAGATTACCAAAGGAAACATGTATTGTTTTTGTTGTTTGTTAGATACAATTTTTTCATAGGATGACAAGTCATCTTAGAAAGAAAAAATTGTTTGTTATTTTGATAAGTTCTTTGTCAAATTTATATTGATAAGAATTAAAATAACTAGTGAAAAATATGTAAAATTTTGGTGGCGTAAAGAGTTGGAATACCCTCTTATACTTTCATTTATTTTAATTTTTTATGTTTAAAAAATAAATATATAAAAAAATACATAAATTACTTATTCTCTTACTACACTATTTTTGTTAGTAATTTCAGTATGAATGTTTATTTGAACTTAGAACTTTGAATTTAGAAAAGTAATTTTTCATTAGTACGTATGAAAAGAACTTGAGTATTAGTTGATAAAAACAATTGAATTTATAATATATTTGAATTAATTTTCCAAAAATTACATTTTTAACTTTGGTTTAAATAATGTTCTCTCATGTTAAAAATATTCCGTATTTTTTTCTAAAATATGCTAAATCATTACTAGAAAGGATTGAATAATATAGAGAAATGCATTTAAGCATTTATGTTAAGAAACAAAAACATTTCCAAAGCTATCTAATTTGATATTACCAACACACTCCAAATACAAAGAATATGAATAATAATGCTAACAGTCCTAGTATTACATCATTCTTAAACAATTTATATTTAGTTTTATTTCAATAAAAGAAATATTAAATAATTCTTAAACTATTTAATTTTATATTTATATTTATGTTTATACATAATAATATTTATTAATATAAATTAATTAAATTTAATTAATTAATATTTTTATGAAAATTTTAATTAATTTTTTTAATGAAAATTTAATTAATTTTTCGTATTAATTAATTACTTAAATTAATAGCATAAATAATAATTTAATGATTTTAGTTTTTGCTTACAAAATAATAAAATATAATGATAAACATTCAACAAATAACTTTTTATAATTTTAAACAATTTCAATCTATCTATATGTATCCTTTAAACTTAATCGTGAGAATGAGATTTTTTTACACATGTCTGCCTTTTATACCAACTCAAATACGTTAAAAATCAGATTTCAAACAAACTAAAATATAAGATAATATTACAATAAATTAATTTTAGTTATCAATAAATTTATTTAATTTTTCTTATGTCTTTTCGTGCTTGTAAGAAAACTTTGTAGATACGAAACTAAGTAATTGACTTACTCTTTGAACTTAAATATCATTAAAGTACCAGATTTTTTATATCATTCATGAATGGAATGACATTGAAAGTGAAATTAATGTGCTAAACTAGTTGGAACTTTCACACAGAACAGAATACTATCAACAAAGGATTACTGCAAAATCAAAGCACGGATGTATCAAATTGGACTATATAAAGAGATTGTTTGTGGCAATAGAAACCACAACAAACAACTCTTTCCAAATCGGTTTTGTTTCTCCTTTTTCTGGTCACCACCATGACCAGGAGAAAGGTGAAACTTGCATTCATAGAAAATGATTCTGCAAGGAAGATAACATACAAAAAAAGGAAGAAGGGACTGCTGAAGAAAATTGAGGAACTCAGCACCCTTTGTGGCATTGATGCATGTGCTATAGTTTATGGTCCCGATGATCATGAGCCAGAGGTTTGGCCATCCCATTGTGAGGTCCAAAGGGTGGTGGGAAGGTTCAGGAACATGCCTGCAGTGGAGAAAATGAAGAAGATGGTGAACCAAGAGAGTTTCATAGGACAAAGGATCCAAAAGGGTAACGAACAAATGATGAAACTAATGAAGGACAATGCAGAGAAGGAGTTGACCTTGTTCATGTTTCAATGCCTTACTGAAGGGAGGGTTTTGCCAGATGAAAATAACATGACCTTGGCTGACTTGAATGCTCTTTCCTCAGTGATTGAACAGAATCTGGAGGACATTCGTAAAAGGTTGCAAACTCTGAATGTGAATCAGATAGAACCAAATCAAAAAGCCCAGACGCAAACATCAGCATTCCAACCACAGTTGAAAACAGCATCATACCTACACCATTTGCAAACACCATCTTACCAACCCCATTTGCAAATGGCACTGATGAGTTCTGGACATGGGTTGGATATGGATGCTAACCCTATGCAAAGGTTGTTGTTTATGGACTTGCTTAATGGTAATGGAGATGAGACAATAGTGCCTCCGTTTGGTGATCCTAATCTCCAACTCCAAAATGAGTTTTGGTCAAACCTACGCTCGTTACCTTGAAAAGAGCATATGTGTTTGTTGTCAGTCTTTGAAGATTATGTTTCAATTCAATTGATTTTGGTTTGATTTGATGATTGTGTGTCAATGGGAAGACACAATGGTAATTCATTATTCTGACTAGTCTTCACATTTTTACATATTCTGGTGCAAACGAGTAAATCAAATGGCTTTGGCTGCATGTGTTTCTACTTGCAGAACTTGGTGAATCGTTATGGTTAATGACTGCTGAGTGTTTTGCTTTTCAAAATCTATTGTTATATGTAATAGGTCTTCATAAAAAATACGCTGAGAGGACAAAAGCAGAATATATAGCTATTCCTGCAGGTGTAAAAGGAGGTTGAACCCTAGTAGTTTGATGATTTTCAAAAACTTCCTTCAGAGAAGAAAAGGAAAAAACAACACAATTGGGACCAGTCCATTAATGCACAACAAAAGGGAATACTACCAACAAAATTATACTAAATATCAATAAATAAAT
Organism: Lablab purpureus; assembly: GCA_030347555.1. Classification (NCBI taxonomy): domain Eukaryota; kingdom Viridiplantae; phylum Streptophyta; class Magnoliopsida; order Fabales; family Fabaceae; genus Lablab; species Lablab purpureus. The sequence goes on from CM059259.1 coordinate 22,504,541, forward strand.
GAAAATAAAATATAGTTATTTTTGTAACTAATTTTCTTTTAAAATAAATAAATGAGTGTTTCTACATGATTCAATTTGATTCTATTTTGAATAAAGCTTGCATTGTTTCTATATTGAATTTGATATTTGTTTCTTGTTTTCTATGTAACTTGACTAACTTATGACTGATTATATTTAAATTTAATAAGTAAATTTTAGCTTTTCATTTGAGAGTTAGTTCAATAATTAATTAAATATTAATTTTTATTGAATTTTGAATTATTTAATTGGATTTTGGAAAAATTAATTCTTTTATACACGAAATATGAGGGTAAATGTATATTAATTTTGATGAAATTTTAGTATAGTGAAATTTATTTTTGTTCTCTGCTGTATGCTTAAACATTTGAGTTTTATCTCACTGTATTCATCTTGTGTACTTGAATATAATGTCTTATTATACATCAATGATGAAAATTCTAATTTATTATATTTGTGATATTTACATATAAGTTCATAATATGAAGGAGTAGTCACGATGCAGTAGAGAAATATGATTACTCCACTTGGATAAGGAAATTGAACACCTCACATTTCATCTCTAAATAATTAACAAAAAGTTTAACACTTTAATTTCAATGACAAAAATCATTAAAATATGATCGAAAATCTTGAGTCAGCTAAGTTATTGATTTTGACAAATAAAAAGTAAATGATTTGAGAATAATTTAAATTAATAAAAACTGTTAAAGTTTATGGTCAAAAACTATTTTGAACCACTTTTTGAAAACAGTTCAATGTATTTATTTATTCTTTTAAAGTAATGAGAAGAAGTTAAGTTCGGTTAATATAATTTTTGGGGTGAATGTATATATGAAAGTATATTAATAATACACGTAATTTATATTAATTTTTAACTAAATTTTAATGATATATATATATATTCTCCAATTTTTAATTTTAAGTTACCTGAATGATATATAGAGGTTGAATCATATGCCATTATATAAATTACTTATTCTATTGAAACACTCTTTCTCTCATACAGCATATATATTTCCTGTTTTTCGTTTTTATCTTCAACATTCGAATTAAACAAAAAAAATACCCATTTCAGAAAAACAATGTGAATATTATAAATTCTATAATTTAGATTTCTCAATATTCGAATTGATTCTCAAAAAATTATGCTTTTGTTTAAATCACCCTCCTTTTATAAACGTTTACAAAATTATTTATTTTTAAATATTTGTTTAGTATTTGAGATTTGATAATATTAAGAAATGTAAATAGTTTATCAAAATGGCGTAAATCCATGCATTTATGTATTCGTTATTTGGGATGTTTAAAAAATAATACTAAAAAATTTTAGTAATAATTTTTAATAATTTTTTTATAATATTATTAAAATTATTTAGTAATTGTTTTCAATAAAAGAGTATCATTGTAAAAATGTTGTTAAAAGTTTTTAGTAACATTTTTCTAAATGTTATTAAAAATTATTAAAATATTATTGTGTGAACCATGTTTTATATATTATTCATCTATTTATTTAGTTTGTTATCATTTAATGTCAGATTATTAATTTTATATTTGAATTTTTTATAATCTTTTTTTAAGTATAATAGTTATGATGTTACCTTCAACACAAAACACAAAATCTTAAGATAAAGTTTTATGGGTCTTTGATGAGTGTTAAAAATACATGTTTTCATATGGAATTAGGCCCTTAGTTCTTGCCATGTTAGATACATTCTTTTTGCAAAAAAAAAACTAAAAAATTAAAACTCATTGTCTTAAAGAGAAGTTACTTGAAATTACTGAATTTTTTTTATGATTATGTATTCATTTAGCACAAGAGGTTGATGTTGAGAACCAAAAGCCAACACATGAAATTTCACTTAGCATCAAATGTTGTGTTGAGTAAATTAGGGGTAAAGAGCAATGTGAATTCTTCTAGCGTGGTGTTGAGCGCATTGCACTGGTAGCGAATTTAGCTTACTTAGAGAGCTATGCAAAGAAAATCAGTACTAGCGTTCAACATTAGAAGTTAGTGCTAAGCGAATGAGCTATATAGAGGAAAACTATTTTTAAAACTAAATTCTGTTGGGCGAATGAACTGGTACTCAACACCTTAGAATCCTTAAGAGTGAAGAAATTCAATCCGCTAAGTGGATTGATGTGAAGCTAGGTGAAGGAAATTAAAATGCAATTGATTATTTGACTATAAATAGGAGAAAGAAAAAGAAACCAAGAGGTTTGACTACAAGGGAGAAAGGAAGAGAGCTGAGACAAAATAGTCTTCTATCATTCAATCTTTTCTTCTTGTACTTCTTTGTATTCAAGGATCCTTATGATCATCATGTGTGGCTAATCTCTCTCTTATTGGGATTGGATAATTTTGTAACTTTTTTGTAACTCTTAGATTCCTATATATATGATTATGCTATGTAACTTTTGCTAAGATCCGTTCATTACAACACTTTGATGCTTAGTGGAAATATGGTGCTCAATGGGATTTCACTGGGAAAAATAGAGTCCCAATAGAGCAATTCATCTCAACATAAGCGACATGGTGCTCAACGAGTTAATATGGTACTTAACACATTAATTTGATGCTTAATGAATATTTATTCCACCTTTTGAGTTGTCATTAGACCGAATTCGCTTAGCACCAAGAGCTTGGTGTCCAAAACAATTTTAATAAATTTTAAGGTGCTCACTAAAGTAAATTCGCTTAGCACCACAACCCTGGTGCTAATGCTAAGTAGATCTGTTGCATGTTTAACAAATTTTGAATTGTCAGAAGGCATTGAGTATAAAGGTTAGGTTGGAATTTTAATTGATTTTACACTTCCTTTCTCTTGTTATTCTCCTTGTGATTTGATTTTTGCTTGATGTTCTTGATTATTCACTATTCTTCTTTTACTTTCACCCTTCACTCTCTTGTTGCTACTATCAAGTAAGTACAACTCATTCATCTTTTTCGTTTTCCTTTGCTTGATGGTAACTAGTAATGAAATTCACTCAACGCATTATCCCTTCCTTTTTATGAATTTTTATTGATGCATGTACATTATGTTGATAATGCATATTTTACTTTCATTATAATGCATATTTTACTTTCATCTCTTGATTAACATATGATTTCATTTTGTTCATCCTTACTGAAAGTTGCAAGTGCATGTTAGAGTTTATTATTGTAAATTTCATCTTTATTTTGTTTTGTGAATCAAACATGTCTCTACTTCAATTCCAATAAATTGTTGCTTGTTCTGGAGATAATTTAAAATTTTCTGAAAATTCCAACATTTTGTTCACAAAATTTTATATATTTTTTAAAATGACCACTTTATCCTTCATGTTATATTTTAAAGGTAACTTCCATATAATCTATTTCGAAAATTTTCCAAAAACTTTCTAAAAACTTTCCCGAACAAGTTTTTTAAAATAAAATTTCCAGAACAAGCTTTGCAAAATATATGTATGTATTCAGAAAGACTTTTCTAAAAGTTTTCTAGAATATTCCATTCAGAAAATTAATATCACTATTTTGAAATGTGCCTTTTAGAATATGTGTTCCAGAAACCTTCCATAATGTATGTTCCAGGACTCACTCATATTGAAATAAAATATCATAAGGTACATGTAGTATTTTAAAAGATATGGGGTGCAACAAGAAATTATGGAAGTATAGGAAGCAAAAACTCTTTATTTGTTTGAAGAGCAAAGTTGGGCCCTTGAAAATTATAATGGTAGTGTGTGTTTGTTTTCCTGCACCCCTATCTTCTTCTTCTTCTTCCTCTTCTTCCTCTTCCTCTTCTTCCTCCTCTTCCTCTTCCTCTTCCTCCTCTTCCTCTTCTTCTTCTTGAAATTGAAAATAGAAATAATGGAGGTGCATAAAGAAACTTCCTAATAGCGTTCCAAAGGCCCAATTGAAATGGTCTCAAAATAGAAGCAATTGAGAGGTTTAGCATCTTTGGTGAAAACGAACTAGAGGAGAAGAGAGGAAGGTTTTGAATGGTAAGTGTTGTGGTTTGCTTTTGTCAAAGAATTTGTTGGGATCATGACGCTTCTTATTAATTCAACTATAAGTTTCATAGAGAAGAATAATATGTTAGTAATGTTATAGCACTTTCATAGGAGGGATAAACGAGAACACTAATGTCATACATACCAAACACTTTGCTTATTGACAGTTTCCAGACTTTTAAAAAAAATCAAACATTGGAAACTAAAAATCATATCAATATTAAAGGTACATATAATTATAAGAAAATAGACACTTGTGGTTGAAAATTGTTATTATAAGTACAAATTAACATTACTTAATTAATATTATCGAATTTGCATCACATGCAATAGACAATAAATTTATAAATATTAATTCATTAAAATCAGCTTTTAAACACCAACTCTAAATAATCTCGAATCTAAGTAATGTTAACTAAGATCACACACCATAACATTGGTTAAGCTATTATTATTGTTGTGTGAAATAGTGATATTTTGCATAATGACACTTTCTTGTAGGGGTGGCAAAACGGCCAGCCCGGCCCGTCCCGCCATGAGCCCGTCAAAAATGGGCGAGGCGGGCCAGCCATCATAGTGATACTGGGCCAAAATTTCTAACCCGTCTCGTCATAAGGCGGTGGCCCGCCTATATTTTTTATTTTTTATTTTTTGAAAAATCTATTTTTTGGATTTTTTATTTTATTTTTTTATCTTTGATTTTAAATTGGACTTTTTTTTTCTTTGCAACTATTTTGTTTGTGTCCAATTTAAATGAATTTTTGTAATTACAACAATATATTAAAGATGTATATGGTGACATGACATTTAAAAAGTGCAAGCTAAAAGACATAATGTTTATTACAAAAGAAATTACAATCAGTGAGGTGTTGAAGGAACCCTAGATATAGCTACTTTCCCAAATTTAAAGAGAATGAGTGAGAGTAAATGAGGTGTTATATTTTTTCGCGGCCAGTGGTCAGCTCGCCTCAGTCCCGCCTCGGCCGACGGGTTGGCGGGCTAGACAGGGCGGGCTGATACTGAGTTGGCGGGTTGAAAATGCTAGCCCGCCCCATCTATATGCTGGCGGGCGGGCCAGCCCGCCGGGCCCAACCCACTTTGCCACCCCTACTTTCTTGTCCCACTTTTAACTTATTTATCACTTTTAGTTCTTTTATTAATGTATATTAAAAAGAGAACAACAGCAAAATAAACTTAAACCCATTAAATTGACCTGTTTTGTGACTCTACTTCTTCTACTATAATGTATATTTATCTGCAATCATATTTTCACTACTCATGCATATTTTATCTGCATGTCCATTATCAAATTTATATATTTTTCTATTTTATAAAAATTTATAAATTGACTTGTTTTTAAGCACCACGTTAAAGAGTTCATTACATACTATTGGAGAGAGAACTATATTCTAAATATATATGTTTCTTAAAAATATCACACAATCAGTTTAATAATCTCTCTCTCAAACACACACACATATATCTATATAAAATACTAATAATATATACATAATTTAAATTTTACAAATTAATTAAATATCATTAAAGTGGTGGATCATCTATACTCTTCATTTGTTATGTTCATTTGCTCTTTTGGGATTCATAAAATGCACTCTTTTTTCATAAACATTAAATAAATTTGGACAGTTATTAGGTTTAATTACGTTTTTTGAATTTTGAAATTAGGACGAATTTGATTTTGGTCTTTCAAATGAAAAAAAGGTTATTTTTGTTTCGCTAATTTTAGAATTAGTTCTTGAAAATTAAATTTGAAGATTAAAAGAAAATTAATTTAGTCTCTCAATTATCATTTATAAAAATTAAAATCGATCGTATTTTTTCAAATTTAAGAATTAAAGTATTTTCTTTTTGAAATTCATTTTGAAATTCAGAGGCTAAAACAAAATTTATTTTAAATCCTAGGAATTAAAAACATAATTAACTCTTTATTTATTTTTATATGTATTTAAAAAGAAAAAGAAACTTCTAAATATATATGTTTCTTAAAATGATAACACAATTAATATTTCTTTTAGTGATTTACTATAAATATATGACACAAAGAATATTACCTTAATCTTTAAAAGATATTACCCTAATGACAACATTTGGAATGATATTAAAAATTAGAATCTACGTAGTTATAAATGGAATTAAATAATAAAAATATAGTTTGTATACTTATACACTCAATAATTTACTAATTATATTGATCATGATTCTCTACACCAATAATGTTGGAATGACATTTAAAGTGAAATTTCAATGTGTAAATTTACAACCAAAACAATCAAAATGCTGTTAAAAATTCTATCTATATATGCACCAAATTCATTGATATGATTATGGTACCAACTCTATCTGTATTTACTAACTCATACAAAGCAAATTTTGTAAATTAATTAAATACCATGAATGTGCTGATTCATTATATCCTAATGTATGCAATATTGACATTTCAATATGTATGAAATCCTTATGTTGGCACTTTCGCACAAAACCAAATACTAGCTAGCATCAAATGCTTTCATAAATTGGTCTATATAAACAAATGGTTGGTGGCAGTAGAAACTACAAACACACTTTTGTCTCATTTGCTTCTCCTTTTTTTCTGGTCACAGTCATGTCCCGAAGAAAGGTGGAACTCACATTCATAGCTAATAATTCAGATAGGAAGGCATCATATACCAAAAGGAAGAAGTCATTGCTGAAGAAGACGGAGGAAATCAGCACCCTTTGTGGTGTTGAAGCATGCACAATAGTTTATGGCCCTTATGGTCCAGAGCCAGATGTTTGGACTTCTGAATCGGGTGTTCAAAACGTGGTGGAGAAGTTCAGGAATACATGTGAGCATAACAAGAAGATGGCGACTCAAGAGAGTTTTCTTTCAGAAAGAATCGCCAAGGGTAGAGAGAAGATGAAGAAACATGTAAGGAGCAACCAGGAGAAGGAGATGGCCATGTTTATGTTTCAGTGCCTTAAGGATGGGCGGGTTGAGCTTCACAATAACATGAGCACAGATGATTTGACTGTTCTTTCATCAGTGATTGAAAGCAAGCTGAGGGACATTAATAAAAGGATGGAGACTTTGAATGTTACTGAGATGCCACCAAACCAACCCCAGATGGAACCAACAGCACTACCAGTAGCAGCACCTGAAGACATCATACCACCAAATCATGGCGATGGGACAGATATGAATGCTGATGACCCCTTGCAAAGCCAGTGGTTTATGGAGTTTCTTAATGATAACGGTGATGAGGAGACAATAAAGCATTCATTTGGAGATCCTAATCTCCCACCACTCTAATCTGGCTTTTGGCCAAATTGAAACAAGCATATATGTGCTTGTTAACAATCGTTTGGGGTCATGAATTGTCTATGGTTTCTAGGGTTTTTACTTTGTTTTGTGTGTCAATGTGAAGAAACCACAGTAACTCATTACTCTTTATATTGCATTAGCTTCCCATGTTAATTTCCTATCTTCAGAACTTGGTTGATCTATATAGTGTATCAATGTTTAGCTTTTCAAAGTAAATTTGCCTCCTGTTGTGCTATTATAAAAAGTTTCTTGTGTTCACTTACATTAAATCCAAGTTGCAGTTATCAAAATTAAGTTGCAGTCACTTTTAAAGCTTTTTTATACAAAGTTTTTATATACGAACTTCGTAACTCTCAAGAGAGAAAAATATTATTAAAAAGAAAAAAAAAGATAACATAATAAGAGAATTTCATCATGCCAGTCCCCCTATGCTAGGACTGAAATCTAAGGTCTGTGATGCTTGGCAAGACAATTGGTGCTTACCACCGGCTATTCTTACGCGTCTGCTTATGCTGCAACAATGGTTAAAGAATTTGGAGGTGGTATACTCAATTGACACCCCAATTTGGTCCAGGGAGGATGATGGCGTGTTCTCCCTAAAGGCCAGCAAAAAAAATTATCACAAGTAATCACCCCAAACCCAATTGAGCTGCTTTAATTTGGTCTAATATACTGTACAGCTTTGCTAGAAGTCTTGTGGCTTGGAAATTACAAATGGACAGGTGACATGTGGAATCAAAGCTCCAACAATTTGACGTCTCGCTCAGCTCTAGATGCAGTCTTTGTAAGCAGACCATGGAAACAACTGATAATTTTTTCTTCTCCTGCTCTATTGCTTGCCAATTCTAGACATGGATGGCAACTACCTTCAATTTTAGATCCGCTTGCACATCCATGGATGATCTCCTTATCTTCATGCAATTACAGTCAAACACTCAAATGAAGGATCTAAGGATAGTACCGACATAAATATTATCTGGATGATATGAAGAATGTGAAATCATGAAAGACACAACAATCCCATATAGTTCGCGCAGGCTCTGAAAGTGGTGGAGTTAAGCTACAATTTGTCTGGAAATCTTTGGAAAAGAAATATGGCCAATGACATTATTGAATTTGCTATCATGAAGCTTTTCAACATAACTATTCACCACAGAAAAGCTATAAAAATCCTTCATGTGATATGGAAACTACCACCGATCCAGTTCATAAAGTGCAATATTGAGTGGGGAGGCAAAGAGAGCACCCGGACCCGTGGCTGCTACGAGTATTTTTCGAGGCAGTGCTGCTAAGTTCATAGGAGGATTCACTGTTTTCCTAGGCAATGCGACTGATATATCTAATGAACTGCAAGCTGCTATGCTTGCCATTGAGCTTGTCGTTTAGAAGGAATGGAAAAATCTATGGCTTGAAACAGATTCAGTTTTAGTGACCAAGGCCTTCACCAATCCTGACATTGTGCAATGGGCCATCAGGAACAGATGGAGAAGCAGCATCTTAATCATTGCAGCTTTTAATTTCTCTATGTCACATATCTATTGGAAAGGAAACAAATGTACGAACAAGAGATGACCAATATTGAAAATGATTTTCAAGCGGATTTTGTCAAGTGGAACATACTTCTTTAAAAATAGATTTGGTTTGCTCGATTATAGATTCTCCTAACCTTATTTTGTTTCTTAGTTGTAGCATTGGTTTCGTCCTCTCATGTTATTTTGTTTTCGATGCTATCTAACCATCTTTTGGGTGCCATATCCAAAGATAGAATCTTGTATAAAAAAAATTCATCAAAGTCTATGTTAAATGCAGACAATAACAACCACATGTTAATAGAATCTAAATTTAGATAAATTATATTGAGTTTTACAGCTCCAAACATAACCAAACATGAAGATTGATCAGGTAGTGAGCATACCTTTCTGATATGTATTGCCATGAAATTCATGCTCCTAGAAAACAACAATTTCATTTATTTTTTATTATCTACGGTACCATTTGTGAGTTTTTAAAAACTTGTATTTTTTATTAGCAGAACAACTAATATTAAAGTTATTATGTACAAAAATAGCCAAGTTTTGATTTTGTACAAATTGCGCAAAAAAAGTTCCCAACTCTCACATGAACAAGGGAATAACAGTACATGCTTTTCAAACATACTGGATGACAAAATATTGTAAAAGCTTATGTAACTAGGAGAGACACTAACTATTAGAGAAAGTGGTCTCAACTGTCAGATTGCGCCTATCAATTCTGCATCAATGTTTAAAACTACTGATATGGTTTATCATTCTTCTCCTAAATATCCGCCAGCTTTAATTAACTGTAGATATCCATTAAAACTACTGATATGGCATTAGCATATAGTAATAGGTCTGACTGCTTACAAATCTAGTCTAACTATATATATATATATGCAAAAATATATATATACAAAAAGGAAGAATAGAGTGGAGGTTTGTAGATATAGGAATATGATTTTATACCGCATGAACATGAACAGGGTTAAGCAGTAGATGACAGTGAACTAGACAAAGTTTGAAGCAAAACTTAGATTTGAATTTTGAACGAGCTCTCCCAAAAAGTAAAATAGAGTTAGTTATTGTGTTAACAACCTAAATGAGAGGAAATCTATTAGTTTTATGAATCAGACTTGTCTTCTTCTTGTAAAGAAGGTTAAAGGGTGATAGACAAAATAAATATTTACAAGAAATGTACGTAACGCTTTTTCAACTTAATAATTTAAGTATTTTTTAAGAAGATATATCTATAATTTGTATTTTATTTTTAATTTTTATGTAAAAAGGTTTAAGCACCTTTGTGATTATTTAATTCATTTATTTTTAGTAGACAAAAAAAAAAGTCATTTTTTAAAATTAATTCTCTCTTAAACTAAATATATATATTAGATTGCTTTTAACCTCAAGTACCACCCATCTAAAATTTTACATAATTTTTATGATAGATCTAAAAATTAAAAAACAATTTGTATAATCTTTTTATTAATTAATGTTCATATATAAAATTTGAAGTCTTCTTCTATAATATAGTCGTTACCACAATTTATTTGGATAATGATAATTTCATGCAACCCTATATATAGGAAGAAAAAGCTTCTATGATTCTTAAAATGGTCACGCTGTATCTTGGTGGTCTATTATAAATGTTTATGTACGAAGAATCTTACTCGATAATTGTGAAAATCTAATAAAAAACGACAATTATATATATATATATATGACCAGTTTAAAAACTTGTGAATATTGGACAAAACAAAACAATAAACAAAACTCTTCTATTTTTAAATGTTTGAAAAATAATAGAATAATGTATCTATAAAAAGATAGATACGTTTTCTTAGAAGAAAATATTTTATCATGTTAAGTGAATAATATAAATTTAATAAAATGTTAAAAAAATATACCAAACTTGTATTTGATTAGGCTTACTCTATCATCAATTTAATTTGTATTTTAAAAAAAAAGTACAAAGGCATGAATATCAATATTATGCCAACAAATATATAGTTTCAAGACATGTCTATATATTCATAAAAGGTGAAAAAGACTCAAGTTAAAGAAAAAAGAGTTTATATATTTTAAACCTCGTCAATTAGATTTTATTAAATTTAGTATTTTACAACTGTCACTCTAAGATGACAACCTTTAAAATACCACTAAAAATAAAAAATGATATATATATGCATAAAATTAAATGATGAAAATAAGACTTTTTAATATATTACCTCTTATACCAATTCAATCATATATTTATACATGAATGAAAAACATAAATTATGTATCTATACATTATGTAAATCTCATAAATTAAATATCATTAAATTTCTGGATTCCAGTAATTTCTTCTTGTGTGGAAAGACATCAAATGTGACATAAATGTTCAAAACCAGTTGGTACTTCCATACAAAAATCAAACCAGGTATGTATCAGACTGATCTATAAAAAGAGATTGTTTGAGGCAGAAGAATTCAAACAACTCTTTTTACTTCTCTTTTTCTTTCTCCCTTTTCTTTTCACCACCATGACATGGAAAAGGTTGAAACTCTCACTGAAGAAACTTTTGAAAGAGAATAAGGAGAAGGAGATGACCTTGTACATGTTTCAGAGCCTTGAAACACAGAAGTTAGAGGAGGATGACAACATAACCATAGCAGATTTAAATGTTCTTTCATCAGTGATTGAAAAGAACCTGAGGAACATTAGCAGAAGATTGGAAACGTTGAATGCTAATGAGATGACACCATGCCAAACCCAGATGCAACCACCAACCTCAGCTGCAGTGCATGAAGAGACAAAAGTGGTGAATAATGATGTGTCAGAAAAAAATGCTAATGGTGGTGATAATTAATCTCCAACTCTAAGAAGTCTTTTGGGGATCATGTTCTTGTTTAATAGTTTTTAGTTTAAGTTTATTGTGTGTAAATGTGAAGACACAACAATAAGCCATTTCTGTATACTCTTCATATTTTATTTTTGTGTGTATCAGTTAGTTTTTTGTGCATTGGTTCGCCATGTTTGTTTCATGTTACAAGAATTTGGTTTGAGTGTTTTACATTTATAAATGATGATTTGGTTATATAAATAATATTTTGGTGTGTGGTTACCTCAACTTGTTGCACAATTATTAAAAGTTCTTATTTGTTTTATTCTGTGTTATTCAATCTAAAGAGTCCACAATTTGTCAACTTAGAATTAGATAATATGGTTCTATATATTTTAAATTTAAATGGCAGTTCTGATTGCCTTGCAGTTTCCAAATTAAATTACAACAGATTTACCTTAAATTAATAGATCTGAAAACAGATTAATTAAAAGGCATTCATAAAAACAAATAGTTTTCCTTTTAGATTTAGATTTTCTTTTAGTGATTAACAGGAGATTATGTTTTACAAGAAATATCTCTTTACATCTCATTAATTGAAACACTCTTTTAATTCTGTGCTTGTAAAAGAAGAAAAAAAAACAGTAAACTAGGAGCAATCACTAACTCACAAGTTAAGTTCAAAAGTAAAACAAGAAATATTACAAAATAAAAAAACCAAAAAAAAAAAGAAAAAGAATGGGACCTTGAAGTAGTTGATACATTCCAAAAATCGATGAATAAATATCAATATAAAACAAAAAATAGGTTGATGTATCAATGACATTTAGACTAATTTGAGTATCACTAAATATAAGAGATAAACTTGTGGACTATTATTTTTGTGAGAATTGATTACGAGATATCTTTCGTATTAATTCATTGAAATTACTTAATAGTTAAATTTTAAGTGGAAGAAAATAACAGAGAAAATATGAGCTTTATTTTTTTTTGTACCATTGGAACCCAATTCTCTTATTCTTGAAAGTAGTGTCAACTTAAAATTACATTAAATTAAAAGTTTAATAGACATTTTGATTTTAATATTTTGTTAGAATTTGTAATATTTTTTTATATTTAATTTTTTTCTCAATTGAGTCCCAAATTTTATTAAAATATTTAATATGATCTCTTCTGTTATATTAATGTTAATGGCGTTAACTATATGAAACTAATACATTCAAGTTAACTTGTGACACGTGAATAATAACAAAAGGGTATGAATATAAACATGAATATGAATATTACAATATATGGATTTTTGACAAAAAGGCACATTGATAGATTTAATAAAATTTGGGACTCAATTGAGAAAAAAAATAAAATTTGAGACTCAATTAAGAAAAAAATAAAATTTGAAACTCAATTGAAAAAAAAAATATGGAAAAACATTGTAAATTCTCATAAAATATTAGGACCAAAATATTTTTTAAACTTAAATTAAATTAGCGCAAACACAGGTGTCATAGTGCTTTCTGTATCTTGTTTTTCTTTTATTATAAATATATGATAGGAATAATTTGTATATGAATATACATATTAATTTTAGGTAAATTCTTTTTACTCTAAAAATTTATAAACATATATTAAAATTATTTCTATTATATATTTATAATAAAAAAAATTAATACAAGTTTACGCTAGTGAAAAAAAACATTTACAATGCAAAAAATATATTAAGGAACTAGAAAAACATACATGATTCTTTAAAATGTTTAGTTTAATATTATGTTTGTTTTAAAAATAATATCTCTTACAAAATTTAAAATTAAAATATAACATCTTTTCATATTTTGTTTATTTTAAAAATAATATTAATGAATTTGTTTATCTAAAAAATTTATTTTTTTTAACTTAAAATTGAAACATAATACCTTTTAATATTTATTCATTTAGAAACAACATTATAATCACAAACGGAAAGGAAACGGAAACAAAAACAGAAATAGATATTGAAACAAAAGCGATAACAAAAACGGTAATGGTAGCTAAAATGGAAACGGAAACAGTAATGGAAAGGATAATGGAAACATAAACAGAAATAGAAATAGAAACGAAACAAAAACAAAAACAAAAATGGTAATGAAAATAGTAACGGTAACAAAAACGAAAACAAAGACGAAAACGGATACAGAAATAGAAACAGAAAAGAAAATAGAAATGGAAACGAAAACAAATATGGAAACAGAAACAATAATTGTAAAGGGAACGGTAACAGTAACGATAACGGTAACTGTAACCAACACGGTAACGATAATGGGCAAGGTAACAATAATGGTAATGATAACAGTAACAGTAATGATAACAGAAACAGTAACGATAACGGTAAGCATAACAATAACGGTCCGCATAACCATAACGGTAACGGTAAGCATAACAATAATGGTCAACATAACGATAACGGTAACAATACCGGTAGCGATGCTGCGGCAACAATAGCGGTAGCGATAATGACAGCGACAGCGACAGCGATAACAATAATGGTAGCGGTAGCGACAATGGTAGCGATAGCGTGCATGGGAGCGACAGCGACAAGGTAATGGCAGCGACAGCAGGAGCGGTAGCGGCGATGACCGCGGCAGCGACAGCGATAGCGACAGCGATAGCGGTAGCGGTAGCGGTAATTGTAGCGATAGCTGACAATGGTAGCGGTAGCGGTAGCGACAGCGGTAGCGACAGCGGCAATGGTAGCGGTAGCGACAGCGGTAATGGTAACAACAGCGATGCTTGATAGCGGTAGCGACAGCGATAGCGATAGCGACAGCGGTAGCGGTAGCGGTAGCGATAGCGGTAAAGGCAGCGACAGCGACAGCGATAGCGATAGCGGTAGCGATGCGCATAGCGATAGCGATAGCGGCAGCGGTAGCGGTAGCGGCAGCGATAGCGATAGCGGTAGCGATAATGGTAGCGGTATCGATAGCGGTAATGGCAGCGACAGCGATAGCGGTAATGGGAACAACAGCGGTAGCGATAGCGGCAGCGGTAGCGGGAGCGGCAGCGGGAGCGAGAGCGGTAAAGGCAGCGGAGCGGGAGCGGGAGCGGTAGCGATAGCGGTAGCGTTAGCGGCAGCGATAGCGACAGCGACAGCGACAGCGACAGCGGCAGCGATAGCGGTAGCGGTCGCGATAGCGGGAGCGGGAGCGAAGCGGAAGCGGAAATAGGAGCGGAAGCGAGAGCGGAAGCGGGAATGGTAACGATAACGGGAACGGGAACGGGAACGGTAACGGTATCGGTATCGGTAACAATATCGATAACGGTAACAATAACGGTAAAGAGAACGAGAACGAAAATGGGGACAGGAACGGAAACGATATGTTATTAAAATAATAGTAAAATAATTACTATTTAAAAAATAAGAAATAATCATAGACTGAGAAAATCTATAAAAGGCATTACATTTTATCTTTCACCATTTGATTATTTACACATTTTTCATATATTGCAATTTGCAATATTGTGAGGTGGAAGATGAGAGAAGAGAAAGATAATAATCTTGAAATTAGAATTTTTTTTTAAAATGTAGAATGTGAGAAATTAAAAAAATAAAATTAAAAAAAATATAAAAATGAGGTTAAATTTTTTATCTAATTAAATTTATTATTTATTATTATTTAAAAGTAATTTTTAAGAAATAAAATAATAATATTGACACGTCTAAACAAAATGGAAAATCCCCTTCATTTATAGATTATAAAACTATTTATATTAAATAATACTTTTAGATCGAGTTGTTTTACCTTTATCTAAAGGAAAACATATAAAATTATTAGAAAATAAATTTATATTATGCTTAACGTATTAGCAAATACAATTTTAAATAAGCAATTATTATGTTAATTTATATTTAAAAAATATATGAACTACAAAATAATATTAAAAAATTGTAATTTAATACAGTGTTTTTTTTGTTAATAATGCAATAAGTTTACTAATCTTTTAAAGGTATTATGATTAAATAAACTGTTAAATATATTTATAGATCACACATCTACAACATATGTATCTTTAAAAAAGACCTAAGTTTATTTTTTAAACGAAAGTGAGACCTAAAACTTGTCAAAGTTTGGCTATCTTCAGCCTTCCTTATAGTTTTTCTAATTTAACTAGTTTGAAATTGTTGAAATTCATCTGGAGTGCCCCACTGTGAAGGAAACAAATGAAGTGGTGCATTGTTCAAAACAAATAACACACAGACACACATAATGCTGTGAAATATATAATGAAATTGAATTGAAGTAATAAAATCGACTGTAAAAATGTGCTATGAAATGTAGTTTTATGATTTTATAATATATATTAGAAGAGTTAGAAAAAAACACAAGTTTTTTTTAGTAGAGATGACAACCTTGTAAAAGTCTCCTGTTATGATTGTTAAAACTGAAATAAGTGAACTCTGTAGATCGAGTTTTACCTCATTTGACATAGATCTAAAATAAAAAATGTTTTTTTTAATAGTTCATGTCTAGATATGTGACGCGTCATCACTGAATTTAGAAGTTCTTTTTTTTTCTATTTTAGTTCATGTCACTTGCATTTGTTATCTTCATTTGGTTTTATCTAATTTATAAAACGTCACATATATTTCCATAATGGACAAGAATCATTTGATAAATTCATGTATTAATTCATTGTATTTATATTAGGAAGAAAAAACTTCTAAAATTAAGTTTCTTAAAATGGTCACAAAATGAATATATCATTTAGTTATAAGTATATAAAAATATAGATTTTCTATACATATAGACATATTACCATTGTTATACACCAACTAATCAAGTAATCTAGAATCTCATACATAATCTAAACTTTGCAAATTAATTAAATATCATTAAAGGGCCCGATTCTGTGTATCCTCGATGCATGTGAAACTTGAATGTGCAAAACCAGGGATGTATCAAATTAGTCTACATAATATAAAGTGGTTGCTGGTGGCAGCAGAAACCACAAGAGAATCACACACTTCTGATCTTCTTTTTCTCCCTTTTTCTGGTGTCATCACAACATGACTGGGAGAAAAGTGAAACTGGCATTCATAGCCAATGATTATGCCAGGAGGGCATCATATAGAAGAAGGAAGAAGTCAATGTTGAAGAAGATTGAAGAACTCAGCACCCTATGTGGAGTAGAAGCATGTGCTATAGTGTATAGCTCCTTTGATGAAGAGCCTCAGATTTGGCCATCCCAATCAGGTGTCCAGAATGTGGTTGAAAAGTTCAGGACTATTCCTGAATGGAAGAAGCACAAGATGGGGAATCAGGAGAGTGTCATGGAAAAAAGTATTGTGAAGGGTAAAAGGAAGATTAGGAAACTCGAGGAGGAGAATAAGGAGATGGAGATTACCATGTTCATGTTTCAATGCCTTAATACAAGTAGGGTTCAGCCGCAACATAACATGACGTTGGCAGATTTGAATCTTCTTTCATCAGTGATTGAACAGAAGTTGAACGACATCAGCAGCAGGTTGGAATTGACAAATGTTACCGAGACACCGTACCAACTCCAGATACAAACATTTGTAGATACTAATCTCAAACTCTAAACTATAGCTTCAGACCTGTGGTGTTTCTTTGAGGAAAAACATTTGTTTGTAAGCAATATTGTTATAGTTTAATGTTGGTGTGTGATCATGTGGTAAGCATAAAAGTTCTCGTACATTATTTTATTCAAATATTGTTCTCAAGTTGTCAACGATTATTAGAAAATAGGGTTTTGTTACCAGAAACAACATGCAACTTTACAAATATTTCTAAGTATTATTATGATAATAAGGGATTAGTTAAACGATATTTATAAAAAACAAAAACAGTTTTAGTTTAGTTCTGTAGATTTCTACACTTTTTATGATTAAGCGGTTTTCAACTATATATCAATTACCTGTGGTGTTATAACTAATTATCTATATAACATATTGATTAACAGAAACAGAATGATATGAACTTAATTAAGGTACTTCATGTATCAGTATGAACTGGTCAAAAGCTTTCTCAACATATATAATTACTGACTCCAAATGCCAATATAGTTTCTCTCTGGACATATCAGGGACTACATGAGTGGGGAAGAGGTATGGAGATAAATGTCCCAAAAGCAAAGAGCTATAATTCAAGACGTACAACAACTCTCCTAGATCACTTCATACTTAAATCTAATCAATCCAAAATTATACGTTAATCGAAGGATTTCTTTTAAACATAAATTGATATAGAGTATAAAAAGGTCCTCCAAATCTTTACAAAGTTACAATCTTATAAGAGACTAAATTAGAGTATGATATTTTTTTCTTTAATCTTGTCTTATTATTTTATTAATTTTTTATGGAATTATTTTCTTGAATCTTTAATAATTTTTTGTATTCTTTTTTTTAATCTTCTTTTTAACTTCTTATTAAATTATTATTTTTAAATTTTTCCTTTTGTTTAATTTTTTATCCTTAATTTTTATTTTTATTCTTGAATTATTTTTATTAAATATGATATTCTTAAAATCTTTTCTAGTCAAATTTTATCTTTATTTTTCTTTCTTGAATTATTCTCTACGAATATTTTCTTTTTTAATTATTTAATTTTAATAATCTCGTTCTTGAATATTCTTTTTCTTTTTAAATATTATTTTTAATTCTTTTTTATGAATATTTTTTTTCTTCAATTTTCTTGTTCTTAAATCTTGTTTTCTTAAACTTTTTTAAATTTGTCTTTTTCAATTTTTTATTTTTTAATCTTATCATTTTATTATTGAATTCTGCTTTATGAATATTTTCTTAAATCTTTTATTTCTTGAATTTTCTTGTTTTTATATTTTCTTTTTCTTTTGAGAGCACTTGTTTTTTTAATTTTTTTCTTGAATTTTTTTTTCTTAAATCTTTTTTATCTTGAATTTTTTTTCTTCCGTTTTTTAATTCTTCTTTCTAAGTCTTGTATTTTTAATTTTTTTTCTTGAATTTTTCTGCATGAATCTTCTTTTCTTATTTTTTTTTTGAATTTTTTTCTTTAGAATCTTCTTCTTCTTCAATTCTTCTTTAATCTTATTTTTTTATTTTTCTTCTTCTTTTTAAATCTTGTTTTTTATATTAATTTTTTTAATATTATATATTTAATCTCTTAAAAAGGATACATATATTCGTTAATGAAATTATATATAGAATATAACACGAGGATGAATAGCTTTATTAGTTAATCAAGTTCAATTCTTCTAGTCTGCAACTGCACTAGCACAAGTAGATAGGAAGTCAACCTTACTTTCACAAGCAAACCCTTAAAGAAGGGCCTATAAAGAGACCCTTGAAGAAGAGATGGTTCAAGATTATTTTTCATATTTACCATTAACAAATTTTCAATTTCTAACCATTTCACATTTTTCTCAGTTCTTATTCTTATGGGTCTTAATTACAACGCTTCTCAACAGGTCTGATAAAAAAGCTGACTGAAATCAACATTCTATGTGGGTTTCAAGCCTGTGCAAGTTATATATACTTCACATCAGTCAAAGGTCACGAGTACAAAGTACGATTTTCAGGTGTTGATCTGCGTCTGAACTTGTGAAAAGAAGAAGGATGTTCCATCAACAAAGTTTTTTGAGACAGAAAATCATCAAAAACAATAAGCAACTGAAGAAACCACCATGTATTAATAATATGAAGAAAGAGGTACGGTTTCTTCTCGCTCTTTACTCTTTTTTTTTATCTTACTGTCCTTTTTTTTTTTTTTTTTCATTCTTTTTTTCTTATTTTTTTTTCTTGCTTGCTTGTTTTTTTTTTTTATTGTTTGCTTTCTTTCTTGTTTTTTTTTTTATTATTTCTTTCTTGCTTGCTTTTTTTCTTTTCTTCATTTATTCTTTTTTTTTTTTTGCTTTTTTTCTTGCTGGCTTGTTTTCTTTCTTTCTTACATTCTTGTTTTCTTTCTTTTTTGCTTTCTTTTTTTCTTGTTTTCTTTCTTTCTTGATTTATTGCTTGTTTCGTTTCTTTGTTTCTTTCTTACTTTCTTTTTTTCTTTATTTATTTCTTGTTTTCTTTCTTTCTTGAATTCTTCCTTTCTTTCTTTCTTTATTTCTTTCCTTCTTTTTTTCTTTCTTGATTTCTATCTTTCTTTCTTGAATTATTGTTCTTTCTTTCTTTCTTGAATTATTGTTTTTTCTTTCTTTCTTGAATTCTTGTTCTTTCTTTGTTAAATTCTTGTTCTTTCTTTCGTTCTTAGATTCTTTTTTTTTTCTTTCTTGAATTCTTTCTTGAATTCTTTCTTGAATTCTTGAATTCATTCTTTCTTTCTTGATTTCTTTCTATCTTGAATTCTTTTTTTTTTCTATCTTGAATTCTTTCTTTTTTGAATTTCTTTCTTTCTTAAATTTCTTTCTTTCTTGAATTCTTTCTTTGTTTCTTTAATTCTTTCTTTCTTTATATCTTGAATTTATTTATTTATTTCTTTCTTTTCTTCTTTCTTCAATTCTTTGTTTCTTTTTTTCTTGGATTCTTTCTTTCTTCAATTCTTTCTTACTTTCATTCTCTCTTTCTTTTTTGAATTCTTGATCTTTCTTTCTTTATTGAATTCAGCTCTTTCTTTCTAAAATGTCTTCTTTCTTTTTTTCTAGAATGTCTTCTTTCTTTCTTTCTAGAATGTCTTTATTTTTGCTTTCTTTCCTTCTTTCTTGCTTTCTTTCCTTCTTTCTTTGTTTCTTTGTTTCTTTGTTTCTTTATTTCTTTATTTCTTTATTTCTTTATTTCTTTATTTCTTTATTTCTTTATTTCTTTAATTCTTTATTTCTTTATTTCTTTATTTTTTTATTTTTTATTTCTTTATTTCTTTATTTCTTTATTTCTTTATTTCTTTATTTCTTTATTTCTTTATTTCTTTATTTCTTTATTTCTTTATTTCTTTATTTCTTTATTTCTTTATTTCTTTATTTCTTTATTTCTTTATTTCTTTATTTCTTTATTTCTTTATTTCTTTATTTCTTTATTTCTTTATTTCTTTATTTCTTTATTTCTTTATTTCTTTATTTCTTTATTTCTTTATTTCTTTATTTCTTTATTTCTTTATTTCTTGATTTCTTGATTTCTTGATTTCTTGATTTCTTGATTTCTTGAATTCTTGAATTCTTGAATTCTTAATTTCTTGAATCCTTTCCTACTTTCATTCTTTTTTTTTTTCTTGAATTCTTTCTTTTTTTTCTTTCTTTTTTTCTTTCTTTTTTGAATTCTTTCTTTCTTTTTCTCTTTTTTGAATTCTATCTTGAATTCTTTCTTTCTCTCTTTTTTGAATTCTCTCTCTCTTTCTTTCTTTCTTTTTTTTCTTTTTTTTCTATCTTTCTATCTTTCTTTCTTGAATTCTATCTATGTTAAAGAAGATTGAAGAACAAGTCAGTGTTGAAGAAGATTGAAGAACAAGTTAGTGTTGAAGAAGATTGAAGAACTCAGCACCCTATGTGGAGTAGAAACATGTGATATAGTGTATAGCTCCTTCGATGAAGAGTCTCAGATTTGGCCATCCCAATCAGGTGTCCAAAATGTGGTTGAAAAGTTCAGGACTGTTCCTGAATGGAAGAAGCACAAGATGGGGAATCAGGAGAGTGTCATGGAAAAAAGTATTGTGAAGGGTAAAAGGAAGATTAGGAAACTCGAGGAGGAGAATAAGGAGATGGAGATTACCATGTTCATGTTTCAATGCCTTAATACAAGTAGGGTTCAGCCGCAACATAACATGACGTTGGCAGATTTGAATCTTCTTTCATCAGTGATTGAACAGAAGTTGAACGACATCAGCAGCAGGTTGGAATTGACAAATGTTACCGAGACACCGTACCAACTCCAGATACAAACATTTGTAGATACTAATCTCAAACTCTAAACTATAGCTTCAGACCTGTGGTGTTTCCTTGAGGAGAAACATTTGTTTGTAAGCAGTATTGTTATAGTTTAATGTTGGTGTGTGATCATGTGGTAAGCATAAAAGTTCTCGTACATTATTTTATTCAAATATTGTTCTCAAGTTGTCCACGATTATTAGAAAATAGGGTTTTGTTACCAGAAACAACGGAACTAATGCAACTTTACAAATATTTTCAAGTATTATTATGATAATAAGGGATTAGTTAAATGATATTTATGAAAAACGAAAACAGTTTTAGTTTAGTTCTGAAGATTTCTACACTTTTCATGATTAAGCGGTTTTCAACTATATATCATTTACATGTGGTGTTATAACTAATTATCTATATAACTAATTAACTAATCTAATCAAACCAAAATTATACGTTAATTAAAGGATTTCTTTTAAATGTAAATTGATATAGAGTATAAAAAGGTCCTCCAAATCTTTACAAAGTTACAATCTTATAAGAGACTAAACTAGAGTATGATATTTTTTTCTTTAATTTTGTCTTATTGTCTTATTAATTTTTTATGGAATTATTTTCTTGAATCTTTAATAATTTTCTTGTATTCTTTTTTTTCAATTTTCTTTTTAACTTCTTATTAAACTATTATTTTTGAATTTTTTTTTTATTTTTTTTCTTTTTGAATTATTCTTGAATGATTTATTTTTGAATCAGTTTATTCTTATTTAAAAATTTTGAATTTATTAAATTTATTTAAAAAAAGTATTCTTAATCAAAATCTTACCGATATTTTCAAAAAATCACGTGATTCTTGGATATACTTTTTCTTTTTAAATATATTTTTAATTCTTTTTTATGAATATTTTTTTAAATATCTCTGTTCTTGAATTTTCTTCTTGAATTTTGTGTTCTTTATTTTTTTTTAAATTTGTCTTCTTGAATTTTTTATTTTCTAATTATGTCCTTTTATTGTTGAAGTCTAATGAATATTTTCTTGAATTTTTATTTCTTAAATTTTCTTGTTTTTATATTTTCTTTTTCTTTTGAGAGCACTTGTTTTTTTAATTTTTTTTTTTGAAATTTTTTTCTTAAATCTTCTTATCTTGAATTTTTTTTCTTTTTTTTAATTCTTCTTTCTAAGTCTTGTATTTTTAAATTTTCTTTTATTACAATTTTTTTCTTGAATTTTTCTGCATCCTCTTCTTTAAATAGTTAGAATCAAACTCATTTCTCATTCATTCAGAGCTCTTGTCAGTAAAGTAGATCGAGAGAGAATGGGCTTCTATAGAATCTGCTGGAGTCAGATCAGTAGTGGAGTTTCACACCGGGACTTTCGTAATAGAGAAAGAACCCATACCTGAACCGGGGAAAGGTTATAACGACCCGGGAATCTTCTTTTCAAATTTTTTTTTTGTTGTTTTTTCTTTTAGAATCTTCTTCTTCTTCGATTCTTCTCTAATCTTATTTTTTTATTTTTCTTCTTGTTTTTAAATCTTGTTTTTGATATTAATTTTTTAATATTATATACTTAATTTCCTAAAAAGGATACATTTATTAGTTAATGAAATTATATATAGAATATAACACTAGGATGAATAACTTTATTAGTTAATCAAGTTCAGTTCTTCTAGTCCGCAACTGCAGTGGCACGAGTAGATAGAAAGTCAACCTTACTTTCACAAGCGAACCCTCGAAGAAGAAGGACCCATAAATTATTCTTATGGGTCTTAATTACAACGCTTCTCAATAGGTTTGGTAAAAAAGATGAGTGAAATCAACATTCTCCGTGGGTTTCAAGCCTGTGCAAGTTATATATACTTCACATCAGTCAGAGATCACGAGTACAAAGTATGATTTCCAGGTGTTGATCTGCGTCTGAACTTGTGAAAAGAAGAAGGATGTCCCATCAACAATTTTTTTATACAGAAAATCATTAAAAACAATGAGCAGCTGAAGAAACTACCCTGGATTGATAATACGAAGAAAGAGGTACGGTTTCTTCTCGCTCATTACCTCTCTTCTTCTTTTTTTTCTTGTTTTTTTTTTTTTTTCTTTTCTATTTTTTTTTTCTTTCTTGTTTTTTTTTACTTTCTTTCTTACCTTCTTTTTTTTATTCTTTCTTTTTTGTTTGTTTTTTTTTCTTTTTTTTATGATTTTCTTACTTCCATTCTTATTTTCTTTTTCTTTTTTTTTCTTTTTTTCTTTTTTTTAATTTTTTCATTCTTTTTTGAATTTTTTTTTGAATTTCTTTTTTTTTAAATTTCTTTTTTTTTAACAAATTTCTTTCTTTCTTAAATTTCTTTTTTTCATGAATTCTTTCTTTCAATTTTTATTTCTTGAATTCTTTATTTTTTTATTTTTTGTTTCTTTCTTGAATTCTTTTTTTTTCTTTTTTGAATTTTTTCTTGAATTCTATCTTGAATTCCTTCTCTCTTTCATTCTTTCTTTCTTAAATTCTTTTTTTCTTTCTTTCTTAAATTCTTTCTTTCTTTATTTCATTCTTTCTTTCTTAAATAATTTTTTTCTTTCTTTCTCTCTTGAATTTTTTTTTTCTTTCTATCTTTGTTTCTTGAATTCTTTATTTCTTTATTTCTTTGTTGAATTTTTTCTTTCTTTGTTTCTTTGTTTCTTTGGTTTTTGAATTCTATCTTGAATTCCTTCTTTCTTTTATTCTTTCTTTCTTAAATTCTTTCTTTCTTGAATAATTTTTTTCTTTCTTTCTTCAATTTTTTCTTTCTTTATTTCTTAAATTCATTCTTTGTTTCTTGAATTCATTCTTTGTTTCTTGAATTCTTTCTTTTTTTCTTTTTTGAATTTCTTTCATTCTTTTTTCTTTCTTGAATTCTTTCTTTCTTTCTTTAATTCTTTCTCTTTTTCTTGAATTCTTTCTTACTTTCATTCTTTATTTCTTGAATTCTTTCTTTTTCTTTTTTTTGAATTCGATCTTGAATTCCCTCTTTCTTTCTTGAATTCTTTCATGAATTTCTTTCTTTGTTTCTTTCTTTCTTTAATTCTTTCTTTCTTTCTTTCTTGAATTCTTTCTTTCTTTCTTTGTTTTTTTCTTTTCTTGAATTCTTTCTTTCCTGAATTCTTTCTGTCTTTTTTGAATTCTTTCTGTCTTTTTGAATTCTTTCTTTCTTTCTTGAATTCTTTTTTTCTTTCTTTGATTTCTTTCTTTTCTTTCTTGAATTCTTTCTTTCTTTATTTCTTTGTTTCTTTCTTTCTTGAATTCTTTCTTTCTTTCTTTGTTTTTTTCTTTTCTTGAATTCTTTCTTTCCTGAATTCTTTCTGTCTTTTTTGAATTCTTTCTGTCTTTTTGAATTCTTTCTTTCTTTTTTTCTTTTTTTGATTTCTTTCTTTCTTTCTTGAATTCTTTCTTTCTTTCTTTCTTGAATTCTATCTTGAATTCCCTCTTTCTTTTTTTCTTTGATTTCTTTCTTTATCTCTTTCTTTCTTTATTGAATTCTTTATTTGTTTCTTTCTTTATTGAATTCTTTCTTTGTTTCTTTTTTTTTTTAATTCTTTCTTTCTTGAATTCTATCTTGAATTCCCTCTTTCTTTTTTTCTTTGATTTCTTTCTTTATCTCTTTCTTTCTTTATTGAATTCTTTCTTTGTTTCTTTCTTTTTTGAATTTTTTTTCTTTCTTGAATTCCCTCTTTCTTTTTTTCTTTGATTTTTTTCTTTATCTCTTTTTTCTTTCTTTATTGAATTCTTTCTTTATTTCTTTCTTTCTTGAATTTCCTCTTTCTTTTTTTCTTGAATTCTTTCATTCTTTATTTATTTCTTTCTTGAATACTTTTTTTCTTGAATTCTTTCTTTCTCTCTTGAATTCTTTCTTTCTTTATTGAATTCTTTCTTTGTTTCTTTCTTTTTTGAATTCTTTTTTTCTTGAATTCTATCTTGAATTCCCTCTTTCTTTTTTTCTTTGATTTCTTTCTTTATCTCTTTCTTTCTTTGAATTCTTTCTTTGTTTCTTTCTTTATTGAATTCTTTCTTTGTTTCTTTCTTTTTTGAATTCTTTCTTTCTTTCTTGAATTCCCTCTTTCTTTTTTTCTTTGATTTTTTTCTTTATCTCTTTTTTCTTTCTTTGTTTCTTTCTTTCGTGAATTTCCTCTTTCTTTCTTTCTTGAATTCTTTCATTCTTTATTTATTTCTTTCTTGAATACTTTCTTTCTTTCTTTCCTTCTTTGTTTCTTTGTTTCTTTCTTTGTTTTTTTTTTCTTTGTTTCTTTCTTGAATTCTTTCTTTGTTTCTTTCTTAAATTTTTTCTTTTTATCTTTCATTCTTTCATGAATTCTATCTTTTATTCTTTCTTTTTTTCTTGAATTCTTTTTTTATTTATTTCTTTCTTGTTTATGATTAGTTGAGTAACTTCATTTTCAATATTAAAAAAATTAATTCAAAATATTGTTTATGATTTCATTTTTTGAAATAGAAAAAACTCGTGATTTCATGTGAGACTTCCCTTTTAATATTTTTTGTATTGAAATTATGCTTACTTGCACAATTTTTCTTTTGAGTCTTTTTTCTCTGTAATTCAACTTGTATTACCAAAAAACAATTAAAAAAGAAGTTACGCAACTAATCACGGTTTTCGTAAATAAATATTAAAAGAAAAATCATGCATAAAAATACGACCTTTTTTCTATTTTGGAAATATTGAATGGTTCTTTTATATAAAACTTCTGCAGTAAATTAAAAAAAAAATCAAAAGTGAAGTCATACATTGAAACACATTTTTATAAAATTATACTTATAAACATAATTTATTTATTTAAATAATTTTTAAAATTTACTTTTTCAATAAATTTAAAACAAAACTCACTCATTGTGGAAAAACCTATTTTACAAAAAAAAAAATCAATTTTTTACTTAATATTATTTTGCACCAGAAAACTAAGATAATTTGTTACTTATTGTTAGAAAAAAAAATAAAAAACTTAATTTATTTACGTATTATAATTTTATCATATTTACAATCGATGAGATTTTCAATAAATTTTTTCAATGTTAAAAATATTTATGTATAAAAATGTAGAAAATTCAATAATAGATAATATAGTAAGTCTAAAGAATCAATCTACTTATAAATTACAATATTATCTTAAAAAGCTAATTCTATAAAATTGAGTTATACTTAAAAATTTATTTTCATAATTAAGTTATTATAAGTTTATATTTGTTAGACTTATAATATCACTTATTATAAAAAAAATATTCTTAAGTTTTATATTCTCAAACATGAGAGTATGTATTAGAAATTTGTATATCTAAATTTATAATTAAATTATACATATAAATAAATGTAAAATTAATTCTGTGGTTGATTTTATAAAGATTAGATACTATTGAATCATTTAAGGAATGGGAAAGCCCAACCTTGCATAACACTTTCGTTTTGCATTACGAATCACTGTTCTTCAACGAAAAAAATAAAATACTATACAAATAAAAGCATCTACAAACTTAATATTTTAAAGTTTTGAATAGAACATAATATTAATTTTTTTAGATTAACTTGTAACTTATTAGTATAATTTTTCACAATATATTCTCTTGACAGATCTAATAAGTAATATTAAAACCTAATAATAAAGAAATTGTTAAGAATATAAATAAAAAAATTTATAAATTTATTATCTTAAAATTTTAGATTATAAATTTTTCTAATAATTATATAATAGAAAGAATATATTAAAGTGTATGCATGACATGTATACGAAGGTAAGTGGAAATAACTCCACCCTTTCCATTATATGTTAATGGGGAAAGTAATATTTCAAAAATCTTAAATTAATATAATTAAAACAAAGTCTATGTAAAAAAAGAATTATTTAATAATAATTCATTTATATTAAATAATTGATTAAATATTTACAGAAATGTCAAAGCATATTTAATATAATAATTTGTCAACTATGTATACATTTATTAATTGTCTGAATACAGTTACATAAACTAAATAATAAAAAATTCAAATACATGCTTTAAAAAGTAAGTGGTTCAACATTCAATTTTTATTACAATAAACTAAGTGCAAAACCGTGTAGAAAATACAACGGTCCAGTAATTAAATTTACTAAAATAATAATTAATTAAATGTAAGCAGAGGTTTTGAATAAAGAAAGAGTAAACAATGAACATATGGAACAAGTTTCTGCCTGAGTATTTATAAAAAAATTTGAAATAACTGTTTTTCATAAATTAAAATTATGTATACAGGTATTACAATAAAATTTAGAAAAGATACATTAATTTTTTATACATTACTTTGCAGTTAATTTTAATTTTTAAAGAATCTTTTCTACTTATTTAATTTATAAACATTTATGAAAAAAGGCCCGTTGAATAAGATATTTGATTTTCTGGTCCATATGTATAAAACTATCAATCTCTTAAATGATATGCTTTTATGATTTAAAGATTATTCATAAATGTTCCATTATTATATTTTTTTGAAAGCGGTCCACTGGTATACTTAGGTATTCACAACAATTGGAAAATTTAAGTTTGCATCTTTTAATGAGATACAATTTTGATCTCCTCTCACAATTTTTCAAATTTTTGTTTATCATTTTAACTTCTAAAACTAAAATTTTTCATCTATGTACTTTTGAAAAATATCTAAATTTTAATTTCTAAAGCTATATTTTTCCCAAGAGAATTAATGATTTTTTGTATTTCAAAATAATGTAATTACTATTTAATAAATATTTATATATTTATTAAATGCTATTCATTCACTTTTGTAGTTATGCATGAACAAATTCAATACAGAATTAATTATTACCTATCATTAATGAGAAAGTAACTAAAGTTAAAGGCCATATATGAATATATAAAATAATAAAGATAAAATTAATTTAAATATCATATTTTTCATCTATGATAACTCATTTAAATAATATTTTATTGTAAAATCCCTTTCACAATTCAATATTCATGAATTTATTTACTACTTTTTGCACTAAAAGAGCACAAAAGCACATATAGAAAAAAACAAATAAACTCATTTTAATTGCATCCTAATTTCTTTTATATAAACAACACAACATTAACAACGAAAAAGACACATCAAAGTACTAATTTCAGAACATCAATCTTGCTCTCATTTCTTGTTCTTTTCATAGTTATGACTAGAGCCAAGATTGAACTTGCTTATATAACCGATCCTGGAAAGAGGAAGGCAACTTTCAAGAAAAGGAAAAATGGTCCAAGATTTTCTTTTTCTTTCTCTTTAAATAATTTTAACTATGCTTTAGATTACCCTTGCAGGATGCATATTTACCCTTTGATAAAATTCAATTTCTAACCATTTCTCACTTTATCACAATTTTTATGGTTCTTGTTATGTTTCTCAACAGGTTTGCTGAAAAAGATCAATGAAATCACTGTCCTTTGTGGGATTGATGCATGTGCTGTAGTCTATAGCCCTGATGTGCCTAATAAACCAGAGGTTTGGCCATCTGAATCAGGAGTCAAAAGTGTGATTTCCAAGTTCAATGGTGTATCTGAGGCTGAGAAAAGTAAGAAAATGTTTTGCCAAGAGAGCTTTATAAGACAGAGAATTGACAAAGGCCAAGAACAACTGAAGAAACTGAAGAATGAAAATAGGAAGAGAGAGATTAACCTTCTCATGTGTGAATACCTCACTCATGGGGACAACAACCTTGACAATAACAACATGAATTATCTGGAGGGTTTCTCATTCTTTACTGATCAAAACTTGGATGAAATTAGAAACAAAATCACTATGCGCCAACCCCAAGAAGAGACACCAATGATTGGCAATAGAGGAGAAGCCATGACTCAAGGAGAGCAGGCACATGTAAAACGGCTGGGGACCAATTTTGCCAGAAAAAAATTGAATTAGTCTGTGGATAACATCAATGCTTGTGGTGGGAATGAGTGTTAACATTGGAAAATGTTAATGTTCACAATTGGCTTCACTAATCTATCCCTTAAAAGAAGTGATGTTCTTGTTATCTAAGTTTCTAGGATTTCTCTTGATTGAATTATTCTATGTTTAGATGTTATGTTCTTACATTTTTAGTTGTGTCTATGCTTAGACATAGTGATAATAATACCAAAGAATTGAAAAATAAAACTTGTTTGTAGACATATTTTCAGTATTCGATTCAACTCATTGTATGTGTTTAAAGAAGCCTTTGATATACTTGATTAGTTGGTTTAAAATGCATTTTTTGTTCTAGATAATTTCATTTATGCAGGTTGTGTTATCTGTCTATTGTTTAATTTGGTTTCAATTTCAAATCTATTCCATACCCATGTAAGGATCACACTTGCTCAAGATCTAAACTCTACAATTGGGAAATTTTGAGATTGTTTATCATACTAGCTTTACTATAATAGTGCCTTCATATGTACATGTTTCCCTTTTCTGCAAATTGAAAGAAACATTTTGCAAGAAACAAAAAAGAAAGAATACCTCACTTACAACTTAAAAATGTGAAACAATTTCAATTTCAATTTCAAAATCAACAAAATTTATAAAGAACTTGTATTAAAAACAATTATACCCATAATGAAAATTTGTATTTTACTAAACAGAGATAAATAAGTTCTCACTTTCCAGATAGAAAAATCATTAGTGATAGAAGACTTACCTGAAACTAGAAAATAGAATGGTGGGGTCATTTTGGTTTGGGGGTGTTCCTTCTATCGTAATAAAATCAAGTAAGGAACAAATATTTGTAATTATAGTGTATATCTAGTGGAAGTAATTAGAAAAATCACAATTTATAAAAAAATTAATTTGTGCATACATATCAAAGAGGTGGATTAAATCTACTATATATGACTGCTAGGTTTTAGTTCTTCTAACACATTAGTAAAATCCATAAATTTAAGTTTGAGTAAGAATTGAAATTAGTGAAAATAAAAATTAAACAACAAACAAAGAAATAATATTGACAAAATTCAATATCAAGGAAACTCTAACCCAAAGGATAATAATTCTAAATACCAACTTAACCAAATAGGCAAAACCAAACAACTAACCAACTAATAAAAGACCAAAATGACATGAATCTAAGTTTTCTATTTATTTATCACTACACAAAAATGAATCGATATCAATATTGTACCATGACAGACCATAAAAGCAAGATCGATGTTTGAACCACCAAAATAACCACAAAAACTAGACCATTGTGTTTAACAAATGTTACCATTGTTGTCACAATCTTAAGACTCTTCAAGTAATTGTTTCAATAAGATATATAAATTTTAGGTTCTAAAGCTATATAACACCCTTTTTTTAATAGAATTAATGATTTTCTGTATTTCAAAAAATATAATTACTATTTAATAAATATTAATACAATTATTAATTGCTATTCATTCAATTATTAATTACAACTCAAATGTCAAACAATTTCAATTTCAAATTCAAAATCAACAAAATTTATAAAGAGCTTACATTAAAAATAATTATACCCACATTGAAAATTTTATTAAACAAAGATAAATAAGTTCTCATCTATTTTCTAGATAGAAAAATTAGTTAAAATAAAGGAATAATATTGACAAAATTTAATATAAAGGAAACTATTCTAAGGGATAATTCTAAAAAACAACTTAACCAAATGGGCAGACCAAATGACTAACCAACTAGTAAAAAACCATAGTCACACGAATCTAATTCTCTATTTATCACTACACCAAAATGAGCTAATATCAATATTTTACTATGCTAGACCATAAAAAAGCAAGATCGATATTTGAACCACCAACATCATTGTTTGAACCACACAAGCTAGAACATTGTGTTTAACAAATGTTACCAATGCTATCACAGTCTTAAAACTCTTCAAATCTCAAAACTCCATTTGAATATATAAATCCACATCTTTAAATTGTACATGTGAATACACAGGTTTGTACTTCCCTTAGACTTTTCATCACTGTTGTTTGGAGCTAAGCACTTAAGAATGGAAACTTGCATATGTGCTTTCAGTTCACTCCTCATTGGAACCGGGAGCAAGCTTATACAAGTTGTCATTATCTTCTCTTCATTCGTCTCCTGTACATCTTCTGCATCTTGTGAATCTACTCTTCTGTTATGTTCTACAGACAAACAATGTCTTATAACTCATTCTGTCCATCCTTATTCTTCAACACTTGTATCATGTCTTTTCTCATTATTTTCTACAGGTACATCATACAACTTTAGTGTCAATAACATCAGAATCCTTATTATTGTTGTCATACTACACATTTGTCACCCTTTTTCTTTTTATGAAAAATATGGGGTATGAGCAACAAAGTGTCTGGTGAAAACTAGTTTAATTTTTGAGCAAAATTACTTTATATCCAAAATTTAGAATATACACGGTTAAGTTTGGATTGGATTGCTATATTAAAGAAATCTTATATGATAAAATGTAGTTTAGATTAGATTGGATTATTCTGCTTTTACCAACACAACCTATTGTTTTCATTTCCTTATTCCAATCTTGTCTTACATTAAATTCTCCAAACTATCTTAGCTTCCTTTTTATCAAATTAATTAGCAAATCTAATAATAAAGATTTGTTAAGTAACATATTGAATTTTTAGCCATTTTTGTACCTAATAACTCATTTAGGACTTATAGCAAACACCTAGAATGCTGAAATTGTGACATTCATAAACAGTTGAATTGATTCTTCTAGTGCATATTAAAAATTCGCTGAATTGGTTTTGTTAAAACATGTTTAAAATGGTTTCATACAAAGTAAATAATTTAAAACCAAAAAAACATACGCATACCTAATAGACCGCTGAAAGACACCAACATATATTTTTTATTTTTTTTATTGTGTAAAACAATCACAGGTAAAATTCTTCTTTCAAGAACACACATAAAATAATGAATTGAGTCAAACAATCAAGATATTATCAAATTAAGAAATTACACATATTATTCTTCAGTTCACATTATAAAGAACATACAAGAGTAATTAGGTGTTGGATGAGGATACCCCAAGTATGTTGATCCGTGTATCATCATCCAATTTAAAAATAGTTTATGTTTAATTTGTTGTAATTTAACTTCAAGTACATATTTGTCAACAACTTAAATAAACATCTTCAACTAGAGACACAGATCATAAACTTAAAAAAACATAAAAATACATGTTTCAAAGTTAAAATCATATAAAGAATCGAATAACAATGCATAAACATAACATTCCCAATAGCCCAACACCAAGTCAAATAAGGAGAACATGTGAGTATATAGTAGTCCAATTTACAATTATTACTAGAAAAAAATTAATTTTGTAAAGAAAAAATTGTCATAAAACATAAAAAATATGGTCACATAAATATAAATATAATTGACAAAATATCATAACAAATCCATAATATAACAAAAGAGTTAAATATGTTTTTAGTCTTTGAATTATTTGTCAAAATTGGATTTCGTCATGAGGAAAACTTTGGACTTATTTCGTCTTTATGCTTTATAAACTCGTGTAAACAATCTTTGATGATATGTCAGAATTCCTTTTTATCTCTTTATTTTCCTTCTTCATAGTTTCCTACTTCACTATTATCCATCTCTTAAGTTTCTTTCACTCTTTTTCCTTTCATTTTTTCTCATTTTCTTCTCCTTAAAGATATTTTTAGTTGTCATCAAGGATCATTTACACCTGTTTATAAAGTATAAGGACAAAATAGATCCAAAGTTTGTCCCAAGGACAAAACACAATTTTGACAAATATTTCAGAGACTAAAAACATATTTAACCCTATAACAAAATATGACATCACAAAATTTTAATGACAGAAAAAATCACTTCACATGTAGCAACATAGAAAATGTCTCACAAACAATTTTTTATCACAAAAAGTAATACATAATATGTAAAAGTTAAAAAGTTTCCTATTGCAAATTGTGATGGCATGATCCATTACAAAAGATGTTTGGTTGTATAAGCAAGTACATAATCATCTTAAGTGAATGTTGGTTGGATGAACAATACATCCCTTAAGCAGAATAAAAGGAGTTTAAAGCGAAACAAACAGTATATTACTTAAAGAGATATAACTAGCACTTTAAATGAGGGTGTTTGCATTTTGTTTAACTCAAGTTAACACACTTCGAGATGAGAGGGGACGAATAAAAAAAATACAAATCCTTTCTTATATTTCTTGTAATAAATGTTATTTTTGGAATAGGGATAAATAAAATATGAAAAAATCTAAGCGATTCTTTATTAAATCCAAGCGATCTTTTCGTAGACATTTGCCCCCAATTCAATCGGGGGACCGAATTGATTATAAAAACATGAGTTTAATTTGTCGATTTATTAGTGAACATGGAAAAATATTATCTAGACGCGTAAATAGATTGACTTTAAAACAACAACGATTAATTACAATTGCTATAAAACAAGCTCGTATTTTATCTTTGTTACCTTTTCTTAATAACGAAAAATAATTTGAAAAAAGCGAGTCAACTACTAAAATGACTATTTTAAGAAAAAAAATCGAAATTAAAAATTCGAAATCCAATTTGAATTTCGATTTGAATTAAACATGAATTGATGTTTTGTTAGAAAATTAGGATAATTTCATTGGAATGAACATAAAGCACTTTAAGCGAACACAATTGTTGTTGTTGCTTAAAGCAATGAACATGCACTAGAAGCAAATGGAAACCAAAGTTACTTAGAGCAACTCATTAGTGCTTCAAGCAACACAAGATTTGTTTATCTCTTTATGCTTAAGTTTGTTGCTCAAAGTGATGTCTACTAATATGGTTGCTTAAACGAGACAATTATGTTGCTTTAAGTGAGCAAGTGACAAATTTGTGTGGTTTTGTTTGTTATTATTTAATAACTTGTGTAAATATAAAAAATATATAATACCTCCAAGTTTCAACTAATTAACATCCAAACAAAGTAATAAATATTAAGCACAATACAATCATAATGTCTTACATGCATATGAATTGTTTTACATATCATAAAATTAATATTACAAGTTACTCCCTCCGTTTCAAATTATAAAGAGAAAAGTTGTTTCACAATATAAGGCGTTTTAGAATTTCAATAACTTTTTTTCCTTTTTTTTCCTTATATACCCCTATTAATTACATGATTATCTGTGTTAATATTAAATAGTAGAAAGAGAAATTAAAATCAGAAACTAAGAATTAATTATATTTTATTAGTCTGACTCTTCATATTTTATTATCATTTACTAATATCATCTTCATTATCAGGAGTACTAATTTAACTTTTAAATTTTTCAGGTTCATCTTTGTTCATTCATTTCAATAGACTGTTTATCTTTCAAGGTAAGTAATCAAATATCATATCTAAATTGTAATATAGATTGAAGTTACAGCACTTATGTAATTTTAATTCAATATTTCTATTTGCATTTTGGTGGGAATTGAAAATTTTGAGTGAAATTTTAAAATAAATTTTGAGCATAGTCATTTACAATTTGGTGGGAACTAAAGATTTTGATTGAAATTTTAGTATAATCATTTGCAGATTGGTGTGAACTAAAATTTTTAATTAAAATATTTAATTAAAAAAATTAGTAGTTCTGATTTTAAATTATTTAAAAATAATTCTGAGATAAATTCAAAACTTTTAAAATTCCAATCTCAATCAATCTCAATTAATATACTGTTTATTAAAAAATTAATTTATTTTATAAAACTTCTTATTCAATTTCAATTAATTTAATTAATAGTAATTAATAAGGGTAAAGATGGAAGATTTATAAAAAACTGAAAAAATTAAATGCTTTTCTTGGTATGTGAGAATTTATGAAGTACGCCTTATAATTTGAAATGGAGGAAGTATTAAAATGAACTATTCATTCTCATATTATTATCAAGGTGTTGGTCTTTTACAAGAAGAGGTGATACTGATGAAGATGTGTCATTTACTCTTAAAACAAACACACATATTTATTTGGCGACTAATACGTCCTCCAAACTTTTATTTTCTTTAGAGATACATCAAATATAAGATGTCTTATATTTTCAAATTCACTTGATGTAATGATATTTGAAAAACTTATAGAAGAAGAAGGTTTGAATTCTTTTCACCCACTAATCCTAAGCAAGAAATTCATTTTCTTTTTGTCTAATCCTCTAACAACATCATAGAAGATGTCATTATCATATGAATGACTAGACACACCATCATCTAATGTGTCTTGTGACAAATCTCTATTCACAATAAGTTTTTCATAGTCATCCTGAAAATAAAAGTGAAAATAAAAATAAAAGTTTAAAAAAGTATCAAAATAGTCTGACTTACAACAATTTTGCCAACTTTAAAGAACATTCATGTATTAATCTTAGAAGTATTGAGTCTTTTAAAAAAGATCTCAACATGTTAGAATGATATCCGCATTTCATTTCTAAAACAAATTAATTATATTTGCAATTGAAATGAAAAGTAAATCTAAATGTTTTGATTTAGAGATTAATACTTTTGTATGGAATTAACTATCATAAGATTTTCTTTTACAACTATTAGTCTTTATTATATCTTATCAATTCCCAGTGCTCCATTTCCATTTTTGTAAATAGTGTCTCATTGAAAACAAGAATCCAAGTCCGCAAATTAACACCATGTCAAACTCTATGCATAACATTTGAAAAACCTTCAGAGACTTTATGTTGATATGTTTAATTTGTGCATCATGTGTTGATAACCATAACATAAGAATAATTTCCATAATATGTAATAATTTGTTTTATTATTTTTTTAATCCTTTATATATATATATATATATATTCTTTACTTAAATGATGATGCGACAATTGGCATGTGATGCTATAAAAAGCATGTGACATGTGTCTTGATAATGTTACATTATATATATTTATCGTGGTATCATTTGATTAAGAATAAGGAGAACAAACTAATTAAGTTAGTAAGATTTTGCATTATAGAGAAATGAAATAACGAAAAATATTTGAAGGACCAAACCATAAAACATATGTTACAAGAACCACGGAGATATTGAACCCTGTAATTTAAATAAAAAAATTTTGAAAGTCATATTTAATTCAATTTTTGTAAATTCAAAAATATTAAATTAAATCAAATTTAAAGATCCAAAATAAGTGTCTAAAAATTTACTAATATTATCGGAAGTTATATGTTGGATAATATTGACTACCAAGTGCATGGGTCAATTATTAGATATCAAAATTATTGTCAAATTATATTTAAATAATATGTAGAAAAAAAGATATTTATATAATAAAAAAAATTCTAATGAACAACCAAAAGAGTAAGTGGTTCAACATTTAATTATTGCAATGAACCAAATTAAAACCTGTAAAATATAAAAGATAAATAATTAAACGCACTATAAAAAAGAATTAAATTAAATGTAAGCATAGAATTTGAACAAATAAAAGAAAACAAGGAAACAAAAGTCAAACATGAAATAATATAATAGACAAATAACTCCTAAACATGGCCAAAATTTCAATCATAAAACCGCGTGTATGATCAGACTCTTAAATGGATCTCATTTTAAACAAATAAAAAATTCTTTTAAGATTCAAATATAGCATGGTCCACTATTCTAAATACAAAAATTGAATAGGCTATAAAATTTTGGATCTTAGAGACATAATATTCGATGGGGTTAATGGTACTTTTATTCTTGAAAAAAATTTAAATTTTGGATTTTGCTATTCTAATTTTTAAAACTAACTGATTTAAAAAAAATTAATAGTTTTCATCTAGGTACCCAAATAGCAGCTCCTAAAGCTAACACCTTTACCCCTATAGAAAGAACAAAAATTATGTGTGTCAAAAAATGTAGGTTCTATTTCATAAATATTAATAAAATTATTAATTATTATCCTTTCAATCATGTATGTAAAAACTAATTCAATACCGTATTAATTATTGGCTATTATTTATGAGAAAGAAATAATAGTTAAAGTTGTGGATGGACAGATATAAAAGTAAAAGTAATATTAATTATAATTTTTAATTTGTATGTTATCTTCTTAAATGAACAGGTAAAAAAACGATAATACTAACTTGAATTATCAACTTGTACAACTCATATATTCCCTTTTTCTTTCACATGTGGCAAGTCATTTAAAAAATATTTTATTGTAAAATCTCTTAATTATTCAATGTACATGAAATTAATTGCCAATTTTTATGCAAACACAACAACTCAGATGATCCTAATTTGGTATTTAGAAATACTTTCCCTATATTCAATCTAGTTACATCTTCAATTTTTTTATATAAACAACATACATCAAGAATGGGAAAGATACACAAAAATAACATATTCAGAACTCCATTCTTGTTCTTTTCTGCTCATTGTCATGGCTAGAAAGAAGGTCGACCTTACTTTCATAACCAAAACCTCTAAGAGGAAGGCAACGTTCAAGAAAAGGAAAAATGGTTCAAAAAATTGTTTCTCTGTCTTTCATTTTAACCATGCTTTACTATTAGCCTTGTATGATAATGTTTACCTTATTTTAATATAAAATCTAATCTTCTAACTACTTCTCACTTTCTCTTATGGATCTTGCTGTGTTTTTGAACAGGTTTGATAAAAAAAATTGGTGAAATCAGCATCCTTTGTGGGATTCAAGCATGTGCTATAATCTATACACCTGATGAGCCTGATCAGCCAGAGGTTTGGCCATCTGAGGAGGGAGTTGAAAGTGCTATTTCCAGGTTCAGGAGTGTGTCTGAACTGGAGCAAAGCAAGAAAATGTTCTGTCAGGAAAGCTTCTTGAGGCAAAGAATTGTGAAAGTCCAAGAACAGCTGAAGAAAGTGAGGAATGAGAATAGGAAGAAAGAGATTGGCCATCTCATTTCTCAATACATCACTATTGGGAACAACCTTGAGACTGCCAACATCATTGATCTGAATGATATCTCATTCTTGGCTGATCAATGCTTGGAGGACATCACAAAGAAAATCACTGTGCGCAAAGCCCAAATGCTGACACCAATTACTGAAAATGGAGGAGAAGCCGTGACTCAAGGAGAACAAGCACAAGTGAATAATCATGTCCAAGGGCATTACACCCATGTCGATGCCATGCAGAGTCTGAATTGGTCTACTGATATAATCAATGCTGCTGCTGCCAATGAGATGTTAGCATTGGAAGATGTTAATGTCCAAAGTGGTTGGCTTAACCAATATATCCCTTGAAAAAGTAATGTTCTTTTCGGCAAGGTTTCTAGGGTCTCTCTTGTTTCAAACTGTTCAATGTTTGCTTGTCGTTTTATTCTGTATTTTCATGTTTGTCATTGTTTTAAGAACTCAGTTATCTATCAATTATGCAGAAATCTCAGTAGTTTAATTATCATACTTTGAAGGATTAACATTCACATCAGATCTATAAGTTTACAACGAAGCAGTTTAATTATGTATTCAATTCCTTATTCCATTAAGACACTGCAAAATTAACTTGTTTAAAACGTGTTTTTTTGTTAATTTTTCTTGTTTTAGATTAATTAGATGTTCAACATTCATCAATCGGGTCACACTTGATCAATGATAATAGAATTATTGGGAAGTTTTGAGATTATATATATCATTGTGAATATTAGGAATTAATGTTAGGAACATATCTGCCTAACAGCAAATACCTTAACCAACCACAGCTAAAAATGATGATGTTTTAATTTAACTTATGTTAGTTATTGAAAAAAGGGAAGAAAAATGCTTATACTGATAAAAGTATGAATAAAAACACATAAAATCTTTAATAATCACCAGCAGTGTAATTTTATGACATTCTTCAATCTTATTCCTAATGAGACCTTTGTTCTCTGCAGATGAGTAGATAAAAAAATGTTTCATTTAGTATATTGGAAATCGTCACCACACCTTACATTTTATAACATATTAGGGTTTCTGTTATTCCCTAATTGCTCAAATTCATATTTACTTATTAAGCTCTTATAAGTTTCTGTTAGTAGTTTAACAGAATCACTAAATTATATTGCTTATAAGGAGTCTATCTAAGTGAGAATAGTTATATAAATAATGGCATAAAATGTCTAATAATAATCTCTCACTTTAACCTTATACATTTATATCATAAATTTTATTGGTGTGCAATATGTTACTTACTTCTATTAGAGTCCCTTTGGTCAATCTCATAGAGCAAGAATGAACCATTGCAATGTAACATACTTAATGGCATAATGATCACAATTTTTTCTGGTATTTGATTTTTTTTTTAAAGATTTCATCTTTGGGAAAAGCACCCAACATATAATTATATATTAATAAAAATAAACCAGGTGAATACTACAATCCTGATATTTGATATATGAATAGGTAATATGAAAATTATATGTAATTTAATTTTAATTATATCTATTTTTAACTTGTCCAAACTTTATTATCTATAAAGATCATAATAAAGAATGCAATTTAAAAACATCATATAAAAAATAACCTTAGAATAAAATAATAAATATCAACTTTATTTTTTTAGAAAATAGAATAATAAAAATATTAGAAGTAAATAGCATATAGAAGACAAATGAAACTCTCACTCCCACTATAAAGAATTAAATTCACAGGAATAATATACTCATGAAACATTCTACTTATTAATAATAAGCACCTTTAGTAAGTGAATCAACAAGTATGGATTTAATTCTATGACTTAATTGTACTGTTATAATTGTTGGAGTAATGAACAACTACTTATTATCACAATAAAAATTATAATATGACAAGTGAAATCAAATATATAAAATTGGAGTAAAGAAAGTGCACAAGTCTATAAGATTGTTTTCCCCATAATGTGATTAACATATATTTTTTGGGAAGAAAAACTTATATATGTTTTCTAATAAAGAGATGACAAAACTTTGGAGATAGATGTGTGAAAACAATAATTATTTCTGAAATAAATATTTTTATAAGAAATTCTTAATAGTATTGAAGATTAATATAAAACATGATCAATTAAAGTTTCATTAAATATATCAAATGTAGATTAATATATATATATATATATATATATATATATATTAAACTTAAAAATGATTAATTTTTTAAAAATGAGGTAATTCTTCATTTTTATATTAAATTTCATTGAAAAAAACTAAGATTTATTCAATGAAATATATCACACAAATCTTATAGAATTTTGGTAGTAGAACACTTAAATATGAGTTTCCCAAAAATTAAACCATACAAATTATCAAGATGGGACAGTCTCAAGCCCAACAATAACACATTTCAACGAAATTATTGTTAATAAAAAAATTATCAATTTAAATAATATTACCAAATGTAACTAAGGATAGGTTTACGTGTTGATGTGCCAGTTTGCTATTTTTTTTATTTTTTATTTTTTTTAAGTTAATTTTTGTTTTAATATTTATAATTTCAAATCATACTTAATTATATAAATATTTTTTAAAATTTTTAATTGATGAATTAATTTCTCTAATTAGATAAATTAAAATGATTATTAACTTTAAAAGATAAATTATTCTATTATAATTTATAATTGAAACTTAATAAGTGTTAATGATTTAAGTTACAATATTACTATATATTTGTATTCTACAAATAATATAATACAAAAAATTAATCTTTTAAAATATTTTTTTATTTTATTTTTAAATTTTAAAAAAATCAGTTGCATCTTTGACCTGCCAAAATGACAAACTAGATGAGACGGATCAAAACAAACTGACAAGTTAAAAATTTCCACTTAGCCCACAAGCCAAAATGTATTTTGTCATCTCTAATAAGTAGAGAAATATAATAACATGCAAAAAGTAAGTGAAGAAACACTCCCAGCCATCAAAATAGATTTTAATGAATAATTTAAATTAAGTTAAATTTAAAAAATAACTATCTAAATAAGAATTGGTTTATTTTATTTTCACTCAATTGATCTGATGTCTATATGGAATAAAGTCAGATTAATCTATATATTAATGGGTGATTTACTTTTTATTTTATATTAAATTTTTGTATTTTTAATTCTTATCTTGTCATACAAAAAAAAAACTCTAATATTTTTCTTTTTTCCTTTATCTTTTCTTTTGTTACATACACCCTCATCTCCTTTATCATACTTCGTGTCTTGTGTCATTCATGCAGCTATCATGTTTCCATCATGGCTTCACTCCTCCTTTGCAATGTAAGATCTTTATCACCAAGTACAGCCTAAGTCTATTTGTTAGGAATATTTTATCTTTTTTATTTAAATTAATTTATAGGAAATTTTCTAAATTTTATTTTAGAATATCTTTTCATAAAGATAAAAAATACATTCATTTATTATTTAGATTTAGGGAGTTAAAATAGAAATATTGTTAATATTTAATATTTTGTTACATTTTTACTCTATATATATAGTACATGAATAAAATAAAGTACAGCTCCTTCATAGAAATATCTCTTATATCTCATATATCTCCACAACATATTTCAAAAAAACCCTAAAAAGTGAAATGGAGAAGAAGACAATTTCTTACAAGTTGTTATTTCACTTTTTGATAACAAAAGTTATGATCTATGGACTGTAAGAATGCAACCATATCTAGAGGGAATAGATTTATGGGAAACTGTGAAAAATAATTACATTATTGATCTGCTACTAGAAAATCCCACCATGACCCAAATCAAAAGCCAAAAAAAAAAGAAAATAAGGAAAAAAAAGCGAAATCATGTTTGTTTGCTGATATTCATCAGAATTATGAACCTAAAATCACCCAAAGAAATTTGGGACTATCAAAATATAAAGGAAATAAGAAAATTTGAGGCATGAAAGTGATAAACTTGATAAGGGAGTTTGAGTTACAAAGGATGAAAGAGTCTGAGATAATTAAGGAATACTCAAACAAATTGTTGGATATTGCTAATAAGATAAAATTACTAGATAAGAATTTCCTGATTCCAGACTAGTTGAGAAAATTCAAATAACTATACCAGAGAGATACGAAACATTCATCACTTCGTTGGATAACACAAAAGATCTGTCTAAAATTAACTTGACAGAGTTATACATGTCTTGCAAGAACAAGAACAATGAAGATTGATGAAAGAAGATCGTGCTATTGAAGATACTGTACTTCATACTACTAAAGGAGTCAAGAACAACAAAAGGGGCAAATACCACCAAAACAATAATACACGTTTTTTTTTCGCCTTGTCCTTATTGCAAGAAAAATAACCACCAACAAAACAAGTGTTGGTGGAGGCTAGATGTAAAATGCCACAAATGTGGTCAATTGGGACATGTTGAAAAGATATGCAAATCTGATCATCCCAAAAAACTGTCAAGGTAGTAGAGGATGAATCAGAAGAGGAATTACTTCTTAGAACATGTGTTACAACCAAAAAACCACATGACTCATGATCGAGAACAATGTATCTTTTGAAACCAAACTTTATATGATTAAAGATGTAAATAACCTAGAAGTCTTCCAAGCTTACATGAAAGACAAAAGTTTTGCCTTAGATTTGATGAAAAAAAGAGTTGACTCCAAATGAAAAAGATATGAAAGAAATATCAAAATAAAAAAAAGATGCATATATCTTGAAGATGTATGATAAACAAAGACAAAGAAATATCTCCAAGAGGCAAAGACAGACGAAGAACCATCAATAACAAATAAAGAAGATGTTCTTGATAATAGAAGAAATTTTGTGGAGAATATCAAATTTCATAATGATGTGATTCCATACAAAAAAGAGAAAGATAAAAATTAAAAACAAAGAAAGAGGAGGAAAGCAAGCTTAGAAAAAAGGAGAATGAAATTTCAAAATCAAATAAACAGATATTAAAGTAAAGAGGAATGTTAGAAATATTTGTTTAATATTTTTTTATTTAAATTAGTTTCTAGGAAATTTTCTAGATTTTATTTTAGAATATCTTTTCATAAAGATAAAAAATATATTAATTTATTATTTAGATTTAGGGAGTTAAGATTGAGATATTGTTAATATTTGATATTTTGTTACATTTTTACTCTCTCTATATATACTACACGAATAAAATAAAGTACAACTCCTTCATACTATATATATCTTATATCTCTACAACATATTTTAAAACAAAAACCTAAAAATCTCATCACTATTAACAATTTATGCTTGGTTCCTCTTTCAAAAACACTATTATTATTATATAATACATTTTATTATTAAATATTAAATTTTAGATTTTAAATAATAATATATTATATTTTTTATTAATAAACTAATATTTTTAATTACACAAAAATAATTTGTTCATCTATAAGCCTAATATACAATTAAGTTAGAAAAAAAAGTTATTATATATTTTTAAAAAGTTAAATTAATTTAGTCTAAATTGTCCATTAAGATAAATAAATATGTCATATGAAGATAAATACAATAATAATCATTATTATAAATATATAGATAATATAATTATCTTTGAAAACACTAAATGACAATTGTTCATTAGCCACCGGTGCTAAAAAGTTGCATTCTTATGTATATTTAAATGGAATCAATTTATATTATATATAAAACTTAATTTCAATAAAAAATAATGAAATTCATATTTAATTAAAAAATGGTTTCTCTAAAAAATAAATATATTTTTAGATAAAGATTTCTACTCTTTAATTATAATGGAATTAGAGATCAATTATTTTTATCTTAAATAAATCTCTAAAATTATTTAGAATTTCATTTAATTTCCTCCAAAAAAATTTTCATGTTGGCCTAATTTAGTGACTTAAGTGATAACAATAATAATAAATTTTAAAATAATATTATAAATTTCCAGAGACATTTTTAACTTGTTTTTAGTTCCAAAAAGATTAATATGATAGTGAGACTCATATTTAGAGACTAATTGTCCATTTATTTTTTTATGTGTTTGTTTTTACACAAGAACATAACATAGCTTTGTTCAGGTTGTTAAAATGAAAATCCACACAAGTTTAAGGTGTTTGTTTTTTTATCTAAGAATGTTTACTATTTTCATTTTAAGGTTGTTAAAATTTTGAAAATTTGTTTGATTTGACCTTTTATTTTGATCTAATTAAGTGGATTTC
This sequence comes from Lablab purpureus, assembly GCA_030347555.1. NCBI lineage: Eukaryota > Viridiplantae > Streptophyta > Magnoliopsida > Fabales > Fabaceae > Lablab > Lablab purpureus. Next base: position 22,549,121 of record CM059259.1, read on the forward strand.
ATATTTTTGCTTTCCCTGAAGAGGTGGCCCAATTGATTTGGAAGCAGTTTGTGTGAATGGGTGTGTGTAGATGAGATGAGCAAAGACTCAAGGTTGCTACTTTTTCCTCACCAAACTACAAGAACACTGGGCCTACTACTTCCACACCCCTTCCTTCGACCTCCAATCACACTGACAACTAACGCTCACAATAAATTCTTGCGTAAATTCTTTGCTGCCAGACCACGCTCACTCACACTTCATTCCCATTTTCTCCATTCTAAGAAGAGGAAGAAGCAACCTTTGATAATGGGAATGAAGGGTGCCTCAGACCACGACGACGTCGTTCTCAAGTCCCCAAATGACCGTCGTTTGTACCGCCTCCTCCATCTCCCCAACGGCCTCCGTGCTCTGCTCGTTCATGATCCCGAGATTTACCCGGAGGGACCTCCCAAGCGTGCTCCAGAGGAGGATGAGGTTGAGGAAGGAGAGGAAGATGAGGATGATGAAGAAGGAGAAGAAGAATATGATGATGAAGAGGAGGAGGAAGATGATGATGAGGGTGACGGGGAAATGGACGGGGTCAAGGGTGGTGGTGGGGCTGCTGCCCAGAGCAAAAAGGTTGGTTTTTTGTTTGTTTTATTTTGTGTTCTGCTTATTTGGGGAACGTCCCTTTCGATTTTAGCTTCGGTTTACAATGTGCTGCTGTTGTGGCTTTGTGGGTTGGATGTTTTGGTGTAGATGGGATCTGGATTCTGTGTGGAAATGTGGGGATGTGAGTGGGGATTGGGGAATTATGCTCTATGTGATTTGGTTTATTGCTTTGGTGTTTTTGAATGTGAATACATGAATGAATACACTTTTGTTGTTTGCAGGCTGCAGCAGCTATGTGTGTAGGAATGGGAAGCTTCTCTGACCCGAATGAAGCTCAGGGACTAGCACACTTTTTAGGTTTGGATATTTTCCTCATTTAGGTACTGTTTGGATAAACTTGTTCTTAAGTGCTTACATAAGAAGAAACTGGGAAGGTTCAATGAATTAGATTTTTCTCGTAAGTTAGAATCAACTTATTTATTGCAACCTTTTATAAAAGCCCTCTCATTCAACATCTATACAAGCTGAGTTGTATAAGTTGGTTTTAACTTAAAGTTTAATTCATTTTACTTTCTTGTCTTCTTTTGTAAGTGTTTATTGAGAAGTTTGTACAAATAGGATCTTAAGTTTTTTTTTTCTCTTTTTTGATTTATACTTGGATGACATGTTTTAGATATCTTGGATTAAAAATAAGAATTTGATGCATTTGATTTGCAGAACACATGCTCTTCATGGGGAGTGATGAATTTCCAGATGAAAATGAGGTCTGTTTGGCTATGTGATGGATTGCTTTTTCATGTCTGTTTGAAAATGATTGAATTCTTATGTATTGAAGCATTGTGTGTAAACGAGTGAAAACCTGAACCTGAAGATGTGCTGTTATGACATGATTGTACTTAGCATACCTCTTATGGCTTTTTCCTTTATCATATCATATGTTTGCCTGAATTCAACTTCAGGAATATTACCTGTCTTTAGTCAAGAAAGTTTTCACTATGTGAAGCCTTTGATGGAAATGTATTACATGATTCACGACTTCATGTTATGTTGGATTTTATAGTTATGTAAGCAGTCTTGCATTCTTTCACTGAATGCCAAATTGCCACAGGAATGTCTTTCCTAGAGTTTCAACTTTTCCTATAGCTACTGATAGGTTAAATGATAAATTTCTGTATCCTTTTACTATTATTGACTATCATAATTGTAATCTAGGTCCTTCATTGCTTCTATTTCAGATTTCACATTGTGGTTTTATACCCAGTTTAGCTAAGTTGTGATCCCAAATGACCCCACCTATTCTCTGATGAAACTTAAAATGAATTAAGATAGATTAGATTAATTTCTTTGTATCCATGGCATGAATTCTCACTTTTCTGAGGTTGATTGTACTCCTGCTGTATGTGCTAGAAGCATAACATAGGTTAATTGGCATAGGATTTGACACACTTTTTATTGTTAGTATGATAGCTATTTGTCCAAGCATGGTGGCTCATCAAATGCATACACAGAAACTGAATACACCTGCTACCATTTTGAAGTGAAGCGAGAGTTTCTGAAGGGTGCCTTGAAAAGGTAAACTCTTCTGTTAGGTGGTTTTACACATTACTTGTTGCAGATAGGTTCTGCTTTCTAGTTTTGCTTCTAAATTGCATTTAACTTCATAGTTGTCTATTGTCACTGGTTACAGTTACTAATATAAATCTGTATAGTATGTGATGATCATGCATATATTGGAGCATTTTAGCTGCTGTAGTTTAGTAGAAGTAATTTTTTTTAAAACATTTTATGTTCATTAGATTACTGGCCAGTGGCCACCTGTTGTAAAACATAAAACAGAATTAATGTGTTGCACAGCATAAACAGTTAAAATCAGGATTTTAGATCATTAATCCAGTAAAATTAGTCCCATCCTATTTCTTTGTTATTTTAGTTATCTCTGTTTGGTGAAATACAAGACCTGTAGATCATCAATTCAGGATCATACATATTAATTATTTTGATAATCTCAATATCTGTTGGGGAATCATGTATCAGTAAATGATCTGTCGGTAATATTTTAATTATCAACGTTTGTTATTGGTTCCATTCCATTATTGTGCTTTATTTCTGTTGAGCCCTTTTATTGGTTTCTTTCATTATCAGATTTTCTCAGTTCTTTATTTCACCTCTTGTAAAGATGGAGGCAATGGAGCGAGAAGTACTTGCAGTAGATTCAGGTAGATTCTTATCTTTTTTCTTAAAAAAAAACTTTAGAAAGAGCTCCAACTCTCTTATCTTCGAGTTTGCTGATGAAATTTGTTTTTGGCTTACAATCGTATACCATAATGGTGTGTACATAGAATTCAACCAGGTTTTACAAAGTGATGCTTGCCGCCTTCAACAACTTCAGTGCCATACTTCTGCTCATAATCATCCTTTAAATAGATTCTTTTGGGGTAAGTTGGAAGTTCATCAATTTGTTGGTCAGTTAATTTTCAGCTTATTTTGTTTGCTAAAGCTATTTCATAATAATAAAACTATTTTGTTCCTTTTTCACATACATGAAGGGAATAAAAAGAGCTTGGTTGATGCAATGGAGAAGGGTATTAATTTGCGGGAGCAAATACTGAAATTATATGGGGATTATTACCATGGTGGATTGATGAAGCTTGTCGTTATTGGTGGAGGTGAGCTTCTATTTTACTATCTCGTATATGATTATTCTATTTAGAACCAAGAAGTTTTACGAAGTTTTTGATAGTCATATTTAGGTCCAAGCAATAGATGTGCCTAGTGTTTCCTAAGGTAGCGTAACATGAGATACAGGTCTCTATTTTTTGTCTCACATGTGGCTATTGAAAAGTGGTGCAAATTAACAAAAGGTTGTATTTAGGTGAGAGAGAAAAAGGTGCCCAGGACTTGTTCTAGTGTAGCAAATATTAACATGTGAGCAATACATTTGGAGAGTAGTTGTTCAAGTTGCATCCTGCTAATGTTGATAAGATTTTCTTTTATTTTCTTTTTTTGAAATTGAATAATTACACCTGTAGGCGGCCATTGTCAAATTAATATTTAGAATGTAAATAAATTTTTTGATACTCTATTTGTGACAGATTATTGATTATGATGGATCTAGTCAAGGCTCAAGAGTAGGTCTTAAATTAATATATGGTTGTATGATTTGAGTAATATGTTTATAAATAATACAGAGTCTCTGGATGTGCTTGAGAGTTGGATTGTGGAACTGTTTGGTGCTGTCAAAAAAGGTCAAGCAAACCCTGTGTTCTCCGTGGAAGGTCCTATCTGGAAATCTGGTAAAGTTTATCGGCTAGAAGCTGTCAAAGATGTCCACATCCTTAACTTATCATGGACACTGCCATGTCTACATCAAGAATATCTAAAGAAGCCGGAGGATTATTTAGCTCATCTCCTCGGGCATGGTAAGATTTCTCTCATTATGGATAAATCCTAAAGAGTTGAGTGATATTTTTCATGTATATCTCTGTTGCAAGTTAAAGTGATACACTTTCATGTCAATTGACAATGGAGAGTTTCTTTTTAGCATTTCTCTCCCTGGTTTTCTTGTGGTATTTCAAAATTGTCAACAACTTTCCTGCACAGTAACTGCCAGTGTTCATCTTTTGGTTAATAAAAAAAAGCGAGATAGATTTTATTTCTCATTCAGGCACATGGTTTCCTCCCTGCCTGCTGGAAATTTTATAAGCACGGTCTCAACTTAAAATGCTTGATAAACTTTTGAAACATTGTTTTGTATAGTAGAATACTCTCATTTATGGCTAATGGTAGTATACGTTGTAGATTCATATGAACTAACTATTTCTCATTTAAATCTAAAATTCTAAGATTGAAAGTTTAGGGTGTAATTTTCATTAACAAGAGCTTAATTAATTAACCTTTCAGAGGGCAGAGGAAGCTTGCTCTCTTTTCTCAAGACCAAAGGATGGGCTACTTCTCTATCTGCAGGTGTTGGGGAAGAGGGAATTTATCGGTCATCTATAGCTTATGTCTTCGTCATGACCATACACCTCACGGACTCTGGTATAGAAAAGGTAATCTCATTTTGTTAACCTCTAGAGGTGCATCATCAGAGGAAAGTATGTAACTTTTTGTATTTTTAGTTAGCCATCACTTGTCAAGTTGTAAGGTTAACTTTGGTTTCAGCTTTTTATTATTTGGGAATTTTAATGATTTAAAATTTTCCTAAATGATTATAAATGCAAGGTTGGTAAAAGTTTCGACATTATTGACTATTTTGTATCAAAATTAATACATCTTTTAGCAGATGCTTTAAAGTTTTGACATTATTATTTACTTTAATGTGGTTTAACTTTTATTCCACTTCCCTAGATCTTTGATATCATTGGCTATCAAAATTAATACGTCTTTTAGCATATGCTTTAAAGTTTCAACATTATTATTTACTTTAATGTGGTTTAACTTTTATTCCACTTCCCCAGATCTTTGATATCATTGGCTTTGTCTATCAATATCTTAAGTTCTTGCGTCAAGATTCACCACAAGAGTGGATATTTAAGGAACTTCAAAATATTGGCAATATGGATTTCAGATTTGTGGAAGAGCAGCCTCAAGATGATTATGCTGCTGAGCTTGCAGGTTTCTAATTTATTTTCTTGGCAGTATAAACAAACTTTCTTTTTCTGGTTTGAATTTTTCTTGATGTTTGTGCCTTATGAAAATCTTGGTGTTTGAAATGATTCAGTTTTGATACAAGAACATACTTGAAAGAGTATATATGAGGAAAAGAGACTGAGAGATCTTAACTTAGATCTTCCTACTGATTCAGATTCACACACACACACTCGTATAATGATCAATGTCTTACAATAAAAGCTTAAAGAAAGAGACAGAAATATCCCCTTGGATTCTAGGTTACATATAAATACAACACAAAACAGTTTTTTCACAAAAGCTAATATAAAATATTCTCACTTTCTCTCGAGCTGGAACATATAGATTTGTTCCAAGCTTGGAACATATAAATTGAATCTAGGCTCTTCTCAAGGATTTTGTCAAAATGTCTACGTGTTGATCATTGGAACCAACACTCGTGGTGCAAATTTCCTTGAACGTTTCTGTAACAAAATATAGTCAATTTCTATATGTTTTGTCCTTTCATGAAACAAATGGTAGGAAGCAATACATCCTCATTTGTTGAATTTCACAAAACCTTAGTTTCTTGGAGAATTTGTTTTATCCATGCAAGTTCATAAGTGAGTGATGTCATTGCATATTTAGCCTCAACACTTGATCAAACAACTACAGTGTTTCTTTCTTTTTGAAGACATAATATTCCTTCGAGTGAGAACACAATATCCAGTAGTGAAACATTTGTGTATAGGAATTGTTCAACATTGAATGATATTTCATTATTGTCTTTTTCAAGTGATCATGGCCAAGAAACCAAAGTTCAACAAAAACATGTCAAGATAAATAACTTTTACCATTAATTTTTTCTAAAGTAATTGTTGGGAGACTTGTAAAACAAGTAGGTAGCTCCAACAAATAGACGTTCTAGCAAAAACCAAAAAAAGAAAAAAGCCCTCTAGGGTTCAGGAGAACATGTACATGAATGGTGTTAAAAAGGTAAGGTGAGGATTTAGAGGAACCTGTAGATCTATGTTCGTTTCACAAGAATGGACAACTAGTAATCATACCAGTAAAAAAGTGATGAACATTGTTTTATGGGATGATAGATTTTGGAAATCCTTCCAATATTGCTTGAAGTGTGTGACTCCTCTTGTGAAAGTATTAAGGCTTGCAGATGAAGACTCAAAACTTACCATGCCATATATTTATGAAGCTATAGATAGAGCTAAAGAACAAATAGCTGCAAATTTCAAGAATCAAGACTCTTGATATGAAAAGGTGTGGAACATAATTGGTACTCATTTTAATTTGCAGTTACATCGGCCTATCTTGTTGCTTACCACCTTAATCTTAAGTAAGTAACTATAATATTATACTTTCTTAGGGAAAATTTTAAGCATCACCTTACCACTTTAATAGTATACTTAGGTGAATAGAATCTGATTATGAATCGAAACAATATATAATAAATAAAATATGATAATTTTAAGTAAAAAAAGTGACACGAAGAAAAAGATTAAAAATATCATACACATTAAAATGAAATTAAAGTGTTTGTTCAACCCATAAAAACAAACCATGATGATAAAAGACAAATTGCTATTTCCCATATCTAAATCCTACATCCCAATCTTATACTCTCGTTCATCATTTTTGTGATCAATGTCACTTAGTTCCTTTAATACTTCTCTCCAAGAATATTTTTTCAGTGGTCTTAGATAAACTATATAAAACTTCACTATCCGCATTGAAGTTGTTTTCATAATAAAATTTGATAAAAATAAAAAATAAGTATTAAAGATCATTATGAAATTGCAATCTAATAAAGTGTAGTATTATAGTTTCTTAGGATTAAGGTAGTAAGCAACAACGTGAAGAGGCCTGCGTAATTGCAATTTCTAACATGTATCAATTATCTTCCACAACTTTTTATATCAAGAATATTGACTCTTGAAATTTGTAGCTATTTGTTCTTTAGCTTTATCCATAACTTCATAAATATATGGCATGGTAGGTTTGAGTCTCTATCTACAAGCCTTAATACTTTCAAAAGTGGAGTCGCACACTTCAAGAATATTGGATGGATTTCTAAAATCTATCGTCACATAAATGTTCACCACTTGTTTACCTTCATTTTTACTAGCATGATTACTAATTGTCCATTCCAGTGAAACAAACATTGATTGAAGAGCATTCTTTTGTTGTGCTAAACATTGTAGGGTGAGAAGAGCAGTTGCACATCTTGTGACTGTTGTGCGAGCTAATTATTTTCCTTTGGATTGCCTTCTACACTAGTTTAGGACCAATGTGTGTTTATAAATGAAAGTTGTGACTTTTTTGGCTTTTGAAATGGTATTATAGAACACTAGAAGCAGATCAATGTCTTCAAGAATTGAATCATGGCAATGATCTATACAAGGAGACTAAAATAATTTTGTTCTCTTCTCCTCTAACATCTTTTCCATTGCATGAAAATTAGAAGCACCATTTGTCACAACTTGCACTATATTATCCTCCCCAATTTCTTCTATTATGAAATCTAATAGTTCAAACATTTGTTTCACATCCTAATCACATTTCTAGTATCAATAAATTTTAAGAAAATTGTTCCACTTGGACTATTCACCAAAAAGTTGGCAAGAAGACCTCCCTTTTCCATCACATCAAAGTACAACCCCATTTCTCCCATTCAACCTTATATTTCTCCACACTAGCTTGAATATTGTCGGTTGTTGTTTTCAAATAGGATACTTTAACTTCATGATAAGTAGGAGACTTTAAACCCCTTCCATACTCAACAACAAATTTTAACATTTAAACAAATAAGGAGCTTTTTACCTAATTAAATGTTAAAGCATTGTCATATATGCATTTATAAATATCTAAATTCACCAACTCTCTATCTTTAAACATTTAATTCATGGTTTTTTGCTTTATAATTTGTTGTTTCCCCTTCTTGTCAAATGACTCCAATTTTCCTTTTTTATTAGTATCTTGGATATCCAGTTCTTCAAAACAGTCTTAACGATTTGCTTCTTTGCTTTTTCCTTTATCTTCTACAAACTTCAAAAACATGTCTTTAATATCATCTAGAATTGACGTACAGGCAATGACACTCTCTTTTGTTCTAGCAAGATGACTTTTCATTCTTGCAACACTATCCTGACAAGTATGTGAACAATACTTGCACTTGACTAAGTCTACAAGGAGGAACATTCTCACAATGACAATGTAATATTTGTTTCTTTTTTTTTTTTGCTTCATTTGACTCATTTTCTCCACCAACAAATTCAAACAAAAAGCTGATTATTTCTTTCCTAAGATAAAATAAACAAACTCTTAAAACAACAACTAATTTTATCTTAGAAAATAAAAAATAAAGAATATAATAAAAATTATATACTAATTCAGGCTGATTTTTTTCCAAAAATAAATAGATATAAAAGAATCCTTAAACATCAAGTAATTTTATATAAAACAATTATTAATAAAAATAAACAAATATAAAAACAATTATATACTAATTTAAATAGTAACTTCCATTTTTTCAAAAGAAATTAAATGAAAAGAATCATTAAACAACAACTAATTTTGTATTGAAAAATATAAAATAAAAAATAGAAACTATAGTAATGGATATATATTAATTTAAACAATAAATAATTTTTTTTAAAGATAAAATAAATTAAACCTTAAACTGTCTACAATTTTTATAGAAAAAAAAGTAAAATAAAAAAATGAATGCAGGTTTATTCACGTATTAAATTATTAAATAAAATAAAAAATTATGTGGTGTGTCAGTAACTTAGGAAAAGCAGATTCTTAATGCTGAAAAATATTAAATTGCTGCAGGGTATTAAAGTATTCACATTAAATTTTAAAACAAAATAAAAAATAAAGTGGTGTGTTCGTGAATCAAGAAAGGCGGATTCATTAATCCAAAATATTAAAGATGTGCAGTGACTCAGTGTATGCAACAGAAGATTAACAAAAACAATATTAAATTATATACTAAAGTTTATACAAGTAGGTGCAAGCAAATATACATTCTAGAATATCATAATGGAAAAACATTAAAAGCAAAAATATGCTTCACTCATTGTGCTTCTTCCCCATGAAGCTTCTTCTGGATAGTGCCTCTTCTCTGTGAGTCTCTTCTTCAAGAGCCTCTTCTCCAGGAGCCTCTTCTCTGAGAGCCTTAGAGTAACCTTCTCTTGTCTTTGTTTGTCTTTCTTTTCATCCTTCTTACCCTTCTCAATATATAGAGAATTTGTTCCAATCAGCATGTGCATCGCTTCGTTTCAATCATCCCTTTCTTTTTTTTGTGTGTAGCTTTGTTTCATTCATTGAAGGCATGTGTACACGAATCGTGAATCAGATGATTCGTCTCTGATTCATCTAATTCAAATTACGATTTGAACTATAAAACGATACATTCGATTATATGTATCACAGGGAAAGAATTTAGAAACTAAAAGTACAATTCTTACTATACTAACTATAATGGATACAACACAAAACAACTTTTGCTCAGAAAATAATTTAAACTATTCTAACAAACATTCAAATCAATGTTATTTCAGTGGAATATGATGTTAATTTATGTGGGATGGTTGTTGTAAAAGGATAGGAACTATGCTTTTATATTCGTAGGAGTTAATTGAAGAACTCAACTGGTCTATATAGTATTTGGTAATCAGGTATACATGAAAAAAAAGACAAACATACATAGAGATGAAAGGAATACTATTGTCGTTTAGAATCTGTAGCAAAAACTGAAAGATCTATTTGTTATGCTCTCAACCAAAATTATATGATGAATCTGCTGGTCCTTTCATATTTCTAGTTGTTTCCCTTATGTGGGTATTGTTGCTATTTAGAAATCTTATATAATGTTTTTACAAATTTATTGGCCTTACTGGTTTATTCATTTTAATTGTGCAGAAAATATGCACTTTTATCCACCTGAGCATGTGATTTATGGTGACTATGTGTACAAAACTTGGGATGAACAATTGTTAAAACAAGTTCTTGGTTTCTTCATTCCTGAAAACATGAGGGTAGATGTTGTTTCAAAGTCATTCCTTAAATCAGAAGGTGAGTTCTTTTTTCTCCCTTGTCTAATTGGCAATTGCTTGTTGGCTTTTCCCTTTGCCTGTACCCTTGATAGCATTAACTGGTATAGGTCTAAGCCATTAACTATTGCCTATCATTATGCTTTTTAATAATCCTTGATGGAGGGGTGGAGTTCTCTTCCATGATGATTTATTTGTTTCTATTGTATGTGCCGTTTGCTTTGAAATATTAGAAAATAGTGACCAATATTTCAATGCTGAAAGATTAGTTCTGGAAGTTATATTTTCACCAAGAAAATTGAACTACTTGAATTGTTTTTCCAGATTTCCAAAATGAACCTTGGTTTGGTTCACATTATGTGGAAGAAGATATTGCTCAAAATTTGATGGAGTTGTGGAGAAATCCTCCTGAAATTGATGCCTCACTGCATCTTCCTTCCAAGAATGAGTTTATTCCAAGTGACTTTTCTATTCGTGCTAGTGACACATGTGATGATTTTGAAAATTCATCTTCTCCTAGATGTATAGTTGATGAAGCATTGATAAAACTCTGGTACAAGCCTGACAGTACTTTCAAAGTTCCTCGTGCCAATACATATTTTCGAATTAGCATGAAGGGTGGATATGCTGACGTGAAGAGTTGCGTATTATCTGAATTGTTCATTCATCTTCTGAAAGATGAGTTGAATGAAATCACATACCAGGTTAATCATCTATTTATTTATAAGAAACAGCACACAATAAAAGAGGATGGGAATTCTCCTACAACAAGAAAGAAGTAAACAAAGCATAGAAGCAAAAGATGACTTGGGCTAAGATACAGTTTTACTATGAAGTATATACACATACATACACAATATATACATACATATCATGCATATGCATATATACATACATATACATACATATACATGCATATGCATATATACAGACATATATTTACATGTATACATGTTACAAAAAAACAAGTACAGCTCAAAAAATGCTCTCATTTTCCACGAGATTCTTCACCATAAATAACTTATCCATTTCAATTTTTTCTGGAGCTCTTCTTAAACTAACCATAAAACCAAATAACCATTAGCTTGCCTATTATTAATCGTCAAAATGCTCCCATTCATTAATATTTGTGGAGAAAAATGAGTGTTAAAGAAGGACTACATATAACTTTCTAGAGCTCACTTTTTATTCTCTTCCAATTTATTGAAATTTCCTTTCTAGTTTTCATTTTATTGAAGTATATTGCCCCAAGAAACTGGCCTCCAATATTATTTATAGGAAATATATGACAAAATTGCCTCTTGAAATATCTTCAATGCGAATACATGACATTTGAAAAGTGCTTTAACCCTTGTATTATCACCAAAGTTGTGTTTCTCTTTCATTGTAATAATGTTCACAAAGAAAGTACAGTATAAAACTTTAGTATTGAACGGTTATTAGTACACTTCTTTAGTATTTCTTAAATAAAGTATGCAAATACCACATACGACATTCTATACAGAACAATATTTTAGGGTTGGGGCTATTGGCACTCATTAATGCCTATTCACTAAAGTTGGATATTTGGACAAAAGTTTGTGGACCACCTTTATAGCCTACAACTTGCGAATGTGTGAGTTTGCATTTTTAGTAACTTTTAGTGTATGTATGATCCGCACAACTTATGGGTTTTACTCACGGACCTTGGGGATTACTTGTATCACCAATCCAATCTTTTTTACTTCTGCTGGTTGTGCTTTGTGTAATAGATTAAATAAATTGTTGTTATACAAATATATGTTAAAAAATTTCAATGGAATTTTTGTAAGTATGGGTTGACTCTTAACTTATGGGTTTTGTAGGATAGATACAGTTTGTAAAAATTAAACATCATGCGGCTATATAGATGAGTTTTTTTATAGTGTGAGTTTATACAGTTGCAAGATTAAATAGGCGGGTCTATCCATATATTCAACTCTACTTACTATTCACACCCGCAACCAACTTCAAATTGCAGTTTCCTCAATTGAATATTTAATTGCAGTTATAAGTGGTGGAGGTTGTGCCAATAGTCCCATCCTATTTTTAGATATTTTTGTAAACAAATCTTTCTTTGTGGATGCAGGCTAGTATTGCCAAGTTAGAAACTTCTGTCACTTATGTTGGTGACATGCTTGAGCTGAAGGTCTATGGTTTCAATGAGAAGCTCCCTGTTCTGTTATCTAAATTCTTTTCAGTAGCTAAATCTTTCCTGCCAACTGGTGATCGGTTTAAGGTATGTGACATGTTTATTTGGATTTTTTTTCAATGTTAACCATATTGCACTTCAGTAGCTAAATTTTGTTACATTGTGTCTTTGCTGTCATGAATTAATGATTATCTGAACAGGTCATAAAAGAAGATATGACGAGAGCTTTAAAGAACTCCAACATGAAGCCTCTAAGCCATTCAACATATTTGAGATTGCAAGTTCTGTGTGAGAGCTTCTATGACGTTGATGAGAAGCTGCATTATCTAAATGAATTGTGTCTTGATGATCTGAAGGCATTTGTCCCTGGGCTTCTCTCCCAGGTTGATATGAAATATTTAGTATTAGTACTTTGTATTATACAATTTGCAGTTCCTGTTGTCCTTCAAATTCCAATTATGATGGATTCAGGAGTGTCAATACTGTTAGTGACGGGTGAGCAACATGCATCAATGCACCTGTATGTGTGTTGTGCCAACTCCTGTGGTGCACATGGATGAGCAATTGTTATTGTGCTTAAAGCTTGTAACTTTATTGTTTGTGCTACCCAAATTGCTCTCTATTTTGACACTAATGCGCATGTAGAAGTCCCATGCATAGGTTGTAACACTAATCGCAAGAAAACAACTACTCCTTGATGATCTGTAATATATTGGTTTTTAGTTGATTTTTAAATGAGTTTTGTTGTGAATATGGATAAGTCAACATAGGTTAATTGTAACCATTATATGATTAGTTTAGTTTTGTCTTTTATAGTTGTGACATTGTTGGAGATTTATTCTTTTATATCCTAATTTTGTACAGCTATATGTGGAGGGTCTATGTCATGGAAATCTGTCAAAAGAAGAAGCAATTAGCATATCAAATATATTTAAGATGAATTTTCCTGTAAATCCACTCCCTATTGAGTTGAGGCATGCTGATCGGGTTATTTGCCTCCCATCTGGTACCAATTTAGTTAGAGATATCAGTGTGAAGAATAAGTCGGAAAAGAACTCTGTGGCTGAGGTAATTTTTGTTCTTTTGACTAATGTGTTTCATAGATAATTCGTTTTCTTTGTCCCTGACAATTTCTCCTGCTTCTTACTTCAGTTTTGGTTTTTATGCAGCTTTATTTTCAATTTGAGCAAGATTTTGGTTTGGGGTCAATCAAATTGAAAGCTTTGATTGATCTTTTTGATGAAATTGTGGAGGAGCCATTTTTTAATCAGCTGAGGTGACAATCTGTTGCTCGGTTTCGTATATTTGACTTCTGATATTTGTTAATGACATTAGGTCCTCTCTTCTCCTGTTCTCCTGATATTGACATTCTTTGCCCAAATAATACCTTTTAGAATGAGAATGTTTGCTACTTGTTACATATCTTCTCAGTGCAAAATGAACTTGTACTTGCATTTATGTGAGCAAGCTACTCTAATTGTTGATATCTCTTGAACTCAATTTGTTGTAAACTGTCTCAGAGCATAGGTTATTGATGACTTGATGATATGATAAAGTGGTCTTCGTTTGGCTTGAAATTTTCTATTGTTATAGAATCCTAGTTTCACTGAAAAACACGTATAAATTCAATGAAACCATTCACTTACAGCCTTATGCTTGAGACTGCTGTTTCTTCATCTTTCTTTTGTCAATCCTGCCGTGTTTGTCTCTGGGGACTAAAATTCATGTATCTGGATACAGGACAAAAGAGCAGCTTGGTTATGTTGTTGAATGCACTCCCCGAGTAACGTACCGTGTCTTTGGGTTTTGTTTCTGCATTCAGTCATCTGAGTACAACCCAGTTTACTTGCAAGGTAGAATTGACAGTTTCTTAAATGGCCTGGAAGAATTGTTGGTAAGTGTTCCTCATTCCTTCAACCTCCATGTTCTTAGGTTATCTCCTTCCTTGTGAGCTGCATAAAGCTAAGATGACTTGGGTTCTTAAGAAGTTATAATAGGCCCACCCTACTATTATTGAGAAAAATGGAAAATGGGTGGAAATAGTAAAATGCTTTGAATTTGTCATCTGCAGAGTCTGAATTCTTTTCTCTGCCTCAGGTGATGCCATTATTAATGTTGTTATAGCCAATGTTGTTAAATAACCATTATGGCATTGTCATAACTAAAAAATGTGATTTTTTTGACCCCTCTGCATAGGCAATTTGTGAAAGGAGGCCTGTTGTGGCAGTGCCATAGGTCACACTGGCATCTCTATATGGCAGAATTTTTGGCCTTCCACCATATTCTGCCATTCGCCACTGATATAACCTTGTATATTCTGCCATCCTATTGCCTGTTTTTGTGCTTGTTATATAGTAGTTGTCTCAAATTCAATGAATTATTTTTCATTTCTCTATGTAGCTAAATTATGTTTATCTGGGTTGAGTTTTCATCGCAAAGAAAATAAATATATTAAAGGAACTTGTTCCAAAAAGTTTTTAATAATGTCTAAGGAATCTATTTTGGCAAGAGCTTTAAAATCCAAAATATAACTATTAGCTCCTTCATTTTAACAGTTCTGTTGACCTGATATCAATGGGATAGCTCTTTTATTGCCATTTTCATTGGATGTACTTATCTGACAACCGGCTTTTCTGTTTCTGACTGGATTTGTGGATTCTCGGCTATAAGATTTATTGAAGTGCTGTGTTTATTTTCTGAATGAAGACTTACGTTTTGGAGAAATGTTGGGATTGCAGGATGGACTTGATGGTGATTCCTTTGAGAATTACAAAAGCGGGTTAATGGCAAAGCTGCTAGAGAAAGATCCTTCACTCACATATGAAAGCAGTAGATTATGGAACCAGATTGTTGATAAAAGGTACCTAAGATGATAGTGTTAGACTTTAGTTATTAAAGTTGTCACTTATTGTTGAAGTCTTATTCCTACATGGCACAGCTGTTTGATATCTTTTATGTACATATTTATGTAATTTCGTTTTACTGCTGAATCTGTCTTGGTAGAGTATGAAGCAATTTCTGCCAAGTCATGATAGAAGTTTAAGGAGGACTAAAAAGGAAATGTCATTATTAGCTGCATTTTGTTGCTATAATGATGGT
The DNA here is from genome assembly GCA_030347555.1 of Lablab purpureus. Classification (NCBI taxonomy): domain Eukaryota; kingdom Viridiplantae; phylum Streptophyta; class Magnoliopsida; order Fabales; family Fabaceae; genus Lablab; species Lablab purpureus. The sequence goes on from CM059259.1 coordinate 22,564,646, forward strand.
TTGTATGATTATAAACATTATGGTCTTCAGGTATATCTTCGATTTCTCTAAGAAGGAAGCAGAGGAATTGAGGAACATAACCAAGCATGATGTTGTTGAATGGTACAAGACTTATTTTAAACAATCATCTTCGAAGTGTCGGCGACTGCTGATTCGGGTATGGGGTTGCAACACAGACTTGAAAGAGGCTCAAGCACCACCTGAATCTGTGCAGGTCATTACAGATGCAGCAGCTTTTAAGATGCAATCCAAGTTTTATCCTAGTTTTTGTTAACTTTATAGATTTAGTTGTTCAACTGTTGGAAGTTAAGGTTACTAGAACATGAGAGTCTGCATTTCTCATTTAGTGGTTTTAGACTCAAAGGGTGCCATTGATATACTTAAAATGAAACTAAGTTTAAGGAGGAGGGGAATACAAAATGTGTTACTGGAATCATATTTGTTTATGTAAATTACATTTATTTGAGAAAATATTGATTTTATCAACAAGATATTATAGTCCATTGACTATACATTTGTCCTTTTTATAGATGAGTTTCTCTTTTAGGCTATATTTGTTTGTTTTCCCTTAAAAGTCGTTTTAAGGTTCAAACCAAAAGCCGTAGAAGTAGAAGTAATTTGGTCATTTTTGTAATACTGGTTTTGTTTAAGCTAATCTTTTTTTTTTAATTTTAAATTTTGGGTGCCCAAAAATTGATTAGGAATGAAATTAATATCTCTTAATTTTTTCCAGTATCTTTAATATCCAACATTTAGTAAATATGTTAGTTGATTGTGACAATATTACTATTGAATTGATAATAATGTTCACATCTTAACATATTTACAAATATTTTACTAATATAATAAATATTATATTATATTAACATATTTATTAAATGTTAAATTTATAAAAGAAATATATTAATACTGAACAATTTTTGAATCATAAAAGACGTATTTAACTTTTATTTTTTACAATAAAAACTATATATCCATTCAATGGATCAATGCAGTAATAACAATATAAAAGATGTTACACATGGGACACGATGTTGAATAGAATTTTATTATAACAATAATGTGTATCAATTGTTAAAAAAATTTACTTATTGTGAACTATGAATCCAATATCTATAAGTCATGGTTTTCAAAATCTAAATGTCTTTCTTTGAAAGTATCTATGAATACAACAATATCTATATCTCATGCTTTGCAAAATAATAGTCAAAACTTCTTGAAAATGCTTACTTGTAATAACCATGAAAAACTTTTGGTATTACATAAAATAGTTTTGGTTTACATTTTTAAACATGGGCTAAAAAAATGTGATTTTATTTTAAAAAAATAACATCAACCATCAAATGTGAAGATAATGTGCATGTATTACTCAATTGAAAAAATGCATTAAAGAAACCAAAACAAAACATAGTTCAAAGAAAGACATTAAAACTAAGAATTGCTAGTTCAAAATGAGAAAAGACCAAAAGAATGCAAGTTTTTAAAGGAGACATGGTTTTGGCCAAAGACATTTTGGACATTACCATCTCCAATGGATTCCATGGATCAATGTTGCTTCTAAATGGTGTCTATGTTGCTCTCTAGACCTTGGACATGATGCATGCATCCATGTTCTCCTCCATTTTCAGTCACAGGTGCCACTTGTTGGATTTGGATCATAGCCATCTTCTTTTTTATTTCATTGAGGTTCTGATCAATCAGCCATGAGAGATCATTCAAATCTATCAAACTAGGATTGTCAAAAACCCTGCCAAGACTCAAGTACTGAAACATGAGATGAGTCATTTCTTTCTTCCTGTTCTCATTCCTTTGTCTTGTCAACTGTTGTTGGCCTTTGATGATTATTTGCTTCAACAAGCTCTCCTGATTCAACATCTTTCTGCTTTGTTTCTGCTCAGACATTTCCATGAACTTGGAAAGCACCCTTCGGACTTCTGACTCAGATGGCCAAACCTCTGCCTGAGGATCATTTGGAGTATAGATTATGGCACATGCTTCAATCCCACAAAGGGTGCTAATTTCATTCATTTTCTTTATCAAACCTGTTAATAAAACATAACAGAGAATTAGAGAAAGTGAAACTTAAATTTTACTAACCATGTTTCCTTGATCAACCACTAACCATGCTTTCTTTTCTTTAAGGTTGTCTTCCTCTTTGAGTCATTGGTAATGTATGTCAAATCCAACTTCTTTCTTGCCATGGTAGTGATCTGAAAGTGAGAGAAAAAATAATGATAGAAGTTCTGAAAATATTTTTAAAGTGATGTGCTTTCTTCACTTTTACTCTTTTGCTGTTTATATAAGCAAATTTAAGATGCAAGTATATTCAATTTAGGGAAAACTTGCTAGGTGCATTCATTAGAAAATCTCAATTACCAAATATATCTATGCAAAAATTCATAATTAAATTCATGCACAATGAAAGATTAGAGAGATTAAAAAGTGATTACAATGAATGTAGTGATTACTTTTAAAAATAGTTTTTGGTTTATAATCAGATCTTAGATTTTACTATTTTTTTAAAAAGCTGAAACAAATTATTTTTAAAATGTTATTTTTTATACAAAAAAAGTCCCAAATGGCCCTAAAGACCTACCATTTTGGATGATATACAAAATTTGGGATTTTCATAGCGAGAAGTGTGGTTGCATGTTATATTTTTGGAGTGAAATTCTTGATATTTAGAAATTATATTTAATAATAATTAATTCAAGTAGCCTTATTTAAAGGATAGAAAAATTTTAATGTGATTACTTTTTTATTAATTATTAGATAACTAAAACGTAAACCATTCACATTATGAAAAAAAAAATGGTGAACCATGTAAAACTGATTAAAATGTGTATATTAAAATAAGATTTAATTACTCTTTTCATCTTATTATTACAAAAACTTTCTTTGTTGAAAGATACTTCAATAAATCACTTACTTTTTAGGTGTGCATTAAAACATTCTGAAAAAATTCATTCATATATACAAAATGGATAAATTATTATTTAAATATAAAGTAGCAGTACTAAAAATATTAAATAATCATTAATTATTTAATATAAAATGAAAGTGTATCAATTATTTATTAATCTAATACACTGAATTTGTGTTATTCACTTATAATTACATCTATATAGTGATTTCTCAAATGCAATTAGCATATCTCAACAACTCATATAAACATTGACCTCTAGATCAATCTTGGAAGCAAACCTCTAATTAAAAATAATTAAGAAAAAATTAAAAGCAATATCGGATTCTAGAACATCCACAATATCAAGCACAATGTCACCAACCAAGCTTGTGTTTAATTAAACCATGTAATTTTTTTATAGGGTGCCATGTAGTTCTTTTATTATTATTATGTTAATTGTGCTATTTATTAATTACAAAATTAATTATCATTATATTTGTAGATGGTAAGAAATATTTTAATTTAAGGAAAAATAAATGAATTAATAAAACATAGATAAGATGATGATATGATTTATTTTTATTTATTTTGGTTTTAGTTTTTGGAATATTTTAAATTTTTCTTTTAATTATTCAATATATTTTTATGATAACAATCTATGAAATCAGTCCTGGAGATAAATAAAATACAATTAAAGGAAATAATAAGAAATATTTAAACAAAACTTTTAATTTATTAAATATTTAATTTAAAAAATCATTAAGTACTTTAAATTAAAAATAACAATGTTAATCTGATTATTCGGGTCGGGCATTTCGGCCCGATTTGGCTGTTCGCATAACCCGTAACCTGTGACACCTCACTCTCTTTGAGACTGAAAACAAGAAGGCAAGACACCAAACACAACTCACTCACAAGAACGAATCACCTCCTCCGTCAAGCTCGCGGCGCGACGGCGACGGCGACGGCAACCGGCAACCAGAAACCTACTCATCCACGAACAACGGATCTCGTCTCCAATCTCTCCTCCCGCCGCCGCAAGCTCGTCTGACCTCCTTCCTCAAGCTCGCGACGGCGAGGCAAGGGCAAGGTGCCTCACGCAGACGACGTCGACGCTCCTCTCCTCATCCCTTTGGGTTTTCTTCCTTCGAGGTATTAGTTTTTTCTTCTCTTCTCACGGGTTTTCAGATGATGAGATATTTCTGGATCTGGTTTTGTGTTGTGCTGAAATTATGCTCTGTATTTTACTGCAATATGAATGTAGATATATGAATTTAGGTATTGTACTGGATTTGTTCTGGACGCCGCGTCCCGTCCGCATCGTATTCGGCGCGCGGGATCGCCTTGTGTGGACCGCGTCCGTGCTTCGTTTCTCTAAGCAAACATTATACTTTTGGTTGTGGTACTTGTAAATGTAATGGTATTGTTTGCTTTAGCTCTTTGACTGTTCTTCAGGAGCATTCGATGCCGATACGTGTTTTAAATATTTAGTATCAATATTTTCATTCAGTGTTCACAATAATGTTGGTTTCTTACTGGTATTGTAAATCCGAGACAATGTGCGAGTGTGGTAAATACAAGAGTTTAATTTTGAAAAAAAAAATTCCCTGTTAAATTTTATCCACATCTTCATTTCAGATTCTGGAAAGGTTTTGATAAGGGGTCCCTCTACCCCAGGTGTTTGTCAATCACTTCTCTTTTTGGAATGGCAGCAATTTACAGTCTTTACATCATCAATAAGTCTGGTGGATTGATCTATTATAAGGTATGGTCGTCTTTACTTTCTGTTTCTCGCTAATTCAAACTTCAGATTATTTCTGATGGGTTTCTTAGAGATTTATTTTATATTCCCCTGAAATTGATAGCAGAAAGCATTGTTACAGGGTTTTTTTTTTCTAATGTGACAGAAGGTTAAAAGTCTGACATTGTTAATTAAGTCTCATATGTTCGATCAGCTTGTATATTGGGCTTCAGCTTCTAAATTCAGTTAAAGAAATGACCTAGATACCTTTTACATTTCATCCTACTGGTTCTTCAGTATATATAGAGTTTTAGCTAAGCTTTTCTTTTTGCATGGAATCAATCTATTGGAATTATGTTAATGCTTTTGCATTTAGGATTATGGGTCTGCTGGACGAATGGATACCAATGACAGCTTGCGGGTGGCAAGTTTATGGCACTCAATGCATGCTATCTCTCAGCAGTTATCACCTGTATCAGGCTGTTTAGGAATTGAACTTCTCCAAGCAGATACGTTTGATCTTCATTGCTTTCAGTCACTGACCGGTAATTAGTCTTTAACTCGTTTTGCATTAGCTTTGCAGTTTACTCAGTGATAAAATAATTAGTCTATGTCTAGTACCACCTTTTGTTTTTCATGCACACACATTTAAGGCCCTGGAGAAGGCTGTGGTTTGAGTATATCTGAAGCTCTAGATAATTATTGGTAACCCAATTATAAATAAGGCGGACTTATTGCTTTGGGATTTTAGTCTTGATTCTGTCTAAAAGGTCCCGATAGACTAAACTGATAAACCCCTTTATAAGGTGAAGTCCACCTAATACTTTAGCAATGTTATTTATGTTGCAAACTTAGAAATGAATTATTTTCTCTGATTTTAGCAGTAAAAAGGCAGAATCGTTAAGTTGGAAGACAAGTTGGGTTATTGTATCAATAAATATAACTCGTTGGTGACATGACCCAGTTTATTGACTGTATTTGGTTATTATTATTGTTGTTGTGCTTGTAATTACATACTTCTTTCTTACTGTGTGATTATAATAATTTTCTAAGCACTGTCATTTTTCTGGTAATAAACACCCATTTAGCTTTTTTTTAGATACAATACAACTTTCCATCCTCTGGGTCACACATGCATCTTCGGATTTGGATCTATGAACATGAATTCTTTAGAGTTGGCATTGTTCTAGATGTTTGGCTGTTGTTTAGCTGTTTCCTTGCGCTACTTAGCATTTATGTCTCGCACTTGTTAGTTTAATGGAACTATCTTTTATTGTTTAGCTGTTCTATATTCGGTTAAATGTCTCTGGCAAAAATAAGCATGCAAGATTTCTCACTTTTATTTCTTCCTAATATTGGTATTAACAAAAATGTTTCTTCTCTCTTGCAGGGACAAAGTTTTTCGTGGTGTGTGAGCCAGGAGCTCAACACATGGAAAATTTACTGAAATTTGTCTATGAATTGTACACGGACTACGTTTTGAAGAATCCGTTCTATGAGATGGAGATGCCTATACGTTGTGAGCTCTTCGATATCAACCTAACACAGGCAGTACAAAAGGATCGTGTTGCATTTTTGGGCCGATAAATTCGTACCTTATCGTTTCCAGATTTTTATGTTTTAGATGAGTACATAATCTAACTATTGTCATTCAATTACTTGTAAGGTATCATATTACTGCTAGCCTGTGTTGCTTTTTACGTACAAAGCGAGAATTACAATGTCTGAGATATAAGATAAGTTTCCTGACATCCGTGATTCATAATTTTCAAGCAATGCTTTACTAGTAGTTAGAAATTGCCTCTATGCCTATACATTATTACATGGTTGTGAGGTTTGTAATGTGGATGGATTTATTTTTCCTCTGGCATTGGGTTCTTGCATGATTGGTTATTGGTGTAACGGGTCAATAGTCAGTTGCAATGTTGCATGTTCCTCACCTGGTTACAAGATTCCAATCAGCTTACTGTTCTCAACGATCCAAATCATACATAATACTAAACAATCACACATAAACATCACGTAATATCCAAATACTATTCGTTGTTGTTTGATCATAAATGGTTCCACTTCATGGGAACACTAATATTTATGCTGAAGGTAGCTTTCAAAAGCTCCCTAACAAGAAAGATGACAGTGTTTCCCCCCACTATAAACTCTCACCCGAGTAATAATGTTGATACTTCTATTGTCAATGATACCCTTGGGCCCTTCTAATGTCAACCATCAATGCTCTTTGAAGTCTCCAAACGAGGTTGTTGACATCCCTTTGGCTACGTTTTCTGCTACTTCTACAAAAGGTCGTGAATCTGTTGTCGGTTCGTATGAGAACCATGTTGTTGGACTCCCTGGTTGACCTAAAGTATGACTGCAAATCCATCCTTCGAATGAAATTAGCTAAAAATCTTAACATTATTTCCATGTTTTTGGAGTGACATGGTAAGAAGAGGATTTTGAAGACTCTTGTAATTAAAGGCTTCGCTAACACTTTCAACATAATTCTTTATTAATTTCAGAAGAAAAAACAACTGCAGAAAACATTAAAACATTTCGTTGGAGGTCCATGCCAGAAACATCGTAGAGGCACTAGAAACCTTGCCTAATGGTGAACACCATTTTTCAGAATGCTAGGGGACTTGCAAGACAATATTCTCGTCGCTAGTTGAAATATTTGGCCGAAGAGCACAAACCCCGTCTCATTCTTATTGTTGAACCTTGGTTGGTCTCTGAAAAATCCTTGTTATGTTATTGTCGTCTTTTGGTTTGGGATTACTCGTTGTGAGCAAACATGATAACTCCTCATTTGGTGCCTCTATGCATAGTCTTTTCAGCCTAAGGTTTCACTTTGTTTTGATCAGTTTGTTGCTTTCTTTATCTATGTTAATGGTTATCCTTTTTACATGGCGTCAGTTCATAGTGGTACTACATATGTTAAAAGAAGAGTTCTCTAGGTTGAACTTTTGAAGGTGCAAATTGAACACCTGAGCTTGTGGTTAGTCCTTCGTGACTTCAACATTGACTCCTTAGTGACTTCAACATTGTTAAGAGCCCGTGAAAACACCTATGATCTAGTCCCGTCTTGAATTAATGATATGGTCCATATTCCTTCATCTGGCTATGCTTATACCTGATTGAAGGGGTCTACAGATGCTTAACGCACTTAGGTTTAGATAGTGCTGATAAAAATAAAAACTTAGGTCTAGGTAGACATTAATCTTACCACTCTCACCTACTTGTTTCTTTGGCAATTCTTCCTTGTAGATTTACTCTTTTTTTTAAATTCCTTTTCATATAGAAAGAGTAGAAGGATTACTATAGAATCAACCATGATCTCTAGAATGAGGTTTTTTCTATGAAAATGGTGTAATTTTAGTTGTCTTTTTATATAAATGGACAAAATTTAAAAAAATTATGAAAATGGGTCTTTGAAAACACGATTTTACAATGAAAAGAATTATACTTCCAAACACGAGTTTGACATTGACGAATGTTTCCACTCGTATTTACAAACACGATTTCATCACATCATTTTTTTTAAAATCGTGCACTCAAATATGTTTTTAATTTTTCATGTATTTTTTTATTAAAAGGCATAAGGACATTTTCAATTCTTTTTAGTTTTTTTAATATTTCAGTTTTGTTTTATTTAAAAATGTAAATTATTAAACTCTCAACAGAGAAAACTCTTCTTTTATCCTTCCCGAGTGCACAATTGTGGTTCTCTCCCAACGCCAAGAAACATACCTCACTTGGGATTTCTCACCTTATGTGTCAACAAATTAGAGGACACATGCATGTCTAAAGTCGATTGCAAGAAAAGTGTAATTCCCACTGGTTGTAGGGACATTAACAACAACTCTACCATGGTGTCTCTACAATAACGCTCCCTCCAAAAACTTATTAGGATGATTCATTCAATAAAAGTGTACTAATTCTCCAGTAACAACTAATAAATAATTATTATTTTCTCAAATAATTTATGCAAGAATATAGTAACAACTAATAAATAATTATTATTTTCTCAAAGAATTTATCCCATACAACACAGTAATTATAATTGATAACTAATTTAGATAAAAGAATATTTTTATAATTTATGTTGATGTTTTAAAATTATAATCATGTAAAACAATTAAAACTCTTTTAAGTATTTTATCAAATACTTAAAAGGTGGTATAAATGAAAATTGAGGTGGAATGTTATTATTAGGGTTAGACTTCACCGAATCTCACTCTCATGCATAGAATCACTCATCTTTCAATCTAATATCAAAGTCAACCTATTAGTTTGCTCAAACTCTAATCTTATAGTGGAATGAGTCTGAAATTCTTTATTAAGAATCAATTATTTTATCATTTAACAAGCAAACTTGAACAAAGGGTTAAGAAAACTAATGAACCAAGTTTTATTCTTAGAAACAAGCTTCATTAGATATTTTGCTTCGATTCTTGATTACAAAAGAAATATCAATTGATCAAAGCATCAAGTATAAAAATAAAATATTAATATTGAATGGAAAGACACACACACATATAATATATAATTATATGAGTTTAGTTGGTTACATCTAACCCCAATAAAATGAGTTTAGTTCTTTATTCTCGAAGAATACAAAAAGAAAATGAGTTATAGAAGAATATTGATAACCCAAGAATAAAAATGAGGTCTTTAAGGAAGCCTAACAGTGCTAAATGTCTCCAAAATGGCATTCAAACCTCTTGCTAGCCAAGAATAATGTTAACTCTCAGTTCAATTGGCATTCAACGTCACCAACATGGTACTTAATGCATATCAGCATTAGGAAGTAGCGGCACTGGGAATTAGCGTCCAAATTGAGATGGTTGAATGCTTTTCTTTCTGCCTTCTTAACGCTGAGCTTGGTTCAAAAGATTCCTGACGCAAATAATCCTTTTGAATTTCTAAATTTATCCTTTCTTCTATATTCCATGAATTTCAATCTTGTTTCTCTCAACCTCAAGTGTTTTCTATTCAATTGTTAGACAAAAAAGAATGGGATTAGTGCTATAATTAGATAAGAGTAACCAAAATCCAATTTCTTCTCTCTATGCTTGGGAGAATGACTTCTCGAGGAATGACTTGGTCTAAAATGTCATTCTCACTCCATGCTCAAATAGGTTATTTTCTTCCTAAATGGGCATTATGCTTCTAAGATTAAAGGTTTAGGTGACTCCTTCTACTAAGCTTTCTGGGTCATTCAGTTACATGTCTCTTGCTCTATCTCTCAATTCTTCCATCAGTGTTGGATCCTTACTAGTGTAAATGTTAACATTGTTTTCCTTATTCCCAAGTTCCATGGGGTTGACCATATTACATTTGATTCATTATTGAGGTCAACTTTAGCTTTAAAATCATCACCAAAATTATAGTTAATAGATCATCTTAAATTTTCTTTAAGATTACTTCTCCTTAACAAATACACTTTGTTAAAGGTAGAAATATTATTGATGGGATTTATGTGGTCTATTAAGTAGTTAATATGTTCAACCAATGGGTTAACATTGCCATCAAATTTAACATTAGAAAGGTCTTTGATAATTGGATTAGAACTTTCTTTTGTTAGTAGTCAAGACTTTTGGTTTCAGTGACACTTTTTACTTTTTAATCAGAGTTATCATAGAATCTACTTAGTTTTTTAATAACTTTTAATTTTCACCATGATTTTTATTCATTTCACATTAACAAAATCAACTTTTTTCTTAGTTTTTAACTTACTTAGTTCTCCTTTTGATATTTTTTTAAAATAATTAGATATTGGTTACTCTTAACTAATTATATCACTAATTCATATTTTTTGTTTAACAATTGAGCAGGAAGTACTTAAGGTTAAGAGAAGCAAGATTGGAACCCATGGGATATAAAAGGAAGACTAACTTTGGAATTTTCAAAAGATTATCTGCGTTGGGTGCCACCTGAACCAAGCGAACACTAAAAAAAATAAAGTGGAAATCTTGACATCAAAGTTGGGCGCTAGTCATCTCAAGCTAGGTGCCAATTTCTAGAGCTAACCTGCATTGAGCGCCATGCTAATAGGGTTGAGTGCCAATTGGACTAAGACCACATATTCATACTTGCGTCGAGCATGTAATAAATGGCGTCAGACGCCTGTTTTGCTGACATGGCATCCATTGGCTCATTTCTCCATGCTCTTCGGGGGAGAGAGCATTCTTCTTGATAGCTCAAAGGAAAATGCAATTATGACTTTTAGGGTGCTAATATTTTCTTGGTGACTTCTTTCCTCCTCTTAAGTTATCAATCTTCTTTCATAACTTATATTTATTTTTTGTGCTCTTCATTGTCATGAAGAACTAAATTCATTTTGTTAAAGTTAAATATAACCAACTAAACTCTCATATAATTGCATTATTTATATGTATATGTATTTTTATTTAATGTCAGTATTTTGTTTCTATATTTAATGCTTGTTATAATTTGACTATCCATAACTTCATATTTTATTCATTGAATATTGAAAAATATATTTTATAATCTTGAATTGAGACAAAACATCTAATAAAATTTACATAAGAATACAACTTGTTTCATTAATTGTCTTATCTTTGTGTTTACAAATTTGCTTATTTTAAAATAAAAATTAAATAAATAAATAAATTTTAAACAATATCCAAGCTCGTAAATATAAAAAAAAAATCATACATATGTTTTTACAAATACCTTACGAGTAATAAACAGCTAATGGAACAAATTATTTTTAGACATAACGGATGGTAAGCACTACCCACATCCCACCTATTTTCATCACTGTACTTCTCTATTAGTGCTGATTCAACAAAGTGTAGCACCTTAGCACTTTTGCAAACTAACTACTATAAATTCAAAACATTTTTTTCAGCCTCAATGTCCAGGAACACATTTTGGCCTTCCTGGTTTTGTATCCCTTTAGAGATTGAAGAAGAAAAGAATATTGCATTGCCCCTTTTCATTTTTATGATTTTTCTTTCTTTCCTTCCTGTATTCTCTTTTATTTGATTTTATGCATTTTTTTCGCATTTAGTTAAACCTCTTTTCTGGGAGAATGATGTGATTTGGTTATTGATAACATTTTAACCTTGATTAATTATGTTAATTAATGCATATTTTCTCTTGTTGAAAAATCTACTAAAAGAGGGAACCAGATATTATTTTCCTTTTCACAATCGATAATTGTTTTGAATGGAGAGATGGTACTTAAAAGTAATCTCTATTTATTCTTTGATACAAAAACAATGTTCCTAATATCAATTAGGAATCAAATATGAACTCAATTCTCCATAGATTCTTATGCAATGCGACAAATGGCAAAACTCTGCAGTCAATTGATGATTGAAACTGATGGGTAGCTTCAGAAATTTAATGAGTTAGATAATTGTCTTACTTACCAACCATGCATACCATGTACTGATAATATAAATATTTGTTGCACAGTTATATCAAATTATAAAATGTTACATATAATTTGTTGAATTTTATTTTAAAACAATACTAATGATGAATTCGAATTAATTAATGGTATAATTTATTTTTATATTGATGGTAAATAAATATTAAATTATATTTAAAATTATGTAACTATCTTAAAATCATTTTAGTTTCATTTTGTTATGTGGTACTGCATAAATATATGCCACATGAAGTTAAATTCAGTCATATAGTATGAGATAATCACTAACTGAAGAATTAAATTGACATTCAACTATAAATTAAATATTAAATGATTAAACTGATGTTTAAAATTTTCAGGAGGGATTGGATGTGAAATTATTAGATGTGTCTCTTTTTTTTGAAAGGCTAATTTTCAGAGGATTATTTTGTTATTCATATTTCTATCTAATTTATAAACAATTTATAGCTCACATTTGTCACATGGTATAAATTCATTAATGACTAAACAAAAATATTGTTGTACATTTTGGAAAAATAAATGACCATTTCAAATGAATAAATTTCGAAATGTGAAGATATTAAATTAGAGATGTTTGTATTTTTTTCAATAATAATTACAAAAGCGTATTAGCTTAATGATATCTTGTTTTTTTATTTGTATTGATTGATGGAAAAAGATAACAGTAATAAAATAGTAATTTCTCAAACTAAACACATTCAATGCTACCATTGCTATATCTTAAAATTAATAGATATTTTTGTTACTGTTGTTGTGGTTTCCTTAAAGGAAAATAATCCTTTGATCTGTTATGTTTATTTGCAAAATTTGAACTCCCATTAGCAATCATGGAAGAAAAAGTTGACCACAAAACATCTCAGAGAAGCTAGGTAAGAATTAATACACATTTTCTTTCCCTCAATAGGGAAAATGACTTTTTTTACTGTAAACAGCTGGGTTAATAATTTGTGGACATAAATGGTGTAAACTTTTGGTTTCATTTTCCAAAGATTTTGTTAAATTCCATCAAAATCTCCATTGCTTGACTATGACCCATATATATTATTGCTACAATATTTCATAAGGTTTACCAAGGTTAAAATGTATACACATGCTTTGAGTTTATTCCCTTGTACCCCTACCCTTCACAAGTGCCCATTTAGGTTTCATATATGTGTGTTCATAATTCAACTGTCCTTCACTAAAACACTACCACACAAGTTCCTTTGCCATAAAATTGGGACCAAATAAATTGGACAATCCCTTGTGAAGGGAACTTTCATTGATCCCTAAACCAACAGCAGAAACCAAACAAATCTGTATATCTTATATTCATGAGTTTCCCTTTTTAAAATAAATGAGAGAAAATTTCATATTTCATCACTTGTTTCGTTCCTGAATTTTAGCCTACTTTTCCCCCATCTGGTTATCTTTTTACATTCACTTTTTTAACTTTTCCTTGTGGAAATTCCCCCTTGTGTCTCAAAATTGTCCACATCTATACCTTACACTAGGACTAAGAATTAGCACTGAATCATCATGGAAGGTTCATTCCATATATGTTGTTAGGGAATGTGATTTTATGGTAAGCTGCATGTCTTTTAAAGATACTTTTACGCGTATGTAATCCTTAGGGAAGGTGTCCAACAAGATCCTAACCTATCAAAGGAGGCATATTCCCTTGGGAGTGTGACAAAATTGGTTTTTTGAGAGGGAAACGAGTTATATTATTGTAACTGATAAGTGTAGTTCAGTTCACAACACAGTTTGTTAGTTCAATTCTTATGTAATACATTTTTATAAAGACCCTTTAAGTGTGATTAAGTTTCAGATAGAGGATTAGTATAGTAAATTAGTAATCCGTCCAAATGATAGAAATTTACAAAAGTACTTCATAATCCTCCGAGAAACCAAAGAATCTAATGGTGGTTAGAGTAAAATAATATTACTTAGACTCCTAAGTTAGGAAGGATTCTTTTTCAAGTTCATGTACATATGTACTAGTTATTAATTTATGATGGTATATGATTGATTGGTCCATAAAATCTTAGAAGAAGAAAAGAAGAAAAAGGGAAAATAATAAAGAAAGACAGGGATTAAGATTTAACCAAAACTTGCATGTGCCCCTAACATGGTAGGGTCGAGTATAATTTCATCAGCTACTGTGGCCTTTTCTTTCTCTACTTTATATAGTTAGCCAGGAATAAAAATCACTATTAGCATGGTTTTCTTCCCAATCCGTTTAAGCTATACTTTATAATAACAAAATGACAAACTAATCTCTATCTGTCACATAAAGCATCTATTTTATGTCTATTAATGATTATATGCCAGAAAATGGTGACATGCAAATTTAATTGATAAAGGGTCTAAAATCAATTTAGAAACCTAATCCAAAAGTATAGAACAATAAAAGAACTAAAACACCAACATGGTTATGATAGAGAGGTAATTATGTTTTTTATGTGATTAAAAATGTAACAACACCAGAAATCTCAACGATATATAGCATACATGGATCACTCAACTATGATCTTCATTGTGTAAATATGCAAAAAACTTAAGTTAATTTTTCTATAAATTAATTACTTTTAGCTATCTCCTAAAATTAGCTTCAATATTTTAACCAGCATACCTTAAGTTCATTTAAAAGAAACTGGAGCCATTTTAATTGATTAATCACTTGGATTTAAGTGGCCAAGAGAGATAGAAATTGAAGTGGACCTTTTTTATTTGATTCATTTACTGAATGCGATAGATTAGTATAACAAAGTGAGAAACTTAATGGGAATGTCCAAAATTCTTCAGAATTGAGCATGGAGACTCACATGAATGGAGTTTGTTTTGTTATTATACTTTGGTTACTAATTTCTGCAATTCAGAAGCTCTTTAAAAGAAAAAGAAAAAAGAAGCACTAGATGAATAGACTTGTGCTACTTGCATTGTTGACGTGTGTAAACATCCATGTGAGATTAATTCACTTCTCTTCTGTCCTTGTCAAGGAAAGTTGTTACCAAGAAAATGATATGAAAATGAATAGACAAATATGTGAAAGGGTTCTCACATAGTCGGTCAGAAGCTATTTTCTCTTTTATTTGATTTGAAAGGAAATATGACAGTCTACAAAGCATTTTATGCAATAATAGCCATTGCACTGTCCTTGTCAATGTCATTTAGAGCAAGCAAGAAAGAATTATGCATTATACTTTATTTTCAAATACATCATGTGATCCTGCTCCCATGTTTATAATAAATAAATTTTGTAGCAGTTGAAAGTTTAATGTTTAGATAATAATCAACACGGTTTACAAAATGGTTACCTCATTATTATTAAAGTGATGCTAACCTATTAGTAGCTTATTTTAGTTATGAACAGAATAGCACAGTTTAACCAATAAAATAACCGAATAAATGGATCAAACAAAAAGAAAAAAAATAACCCTTTTGAAGTAGACATGCGTGCTATAGTTTTGTATTCTCAGAGGAAATTTCTAAACATAGTTTTTTTTAAGAAAATTTATCCAATGGTACTTTGCCGGTGTTTTATTATATGTTATGAATTAATTTTTCATTTGGATGAATAGTTATATGGTGTGAATATAAAGGAAGTATCTTGGAATGATTCTATTATTAACTCAAAATGTTCTGTAGAATATAATTAACTGAACTACCTAACTAATAATTGAAGAAGATACGTTTGAACTGCAAAATTTCAATTTCACTCATATAAGGTTATGGATTTGGATGTTTAGCAGTTTTTTAAGACTATGGAAACAAAAATCCATTTTTCTGAATCATTTATTTTATCTTTTATTTGTGCCATTTTTTTATGTCAGGCCAAAATAATGTTTTGATTCAAGCAACTTGAAATTTTAGTTAAACCAACAGAAGCACAAGCTAGTTTTAATATAAAAACTAAAAGTGTATATGTGATTCACAGGGAGAGAGAAAATTGCAGGAGAGGAAGTGAAGGGAAACAGGTTGTGTTAAAAATTGATAAATAATGAAGATAAGACAGTTTTTATATTGATAAGCTTGTATGTAATCTTTTGAACCATGTTTCTAAGAAATTCTACAATACACCTTTATGTTAGGGTGTGTCTATGCACCTTGAATGTGTCATGATTGAATATGAACAAAATAAGCACACATGCACCAATGATAACATTCAAAGATTATGGATGAATGAATGTACTTTTACACGTAGAATCTTTTATTTTTCTAAACTCAAAAACACTCCTACTCACAGACATTGAATGTGAATCTTCCACAAAAGAGAAGAAAATTTGCCAAGCTATCTTTAAAAGAATATAAAAAATGAAACAAAAGAAAAACAGAAGATGAGAGTGATATTAAAAATACCATGTTATCTTGTTTTGGTTCGAATCAACATAGCATTGTCAATGTATGCTTTCAAGTATTAACCATATATTCAATAGTCAATAGTTTTCTGGCCATAGCATTGCATGTGACCAAAGCACCCATAAAAGTCAGCAGAGCATATCCACAATGTCTGCCTCATCCCATGTGTCAAATTATACATTCGATTCATCACTTTAGTAAGAACCCTCTTAGAACATAACGAAAACATGCACACACAAGAAAGCCAAAAAAAAGATTGGTTGAGGATGAATAACAAGAATGAAGATCCTTAAATACTTTTCATCTCCAGATTCAATGTTTTTTAGTTCTCTTTCATTAAGAAATCACTGACACCAGATACCATGGTTGCATACTTGTGAAACAAGATCAAGAATAATACAATGATAAAATTTAGGAAAGAGTATAAATTCAATTTTCCCCATCTGGAAGCATATATTAATGTTAATTTTGTTAATTAAACTTCAGTGCCAGTTAGAAACCAAGGAACTAGGACTGTTCCCAAGAAGGGAGAAAAGGAAACAGCCACATTAACTTTCAGAATATGCAGTGGTTGTTAAAATAGCTATTAGTTTCATTTATCACTTTTAACCACCCTTCTTTTTTTCTCTTAATTCCATTAAGTCCTATTTAGTAAATTCTAATAATGTATTTACACACATATGGCAATGTTTTTTCAAGAAATACTTATAAGACTCCACGTAATGGTTTTGTCCACATGTTTTATGTGTCAAACACCAAATCAATTAGTGAGTGTAATATATGCAACACCTAATTTGGACATGATCTTCCACCAAATAGAAGCTCCTTCTTTAATGTAATTAAAAAACTCTCAGAGGGAAGGGTCAAGTAGTTAACTTACATTTGTGTGTGAAAACATACCAATTACCATGCACAGTTTGTCCAACTGGAAGCAAGGCTGTTTCTATTAAAGTGTCAACAAACTCTTTTATTATATTCAAGAACTGAAAATACTAAATAACTCAATAAAATAAGGTAAAATAAAATAAAATAAAATGACCACGCCCTTGAAATCCTTCTTATGTGGCACATTGTGAAGCACAGAGAAGATACTTTCTATCCCCTTTTGACCCTTGAATATTGGAAAAGGGGAGCTGCACCATACAAATGTCCTAAGTAGCTTCTTCTTTTGATTTTGCCCAGTTAGACAGATACTTCTCCATGTGCTGAGATACTGTTCATCATTTCTTAAGACCCTACACATTTCAATTCAAAGTGCAATTTAGCTTTTGAGTCTTTTATCATTGGGACTCTTAACACCATGCAAGAGCTAATCATACCTCAGCTCTTATCCATTTATCCATTACATAAAAGGCAAAAGACTTGCTTAGAAACATCCTCTATCAAATGCATACTTTATTATCAGTTAAAATCTAATAAAAGTACAAAATTTTACTGGTTGTATTAAGTTGCATTTTATAATTTTAACTAATAATAAAACTTGTTAGAAAGAATGACTTAAAATGTGTGTGTAAGGGAAAAAAAGAAGATATGTTGATTATTCTATTGGCCACAGAAAAATATTAATATTGGTCTATAAAGTTGGGAAGAAAAGATAGTTGAGGTTGCATGTGCAGGGGTGTGACCCACAATATTAGCGGTTGGGAACCCCAACCAGAACCAGCGCATGTGCACTTCATTTGTCACTAGTTCAGTGGCTTTAGGGAAAAATAACACTTTTGTGGAAGTTAGTAATAAGAGAAAAGAAAAAAAGTAAAAATATGTTACTTATAAATAGAGGCCCCCCTTTAAGCACTTGACCTCACAGCATAGCAAAGAAAGTGCACATTCCTCTGTTTTGCTCACCTGTTTAGGCTTTATCATAAGCTCAGAATGGCACCCAAGGAACTTTCCATTGCTCTTCTCACTCTCATTGTTGTTCTCTTTGTTATCATGAATCTCCAAGGTACCACTGCTGACTATGGTGGTTGGCAGAGTGGTCATGCCACATTCTATGGTGGAGGTGATGCTTCTGGCACAATGGGTGAGTTTAGCCTTTCATTCCTTTACTTTTTCTTTTCCTTTATGCATATGTTTTCTGAGTAATATTTTTTAACAACTCAAATAGTGCAAATACTTCTTCATATTTCTATTTATCTTTATTCTCTTTTTGTGACATCATACCATATATTATGCCTACAATTTTCACTTCTATTTTTATTTTTGTCTCTAAATATCGACTAGCATGAATGGAATGAAATGAATGAAAGGAAATCAAGTAGATGAAATGAAGTTTTGATATTGCTATGATAAAATAAAATAAAAAAAAGTGGTTTTATCTTATACTTTTAAATCAAGAAAAATAAATATTGCATGAAAGTATTGCCTCAAATTCTATTTCATGCATCTTACTTTAAAAATAAGCCAAAAACACTGAAATCTAATATCATTTTATTGCGTTTCACTCTATTCTATTTCTTGTCTTGAACCTAATATTGGCTAGAAGTATAATTTTAGAAGGAGAGAGAATAGAGGAATAGTGAAACTGCACACTATCTTGAGCTATGCCCGTTTTACTTATGCTACTCCCTTAGCACTTTTTTTAATGTGCCATGTTACCATTTACTCGTGCCGACATTAGCTATAGCAACACATTCATGACTATTACTATAATGTGCAAGTGTTCATAATTTTTGCATCATGTTTCAAAACATAAAAATGTTGTCGCATGTCAAAGATCTCAGTTATGTGAAATTCCTTGCAACACTACTCTTTTTAACTTTGTCAAGAAACTCTTTTTAATTATTATTGTTATATTGAAAGTTTAGATTGTGGGGTTAATCCTTTTGTTTTTATACATGAAGGTGGCGCATGTGGGTATGGAAATTTGTATAGCCAGGGCTATGGAACAGACACTGTGGCTCTGAGCACTGCTTTGTTCAACAATGGCTTAAGCTGTGGATCTTGCTATGAAATGAGATGTGATGATGACCCAAGATGGTGCAAACCTGGCTCTATTACCGTCACTGCTACTAACTTCTGCCCCCCAAATCCATCTTTGCCCAACAACAATGGTGGTTGGTGCAACCCACCTTTGCAGCACTTTGATATGGCTGAACCTGCTTTCCTTCAAATTGCTGAATATAGAGCTGGAATTGTGCCGGTGGCCTTCAGAAGGTAATTGAATCCATAAATTTGGCAATGCTTTCAAGCTTAAAAGGTCACATTTAATTCATTCACAACTATATTACCTAAGTTATAAAGTGAAGTTATTGAATGTTGAAAATGAATTCCTCTCTCATTGAAAAGTCACATAAAGGTAGAACACTTATTCTCATTTTAGTACATAGCCCTTTTTCATGAACATTTGAAAATTGGTGTAGCATTTACCAAACCTCAACTTCTAGCTTTCATATCAAACTTAACCCAAATTAAAAAGACTTGAATAACGTAATTACCTTACCTGTACAAACCATATTTCTTAAGCCTACAAATTGAGTAAAAATAAAACAAGTAATCTCAGATGCTGATGAGAAACTCAAACAGCAGATATTCAAACACATTAATGATTTGTTTATTTACATGCAGTTAATTTTCTTATGGTATTTCTCATTTTATCCTGTATGATGTTCATTGTTCAATTGATCATATGTTTAACAACTTCTAAACTAAACTGTACTATACTATACTTTTGGTGGTGATGGCAGGGTTCCTTGTGTGAAAAAGGGAGGAATAAGGTTCACTATCAATGGTCACTCTTACTTCAACCTAGTTTTAATCACCAATGTGGCTGGTGCTGGGGATGTGCATTCAGTGTCCATCAAAGGGTCCAGAACTGGGTGGCAACCCATGTCAAGGAATTGGGGCCAAAACTGGCAGAGCAACTCCTACCTCAACGGACAAGCCCTCTCTTTTCAAGTGACCACCAGCGATGGCAGAACTGTCGCAAGCTACAATGTGGCACCAGCCAATTGGCAATTTGGCCAGACCTTCCAAGGAGGCCAATTCTAAAGACATTACTGCAATGAGGGTAGCAAATAGTGCAAAAGAGTTTGTATAACTATTATCATTCACCTCACTGGAAGAAGCATAAAATGTCATAATAGGTATTGATCAATTCTTGTAACTGTGATTCTGAAAGGCCAGTGTTTTATTTTATTGGTCTAGAAAGTAGCTGAGGTGTTTATATGGCACCCGCTGGTCACTTCACATATAATATACATATATGGAGAGTTATGTATTATCTTTGTGTGTTGTGCTACTTTTCTTCAATCAAAGTTAATAATTATATTGATCAGAGAAGTTTTATTTGCATGAAATATTTGTTTCACCTATCCCATAACTAATGAGTTGTTAAATGTTAAATCAATTTAATTAGTATTCCTCTGTTTATTATTGTTAGATTAGAAACTAACTTCTTACTCTTTTTTAAGTATAATATGACAGAACAAATGCAATGTCTTTATTTATTGAAAAAGTATCTGCAACACATTTTGTAACATTATTTTCTCAGTACTTCACACGTATCAATTATCGATCCAAATTCATGTGTTTCGTTAGTTTGAAAATGAAATCCATCAGATGGAGAATTAACTAAAATCCACATACTTGTTAACAAAAAAGAAAGTCAGAGAAAAGTGTTAAATGATGTGTTATTAACATTTAATGTAATTTGGAGTAAATAAAACTTTGCAATTTGGTGTTCATGATTTGATGAATGATATTTTGTAGCTATGATGAGAAAACTGAGTTTTCATGCAAGAGGTGAAGCTTTATGACGTGTACGTTTCAAGCCTAATAACAGCTCTTTTCAGGGATTAACTAATCAATTTGGCTTATTTCTTACCTGTGCTAATCAAATAATATGCAGAACATGCCTGAACAGTCTCATATTAATTCACTTTTAGATGACAGCTTGAATTTTTGCAAAAGCGTGTTTGCATGAAAAATTCAAATCAGATATGAGATGAGTAATATCCTAAACATATATGAGGAATGCTGAAGCAGAAGTAAGTTTAGAAGATGTTAAACCTTCAACACAAGTCTTTGGTCAAATGATATCTTGAAGAAAAGGAGTGAAAGAAACATTAAATATCTTCCCATTGTGAAGTCTACATTGTTGATTGAAATTATAGGCAGAAGCCAAGGACCTGCTCCTGGTGTTATGGATTCTTTGTCTGGTGGTTTCATGGAGTGGAGTAGCAGACACCTATCCTCATTTATGGACCAAATTATGTCGAAAGATCCTTCTCCTAAACAAGCATAAGCTATTCATTCAATGTGTTGTTGTGATAGTCACCAAGATACTTTTTTCCATATTTTATATATACATGTTTATGTGTTCATGAAATCAAGTGATGTGAGTAATTTGGATTCCTACTATTTGTGGTAGCTTTGTGAAGAAAGAGAAACTACACATTGATAAAGTTGGTGAATATTTTGTATCAATAATAAGAATCTCAATTAATCAAAACTTGTGGAAGACTTTTGTTAACATGTATTTTTGTTTGAATAAGCTTTCAAACACTCAATGAACAATAAATTCAATTCAATTTATACATTTTGGTATTTAGAAAAATTAAATGAAAGAGCTGAAATTTGTATAAAACTGTATTTGCAAATTAATCTTAACTTATACAAAACTATTTATTTATTTATTATATATACAAATTTATAGAAACAAAATTTTACTCCAACTCTTATAAATTATTTTCTAAGAAATTGGACTTCCATTTAATTATTTAGAATAATTGGTTGAATCAATTCACACGTGATTCTGAATACAAGTATATACATTTTTCATGTACTTTTTTTATCTCTTTCATGTCTACATATCTAAGAATAATATATACCAAATTAAAGAATGCAACTTTTGTTGCAAAACATGCCAAAGTTAAGTCTTTTACACCAAACGTTTTGTTGTTCCACTTTGATGTTTATAAAACATTTTACTTTCTAAAAGGATGTCTTTCCGTTTCTAGAAAATGCATGTTTAGCCCATGTATTTTGGTAAAATAAACTATCAATATTTAAGAAGAGGAATATGCTACTCCTACAGTGTGCATATTTATATATATAAAGAGAGAGAAACTTATGATTACATAAGCATATTTAATCAATAATACAATAAATAATTTAGACTAAAATCCTTAATTTTATCTTAGAAAAAACAGCAAATCAAATCAGTTCATAAAAATTGAATCAATTATCAAATTAGCTCATACAAATTAAAATGGAAAATTAAAATAGTAACAAAAATAAAAAAAATGATTTGAAAGTAAAGTCCCAAGTTCATCTTTAATATTATTTGGATTAAACATTTTAATTTCTGAGATTTTCAAAACTTTGTTAGTTCCTAGCTTCGCTATATTCACCTTAGTTTTTTCTATAAGATGACAATGAAAAATAAAATAGGAAAAAGTAAAATAAATGAAGTTTTACTAGAGATTACTTAAAGATTTTAGAAAATTTAATGAATAAAATACTCTGTTCATGTAATGTCAAAGACTCCTAAGTTCATAAAAAGCCAAGATGTTCAAACTAATTTGGAAACCAAATTAAGTTTATACCTTAGATTAAGTTCCACATCTTTTCTCAAAATGAGGTTTGAGAGTATTAAAATGTTTAGAAACACATTGAAAACATGAGAAATATGTTTGAAAGGATCAAGTTAGTAACTATTACCTTTAAAAATTATATTCTAAACATACAATACTTTAGAGGAAGAATTTTATAGTTTTTAATAATTTTATCTTATTCCAACAAATATAACCATTTTCAGTAAAAACTATTTATAACCTGTAAAAGAATATCACATAAATCAAACATCATACATCTCACCATTTTTTTCCATATCTTTAGATTAATTACATCAAAATTTCTTCTTACATCTTCATATTTTTTTTACTGCGTTTCATAAATATAAAAATTCTTATTTTTTTTAAAGACTTTTTAAATTATATAATTCATATGTCCATTAAAATTTTTGAATTATATAATTTAAAATTTAATTTTAAATTATATAATTTAAATTCATTTCTAAATAGTATAATTTGAAAGTTATATATATATATAAATAAAAGAATTTAAATTATGCAATCCAAAAGATATTTTTAAATTAAATAATTTAAAAGTTTTTAGATTGCAGAATATAAAATTTCTTTTTCTCCGTAAAGAAAAGCTTTTAAAATAGATAATCCAAAAATTTCTTTCAATTATATAATTTAGTACATGTTTCTCATATTTTCATCATGTTTTCTTTTTTGTTCTCTTTTTTTTTTTCTTTTCCTTTATTCTCAACCAACATATGGTAGCAGATAATAGAGACAAGGATGACGACAAGGAATGGGATGATTTGATCTTTTACCCACTCTCATGGAACTGCAGATAGAAATAATAGGGGTAGAGAAAGAAAATCTCATTTTTCATTATATAGGTTAGGTTAGAAGCCCAGCCCACATCCAAGAGACGTGTATATTCCTCATATTGAGCCACACAGGCTTTGTTTACATATGTATTCACATCACGGGTAAAGTTTACATATGTATTCACTGGTAATTCTTTCTGTACCTCCCTATTTTCTTCTTGTACCTCTAAAATTTTCAAAATACCAAAATTACTCTTAAAAACTTTTTGGATTGGCTTTTGAATTGTAAAATCTGGAAGATAAAAGTATTTTCCGGATTCTAGAATCCAGAAATCATTTTTTTGACTTCTGGATTGTAGAATCTGGAAGGTAAAAGTGTTTTCTACATTCTAGAATCTGGAAATCATTTTTTTGACTTCTGGATTATATAATGTGAAAGGTAAAAGTGTTTTCAGGATTTTAAAATCTGAAAATTATTTTTTTGACTTCTAGATTGTAGAATTAGAAAGACAATTTTTTTCATCAAATTTCTAAATTGTATAATCTGGAAGTTATGTTTAAACAATATTTTTTTTTTCTAATTATACAATTTGAAAGTTATTTTTAATTGTGTAACATGAATATGACTTCTGAATTATACAATCCAAAATTTTTTATCAGATTATACAATTTAAAAAGAAAATTAATATGATAAGGATAATTTAGTTATTTTAATTGTATTTTGAAAGTGCAAGAAGAAAAGGTGGAGGTGTAACAAGAATGACCCTCACATCACTCGGCTATTTTCTGCACTTCTATGTTTCTTTCCAAAATCTTCAATTTTGTTTGAAATATCTCCATGTTTTCCCTTTGTGATTAATATTTCTTACCATTTTTGTGCTTCTTTTAGCTGGTGCTCTTGTCAGGCCAACACCCTCACACAAACACATTATAAAATTCATAATACATTATACAATTTTAAAAAAATAATTTTAAATTATATGACCTAGAATATATTTTCAGATAATATAATCTCAAAGTAAAAAATTAATTTCAAATTATAAAATCGAAAATATATTCTTGAGTACATAATCTTTCAATAAAAAACTAATATGGATTATGAAATCCATTTCGAAGTAACAAAATCAAATCCAATTTTCAAAATATATTTTTAAATTATATAATTTAAAAATTGTTTTAATCTGAAATTAATTTTATCATTTTTTAATTGTGAAAATGTATATTAAAATACCTAATTTTTTTAATTTCCTTATTTTACAATTCAAAATTTTTTTATACCATACCATGTTTCCAATGAAAGCACGTGAAAAGATATTTTTTATATTTATCACGAGATATGAAAGTATAGGAAGAAAACACAGGTGCATAAAGCAATTGCTCATCGTTCATCGTCATTGCAAGCTTAGGACCAAACAAACTTGAAAAACATCATTCCAATGCAATAGCAGAGACCAATTATTAAGAATCTTCAAAATTTAAAGGGTCTACAAATTTATACCACTTTTTTTATTTATTTATTATTTTATCATGTTCACTTAAAATAAGATAATAGAAAAACTAGATTGATTAAAAGACTTAATATGTTATATTAATAAGTGATGAACATCTTTCTAACTTGACATTAAGACTTTATTTTATTAAAAGATTTTTTGAAAAGAAAATAAAAAACTTATATATTGATAATTTCTCTATCAATTCATTTTAATTTATTGAGCTTTATGCGACTTTATCATTGTAGGATTTTGTATTTTTGGACAACAAAAAGGCTGTGGATTTGTGTTTATGAGTTAATTTGTATTTTTTTATTAAATTATTTGATTTATTAGAAAGTATTATTATGTTTTGTTTGTGTATTAAAAAATTTAATTTTATTATCACTTAAAATTTTCTTTCTGTTTTTTCTTATTGAAATTTGTTAAGAGGAGATCGTCTAAAACAAAGTAAAAAAAGAAGTGTTTATCATGCAATACTTTTTAATGAAAATTATTTTCTAAGAATTAATGATCATTATATAATTCATTTTTATCATTCTCATGAATCATGACAATCAAACCTACTCCTACATATATTTAATGTTGTAAATTTATTTATCTATTTATAATACATAATCATTAAAGTATATGCTATTTATTTTGTTTCACTTCTATCATCAGACATAGTAATTTTTTGCCTCTAAAATTAGAAGATAAAAGTGTTTGTAATTGTATAAGATAAAAAACCATTTTACCCATATTTTGAAATATATGTTTGATTATATACCTTATAATTAATTTTTTGTGTGTGTATATTTTATTATTTTTTTCTCTGTTTTTGCGTATTTTACGTATATATATATATTAAGTGTATAATTATTTTCGATGAAAATATTATTATAGACTAGTAATACTTTAAATAAAATAAATAAAATTATTGTTAGGATTATTTTCATTCATGTTAAAAAATAGATATTGATTCTCAATTTAAATATTATTACCCATAAAAAATAATTATATCACGAAACAAATTAATTCTATTAATATTTCTATATAAATATACTTATAAAACTTCAAATAAATGTGTATATATATAATAACATGAATTTCATTCAATAGACAAAACTTAAAATTTAAAACATTTTAGTAAAAAATATTGTGCTTTCATATAAAAAGTTAGAAGCTTGAAGTATTTATTAGAGAACTTAAAAGAGAAAGAGTAACTTTTAGAAAGTCAATACTTAAAAGAAAAATAATTAAAAATAAATAAATATTAAGAGGTGAAAGACCAGGAATATTTACAAATATTCATTTTCTTATTTCTATTTCCAGACATTTTAAAAATATTAGTACAAACAATTTTTGTCATCCTAAATAATAAGTAATGGATCTTATATACTATAATTTTAATGGAAAATTTGTTCAGCTATACACAATAGTTTCATCAGTTAAAGGTAAGAATAAATAATATTTCACATAATTTTTTTTTATATGTCTTTTAAGAATTAAAAATGATATTATATAATTAATTAGATATGTTAGGATAGATATTTATAGACTTAAACTAAGATTTATAAGTGAGGCAACATGAACTATTATGTTTGATTTTTTTATAGTGTTAAATGGAATTTTTTATTGAAACCTCAATTCATCTAAAATAACAAGTGTACTATTTTAAGATAACTTAAAGTTATTATTAATATATTTTTAGTAATTTTTAAATTAAAATTATTAATTTCAAGATCAATTTCTGAACTTACCTTTATTCAAGTTTATAAATTTAGATACAATAGTTTTAAAAATTATTATTATTTTTATCTATTTTATTTTAATTTAATTAATATTATTATCAAAATATATTAATATATTTATAATATTATCATAATATTTTATTAATATTAATATATTATGAATTTAAATATATTTTAAAAATAATAAAATAAATAACATTTATATTATATTATAAAATTTTATTTATTTTAATAATTATATATTTAAAAATACTTTCAACTATTATTATCTAAATAATTTTTTTAATAAAAGTGTTTTTAAAATAATAATATTTAAACATAAATTAAATTAACTTAATCTATTTTTAATTAAATTTAATTTTAATTAAAAGTTAATTAAATTAAATTAATTAATGTTTAAGTATTTTATACTTTTATTTTAGAAACATTTTTATTAAAAGAAAACTTGTGTGAATAATAATAGTTAAAAATATTTTTAAATATATAATTATTAAAATGGAAATTTTTTTATAATATAATATAAGTATTATTTATTTTATTATTTTTAAAACACATTTAAATTGTAATATATTATTATTAATAAAAAATGAAATAATATTATAAATAAAAATATTATTGTATCAAAATATTTTGATAATAATATTAATTAAACTAAAATAAAATAAATAAAAAATAATATATTTTAAAAGTAGATTAAGTTAATTTAATTTTTAAGTGAGTTTTTATTTTATATTATTACAATAAAATTTAATATTAGTTGTGAAATTATATCATTTTTTATTTTTTTTATATTTTTTCTTAAATTTTAATTACGAAATTTGAGAACTTTTATGTTTAAATATTTTTATTAAAAGAATTTTTTTAAATAATAATAATTGATACTTTTAAATATGTAATTATTAAAATTAATAGAATTTTATAATATAATATAAATTTTATTTATTTTATTATTTTAAAGTATATTTAAATTAATAATATATTTTTATTAATAAAAATGATATAAATTAAATTATAAATATATTAAAATATTTTAATAATAATATTTATTAAATTAAAATAAAATAAATAAATAAATCATAATTAGTATCATACCTAAATCTATTAATCTTGAATGATAGTTGATAGAATTCAAAAAATTTGTTAGAATTAATAATTTTAATTTATAAAATATCAAAATAGTTAAACATAATCACACAATATTTTATCACTTGTAAACCTCCCGTAACATGTGAATCCAAACATATCTTAATAATTGTATATTAGATTATTGATCCCTTTGTTACTTTTACATATTTTTTATAAAATTACTAACAACCTTTCATACTTTTTTTAAAGTCATATACATGTACTGTATTCAATATATTACTTCAATTTTACAAAGTCCTTCTATCAATCATATTCTTTTCATCATCATATATGAAAATTGAAAAACACGGTAATAAAATGTGAAAAAAAAAAACTAAGCGACAAAATGTATAAATATTGGAAACTTGTGGAAAAATGAGTGGAACAGTTTGCGATAAAATTCGGAAAATAATAATAAACTGAATGGTAAATTTTATAATTAAGTTTAATCTATACTTAAATAAATAACCAAATAAGTGTTCATTTCACTTGAAAATTTGAAATAAAAAAAATTCATATAAATTATTCAAACAATATTCTACAGGTTAATTGCTTGTAGAAATAATTTTAAAACAATTATCTTTTCGGGACAAAATTGTTGAACCCTTTATATATTTATATATAAAGAAAATACTTGTCAAACTCAAAGACTGGAAGAACCTGTTCATAGGTATAAATAAATAAAATAAATTTTGTTTAAATTTAAAGACTTATATAATAGATGTGTGTCTGAAAAGTTTGAATAGATATTTGAAAAAGATAGTATAGTATTTCATTTGACCATTGATTAAATAATCACCAGTGAAGGCATATCTAGATTTTGAGGCTATGGACTCTTATTAAGATAATAGTTGAAGACTCTTTTTGGCTACTAAACTATTCCATTAATGATTATCATCTTTTTCTTCATCTTTCACTTAGAAAACAACTGTCTGGCTCTTACCAGCCTTAGATTGTGGTTTCCTTTATGCTATTAAAAGTACTACAACTCCACCATCTATAGGAAGCTATATATATATAGATTCTCAAAATTATATAAAACCTAATTATTGTCTTACTAGGGTACAACTTTTACTTAGGATTGATTCCACATTAAAAAATTATTTAATTTTTAATTGATATTTCAGTATGATTCTAGACAGTTCAATGTGAAATCAAACAAGCACTCTCATCATATTTTAAAGGTTCTAAATTTTTCTTTTTATTCACATAAACTATTAGTTTCAACAATTTGCACCATATAGATAGAAAAGAAGAAAATGTAAAGTAAAATAAGCATTCATCATAGACAGAGACATGGAAAAAAAAGTGAAAGACATTTAAAAGTTTATTCTATGAACATACTCTTTTAAGGATAATATATAGACATCTTTAATATCTCATATCACTGTATCACTTTTATACTATATTTTAATATCTTTTTTTTTCTCTCTTCCATTGATTTATTATTTTCCAGTGGATGAAAAACTGTGTCTTAGTTGCAATGAGAACCAAATATGACCTATACATCTCAAACCAAAATTTCCAAAAGGTCCAAGATTTGGATAAGCATTGAAAAAATATGAAAGATTTTCATGCCAAAATTATCCACACCAAAAGAAGACAAATTGAAAAACAGTATCACAAAACAAGACAACCCAAAGTCAACCTCGTCATCCTTGAGATCCGAAACACATGACACAATCACAAAGACTCAAACGTTGCCACCTCATCTCAAACTGTGGTCCCCACTGAACCACCCTGGCCCACACTATCAACAACGCCACCACCTGATGTACATATCCCCACGCACACACGTTTTCACTCTATTCTGAATTCTCTTTCTCATATACGAAGTAATCTTCTCCCATATTCCCAAGTTCAATTTTTTTTATCTCTACCAACTTTCTTCTTCTGCCTCCCTTTCTGGGTTTAGTTCTCTTTGCTTTGTTTTCCACTGTTGTCCACAAATGGTTACACCTAAGTGTTGCCATAGATTCTTCAAGTTCCGTGTACTGTTTCTCATAGCCACTTCCACTTGTTAATGGTCTTTGTGAATGGCCTAAACTGACCCTTACCAAAAAGTCGCACGTACCGTATGTGCCTTCAAAATTCTTGACACACGAAGGGCAGTGACAGGAACATGTCAATTTCATAGGAAAATTATTATCCGTTTATTCCCTTCTTCTCACCTGTCTTATCTTGTCAAATCTTTCAGCTCCACTCCCTCTCTCTCTCTCTCTCTCCCTGCACTTTTTTTTTGTTTTCAGAAAGAACAAGCAAAATTAATCAAATGGTTGCTAAGGATTATGATCCCTTGACATGCGCGGTTGGTGTGAAAATGGGTAGGATAATGCAGTGTGTTGATCACTCCAGGCTTTTCTGGCTGTTCTTTGGTGTCTTCTCCCACGTTTACCATGAGGGGAAACCTCGGATTTAGGATTTACTACTTACTCGGAGTATAGCACAAACCGCTTTTTTGTTTGCTTTTGTTCTTTCCTTTTCGGCTTTCTCTGCACTGAAGTTGTTGTGTAGACTATAGCTTTCGAAGTTTTGGTGATTGTTAGTTTAGTTACTTAGTTGGAGTCTTTAGTTAATAATTCAACATGTATTCCAATAAAGGGTGTAAAGAGGATTGCAAAGCTGAGCCTCGTTACATTGAAACCGATCCAAATGGTAGATATGCTCGGGTAAGTTCTGAATCATATAATCTTGTGGCTTTTCCTTTTCAAATTTGCTGTGGATATTAAATTTTGTTCGAAATTGGATTAATTTTTTGTTACTTGAACGGGAAAAAAGGTAGTTTTTTTTTTGTGTGTATAAGGGGAAACAACTTCTTAATATTTCTTTGTGTCTAGTGAGCTCACAGAGCTGTGATACTGGGTTACTAGATTTTAGTGAACTCCTAGATACTTGATAGAAAGAACTGATTCAAAAACCACGTGGGTAATCACATGCCAAATGATAGACATCTCTGGACAAAACTTAGGTGCTCTTTTTTAGATGCTTTTGGTATTGTTTTCTAAACATAATTTAAGTTTCACCTATATCTGTAATAAAAAGTTTTGCATTAAAAATCAATATAACTCATAGAGACAAAACTTTATAAATTCTGATAAGAAAATTGTATCAAAAGCGACTAAGGTCCTGCATATAAACTTGTCAAACTTGCTATTTCTTTTGACTTATATTTTGTCTACTTTTGGGCTTGTGTGTCGGCTCAAGTTGGGGTACGGTTCATGTCTCAATTTTCAAAGCAAGAAAAGGAAATATGTATTGAATGCTTTTACCATTTACAGTATGATTTGAGTGGATTAACCAGGAGGCTTCATGGTTAGTGATATGCTACTACTGTGAATACCTTTGGGGTTGAATAACCTTAGATGATATTTGTATGAGTAGTATGAGGAGTCTACTTTAAATAGCCATAGTTCACTGTTATTGCTTACCTGTTTGCCGCAGATTTGTGGCATTTAAGGAAGAACTTTTTTGTGAATTCAATATACAAAAGATTTGTTTGAATTTGTGCCAGTGAAAGCAGTCTTATCCTGATAAATTTGATTTATCCAGCACATATTCTTGGCTTAAATTACTAGCCTTCTTTTGCACCAATCCTTTATTTGAGGTAAACAGATTGATAATTGAAAATGAGTCTAGACTAAACCATCAGTTTGGAGGTTTCTTAAAAATGGGATAGTCTTGTAGCATGCTATATCTTCTTGAAAAAAATTGTTGATCACTCACTTCTCTTTAATATCATTTGAATTGGTCATAATTGTGAAAAACTATTGCAAATGTAGTGATATAGGAGATATTAAATTGCCAGAAAGCATGGATAAATGGTACTACGAAGGACTGAAATTTTAAAAGTGGGACTGGTATATGCGTTAATTACTGTAAAAGGAAGTATTTCAATTTTCTTTTGATATTTGCAAGAGTTAAAAACAGTGATGTCTAGGACGAAATGCTCTAAAACTATGTGGTGTTGGCTGAGATAATCATGTTAACAATAATTCCTTTTCTCGCTTGCCTGGTTTGAGCCTAGTGTAAACAATTTCTAATTTCTATTTCAAAGAGTTATGCCTAGAATTTCTGTTTATTCTTTACTTCAAGTATATTGGAAATTAGGATACCATGACACAGATGATTTGATGTAAGAAAGAGTTGTGTGTTTTATGTGATTAGGTTGGAGATGTTCTAGGAAAAGGGGCAATGAAGACAGTGTATAAAGCAATTGATGAGGTCCTTGGAATAGAGGTTGCATGGAATCAGGTCAAACTGAATGAGGCATTGCGCAAACCAGAGGACTTGGAGCGGCTTTATTTAGAGGTTCATCTCCTCAGCACCCTCAAGCACCAATCCATCATGAGATTCTACACCTCTTGGATTGATGTCAACAATAAGACCTTCAACTTCATTACAGAAATGTTTACTTCAGGGACTCTAAGAGAGTAACTTCCTTTATGACTATAAATCACATTCCTCCTGTCAATTAATCTTTACATTTTCTTATGGTGGTGTTCAGATTCATTCTATGTTAATGTGTACATCGATGGAATATTATATATTAAACTCCATAAGATAGGGATGTGTAGTTTCATGGCCTGCACATTTGGTAATGTTAAATCACTAGATTTATTTTACCTTTATAGGATATTCATGCATGATTGCAGAATTAACCTTTAAATCACTATAAAAGGTACTTTAAGTGATTAGTTTGTGACTTGTGCAGATACAGGAAGAAATATAAGCACATAGGTCTACAAGCAATAAAGAGTTGGGCTCGCCAAATCTTAGAGGGTCTTGTTTATCTGCATGAACATGATCCTCCAGTAATTCATAGGGACCTCAAATGTGATAACATATTTGTTAATGGTCATCTTGGACAACTGAAAATTGGTGACCTGGGTCTAGCAGCAATTCTCCATGGTTCCCAACCAGCTCACAGTGTTATAGGTATTTATCTTTTTTCTTCCAATAAATGTTGAAAATATTGACTACCTCTTCAATTGTTGTGTTAAATCTTTTCCGTTGTAATAGGCACCCCCGAGTTCATGGCACCAGAATTGTATGAGGAAGAATACAATGAACTTGTTGATGTCTACTCATTTGGCATGTGTGTTTTGGAAATGCTTACATCTGATTATCCATACAGTGAATGTACTAACCCTGCACAGATATACAAAAAAGTAACATCAGTAAGTCCTTATCGTGGTTTAAGGTTTGAAAATATCAGTAGAGATATAGAGGATTTTATATATAAGCAACTTTTCTGTCTTATGTTCAGGGGAAGCTACCAGCAGCGTTTTTCAGGATTGACGACACAGAAGCACAAAAGTTTATTGGAAAATGTCTAGTAGCTGCAGAAAAGAGACCATCTGCAAAAGAATTGTTGCTTGATCCATTTCTTTTGTCTGATGATGCATCATCCATGGCAAAGATTGGAATTCAGAAGCCGTTTCTAAATTACAGCGAAATGGAAAAACTTAAATTGAGTGATGATTTACCTAGGACTAAAATGTCAATAACTGGGAAGCTGAATCCAGAAGATGACACTATCTTTCTCAAAGTGCAAATTTCTGAGAAGGATGGTATCGATATTTACTTGACTATTGATGTCCTCTTTCATTCATTATAGAATTTTTATTATTATTTTGAAGTTGTTTAAATACATGTGCATACACTTTCACCTCAACATTTACTTTTGTTTGGTAAATGAACTTGAACTTTCATTGAAGTAACAATAAAACTTTTTGTACCGTCTTCACAGGTTCTTGTAGGAATGTATATTTTCCCTTTGACATTTACACAGACACCCCTATTGATGTTGCAATGGAGATGGTGAAAGAGTTGGAAATCACAGATTTGAAACCTTCTGATATTGGAAGTATGATTGAAGGAGAGATATCTGTGCTGCTACCGAATTGGAGGAACTGTAACTATTCAGACACCTGCCATACATTCAGTTATAATGATGACAAGGACAATGAAGATCTTCACCATCATTTCCACTCTATTTCTTGTTCATCATCCCAAGAATCAATTCCAGGTTCAGCCAGCAGAGTTGATGACTTATTGAATGGATATCATTGGCTACATGGTATTTCTCCTTTGTCCCTCCCCCTACAATAATAGATACTTATGAACTATACAAATGTGAGTAGGAAGTCACACATTGAATATGAATAAGTAATTTGAGCAAAATAAACAATTTGAGCAACATATAATTGAAAAGGACCTACAAATCTAATATTTAAAGGTTTGGAGTTGAATGTAGTGTGAATCTCATTCGCATGATTTAATCTTAAACCATTGTTCAAGTGTACTTAAATGAATGACTGTACTTTGTAGTTTTCATAGGACTTTGTTATTTTCAGTTATTCAGTGAAATTTTCCAAGGTTACCATCCTTGGAGACTTCAGTAGTAATGACTTGTTGTTAGTTACTTCGCTTTTGGAAGAAGGCAAGATTGTAGGATTGGTGATATGAAATCCTTCAAATAATTGAAAAGGGAACCTTGATATCTTATTTTGGTTTTATGGTTGCCATGAATTACTAAGGAAGTCCTCATGAAAATCTACTATAGTTTAGAACAATCACATTGTGGAAAGGAACCGTGTTATTTTTAACTAATTCTAGTTTCTGTGGTAACGTTGATGGTGTATTTGCAGGTGATGTACTTGATGATGCCAGTTCAATATGCTCTTCACATGGGATGGCCAGTTCAAACTTGTGTTCAGAGGATAGCCAGGAGGAACACAACAAGGGTTCTACAAGAAAAGATAAACACCCCATCATAAAGAGTCACATGTGTACTAGATTTTCCCCTAATGAAGACCCCATCACTTTGAACCACTGCAAAGTTCTAGCAGGACCACAAACGCCTTGTACTAGCAAAAGTAAGAGGATAATAGAGAATCGTAGACTAACTAGGAACAAGTCATTAATTGATATGAGAAGCCAGCTACTGCACAGATCACTGGTTGAGGAGATAAACAAAAGAAGATTCAAGACAGTTGGAGCTGTGGAAAATATTGGATATGTGACACCTTATGAGGTTACCTACAAAAAGTCAAATCCAGCATGTGGTGCTTTTGATGTGAACTCTTCAAGAAGTAGTAGCAAGGGAAAATACTTAAGAGACAAAAAAATTTGAAAGTGGCTGTCATGAGCTTTGAAATAAAAAAAAAATGGATAAATTCAGTGTCATAGGATAAGAGCAAATGATATGACTGAGGTTTTCAAGGAATAATGGTATGATTTGAAGAAAAAAAATCAATCTGCAAGGTTGGTCAATGATATTCCAAAATAAGTGTATTATTAGGGTGTTAGGATTCAAATAAATGTAAATATTTTTTAGATATCAGGAACTTGAAAGTTTACTCGTTAAATTTTGACCAAAGAATGTTTTGATTTAAAAAAGAGAAAGAGACATATGGAGTGTGTTGGACTGTTTGTTTCATGTTACAATGCAAAATACGGTAATTTTAAAAGTTAAATCATGAATTTGTTAATATAACTTTTAAATAATATATATATAATATATGTAAATTGTTATGTATTATTCAAATTATTAACAAGTTTGCATCTGGCTATATGAATGAGTTGAATAAAATAGGGAAATAAACATTAAATATTTTGACAAAAATAAACGCTTTTTTTTTACAGGAATTAAGCTTTTTTCTAGCAGTTTTTTACTAGAAATTATAAAATTATTGGTAAAATTTATTGCATTAAAAGTAAAGCTTCTAATTTTTTTTATAAATTTCAGTTAATAATATAAATGTATGTTAAAAATGGTTAAAAAGTATATATTATTAATGGCTATTGAGATTCATTATGGTTAAGGTTGGTTTCATTATAGCTGTTTTCTGATTACCGTTGGCATGCTTTAGAATATGATTATGTGTGCTATTTATTTGAATATAATAAGATGGAAAGACACTTAGGAAGAAAAATGAAGAACAAATAATATATTTATGTGACGCATGATATCATAGAAAGAAATAATTTGGCAAATGATCAAAAACTTAAATTTTTCCCTCTAAACATGATTATTCATGGAGTGGAAATGTAGACATAAAATCATATTACAACTCGTTTAACAAATGGACAAACTTTTCAATAACTTCAATTATCTCCTCTTTCACATTTATATTACAATACTACCATTTAACAATTACATTTTAATATATGATTTTTTTACTTTTATTATTATATTGTTTTTGAGGTTATTTATTGAAAGTATCAATTATCAAATAATCATTTTTCTTTACGAATAATTTATATTTGATAAATTTAACTTTTAAAAATGGATTATACTAAAAAAAAATAAAAGTGACAAATCTCTCCAAATAAGGTGTCAATTACATCTAATATGTGTAATTAATATATTTCTGCTCAATTACTAATTTTTCAGTCTAAACTTAGGGTATGATTGAATCTTAAACTTAGGGCATAATTGAATCTTAAACAATATACAATTAGTTCAGGTTCTTATCAATTCATTATCACGTATCAAAATATTCTTCACAACACTGGCTTGGATTAGTGTTTTTAATAAATCAGTCTATTTTTTAAAATTAAAAATTAAAATAGAATATAATATAAAAAATTAACTTTTGTATATTATATTATTTGAATGATTATATATATTGATATTGTAATTTAAATCATAAATACTCTTGAAGTTTTAACAATAAAACAATTTAAATATAAAGTAATAAAAATTTTAATTTATCTAATTAAAAATATTAATTAATTAATTAAAACTTATAAAATATTTATATTAAGTATGTTTTTAATTATATATATCAAAATAATATATATAATTAAAAATAAATTTTAAAAAATTGATAGACAGATAGAGCAAACTAAAATTTTCAACACTTTGTCATAATAAATCTGTCTTATTTTTTACATATTAATGGCTAATAAATCTATATCTATTTTCTTACATATTAACTATGAGTCGATTAATCTATTTTACTACTTCTACAAAATACTAAAAAACAATTAAGAACACTAATAGATTATCTTAAAAGACAAAAATTATTTATAAAACTCAAACTATTATATATAATAAATTATTCGTTAATAATAGATGATTATATATATGCTAACAATTATTTTAAACGATTTAATAAATTAAAACCATAATCAGTTAAATTATAATATAATAATAAATTAAATATTGATTTGTGATTTTTTTAAATAAAAAATAATTTATTATTTTAACTTTTTCTTTATCTATTTAAAACCAACATAACATATACTCATTCAATATTCATAGTTGATATTTCTTATTAGATTAAGTACTTGTTAAAAAAAAGTAAAAAATATTTAATAGATATCATTTAATAGGAAGGAAACTTAATCTTTTATTTTCTTTAATATTTTTTATTTTAAAATGTTTAATAGATATGATAAAGATATCCATAATATTTATTATTTTATTTTATTTATTAATAGGAACTGAACAGATCTTTTGTTCTTACTTTACTCTCTATTTTAAAAATGTATAAATGAAGTAATAAAAGGAGAAATAAAAATAGTTATTAATATATATATGTCAATTGAAAATGAAAAAAAAGGATCATATTTATATATCTTGAAAGTAAAATCGACTTTTATCTAAACTAGACTGACATGTATCTTTCCACCATAAATAAAATTTTATACATGATTTGAAAATTCTTTGTCTCTCTTATATATGTTAACAAAACTAAATGAGATTATCAGTTTAATACTTATAGAAAAGACAATTATTTTAATGGAAAAATTATGAAGATAAATGAAAAAAAAATATAAGTTAAAGTTAATTTATAGAAAAATCAATTTTCTCAAATTAACTTTATTTTCAATATAAATTAATTTTAACAATTGAATTGTTTTTGTTTTTACTTTTTCTCCTAAATTATTCTTAAGGAGGTTTATTCAAGTATGTCATTGCTGACTCGTTATGGGCTACCCTTTTAGCCCATACATTTAATGCACAAGTATAAATGTAGAATACTGTTTGGTCAAGAAGAGAGATTGAGCTTTTTTCAAAGTCAACAACACCACAAAGCATACAAATCCATAATTGACTTATTGAATTTTGGCTAACCATCTAAACAACAGCTCAAGATGCACTCTAAACATTATGCCAAATACTTAATATTCAATCCAAGAAATACCATGCAAGTTTGACCCTTTTGGTCTACTCCAAAAATTCACTAATAGTAAAATGAGATTTATAATAATGGACCCCATTTATACTAGTGAATCCCTATCATGAAAGGGGTGGAGTGAGTGACTCATTTGCTACATGCAACAAAGTACTATTTAGGCTATAATTGGTGTTCATGTTAAACTAAAATTATGACTCACACACAAATCCCTTGTTCGTGAAGTTTAATAATTTTGGTTCAATGTGGAATTATACTGTTCAAATGTCTGTTCTAGCATGTTGGAGTAGGCTTGGAAGTGAACAAATTTTCTATTTGAGGTTGGGGTTGAATGCAACTTTTTCTATGTTGACTAGTCATGAACTTGTCCCACAAGACTAAAAACTGAGGCCATCTAAAATCCAAACTTTCTGTCTCTACTGGATTTTTGAAAGAAACATGACTGAAACATTAGGGTGTGTATAAAGAGACTGATCAACTTTTAGCAAAGAAAAGTAAATTGAAGAGAGTGATGAAATGTGCAATTATGGGAGGTTTTCACCATATTAACACAACGTCAGTTGGCTAAGTGGACTTTTTTTCTCACTCTAATGTGGTCCTCCCTCACCTTTGATTGTTTCTACTACCACCAGCCTGTTTGTGATGATTTTGTGGTCCTCATGATGTGCTGCATTAACTTTTCTTCCTTTTTCCTTTATTTGCTTCAACACTGGCCATTTGCATACAATTGAAGCAATGTTCACAGTTTTTACATCATCTTCCATTGCTCTCCATTGGCTCTGATTTTTATGACAAAGCTTATCAGTACAATGAATTTCAGGGCATCTTTAAAAGTTACTAATTTCAAACTAATGCAAAATGTAATTGATTCTATGATTATGGTTATAAATTGTGGTTACCATCTCACTGTGATTTTTTATATTGCAAACAATATGATTGAAACAATTGAAGTGAGTTGAAAAAGTTATACGAAACAATCACAGTTGTAATTATAAACTACAGTTTTTTTATGCATGAACTTGATGTGTACTATCTTAAAGTTGACAGCTAAGAACTAATATATGCTTGTGAAAACTGATTTTTACTAACCAAACTTTTAATTATTATAATTAGTCTTAGTTCAATTAAACATTTACAAAATCATTTCTCAATTACATTTGAACTTGTCTGATTAAAGCTTAATAATATATGATGAAATAGAGTCAAGTTAACCAAAATAGTTTTAGATGGATAGGTTTTGTTTATGGTTTAGAAAAAAGAAGAACTAGTCTAAACACAAATCTAAAAACATCTTAACAATATAAAACATTTTTTTTCTCAATGAGCAAAATCCTAAAAAAAAATAACTTCTATAAAATTAAGAAAAAAAATCCTAACTGTCGGCATGTGTGTATATAAGAACAGCACCTTCATGTGCCAATGTGACATATGACTGTCAAAGGAGTGTCGGTGTTTGGAAACGAATACTCGAGGGGTTCATAAGACAACGTTTCACCTCTATTCATTTCAACTATTGTTAACGTTGCTTCTGAAGTTTTTTAATCGAGTCAAATCAGATTGTGTCTGAATCCATTTCAGATAGTGAAATCAGGCTTTTGTTGTATATACAGTAACTAATAACTTTGCTTATGTATAAAGTCATTATCCATATATGTGATGTGATGAATGAACAGTAGATTTATAGATAAATGTAAATGCTACAGATTAATCTTTATTCACTGTTTCTCGTGCCATCAATTAACATGTTATCTTCATGCCCACATATTTATCATAGCATTCCACTTACCCAACCAGTATATTCAAGTCTACATATCAGATTTTATCTCAAAATCAATTTATAAGTGAAGTCATTCAACAAATGTATAAATCAGATTCCAAAAAGTGACCAAGAGAGGTAGAAATTTACAACTCTA
Organism: Lablab purpureus; assembly: GCA_030347555.1. Classification (NCBI taxonomy): domain Eukaryota; kingdom Viridiplantae; phylum Streptophyta; class Magnoliopsida; order Fabales; family Fabaceae; genus Lablab; species Lablab purpureus. The sequence continues at coordinate 22,604,807 of CM059259.1, forward strand.
TCAGAAGAAAAAGAAAGAGGAGAGAGAAAAAATGTAATGAACTAATGGACTCTTTCAGTTTTCCCAATATGGTAAAAATTTAGTCAGTTACTTTTTTTGGTACTAGCTACACTTGCACATATATTTGTGGTAAATATTTGAGTCTACTAAAGTGTTGACCAGGAAAAGAGCTATGCCTACTGGTACCAAACTACCAATCTCAATAATTGGCATTGTTTTTAGTTGGCCAAGGGCTAGTAATAATATACTATTCAAAGTTTCACACCTTTGAGGATTATTAGTAAGTTACTATAAAAGAAGCAATATGATTCAAGATGCTTTCTATTGGACCTGAATTGCAAAATAGCCTAGTGCCTTCACACTGTCCATGGATTAAATTGACAATGTGGATTTTTTTTACTGGAAATTAGTGGTCTAGTGTCTCCTATCCTAATACATGGCATATATCTGCTTGCTTTTACTTGCTCCCACAATTGAAGTAATTGTTACTTCTTTAAAATGACATTTCTGAACTTGAAATGGAAATGCAAGCTGATGTTGCTCACTAGTTTTGTATTCTTCTGTGTATGTTTGATGTTTTCTTTTTTCTGGTGTTGCGTTCTTACTGTAACATTGGTAATAAATCTCATCATTTGATTGGATGACACCATAACAAACATTAGCAAACTGCCTGGTTAAGGGGAAATTCTTGGAAAATTGTAATTAGAATAAAAATTTATTTCTTTGGTTGTTAATTTCTTTATTTGCTGAAGGAACACTTGGTCATGTTAATTTTATCTAAGTAAATTCTACTATTTATTTTGCAGGAATAACTTTTGTCTAATTGCACCAGCTTTTCGGACACTGCAAGTGATAAAAAGACAGAGGACTGTTTTCTTTTTTATCTCTTTTTTTTTTCTTCTGCTATTGTGGAGCCTGCTTCGTGGCAACAAGTAATTTAAAAACACTTTAATATAGACACAATCTAATCTTCAAATGGCATCTGATTGGCATTTGACATAATAGATGAACACAGATAATTAGAGCAACAAAAACCACACAAGGAAGTGGCAGGGCCATTCAGAAAGTATATTTATTTACTTATTTTTGTTAGCAGTTTGTTGACATATAGCTAGAGAATGGATCATAAACTGGTGCTTTTATGAGGTTATCAAACACAATTCATCCATAAACTAGTTCTGAAATAAGTGAACAGATAGCTTACTCTTGAACTCAAATTCGTTTTCGCAACTACATGTTTTAATTTGTCAAAGATTGGTACAGCATTATATGAGAGTTCAGAACAAAAGTTGGTCCAGAGAAGTGTTACTTACAAGACTATACACATGCATTGGATAATTCTAAAATCTTTACATTCCAAGTAGAGCCATGTCATACCAAATTTGCTCAAATGCTTTGACAATCAAATCATGGTATTCCCTTGAATTCAATGAAAGATAGCAGGCAAGCAAGTTCTCCAAATCTTTTGATGCTCGGATATTGTTCTCCACTATCATCTCCACCATTGACTCCCTGAAGTCTCTTTGTGGATCAAGTGAGGACTTAACAACTGCAAATCCCTCTGGAAAGCCTGTATGCACTGAGACCCTGCCTGCTTTGGATGACACACTCCTTCTGGCATAGGCTTGAACTTTCTTGCTCGCGAGTTTTGGAGAATTGACTCTAAGTCTTATACCTGTAGAATTAGCAGAGGAAATTCTAGCTACTGGACTGGTTTTCCTCTCTCTCTTAGTTCTACTACTTTCCTCTTTGCTAACTTTAACAGCAAGAGATTGGTGAGACTTTACCTCATCAAAGTTTGTTGATCTTCTCAACTCAATGGCTTCAATGAGCTTATCATCAAACTTCACTGGCTTTGTCAATATTGGAGGAAGGCCTAATTGTGAAATTGTGTCAAACCGATCAAGATTTTCACAATTTCCAGTAAATGGTTCATTTTTCATGTCGATGATGATGTCATTGGTGGAAGAGCTAACTCTACAACTGCATTCAGAGGCTACTCCATTAAGCAGGTCAGGAATAGTGAACTTGTCACAGTCAGACTCAGATGAAACATATTCATGGAAGATTGATTCAGAAGAACTCTCAGAGGAGGAGAGATAATAGTCAGGAGACTGAGGTTGATTTGGCTTAATCCAATTTATGGAATGACAACTAAAACTTTCTATAACTGGTGAAGAGACAACTGTGGGAGAAGGCTTATAAACGGTTTTTCTCTTAGTTCTTCTTTTTGATGACCTTCTTGGTGAATCAGTGAATATGTTGTCTGAGTGTTTAGTGTAAATAGGAGAGTTGTATAACTTACCAGCTATGTTTGGTTCAATGGAGAAATAATGAGAGTATCTTGGCTGTGACCTTTGGGAGGTTGTTGGTGAGGTAACTTTGCTCTTCACAACATGAGGGCCATTTTTCTTCCTTGATTTGCTCATATCTTTGAGCTTATAGAACCATGCATTTGGCATCATATCTGACAATCTGAACCTGTTATTACCCATCAAGGATATGCCTCAAGCACAGCCTTGCCTTCTCTCCTCACTCAGTGTTTCTTTATTGTGATACCTCAGAATCCTCAACTTCATGAGAAATGAAAGATTAGAGAACCAGAAAACATGGTTTATAGAAAAAAAATAAAGTTGGTGGGTCCACTGCATAAGAAAAGTTCCAAAATAAAAGCAAGGGGACCAGGTGTGTCCACCAACTTACTTTTTTCTCATCATTTCTTCCAGCAAACATGCACAGGTCTGTTGCTGTGTAGGTCTGTAGATTACAACAGAATTTAGCTTTTGCTTTTCTTCTGCATATCTACGTTCATCTAAGTTATAAAATCCATGGTCACAAGTTGATAAAGTTCTGCCCACAAGAAACCTTTCCTTAATTTTATTCATTGTTAAGCAAAGGTGATGCTAAAAGAATATTATTTTGGAAGCTTAAATTCTGTGTAGAAATTTACAAAAAATGAAAAAGAAAAACAGCTCATTGTCTAAGATTCCTCTAGAATTAACCATCAATCTAACAGCTCATGTCTAAACGGATTTCACTTCTCTTGACTGAATAGAAAATAAAATATTGCATTAATCATTAGTAAGAATTTAGATATTATTATATCTATAGATTTGGTGATTAAAGATTTAGAATTTGGTTTTCTTAAAAAAATTAAATTATCACAAATTTACACATAGAAAATAGTTCTGTCTATAAAACTAAAATTCTGTAAGAAGATCAAACTAATCTTTATGGCTATTGCATTTGGTGTGATTTATTCTAGATTTTACCAAGTTAAATAGCATTAATGTGTTAATAATATAATGTTAAAAAGTTGCATGCTAAAAGCTTATATGGATTGGATCATAGGCATCTTCATTGTGGGGTACCTTGCAGGTTGAAGTCACTTTAAATACCCTAAAAGCAACATGATTACCGTTCATCACTACTTTTGCATTCTTATTTTTTTCCTTAACTATAATTTTGAATCCCTATTATATATCATCATTTCACAAATATTTGGTTTTTCAATTTTTCTTTTCATCAATTTCATATCTCATTATTTTAAAAAGTAAATTAGATTGGTGCTTTTAAAAATTTAATAGAAATGCATTATATTCTAATTTTTTAAAATCTTACATAAAATTCCTGTTTATTTTTTCTATCAGTGTGAGTTAAATACATGTTTATGTTCAAATGATATTGTAACCTTCACATCAACAGTTGTGTTTGTTTGATATTAGATACGAAATTAAGGAATTAATAAAAAATGAAGAAGGTAAATGATGAAATGTTCATAATAAATGAATATTTTGGTGGTAGTTGAAGGATTGTGAGTCATAATCTGGTTCTCCACGCTTTGTTTGGACTATGCATGCATTCAACATTAAACAAGTAATCATGAATTTAGCAAACAGTGGCCAATGCTGATTTCATTTATCCCTTAATTCCTGGCTTTAGGAATCATTACATAATTTGCCTTTTTATCCATAAACATGTCTTAAACATTATTTGTTTTCTTCTTTGTTTTTATGCTTCCTTATTTTATTTTTTCTTTTCAATCATGATCTTCATGTTCAACATATATTGGTCTGATAATAAGAAAAAAATGGCCTTTGCGTCGGCCACCCCACAGTTTTGCACCCCATAATTTTCAAAATGACTATTTTTTTTTCTATTCCAGAAAGACCTTCCTGGAACACTGCAATTCAGTACAAAAAGTTATTCTGGAACATTTCAATCCAGAAAAATTCTGGAAAGGAATAATCCATAACATAATTTATTAAATTAGGAGATGGCCTATGAAGGTGAACGAAGAAACAATAGAGCTGCAGGAGGTAATGTCCAAAAAAATTATAGTGTATTGGGTCTAACCAATATTGGGCTTCTTTGTGCAACTCAGTTTCTCCTTACACCCCATTATTTAAATAAAAATATAGTACTTTGTTTGGAACAGGTGAAAGACCTTCTATGTAGTGGATAATCTCTAAAATTGTGTATCTAGTAGTAACAATAATACATTATGGATTTATTGTCTCTCGAACTTTGTAATTGTTAGGGTATTAGGTGTGAGAGTGGGCATAAAGTTTCATATTAAGTAAAAATAATAAAGTTAATGTGTATAAAAAAAAAACAAAGACTCATAGACATTGAGCCTTAAGGTTTTATGTTGGAAGTGAAGTCATCTTTTCTCTTATACCTTCTCCTTGTTAGGATAGTCTCACACTTGAGGGGGAGAGTGTTGGGTATTCAAGTGTGAGAGTGAGCATAAAGTTTCAGGTTGAATAGAAATGATAAAGTTGAGGTGTATAAAAGAAAAACAAAGACCCATAGATATTGAGCCTTAAGGTTTTATGTTAGAAGTGGATTCATTTTTTCTCTTATACCCTCTTCCTAAGAAAATTTTTAATAAAATAAAATAGTTTTATAAGAATAATTTTGTTTCTATTTATTTTTATAGAATTTAAGGTAGTATTAATAATTTTTTATCAATTATATTTTTATTTATGCCATCTAATTAAATTTTCATTGGTTTTCTGTTAAGTACATAGACTCATTTAAAATTTAAATAATTTAGGACCAAATTATTGGTTGAATTATATGGTAGGTCTTTGAATTATTTGAGAATGTTCAATTAGATCTTCTGTATTTAACAGAGTTTTAATGTAACTTTAGGGAAAAAAATTAATTTTAATGATTTAGTTACAGATTTTATCCCTTAAAAAAATGTTGAAAAGAGAGTTTCAATTCAACAACCTTGGCTTCAAGTTTTAACAAACACTCTTAAGCCTAACACCTTTTTACTTTTGCATGGGAATTGCAAGAAGTAGGGAAGAGCAATATAGGTAGCCTCTTTTCCTTCATCTCCAACATCGTATCATCATCACACTCAACATTATCCAATACTAAAATCCTCAACTTTCTTTAGACACATCATTCTTTTCCTACTTTGGAAATGAACTTGAAAGCACAAGGTGTTATGTTGGTGGAAGACACATGCATGATTTTTGAGAACTATTTAGTGGAGCTGATTGTGGAAGAATGAAAGATGAGGGACCTGATGGATGTGGAAGAACTTCTGCAGTGCTGGAAAACATCAAGAGCCCTGTCTTCATTGATTTAGTGTGTAGATTCTATGTTGAAATCTGCAAGGACTTGTTTTCTTTAGACAGTGAGAAGGCTAGTTCCTTTCCAACTAATGGCTGAGAATATGGCATATACTCCATAAGGCTTAAGTGGGAGAGAGTAAATGGATAATGAACTCATTTTTCTTATTTTAGTTTCAGTTTAGTGACTCTTTACAATGTAGCTGAATAATTCAAGGGTTATCTTTATATGAAAACTTCATATTGGACTTGCTTATCTGAAAATTTAAGAAGACACCAAACTCATCTATGTCTTGACATTTATGGTTATGTGACCTTATGGCTATGACCATAATTTATCTAGCTGCATTGTAAATCTAAATTCCTCCTTTGGGTAATTCTAAATCTTCAATTGTTATTTTGCTCCTTTTGGTCATGACAGATCACAATCAAGATTGTTATTAAGAATGATTCTATCAATCTTTCCAGGAAGTCACAACCTTAAGTAGCTGAAATTTTTGGAATTTTTATGGAGTTTTCCCATTAATTTCCTCACTTAAATAATTCTTTTCTATTTGACCCTTCCAAGAAATTATCTAATTTTAAACTTAGATAATATAATAAAACAAGAAAAAAGTTTCATGCATTCTCCTACTACATTCATCCCACGTCACCATTTTCATTTTCTATTTTTTTGTTTCTTTAATTGTATTTTTGTGTGCAAATGTTGAGTGTAAGTGCTAGAATTTTAGTAGAAGTGGATAGGTTTAGTGAAATGAGTAACAATGTAGTAAAAGATAAATTGAAGATAGTTGATAGTAGGAAGGAGTTTTGAATAAGGTAGTTGATTTAATGGAAATAACTTTGTTGAGTTTATTTAAGAATGCATTACAAGGTGAGATGTCACCACATATATATATATATATAGGCATGAAATACCTCCTTCCATTGATCTAGAATTTTTTAGAACTTATTATTCTAGATACATAAAGATTATTTTTTCACATAGTACATCTTTATGTCTCTCATTCTAGATTATTTTTCATAATTATAGAAGTTGTTACTTCTAATAGTTTCTATGACTATTTAAAATTTTTTAGAATTTTCTGTAATTTTTTAGAATATTTTAGAATTATCTAAAATTTTATATCATAATTTAACGGTATATCATGTAATTGGGTGTAAATATATCACTTTCCATCAAACAATTACAGCATAGTAAAACGTTAAAAAATAAAAGTACAGAATTGTAATTAGTAAATAGACATTCAAAATATATTTCAGCCATCCAAGATCACTTATTTCATATTAGGCTATTTGAGGGTTTTGACCTGACTGCAGAACGAAAGACAAAAGAAAAAAAACTGTAACTAACGTGACAGTTTTAATTAAACATACATAGTAGAGAAATTTTAACACTAGAGACAGTAAAATAACTAGCAGATAGATATATCAAGACTTTAATTTAATCAACAGGTACAAGACTACGACCACCAAGATGGTGGATTTAGGTTCTAAGTTCTAACACAAACTAGTAGTATTTGTTACCACAAAAGAAAGAGCTGATGTACAAAAGTTTTACAGTCCATAAACAGTATCACCAGTTAAAGGAACTACCATTTAGCTTTATTTTTTAGATATAAACTCTAGACTTCACCAACACCTCTGCAACTTTAAAGCCAGGCATAACCATGAACTGAACTTTGTAGGTGTCTCTTTCTACATTAGAAAAAACAGCATTCTCTCTTTCCTCCTCAACAGATTCCATATACAATCCAGAGAACATGCTTTCTCTGTTGACAGAAAACATGGTTGCATGAGCATCTATTGACACTGCAGAACCTAATAAAACCCAAACCCATTTTGCCACTTTTGCAAATAACTGATAGAACTCAGTTCTAGGGTGCTTGCCACCCAATATCAAGGTTCGGTGATCCAAATTTCCGAAGAATGACTCCTCCATTGTAGGATGAACAACTAGAAGATACTTTGTTCCACAAAATTTTGAAAAATCTGAGTTTGGATTCTCCGTCAGTGCATCAATTGGATCGTCAAACTTTACAATATCACTCACATCATAAGATGTTAGCGAAACCCCATGAAACATTCTCCGCGCAATATAGGCCTCAAAAGCATATTTCTTGTCACACCCTTTAGAATATACGGCTGCATTCTCAATCCATTTTGCTGCCTCATCTAATTCCCAACCTGAAGCTTTCATCAAGCTAATTAATGGTTTGGCAAAATCATGGATGGACTTTGAAGCAGCCTTGAAGAAATCCTTGAACTTAGCCACACTTAAAACACTTGCTTTTCTCTTCTGACTTATCCTCTTGATCATCTTATGCAGATTTTTATTCCCCATTTCCAAATCCTGGAGCTCTTGCTGCAGCCTTAGAATCTGAGAGTCTTTAACACTGTTTAGAGATTTTAATTTCCTGAAAAAGGCTTCTTTGCAACCAATTTCAGATTGCAAGAGGTCAAAACATGAAGCATTGGAATAGGACTTGGTTTTTTTATATTGCTTCTCCTTGAATGCATGCTTGAACTTGCAAAGCTTCTCAAATTCTGCATCTACTATTTTGTAAGAGGCAATAATCTTTTCTGGATCATAAGGGATATGAGCTTGCTGAAGCTGAAGGTAAGCCAATTTCAGAGCTGAAACAGTGTCAAATATCTTCATGATCTCCCCACCAACACATGAACCCTCTCCTGTAAGCATTTCAATGCGGTGGGAATAGAGTTCCTGGCCATAGTTTTCGGTCTTCTCATTTGCAACGTTTCTGTTTTCACTTGGAGAAGCACCAATGCAAATTGGCTTGTGAAAATGACGGAGATCGGGGACTTCAGAGAGCAACACCCCAATGGATTTCAATGCACAAAACTTGCAAACAATATCTGACATATTTGAATTGGACTTCAGGGTATTTGGACATTCCATCCTAAGCAAACATCAAACCTTCTATTCGTGTATATGATCAATCTTCTGACAGTGATCCTTGCTTCAACAAACAACTAAACCATTCACAAAATTACAAAATATTGACAGAAGAAGGCAACTGAAAGACATTTGAGGAAATTGGGTTATTAAACACAAAAAAGCAGCAAAATATATTTGTTTTTCTCTAAAAGGGACTAATTAGTCACTTGCTAAAGTAACTGTAACAGTGAATGTCCTAGAAAGACACATTGTTAGATTCAAACCAAGGAATATTAAAGCATTTGGGAAAAAATACGTAAGATTGAGAACAAAAGCAATAATGTATGGACAAAATCTCACCAGTAAATGAAAGTGTAAGATGGGATGCATTGGTAGTTCGTGTTGATTGGCACTATATCCTGAGTTCTGACATTTGAAAGGTCGAAACTTGTGAATGTGTTTCTCTATTTTGAGTACAGAAACTTGTGAATGCGTGAGTGTCCTGTACTGTAACATTGTGAGATGAGACAAAAATTATTAAATGTTATTATTACTTTGTTGCTTTTTTTGGAAAGAAGAGCTGAACAGGGGAATCTCTCATGTTTCAAAACTCACAGATTTTTCTCCTTTTGTTTTCTACTCCTGCATTTTTTTTTTGCAGGAGCCACCTTATTATTTAGTTTAATTTATTGCCAAAACTAGATATTGGGCTCATGCAGGTATCAGGGGCATTTTCATGGGCAAAAATCACGCAAGATGTGACAAACTAAAGCTTTTCTATTTACACTCCCCTGAATTTCTATACATACTACCTTTCCTTTATTTCAACTTTTATTACCAAATACATCCTTTTATCTAAAAAAAAGTATAAACTCCAAACCCTATTCTTCACAATCTACTCTGGTTGAACTCTCAATCCTATCTACTAGTTTTCTATATTTTTTCTATATGTAAATTTTACCTTAATTTCGTCTCATTGCAATCTATTAAATTTAGTTGTCCATATTACTTTTACTAAATTGTTGATTTCATGTTCTCATTCCAAAATTTATCTTCCAAGAAAATTTCAAAAAGCATTTCTCAGTAGATTTCTGAAGAGTAACTTTTTTTGGAAACAATTCTAGAAGTTATTTTGCAGTTATTTAAGAAAGTACTTTTTGGAATTGTTTTAAAAAAACAGTTTATAGAAGTTTTTGCTATGATTAGACTTCGTTTATTATTTTAGAAAAGAAAAACAAAAGTAAGCTGGGGAGGTGGGTTGATTGGTTAACATAACTCTAATGTTTATAAGGTTGGAACCGTGGTCATTCATCTCTATTTGAAAGAGAACAGTGAAATGAGAAAAATGAGAATATGAGAACATAACTATCTGAAAAAGAGGGATAAATTAAGATTAATGAGGTCATTTCACATACTAAAGAAAGAAGGAAAAGGAGTGAATTTAGCAAGTAAAGATAATACAAATAGCAAAAAGCCCAAAAGATTTCTTGGGACACCTTTATTATAGGGAGGTAGAAGAGTTTCTTAAGATGCAGAAAGAGGGTATTTTTTTTATACTAAATTCATGTATGGATAGTTAGGACTGCTACTACTAATTTTCAGTGTTAGTATCATTAATCTTTTGCGCAACCATGCAAAAGTTATTTTATGACATATACTTCCAGGGTAGATATTTTTGTTTAAACTTGCTTTTTCACTGTTTTCCCCTTTGTATGTCTAGTTTGATTTAGGAAAATGCAAAGGAACTGGCTGGCCATGCTATGAAATAATAAAATGCAAAGGAACTGGCTTTAATTTTTGTGCCAAAGGTAAATGTTTTTAGGATTGAAACGTTCTACTCAACTCACATATAGTCATATTCTTTACAAGATAAATAAGAGTAGAAAAACATATGTATTTACATTCTTTAGGAAAAACTTATATTTGGAAAAAAAAAAATTCAACTAGTTGAAATGAGTTAATCAAAGAATATTTTCTTGGTCATATAAGTTTTTCCTTGATCAATTTCTTTTCTGAGGATTTGAGTTTTGCTAAAGGTTAATTATTATCATTAGAGAGGACTATAGAATTGTTATGAAATACTAGGAGCATACATAACCAGTGTTTTTTATTCAATAACAAAAGATAACCAATCTTAATCACAGATGGTGCTAAAAATTAGCTAAAAGAGTTTAGTTACAAGAAGTGACTGCAAAAGAGAACACAGGAATGCAACCAGCCAATACAAAGAGAAGACAGAACCTTTTAAGAATAAAGTGTGATAGCAATGAATGCACACTTTGCAATTAGCATGCACACTATTAGCAAGCATAAAATATACTTTCAGAATATGACATGAACCAGAACAAGGGACAATTTTGTGACTGAAGATGTGATTGTCTCATCTATCCTTAGGATCTAAAATCTTTTCAAACAATGGTCAACCAGAACTCAGGTCACATTAATAAACCTAACTACCAAAAAATTCTATGAAACCACATTCTTAGTTGTCATTCAAAAATTGCTATGCTAACCCCATCTTCACATTGTTTGTATGACCAGCTAACATTGAGTTACAACAAACCAAATCTTTACTGTCATCTTCTCAAACACTTCCTCAGCATCAGTGAACCAACCCTTCTTTGCATAACTGGCTATTATTGCTTTTGAACAAGCAGTGTCCAACATATTCTGACATCTGTATTTTAATGAGTTAAGAAACTTTGTTACCTTTTGTCTACCTTTTTTCTTTCTTCATTTTATGCAAGTTTAGGAGGAAAGATAAGTGTCTTATCGTAAGGTCTCAGTGTCAATTAATCTATGCATATTTGAAGTGGTAGTTAACAAAGTACCTATATCAATAATGAATCATCAACCAATGTAAATAAAATTTGAGTTAATGTTGTTAGATGCTCCAGATATGAACCAATCTGAAACAGTGCAATAAGAGTCATTTCTTTTTATTAGGGAAGTTCAATTCAATTATAGTTTAGTGACAAAAAAAATTCATAATATATATTACACGTGAAAGCACTACAATCCATCACTATCTTGAGGATTATACTTTTCCTCCAATGTGAAAAATCATAGCACTCGATAAAGAAAGAGATCAGGTAAAGATATATCCATCTAAGAAATTCAAATGAGTTAAGGGAAAGGGTAAGGAAAAAAACAAAGAAAGAATAAAAAGTGTCAGCTAGCATTTATTCCAAACTGAATAATTGAGAGAATGAGAACCTTATTAGGACACAGTTGCCTGCACATGTCACCATCAGATTTCCTCCATCGTGTGGTGGGGTAAGGAAGGATCAGTCAGCTTGCATTTGCATGCAGAGTATGTGATTCGAAGGAAGCTGCTGGAGACATCATATCTTGCATATTATGACAGGCATTGAAGAAGAATGCGTAAAAACAAGAGGGTGTGAACAATCTAACTCTCGAAGGTAGTGAGTTTCCTTTTCATCAAATCCGTGATTCCATCATCTGTCAACCTTCATCACTTGCTCAAGCTCTCACTAAATTGGATCATGCACAACAGTGCACACACAAGAACAAAAGAACTTACATATATAAAGCCTGCAGTATGTATTATTGAGCTTGTGTGGTGCTAAAAGTGCTCTTCTTGTCCATTCAAGACCGTAACAGGCGGGTCATGTTCTAGATTTACCTCCTTTGGTTGTTTGTCTCCATAGTCAATTCCATGGACCTAATTCAAACTAGGTGAGGCTTTGGTCCACTGTCAACCTGACATGAAATAAAATGCCTCATAGGAGCTTTGTCAGTATCATAGAGCTAGCTAGGTTTGATGTATATGAACCTAAAGCACTTTCAATTTTCTTTTATCAAAAAGAGAGAAAGTATAAGAGAAGAGAGAGAAGTGTAAAATAAATAATATGGTGGAGAGTAAAACAAAGTGTGTTGTACAAAGTTGTGTTAAAATCATATAACTCTTATTTAGATTCAATTTCAACTTTAGCTAACTTTTGAGTAAGCTATGATACACAAAAAAACTACTCATGCTTTAGAGTTATATTAGATTTTAATATTTGGATACTTGATTTAGGGCATATAGATATTGGATGTATTGCAGCTTTTGCATAGCATATTGAAAGTAGAGTTGATTAAGTTTCCTAGCTAGAATGTGGTATACTAATCGTTAGCAAAAGGTAAAAAAAACAGAGGACTCAGTTTTCAAGGAGTTATAACTTTCAATTGCTACCAAAATGAAAGTTAAGGAAGTAATCTCTGAAAGACTGTGTAGTAGGTAAGGAAAAAGATAGTCAAGACCAAACAATATGCTTCACAGGAAAACAAAGATATGCACTTCTCAGATTTCATTGTCTCTAATCTACATTTGGTCATGGTGATACTCATTGCTAATTATAAAACTTGTTTTCAGGTCTTATGTACCTGAATTCTCAAATTGTATAAACTTAGTAATGGACTTAAAATCACAGTAATTCAAATAAGCATTTCCTTATACACAAATTATATAAACTAAGTCAATCACTTACTGACATATTATCATTTCCAACTGAATAATGAGTATTGTGTTCAGCAGTTGATTTAATTTTAAAATAAAAATATGATTTAAATTGTAATTTCTGTTCCATGGTTTTAACTTCTTTTTTTTATGATTTTAGCCTTCAAAATTAGAAAATAAAAATCTATAATTTTAATCAAATTTTTGATTTTATCCATATTTATTTTTTTATTTCTACATTTCATTTATTTATTTGTAGACTATACCTTAAATAAATATGTTAATTTTAGGGTTCAATTAGATTAAAAAAATAGACTAAAATAAATAAAGCATGTCTAAAATCAAATATTGAAACAAAACTATGATTTTTTTAATATTTAAAAACCAAAATTACATGAAAAATATAAAAAACCAAAACTAGGATTTGTTTAGACAAAAATATTTTATTATAATTAATATTTTTTTAAATATTTTAAAATTGGAGTTGTTAAATAGTTTTTGCATAGGAAAAAGGCAAAGGAAAAAAGAAAATAAAAGTGGAAAAAAGGATTGTTGCAGTGAAAGCAGAAAGCAGCAGAAGAATGGAATGATTCTTACTTCCTCTGTGCTGGAGAAATAGTTGGAAGGAACACAGAAAAAAGCATGCAAGACAAATCCTGTTACAAAAATCTCCAGCTGGGCTTCTATTCATAAAGTTCTTTTATATTTTTTCATAAAAAAGTAAAAAAACTCATACCTGAAATCATCCAAAAATAATTACCCGTCACAAGTTGTCTCTTCCTAATTCCATCACTATTTCGAAAATAGATAATTTAATCAATAAAAATAAATATGTTTAATTTTTTTAATTATAAAAATATCACCTTAATTATTTTGTATCTGTTTCTTCTTCTAAAATATTTCTATAGAAAATAAAGAAAAAAAATGTTTTAATGATTCCTATACAAATATTTTAAGAGACAGTAACAAATTTCAATTAGTTTACACTTATTATCTTGCCTTCTCTCTTCTCTCTCTTTTTTTACTACAAAAGTTTATCTTTTTAAAATTATTATATATAAAATTTATCTTTTTTAATTATTACACTACCTTTTAACACATTATCAAATGATAGTTTGAGTTGTTAAAACTTACTTTTCATATTCTAAAACAAACATATTCACATATACAAGTTAGATATAGATAAAGGCAAGTAAAAAACTTTCATTTTATCCTAATAAGATTGATACAAGTGTTTAAGAATTTTAAAGTTAAAGTTGATTTAATCATCTTACATATTTAATTTCCTATAACACGTAAATAAACTCCTACAAATTTTAAAAATTTTGTGAAATCTTTTTACAAATTTTCTAATTCATAAAGCATGAAAAGGTGTAATATTAATGATTTTATGTTATATTAATAAAAATTATCGATGACTAAAAAGTAATAATAAACTTTATTGAAGAGCTTAAATGTAAATAATATGAATATGTTTTAAGATGTTTATTTGACGTCAAATCATAAATGATAAAAAAAATTGTGTATGTCGAGATAAAATTTATAACAGATACTAAATTAATATTTTAAATAAATATTTTTAAATAATAAATAAAAGTATTTTAATTATTTTTTTATCTACTCATATCATATATTCTTATTAATTATTATTAACAAATTTTATTTAAATATTTTAAAAATAAATAAATAATTAAATTAAAATTATTAATAAAAAAATATTAATATTTTAATAATTATATAGAGATTAATTTTATTTATGTATATCTTTTATTTACTTTTATAAAATTTTATTTATTTTCATTTGAAGTTATTTTTAAAAAAATAACTTTTTAAAACTTATATTTTATAATTTAACTTTTTTAATTTTTTTAAAAAATAAAATTTATTTGCATCAATTTTTTATAAAATTTTATTTAATATATTTTAAAATTATTTTTTCATCTAAATTTATATTTTAAAAAATTATTTTTGAATAATCTTATTTAAAAATAAAAAAAATTAAAAATTAAAAAAATCTACATATATCTATAAATAACCACAGCTATAAAACATTATACGAATATCATTTCCATAAATACCCCAGGAATATCAGAACAGACGAATTTTTTAAACGGGTCATATAACATATAAACACTATCCATAATCAATCCGACACCATCCATAATTGAAGTTATGTCATAAGATTCAAATTTTAGGGAGTGATTATAGGGTTTGTTAATTTAGTAACATGAATTAGTACAGGGAGTGTGAATGTTAATCTGAGTGATTATAGGGTTTGTTAATTTAGTAACATGAATTAGTACAGGGAGTGTGAATGTTAATCTGAGTGATTATAGGGTTTGTTAATTTAGTAACATGAATTAGTACAGGGAGTGTGAATGTTAATCTTTGGTGGTAGTTGGGTGTCTGGTTTGCCAAACATAGTATATGGCCTATGAAGCTATGATTGGCATAGATTGGGATGTTTTATTACTAGTTTGCTTTGAATATGTCATGTCCTGTGTAAGGCAAGCAAACACATCTGCCACAACCCACACCACCTCATTTCATAACCCTTGTCACACTCTTTCATCCTCCACTCTTCTCTCTCTTTATTTAATACCATGTCTCTTTATCACAACACAACAACAAAATATGCATGAAGTGGTGAGAGACTCAGCAAGACATCCTAATTGTGATTTCTACACCCTAATTCACTCTTGTCCAACATACATTTCAAATATTATTGGTTGAATGTTATATTTCACTTCTAATTTTTTTGTGATTAAGTCCATGAATATATATGTAATAAATTCAGAACTTAATCTCTACATGTTAATGTTGGAATTGGTCCATGTTTTCTCGTCATACATTTTAATTTTATTTATTAGAACATTATTATTTTAGTCTTACAATTATAATTAAGGCATTTTTAGTTGAGCTCTTTATATTAAATTAAAATATGTGTTCAAGACAAGGACTAAATAAGAGGAAATTTTATTATTCTAATCTAACTTCTCATAAAAATTATTATTAGAATAATTATATTTAATCTTATTACATAAATATTACGAATTTTAATTTATTTTAAAGAAGTTATAATTAATAAAAATAATTTCTTCTCGTGTTCTTACTCACGATAAAGTCGAGAAGAGAATGTATGTGCTGATAAAATGATCAACATTGATATTAATTCCTACTTCGATTATATAATTGGTGTTACTCTCTTTTTCACACAAATGTCATACAAATTTATTTAGAAATAGGTTGGACGTTCCTGAAATTCCGCTTCTTTTAATCTTAAATTATTTTATTATATTTTATCCATGGATTTTGGCTTAGTTCTTTCATATTTTTTTATTATTATTTAATGCATATACCATCTCTTGAGAGTTTTGTCCAATAATAAAATTTAAAAAAATTTGATAAAAATGACTTTCAATTTTTTTATTCCCAAAATTGTTTTTAGTGTGCACAATTTTCATTTGATTAGTTTTTTCTTATGATCTCATTAAACTGAAGTCATAGAAGGAAAGCACTTTTTTATATGTAGTTGTGGTGTTTGTTATTTTTTTTACACAAAGTGGTAATCACGACTTCTACTCTTTCTTTTTTTTAATTTTGTTATTTATCACCATCCTTTGCATGGTAACGAAATTAAAAAAAAATAAAAAGTAAAAATTATTTTTAACATGTATTACTTCTGTTTAAATAAACATATAGGTCGTGTTTTTCATGCATAACTTCAATTGAAAAATAAAATAACAAAAGTTGTGTTTGCCAACTTCAATATGTTTTAAAAAAGACTACAAACTGGTTTTGTCATGCACGAATTCAATAAAATAAAAATAAAAATTATAAGACATGTTTGCTTCGTATGACTTTGATATGATTATGAAAAAAGTTAATCAAATCAAAATTGTGTATGTTGAAGATCATTTTAGCAACAACAGAAAAATTGAAAGTTCTTCGTAACAAACATTACTTCTTCAGAGTTGAAAATCAAAAGTTAAACTTATGTAAACACGATTTTTTTAATATGAAATTGTGCTTGAAAAATACATCTTATTCATTTACATAACCAATTAAAATCTACCTATATATCCAAATAATTTATGTGAGAAATTACATTATAAAGAAAAAAAATTCATATGAAGAACACATTATAATGTATAGAGACTAAATTAAAATTCACTACATAAATAGAAGTCAAATCATACATTTAATCTTCAACTCTTTATTTCACCATGGTTAAAATATATATGTTTATAAATAATAAAGCGTATTTTTATTCCATTTACAAGTTACTCATGCTATATTTAAATGTAAGCTATCGCTTCAAAGGTTTAATTAATTTAAGCATAAATATAAGACATTTGGTAATAATGTTTAACAGATAAGCTTTGTTTGAGTTTTACAATAATTAGTTTAAAATTACACCTACTATAATGGTTACCAGCTAGCTTGTATATGAAAATTTAGTGTATAGAAATTAAATATTAGTTTAATTGTTTTGTCTTTACATTGGTGTTATATATGTGTTAAATTACATCGTGGCATATGCTATGATTTTTAGAATATAATGTGTATATTCTTTTTAAGTCCTAGACAAATCAGACATATGGGTTAAAAGTGTTAGGTACTTAGGTGTTTGTTTAGCTTCACATTTGCATGGTACGTACAAGTCCCTGGTGTTGTAAACCCTACAACTGGCTTGTAGCTTGAGAGTGGAGAGAGAGAGAGAGAGAGAGAGAGAGAGAGAGAGAGAGGTTCTTTAAAGGTCAGAGAGAGAGTGTGTGTGTGTCAGGTATATTTTGCAACCTCCACAGAAGTGTTGTTGATCTAGAGGCTTTCTGAAGGTTCTTTCTTCTTCTTTTTTGTAATGGAGAGGAAGATATCAAATGCCAACAACTTCATAAGCAAAACCAACTTCTGTTTCTTCATGATATCACTGATCTTCACCGGCACAACTAATGCCACTACCATTGCATGTTTAGGTATGCAACACCACAACCTTTCTACTTCTTTGCTCTCTACTTTTGCTAAAAAACTATCCAATGAAACTAATTCAAAATCATAAATTCACCACAACTTTCATCCCTTCTCCAATGCAGATGCAAGCAAGTGCCCCATGCTGTCCAAAACTCATGCAGATTATCAGGTAGAAGTGATCATATTATATTCCATCCAAATTATGATAAGAAAAAGTTATGTTCCCTGTTACTTTTTTTCTAGGACCTTATGATCTTAACTCCAATGACTTAATGTTCCCTCTAACTGTAGAAATTACCACATTAGAGTTTGTTTAATGGTGATTATATAGTATAACTCTAATTCTGGAATTGAAAACTTAACAGCAGTTTTTAAAGTCTCCAACATTTTACCCTCCAACACAGAACATGTAATTAATGCGCCAAAAAATAGTTGCAGGATGCAGGAACCTTTGCAAAATGTGAGCCGTCTGATACATGAGTCAACTGTGATTGAGTAACACAAGGGGTCAGTGGACCATGTGCTTCCTTATTGGGTCCACAGTACACTGAATTGATCACTGACCATTCAGTATTCATGCATGCTAATAAGGATCATGCATCTTTCATGGTCCCACTTGCCACTAGAGATTACAGAAACATGTGTTACACTCAAATTTCTGTTTGTATGGTCCATGGTGTTTGTGTTCTTATTCGTTGCAACTTTATTAATTGAACACTAACTAATTATTGAGTAACCATGTTCTTGAGCAGAAATATGAGGGGAGAATTGGACATGATGGCATGGTTTTTGAAG
Organism: Lablab purpureus; assembly: GCA_030347555.1. NCBI lineage: Eukaryota > Viridiplantae > Streptophyta > Magnoliopsida > Fabales > Fabaceae > Lablab > Lablab purpureus. Next base: position 22,623,522 of record CM059259.1, read on the forward strand.
GCAAAACAAAAGTTTACTCGGTTTGGGCAAGGAGGTTTCTGGGCGGACCTGGGTCATCCCCACCCCTATGCACCTCCAAATGCGGCAACTGTACACCCTGCCGACCGGTGCATGTGACGGTGCCTCCAGGTACTCCGGTGACTGCAGAGTACTACCCAGAAGCATGGAGGTGCAAGTGTGGTAACAAGTTGAACATGCCTTGAATTTTGGATGATTTTAACTAGAGTAGTAATGGTACTTTGATAAAAAAAAATAATAGTTAATGTTTATGAATTATCATGCATAAGTTGACTATTAGCTTTGTCATCAAAATTTGAATTTACTTTTTTTTCTCTCTTTCAATAATTGTTTACTTTAGTGCCTTGTATATCTCAGTACATGATGTTTATGTAATTCTGTGTAGGTTCTATTGACTTTAATCTAATGCATATGATATCAAAAACAAAGAGTATGATATATATATATATATATATGAGACAACACCAAGTTAGTAGCAGTAGAATTATGTTGTTATATTTGGCTAAGCCGTTTGGATTTTTCCTCCATTGTCTCTTTCTGTGTTTTATTGAAGTGGTTGATGGACAAAGGGGTGGCCACAGTTTCATTTAATAGATCCAAATCCAATGTCAGTTAATCTGTGGTAGATAGAGTAGTGGTCTAGCTGAAAATTGAAAATGTTGCCTCCTTGCAGATTCTTTTAAGATTTTCTTCTATATTTATTACCCCAAGCAAAACAATAAACAAATTTATTTTGTAGCATTTGATAATTAGTTGTTTCTTTTTTGTTCTAAAAATGGACCAAAAACATTTCTACTTTCCTTTCTTTATCATCCATCATTCAGAAATCATCTTGTTAAATTTAGTGAGTTTTATAATTATTCTTTTAAATGTGATGTAAGAGATTGCGGTCAGAATAGAAACCAAAGGTCTTCCTGCAACAGACAGAACTCTGAACATGTATTTGACAGGTGGCGTAGCCATATCTACTGTATTAGTTTGCGATCAATTAACACAAATATATATATATATATATATATAAGTTGATATAATTAGAGTATTTCAAAATATTATAATAAAAAATATAATATTGCTAACATGTTAACACATAATTATAATTATTATAGGTATAATATATATAAAGTTTAAGAATAAGCTAGTATCATAATTAATATTAGAAATTTAAAAAATTTAAACTATTAAAATAAACATCAAATTAATTTTGTTATTATCTATTATTATACAACTAATTAAGTATATAGTTATAAATCAATTTATCCATACCATTCTTAGTTTCATTCAAGACCTTCCAAAATTTAAAGAGATTAAACTTGACTTATATAATTAGACCATTTTCAGAAGAAAGATATTTAACAGAATTTTTTCCTGTTAGAGCATGGATTTCAAACAATATTTTTCATAATAGATTCTTCACAATTTTATTTTCCTCAATAACAACAACGATGTACTCTAGTTGTTAAGTTTGTGGTTTTGGTCCCCAAATTCTATACTTGAATTTTGTTATGATGTTCAGAATTGATTTCTAAAAAATCAATTTGAATTTTTTTATAATGACCAGAATTCGATTTTCAAAAAATCAAATTTTAGGAGAATGTCTTTTTCTTTTCAAAATAATTGGAAAGATAAAGAGAAATTTAAAAAAAATAATAAATAAATACTGAAAAAAATTGTAGTAACTAAATTAAGTTGTAAAATTTTAAAATTACAATAAAAAGTATAATTTTTTATATAAATTATTATTAGAAATGATTTTTATGTTATAAATTTAGAAATTTTTTATAAATAATATTTTTTTAGGAAAATTACGCATTTTGTGTTATATCTTATTGGAATTTGATTTAAAAACCGAATTTTGAATAGATATTTTAATTTTTTTTCCTTTTAAATTTATATGATATAATATATTATATATTATATATTATATTAATCTTTTCATTAGTTTTATTATTAAAATTTCTTATATTTTATTATAATTTTTTATATAAAATTATAAAAAAGATAGTAAAAAATTTCTTACAAATTTTTGTGATATATTTATAGAAAAATTCTTAAAAATGAAATATAAAAATTTTTAGTAATGTTTCTCGTTTAGAACATATATATGATTTTACTTAAAAAAAGATAAGCAACTTATATATTGATGCAAATACAATTTCCCCCTTCTTCTTTCAAAAGTAACATGTCCATGGGTAGCTTCTGAGTTCAGTCTTCTCATTATTGTTTCATTGGATGGATGAGTATTGTTTTGGGGATTAATATGAAACAAAAACAAATACTGTTTTGGAGTTACAACAGGTGTACGAGAGTGCATGTGTAAATTCTGTTTTTCCATTATGTCATCACTAATTGCTTCAAAGATTCAACACTTTAACTCACTATCATGTATCTGTAACTATAACTATATTCTTCTTCATCTGCACGTCTCTGAAGATAACGTTAATTTGAGGTGCATCCTAGGTCAGGTTTTTCAGAAGTTCACTCTTAGGGAACACTTAAATTATTGCTGCAAAAACACATTATCCGTAATCCATTCAACATGTTACTGGGTAATAATACAACTCTTTTGCAATCATACCAAAACTGAATACACTGAAAATAAAAATGATGCATATTAATTATGTTAGTACATGAATGACTTCTTTATATTTTCAGAAAAGGAAAATAAAAACGAAAATGGAAAACATTTTTAAACAATAATTTTCTTTCTCTTATTTATTTTGGGATTACATTTTCTTTCTTCTCGTTTAGTTTTGAAAAAAAAAATAGAACTCGGTGAAAAAAAATTACATATAAAAATCTTAAGTACCAGCAAAATAAGATATAAATAAATAAAGATTATTTTCATATATATATTTCTTTTCATAAAAATTTGGAAAAAGAAATAAAAATGAATGAGACCTACTTATAAAGTTTCTTCATTTTTATTTTATTTAATATAATAAAGAAAATAAAAATTGAGAATTTTGTTATCGTGAATTCTTCCTCTACACCTTCTTTCTTAAATGATGTTTTCTATCATTCAAAAACCCGAAACTTCTTTTTACTCCCTAACTAAAGTCATATTAGTAGTAATTTTTTATTTTTCTTTAATACTTTTATTCTTTATACGCATTATCTCCAACATTTTTTTTCAAAAATAATTAAATGAAAAAATATTGGCAAAAATATAGAAAAAATAGCAATTCCAAGAAGCTCACCCATATATCCTCATATAAACTCTAACTACAATATTGGCAAATTAAGTTGGCTCTAATTAAATATCATTAAAGAAAACGTGTGCTTATTTCTATACAATATAACATTAAAAAAATCGTGGATATAACTGGCAATTAGGAAAAAGGTTATTTTTAATTATTTTTCATTTTCAGGTAAAAAAAGAGAAGGGATAGAAAATTATCTAAAATTTAAATCCCATGTAACCCTAATAAAACAACTATGCATAGAAATTAAAATCAATAACTTATTAATAGATCTTCATTAGAGATGATATACATATATATAGTCATAAGTTTAAAATTTGAATTTTATAAAATCTATTCATAGAAGTTATTATGTCATAAAACATTAACAAATATAAATTTTATAAGGTTAATAACTAAATAAAACATTAATTAAAGTGTAAATTTTATAAAATAATATAATTTAAAACATAATAGCAAAAAAAAAAAGATGTTACCTTACAAATGTATCATTAAAAGGATTTATATATCTAATCAAATATATAAAATTATCTATTTTTTTTCTAGAGTTTATTAATAGAACAATATTTTCTGTTCATATATTAAATATAATTATATCAACTAAAACAATAATTAACAAAAAAATAAATTATATATTATCATCTAATCATATTTTTAATTTATATTTATTTCCATCCTTTTACACGAGTTTATATTAAGCAGACATTAATATACAGTGTGGTCTCTATATAGTCATTAAATATGTATATTAGAATTCAAATTTCTCATATGGATCATACATGGCTATATAAATAAAGTAGCATGTCACAGATTTATAGAGCACAGATTTATGTTATCTATTTAATACGTGTTATAAAACTAAATCCACTTTCTAATTAAACTGAAAATTGAAAATTTTGCCAATCCATGCATGTTCTCCAAATTAACTGACGTGATTGATGAGATGAGTAGCTGTATATTGCTCATATTCATTTGCTTTATTATTCAATTGCTTTTGCATGCACTGTGATGCTTCATGCTTGTCTGCTAATTAGCCAGCACCATGTATTCATGCATCTACCTTTCATTCATGTTGCTTAGGATAACATAAACATAATTATCGTAGCAAAAAAAAATTAAAACATGATTGAGAGCAAATAAAAACAAAGTGAAATCAAATCATAAATGTTTTATATTGTGTAGTACGATTAATTAATCTCTAACACTAAACCAGATTTTATACCCTAAAAACCCCATATAGAGAGCAGAAACTATTGTGTATATTCAAACTTTATCAGCTTCAAATATATTTGTACTTGTAATAAGTGATTAAAGCGGAATAAATTAATAGATAAAATTACCATTTTATTATTTACACTTATACTTTTATTTTTATTTTATTTTCAGTCTTTAGTTTTCCAATTAGAAAGCTGTTATCTCGTATTCAATTACTTTTTTTTTTCTAGAAAATATAGAAAAAATATTTGAAATTTAGAAACTAAAAATGGACAAAAAGTTTAGAACTACAATCAATCTTCACAAAAATTCGAAGCAACCAAGAAATATATTTTACCCCTTTCATTAAATAAGTTCAAGGAACAAAAACGTCAATTTTATTTTAATAATTTTATAATTAATGTTTCAAATTTCTGGTGAATTTGTTTATGTTCAACATGTTCACCCAATTATATATATAAGAGACAATAATTTTGTTTATTTATAAAAACAAACAAAAATTAGGATGTTTGCCTATCTGTTGTGATTAAGATACACTGCTACTACAGGGTCAACTATTATTCAATTCAATCTATTATTCCTTTTCGACATAAATTAAAGAAACAGTGTTACATATACAGTTACTATTAATGATCAAGATGCACAGCATGGGTGTTCAAGATCTTTTTTTTTTTTGTAGAAAACATTTGATTACTTGCTAATAATTACAAAATGAATCATTAATGATTAAATTAGATAATTTAAATATTAATAGCAATCTAGGTAGAAGTTGCAAAGTTTGATATGATATATGATAACTATTTTTAAAACAAAAATATTTCTTCGACATTTTTTTCTCTTTACCTTGTTATCTATAATTTCACATTAATAAACATAAAAAATAAAATAGAAATGTTGCAATCAAATAATTTATTTCAAAAAAAGTTATTTTAAATTATTAACGAAATGAAAATATATATTTAGATTAATTTTATCCATAAATTAATATTAAAATATGTAATTGTCATCTGAAAATCGAAAATATGGACATGAAAACCCCTTGTAGCAAATTTCATATTTGGGCAGTGATACTTTAATAACATCAAGAAAAAAACCCACCACCCAATAACTTTTTATAATAATATTTTATTTAAAATTTTAATTTATATTTAAATTAAATAACAAAATGTAATATTTTATTAAATAACATAAAGAAAAAGTGGGTTTTCAACATAAACTTTTCCTTCGTGTTTTATGAAGATTGCCGAAAACAAAATAAATTATGAAAAAGTTGATATTATAATAATCCAAATTATGAAAGTGCACCTAAATCACTGTTTCATTTCATTGGCTTTTACTGGTACCACGTTATTAGGTTTAAAGCAATGTGTTTCCCAGTTTGTGGACAATATATTTGAAGACACCCATTGTTGCTCTAGGATTGAATATTTCCATTGTTCATTGCATTATTGATCAAATTGCGCGTTTGAAACATAATTTGATTAGATTGTCAACATTTTAATAAATTGTGTGTAGAATAAGACCAATGAATAAAATTTCATATTTCTTAACCTAAAACAACAATAAAAGAGATATAAATAGTTTAATTGTTAAAAATATATAATTTGAGAACATGGTAATGATAAAAAATAATTAATGAAAAATAAATTTGAGAGATAAACATGTTATAATTATTTTTTATTGTAAAACGTATATTTATTAACACTTATCCAAAGAAAAGAAGACAAGTTGTGCAAAAAGTTAACACTTATCCAAATTATGTATTGCGAAAGCCACTTGTGTCCATGTTTTTCAATCACTGTTACCACATTATTATCTCTTATATGTATTTGAAACCCCATTTTGTGGTGTGGAAATTTTATACGTATAATTGATTATACTCTCAACATTATTGAGCACACCTTATATTGACAGTGCTAGTTTTGAAATAAAATGATTCAAAGAAAATACAAAAAAGAGTGAAGAAAATACTAAGATGGTCAATTCTAAAATGTAAGTTCATTCAACATCGCTGCTACATGCAACAATGATATATATAAATCACAATCCATGGCCAAAAAGTACACAAAAAGCATATTATTTTATGCCTTTTTCTATTTTTCAAAACTCAAAAGTAACCTCAAACAATGTTCAACAACAAACAATGAATCAGCACATTACACACGCAGGGCACTGGTTGGGACACGTGTCAAAATCCCGTTACACTGTGTTGAAGCACGTGTATCCCACAAGGCCTCACAATCCTCTGTCTTCTCGGAGACCCGTCGTAACCCACAATCAAAAGCCTGAAATTCCCTCACATATTCTCCCCAAAAAACACCCCATCTGCAAAGACTCGCGAAAATCGAATTCTGCGATCAACCCATTTCAATTCGTCCCTCGAATCGGGTAACGCGTCCTTCAATTTCGCTTCGAGTGGTTCGTCCCGTGATTCAGAGCTAGGGTTCGATCTCTGGTGCAGCACCGCCGGGGCAACAATGCCGGAGATCGACCAGGTGGCGGTGGAGGACACCGCCTTGTTCGGAAAGTACGAGCTCGGGCGCGTTCTCGGGTGCGGCGCCTTCGCGAAGGTGCACTACGCCCGCAACGTGCAGACGGGGCAGAGCGTGGCCGTCAAAATCATCAACAAGAAGAAGCTTAACGGAACGGGCCTCGCCGGAAACGTGAAGCGTGAAATCACGATCATGAGCAAGCTCCACCACCCCAACATCGTGCGTCTCCATGAGGTTCTCGCCACCAAAACCAAAATCTTCTTCATCATGGACTTCGTCCGCGGCGGAGAGCTCTTCGGGAAGATCTCGAAGGGTCGCTTCTCGGAGGATCTCAGCCGGAGGTATTTCCAGCAGCTTATATCCGCCGTCGGATACTGCCACTCGCGCGGCGTCTTCCACCGCGACCTCAAGCCGGAGAATCTCCTCCTCGACGAGAACGGCGATTTACGGGTCTCCGATTTTGGGTTGAGTGCCGTTAGGGACCAGATCCGACCCGACGGATTGCTCCACACGCTTTGCGGAACCCCTGCTTACGTGGCACCCGAGATTTTAAGCAAAAAAGGTTACATGCATAAAATTTCGAATAAACAACTCATTCAAAATAAACAAATTTACCTATGATTTCTTGATTGTTCCCCGCGTAGTTTTGAAAACTAGTCCTTTTACATAATCAATTTGGATTTTTTAATATGAATTAGAAACATTCCTCAAGAGTTTGTTTTAATAATTACATTAATGATGAGAAGTATTTAATAATACCTGTCACTAAATTTGATTCAAATACAACATTTTATTTCAGAGATTTGGATCAACAACTTTCTAGTTAGAAAGTTCTTGTTCGAGAATTTCAGCATAGAAATTTTTTCAATTTGTATTAAGGTTTTAAACAATTGTAACCACTTTATTTTTTTTTACTCACCAAAATCACAGTCACAAGGTTGGATTTTGAAATTTTTTCCATTATTGTCACAATGTAAAGATTCTTTTTACTCGATGCAAGCTTGCACCTAGATTGGCTTTTAAAGTACATGCTTGTAGTTTTATTGAAACCTTGAAGGATGTTCCAATCTTGCTACTACAACCTCAATTTTATCTTCAAAGTTTTTTTAATCATAATTAATAAAGAAATACACAACATACATTAGAAGGTCAACAAAATTTGTATTCACCACAATTCTCTCTATCGTCAAAAGCCAAAGTTATATCATTGGTATCTTGCAACATTGATTTACACAAAATTATTTTATAGTTTTATTTTATTCACTTCATTTATTATATTCTGTATATTTTCTATGATATTTTCTTATTAATTCTAAAATTCGATGTTCAAAATGACATTTTTTCAGGTTATGATGGTGCGAAGGTTGATGTTTGGTCATGCGGGGTGGTTCTGTTCGTCCTGGCCGCGGGCTACTTGCCGTTTAACGATCCGAATTTGATGGTAATGTACAAGAAGATCTACAAGGGAGAGTTCCGGTGCCCGCGGTGGATGTCGCCGGAGCTGCGGCGCTTCTTGGCGAAACTGCTGGACACCAACCCGGAAACGAGGATCACGGTGGAGGGCATGTTCCGTGACCCGTGGTTCAAAAAAGGGTACAAAGAGATAAAATTTCACGAGGAGGATTACACGTCCATGTCAGGTGTCGGGTTCGGGCCGAAAGACGAGCGGATAAAGAATTTGAACGCTTTTGACTTAATATGTTTCTCTTCGGGTTTGGATTTGTCGGGGCTGTTCGGGGACGCCGGCGAGGGGGACCGGTTGGTGACGCGGGAGTCGCCGGAGAAGGTGCTGGAGGAGGCGGAGGAGGCGGGGGCGGCTGCCAACATGGCGGTGCGGTGGAAGAAGGAGTGCGGGGTGGAGTTAGAAGAGCTAAATGGGAGGTTCGGGTTTGAGGTGGAGGTTTACCGGCTCACGGCGGAGCTCACGGTTGTGGATGTACGGAAGAGGGGTGGCGACGGCGTGACTTTTAAAAGCGTATGGGAGGAGAAGTTGAAGCCTTTGTTGCTCGGAGGTGCGACTACGTCGTATAACAGCGAAGAGGAACACCGAGAAGAGCAAAATCAACAACAACAACCAGAGTCGCAGCAGGTTGCCGATGACTGAAGAAAAGAATTGGAATTGCTTGGATTAAATAAATTCAAAAGAAAATGAAAATGTACAAAAGGAAGAAAAAAATAAAATTGTTGGAGTGTTTGTGTTGTGTTGCATAATAGAGAAGATGGAGTTGGAAGATGAAACTAGCCAACTTGGAAGGTAGTGATTAAGTATTATTTTTTTTTGTTTTGTATATTATTATCATTATGATGATTAATAAATAAAAAGGAGTGTATTGATTTTTTTAATTTATTTTGGGGGTAGTAGGACCCGAATAATGTAAACTGAAATTACTCCTTATTTTATGTTTATATTGAATTGAAATTTAAGTTATGGAAAAGCATTCTCCACATAGTTTTGTTTTGTTTATGCATTTTTCTTTGTGGAGTTTGGTCATCATAGGAAGCATGGAGCTTTATTTGTTTGCAATGAAATGTTGTTGCTACTTGTTGTTGTAATGCCAACTTTAGTGCCCACTTTTATTCTCAAACCATACTTCTATATTACATGTAACATGGCATCTACCTATTTAATTCAGTAAACTATTTCACAAATTTAAATATTTATATTATAAGTTCAAGATCATCTTTTCCAATTTTATTACAAACTTTAATTATTTTCTTTCAGTATAAATTTAACAACCTTTTTTACATTTTAAGAAACTAATTTTATTTTATTTTTCTTGAGTAACAACTTACACAACTTAAACATCAATAAATATGCTTTAGCAATGTGATAGATTACTTAAACATCATCGCAATGTTTAAACAATATTATTTCAAAGGGAACAGAAAAAAAAAATTGGATTAGTTTCTTTTTTGCTTTGTTGTCTGATGAGAAAGAATCAAAATTAAATATTTATCGTTCAAGCACTATATCATCGCTTAAATAAATTATATATCACCATACTATTAAGTTTTCAAAATCTCAATTAATATTCAATGATTATGATACAAGATTAATACAAAATCTTACATATATTTTGATAACGGTATTTTAATTTTAGATATTTTATATTTTTTTAACAAAGTTAGAAAGGAATATAAATAAATACAATTATAAAAATAAATTAAATAATGTGGTAAAGAAAGATAAATTTAAAAGTTAAATAATTTTTATTAGTTAGATATAAATATTTTTTATCATTTTTTTATATGTTGTTTTAAGTTTTTTTTATTCAGTTTGTTATGTAAAATTATGAAAAATTTATATATTCTTCTCGTTTTTTAATATTGTATATATTATTTTTTAAAAAATATTAAACTAAAATGTTTATTATTATTATATAATATATTTAGTTGTTAAATATTAAATTTTAAACTTTTAAACACTAATATATTATATATTTCTTTTATAATTATAATTGTAATATTTTTAATTTTTAATTAAATTAAGAATGATATGTTGATTTTTTAGTTTAATAAATAATAAAACTAACTAAAGAATTATCATCCATTTTAAAATATAATTAATGCTGAACTATTAAATTTTGTTTAATTTGACTTTAGAATTAAAACTAAACAAGACTGTCTGTTGTGTCATCTTTAAAATAATGCAAGTTTGTTTTTCATGTTTAAATTTAAACTTAAATAATTAATTTTACTAATATCAATGACGCATTATCTCAACCAAACCAAACAAGAAATTATGATTAAAAAGAAAGTAAGTATTGATTAGTTGTAGAAGGATATCCTTATAACTATAGTTTTTTCAGTATCCATCAAAACATTACAACTCCTTTATTATTTGTGTTTTTATTTTCTATTTTCATTTTTCATTTACTAAACTATGATACTATTTTACCAAAAGTGAGATGTGCGTTAAGTCCCAAAATCTCCCAAGCGTAAGAAGGCTAAGAGCCCATATTGGTAGTGATAACAAGGCCCATGATAATTCTCAACCCAACTTAACCTTACGGCGCCTCGTCCGAAGATCACTGCCTCCACAGTCCACCGCAACACTGGAAGCTGCTCTCACAAATATTCACCAAAAGTTCTCAACTTTCGAACATTACATGACAAGGTTATGGTTCTAAACCTTATTTTCAGGGAGCTTGCACTGTTTCTGACCCTGTTATTTGCTTTGAAGCACATAAAATTCAAGTGGGGTGTTGGATTTTGTCTGTAGAGAAGAGTATAAGTGAGTGTAGCATTGTTCAACATGCCTTCTGAGGATAGTTTAAGGCAGAAGCTAAAAAAGAGGACTAAACATGTAGTAAGCATTTCTAGGAACTCTATTAGAACTAAGAAGGATGAAAATTCCTTTGAGAAAAGTGGGGTTTATGGTAGAAGAAATGAGTCTGAGGGAAAGTTGAAGAAAAGGGTGAACTTTAAAGGAAAACAATCAAGTGAAGAAATCGAGGAGGGTGGGAAGTTGAGGACTTTAGATTCTTCTGGGAAGAAGAAGAGGGTATATGTGAAGGAGGGGAGGGATAAAAATAGGAAGCTAGAGAATGGCGTGACAACATCCAATAAGAGAACTTTGTTTAAGAAAGGTGAGAAGAAAGTGAAAGATGATCATGTTGAAGGGAACACTGGCCACCGTACAATGTGGATTCCTGGTAAGTCGAGGAATGTTGGTTCCAAGGTGGAGCGTTTGACTCACACGGTGAAAGAAAGGAAGGAAAATGTTGTTTTGGCTACTGCTAAACAGACAGGCAAGGGGAAGGAGGAGGGTAAAATGGAACTTGTTGGGGAGAATGATCAAGGAGGTGGTTTGGTGAAGAGAAGTAGAGAGAAGAAATCTGAATTGAGCAAAAGGAAAACTCATGAAGTTGTATATCCTTCAAGTTTTGTCAAGAAAAAAGCCAGAGGTAAAGTGGGATTGGACGTTGATGATTCTGAGACACTAGATGATCGCCCAAAGAAGAAGAAAAGGGTGATAAAAATTGACCCTTACGATATCTCAAACAAGAGGCTAGATGATGGCATTGGTGTAAATGGTAGGTAGTTTATCTTCCTATCTTTGCATTTTTCATCGGTGCTGTTTGAAAAGTCTTCTGTCTTTGTTTATATGCTAATATTTGCTTTGGGATCTTTAAAATGTATTATGAAATCGTACTTGTGATTGGAAAAACTTTGTTAATGATTATATGTTTTAATTAGTGGTAACTAATACATGTTTTAATTCTGAATAATAAAATAGTACTAGCAATCATTCATCCTTATCTATTTGTTTAAGATATGCAAATGATTGTGGCGCTGAGGTGAGTTTTAGAGCTGTACTGGAACTGCGTATATGTAATGAAGACAAAAACAATTATGACCTTTTGATTTTGTCGTATAATTCCAACACTGCTAAGCACAATATGAAAATGGGTTAAATGATGAGTGTTACGAAAAAATTACAGTGAGACAAACTTCTTTTTATGAAGATTTATGTTGTTTGTACTACCTTTTTGCCTCTCTCATGAGCACAAACAATAAGATTAGATTATCGTATACCTTTGTGCATCTGATTTATTCACATTTGCATACTTCTATGAACACTATTTTAGGAATTTGCTGGTCCCGATAAACTGATTATACACAATATTGGATGAAGTTGCAGGTTGAGGTCACATGCGTAACATCTGTTTATCTATTGTCTGTATATTTTTCATTTAGAAGTTAATAAAAAAGATGGACAGGAGGAGCTGTTCATTTATGGGATAGAATCATGGATAACTGTCCAGTCCTGAACATTCATGTTTTTTCTTTAAAGATCAAATGCTGGCTGTCTTTCTGTACTGTTTGTCTGTGAGATACAAATGTTTGTGGTTTATTTTGAATGTAATGTGATGTTTTGAACTGTTTACACCAGTACCTTGTGAACTTCTTCCCTTTGATTCCTAAAGTTTATTTCAGGAAGTAAAGAAGAGAATGTGAAGGAGAAGGAGAGGGAGTCTGAGAAAGAGCCTAAAATGTCCAAGAATGCCCAGTTTCGTGCAATAGAGCCTGGCCCTTCAATACTTTCCTTTGTGGAAAAAAATGTAATTTGTATGAGTAGGGACTTTTGATTGTTGTGTTGTTTATGCTGTTCCATTGTTATTGTGAATGCAAAGGTATGTTGACTGCACTGTACTATGTTTATTACTCACAGCTTTTGGGTAGGAGGCGCACGATTGACCTAAGAAGGGCAGGTTACAATATAGATCTTTCTGCACCCTTAGATAATATTCCCTTCTCTAGCAGTTCAGAAAGAGAGAAAATCGAAGAAAATGTACGTTCTTGTTTAAGGCAATAAAAAACTATAATATATACTTATAGAGTAAGCAATGCTATTGTTACAAAGCCTCTGTTAATGTTCGCATTCTGGTCTGATTAACTTTGACAGGTTTTTAGGAATAAATTAGATTTTTTTGCTGCGGCAAAGGTCTCGTCATCATTTCCACCTCCTAGTCTTCCAGAGATTGCATTTGCTGGTAAGGTTTTAAGCCACCACTGTTTAATGTCTCTTCTGTTGTCGTTTTTTTTCTTGGTTTATGTTAATTATATTATGGCCTTGTTTCATTTATTTGGTAGGAGGTTTTATCTGATCACTTTTAGCTTGTTTCTGGTTTCATTATCTTTAGCTGTTTCCATTGTTGTTATCTAAAATTTAGCATTAAATTTCAAAGAAGAACTTTTACGGTTGTTGAGCCCTTGATACCACAACATGTGAGGAATCATGATACATTCTAGGACATAAGCTGTAGATAGTAAACTTAAGAACTGATGGGAATTCAGACAAACTTTTAGCAGAAGGGTTGAGGGTTGTATGATGATATTTCTGATTGTCTCCTGGATTTCAGGTAGGTCAAATGTCGGGAAGTCATCGCTTCTTAATGCACTCACTAGACAATGGGGGGTTGTGCGGACATCAGACAAGCCTGGCCTTACACAGGTATCCTCAGTTCCTAAATGTTGGTAGACGTAGATATTTGAAAGATAAAGTGTTGATAGATGAAATGTTATTTGGTAATGTTAACATATGACAAATGCTCTGCAGACAATTAACTTCTTCAAGCTGGGAACAAAACTTTGCTTAGTTGATTTGCCAGGATACGGATTTGCTTATGCAAAAGAAGAAGTGAAAGAATCTTGGGAGGAGCTTGTAAGTATGCAAATTATATTCAATTCTCAATGATGAGGTTGTTCTTGCATGTTTGGTTTAGCATCTGAAGTATTATCATATTGTCCCAGAGGTGGCAGTCTTCCCATGCTTGAATGTTTGGTTTTTGACTTGTTTTGTTCTACCAATTCAGAAAGATTGTACTAATTCAGTTCTGGAATGTTTTGTTGACCTGTCAAGATGAAAATAATTGTGTTAACTGATTTTGTGTTCACTAAACTAGTTGACTGGAATTCAACTTTTTGTTTCACAGTGGTTTGTTGCTTCCAGTTTTACACTTAAAGGCACCATGAGTATGACTTAAATCATGTTAGAAAATTTTATGGTTTTTTGTGAAAAATAATAATTTCATTTAGATAGAGAGAGTAGAGATTACAAGAGGAAAATCAAAATCTTTGATGACTTAAGATCAAAACATGGTGATACAAACTTTAGCGCTGACCATGTCTTTAAAGCTTGGCTTAATGTTGTTGTTAGACTTAAGGTGCCCACCTGCAAAATTGTATCTAGAAAACATTTTATTTGCTCAGCTAAGCTTTCTTTCATTCACAAGGGTCTCTTATTCATGAGGCCACACCTAGAATTAATGAGAATAAGGTTTGGAGGGATTATTCTGGTAGTAATAAACTGTAATAATGTGTAGTTAATGTGTCATGACTCATGAGTAAGTTACTACAGTTAGTTTAACGAGTTACTTTTAAATTTATTTGGAGGTTAATGAATTTTGTTACTCCTTTTGGAGTTGAACTTGGGGTGGGGGTGGTGGTTGGTTGTAAAAGAAGTTATCTTGGAGAAAACTATACAAACTGATCATTCTCTGTGCAAAGGAGACATCCCTTGTAGGAGGATTCTGCCTCTTGAGTTTCTTTTCTGTTCATGTGAATAACAAGAACCCATATTTTCTTATTTCCCTTGTGTCTTTGCTTATTTTCCATATCATGCGAGTCAGTCAGAAATAGAAAATCTATCAATGCTTGGCCAATCATGAATATATTAAAATTTTAATTGTTGCTTATTAGTCCAAAAACATTATACTAATGCCTATTATCCGTTGATTAATTTATCGGAAGCTACACATGGTTTTTAGTTGAGCTATATAAACTGTGTTATTTTGTTTATCTTTTCTATTTTCACTCCTTGGATGGCATATGGAGTCATATGCGTTGGCATTTTTCATTTTCCCTCATATTTTATTGTAGAAATGTTCGTGGAGTGGATTATTATTGTGTTATTATATTAAGCACTTGTCAACTATGTTTCTCGAAAACCTCAAATTGTAGGTGAAGGAGTATGTTTCCACAAGAGCTGGCCTCAAACGAGTATGCCTTCTGATCGATACAAAGTGGGGCATGAAACCAAGAGATCATGAACTAATTGAATTAATGGAAAGGTAAATCATAGATGAGCGAATGGTGTCATGCATTGTTGTGCTATATTTTGCAATTGTCTTTTTAAAAACCAGTGCCTTAAAATCTGATCATATAAACTCAAATTGGAGAGTCTTGCCTAAATTTTTTTGACGAGTGCTATGAATTTGCAGATCAAAAACTAAATATCAGATTGTATTAACCAAGACAGATGTGGTCTTTCCAATTGATGTGGCACGACGTGCCATGCAAATTGAAGAGGTAAGCATTGGTCATCCAAATGAACTCTTTGTCTGAAATTTAACATTCTATTTTGGAGGTTAACAAGTTTCTGCATGCTTGATCACAGAGCCTCTTGCAGAACAAGTCTGTAGTTAAGCCTCTGGTATGCTGATTCTTTAGCAGTTTTGTTCATACTATTCTATTTTTCACTTTTTCTGATTAGTCTTGGGATTAAGCTTTGGATTTTCTGCGTTGTCTGTTGCAGATGATGGTAAGCTCAAAATCTGGAGCCGGAATCCGAAGCTTGAGAACTGTTCTAGCCAACATTACTCGATTTGCCAAAAGATAGTAACAAGGTGGACATATCTTGTTTCTTTCTTGTTTTATACTTCAAGCTATTTTGTTCATGGCCCCCCCATATGTGCGTAACAAATTATTAGTAAACAAAATATAAAGGGCACTATTTTTTCCACTGTAAAACCAACTACCTTAACCATTTATCTAAGTTTTGCTACAGCTATTCTGTGCTTTTCTTATTATTTATTCATAGCATACTACAAGTTGTGATCTTAAATAAATGTAATAATATAATATCTTGTTCATGAACTGATCGAGTCAAACTAAATATAGCTCATGTTCAATATGTTCACTTGTTGAAGTTAACTTTTAACTCAAGTTTGGTTTGTTTCATTCTCAATTCTAACTTGGTGCAACATTTGTGCCATGATCAATCATATTTTTAACTAGTAAAGCATAAATAATAAAAAAGTAGTAATGTCTGACTGCTTTAAACAACATGTGTTTCATTTACTCATACCTTGTTAACCGTGCTTTCTTTCTGGTGCAGATGTGTTACATATTCAAGACAGCACATATGCATAGTGAGCTTTTGTTTGAAGTGCAGACTTCATTTGCCACGTGGCAGGCCAAACCTAATTTAGTTTTGCCTCCCATTATCTATTTTCAGTGGCATTGCAAGAAATTATTTGACTTTTTGGGGCTCCTTTTAGTTTAAAATCATTATTTTATCTGGTCAAAAAGAGTGAGTGCATGCATGTGATGCTAACCACTTCAGTTTTCAGAGCATACCTAATCTTATTCCCTCAGCCGCCCTCACTTGATTTTAAAGGTTATTTATTTATCATTTTCCATGAGAATGAATGCCATTATCTTGTGTAGCAGTTTAAAAAATAGTACATTGGAATTTAATGCTGATGGTGGCTATTTTGAAAGTTCCATTTTACCTACAAAAACTGTCCAATATTCAGACATTTGGACACCAAGACTAATCCAATTTTGTCATATTAAAGACAGATTTAGTTGGTTCGATATTCATTGTTTGGTGTTAATTTTTGAGAAAATGTTTTTTTTGTTAAACCATGCAGACTAAAGATAAATTATGTTTGGGAACCATTTTTTTTGTCTTTTTTTTCTGCATCCTGGAAATAGCTTTTGTTATTAAAAATTAGTTTATAGTCCAAAAGTTAATTTTTAGTCTAGGGTAACTTATAGTTTTAAAAACTATTTTTTTTTCAAAAACATTTATTTTGTCTTGTTAAAATTAGTTTAGATGTTTTGTATTATAGTGATTGTGTTGATAATGCTGATGATATTATTAATTATGGTAAAATTGAGATGATAATATTGATGATAAATAATATTGTTAATGGTTATGATAACATATAATAAGAATACTGTTTTCGTTTCTATATAATAGGGTTATTATGAAATTTATAATTTTTTTAATTTTGAAAATGAATGTAAATATTTTAAAATGGAGTAAAAATACCAATTAAAATTATATATTTATATAAACATTAACTAGTTTTATCTACTTGTATAAATACTTTTCTCACTTAACAGTTGATGCAAACCAAGCAAAAAATACTTTAAAAATGGAAATTTGTTCAACCAAATACACCACACTAAAATATCATTACATCCCTTCACATTCTCCTAGAATAATCCTTTTAGAAGTTATAAAATTAGTAATAAAACTCATGAAAAAAAACAAAGCTTTTTCAAAATTTCAACAAACATGCATAGGAGTGCTCAAATTAAAGTTTGGGAAGTGTCATTATCATAATCATTTTTCAAAGAATTTGACTTCTTAATCTGATCTAAACCCACCAACCACATGTCTTCTTATGTACTGGGTGTTCAGTAACACTAAATTAATAATTACTAAATTAATAAAACTAAAACCAATGAGTTTTTATCTTAAAGGGAAATTATGAATATTAATCCCTTTTGTTTGTTGTGTCCAAGAGTGTGCACCACACACGAGCGCCTTCCTCAATCGCATCCTTCTTTCTTCTTCACAGACCAAAATGTGTCCTCTCAGATTCATTCTCGTATTCTTGTCCGCAACCCTCGCCGGTTTCTTCGTCCTCAGGAACCTCAGATCTCAGACTCCGACCACCGACGATGACGGCGAGGCGGTAGTTGTTCCTACCAACCCCAAAATCGCAGACTCCTCCGATGCTTCCTCCAAAGCCACTTCCAAGGTTCACCCACTTCACCCTTTTGCCTCAATTTCACGAAAACGTTGCCTTTTGAATCTAACCCTAAATTTGTGTGGATCCAGGTTCGCGCTCTGGTAGAGTCTGGGTTCTGGACCTTTGTGGATATGGCTAGTGGGCGGTATCTGTGGAGGCATTTGGTCTCTAACACTTCCAAGAGATCGTGACGTGTGTTGTTGCACTTGTTCGCGTGGGCCCAAAATGGGTGATTTAACGTTGCCTCTGATGTTGTAATTTTTTGGGGTCAATTTGGATGCTGTGTATAGCTGTTGTTCATAGTGTTGGTGTTTTTGTTGTTGGTTTTTGAATGGTGAAAATGTCATAACTGCAATTATAATGATAACAGTGATGATGAAGCCTACGCTTTTGGTATATCACCGTATATGAAGTGTGTGCTTTTTTTAGCTTTTGCTGTTTCTGTTCTGGATTGCTGGGTTCGTTCTTGTGTGTAAAATTGTTAGAATAAACCATCAATTTAGTTTTTCAACTAGTCCCTATACTGATATATTTTACTGAAGTTCAAGGACTAATTTGAAGGATCTTTCTATACTTGAGGGACTGTTTAGTTTGATTTTGAATACTTGAGTATGAATTGTTTACTTTAGTTACGAGACAAAGTGGCGTAATATGGGTTTTTCACGAGGAGTGATGATGCTCTTGTCTTGTTGGATTCATTGACATTTAGTTGCAGGCATTGTCATTGTTTAGCAACACAAGGTATCTGGTGGTGTATATGCAGAAAGAGGGTGAGTTGCTGCATTTTTCCTGCAGTCAAAGGTTATATGGGAGTGGGACAGCCATGGCAATGAATAAAATTTCTGCAGTATAGAATAACATGGAAAATTGGATGAATTAAAAGGAGGGTTATTGAATCGATGTATTGTAAAACTTTTTATAGCATGTATGGTTCACTACTCACTAGTAATAGTAGGATAATAATGAGGAAACCGAGTTGGTGGTGGTTGAGTTCTCTAAATAGCATATCTGAAAATTATTTTTGGATGCTGATGGGTTCCAAGGTAGTTAAGCAAGAACTAATTTGTTTCTAAGAGAAATGTTTCCGAATATGTTTGGTGAAGGAAACTTCCCTGGGTAGAACTGGAGAATGAAATTGCGAAATAATCCTCTAGTAAATCAGCTATTAGCAATAGATAAGGTTTAACAACTCTATTATATTTTATTTTATCATTTGTCAAAAAATAAGACTACGAAGGTCTATGAAAAAAACAATTCTGTAATATGAAAATTCATTTCAATTCACATTCTCAATACTCATTTTTATTTGTTGAGTTTTGAAGTATCATTCAGAGATGAATCTTTACTTAATTTTATGTTCATTCCAAATTGACTAGCTGAATTCATAGTACAAGAAGATTCCATCTCAATCGAGAATTTGGCCAAAGATATGTTAGTAAGAATAATTAATATAATATTTGCTTCTTAAATTCTTCATGTGAATTGACTCCAGCTTGAAAAAACGCCGTTTGTGTAAAATTAAACTTCCGGAATCTGTTCTACCAGAATATGGAATAGATTATCTCTTTCTAGGTCATAAGAGAATTTAAACTTTCTACCAATAATATTAGTGCTGGAAAATTTTATGAATTATATATGGAGAATTACTCTTTTCGTAGTTGATTTGGAAGAGATCCTGTGGTCAGTATTCACTTCATGTTTGATGATAATTCTATCCTTTCCAAATCCACATCTTGGACTAGGGTCCCTTGAAAATACTTCTCAAACTGGAAACAAAGACGAAATTGGAAATGAACTGACTAAGCAACTTTTTACACCAATGGCATGCTAGAAATCCAAATATTTTCCAAAGTGTCAAGATTTCTCGATTCTATGGCTAGTGTTTACTTGACATCCTGCACTCAGTGTCGCAGAAGTCAGCAAAATGGAATGTAATAGACTATTGATTTGAAAGATCTGAAACTAATATTTCTGCATACTAATGTCTTGTATGTATGAAACATTGGTAGGAAGGAGACTAGGAGTGTTAATAATCTTTCTTACTGGGAAAATTTCTATGATGGCTTATCTATCTCTGGAGAGCAGTGTCATGTCGATGTTAGATCATCTTGCACTGATTGTCACAAATCACAAACAAGGATGAGAACTTTCCTTGATTATGATAGGGTCCAGAATTATAATATGTAATATTTGGAACAGGTTATCTTCCCAGACAGTGTCCAGTTATCACTTTGATTACGTAACATCTTCCACTTTTGATCAATTATCACCACAACCATTAAGGGTTATCTTGAATTAACCTCAAGCCTAAGCTTGGGGCTTTTGAGCACACGCCACATGCAAGACTAGAAGGAACTTGGTGTATTTATGAAACAATTGTGACCAAAATGTATCTGATTTTCCTAGGTATAATGATAAATAATTAAACGGGACATGAGAAAAACAAAAGCAAAAGAAAAACAAATACCACTGACAGTGTTACCACATACCATGACTTGAACCCATCCACTTAAATTTTCACTCATTTCATTCAACTGGACGAACTCTTAAGCATAACTCTTACAAAATATTTTAAATCATCATCCCTTTGCAAAATACTTCAAACTATCAACATTTTACAAAACACTTCAAAACTTGAAAATATGTTATTTCAATCATTGTTTGATGTTAAGTGATGGAATTAGCACGAATTTCTTAGATTCAATGTCCTAGCATACTAACATTGATTCTCCTTTGGAACCTACCAAGATTTAGCATAGGGCTACTTTACTTCATAGAAAATTAATGGAAGGAGTGTTTTAAAACATTAAGAATTTTTATTAGTTTTTAGTATTTGAAAATATTGATTAAACTGATGATTTCATATTAGTTTTCATAGAAAATTAATGTGAACTAAACCTATATGAACGTGAACATCTTATTTAGGTACAATCTTGTTTTTCTTAAATTATTATTATCTAATTAAAGTCAAATATAACTAAGAATAGAAAATTTACATCTTCACTTTACAGTTATTATTTTCAACTATCTCTCGTTTCCTCATTTTTCAATTACAATTTTTCTAATAAAGTTTTGGAATTATAATGGACTATTCATTATAATTTTAAACGTTTTATATACTTATAATTTATTTCTAAGGCTTTCGTTATTATTTTTTAATAGTATTCTTTTATATTAACGTAAAAAAATGTATTTAACATGGTTAATATGTTAATGCTAAAATCAAATTAAAATTTCTAGAACTACACTTTTGAAATTGATAATTACGCTGCACATAACATTTTTTTTTTTCAAATCAAACTTGCAGAGCACATATTTTTCAACAAAAAAAAAGTATTTTTCTTTGAGAGAACAGAACATGATATAATGTCTTTTCCAAGCATAGTTTGTAATTTAATTTGAATAATTTAATTATAAAATTATTCTCCTAGTATCATCATAGACATATCCAACATTTGTCAACGGTCATATTTCATTCATTAGAGAGAGAAAGATGCGGAAGAGAAGGGTTGCATCTGTGACAGAAGAAGAAGAAACTGTGCAAAACCATGGCAATAACCAAAGCGAAGAGCATAGTGAAGGAAATGGGTTCTTTGCTTGCTACCTCTTGACCTCTCTCAGCCCTCGCTACAAAGGCCACACTTACATCGGGTTCATCTCTCTTATTGTCACTTCTAAAAGATCAATTTTTTATTACACCCATCTACTCAATCCAAAAATCACCCACACCACTTTTGTTTTTGGGTTTCTTCCAATTTCTTTGTTTTCTGTTCATTTCAAGTTGGTGTCTTTATGATCTGACGGTCCTCTTCTGCTGCTAGTTTTTTGAATATATATGTTCAATTTTAGTTTGGTAGAAGTGTTGGGTATTTAACAAATTTTTTTAAATGTTTCTGCTTCAAGTTGTTCTTTTGGATGAAATTTTTTGAATATTTCTCTGGGATAAATGTTGGGAATTTAACTATTATTTAAAAAGGGTTTATGATCCAACTTTTATTTTTGTGATGGATCTTATGCTTGTAGTCTGTGTTTATGTTTTCGTGTTTGAATTTCAGATTTACGGTGAATCCAAGGCGCCGAATCAGGCAACACAATGGGGAAATTGGGTGTGGAGCTTGGAGAACGAAGAAGAGGAGGCCTTGGGAGATGGTTTTGTGTATCTATGGCTTCCCTACAAATGTCTCTGCTCTTCAGGTTTGAGTCTGATATTGTTTTCTATGTTATGTCTTTGTTGACTAAAAATGTTCAAAGTTAATTGAGTTGTTGGTTGCTTGAGCAAGTTAAATAAGCTTTAGGATATATTGTATGAATGCTGAAGCACTGAGTTTATGGGCTTATTCATTACTAAGCATGCATTGATCAGGTCTATTTTTAATACTAGATTTCAACTTAAAATCAATTGGCACTAGGCGAAGTTGTTTGCTGATATATAAGTTGCACTCAAGTCATTTTCTTTTTTAGTGTGAGATATTTTTTTCCCCTCAACATTTTGCCTCAAGAGTGTGGATTCACGAATCTACACCGGATATGGGGGTTCAACATACATTCCTCCACTTTTAGGTTATGTGGTGTAAGTGAGTACGTGGTATAAGTGATATCATGATAAGAATTGAACTTTAAGCCTAACTCAATCACACAAAACCTGTTTATAAGATTAGGTTTGTACCAACTTATATACACATATTTGATCTAATCTTTAGTTGATGTGAGATCTCCAATATATCCTCTTGACACCAAAGACTGGAGATCTTGAACATGAGACTAGATATTTATGGGTAATCCGATAAACTCAACAACCTTGATTGGATAAACCTTGATACCATATTAAAGAGTGAACTTTAAGCTTAACTTAACATCCATTGCCAAGAGGACTAATTTGCTCCTAGATGTACTTGGCAACTGACATCCATCTTTTTTAAATTCTCGGATTTTGTGGTTAACATATGCACTCACTTTAGGAGATTGTGAAAAATATGGATCACGAGTTCAGATTCTGACACTGGCTTATTCCATTTCCCTGTTTTATTCTTTGTAAACTTAATTTGTTGGGCTTTACATGGCATAGACAAGTTTGGTCTGGTTGCTTGAGAAGTTTGGCATGATTGGAACAAGTAGAAAGCAAGTATATTATGCTATTTAAATGCCAATTTTTTAAGAAAATGCCTTTTATGTTAATTTGATTCGGGATTTGCAGTTTGAATGGGCTTGGCAGCACCCTGTTGAATCATTGGCTGTAAGAAAGGCTGCTGTGGAATTTAAATCCCTCTCCGGAATTGCTAATAAGATCAAACTTGCATACACGATGCTCACCCTTCCATCCTGGCAGAGGTATGGTCTCTATCCCTATAGATGTAGGATTATTGACATTCTTTTTTGCTGGAATGGATCTATGATTTGGTTTTTGATGCTGACATGATATAAATTATCACAGCATGAATATCACAGTGAACTTCTTCTCCACTAAGTACATGAAACATTGTGCTGGTTGCCCGAGCTTGCCAGCGCACATGAAGACCAAACTTGGCTCACTGGATGAACTTCCATGCTATAGTATCAATGGTTTGTCAGAGAAGGAAGATGATAATATTGATGATGTAGAATTTGATGATAATAATAATAATACTAGTGCCAGTGGTTCTGTTCCAGATGTGAGTCAAATCCACGGGGAGAAGATTAGTGAAGCATTTGAGTGGATTAAAGAATCTGAAGCTAGAGAACCATCTGGTAATTCATTCTCTTCACAAGAGCAATGCCTACCAATTAGTTCTACAACACCACTGACGATGAAATCTTCATCATCATTAACAACTTCATTACAAAGAATAGAGATCATTGAAGAAGCTGATTTTATGAATATGATGAATAAAAGTGGTGCTGGTTTGAGTCAACCAGCACAATTGGGTGCTACATTGGCAGCCAATACAAATCAAACTGTTGGCAGCACATTTATTGTGCCTCATGAACCTGAGATTATTGATTTGTGTACCCCTTCTCCTAGTTGCAGAAGTGTTTTGGATAGGAAGAAGAGAAGAGTTTCTTCATCTGTTGCTGATTTTATTGACTTAACAAAGTCCCCCAACTTTGTTCAGTTGTAAGGCTTCTGGCCCGTCACACTTGGGTGGTGAGAAAACATTAGTTGTTAAATAATTTGCGGTGTCGCACCCTAATATCTTTCTCTGATATGGGTCACACAAAAGCAGTTATTGACCACAGACCATAATGAGTGTAAGAATGGAGAAATCTGAACGAATAAATGTAATCTTGTTTGTTTGCTCAACTTTTGCTTTCTGCCAAAATTTCTTTCTACCATATTTGTGTTCTTATCAAAGGAGTTTGTTTCCAGTAATTGAACATAATCTGAAAAAGTAAGTAATTTCTTGTTCTTCACCTTCAATGCTACCAACTTTTTAATACCAAATGAACTTTATAAGTCAAGACAAATTTAGATTCCAGTAAATTGGACAGAATTAAGAAGAGTCAATGATGAATACATGATACACCTGTTTCAAACTTTCAAGTGTGTTCTATTTTAATTTTTTTTACTTATTCTCATTCATTTGAGAAAAAAGATGAAAACATAAGCCTGCGTCCTTTAACAATTAAGCAATCATGATGTAGACAAAGATAAACGATTCAGAACATAATTTACCAAAACAAGTTAACATGGTTGTCCTGTGATACTCTTTCAGAATGACATTGTTATCATGATTGATATGTTATTTAGTTAATTAACTATTATTTGAGATTGAAAGGGTTTATCAGAAGTTAGAAAGAATTATTTAGACACCAAAATAAAAAATTTAGTGACAAAAAAAATGATCAGATTACACACTTTTCTTGAGGTTTGAATTACCCAGGTATCTCTCTATTTTTTCTCATGATAGAAAACCCCTTAAAAGTTATGTATTAGTTACAATGTTATCCCCTCATCCATTTTGATACTGGGAAATATGTAATGGGAAGGACACATGTGCAAAAGATTTTACTTTCAAAGAATGAAGATTACCAAAATGTCTTCTCTTTCAACCTTAAAGCCACCAAGACGTTCTGCACTTGTGTGTATCATGACAATGACTGTAAGAGTTAGTTCCAGTGATGGGATTTGAAATTTGAAGAAAAAAATTTGCTCAATCTGAAGTTCCCCTTTTGTACTTGTTGGAGCATGGATCCCTCTTGAAATGTTTTTTTAGGTAATTGGATTTTGAAAATATTTGTTTTGTCAATTGTTTCCTTATTTGTTTTTTCCTCTTTTGCTTGATCATAAAATTTTGTGCTATTTGTTGTTCTGCATGTGTTTTAATTTTGGTCTAGAGTTTATTGTGTGGGTAAGATGTTCAATAAAATATTAAGAGGAACTTCATATTTGGGTGTTAGTGAAAACGTTGTAAGGGTTAAACATTGGAAAAAATACTGTCACTATGGAAGACTTGCTGAAATCAAATGTAATGGCGTGGATCCTTATCTTACTCCATTTTTTCCCATTGTAGATCAACAATGTGATTCTTTTAAGTGGTTGAGAAAGATGTTGAAAACGAGTATGACAAATTGAAAATAGATATTGAAGATCTTAAGAAAGAACTTACTAAACAGAAAACCAAGGTGAGACTTGTAGAAATTAATTCTCAATGGTTAAAACAATTTGTAATTATATTTACAATTGTAATTATAATGGTTGTTAACATTTATATTATTGGAACAATCCGTAGTTGTAACATGAAATTGTAAATGTTTCTATTAAGAATATTAATCTAATATAATAGGAGGGTTTTTCAAAATGAAAATTTCATTCTTAAATAATTGAAAAAGACTTTGTAAAATTTGATAATTTCAAACTTTCTCCTCCTTTCATTTATTTTTAAGTGATTTATATAATTTAGTTTTCTTGTATTATATAAAACAAAAATATAGTTCCAACATTATCATACCTGTTTTCAAAGTTACTATCAATTTTATAAAAAATCGTCTCAAATTGTAAAATATGGTATATTGCTTCCAACCTTCAAGTTTCAATTGAAAGCAAATAATTGTGTTATGACTAAGTATTATGAGGATCCTAAATCTCATATCTACTATCTAATAGTATGGAATGTTCCTTAAAGTATTTAAATGTTTAGTTCTCTTCTCTTAATTGCAAGCTTTTGAAAATAGATTGTTGTTTAATAATAACTCTTTAATTATTGTAACCTTTTTATAATAATTATAACATAATCCTTGAATTAGCTTTCTTAAAATTATCATAATAATTGAAATCATGTTACAAAAATAAAAAAACTTTTTTTTTCAAATCTTAACCTTTAGATTCTCCATCGTATTTACATTCAAGTAAAAGCCCAAGTCATTCTTAAAATGTTGCCTTCAACCTTTAGGCGATAATTTGAAGCTTTGATTTTGTCTCTTCTTCATAACCCTATACTACATAACCCTCTACTTGCTTCTACCAAATGAGTTTCGAGATTTAAACAATAGGTCCAGAAAATATAAGAATAGAAATGAAATATTAAAAAAGTTAGATGATATTTGAATTTATTTATTTTTATCTTTACATTTAACGTTATTAATAGAAGGCAGTTTTTATGTAAAATGATAGAGGGTACCCAAATAATTTATTCAAAACTCAACTACTCAAAATATTAAATCCTAAGTAATATTACTAAATGGAGCCAATAACAATGGCCCTTGAATTTCTTTTTCGCTTTATATGTGATAACTTTGGTTATTTTAGTTCATGTACATGAACTTCAGTAGCAAACATAATTGCTGAAGATTTGCAATGATAATTCTGGATCATATAATATAGAGGTTTAAAGATAACCTCGAGATTGTGAACGAAAACCAGGCCTACCTCTTGTTTCCTTTTTTGGCTTTTGGCACATGGTACATTGACTTTGATTCAAAGTGTTTTTCAAAAGGATTAAGCAGATGACAATTTGAGGTAAGGTGTCTCAAAATTGATCGGTAGCATGCATCTATAACTGCTTTTTATTCATTCTTTCTCTTGAAAATAAACAAGAGACCCTTTCATGACTAAATGATTATCTTTGCCTTTCAAAAATTAGTGTCATATGACATTGAATAATAGCTTCTCACTGCAATAATAAGCAAACATTTGCAACTAATACATTGTGGAAGGTTCTAATATCAATTGATAAGAACCTTGGTAATGGTTGTAGTTGAAGAGTCCAGGGCCATGTAAACTGCATACTAGAATCATAAATTTCTAACGTGAGACTCAATTTTTGTACCTTCTAATTGGATCCTAACAAAAACTAATTTAATAACTTACTAATCATTGAGGAACTTATTTAACAAAACTTTTTAAAAGCGATTATGTTATCAAATGCTAATAGACAAAGTTCTAATCCATTACAATTTACATATATGTGCAAACAATAAAAAGGGACAAAGGTCTTTGGAAGTATCATGAAAAGAGGAAGTTTCCTCCGACAGTTCATAAACAACCAATACTCTGAGGCCAGCATGACCCTCACTATTAAGTTTTTCATTTCTTTGAATTATGAGGAGCCAATAGAAACTATTGTTGTCTATCACAACCAAACATGGATTGATATCTTCTGCAGTTACACTTTTTAACTGCACAACTCTTAACCTTTCAAATGATTTGGTTTTCGTCTTACATTGAAATATGAAAGTTCCTTATGCAAATTAATCACCATCAGATTTAGAACTGCACCTCATGCAATTCAATTATCAACTGTGGGGATCCAATTTCACCTAGTATCTTCTGCACAAATGTGCTTGTTCCTCAGACGACCTTCCAATGGGTTTGAGCATTCATAGATAATTTGGAGTAACAATACTGGCTTGAGTTGATTGGCTCCACAAAAAGTTGGTCATTATATTTAGGGTTTAGTTCCTCTAGAGTAAAAGTAAAGTAATTAATCTCCTGAGGCATATATTTGGATCTGCTTTGGTTTGAACAAAAACTGGACAAAAGTTCCTAAGGCTCGTATTATACAGAAAATATGCTACAACAAGATGAAACAACTAAAAATGAGGAATAAGTGTTACAAAGAGATCATAGCATCGTGAAATGCAAGATATGCAAAAGCAAAATTTGGAAAAAAATAGAAAAGAAAGAACTGGGGTTGCCATGAAATGCAGTAAGCATGACATCTCAAAACAGGTTATGACTGCGGCTGTGGTTGTTGTTGTTGCTGGTCATCTGTCTGTTGCTGCTCCTCTGACGATTGTGATTGCAGTTGTTGGTCACTTTGCCAGACCCAAACAATATCCTGAAGAGCAGGCCTGATATCCTCTTTCAATATTTTCTGATACTCCAACGTATCTCCATTTGATTTTTTCACCTCCACCAAATGGAAACAAGGCGTAACTTGAAAGATCTCTGCATCAATGGTTAAAACCCCCTTCCTACCTTCCTCCAAGCCCTCTAATTTCAACAAACCCGCAGCTTTTTTCTTTATTTTCATCCTCAGTTGCTTAGCAATGTCTTCCAGCTTGGAGATGATGACATTTGCAGGTAACCTTGAACTAAATCTTGCTTCCTTTTTCTGAAAACTGTCATCAAAGAATCTAGAAAGATCAAAACCCGCAGAACGGGAGATAATATCAAAGGCATTTATACTTAAGGGTTCATTTGCTTCTGCTGCTAGACCATCACAATCATTTTGATCAGGAAGAACAGTACCTGAAGAAGAGACAGTGTTGTTTTCCACTACAGGTCTTTTGTTTTTGACATTAGGTTCTTTCTTAAACCAACAATGTTCCCTAATATTAGATATGGGGATCCTAGTTTCAGGATTTGGATCCAACATCATGCCCAATAGCTTGCATACATCAGGTGGGAACCAATTAGGGCATTTTAATTCTGCTTTGCTTATCTTCCTATACATCTCTATCAAATTTGGGTCATGAAAAGGGAGATAACCTGCCAACAAGACAAACAGAACTATTCCACAAGACCAAATATCAGCTTTTATACCATCATATCCCTTCCTTTTAATGACTTCAGGAGCAACATAAGCAGGTGTGCCACAAGGAGTATGGAGTAAACCATCTTGCCTTTTGGATTCAACAAGAGCACTTAAGCCGAAATCAGAGACCTTTAGATTCCCATTTTCATCCAATAGAATGTTCTCAGGCTTTATGTCTCGGTGGTACACACCTCTACTGTGACAAAAATCCACAGCATTAATTAGCTGTTTGAAATACTTGTGTGCCACATCTTCCTTGAGTTTTCCTTTGGCCACCTTGTTGAAGAGCTCTCCACCTTTAGCATATTCCAAAACAAAGTAAATCTTACTCTTGTTAGCCATAACCTCAAAAAGCTGTATAATATTGGGGTGTCTAGCCAATCTCATAACAGATATTTCACGCCTGATTTGTTCAACTTGTCCGGTTTTCATAATCTTATCTTTGTCAATCATTTTAATAGCCACACTCTGGTTAGTTGCTGCACTTCTAGCATAGTAAACCTTTCCAAAGGTTCCCTGGCCGAGTAATCTTCCTAACTCATATCTTTGCATTAACATATTTGGTTTACTCTCCATAATAACTTTTACACAACTTCCTCAACCCACCTAAAGTCTATATCATTTAAATGTGTGTATAACTAAAACTATATACATATAGCAGAAAGGTGTTTCAACCGTCTTCACACGGATCAAGTATTAGCAGAACAGGCACTATAAAAAAACTTGTGTGCCTATTGTGCTTCAAGGAATAGCTAATGAAAGAGCTACAAACTTGTGGTCCACTCTTACCAAGCATTAAGTGGGGCATCAAGAGCAAGGGCATCACAACCTTATGAATCTCAGCCACATATCTGCAATCAAGAAGACACATCTTTTTGGCATTCCCAGTGTCTCTGTCAACCACAACAGAAAATATGTGCCAGAAACCGTGAATCGATGAAGTTCAGCATCAAACTTGAATTTTCGGCAGATGATCATTTGTTAGAGGGAACCTGAGAAACAAAAAGAACAGAAACAACACTCAATTCAATAACTGTCAAGATCTCAATAAAACCAGAAGGGAGAACGTATATGAAGATGATGAACTCGGATCAAATGCTGATCTTGAAACACAGAAGATGAATAAACAAGAATGGCCACCACATAGATATTAATAAGTTTCCGGGTAAATATAAATAATATAAAAAATCTCTGTTTTCAAGTTAAATTTGAACATAAAGAGAAAAAAGAATCAGAAAGTAAACTCCCACTGATCTTCCACATATATGATCTTTAAATGATTTCCTAAATGGGAATTGAATCAAAGAAACAATCTGTAGACTGCCGATTAAATTTGGAAAATTTATCACTCATTCAACAAGAATCCAAAAAGGGTGCAGAGAGGTGAAAGTGTGGAAGACAAAGAAAATCCTCAGAATCTTAGTTACACTGTCAGTCTATGATGATTGTTTGCAGAAAAAACCATGACTAAAATTTGGTTTCCAGTATGCCAAAGCTTTTATAATTAGTCTGGAAGTGGGAAGAACCAACCCAAATTCATACATACAGCGATGGCCGATGGTATCATCTGGATGATTCGGGAACATGTTCAAGTTGTACACATAAATTCAAGCAGAAATTTTAACAGATTTAAAATATAAAACAGAAAAACAATGGACTACCTTCAGGATCAGGCTTAGAACATCTTGGTACACATTGAAGATGCAACACAAACCGAGGAACAGATGTTTGTGTTTGTGTTTGTATGTTTATATTTATATTTTTTTATTTTTTTATTTATACATATATATGAAGATATCGAACCAAGGAAACCAAAGTGAATTGATTGATAAATGAATTATTTGCTGTAAATTTATTATTGTTATAAAAGTTTGACTATGTTTCACATTAACAGTTTACACAACGGTTTCATGTTATTTTAAAAAAATTATCTTTAATTGAGTCACTTTTATGAACTAGATTAATAATAAGTAAAACATATTAATGCCTTAAACTCTTCAAGAGTGTTTGATTTTGTCTTACATAAAAATGTCTTAAAAAATATACTTTAAATATTGATATGTGTAGCTAAAAAAATTTAACAGAATAAATATATTAACAATGAAAAGATTAAAATTAAAAATTTTAAGTAAAAGTATATTTCCTCAATGTTAGAGATAGTTTAAAATATATAGAAATTATCACAATAAATATATTAGCAATGAAAGTGTATAAAATAATTAAAATAAAAAATAAAAATATATTCCGTCAATGTCAGAAAATAATTTTAAAAGACAAGAATTTGTGGCGAATCCATTATTATCAGCTAGATTAACCAATTTCTTAATTGTAATGAACCAGTTAATCATGTTTTATTAAAATTTTGAAGGGGTACAGTACAGTTAAAGCCTAATATATCTTACAACAAATGTGGAATAAGTGGGAGTGGGCCCGGCCCAAGACGTGTGGCCCAACGAGTGCGTAGCGTGAGGGGTGAAGAAAAGGAAAAGAAAAGAAAAAGTTAGAATGGCCTTGTAATTATATGGTAGTGGGTAAATTACAATTTCTTGGTTTAGGTTTGACTTATAGTTTAAAAGGTGACATTTTATTTTTATTTTTTATTTACTCTGCTTCTGATTTTCAACAAAAAGAAAAAGTGCATAAAGAGGTTGTTGAATGATCCTCTAAACAACTCTTCATGTCCTACATCAAACACTTTTTCATCGATTGAAACTATTTATTGAAGACATTTTTTAAAGATTTATAATTAAATATAGTTTAAAAGTTGTGTTCAAAGAAAAGAGTAGCATATGAAATGTATGGTTTTGTTTGATGGAAAATTTAAAATAATACTTTCATGTGTTCTTAACTTATTGTAGGACTAATCCGTCACCACAATTATTCAATCTCTTTTATAACTCCAAATTGTTTAGTCTTATTATTCATAAAGTTCTTTTATCCAAATAAAGATATCTTTTGAAATCATCATTCTTATATTTTTTTATACTCACCTATTTTATAATAAGTTAATAATATTATTTTTTATCTTAAATTAATATATTTTTTCAAACTTATTTATAATAATTATAAGTAAAATTGAACATACAAATAAATAAGTCTATTAATCTAAACCTGCATAATCTTGTATTATAAAATAATTATCAATAGCTTCTAATTTAAATTATTTTTAATTTTTATAAATAGTATGTTCTTATAAAATTCAGTAGTTAAATGGATTAATTCAAACTCATAAACACATATTAAGATTTTTTTTAAACTTACTTATATAAAAATTTATTTAATTTATTAAAAAGTGCTTAATCAATAAAAAGTAAAAAAATGAATCTTTGATAATAATCATAATATATATATATATTTAAATTTTATTTTATAGCTATTAATAAAAAAGTTATATTATTTATTAAACTAAACTTTATAATAACTAATAAAAATAAAAAATATTTAATTTTAAATTGAAGTCAATTGATAATATTAATTTGAATGGTTGATAGTCCAGAAGTAAGCAAAACTCATTTAATCTACATGTATAAAAAACCATTTGAATATAAATATGAATCTAATGTCATATATTACAAACAAACTAAAAAAAACTGAGCAGTGAGAATAATTCACAAATCTAAATGTCATATATAATAAAAAGTTAAGAAGCTGAGCACAGAGGATAATGCACAAATTTATGTATTTTCTGTATTTTTCATATCATTAACAATTAGTATATTTATTATTTTTATTTTTATTAATTATGTATAAATAATTATTCTTAAATACTACTATAAAAATTTATTAAATATAAATTAATTTTTAAAAAATAATTAATTAATATAGTAACTAAATTATAAATTATTTTATAAACTAAAAATTATTGATATTTAAATAATTTGAAAATTATATTTTTCTAATCATTAATTTTAAAAATTTATAAATTAGTTTTTACATATATTTATTTTTAAATTAAAATTTAAATTAATTATCAAAATTTTAATTATTTAAATTAGATTTTAAATTAATATTTAATTAAATTAGTAACCAATTTTATTATTTTATATAATATGATTAATAAAAATATTTTTTTTAATAAATGTTTTAATGTGTATAACTTATTTTACTTTTTATTCACTATTTTAATTAAATTATTAAATTATCAAATAAAGAAAATATTTAATCTCTCCTTGTGACCTATTTTTTCTTATGGTATTTATTATCCATGTGAATGAATACAGAACTGCATTAAATTAGGTCAGACCAACTAAAAAGTAAGTATAGTTTTGGGGAAAAGATAATACATTTTCAATTATACTAGCACATAAAAATCATATTTGCAATCAAATCTTGAACTCTGTTTGCTTTACTGTTAAAACACAATCATCTAATAAATGAATAATTCAAGATTTTATTATCCAATAAATAATATTAATATTATTATGTTAATGTTTGAGATTAGGACCAAGTTTGGGAGAATGATGAATAATAGAAATATAAATAATATTTATATTAGATACAAAATACAGACTACATTATTTTAAGGAATTAATATTTGAAAGAATGTATTAAATATTTTGAGTGGGTGATTAATATATAAGATAACAAATAGATAATAAGTAGGGTAAAGCATGAAGATGAGATTTGTTTTAGCAACATTATTAGTTGTTGCTAATATGATTAATTTTCATATATGTTAAATATTGAATATAATTTAGACATATATTTTTATTTATTTTGTAAAATATTTCTGAGTAAATTGAAATAAAAGTGATTTGAAAACAGAGAATAATTGTGTGGCATTGAAAGGCTGTGCGCATCCTTCGGCCTTAGCCACCCTATATGCTTTCACTCATTCAATGCCTCTGTCTCACAAACCCTTTCTTTCTTTATCTCACAATAATTTTTTATTTTTTTTATAATATTCTAAACAATAATAATAAAAAGTATAGTAGCATCACTCTAATAAATCTTATCTTTCTCTTGGCATAATCAAGTCATCATTATTCATTATTTTTATCATTAATATAATAACATATGTTTGTCTTTTAAGATTACCAACATCTGTTATATGATGTTATTAGCTTGAGATACCATTTTTTTCTAAATTCTAAAAATAAATATTATTTCTTTATCTAAAATTGAACTTTAGGAACTAAAATAGTGATTTTAGATTTGGGAAGAATGAAAACTAAAGAAAAGTAATTTATAAAAAAAAATCAAAACTCATATTTTATACAGACTATAAATAATAATTTATATTTCAGAAGAATATGAAAAATATAAGTAAAATAAAAATCTTTTGTTTTATAAGAACTATAAACATATTGAAATCATTATTTGATTTCATTAAGAGTTTATGTTTGTGATGAAAATGGACATAGTCTATGATAATGAGAAACCACTGATGGAATTGGGTGCTTATCTTAAAAGACATTTGGTCTGCTCAAACAATATGGAAGAAACTTGGAATAAACATATTTATCAGTGTTCTCTTTTTTATTAACTTTATTCCATTATGGATCAATGGTCAATGGTCATGGTTGAGAGTCCACATAATGAATAAATGCATTATGATTTTCCTATAGTTATTTTTATTATCATCATTGTCCCCTATTCACCATTTAGTGCAATATAAAATTTTTGGAGAGATAAAGCTTGATTTTTACCTTTCGTAGTTTATATGCTTTTATTTTTGGTTTATTTTTTTTCCAGTAATTTTGATGTGGAATAGAGAATGTTGATGGGAGTTACGGATAAAGCTGAACTTTAGTAGCCATGATCATATAAAAAAATATATTTAAGTTTGTTCTTCTGATTGTGTAGTCCCTTCTTATTGTTCTGTGCTCTCTTTTTGGTGGAAATTATTCTGTGCTTGTTGAAGTTGAAGACATGACAAAAGCAATGGGAGTAGAGCCGAGAGCTGAGCACACATCAGCCTCCAGATTCTTTTCTTTTCTTTTGTCAGTTGACATGTTTTATGTGACTATGCGCTAACAATGTTAATATAATAACATGGATGGATATGAAATTAATATAAATTGTCCTTTTTCCTCCTATCATCAACAAGCCTTTGTTAATTTAATGTTTGCTTTAACTATTCCTATAAATCTTTTTTTGGCTACTTTACCTTTTATTTGACAAACCCTAAAATGTGATTCAGATATTTCATATGTTTATATAAATAATAAGCAGATGATAAAAAACAAAAATTTTACTTTTACTAGCACCACATGATTAATAATTATTGTTCTACAGTATCCTCAGATTATTGGTTAGCAAGACATCAAAATAATTGGAGCGACTGCAACCCTCTGTTTTTTAAAATCCAATTGTGGCTATTTACAAGGTTTAAATACAACCATGCTGCCCCTGGTTAGTCCTCATATCCATGACCTCATGCAAAGTCGAGAAAGCAGCAGCAATGCACTATGGTCAACTTGGCCTGGGATGACAAGAAAATTATTGCTGCTCCTTTTCTGATGATCATCAGAAAAATCTATATTTTCCAAAAAGAAGCTCGTCCAAATTTACGCACGAGTACTTAAATTCAATCTGTTGTAGGTAACGCATCCACCTTGTCAATGAACATGCCGGGTAGGTATCACCTAATTTTCAATAATTTATAGCCAACAAAAATATCTTAATAACTTTGATAAAGATTATGTTACTAAATAATTACTGGCAATACATTGTTTCAAACTAAAAGTAGATGAAATTTAAACATACTTGAAGCAACACTCACACAGTTTCACGTCATACTCCATACATTGGTAAAAATGTTTTGATTAAGTTGTATGCTAGAGCACCCGTGAACAGATAACTGTCTGCTCTGTCTAGTACTCCACCTGCATTGATTGGAATTAATAAAATATCTTCTAGCTACCTTTCAAGTACTTTCTAATGGAGAAAAAATAAGGTGGGATCTAACAGGAGGTGTCCGTCTTTAGTGGGAAGATGACATCCTTAAAATAAATTTTCATCCTTATGATCAGTCATTACTAATTAATGAACTTGTACAGCTAAAAGAGAGAAAATTGAGATTAATAAATAGTAGGAAGAGAGATAGATACAAAATAGTGAACAAATTATTGCACGAGCATCACATCTTTAACCAAAATAACAGAATTTATATATTACTATTTCTTCAGTCTGCAGCAAAAGTTCTCACATCAAACGATGAAATAAATAAGGCATGTATCAAAGATATTACTGAGAGGAATTACCATGACCAGGTATTAGTGTGCCGGAGTCTTTTACCCCCGCGTCACGCTTAATCATAGATTCAGTGAGATCACCAAAAACAGACCCAAAGAAATTCAGAACACCAAGTGCTATTGCACTGCAAAAATCCATGCAAAAACCACAAATTACCATGTGCCGATAACTGCTCACAGGTTATAAAGATGCATGGTAAATGTACGAATGTTCATCTCAGAATAGAATACAGTCTTTAGATTAACAGAAGACAAGTAACCTTGTAATGAACAAAACAACTATGATACTCAAACTTCTAATTCAACAAGTGGAACAAATCGAATAACACACAGACATTAACTTCAAGAACAGGTAAGGGGTACCTTGATAAGGATATTGGCCAGCTGAAAACTTTTGACAGTACTACAGAAGTAACTATACATCCACAGAAGCCTATAAGAGTACCCTCCCATGTCTTCTTTGGACTTATACTGGTGAGAGGTGTTCTACCAAATGCCTGCATGAAGGCACAAAAAGAAATTTCATAACTAATGCCAGATTAAGGGTTATTTTTGGAACAAATAACAAATAAACCATCTGAATGTTAGTCAAGGAAAACTAATAATTTATATTATGACAAATTCATAATAATCAGTTACACGCCAATTTTTTACTTAAAAATACAATAGCCTCTATAGAACACTTTTTAAAAGGAAAAAGATAACTTGTTTTTTCACTTGGTAAATGAAAGTATTGGCTCCACCAAAAGTCAGGATTTTGTATATTGCCAACCTACTAACGTCACTCAGAAATGAGATGCTCTAATCTTTCACAACTCAAAGCTTCAAACTTGTGTCCATGAAGATTTGCTCACTAATCTCATGTTTGGAGTAGAATTTTTTTAATCAAAAGATTATCCTTCAAAAAACTGTTTAATGAAGTGCATGCCACTCTTCAAACCGTTTAACACAAGAGCACCAAAAGGAGAAGTCTAATCAACCTTGAGATATTAAAATGAATGACATAGATTATGTGGGGACATGTAAGAAATTAATTTCTCACCAAAAAATTGGCAACAATTACTATCATAGAACATTGATGGCAATCAGTTATTTACCCCAAACTCTAGTATATGTATATCCATAGTATTAATTATTCGTTTTCCAACAGAATAAAATACATCCATAATTTCATTCTATTGACATGCTCCAGTTGATTGTTGCGTAAGACCAGGATATTCACAAAAAGCAATTTATTTTATTTTAACACTAAGAGCAACCTTTTTAACACTGCTAATATCATTTGAAAATTCGTTTTGAAAAAATCTTAAGAATCAGGAAAAAAAGGACAGGACAACTTGGCAATCATCAAGTCGACAAGCTGAAAACTAAGTTGCAAACCAATACGCTTATATACCTTGCCACCAAGAAATGCAAATGTATCAGCTGCAATTATGCTACTTATGGTAATCAAAGTTGCCACAAGACCAACTGTCCAATGAGCTTGGCCACCAAGAAGTATAGGCCATGTTGCTCCTATCCCTACAAAATAATAATCTATTAAGGACAAGCACTAATCAAGACATAGAAAATCGGAAGTATAAAACTATGCTATATATATAAGCTTCCTGAATAATGTCAACCAGGCATTCGACTCATTGTTGAAATCAGAGCTGCTACTGCAGCTAGTCAAATTTGAAAGCACCTCACACATTGCAAGTGAAAGCAGAATAACTAGATATATAGCCAAATGGGTTTCTAAACTAGAGAAACCCAGATAATTAATCTATACAAGGAGGAAAAAATAACAGACTTGCTGCCATGGTCCTTTAGTTCATACTATTATACTATTTGAAGTTTAATTTCATTTTAGCCATGGGCAAGGACACATTTCAAACGATGTATTTAAATTTTGAACTAAACAACTATAATGAACAAAGAGTGCATTTGGATCCACAAATATAGGTTCAAACATGGAATCATAAACAAATAAATTACAAGAACACTACATTTCAAAGGTGAGAAGTGAAAAGTACAGTGATAAACTATAATATTCATGTGAAATGGACCTTCAACAAATGGTTACCAGTAATACATCAAAACAAGTGTCCATACTCAATATCCAGATTAGAATTACTCCTATTTCCATGCAACAATAAGTAAGTTAGAGAAAACAGTTGCATAACATTACCAGGACGAAAATTGAAATACTACTGAAAAAACAAAGCAAGCAATTGAGATAAAACAATTAACAATCAGACTATTGTATAGCAACATTGGATTAATAACCATTTTTGTGAAAAATATAGTAAAGCCAAGGCTGATGTCTACAACTACTACTGCAAAGAGATATAACCAGCAATGAAGGGTAGAACTGGTGACTTCGGTTCAGAAATTATTATTATTTTATTAAGAAAAGATTGATCTCATCCTCCTAACCCCACAATTGCAGAACTAAATCTGAAAGAGGAATTAAAAAAGTTAATTACTTGTGTTCAAGGCTGGAGCAGATAAACCACATCGAAGTTTCACCCAAAAAGAGGGAAGATATCCACAATAAAATAACCCAAAAATGGCACTACTCAGCTGTGCAAAACGGGGACTTCCTCTTTGTAAGAGTAGTGCTGTAGCCAAAACAAAAGCAGCAGAAGTCACAGAAACATCAACATGACCCCGATACCTGGCATGTATCAGAAATACAAATCAATCAGCAAGCAAGGCCCATCAACCTTCCATACCAATAGTTATGGACTTATAAATACATTTTAGATGCTCTCCACATGTACCCATACTATACATATAAAAAGCAAAGCAAAGCAAAGTTATAAGGGTAAAATACATATTATCCATAAAAGTTTTGGGCATTCATTTAGTTGTACATAACCATCCTTAATGTATAGGAAAGGTAGAAATCCATTACACGGGCTGTTAGAAATTACAGAATTTGGTAAGACAAGTGTCTTGCATGTCCCATGTGAGACGTCCCAAACCATTTTCATCTTCTTCCTCAACAATGGTAAACAATAATACTTCTTGAACTAAAATCCTTAAGGGTGTATTTCTTTGACAAGATAAAACACAATATTTTGTTGGTAGGTTGATATCCCTTATACCATTTCAATAGGATAGTGGGTAATGTAGGACGAACAATCAAGATAAGTTGAAAAAAGAAACTACCTTACAGGTGCAGCTAATCTTGAGCAAATGATTTGTGGTCCCAAGAAAGGTGGGTTTGTGGAAGGAACAGAACACTAGAAAATAATTGAGAGACAGAGGAAAGAAAATATTGAGAAGAAAGGGTGATATAAGTGATATCATTACTGACTGCAACTATAATAAATAGACACCCCTCATGTGAAAGATCACTAATTTAGATTAGCAGCTAAAAATGAATTACTGTCTTGGACAATTCCATACAACTTAATCCACGTTACTCCAGTGAAACATGAAAGCATAACAAGCTTAAATGGGCTATTTAAGGTAAGGAGGGAAAAGGATTTCAGATCCCAAAAGCTTGCCATTTCCTTAAATATGCAGAAGGCAGACTGCATCACCCTTCCCTCTACCATTTTTAGTTCATTTCCATTGTAGTTTAAAACATAGACCAAAAAGAGCGTATATGCTAGGAAATAATCATAAGTTAAATGGCATACATAGTGACATAAAATTCAGAGAATAAATTGCACCTCAACATGTAAAATAAATATCAACAACTTTACATTGTTAAATGCACATGATGGATATCCAAACACAAATACTAAAGATTACCAGATGCTAGCGCTAATGGAAAATTAAGGTGCACTAACCAATCTTACATGACAAACAATGGCATCAAGGCACAAATGACTGAGCAGACTCGTGATACATAGCGAGGAGGTGGTGTCATTCCTTCAGTAATTCCCCGACTCCGAACCAATTCAAAATATTCTCGTGCACCAATGAAGACAGCAGCAGCCAGGGCAGTTGCAAAGACCCATCCGCCAGCCAAAACCACACCACCCACACTAATCCCAATCCCAAGTCCAAAAACAACCCGATTTCTAAGCTGACTACCTTGCTCTTGGGATTTTGAGGGAATATCCTCCTACAAAGGCAAATGACAACTTCTATCAATTCCTCACAAATCACAATCGCCCACTTCACTGATCATGTTTCATCCACATGCATACTCGAAATGTTTAAGTCTTCCATTAACACAATTTCTCAACGGTTCTTCGAAGTTCTAAACAACAAAATACTGAGAAAGTTTTGAACATTAAATTAAAACTCAACCAACTTCAAAACCAAAACTCGTACTTCCTACTACACACTCTTCTTCACCACACGATTGCAGCATACGGCATTTTACTTTATTTCTTCAGTTAATAAAAAATTAACATCAATTCCACATAACAAAATTCTCTTAAATTTTAACAAGAAACTGACCTAATTAACAGAATTCATAATCATGCACAACCAAATGAAACGAATTTCATTCAGTGAAAAAAACCAGTTCCTTATTCTTTTGAATACCTCCCCTCCAGCACAGCAGCACATGGCATTGTATTTTACTTTTCCAATTAAAACCTTAACACCAATTTCCACAAAAACAAAAATCGCGTAAATATTAACCTCGTCAGTTAAAATTATAAACGTTTTTGTTTCCACAAACCGGTTCGGAACTCAGATAACATATATTCAGTGACTATGAAATTGCGCACGGCAGAACCGAAATTACCACGCTACTAACCTAATTATCTGAACTCGTGAACAGTAATCACAAACAATAAGTCAACCAAATAAACGAAATTTGAAGTTAATTGTGGAATGGAATACCTCCTCCCCGGGGAGGACCTGCGGAACATTGGTTTGAGGGAGGCGGTTCGGTTCGGCCTGGCCGACGGCGGCGAGGACGAGTGGCGGACCGGTCCGGCGGGTGATGCGGATGAGCTGTTTCGGTTGGGCGAAGAAGAAAGGGTGGTGGAGAATTAGGGATTGGGAAGAGAAGGGAACAAGATTGCTGGGAAGGGGAGAAGAGAGCGAGTTGGTGAGTCGAAGGTGAGCCATGAAAACGAGTTGATAAGAGAATGGAATTTTGAGCATTACCCTCTCACCTCACCTCACACACCAGACACCCGGATTTTGTTGTTGATCTTAGTTTTTACCGTATACCGTCCCTATCGTATGTACTGTATTGTACAGCATTGGTGGTACCGTATTAGGTATAATTAAATTTTTTTAATTTTACTATAATAAATAATTTATTTAAACTAAAGTTGAGACTGAAAAAACTATTTCCCAGGGAACAAATAACGGGTTTTGAAATCTCCTTTAGAAACAAATTGATTACATTTAAAACGTGATATCTGTGATTAATAACTTCTTAAAATCGCGTATGAAACTGAAACCAAACACTAATAAACAAAAAATATTTTCATTTGACTAATATTCTTTTAATTAAAAAAATTCTTTTTAACTTTTTTTCGCTTAATGCTTGAGTGTACTTGAGTAATCAAACTCTTAAATTAAAAAAAAATTATAATCTCCACTCCAATCTTGATTAAAATGGTTGGTATTAAAACCAAATACTAAGTATGACAAATACTTAAGAAGTTAAAAATTCAACCATAAAAACCAAAAGATAAAAAAAAATTATTATCATTATATCAAGAAAATTGTTGGACTATTGATGCTCCATTTCTAATGATGAGACTTTTTTGATAGATTATTGAATGATTATAACAACTTTATTACTAACATCACAAATGTTGAAAAAGTAATAAAATATATAATAATCTACTGATCAGATTTAGATATTTAATTCCTTCCTTTTTTTCCCTTTTTCATTTTGTAGTCTATTTGCATAATTTAAGTTGATAATATAAATTT
The DNA here is from genome assembly GCA_030347555.1 of Lablab purpureus. Lineage (NCBI taxonomy): Eukaryota > Viridiplantae > Streptophyta > Magnoliopsida > Fabales > Fabaceae > Lablab > Lablab purpureus. The sequence goes on from CM059259.1 coordinate 22,665,715, forward strand.
ATGTTATTCTATATTTGTACTAACGTGTTTGGTAAAGATTTATTTTATTTTACCAACTTTCATGATTTTGAAAATCTAGAATATTGAAAAGCGTTTGTAAATTAGTAAACTTCTGATTTTGTGAATTAAATATTTAAACACATATTTTATTACACTAGAAATCTCAATGCGAATCTGTCTGTCTTTTTTTCATTCTCATTAAGAATACTCCAAACTCACCTAATATTGTGCTTGACTTGTATAGCTTAGTACAAGAAATTGCTTTATTTTAACATGGAAACATGACACATTATGAAAAAAATTAAACCTATTATATATATTGTTGACTTTTTCCTTTAAGACTCAGAATTTGGTATATATATATATATATTATGAATTTTTTTTTATATATTTATAAAAAATTTATAGAAAAAATAGTTTAAATTTTTTTCTTACAAATTTTTATAATAAATTTGTAAAAAATTTTAGTAGTTAAAACATTTAAAAAGGTGAAAAAATATATTGTGAAAGACTTATGCATGCATATTTTTTGGTGTTATACATGGAGCTTTTGAATAATGAAGACAACTTGGTCTAGGAAGCACGTGCATGTTTAAGGGGATCAGCACCATTAATGGGGATTTGGTTTTGTATAATGTGCATAAGCTATGAAAATCAAAATATATAAGATATAAAAATCAAAATATGTTTATTATTGGTTGCTATTCAAGTATTTTAATACTTTTTTTTTACTTTATACATTTCTTTCACTTTTTTGGAGAGTTAAATTCCTCTAAAAAGATATTATATTAAGAGTTTGAGTGAAAATTTATGTAAGTTTATAGTTTTTCTTATCATGATTATCTTAAAAATTATACCAATGATTATTTGTTATTAATGTAAAATTGTTTTTTATAGTAAGTTATAAGCATTGTTTTTCTTTCAATAGATTTGTTAAAAAATAGACTTTTGTACTAGTAAAGATTTTTATAATGTCATCTTATAAAAAATATTATTAAAATATGTGTTACAAAAATGAACAAAATTATTATACAGAGTGATTTAGTAATTTGGTGACATTATATTTTTTTAAAATACATATATTATTAGTCCATTTTAATTAAATTCTAAAAAACTAGCAGTTTTTTATTTGCATTTATTGTATTTTGAAATTTTAAAAATAAAAATAGGACAGATAAAAAATTATTATTTTTTATTTATGAATTAGATAAAATATAATGATATTTTATATACTTTTTAATTATAAATTTTAATACTAAAATAAAAAACAAGTAAGTCTATCACCTTATAGTTAAATCATTCTTCATTTTTTTTCTCATTAGGGTGTTAGTGTTGTTGTTGCATGTTAAATTTAAAATTTAAAATAAAAAGTTATTATTAAAGTCACATTAATTTTTATTTTTTTTTAATTTCTAACATTTTTATTCTGAATTATTATTATTTAAATTATGTTACTGTTTTTAAGTTTAGATAAATTAAAACGTATTTTTATGTTAATTTAATCAAATAATAATAAATAGAACATTTTTAATTATATGATTGATTAGGCATATTTTGAATATTTAGCTTTACATTTACAGTAAAAGTTCTATCTTAGTTGTATACCAAATATACTCCAATTAAATATTTGTTGATTAGAGATTTTTGGATTTTAAATATACAACTATATTAAATATTTTAAAAAAAATAACTTCAAAATATTTTTAGTAAAGTATAATTGTGGTTTCTAAAAAAAAAGAAAAAAAAATCAATAGTGGCAACAGATAGAATGAAATGTTGAAATAGTATTTATATCCCTCTACTTTTTCAATTATACTCTTTCCAATAAATTTATATGTATTATTTGTTTTTATAACACTCCAAAACAATTATATACATCTATTTAAAAAAATAGTTATATAATTCACTTAAAATTTACATACATAACTAAAATTCTTTAAAAATAACTTAAACTATACTATAATCTATTCATATAGTAAGTATAATAATAATAAAAAAATCCTATAGAAATTATAATGATAAATTATCAAAAAATTATAATTAATATAAAATGCACAAAATTTACAATTTTAAACAATAAATAAAATTAATTATATCTCATTTATTTTACATAAATAAATATAAAAATAATATAATAATTATCTTTCATAATTCATTACTTAATACACATCTATCTAAAAGTCACCTTTATGATTTTTATCCAATAAGTAATATCTGTTATTAAAATATAAGAAAGTTTATTAAAATATAAGAAAGATAAACATCACAAATCAACCAACACTTATAAAAACACAAAGAAATTAAAATAATAACTTGCTAAATTGTTTAAACTAGTTATACCTTACAATACTTATAAATAAAATAGAAAAATAAAGATAAATGGGCTTTAGATAAGCATACTCTAAATTAATTTCTGATTGGTTGAAAATATTGATCACTTTCTAACTAAAAGAATCTATTGAAAAAAATTATGAGATACCTCCAAAAATTTAGTGAAAAAAAAAATTAAAGAGAAAGATAAGAAACAGAGAGATAAAAAAAAGAAACAAAGGTTATAAAAACTACTCTGCTTACATTTTATATCTCTTACTCTATCTTTCTTTTGACAATATATTAAAATAAAAATGCAGTACATGTTATATCTTATTTTATTCTGCTTGTTGAACAGAATCCATAAATCACTAATAGGGTTATAAATTATAATTAACTTTATTATTATTATTATATTTATTACAAATTAGAAAAAAAAATACTAAAAGTTTAAGATTATGTGTCACTTTTGAACTTAGATGAATATTATTTTCTAACATAAAAAAAGGAAAAGATGACACATATTATTCACAAACAAGACATGGAAGTCAAAGTTGGTATTCTTCTACCACTTATGCTGTAATTATCTTTTTATTGTTGATAAAAAAATAATAAATTAAGAAATAAATATTCTTTTTTATTTTTTAATTATAATTACAAATATTTTATCTAAACACACAATTTTTTTATTTTTTACTTTTTACAATATATATGCCATCATATAATGGCAAAATTAAATTAATTTAATTGTTAACTATATAATATATTATAACTTGTTATATGTATAATCCACTATCGTTATAATCAAATATAATTAAAATAATTTTTTATTTGCATAAGTTGTTTTTTATTAAAATGAAGTTGAAAAGAACGAAAATTTTAAGGTAGTTTTAGTTATTAATTATATTACTTTTTTAAAATGTAAAATGAATTATTAATATTTTATAATAAATTAATTATAATATTTCGTTGAATAGATAAAATGAAAAACTCGTGTAATCTATTATGTAACATTTTGATATTTGACAGATTTTAAGTAGTTTAATTTTAAAAGATTTCTTTAAACAATTGTAATTTTTAATGATTATAGATATTGAAAATAGTATTATATAAATAATAGGTTTATTTAAAAATATAATCCATTAATATAATTTAATACTTCTAATGGAATGTTAATCTCTTCTAACTCAGCAATTCTCTCAGTACCTTTAGTTCTAACAATAAATTAAGATGTTTTAATTTTTTGAATTCAAATAAAAAATAAGGGATTATAAAAATTTATGTTATGATTAAAACATAAACATGCAACGCGTTCGACCTACTACATGAACAGGTTAAATTTAAGTAAGTTTTTGATTGAAAACTATGTTAAAAGAATTAGTTGTAAGTGAAAAATCATATTCAGTTCATGGATGATGATAAGAGTGTTGTTCTAGCAGTACCAATGGCAATGTGAATGGTACTTTGCTTCTTTTATTAGTCATCTAATCATGTCATTAACTTCATCAATCATTCCTAATTAAAAAACACCATCAAGAGAATTTGGATTCTAACAAAAAAATATATAAAAAAATTAAAAATTAAAAACGCCAAATGAAGACGGAGTCTCCATAATTTCCCAATTCCTCGAGGACCTCGCCCTAGTCGCACGTCCGATTCCTCCGGCGGATCGTCACCGTGGCCGGCCAGAAAATCTGCGCGCCACTCCTTAGCCAGCGCTCCTCCCATCTACTCTCCCTCGCCGGTGGCAAGCAAAGTTCAAGAAAGAAGAGCGAGAGCAAGCCAAGACTTTTTCCTTTCGTTTTCTTCAGTTTGCTGTTTCAGTCTCTTGGCGAATCGAATCGAACAGAGTTCTGGAAACAGTGGCATAGCCTTTTGCTCCATCGGTAAATTCCGCTTTTGATTAGAGTTTTATCGGGATTTTAGCTTTGACCAAGCGTGACAGTTTGCTTGTGTGCGTTTGTAACTGTGGTTTGCATCGCTGTTAACGGAGAGAAGAAGACGAAAAACTAGGAAAGTTTAAAATACAATTGCTGCTGGTTAAGTGTTAGAGAAAAATAAGTTGTGATTTGTTTTCTGCTGTGTGTTGAGTTCAGCTGCAAGTATTTTTTTTCTAGATTAAGGAGTTTCGGTTGTTTTGAGAAAACTGATTGCTAGTCATGTTGAACAAACTTAACTGTAGTTGTGTTTGACTTCATAAACTCAACTTGATTGAGGACATCGATTTTGCGAACATACTTTCATCTCGATGAGACAAAATACTTCCTTCTACGTTTAGTGCATGGGAAAGTAGGAATTTCTGTTTTAAACCTCTGAAAGAGTAATCCAAACACACTTTTTTTTTAATTAAATTAGTGCATGTCTGGATACACTCTAGCTAAGCATGTATATATAGTTTTCACGTCACATTGATTCAAGAGAGTTACATTTGCTTGGGTTGGACTCTTGTAAATCTTACTTTGATGTGTGATAAAAAACTGTTAAATTTTGGGTGTGTTGTGTCAATCCTACTAGCCTAGACTTCTTTAGCACTCTGGTGGTCTTTTCATGTTCTAGGTAGAGTGATGTTACTTTGAATGCCAATAGATATTACGAGATAGAATTGTCATGTTACAATAGTTTCTGAGCAATAACCTTACAAGATAAGGTAGAAAAGAGGATGCATGAGTACAGTCATCTTTTTGTTTGGTGTGAGATGGAGGCAGAACGAGGGATGTCACACTTTTCAAATTGGTATTTTGGAGTGACCATTTCACCGTGTCAATTGAAAATTTGGAACCACAGTCTGGCTTGTTTAACTTGTGTGGATGTACCATTCTTTATGATATGATGGGGTTGACACTATAGTGTGACTCATAATAGGCCTGTTAGTTGCCTGGCCTTTGATACTAGGCTCTCTTTTTCTTTTAAAATTTTCTGATTCCAATGATATATTTATACATCATACTGACTTAAAGTTTGTCATCTTTCTTATTGCCTTATTTGATTTATCCATTTATTGCAATGCTATTTTTCTTACCTTTTCTTTTATAAACCATAAAAAGTCTTACATTGTGTCATTCAATTATACATATAGGTCAAATTTAGTGCTATAACTAAATAGTTAATGATATATCATTAGCATAGTAGTAAATTGCGGGCCATAATGCAGCTATCACACTAGTGTCATGACATTGTGCGGCTTTTCCCAGGGCTGTCACGTTGTGCCTAATTATTGTGGTCAAAATATTGCTGAAAATTGCGTTAATTTTGTGGGCTTTAGGGCCACTCCTCCATTTGCACTGTCTCTGGATTGTCTCTGTGACCTGAGCTGTCTCTGGATAGACTTTGTTCTGCCACTTCCGCCAGGGAAAAAATGGTTGGTGATAGGTGGTTATTAGTCATGGGAAGAAGAGGCTAGTTTATTTTTCTTGGTTATAAGGGGTGATGGCTGATGAAAATGGAAAGTGGCTAGGGAAGGATATTGGGCCTGCACCCTATTTGACAGTCTCTCCACCACAAGCAGTTATAATTGGGGAAGGCTTTTTTAGCAGTCCACCTATTTTGTCATTTAAGACATTTTTGTGACCAGCATTGTCAAAATCGAATTTCAGTGTTAGAACAGGGAAGAAGGTGGGGGGTGGGGCTGTAGCATTTATTGAAAGTTCCAACTAAAATGCAAGAATTATATGTATGTTGTGTGCAAGATAATATAGATGAGAAAAATAACCTTTAAATAACAACAAACGTTTGATTAAGCCTAAATTGAAGATTGATAAAATGTTATACGCTTATAAGTCACATAAGTTTTTGACAACACATGAAACTAAATCACAACATAATTTATAGTTGGCTATGTTGAGCTTTATTAATTGCTTAATTATAAGATGATACTTGTCTGTATATATCTTTCTTTTTACTTGCATGTAGTGGAGAGTGTGGGAAGGGTTACCTGAAGGTCATACTTTCACTCTTTTTTGGTTATAGTTAGAACTTTCTAGCTAATGCTGCTATACTCAATTTGCTATATAGAAATTAAATGAACATTTAATGACCGAGAGCTGTTTCCCTCCTTTTATTTTGTATCTACATTCAGCTTATTATTATTATTGTTGTCATAATATTATATGCAGGTGTTATGGAGATATCATTGTTAAAAGTGATTGTAAATGGCATATCCTCGTTCTTGCATTTATCAATTTCTGGGAACATGAACTCTGAACCTGTCTCAAAGTATTACCAGAAGGCTGAGGAGATACTTAAGTTGTTGAAGCCAATCATTGATGAGATTGTTAATTCTGAGTTAGCTTCTGATGAAGTGCTTAATAAGATATTGGAAGAAATTGGTCTTGCCGTTAATGAATTAAAGGAGCATGTTGAGAATTGGCACCTATTGTCTAGCAAAGTATACTTTGTAAGTCTCATAACATCTTAACTCTTAGTTTGTAGATACACATGTCATATTTGACTTAGTTGTTTCTTCGAAGTAAAGTGAACTAAGCTTCCATTATGGGGTGGTTGTCTTTGTCATTTCTTTATACAGTATAAATATGTCTTCAATATTTTGTTTTGTGGTTGGTCTGGAAACCGTGCTGTTTACTTCTGATTCATATACAAGATCACAGTTATTATAGCGGTGGTATATTTTGTCATCTTTTTTCTCCGTGCTGCCCTAACTACCTTCCTATTCTATCATCTTGTGTCTTTTTTCTTTCGACAGTACTTCATAATGTTTCACTCTGCATAATCAATGTTTTCTTTTGTGTTTGCTATTTGCATATATTATAATTGTTTTTTCAAGTTCATTTGTTTTTAATAGTTCGAGTTAAGAGGTTTTACTTTTGGAAAACCAAGGTTCAGGATCATAAAAATGATTTGGACGACATGATGATGGTATTGTAATACTATTTACTGTTAATGGAGAACATGGCATTCTCGTGGTGAATGTGATAACATGCACCTCGTTTTTTTAATCAAATGTGTATTTGTGTTCTATTATTTCCTCAAGTTTCTTTTGGTTTGGTTATGTTATGATTCTGCATCATTATTTTTAAACATGGAAAAATAAATTATTCTGTTCTCTTTGAAAATGAGTTCCTGTCATTTTAGTTAACATCTTCAGAAAAGATCAAGTTTTTCAGACTGTGACTTGCTGAACTTAGTTCACATATAGTTTTCCTTCAGATTATAATTGTCTATCTTGTTTGATTCAGTGTGAAGTTAATATGCCATTTGGCAAGATATACTTTCTTTTCAGAATTTAATTGACAAATTAAAGTCCCTAACTTGATGGTTTTTAAATAATGATTCAAATTGTGAATCACCATGCTAATGTTTGAATTGTGAATGATACATTGTTTTGAATGTTTGAATCAATATTGAAAGACATAATTAGAAGGCTTAATGTAATACTTTTGAACTAGGAATTGATAATACAAGTTAACCATTAGTTTCACAAGACAACATCACAAGTCATGTTGTAAGTCTGACTGGAAAAAAAAAGCTAGCCAAATAAGGCGTGCAAATGGTGAGCAAGTAAATATCTATTTTAGGAGAATGAAAATAGAGCAATGGGATAATCAAATTGGGTACATTGGTATGCTCCCTCTGTTCCTTTCAAACAATATAAACTTTTTTGACTTTTCAAATTCTTTGACCAGGACGGTTAAAGAAAAAATTTGGTAAAATAAGAAGTGAATTAAGCATTTCATATTGATGATATGGAATCAACTAATTCTTGCACATATGGAATGATTCAAACCCATATGAAATTTAGCATATTGAACCATTCAATTCAAGGGAACCATGTGATTATCGACTGAAAAATCTATCCATTGCATATGGACCTAGTTTCCATAGACAGTTTTATTATATGATGTTTCTTAGGCTTCACCTATTAAATAATATGGTGAACTATGATGCATCTTTTGTTGAAAGAAGATATACTGTGTCATAGTTTTCATTACTTTTGCAGATTTGTTTTCATTACTTTGGAAGATTTGTTTTCAAATTGAGTGACAAGATAAGCCAAGTCTTGCGAGATGGTTGGATTCAGATTTGACTTGCCAAATGCGTGTACACTTGGTTGGTTATTTTGAGATAGTTATATGATTTCTTGAGGAAACACCATATTTCTAAGTGTAAGACTAAATATTTGTAGATAGCCTGATAGTGGTTCAATATAGACATAATAAACTTTGCTAGGATAGGCTCTGATACCTTGTTAAAAGTGAGTTTTAGGCTTAACTCAGTCCCATAAAGTCGACTTGTAAAATGATGTTTGTATTCACTTATATATTATAATTTAGTCATATTTCTAATAGTGTGGGGTCTCCAACAATGATAAAAGTTTACTGCACAGATGCAGAGTTTTAATATGTAAGTGTACATAAATACTTGAGCCTGTATATGTAGAAAATGTTGTTTATATAATTTTATGATAGAACATCAATTGATAAACTACTTTAAATATTATACTTAACACTAGAATCACACACAAACAGCAATATGCATATTGTTCCTGAGTCAAAAGTCTCCTCTGTCCACAAACTGCACACTGGCCTAATTTATAGATACACGGCCATCAGTTATTTTCTGTGCGTAAATGTCATGGTGCACTGTCTAATACATTGCTAAATACAGAATCAGTTGTTTTATGACATATACTCCTAAAGATTAACTACCTACAATCCTTTAATGGATCCTTTTCTAAGTAGAATGATTTTAGTTCCCATCATCACAACCTGCTACAGAATCATCCTTGTGGGAAAAAAACTTCATCCTTCTTCTCATGATCTACCTCAATAACAATTACCTCTCCATTGTTTTGGGCTTCATTATCTCACTACCTAGACTCCAACGTTGGCTGTTTTTCCTTGTCTTGGTACAAAGGATGGGATTTCTCTTCAACTTCAAAAACATAAACCTTTGATTTTTCTCTCCACAAGTTCCTGATAAGTTAGATGTAGCAGCCCCTTATTTTTTTTCACGGAATTCCTTTAAGACCTCTGACACAAGACCCCTCATTAGGAAAGTAGTATGTGTGAAGGCAGAAGAATAGAAATGAGGATTGGGATACAAATGCAGTTGTAACAAACTAGGAGCATGAGAGTAGTCATAACTAACTGAGATATACAGTTGTAGCTAACTAAGAGTAGTTATAACTGACTGTTCTGTGACTGGTAGAATAAATAGGAGGTTGGCCAGATAGGGAAGGTTGCTGTTGTAGTGGTGATTACTCGGAGAGTGTCTAGGCACTCTCACAATGCCTTAGTTGAACACCATTTTCTATGGGTCATACTGATCTGCAGAAAGAATAATCCTATAATAAAATTTATATTCTTTCATTTTGTTTGGAATCCCTAAATCTTCCCCAATCACCAAGTGATTCTATCCCCCTCGTATCTCTCCTCTTTGTTGACACAGAAAAGTAATGTCTCTATTTTATGAGAAAGTTGGAGTTACTGAACCAGAATCCATGCTATTCTCTCGCTGCTCCAATAAATCTACAGTATCTGAAACTGCTGTCAAATGATCAACTCACTGGCCCAACAGATCTCCCTTTCTAATGATCCTGCGTGTTGGACCAAAATGATAGAATATCAGTTGATAAACTTACAAAATATAACATAGAGCACTGAAATTACATACTACAGAAATACACTTGCTGTCCCAGACAAAGTTTCTGTCCACAAAAATGTAAATGTAAATAACTAAATATTTGTCTAATCACACAGCCTACTATTATATATACTCCAAATACACGTGTCACTTGTTATTTCCTATGAATAACTTTCATTATGCAGTTTCTAATGCTGAACTGCTTTCTATTATATAACTGCTAATACAGGATAATTTATTTTATATCACATACTCCTAACAATTAACTACCTGCAATCCATCCATTTATGGGTCCTTTCCTAATCCTTTCAAGGAAGCATAGTTAGTCATCGGTCCGTCCTTCTAAAAAGAATTATGTTTCTTTTGTCTCCACCTTAGTTAAATATGATCATGTTAGAATTGAGAAGCATGCAAGTATCTTCGAATGAGTTGGGTTGCCACCTGCCACCTGTCACCTGTTCTAGAATTGGAATGTATAGTAACTCTTTTGTTGTGCCTGCTTCTCATGAACATTCATGGTTTGAATTTTTCATGTTGATTGCATGTCAAGTTCTCACTACTTCCTCTTTCTTGTTCGTTAGGTTATGCAAGTTGAACCCCTGATATCAAGAATTCGCACTTCAGGGCTCAATATTTTCCAGCAGCTGAAGGCTTCTCAGCATTGTCTCCCTGATGGATTGAGTTCTGAAGATTTACAGGTAAAATATTCTACAGAACAAGTAGTTAATTTATTAGGATCCTCATTCCGTTGGATTTTATGTTTATATGAAAGAAAACATTGATGTATAATTAATGTAAAAATTGCAGCAATGTTCACAAAAACTTAAGCTTTTGGGACATGAAGAAACCTCATCACTTATTAAGGAAGTTATTGCAGTACAACTGGAATATGTAGGACCCAGTCCAGAGGTCTTGACAAAAATTGCTGATAGACTGGGCCTAATTTCTAATCAGGATGTTCTTATCGAGGCTGTGGCTCTTGAAAGGTTGAAGGAGAATGCTGAACAATCTGAAAAGACTGAGGAGGCTGAATACATTGATCAAATGATTGCTGTCATAACACGGATGCTTGAGCGTCTTGTTATGCTTAAGCAATCTCAGAGTAGCAGCCCAGTTTCAATACCTGCTGATTTTTGTTGTCCCCTTTCTTTGGAGTTGATGACTGATCCTGTGATTGTGGCATCAGGGCAAACATATGAGCGAGCTTTCATCAAGAACTGGATTGATCTTGGGCTTACTGTTTGTCCAAAGACACGTCAAACTCTGGCTCATACCAACCTAATACCTAATTATACTGTAAAAGCTCTAATTGCAAATTGGTGTGAATCAAACAATGTGCAACTAGTTGATCCCGCAAAATCCACAAATTTAAATCCACCATCCGTCCTTCATGGGTATATGGAATCTGGTACAACCAGGGAGTCACGTGTTTTTTCTCACCCCAGGAACAACCAGCCATCCTCACCTGAGTCAGCACATTCTTTTAGTTCACCAGGTAATAACATAACTTCTGGTGGCATTCAGCTAGAGGAATCATCACCACCTTTGCATCCCCGTTCAACTTCAGAAGGTTCCTTAAGTGGTATAATTAATGGACAATATATGGATCTTGCAAGAATATCTCCTGCTGATGACAGGTCTGCTAGTTCAGATGAAAGCACTGTGGATTCAGCTAGCCAACCATCATTGTCACCATCTAGAAGGGAATCATCCAGTGCCTTTAGCGCTGAACTATCTCAAACCCATATTAGAGCTGTTTCTGACTCCAGTGCACTTTCTACTTCAAACTTTCCTCAAGAAACCCAAGATGATGACAACAATGCTCCTCTGTCAACGAGTCCAGGCCACAGTAGAGATGCTTCTGGTGAATTAAATACAGGTCCAGAAACTGCTGGTACTACTGCCATGCCATCAACACATAGAGAAACTGAGTTCCCAGCCCGATTGTTAGAGATGAGGCCTCGAAGTCAAGCCATATGGAGGCGGCCAGCAGAGAGGCTTGTTCCTAGGATAACATCTCCTGCTATTGAAACAAGAGTTGATCTTTCTGGTATTGAAGCCCAGGTCCGGAATTTGGTTGAGGGCTTGAGGAGCTCTGATCTGGATACTCAGAAAGAGGCAACAGCAGAACTCCGCCTTCTTGCGAAGCACAATATGGATAATCGAATTGCGATTGCAAACTGTGGAGCCATTAACTTATTAGTTGATTTACTTAGATCGGCCGATACAGCGATCCAAGAAAATGCTGTTACTGCGCTTCTAAACTTATCAATCAATGATAACAACAAAACTGCAATTGCAAATGCTGGTGCAATTGAACCTCTGATTCACGTGCTTGAGACTGGGAGCCCAGAAGCCAAGGAGAATTCAGCTGCCACTCTTTTCAGCTTGTCAGTGATTGAGGAAAACAAGATTTTCATAGGGAGGTCTGGGGCAATTAGACCACTGGTAGATTTATTGGGGAATGGAACCCCTAGGGGAAAGAAAGATGCTGCCACTGCTTTGTTTAATTTGTCAATATTTCATGAAAACAAGAATCGGATTGTGCAAGCTGGTGCTGTGAGGCACCTTGTGGAGTTAATGGACCCAGCAGCTGGAATGGTTGACAAGGCAGTGGCTGTCTTAGCGAACCTTGCCACAATTCCAGAAGGAAGAAATGCAATTGGTGAAGAAGGTGGGATTCCTGTTCTGGTTGAGGTTGTTGAGTTGGGTTCTGCCAGAGGAAAGGAGAATGCAGCCGCAGCTCTTCTACATCTTTGCTTACATAGTACCAAATTTTTAGGCAAGGTGCTTCAACAAGGAGCTGTCCCTCCATTAGTAGCTTTATCACAGTCAGGCACCCCGAGGGCCAAAGAAAAGGTCTGCTTCTGTCTTTTGTAGTTTCATATTTTAGTTGCCTTTTATTCTTTCCATTTTCAAAAAAGTGATGATTTTTCTTCTATGTTTAGGCCCAGGCTCTCCTCAATCAATTTAGAAGTCAAAGACATGGGAATGCTGGGAGGGGCTGACCTTGAATTCCCAAGCTCGTGTGGTATCCATAGGTTTTGAATTAACTCCCATAGAATGTCTACAATTTATACATTACATGGTGCAAATAATGTGTGTAAAGGTGTTTTGTATTGATTTTCACTTGCTTGGAAAGGAAAAAAAGAAAATTCATGGAGGATTGATTGTGTCCTAGTGAAAAACCTTTCTGTGATGTAAATTTTTTTACCTGTAAGTCTAGTTTTTGTATAACAAAAAAGGTCTGGTTTTTGTTGGGGCATGACGGTTGTGGACAAATAAAACATTTGGTTTATTTAGTGACGCTTTAACTGCCCTGTTTCATTGAGATAGGGATATATAGGTGTAAACTGTCGTGTTCATGCGTGGATGATTTTAAAACAGGGCAAGCATCTTGAAGAAAGCCTGATCTCACCTGTAGTGTTGCTATGACACTTTTCTTGCTTCCTATTTTTCATTTTTCCTATGATGATTTTGTAGTGTTACTGTTCATGTTACAATATAAATAAAAGAGCTTGCCCAATAATTTCTCCTCTCACCCTTATTGTAAGACGCGGCTTCTCTTTTCCTTATCAATGCAAGATGTTAGTGGTTCTACAAATTTATTGATTTTGGAAATTGAATTTTACAGTGAATTTTAAACTGAACGAACTAGATCATCTATCTTTATTTTTTGTTTCAGTTTCATCTCATTATGGTGTGCAACTTTTTATTTTTACTAAAGGAAAATAAACGTCCAAAACCTTTTTTGGAGAGGTGAGAGAGTACACAGTAGAAACAACGAAAATTATTAAATGAGCAATTTAATCTATTTTTCCTGATAAAACCTTTGACAAGCATAACAGTCACAAAAATATTCAACCCAACTCATAAATAATAATAATAATAATAATAATAATAATAATAATAATAATAATAATAATAATTGTAATAATGGTTAGAAGATCTAAAATCTTTAACGTAGAAAATCCACTAAAATGAGACAAACATCAGCAAATTACGGAACTTATTCCAGAAATTACTAATCGCAACAATCAACACCAAGTACTCAAACCATACAATAATTAACAACAGTAGTCCTAGTCAGATGAGAAGCTAACCCTTAGTTAAAAAAAAGACTGATAAAGTTATACTAAAATGTACATAACAAAGAGAATACAAATGAAGACCCAACTAATCTCGCAATGACCACACTTTCTCTTTTTCAAAATCAAAGGAAATAACACCCATTACTGAACTTTCTTTGCCTTGAAATTTATATATTAGGAAGTAGTGTGACTTTGCACTTTCTTTTATTAATAACGAATAATGGGCGCAGAACTTGTTGTATGAAAAAGACCCAACACAACACCCGTAGCAAAATGTCACTCGTAGAACTGTTCTCACAATCAGCCAAGTCGTATTCACTAAATCCTTGGGAAGTTTATGATTTGATTTGATTTTATTAAAAAGATTCAGTATGAACTCAAATTTGATTTGATCAAGAAGTTTCAATCTGAAAAGTTTTCAATGGGATCATAACTATTGTTTTTCAGAATCAACCCTGATTAGTTAGAAAATGGAATCAACTAATTGGTGTTAGTGTTTCTGTCAGTTTTAGAACACTCATTACTTATGATAGTTATTAACTAGGATTGTGAGGAATCGACGACACCAAAGAAATCGAAGAGAAGCTTGTAAAATAAGCAGAGAGGATAAACACAAACGAATTTTTATATATCATGAGGCAAATGAAGATTGTACATATGTGATTGTGAGGGATACTTAGGATTGTGATTAGGTGATAAATTGTAGTATTGGTGATTGCTACGTATGATCTCACTAGAAGATATACACAAGAGAGTATGTTCCATGCGTGTAAATTGGCTAATTGACTGATTGAAGTTTTTATTCTGCACAAGTACATTTACAAAAGGTAATCAAACTTCTAATTGAACTGTAATTTGTGCATGCAATTCCACCTGGTACAAAAGTCAAAATGCCTTGGTAATTTATTCCATTATCCAATGAAAAGGTTACATGAGTACAATTTAAATTGAACTAAACAAACACTTCAACAATTTCCCAAACCAGTAGATAACACTCAAACAACACAATTGACCAAAACAATTTCCAACTTTTGGGGTGATACAAATTTTACAACAAACAAATTTGTGTTTCTCTTTTGATTAATTCACTCTCCTGCAGTTCTTTCTAACCTCACCTTGTGACCCAGTTAAGGGTTTGTTATTTCCCATCTTGATCATTGCAGTAACAAAGTCAGAATCAAAGGCCTTATTATTCTTGCTGTAAGTTCTAACCAGTGAATCAGTAGATCCACCATTAAAAAGCACCTGATCAGAATTGAGGAGTCCCTTTTTGTTGATGAGGTTCTTGAAGTAGTTGTTGTCAAAATGATTTGGAGTTCTGAAGTCTAGAACTTCTAGATTGTTGTCTCCTCTGCCATTAGTCCTTGGACACTTCCTCTGCCTCACCAATGCAAATGTCCTGTCGATGTTGCTTCCATTGTGTATGTGGTCTCTGAAAGTAGTACACCTTGCTTTTCCAATTGTGTGAGCTCCTGCAAGTGAAACCACACAAAACAAAATTGATCAACATTCATATTAATTTTAACAATTGATTTGTTAATGGTAGGATTGTATCTCACAACCAACATTGTGTTGAATACAACTTTTAATTTTTATTGTGCATAAAAATTTATAATCAGATGATAATATTTTTATTATAATTTTAATTAAATTCATAGTATTTACTCCCTTTTATGATATATTAAATTCATAGTATTATAATTTTCATAATATTAAATTCATTGTATTCATAGAGTTGTTAAAGTAAGCTTCACCTGATAGACTAACCTGAAAAGTAAAGCTGAATTGAGTGTTGTTAATTTTATTTTTCTACTAATATATGAAATATGAATGATTTTTAGTTCTTGTTAGATTCACTTATTTCCCTGAACACTAAAATATAACAAATGGGTGATTTTCTGTTGGTTAAATGTGCCTTTCATGTTTGTTAAACGTGTTACTATTGAATGGCACGACTTTATGCTTAAAAAAGGACTTGATCCAATGCACGCGGTTGTTTAAATGTCACATTCTGGTATGAACTTTGTCAGGAAAAACACTGTTATATACAAAATCAATACTAAAACGTGTCTCAACTAAACACAGACAAAATGATTAATTGTTCATATAGGAAGAAAATAATAGGATAAAGAACAAAGAGAAATACCAGATAAGGCAACCATGTCCCTAGCAGAGAGTCCTTGAGCTTGAAACGTTGTGATAAGGTTGGTGAGGTTAGATGTAGGAGGTGGAATAACACCAGTGTTGGCAGCAGTGAAGTTTGCTGTTCTGGAATCCCTTCTTCCAACTTTCACTTTCCAAAATGGCCCTCCAAGCTGCACCATACAGTAAAATAAATCACAAAACAAATTAATATTGAGTTAGTATGATTTTTAAGATAGTTATATATGATAAAAGTATATGAAGATACATAGTTGAATATGAGTGTAAAATAGTGCATATATAGTGTTTTTTTTTCTTTGGAAGATTGTTGTTATGAACTCACAAGGACAACAGAATCACGAGAAGCAATGGCCAAGATATCAGCACATGAGACTACACCAGGGCATAGTTTCTCCACCTGAGACTTAATAGCATCAATTACTTCAAAACCTCTCACTGAATTATTGTTAGCAGCTGCAGTTTTTTCTCCCAAGAATGATGGAGTGTCATCAAGTAGTAATGATCCATCACAACCCTGTTTGTTTCCATGACCACAATCAACCACATCAAGTAAATTACAATATATGTTGTGCTTGCTTCGCGATCAATGAATTTATTTCATAAATATCTGATTCAAAACTGAGACGTTTTGAAGGCTCATTAGGCAAAATAGTTAGTTAGAACTTAGAAGGATGCATTTCTAAATTAAGGGATATGGGAAGAACATGTACAAAGGAATACCAAATACTAAAGTTGTTTTCTTAATCAATGCATATGTATTTTACTGACCAAGTGTTTCACAGTACAAGTGTATGAATTTGTAATTGTCAACAGGCAATAGTAACCAATGCAAGATAATTTTGTATGAATTTAATTTCGGAGTCATTTTTTATATCTATGAAAAAATGTTTTGTTTTAAGAAATAATTATAAAAATATGACCTTATTATATTTTATTTCGTACAGTGTCAAATCAATGCACTATACAGCATGGTTGAATGACACGGCAAAAATAAAAGATGTGGGACACATATCCTCTATGATAGTAGTGTAATATAAACAATATTTTAATTATTAAAATCTAACACCAAAATTTAGGACTTCTCACGTTATTTATTTATTTGAAATCAACAATTCAAAAAGGTGGTCCTATTAACGATATCGTAATTAATTAAGAAAGAAAAACATAACAGCACACAAATGTTCAGTGTATATGCATATAGGTTAGGAGAAAATTACATGAACAAAACAGTCATGGAAGAAGAGGCGAAGAATAGATGCTCCAATGCGAGGTTCTTTGGCCACAGCAGATTTAACAACGGATTTGACAGTGTTGAAAAGGTTGGGACATTTGTTAGAATAGAAGTTGTTAGAGAGTTGAGCCGAAGAGGTTGCTGCATTAAGCAGCAGCATCAACACTGCTAAAGCAACAATATTAGCTGATGATGAAGAGAAAAAAGAAGAGCGAAAAGAAGAGAGTGCCATATTTTGCTGTAATGAAGTTATAATAGAAGTAGAGCTTGAGAGTGAGAAAGTGTGCATTTGATACCTCCAATATATAGAGACCATGAAGCAGATGGTAGCTCTCACACCCTAGCCTAATTATTTTAACACTTTTACGTCAACATGTGCATTGATTTGACCCTCTGATAAACATCATATTATTTGTTTAGTTTTCTCTTATATTGGGAAACAAAACATGCACATTAGATACGATGAAATGAACACAATTTGTTCAATAAGGGGTATATCCTTTATCCACGCTTTCGATTTTTCAAAACCGAAGTAAGGTCCACATTTGTGTTGCGTAGTTGCTCGGAAAGAGCATGCATACTAATGTTGACTGTTGTTAAAACGATGCAGAAAGCTCATGCGCACTTAAAAATTTGTGTCTGAGCATTGCAAAAACTGTTGCTTAAATATGCTCCAAAAATTGTAGTTTACAATAAAACAACCATTCAAAACAATTGTGACTTTGCCAAATAAGTAAAAGTCATGCTCACATTCATCATTAGGTTACAATTATTTAATTTCAAACCATTCTTTAGTTGTTGTATGATGATATTTATGTATGTATATATTATTAGCTATAGATTTATTTAATATTATCTAGTAACAGAAAGATCATGATGTTTACAACTAGTAATAGAATAAATAATGTACCCAATTTTTCTGATATTATGATCATAAACTTTAAAGATATTGAAAAAAGAGAAAAATATTTGAAAGCATAGACAAGTACATAAATGTCCGAGCTTCTTGTTTTGTTGTTGTTTTAAATTTGCATGGTGGCATGTGTTGATAAAGTAGAAGTGCACCAATACGAATATAGCACACGTTTTTGTAGGGTTAGGAAAATCACTACTGTCCTTGATGGTGGATCCGAGTGTCTCACTCTAACTTGGTTGCAAAATAATTGTAAAAATATAAGAAAGTGGAGTGGTTCCATTGTCCTGGCCCTTTCAATACTATATTTTCTCCCTATTGATTAATAGTCTTTCACGAAGCTGTGTGGGTGGATCAAGAAAAGCTTAACGATTGAAAGTGAGTTTAAAAAGTGATGCATGAGCACGACGTGTGTTGATTGATAATGCACATGCCTATGTAATTGGTTGCAAATGTATGGTTTATATGATTAAGCAAAGTAAAATATTAGGTTCTGATTAACGTGTGTTGAAAAGGATGTTTGGTCAAGTTTGTCGTTCTCATGTCAGATTATTATTCTTGTTCGAAACTACTCTCTATATATATTATTTTATTGAGACAAAGATGCTCAGCTGCACTATATACCCTTGGCTATGTTGCTGGAAACAAAAGAAACCTTCAAATTAAAGTAACATGTAGATCTTGAACAATTATACACTTATTTGAGTATTGCATTTTGACAGTTAGAATATAAATAAGAAGTTATATATTGTAATATTCTTTTTCTCGATTGAAATACTACTCTAAACTCTATATAACACCTAACACTCTAAGAAAAATTCCAACCTCTGAATTGCGTGTGATCCCTATTCTATGAGAAATTTGTTATGGTGGGAGCATGAATCACCCTCACAATTAAACTAAATATTTATTATTTATGAATTAAAAAAACAAGTATAAGAGTAAAGCACGTTTTATATTATTAGTGTTGTTGAAAAACTTGCAAAAGTACAAACTCATTTTATACCTTCTATTATACAAACAGAGAATCATAATCATAATAAAGAACATGCAAAAGAGCATATAGAAAGTAAACAATAGAAAGTAAACAATAAAAAGATTAAGGAAAAAATTACACACAAAAATTAACATAATTTAATTGAAGTCTTAATAAATTTCAATTCACATTTGCGACAAAATTTAATATGAATGAAATATTTTTTCTTTTACAATTTAAGTTTTATTACATAAATCATTAAAAAATAATAATTTTTATAATTTATAATAATTTTTTAATAATATTTTAAAAAATCAAATATAATTTATTTATTGACAAAAAATTGATAAAAAGATGAAAAACAATTAAATGAATAGTTTATACCAATTAAAGTATCATAAAAAAATTATTCCTAGAAATAAAAGTATAATTAATAAAAGATAATTAATATACCATTAAACTTTATAAATTAGAGATAATATAAAACAAACACTTATTCAAAAAAACATAGATTGAATTTTATGATTTATTCATAAATAGAAGAAGTATTTAAATTAAAATTAGAATTAAAGTTAGACAAATGGTGATTAATAAAGATCCTATTCCATCATAATCACAATTTCATTAATTATAAATATACACGCACTTTCACTCATTCAGGTGAACTTCATCTTTCTAAATAAGAAATGAAATTCATTAAATCATACAATGAGATTAATATCATTTAATAAAATTAATATGAGGGTATCTTTAACTATAAAAAAAATTTGGGGGTCGATTTTTTAATCGGGAATAGCCAGTACTAAAACATGCATAAAAGTTATGTGATTTTTAAAAAAAAATTAGTGGTTCTATGAGTTATATTTTTTTTAACTATCTATATATAATTTATATAACGCGTGTGAAAAAAATTATATGTCCTAAAAATTTATTTTTCTTAATCTTATATAAATTAACTTTTCTAGTTAATATATCCATAGATATATAAATAAATAGTCAGAGAGATCCTGTAAGTAAGTATATATGATATCTACCATTTTGAAATATATATTAAACAGAAACTAACACTAAGTCATAAATGAATTTGATGAGTAAAAGGGATAGAGTTTAACTATTTATTTAAAAATAAATTCATTTTTATAATATTAATATTTTATTTCTTTGTTACATTACATAATTTTTCCTTTTATCTTTTTATATATTTGTTCGTTTTGGAAAATTGTCCAAATTGGTTATAATTGGTAGCAAGTAACACTACCTAATTACAAGTATTGTTTTGAGTTGTAATGTGAACACATCTGCTTTACGTGAAGTTCAACGTGTTTGCAGACACAAGTAAAAAAAAGCGGCATTTATAGCAATGCGACGCTACTTTTTTTTCTTAATTGGGAAAAGTGCTACTCCTGTATGTGCATAGAAGTTGTTCGACAGTAATTAAATGCAGAAGATTAATATTTGCTTGTATGGTATCTTAATTAGTTCATATATATAATCACTCCTCTATGAATCTAAAATCTAAGACTTGTATTTAGTTTTAGGACAAAATGACAACAAAAATGTTTTGATGGAAGAAATCAACTCCATTGTTACTCTATAGAAAGATTGCACATCAAATTACTCTTCTTAAAGAAAACAAAGTTGCTTAATTTAATTGGAAGATAGTTTTTTCTTTTTCAAATTTCATTTTTGAGTATCAATCCAAAAGATGGATATATAATATAAAAATAGAAAAAACAAAACATCACAGCAGATTAAGCCAAAATTCATATAGATAAAAATTACATTTACACATATTAATATTAACGTATATCGAATCTATTCTTAAAGAGATTTTCTCAAGAGGAGGGAAGTAAGGTATGGATTAAGAGGAAATCTATATAAGAGTTGATACCTATATGTTGGTCAATCTATCAACGTTTGTTACTTTTTCTATAGATATGAGTGATATTGAGATTAATCGTTATGAAATCAACGTACTTATATGTTTTTTATTACTACATGACAATATTATGTTACCAAGACTAAGTTAGTCTCCACTCAAAGAATTGGTTAGCTGTTATGCAATGTTAAATCTATACCAACATTGCAATCTACATTTTAACACATTTTAACATAAATAGCAATTGTACTCCTAAGGAATGTTATGAATGTTGCAGGTAACACCAATTGTCTCGTGATGAAGGCTAGGTGGGTGAGAAGTCATATGAGTCAAGTCATAATCAAAACATTTGAACTGTTATGCTCTTTAGTAGAAAAAATTGCACCATAACTAACAGTTATAACTTTTGGTGTAGTGATAAGTGTTGAATTATTTAGCGACATTGTTACAAAAGATGTTCACAGTAGTACCAGGGCTAGGTGCTTCCCTAGTTGCACCATGAATATTGCACTTTGTGTAGAAGATCGAGGGACATCCATGCTACTTTTATAATTTTATTAACCTTCTTATAATGTATGTTTACAATGAAATGCTTTATGATAACAAATTTATTCTTGTTATCATCCATTATTCCATTGGATAGGCAGATATTTAAAGTGGAATTTACTTATATAATAATTATAATATAATATTGCTAAACTGGATTGCATAACATTGCTAAACTAAATAGGTGACTGATGTTTATCATTGATTCACATTTTTCATATCATCCAAACTACGTTTTATTTTGATTAATTTTTTTAATTAATTTAGAAAAACATTTTCATATAAAAAGTTCCATTAGAAAATGATTTTTTGTTCTTTACAATGACATTATAAGGGTTTCAAATTTTTTGCATATAACTAAATTTTTTTACTGTTAATTTTGATATGTTGGAAATTTCTCATTTGGTAGAGTATCTATAATTTTAAAGTGTGAAAAATATTTTGGTGTAAATTTTGATCCGGTTTTTAGAATAGCTAAGTGTTAGTTTTTTTTAGAATATATTTACTATAAATAAAGTTTACTGTTCTCACTCTTGCATTTTGTGTGAGTATTATTGATGATACATAGTATGAGAATATATTTACATGTGAATCTGAAAGTAAGTCAATTTCTATGAGAACATATTTAAATGTGAATCTGAAAGTAAGTCAATTTCTAAGAATTTGTAGATAGTAGTTTTATATTTATATATGATGCATTTTAAAAATCGACTAATCCTAAATATGTAATATATATATATATATATATATATATATATATATATATAAAGTGTAATACAAATAATTATTACACCTAATAATATGATAATAGGGTTTAGGCATATTGTTTTGTAAACATTAAAATATGAATTCCCATATATAATTAATTCCTCCAAAACCTAAAAGATGAATAAGAGACATACCTTCATAGAGGAAGAAATTCATCAGTAATATTTAAAATTTATTACTAAAAAGACATTAGTGATAACAAAAATCCATTAGGAAAAATAAATAATTATTTTTTAAATAAATTAAAAATTTTGTATTATTTATTTAGGGATTTCTTTATTTTAATTTTACAATATTTATTACTATTTTTAATTATTCCAATTGTTTCAATATAGACTTTAGGATTAAAGATTGATACTCGTACAATAAACTACAATAATTTTCAATATATACATATATATATGAATATTTATTTATTTAAATACATTTTTATATATATAAATAAATAAATATATATAATTTAAATATATAAATTAATATATATATATATATATATATATATATAAATTAATATATAAATATATAATTATATAAATATATTACCATATATTATTTTAATTATATTAAAATTTATTGTCAGATTATTTTACTAACAAGTTCTATTTTTTTATTATATTTTACTGATAAATTTTATTAATAGATTTTATTTTACAACATTAACTTTATCGGTGAATAGTATTTTATTGATAAATTATTGATTAAATTTCATCTATTAATAAAATTCATTGATAATTATAAATTATTAATAAAAAAATTTCACAAGTAATAAAATTATTAATAATATGTGATTTTTTATAGTAAATAAAGTAAGAAAAAATAATTAAATTGTTGATCAATATTATATTTACTTTTTTTCTACTAATAAGTCTCAAGATTTTAAAAAGTTCCAAATAAAAAAATTAAGTTATATAATTCCGAAATTGCAAAATGAGAAACTATTTTTTTTAAAATTAATTTACTAAGTTTTTCTTCTAAAAAGTATCCATGAAGTTATATCATTAAAAGAAAAACCCCAAAATAAGAAAATGGTTTGTTCTGACTAATGATTTAAGTTTTATGTGATAAAGAATCCTCCAAAGAAGTTGAAGATATTATTTTTTTAATATTTATATTATATGAAATTTGAAATTAATAAATTTATAAAAGTGAAAAAATAAATATTTTCTAACTATTATTATGTGTCCATTTAATTATTTATTTATCGGAATGTCCATTTATTTATAGATGTTAACTTAAATATGTAGGCTGAAAAGTCCTAATTATACAAGAGTGTAGGTTCAAATGTCTAAACATATAAGAAAAAATATTAATGAATATTTATATAACACGTATTAGATAAATATAAAATGAAGTATTATTATTGAACCAAACTTTGAAGTTAGTTATACTTTGTCCGAGAAATCACTAAACAAGGTGCATTCCACCTGGTACAGTACAATACATCATTAATACAATTTAAATTGAACAAAGGAAACCATTCACAGTTTTCCAATTCACCAGAAATCACTTAAACAACTGGATTGATCAAACAAATCTATGTGTCTCTTCTAATTAATTCACTCTCCTGCAGTTCTTCCTGATCTCCCCTTGTGACCCAGTTAAGGGTTTGTTATCTCCCATCTTGATCATTGCAGTAACAAAGTCAGAATCAAAGGCCTTGTTATTCTTGCTGTAAGTTCTAACCAGTGAATCGGTAGATCCACCATTAAAAAGAACCTGATCAGAATTGAGGAGTCCCTTTTTGTTGAGGAGGTTCTTGAAGTAGTTGTTGTCAAAATGATTTGGAGTTCTGAAGTCTAGAACTGCTAGATTGTTGTCTCCTGTGCCATTAGTTCTTGGACACTTTCTCTGCCTCACCAATGCAAATGTCCTGTCAATGTTGCTTCCATTGTATATATGATCTCTAAAACTAGTGCACCTTGATTTTCCAATTGTGTGAGCTCCTACAGGTGAAACCACATATCATAAATAGAATTGTTCAATATTCTCAGAGCTTTTGATAAATGATTTGGTGTTTAGAAGTCTATCTCATAATGGAGTACTAATCAGAGTAACAGTTATTAAGTTTAATTTTATTATGCACACTTCTATATTAAGTTTAATTTTATTAAAGTTCTTGGTTTCACTATTTTTGGGGTCTTGGAAGGATCATGAATGATTCTCAGTAGGTTATATGTCCCTTTCTTATTGCTCAATTGTGTTACTATTTACATGACTTCTAAGTTTTAGGGAAAAAAAGACTTGATTGATATGCAATGCATATAGTTGTTTAAATGTCACATCCCGAAATGAAGATTAGGAAAACGTGTCTCACCAAAAGGAGGAGAAGTGGAGAAATCTGACATAGAGTACAGCAGAGAGAAATACCAGATAAGGCAACCATGTCCCTAGCAGAGAGTCCTTGAGCTTGAAACGTTGTGATAAGGTTGGTGAGGTTAGATGTAGGAGGTGGAATAACACCAGTGTTGGCTGCAGTGAAGTTTGCTGTTCTGGAATCCCTTCTTCCAACTTTCACTTTCCAAAATGGCCCTCCAAGCTGCACCATACAGTAAAATAAATCACAAAACAAATTAATATTGAGTTAGTATGATTTTTAAGATAGTTATATATGATAAAAGTATATGAAGATACATAGTTGAATATGACTGTAAAATAGTGCATATATAGTGTTTTTTTCTTCTTTGTAAGATTGTTGTTATGAACTCACAAGGACAACTGAATCACGAGAAGCAATGGCCAAGATATCAGCACATGAGACTACACCAGGGCATAGTTTCTCCACCCTAGACTTGATAGCATCAATTACTTCAAAACCTCTCACTGAATTGTTGTTAGCAGCTGCAGTTTTCTCTCCCAAGAATGATGGAGTGTCATCAAGCAGTAATGACCCATCGCAACCCTGTTTGTTTCCATAAACACCACCAATCAATAAGTGATAAATGAATAATTTAGATCATAAGTGTCGATTTTAAAAAAATAATATATTTTTATTTAAAATACATTTATTTAACATTTATTTTTTATCACATTATATATTTTATAAATTTATAATTTTTTTAAATGTGGTTTTTAATCGTGGTTCAAGATTGAAATTTTGGAATATATAAATTGCTTTTCTTTGAAAAATATTTTTGAATATATAACTACGTGATTTAATGACATGTAAAACAAAAGAAGTGGGACATATCATCCATCATCGTTCAAATCATCGTCAAAATTAGTTTTTTTGGGTTAGCAGTTATATAAGCAAAGTTACACACCACTGATTAATTATTGGTAATATCGGTAAAACTATGTTAACTTATTATCCACATCTCTAGCTTCATATTCATAATCAATGATTTGATAACAGAAATAAAAAAATCAAATTAAAAGCTGAAAAAAAAGTTTAGTCATTTATTAATTACGATTCTTGCTTCGTTAAAAGAAACGCATCAGCATGTACCTGTACTTGTGAGACCTTAACTATGGTTGAATTATGAAAACAAAGTGAAGTTATGAAAAAATTTATATATATGAGCTACATGTAGCCCAATAATAGAGATAAAAGAAATTACTTCATGCACAGAAAATATCATGTTAGAATAGAGTAGAAGAAAATTACATCAACAAAGCAATCATGGAAGAAGAGGCGAAGAATAGATGCTCCAATGCGAGGTTCTTTGGCCACAGCAGATCTAACAACAGATTTGACAGTGTTGAAAAGGTTGGGACATTTGTTAGAATAGAAGTTGTTTGAGAGTTGAGCCGAAGAGGTTGCTGCATTAAGCAGCAGCAACAACACTGCTAATGCAACAATATTAGCTGATGATGAAGAGAAAAAAGAAGAGCGAAAAGAAGAGAGTGCCATATTTTGCTGTGATAAAGTTATAACAGAAGTAGAGCTTGAGAGTGAGAAACTGCGCATATGATACCTCCAATATATAGAGAGATGATGAAGGTGGTAGTTCATACTCCCAACTAAGCATTTTAAAAGCTTTACGTGAAAATGTGGATGATTTGACCTACTGATAAAGTATATGTTATCTGTTTAATTTTTTGTTTAAGATGAGACACGTTATACATTATGATGAAAAGAAGTTGATTTGAATCAGGGGTGTCTCGTGTCCATGCCTTTTATTTTTCAACATTGTAGGGTCTGCATTTGTGATGTGTAGTTGCCACCAAAGAACAGGCCAATGTTGACTACTCAAATGTTGCAAAAACCCCGTGCTACTTAATTATAGAGATATTAATAATATTTAATTAATTTACATTTTCATCCAATTACAAATAACCATTTCTCATAAATGTGGATAATTTTGCATGCCCACTGGTTTTCATTTTCTGACGGAATTTTATAAGCTTCACTTTTTAAGTTTTTATTCTCTTTTCTTTTTCATTTTTATTTTCTCTCTTTCACCTCACCCTGCATTGAATTTCATTTTGCCTCCCTCTCATTACATTAATCTCCTTACACGTTTTATTTTTTTATATACAAATCGGCCTTGAGAATTTTTCTAAAATTATTTAAATTACAATTTAATTTTATATTTATGTTATTTACTTTATTTTACAATATTTATATTAAAATATTATTTTACTAACTTGTTATTATTTATTTTAACTTAATAATAATAATAATAATAATTTTGGCATATTATATTTAGTGTACCTTATAATTACAAAAACTTATATATCTACTTCCAGATATCATTTTGTATAGTAAATATAATATATTAATATTGTTTAAATTAAATTATAAATTTTTACCTAATATACATTCTAAACTTATATATATATATATATATATAGATTATTTATTATTTATTTTTTCCTTTTTTATCTTTTATTCTCCCTCTTATCACTCTATCTTTAATTTGGATTACCTTGTCTCACACTATCCTAAGAAAAGCGCCATTCCTCCCCTCTCCCAGATTTCCCCACCGCATGTTGTCCTTATTTGATAATTTTTTTTGTCATTATTTAATATTTTTGTTTTGTTTTGTTTTGTAGATGTAAAAGATTTTTAGTTTTTTAGGTTTTTTTTTCAAATATAATCCTTTCAAGGTGTGATTTTCTTTTAAATCGTAAATATTTTTATTTAATATTCTTCATCATTCCCAAACCATAAATTGTGATTGCTAAATGTCATTTTTTTTCATCGTTATTTAATAGTATTTTTACTTTGTAGGTGCAGAGATTTTTAGTTTTTTAAAATATAATATTTCTATTGGTATTATTTATATATTTTTTATTTCTATATATATATATGTATATGCATATATATATATATATATATGTATATATATATATATATGCATATATATATATATATGCATATATATATATACATATATATATGCATATATATATATATATGCATATATATATATATATATATATGCATATATATATATATATATATATATATATATGCATATATATATATATATATATATATACATATATATATACATATATATATACATATATATATACATATATATATACATATATATATATACATATGTGTGTGTAAACCCTAAAAGATTTTATCTATACTAATTTTCATTAATTATTGATCAATAGACCTATATATAATAATTATAAAATATGTTGTAAGTTTTTTTCAACACTTGTTAAATTTAGAATAATAAGAGTATAAAAAGCATTTATTTTTATTTACTACTATTAATTAAATATATAAATTTTAAAATCATTATAATATACCTTTTATATAGAATTGTTGCATTCAGCTACGATGGAAGATTTTATTTAGTCAATATATTCAATGTTTATTATGTTAGAAGCACTTGTAGGTGTCAGTTATATAAAAAGTAATTTTGCTAATAAAATAAGATAAATAGATAAAGTAAAAGTTGATTTTACTACAACGGAAATTAAGAAAAAAAATATAAAGAAAGTATTGGAGAATATATAACAACATTATCAATAAATGATATATATTAAAACACTCTGAGATTGGGGCTTTAATATCAATTCCTCTTTCATCAAGAGTACTGCTGCAGATGATCATGATATATTTGTAAAGAACCTTTGAAAAATTATTAGAGTTTTGTTTCACTATTAATTTGTATCGATTTTTATTTAGTTTGTTTGAGTCTTAGAATTTTATTTAGTTTGTCTCAATTTAAAATTCTAATTACTTTATTAAAAAAATTGTCTTAGTGTACATTATATTAATGTACCTATTTTATTTAATTTTTATTGTATAATATAAATTTGCTTATATTGATGAAATATTGTAGATGTAATTAAAAATAAAAAATGTATATAATAATTATATTTTTAAAATAAAATAATTATTAAGAATATTGTCCAAATATTATATTTTTTTTATGTTACCACAGAATCTGCAATGATTTATAAATAAATTTAAAAAGATAAAATTACGATAAAATTAGCTACCAATATTTATATTAATTTTTTTAATGTTGCAAAAAAATCTGTGACCAACTGTTAAATATATTTAGAAGTTATTTTAGAATTCGAGAATTCCTAAGCTTCAAATTATACTCTGTTAACTGAATAATTTTTTAAACTTATCATTAAATCGATATCCAAAATTAGTGACCAACATTTTAACTACTTGAAATTTATATTCTAGTTTAGTTTTTAATACTTTAAACTTAGAAATAATTATTTCAATCTTTAGAAATAAATTTTCTTTTATTGCCTCCTGCCATAAATTGTTTTTCCATTACAATTTTGTAAAAAAATGTTTCCAAGATCCCTTTTGTACTTTAACTTTAAATTTTATAATAATTATCTTAAAAAATGTTTCCAATGAAGATGTTTATTTGATCACAACACAAGCATTTTTTTTTATGTTCAATGTCTCTTCGTGACTTTTTATTAATGGAGTATAGGGTGATTGAAGTTTCTAGATAGGAAAGTGAAGCGAAGAAGATTGGCAAAACCGAAGATTAAGATTTTGTTAGAGAATAAATAGCATGAAGAAGATGAAAAAATGGGTTGTTGAAATTTTAAGAAGACGATGAAAAACAAAAGAGATTAGGGTTTGTGAAAGGGACGTAAAAAGTGGTCAGAAAAAATAAGAAATTAATCAGAATTTTGATCCGAAAAAATACAAAAAACAAAAAAACAAAGTGTAGTTGAATGGTTACTTGAAAAAAATGCAGAGTTAGAAATGTGTGCTGAAAAAGATGTTTGGTCAAACTATTCTTGATCAAAGTACTATATTTGAGATAAACACTACCCAGATAAAAAAAAACGTGCATGTCTCATAGAACTAGATCATTCACACTGAACATATATAAATTAAGATATGTTTGATGCGAAAGAAACCTTAAAATCAAAGACATCATCATAGTATATTAGTCGGACATCATCATATGACATGATCTATTTCAGTCTTTTTCTTTTACCCTTTTCCCATGTTTCTTTTTAAGACCAAAACAAATCTTACTATGTAAGTCCAACTAATATATTATCATCTACTGTTTACAACTAAGGAATTAAAATTATTTAAAAAAAAGACGATAGATCTCTGATAAATATTTTTAAATTATTTTTTGTAGTTAGTACAATATTTTTCATGTTTTGAGCAGTGTAACAGTTTTACATTTACAATATATAAAATTTTTGAAAAAATATAATAAACTTGTATTTGTATATTTTTAACTTTAATTAATTATATATTTTAAATAAATTACTCTTAAAAATTTATTTAGTTTATTTGAAATTTTGTATTTTCCATTTTAAAGAAATGATCTTTTTTATAAAAGAAAGATTTCTTATAAAGCTAAGGAAAGTCAGGATGAATTCAAAAAACTCTTGTTCCTAATAAAATGCTTCAAAATAAGTATACGAAAAATCTAAAAAAAAAAAACTCTAATTTGGTGCCAAATTGAATTTAGTTATTTTTTTCCGACAAATATATATATATATATATATATATATATATATATATATATATATATAATGTCGTATTAGTAATTGTGAAATAATTATATACTAGTTGTGAATATATTTCTACGTATATTTAATGCATGATGAGAGTTATTAATATGTTATTACTCTATTTGTATTATATTTGTCATGTTGGGTGGCTCATGATAAAACGAAAGATGTAGAACAATAAAACATAAACAGTGAACCAAGTGTTTGGTATACTTTTGTTCAGACTTCTTTTTCTGTTGAAGTTGAAAATATTAATTAGGGTTTAATTATTTAATTAATACAAACTATAATAGCAAAAGTATTGATATTTTTAGCATAACTTCCATTTGACTTTTTCTTTTCCTGAAAGGGAAAACAAGAGAGAAGAAAAGGCATTTAATTGAATCAAACTCAAATCACATCATCAACAAATTTTGATTTATTTGATTTATTGTTTTGCATGTTTACATTGAAAATCACAATAGTAGTATTACTTCATTTACTCTTATTTTTATATATATACCTATATTAATCATTTGAGCAAGTATAGGAATTTGTAATTTAAATTATTACTCACAATGGCATGTTGAGTAAGAGCCCTTTAATCCAAAATTGCACCTTTCTTAATTCATATAAATTGATCTTAACATGTATGGAATATATACTTAAGTAAATTAATGAGTGTTTTAATTATAAGATGCATACATAAAAATAGAACCAAAAAGTTTTGATGAAAAGTCATGTATTTGTTGATTGAAAAGTCCATGTAAACTCCCTAATAATTATACTATATGGAAAGACCTTTCCTTAGACCTTAGAGTAGTTGTTGTTATAATATCAGCAGGTAACCCACCAACTAAGCAATGTTCAAAAAGTCATAATAACTTTCGAAGAAAATTTACTTTAATTTTTCCTGCCAAATAGATTTACTTTAAATTAAAACTTTCTATTAAGTTATATGAACACCTTTCTAAATATTAAAAAAATATTATAGATATATAACATGCTACTTTTATGTTCTGGTAATTTGTAAACTTATTAGAATTTGTAAGAACTGTCCACTTGTGAATGTTCATACTAATGAAGTTTTTAATCACTAATTAGTTTAATCCCTTGTTACTATTTCATTATAAATTTTACCAACTAAATTACTAATCTGTAAAATAATGAAATTTATTATTAATTGAATTAAAAATTAATGTAAAATTTAATTTAATAAGTAGTTAAAAAAATCTTATTAATTAATGTTACAAATAAATTTAAATTCTAATTTAAAAATCAATTTAGTTATTATTATATAAAATTAATTTTATAACTTCTTAAGATTAATAATTTTTATTATAATAAAAAATATTTTAAATATCAATAATTTTTAATTTAATTATTATAATAATTAATTATTTTTTGTCTCTAAAATAATTTATATTTAATTTATTATAGTGTTTGTTTTTATTTCTGTTATTACCAAAACTTTGGAGATTTTTTTGAATGGACATAATTTTTAAGTTTTATTTCATACTATGATGCAGTCACATATAAATATTGGATTCAATAAGTTAATAATTTTGTATTTAACCTAATAATTAACTTTAGGAGAGAATGATTATACGTTTATTTATCAAACTTCAACCTAATAATTTGTTATATGTGATATGCGTGAGCATTGTTTTTACTCCAACAGTGTCAGTGTTTGGAAGAGATTATAGTTTGTGATAAAAAAAAATATTTAGAAGGTTGGAAGTAGTTTTTAAAATAAGCTTCTTTTTTTATCATCATTAAAGTGCTATAAAAGCCAAATTTAACTCTGAAAAGCTCTTCCTTCAAAAGCATTTGCTGTGTGTTTAGACTAACTGAAAAAGATATTATTATTTAGATATTGATTATACGTACAATTAATTCATGGTTAACCGAAGACAAAAGAAAATATATTTGTTTGTGCAATTGGTGTGATATTTTTTAATTATGAAAAGAAATACTTAACATAATAAATTATGAAAGAAGTCATGAAGATCACTCAAATTCATACAATAAAAAAATTGTTTTAGAAAAATTATTAATATAATTAATATTGTAAATGATTTTTAATTTGTACAATATACATAACATTTGTTTAATAAAATTTACAAATTAAATAGATTAGTCTATATTTACAAAGACATTGAAGATAAGATTTAAATTCACATTTATGTAAATCAAATATAAAAAAATATTATTAAGATTTATTATATATTTATTAATTCATACTTAGACGAATTGGGAGTAGTAAGGATAATGGATTAACTTTTTACCTATATACCTACTTTGAAGTGTGGAAATAATAATGAAATAGCTCTTTTATTTGAGAGAGAGAAAAAAATCAAATTCTTTCTTTTAGTCCAAGATGTGAGAGGGAATAATAACTATATATAAAATATTTTTTTTCTTCTAAAAATTGCTTCTTTCCAAATAAACTAGCTATGTCTATCCCAAGCAAGCACTTGGAAATTATGATTAAAAGTTATTCAATTATTTTTATTCTTTATTTTCTACTTCAACCTAAAGAACTGATTATTTTCAATACAAATAGACTATTAGAAATGAACAAAACCATTTATTAAGTGAATTTTTTTACATTTGGGCCTTTAATTTTTTGGTTACGGGCTTTTGGTTCAAGTGCTCTAAAATTAAAAGGCTGTAATTGGGCTTAGAGTAGATACTTTGATATATAACCTAAATTTGTTTCCACGGTGTTGGTATATAAAAAAATATATATTAAAATATATTTATACTTTTTTGGTCATTATTTACGTCATAATATACAGTGATAGTATTAGGTGAAGGACTTAAGGGATAGAAATTTCGTCATAAGTATTAATTGCAGGTTGCAACTATAACTCTGGTGGCTAAATATAGTCTAAATTATAATGTTATTTTTATTCTTTAATTTTTAAAAATATTTCTACATGCTTTATAATTAACCTCTTCTCGTTGGTACCATGTTTTCCTGAAAATGAAGTTATATATAAATTTTTAAATTAAACATATAACAAACATTTTATTGCTATAATCTAGGTTCCCTTATCATAATTAGTCCTAACATTTTATTGCATTATATATGTGAACATTTATATGAAAAACAGACATGATGATTTTATCCTACATCTTTTTGTATGAAAAATGAGTTATGAAAAAAGAAAAAAAAGAAAAGGACATCTTAAATTAAACCACAATTCAAATTATTACTTTAAACTTTTCAAACTATCTACACTGCTAGAACTCGAGTTATATCTTTTTCTAAAGTTGAACTTAATTAATGAAATTTTCGTTTTATAATTGGTGAGATTATGACAAAAGGACCATTTGAAGTAAACTTGTGTAAAAATATATTGTTAAAATAATATGTAAATAATGATATATTACTAAATAATAATTAAATTAAAATTTACTTATAAATATGCATGAAACAAAGATATTGATTAACTATATTGTGAAACTTTGAAGTTAGGTAGTGTACAGTGCGTATCAGGATCCGACATCCAAAATATCAAGATCTGACATTCGTAGTGTAGATTCATGATACTTCTATGAGGTGTCGGAAAGGATGAGTGCAAAAGATGAACTCCAAAATACTGGTCAAAATGTTTTCGAATTCGTAGCGAAATGTTGAAGACGTAATGTAATCAGACATTTTAATCCAAGCTTAAGTCTTAATCTCATTTAGAACATGACACGTTAACATATACTGGACATAAAGTACAAAGTAAATCCAAAAATAGTAAAGCCTACATCAAATAATATTTAAGGACACATTCTCCTACGCTTATTTAGTTTTTTGGCTGATTCTATTGTTTCTTTTCTTATAATCCGAACTAATTTAAATGTCGGAGTGCTTTTGCAGGTATCCCATCGTGTCACTCTCGATTGGATGATCTTGACAATATTAAAATTGTACGCGAAAAAATTTATGATACTCAATCAGTCTTTCGTGAGAACAAGTAGAATTTTTCAATATAGATTTAACTTTTTCTTCCAGCTTAGATTTAGACATAGCAATGTCAAAAATAATAATATATCCATAGTCATGATTTAGATCTTCATTTTGCAATAGATGTGTGGGTTATCTTTGTTGGAGCTTCGACGCAATTTTAGTACCATAGCAGAAGCATACAAAATATTAATGACATGTTTATCTTGGTTTCACAGGTTTATGTTTAAAGCATAAAAGTATTGCATCAATTATAACCACAATGAATATATGTTTGTGTGACTAATAATAAGCTTGCATTTATGTATCACTATTTCAATAATTTTATGTCATATTATTTTAATCTCTTCCTATTACTCATCGACTTCGTGGTAATCATCATGAGCACAGCCTTGGGGTCAACGCAATTATGCTTTTGACCTCACAAAAATAATTAAGATTCCTTTATTAATCTCTCTAATGGGAAAATATGATTCCTAAAGCTTAGCTTTTTGAAATTCTTGTCTGTATTCCAACTCAATTGAAGAAAAATGCTTACAATTTCCTTTTAATCCTTAGAATTTTTATTCATTTTTCTCTTTTTATTTATTATTTATAAAGTTAAAAACCATAATAATAATAATAATTTTTTTATTAATTATGTTTTACTTTTGAAAAATTTAAAGACAATTAAAATATTTCTTTTTATAGAAATTATAAATACAATATTGTAACGAATTATAATTTGTATAATGGATAATTTTTTATTATTTTCATTTTATTTCTTATTTATCAATAAAATTGATTTTATTTTAAAAAATTAGAATTTACAACAATAAAAGTAAATCCAATATTATAAATTTTTAAAAAATAATATTAAACTAAAATATAGTAATAAATTGATAATGATAATAATAAAGATAATTTAATTATATGCTTAACATCGTGTCTATTATCACTATTTTGTTTTACTTATTAATTGAAAATGATGTATATATTTATTAAGGTTGTTATAATACTTTAGGTCAACTTAAATTTTAAAATAATAATAATTTAAATATAAATATTTTTCATTAATTTGATCTATATACTACAATATTTATATCGATCAAGACACCTACAAATTAATGGATTGGTATGTTTTTTATGCTATTTTTTTAATTTATTTTAATTACACATGTTATTTTAGAAATATAAAAATAAATTATTTCAAATAATATTAAATTAATATACATAAATATCTAGTTATTTAAAATTAAATTTTAAATTTTTGAAAATCATATATCATAATTATTTTGTAAGAATATGTTATAATCTTTTTTATTTTTAATTAGATAAAAAATTATTGGTATATGAATATACTAAATAAAAATATTATCTATTTTAAAATGTAACTCAGATATTTTTAACATGTCTTATAAGATTATGTCAGACTGAACTTGAATGTCCATTATGATAGTTGTATTTATAATATTAACCAGATGTTAAATAATTAATCATGTCCTTAACATGCTCTTTATAATATTAATGAAGAAAACATGTTTTGGTTAAAGTTGTCAGCTCACAACTATATATAAAATGTTCTGCATTGAATTCTTATTATCTAAAACTTCAGAACTAACCAATGCCTCCACAGTATTTTGCAATCAATTTTGAAGGTTACAGGTTTTAATTAGAAACGATTAAACTATTTATGAAATGAGAATCATGATTAATTAAAGTTAAGGAAAATAACAAGGTAGAACACGAAATAGTGCAGTTTAAAAGTTTTATTTTATTTAAGGTTAATTGCTTCTTCTTTTGTACACTACAATGCATAAAATAGAGTTGGACAAATGATTTTAGCCACTAAGCTGTCTGCAAATAATTATTGTTAAGCCAGTCAACGAAATTGACACAAAAAATAACTTTCAAAAACCTGTATTTTTTTTAATATAAACAATGACCTGGCTGTTACTGATAAATATTTTTTTGAAATTATAGTTAATTATTTTAATGTTAAGAGACGATTTGATTGAGTCTTACTATTTTTAAATATAAAGTCATCGTTTCTATTTTAAAAATATTAATCTGCCTCTTTAACTATTTTTTTTATTTCAAATTTTAAAAATCAAATCAAGTTTTGATACTTCGTTTTTTAAACTGAGTTGAAAGATTGTAAAATTTGAGCCTAAGTTAGTTTCTATTTATATATTAAGTTGAAAGATAAATATGAAGTAACATATTTAGAAATTTGTAGTCTTTATATATGAATTTTGGTACTTCTTTACCATTTTTTTCCAGCAAAACGAATAATATATAAAAGCGTATAAATAGATAACCGGCTTTCAGCCAAAAAGAAAAAACCCATATACCAACAATTAAAATATTTTTTTGTTGATTAAAAAAATAGACAACATTTAGATATATATTACTGATAATCTATAATAAAATATTTCATTAAATATAAAAGTATATTATTAATGTGAAAATTTAAATATGATTAAAAATATACGATATTACATCTAAATTGTATCCTTAAAGAACTACTCTGTCAGTTCATAAATCAACCATTTCAAAATATATTGCACTAATCATGTATAATTTTAGTTGTTTAATTCAATTTTTATTTAAGACAGTTTACACAGCCAAACACACATAACCTCTCTTGACTTCATATTTTGTAGCCAACGTGGTCGGGGCAATGTTATGCACATCCAGTTGTATCATGTTCATGTAGAATTAAAATATTATGTGAATATATAGCTAGTTCAAGCATAATTAACTAATTATTTTTTCTGGAATACCCTATGGCTACTTCCAGCATATAAATTATACCCTAGCCAAAGCAATAATAACTAAGTTCGAAGCAGGGTAAGAGCACAACACGATGGCTTCTATTATCCAATCCCTGCTTCTGCTTGTTCTAGCCACTTTGGCCACATTTATGGTCCCTTCCAATGCACAGCTGAGACCTAATTTCTATGACAAAGTTTGTCCCAAAGCACTACCAATCATAAGATCAGTTGTTCAGCGAGCAATTAGTCGTCAACCACGCATTGGAGCCTCATTGCTGCGTTTGCACTTCCATGACTGCTTTGTCAATGTAAGTTATCAATTACTGTGTTAAATACTACAAGCTCCTATGTTATATTAGATTCATGTTTTGATGCCATAAACTTACAACTAAGTACTATTGTGGTCTAGTTTCCTATATATATACTTTGCTAATCAAAGTTCAAAACTTGGTTATTAGTTTCCTTAGCCAATTAAAGTTGCCTATGTCAGTTTATATGCATGGTTTACGTAAATAAAAGTTTATGCCCGCCAAAACCACGTTATGTGTTGTAGCTTTTGTCTCTGCGTCACTGTCAAAGTGCAATTTTTATACCATAACACCAATATTATAACCAATCCTGCATAATTATGCCACCAGTATTCTGGTTTGATTTTGAAAACTTCCAAAAGTTGTGGTTGCAATTGATTGGAAGCATAAGTTTCATAATATTATGCATATTTGACTTTAATGTTACAAACATATAATATTTAAGTAGTCTAAAATATTTTCACCAAACAAAAAATGATAATCTAAAAGACCTTTTTTTTTTCTTTTCAAAATCATAAAACTTTGACTTATTTGATTATATAAATTAACCTTTTTTTCCCTCATTTTTGTCCATTCTGTCCTAATTACATTTCAATCAGTATGGTTTGTCCAGTAACAAAATTGTCATCAGTTCCATTTCACAGCAGATTCAAAGTAATTAAATTAAATTCCTATTTTCACTAATTAATGCACAGAGCTGTTGCAAAGTGATGAACATGGAAGCTGGAAGTAGCATCCCAGCCAACAAAACGTCATGGAAAATATAAAATAATCAAAACACAATTAATTTAGAATGAAGATGGAAAGGCACCATCAAACAGACATGGAACATGCATGTCACTTTCTATTTCTATATATTATTATCATATAATATTATAATATATTAACATACTGATTTGTTGAATGGTTGGGATGACTCTCTCACACAGGGATGTGATGGATCAGTTCTGTTGGATGACACAAGGAACTTCACTGGCGAGAAAACAGCCCTACCAAATCTGAATTCCATTAGAGGGTTTGAAGTGGTTGATGAGATTAAGGCAGCAGTTGACAAAGCTTGCAAAGGCCATGTCGTTTCATGTGCTGATATCTTAGCTACAGCTGCTCGTGATTCTGTGGCCATCGTAAGCATATATAATATTATAATTATAATTAATTAACAAAACTTTTAGCTCCAGCTATCCTAAATTAGTTTAGTTGTTAACTTCTCAGGTTAGAAAAGAGTAAATAGTTTATATATTTACAGTGTAAAGGACTTTGATACTGCTATGGTATCTGATACAAAATATAATGAATAGTAGATGCTGATAAAAAAAATAATGAACAGTAGATTTGCTAGATTTTGTAATTATTCTTGTAAATATAAGAAAAATCATTGAAAATAATTAATTTTTAAAAAAAATAATAATTAAATTAAAAACTATTTTATAAACTAAAATTATTAATATTTAAAATATTTTTTATTATAATAAAAATTATATTTTTTTTATAGTTATTATTTTAAAAATTTATTAAATTAATTTTTATATAATGATTATTAAATTGATTTTTAAATTAAAAATAAAATTTATTTTTGATATTAATTATTAAGATTTTAATCACGTATTAAATTAGATTTTATATTAATATTTAATTCTATTATTAGTGATAATTTGATTATTTTATAAATTACTGAAATGGTTTATAAAAATAATATTTTTTTAAAGAATCTTATAGAATCAGAATGAAAGAGGCTGAAAAACCAAGAATGTAAACTATAAAGACCTTTATGTGTACATATTATATCATATATCATATATTTCCATCAATACTTTTCACTCTTTTTCTCTATTTCCATGTCTAGGTTAACAAGAAAATTCTTTTCATTTTTTTGGAATAAAACAATAGTTAAGTTCGTTGATTATTTAGGTGGAACTCTTAAAAAGTATGGCATTTTTGTGTTCCTGTTAACAACAGTTGGGAGGTCCACACCTATGGTACTCTGTATTACTAGGAAGAAGAGACGCCAGAACTGCAAGCAAAGAGGCAGCAAACACCAACCTTCCACCTCCATTTTTCAGCTTCTCACAGCTTCTCACCAATTTCAAATCTCATGGAATGAACCTTAAGGACTTAGTGGCACTCTCTGGTGGCCACACCATAGGGTTTGCAAGGTGCACTACCTTCAGAGACCGCATCTACAATGACACCAACATAAACCCTACCTTTGCAGCCTCTCTGCGCAGAACATGCCCTAGAGTTGGTGGTGATAGCAACTTGGCTCCGTTGGACCCAACTCCTGCAAGGGTTGACACTTCATACTACAAGGAATTGCTCTGCAAAAAGGGTCTCCTTCATTCTGACCAAGAACTCTACAAGGGGGATGGCAGTGAAAGTGACAAGTTGGTAAAGCTTTATAGCAGGAATCCTTTTGCATTTGCTAAAGATTTTAAGGCTTCTATGATCAAGATGGGTAACTTGAAGCCTCTCACAGGAAGAAAGGGAGAGATCAGACACAATTGCAGAAGGGTTAACTAATGTTGCATGGATCTTCGTGGATGGACCACAATAAAAATTCAAAGATTGAGAAATTATTATTATTATTATTATTATTATTATATGTCTGGCGAACCAAGCTATGGATGCATGTGTGTTTTTTGAACTGTAATTGTGTTTTTTATGTTTTATGTTTTCTATTTTATTAAGATTAACGTGTTAGGTTCAAATGACTTTGAACCACAAGTGTCAGAAGAAACCAGCTAAAGATAAAGGTCGCTGTAAGACTGTGGCTATGCAACAATATGTACTTTCTGAATTCGTGCACTGACGGAATCACTGCAAGATTTTTAAAATCTTGTCATTGGATTTAACAAAATCGAAGTTGACTATGAAGTAAAGCAATATGAATTCTTAACAAGAAAACTAGCAATTAAAATATTTCATAAAATTTTATAATTTTAACCTAGGTTGGTCTTATTATAATGAGAAATTTTCATAGCTTACACAAATTTCTAGTATTAATTGTGACAAATTTTTTATAGCTTACAAGTTTATTTCATATTTTTTCATTAACCTGTTGGTTTAATATTCAATTTTTCATATTAATTAATGTTTTCATTTTTAATGAAAGGTTAAATGTAATAATATGTATTTGTAAAAATAAGAAAGGGAATAAATAAGAGCACTTTTGTAAAATTGGCTGCTCTAAAAACAGCATTATTGTTTGTAAATACTTGTTTTTGTCAATATATAAAAAATAGTAACTAATATACAATTAATTAATTATACTACATTTATATTATGTTTTAGTTGTTTCGATGATAATGAGATATTTACGAGTAATGGTTTGTCCGATATAGCCTACAAAAAATATGTTTCATTACTTCTTTCATTATCTATGGAGTATTTATAAAAGAAATATTAGCATTTTTTAATTTAAATAAATAATTTTAAAATACAAATTCTGATAAAAAATTAATTTTAAAGTATAATTCAAATAAAACAAAAAAGTAAAATATTAGTGCGAATAAATTTAATTTTTTTAAAATATAAATTGAAATAATTTGGATTATAAAATATAAATTTTAAAAAATTAAGCTTTTTAAAAACAATTTTAATTTCATAAATCTAAATAAAAAATATACAGGTATAAAATTAAATTATAAACAAATATTTTTCTCATTAATAATAAAATTTATTAATAATAATTAGTAGATAGTGAGTATTGATGAGTGTATAAATTGTCTTCACATTAATATTTTAATTTAAACCATTTACATGTATTATTGTAGTGTTTGAATGATTTTATCATGCAATACTTTTGTTTTATATTATACTTGTAGTTAGTTTTCTTGTTTTTCTTTGTAAATAGATGTTTTAGGTGTTCAAAGCATAGTTTAAAGAAAGAAAGTATTAGTTGAAAAAAATTGAAGTTCGACAAGACCATCCTCAGACAAGTTCTAGATTTAATCATGCTTGTGAAAATATTGCATAAGAAAAAAAAAAGACCATTCTCAGCTATAAATAGATCATCAAAAGAGATAAGAAGACACATATATCATCTGTCTCTTTTAGTTTTCTATTATACATTATACAGAAATAAATTTCAGTTTTAATGTAATATTTTGTATTATATTTTTTGAACCTTTTTAATTGATGTTTAGTTTATTTTCATTACCTTAGTGTTTTATCTATGTTTTTAATATTTATCCTATGAGCAATTTTACACTTGGGAGAGTGGTATTGTTTGCTATTATAGATATATCAAATTAGGTTTTGTCACAATTGAAAAATTGGACATATCTAATTAGTTTGCATTTGAGGTGATAATTGTTTTTCGAGATTTTTTGAATTTCCTAATTGGCCTAAGGACTTGGGGATTAGGGTTCAATAAATATATTTACTTGTCTAAGAAATTAGAAGATAAACAACTCTTAATAAATTTGAATAGGTAATGATAATTCTTGCATCAATTGAAAATAGTAGAAATCTATAAAAAATAATATGAAATCAAAACTCTAACATTTTTAAATTGATTGAATTCTTGTAAAACTTTTATGTTCATTGTTTCATCTATTTTGAATTTCTTAAAATTATGTAAATTAGTATTCTAGTATTCAACATATTCAATTATTGAGAAGGATAATTTTATTAGTGTAGTAATGATTGGTACATATATACATGGGTCCAAACACACAAGTTGGATAGTGTAGTATCTCTAGTCATCCTACCAAGAAACATGCAATTAAAATATAAGAAAATTATTTATAAAAACCTCAAATTTTTATATCCACCCAATATATACTTAGAGA
Source organism: Lablab purpureus (assembly GCA_030347555.1). Classification (NCBI taxonomy): domain Eukaryota; kingdom Viridiplantae; phylum Streptophyta; class Magnoliopsida; order Fabales; family Fabaceae; genus Lablab; species Lablab purpureus. Next base: position 22,707,914 of record CM059259.1, read on the forward strand.
GAAGAAAAATAATAAATTTATAAAATATATAATGTGGTAAAAGAAAAAATATAAAATAAAATTGTTGAATAGATACATATGAAACGAATGTAAAAAATAATGTAAAAAGAAATATATGTACATTTACCGATAGATATTTATTAAAAATATTAATTTAGTATTCATTACAAATATATACTACTAAATTTTTTTTATATTTTATGATAATTTTCTTAAAAACTAATATAAAAATTTGTAAAAGGAAAATTTATTTTTCCTATAAATTTATCAAAAGTTTCATATGAAATATAAGAAATTATAGTTGTAGTGATATATAGATTTCATCAATATTTCTCTCACACTTCTAATCCCTCTATATTATATCCAATTTACAAGGGCCTATACAGTGAATCTCCATTATGTATGGCTTAATTCACGGCTTATTTTAGGATAAACATTGAAAGTTTAAGAAATATTTACTGTCATTTTGGGTGTCTCTAATGGTTTGGATGTTGGTGTATCGATTTTATCAGTATTTTAACAGGGGAACGTAATCAAGTATGGTAATTTTTGTTGTATATGAACTGAAATATTCTAAATATTCCTCTTTATTTTATTTTCTTGTGCTGATAAAAAGAATTTACTGTTATATTTTGTAGGCATCGTGGCCTGCAACATAAAATAATGGAAAATTATCTGGCTATCATATATGAGTGCGTAATTATGAACCATTTTTAATTAAAGCATTATTAAATCTGGAAAGGTGAAAGAATACACATAAATAAGGTCTATAAATTATTTGGATTTGGTCTACACTACCCCAGTAATTAGGATCATTATTTTCTTTGAATAATCATTTGGCATATACATATATATTCTATTATCTAATTGAGATGAAGAGTAAGTAGTGAATGGGAGATGCATGCTTCATGTTCTATCTTGTTACCAATACCTAACCAATATTAATTATTGGTTTATTTGATTTTTTTTCCCTTGGTTACTTGCAGACTCAATCCGCAGCAACTTACAAAGCATGTATTAGCCGACAGTTGTGACGGAATATTTTACACAATTTCGTACCACCTTAAACGATAACAAATTAAACTCATTTATTTTCATTCGAGAATGAATTGAAATTAAATAAATATTAGTATATATTTAGTCACTACACAAACGGGTTAGAGTTATCATTAATTCAATGTCAATGTAATAGCTTTTTCTTTTTATATATTTATATTCTCATAAAAATAAATGCATGCATAGTTGACTTTTGAAGAAATCATCATAGTTTGACTATTTTAGTTTTCCTTTTCAATAAATCCGAGGGGTCAGTTTGATATATATATATATATATAAAGTTGATTATGAACTTTTTGCAATTCAATTAATATATCCCTTTATTTTTTTTAACAACGATGGCAGTTAATTAGATTTAAATTATGAATTTATCCAAATTACGATCTCCTTATAAGCCGACAAATACACTATTTACTCTTACTTGTTTTAACATTGCAGAATTGATCGAGTTTTTCGTTTCAATATTTTCAACTTTACTTGGTTAACATTTGCCAATATATTCATATATATAAATAATAGTTATGATAAACAAATACCAACTAGCTATTCTTACGCGCATGTTTATGATCAGTTTACTTCACAGAAGTTGGTATTGACTTTTTGCTGCCTGCACACAATTTGAAACGTTCATTACTAATAAAGTTTACTCAAAATTTTATGATAAAAATATAATCTATCGTACAAATAGTTGAAAACAAATATTTGAAATGTGATTTTAAGAACCTTAAAAGTGAATTTAGATTTCAAATTAAATAATACATTCAAATAGTGATCATAATCTTTCCATTGAGTTTCTGTACCAACAATAATTCTCTTAAATAAAAATTTATTATTTTACTAACATTTCTTATAGAAATTACGAGAATAGACAAATTTTTAAAATATTATGTAAATGAACACAGTTTTATGATTGACCTTTATTTTACATAGAAATCATATAAGTTGGTGCAATTTTAACTAATTTATCGAAATTGTACGTAGAGAGTGTAATTTTTATTTTGAATACTTACAATGAAGTCATACAAGGAAAATATGATTTCTTTATTTTTTTTGTTACATTAAAATTATAGAGAGTACACGGTTTTCTATTAATTCTTTTTACATTTAAGTCGCAGAGAACACGACTTCTTTCAAATGAACACAATTTACATTCACGTAATATTTTAAAAAAGTGTCTCCTCTTATAATTTATGTGAGATTCTTCCAAAATGGTAAATTTCCCTCTCTCACCCGTGATACTTATAACATCCATAAAACACTTGCATCTTTTTCTTGATTTTTTTTTGTTCTTTTCCTGATTATAAATGGCTCGCGTTTGCTTCGTGGACCTGTGTTTCAAAACTTCCGTGTAAATATATCCATTATGTTTTTGTATATTCTGAAATTAATACTCAAGTTTTGAGGACAAGATTCTTAAAAAAATTGTTCACTGTTTTTTGTTTAACATTCTTACTTTTTGGTTAACATGCGACTTTTTCCCATTTCAAGCTGGCATGCATTATGCACTTATAATTGCATGCAATGCATAGAAATGTGTGGCCTGTGGGGGCAATATTTGAACATTTCTCTTACGCGGTTTGCGTCAATTTGTAATTTAGCAAAATCAAGTTGAAACACAACGATCCAAAAATATTATCTAGATTACTCAAACAAGTAAGCTAGTTAGTTGCTACTTGGAGTCTATATAAACACCCCCTACCAATTAAGATAAACTCACACAAATCATACACTTGTTAAGATCGAGATCCATAAGGAAATGGCTTCTCATCTCCAACATTTCCTTGTTCTTGTCATGGCCTCACTTCTCACAATCCCTTCACATGCACAACAACTCACTCCTGATTTTTACAACAGGATTTGCCCTCAGGCACTTCCAATCATCAACTCAGTTGTTCAAAGAGCCATATTTCGTGAACGGCGCATGGGAGCCTCTTTACTGCGTTTGCACTTTCATGACTGCTTTGTCAATGTGAGTTGCATACAGATCCATGCACACGCATGGAGTCATGTTTTTTTCTGATAAATTCATGCATGCAGTAATCCTTAGTCCATATCACTAGTACATATTGGATTTCTGCACTTTCTCACATTGAAATTCGACATCTCCAACAAAAAATTTACAATATGACGCATTGCAGATAGTCCAATAACGATCTGATAGCATGTGTCTGTCGTGCAAATGGTAATCTTATACATGCTGCTCGCGTAATTAGTAACAGTATCAAAATTAGGTATAGGATGAGGTTTTTCGTTCATTATAATTTTCTGACTTTTGTTTTCCTCCCCTATAGACTTCTTATATACAGCCTACATTTACATAATTTCCAAGCTAAGTTGACTTGGTCAAGTTAGTTGATTGATTTCATTACAGTTAATTTTCATTGTTACCGAATTTAAATTAGAATTTTTAGTTTAAACTGAGTAAATTATAAATGAGGAAAGGTGGTCCATCTTTCAAAGAACTTTGTATTGGATGCAATCAAACCATTCCTGATAAACTTAATGCATGCAACAATATTATATACACATTATCATCCTCAAAAAGGTAATATGTATGGCTCAAATTATAGGGCTGTGATGGATCAGTTCTGCTGGATGATACCCCCAATTTCATAGGGGAGAAGACTGCACTCCCAAATATTGGCTCAATTAGAGGTTTAGAAGTGGTTGATGAAATCAAAGCAGCTGTTGACAAAGCTTGCAAACGTCCTGTGGTATCATGTGCTGATATCTTAGCAATTGCTGCTCGTGATTCTGTATCCATTGTGAGTGTCATTATACTAATCTTAATTTTATTCTCACACTTCTGAAACAAATAAATCATGGTGAAAGAGCTGGAAAGTGAATTTATAATCATAATAATTTTATGATTAGTAATGTAATAAAAAGAAAGAATAGAGAGAAAGATAAAATGAAATGAAGCAGAAGTAAAATAACTGTGAAGATTTGTAGATGAAACTTTAAGTCCTTAAAAAAGTAATGAGTATGGTGTTCTGTTAACAGTTGGGAGGTTCACTATATTGGTACAAAGTGCCACTAGGCAGAAGGGACGCAAGAACTGCTAGCAAGGATGCTGCAAACTCAAATCTTCCTCCCCCATTTTTCAGTCTCTCTCAGCTTCTTTCAAGTTTCCAATCCCATGGACTTGACCTTAAAGATCTTGTAGCCCTTTCTGGTGCACACACCATTGGATTTGCACAATGCTCTACCTTTAGGAACAGGATCTACAATGACACCAATATAGAACCCAACTTTGCATCTTCCTTGCAGGGCACGTGCCCTAAAAGTGGTGGAGATAGTAATCTGGCGTCGTTGGATCGTGTCACTCCCTCAAGAGTTGACACTTCATACTATACTGCTTTGCTAAGTAAAAAGGGTCTCCTTCACTCCGATCAAGAGCTCTTCAAAGGAGATGGCAGTGAAAGTGACTCTTTGGTGCAGCTCTACAGCAGGAACCCTTTTGCTTTTGCAAGAGACTTCAAAGCTTCCATGATCAAGATGAGCAACATCAACCCTCTTACTGGGAATGCTGGAGAGATCAGAGTCAACTGTAGAAGAGTCAACTAATTGCTTTCGGAGTTATGCAGGGTTTTCCACAATGATGTGATCAATTCTAAATGTTTTAAATTCGAACTTTATTTGAGAATGTTAAATAAAGTTGCTATGTCGGTTGTCATTTATTTTTATACAACTAAAGTAATGTTGTTGCATCCTCAATGTCTAAGACTTTTGAGGTTCCATGTTTTTTTATCATGTAATTCTGGCTGTATTTGTATTTTTTTTATAAATTTTTTGTTAGTAAAATAACCGTGTTGAATTCATTGTGGAGTATAAATTTAAGTTAAAAGCCATTCGAATTAAGTGTGATTCTTTTTGAAATGGTGAAATTCTTTGTGCAGACTGTGGTGAAGATTGAGATATTATAGAAATTTTATAGTTTTTTTCGCATTTTTTATTTGTTGTTTGTGGGTCATGATGTTAGTTATTAATTGAACATTTGAGATTTAAAATTTAACATAAAAAGTATATTTAAATTTAAGCTAAATTTAGATCTGTCTACCTTTAAATTTTTTGATGTTAAAATTCACTTATAATTGGTAAAGCTCTGTTGTACGATTTTTAAATTTTAAATTTTTTATATAAACTAATTTTATTTTATAAGAAAATTATTATATTTTTTTATCTTTCTTTTGTAGAATTCTTTAACAAGAAACTCTTTAATACATAGGTTGATACATAAACACTGAGTCAATCATTTTACTGTGAAACAGCAAGAAAAAGAAGCAAACTTTGAACAAGTATTAATTATAGTAACTTCATGTTCAAAAGTTTGAATAACAAAAAGGAAAAAACAATGGTTTTAGTATTAATAACATGGGAAAGGTAGCAGAACCCTGAGTTGCTCCATTATTTCATCTTTTTAGTTGTTTTTTTGCCATCTCATTTCACTTTTTTTAACTTTTCTTTTTCTAACAATTTTTCCACAGGTATCTAATTTCATTTAATGTAAATAATGAATATCAAGGATTTTAAAAAGTATATTCTCCAAAAGTAGTTGCACGTCATTGATAAAAAGGTTTTTTAATAACTGACTAAATAAAAATTACTCAAAAATTTAAGTTATTTTTTACAAACATTATTGTCTTAAGGAAAAAAATAATAATTTAATAATGATAACTATATATATATGTTTGAAATTTATTTTAAGATTTGAATAGTTTATTTTTGTTTTTATTTTAAAATATAATTAAGAGTAAAATAAAAATATAAAATATATATACGAAATAGGAAATTTTTTAATATAATGCTATAAATTATAACGGATATTATTCTTTTCATGATAACTATGATTTTTTCTTTGTTTTCATTTTGATTTTTGTATGATATAGTAATTTTAAATTACGATATACGAAGAACCCAATTAACATGATTTGAACTTGAGAATTAAAATCACAAATATAGAATAGGATCCAAATAACATTAAAATTGAAGAGTTCCGAAATTAAGAGAGAAAAAAACTACAAAAATATGGTTGATTCACTTAAAGTCAGTGTAATGATGCAACATGCTACTTTCTACACCAAGAATTGAAATGGCACGAGAACACTTCTCTCACTTTTCATTGACCAACAATATTACTCTTTATTTAAAGTATCCAATGATGGAGAATTACAACTAAAACTGACTAACACACCTTTCAATTCAGATTCTTTGATCATTAATAACACTACCACACACCAAAAAAAGTAAACCATAACACATAAAGATTGTGACAGAATGAGCATAATTCTCTAGCTAGCTTTGCTCAATTCATGCTCATCGAATTTTCTGCATTTTTAGTTAACTGCGCGGCAATTTGTACGGATTTGGCCACTGCTTCCTGTTAAAGGACTGAGGTTTCCCATTTTGACCATGGCACTAGAAAAGTCTGCATAGAAAGTTGAAGAGCTTGTGCTGTAGGTAGTGACCTGAGAATCAGTAGAACCACCACTGAAGAGTTGCTGATCAGAATGCAGAAGCCCTTTCTTGTTCACTAGATTCTTGAAATAAGCGTTGTCAAATAGCACATTGGTGGTCACATCAAGTGGGGACAGGTTGCTGTCACCATCAGTGCTTGGACAATTTGACTGTGTTGATGTTGCAAAATCTGAATCAATGTTGGTTTCATTATAAATCCTACCCCGGAAGAACTGGCATTTGGCTTGCCCTGTTGTATGAGCTCCTACACATCGTACATTCATTTTCTGATAAGTAAAAAAATTCATTTGGTTGTACTGAATTTACATATATGTTCACAAAATAATATTAGTTTCAAAGTAAATTGAACTATCAGATATCAAAATAGAAGTCTTTGAGGATTGGATTTTTATTTTTTCTATAACATGTGCTTGAATTTACCTGAGAGGACTACCATCTCTTGGTTGGAAAACCCCTTATTTGAAAAAGCTGATATGAGCTCACTAAGATCCAATTGAGGAGATGGAATATCATTGGTTGCAGCATCTTTACTTGCAGTGGTTGAATCCCTTCTCCCTAAGCCAACAGTCCATGATGAACCACCCAACTGAGATAATGAAAATGCCAGTCACTTAATATTTTTTTAAAACTCCAAATGTTCCTGCTCTACATATTACAGTTTTTCCCTTTTAAATACAGTAAAACTGGTAATATAAATATAATGGATTTTCTTGTGTATGTGTATTTTTTTTTCCTATATGTGTACGTTATTGATTGTATTAGATTAACTTACTGCTACGACAGAATCACGAGCAGCAACTGCAAGAATATCTGCACAGGAAACAGTTCCTGGACAAGCTGACTCCAACTGACTTTTGATGTCGTCGATTACATCAAAACCTCTCAAAGAATTCACGTTTGCAGCAGCTGACTTTTCTCCTGTGAAGCTCGAAGTGTCATCTAGAAGAACTGATGCATCACATCCCTACAAGTGTCATAACAATATTTAATCAATAAAGACACAATATGGTATATATGTATAGTAGAAAAATAAATGTTTAACGCATGGAAACTCATACTAGCTACATATATTCAAAGTTATAATTAGGTTAGGACTATAAAACAAAATAAGGTAAATATCTCAAGTTCTTAAGTTCGAAAAATAGATCTAATATATAAGACTCGTCTTCAAACCTACACAAGTAAAACAAAAATAATGTATCTGAAATAACAGTATCAGCCACACTACGCACGAAAGAAAAGCAGTTCTCAAGGGTGGTGATATATAAGTTGCTTATTTTATGTGTATATTTTGTAAGTTATACATGCATGCATGTTCATACAAGGTCTGAGCGAATATATTCATGCTTACGTGCTCGTGCATGAGTATAAGAGAGTGAAACAGATGAAGAAATAGGTATAGAGAGGGAGAGAGAGAGAAGAAAGAACTTGCATTCACAAAGCAGTCATGGAAATGAAGACGAAGCAAGGAAGCTCCCATACGACGCTCTTTAGCAACAGCACTTTTCACAGCAGATTTTATGGTGGAGAGAGCAGTGGGGCATGATGTTGCATAGAAATCTGAAGATAGCTGAGCAGAGGCAATGGCAAGTAGAGAAAAGAAAACAGAGAAGCAAAACATGTTACAACGTGAATTCAAAGCCATTATTGTTCAAATAATCACCCGCACTGGCTTGGTGAAGTTCAATTTGAAGTTGTGGTTTTGTGAGTAAACACTGCTCCTCCAGCTTAATATATAGCAAGCCATGCGCGGTCCATTTTGGACCTTATGTGATCTGGTTCTCATCAACTTTAAATTGGTCAAAAGAACAGAAAATTAAACACTACGCATATTAGTTATTGGGTTTCAACCAAAAGTCTCCCATTTGGTTTATTATTGCATGGTGCTTGCTTACTTCGATGTGTTCCATATTAAATTAAAGGTACTGGGAAAAACAGATTCATTATTCTATTGCTAGACTTAGAAAACTCATTTTAAAGGAATCTATTGATTTTTTTGCCAAGCAAGCACATCATGTGGGTCTTAATTTATCTTACATTGATGTTTTATTTGATTATTAACGGAAATATATATTTTCAAAAAATAAAAATTATTTTCTATTTTTATGATATAAGATTTTCATGTTAGTATATTTTAATGAAAAAACTTTATAAAATTCCGATTTTAATCTTATAATAATATAAATTATCTTGTAATAGAGATGATACAGTGAAAAGTGAAAAAAAATTCTCTTTCAGAATTTCTTTGTTATACTTATAGATCACAAACATACATTTGTGTTTTAAAATAACAAGAGCTGCAGAGTCAAAAAGATATAAAAGATCTTCCTCTAATTTTAGAGCAATACTTTTAGTGGTGTATGCAAGAAAATGGAAAAATTACAAAAAAATTATTTATATATAAAGTTAAGTATGGTATTAAGGGTGATGATACATATATTATTGAAGTTTCTGTACTCTTATCCAATATCTATTCATACAATTCATTTTTTTATTAGATAATCTAAAATAATTGAAAGTTAAAAAAATTAAAAAAAAACTGAAGGTATTATTTAAAGGTTGACAATAACTATTTAATGTTGGTGTAATAAAAATAAAATAAGAGGTATTGTTCTATAAGCACTTTGGGTTGCATTGTATCGTCTTTCTTTCTGGAATTAGTTGATTATCATCAGTTTACCATTCATATGTTTATGTAAGGGATGGTATTATAAGCACTTGTAAACGAATTAAAGAGAGGGATACTCTCATATTCCAAATAAAAGGTCTGAGTTTCACAAATAAGGTTATGAGAAGAAAAAAGTTATTTAAATGAACTTTTCTTTAATGCTTTGACATGTGTTAATTATAGAATGCGAAAGTCCAAAAGTTAATTTTGTTGAGGTTGATTAGAAGATACCTAATCCTCAGAAAATAGTCGTAAAAGGTAGGTACCAACTTATAGATATATATAACAGTAGTAGTAAAAAAAGAATAAACGTGAATAGGAAACAAATATAAGTAGTGGTGATAAAGTATTAGGAATGTGAACATGCAAATGAAGGAATCAAGGTACGTAGTCAATCCAAAGCTTGGAAACCAAGTTCTGCCAATCTGCCAAACTTGAGAAGATTCCACATGTATGATTATATTAATATGAATAACAAAAGTAAACATTAAATACAGAAAAGGGTCCAAAAGGTTCATATTTAAAGATGGTTTTTGAGATGACCATGCTAATGCTATCACCATAGCTTCCTTTATGTGTTGATAAGGATGGAATGTTGGTTTCTACTTTCCCCATTCATCACTTCAATTTGCAAGAAAGTAGCAGCCAAAATGGAAAATATGGAGCAACCACTACCCCACTAAACTCATCATGCTTCACACTTTTCTTTTTTGGTTTACACAATTTACACCAAATATCTGTATTTTACACACTTTTTCTTATTTCTGTCTATATATGACATTGTATTACCTATTATATTATTTAATAGTCATCATTCATGCAATATTTTTCTTTAAAATGTTCAACGTCGATGAGATAAAATAAGAATTCAATTAATCAGTTTTTATTTAAATTAAGTTTAAGTTTTTTTTACACAATATAAATCTAAACTAATTTAATCAACGATTGATTAATTTGGTTTAAATCAATTGAATATCCTATTATGTAAAAATGTTCAAAATTCTATTTTTAGAAAAAAAAAAACCTTATTTTATAAAAAATTTAAACATGATTTTCATTAAAAAGTGGAAACGACATATTTTGTTACATTTGACTTACATAAATTTTACAATAACAAAAACTACAAAAAAAAATGAGCACGCATAAAATTCATATATAATAAAACGTTTACATTGTTAATTCAGTTCAGATACATGAAAACTAAATCATAAATTTGAAATTCAAATCTCTAATTTATTAGAGTTAGATCCTATTAAACTAAAATTTTAAATTTTTTAATTGATCGGGTTAAATGACGAACACACTTGTTTCCCCTTTCGGAATGCATCTATATGTATTCAAAACTAGTTCAATTAAATAATTCTTCCCTATAATGAGTTGTATTAGGTCTCAAAATATAGAAAAAATTAATCCCAAGTTTTTGAATGTGTAATTTTTCAATCAACTTAGTCTATGCAAGGCATCTAAGTGATAAATGATATACACATAAACAAGGTTGACCAATTAAATACATACTAAAGGAACTACGAGTACAATTCATTCGTCACATTTATAGGTTAATATGTTCATTGTGTAAAATTTTATAATTCTTACGTTAATACATGAGTGTAATACTAAAGGCAATTGATGATATCAGGATGTTTGTACATCGTTTTTGTTTATTATTCTTAACATACTGAAATTCTAAATTTAACTCAATTTTATAAAATTGAATGTAAAACTTTTACTTATTTATATAATATAATTTAATTATATTTCTAATTAATATGAAATCTGCAATATGCACTATTTCACATATCGAATGTAGGACTAAAAAAAACAATGACAAGTTTCAACAAACTAGACTAGAAATATAATAGTATCTATACATGTTGTGTAAATCTTGAATTTATGTTAACAAAGAAATATTGAAAACAAAAATATACTGATTCCGTTGCTGTTTATTTTACAATCTAATAGTCTTCTTACATAGCTGTGGGCGAGAAGGATAGTCATAAAAAACAAGAAATTGCAGATGGAACTTATGGAGAACATACATGCAGTGACAGAAAAATAACAAAATTGCTGGTATGAAATTATTGTTTGATCATGATAGTTTAGACTATTCTTCAATGTGTAATAGAACGCTTTCCTGTGAAATGAAAATTTTGATTACGTATTGCCTGCCAGTTGGTTGGGTTAGGACCGTATACATGTGATTGTAGAACATATATAACTTTTGGGGGGATTTCAAGGGGAAACTGAGAATGGAAAATCAGTTCCCACTCTTCAATTCTTGCTTTCCATGTCCTATATCTGATAATCTCACGTATGGTCGTCAAATAGGGATTCAGATCATAAATCAAAATACTTTATTATCTTAAGATTCTTAATCAATAACAAAATATTTAGCTATAGCTAACAACATCACCAAAAAACTAAAAAAATATAGATTTAGTTTCATATAAAGAAACAATGAAAACATACGTATACTGACTGGCTTTTAAAGTCAAAGAACTCACTACGTAGCTAATAAAGCTAATAAAGTGAAATATAAACTTCAAAATAAATCATAATTCAATAAATAACAGTCAAAATGAGCTACAAAATAGCTATGTAAGGGGACACTTCCAGTTGTTTCAACAACCTCTTTCTTTTTATTTGTGACTCACTTGTCACCCTTTCGGCACACAGCCATAAATCAGAGAGCACACACACAAGGGTCAGCAACAAAAAGAGAGATAATAGCAGCAGCAAAATTAGAGATACCAGCATACTTCAGCAGAATATATGTAAGATACTAATTAACTCGTGCATAAACAGAGTGAAAAATATTTGGACAAATTCACGAAAACATTTTTTGTCGGTTTCTATAGTTCTGTTCTTATATGGCCAGTTCTTATCCCAAAGCTTTATCCTTGTTAGGAAAAAACTGAATAAATTAGTTCAAATATAGTTGTGGCCTAGATTCAAGAATCCTGGTTCTTGACTAAAACCACTATTCTTCATAAACTCAGTTTTACAAAATCGCTTATGAAGTTTCATGACTCAAGAAACAGTAATTCAAATTTGTATTATACAACCGCACATAAAAACAGTTTCAAAAGAATAATAAAAAACACAAAATTAATAAAGCTGTACTATGCTATCTATGCCTTACTATACCCACAAGCTATTGTTCACTCTGTTATGGCAGAACCGTTATCCACATCAACCTCGCCCATTCCTGTATCTTCTTCCTCTTCACTGTCTTCGTCACCACTGACCTCCTCATTATCTTGGCGCAGCTTGGCCATGTGCTCAGCAAGCAATTTATCATCACGCTCACTCACCTGAAATAAACGCAGTGTCAGACCTCCCAAAGTAACAAAGTACTAGAATTCTACTCTCTCCCATACCGAGAGAAAACAGAGAACAGGGTCCAAAGCCAGATGGACAAAATTTTGTAAATCAATAGAATATACAGATAATAATAAAAAATAGAGGAAGTGACACTCACAGCTCTAGGTGCCTCCTTAACCACAAGTTTACCCTTGTGTTGTTCTATTGCTTCAGTGCATGAAGTAATAGCATTGTTGAGAACCAATATTCCTTGCTCCTATCCGGACCATAACAAAATACACAAATTACTTTCAATAGCAAGGTTATCAATTGAACTTATTGAAACAAATATACAATTTCCTCTTGAAGAGTGGATATTGAATACCCTGCATGTTATAGTTCTAATAGTTGTGATATTAATAAACTCAGTTTATTTAACTCTCCCAATATCGTTCTATAACACAATTGGAATTAAAACTCTCTGCAAAATATTAATACAGTACCCATTGACAAGCCATGACTACAGTACAACTTGCTTATAACAGCAAAAGTTACGGTTTGCAGAGAAATCACAACTTGTAGATTTATTAGCATAGGGTATTTGGTTAAAAACCTTGTCTGTATAAAAGAATTTGATTCTCATTAGGTAACAAGAGACTAAGACCAGAAACTATACATATCATATTCAGTAGATGCAAGAGAGAAAATCAGAAAGTACATGGTACAAAAGGCAGAAACTTGCAAGCAACTTCTGATGCAAATTCCTAATAATATGATTGAAACAAACAAGTACTACCTTATGTTTTATTTATTTACTTGGACACTCGTTTAGAAACCAACCACAACAGAGAAATATAGTTTTACAATACCACATTGACTTTTATGAAATACAGAGTTATCAGAGAACGTTCGGGCCTTCAGGGATGAATCCTATTTGGCTGGTGCAAAGTGCACAGCTTACATGGCAATCATAGTAAGGTTAAACAGCTGCTAACCTAGTTCTATAACCTAAATTCCCTCAAGCATGATCCATAATACAACAATAGCGGCAAAGTCATACTCAATTTAGGTAAAAGAGCAAATCAATATATCAAAATTTATGTGAAGATTGCACTAACCTTGTCAAGTGTCTGAGTGGTAAGAACATAAAGTGGGGGAGCAACAAGTTTAATTTTGACAGGGCAGTCATCGTTTCCAGCAGCTTCAGCTCTACGCATTGCCTCCTGCATAATCAAATGATTACAAAACCTTAGAATACTGCGGAAGTAAAGCTATAAGCAGTACCACATCACATCATCTAACAAATCATACACTCGAAAGAAAAGGAGGAATTCTTTTATCCAAAAAATAACAGGTGGTGCAGATATAATGAAGACCTTAATGTGAAGAACACCATCAAATTGGAAACATTTCATTTCAATATCAGCCCTAATTTTCAAGGGCTGGGGGGTCATACGTCTTCTAATATTCTTCACAAGAGAATCCTTCACTTCTTCGGATACAGCAGGCACTACCTTAGTCACCTATGGGCAAAAAAAAAATTTCAGCCATGAACAGAGACTAACGAGAGCTGGTAAACTTTACTCCGTAAAAAATTTACCTCTTGCCCATCAGGGCCAACTTCCTTGATCTCACGGGTGAGTGTATTCAAAACAGAATCAGGATCAGTGACAATTATTTTGAAAGCCTGGACAGAGCGAAGTGTACTCAGTAGAATAGTCATAAAAAACAACAGTCACAGAAGCATGATCCAATGAATTAAAAAAAATTGCGCACCTCAAAAGCATGACCATATTTGCGATATAAAGGCCATCCAATGTGAAGATAGAGCTCCTACACAATAAAGGCCATTTCAATTTAGTTCAACAAACAGAAGAGCAATTCTGTAATGGTATTATTGTAGAAAGTGATGAGCATTGAGAAAAAAAGGGGGTTTTGGTTAGTACCTCCAAATTGATGCTGAGGGTTTCAGCGACGTGGCGCATGATGGAGTGGACGAGCTTGCTCTTGTTGTACCTCTCCTCGCAGGCCTGGATGTCCTCTTCGGAAACCCTACGCTTGCTGAGATCGATGTAACCCTTTTCCTTGTCGACACGGAGGACCATGACGGGCTCGATGCGCCCCACCTTGATGAGGCTGCTGACGCTGCGAATCCGACGGCGGGAGAGCTCCGAGAACAAGATCATGCCCTCGATGTTGTTGTACTCCAGAAGCGACACGTAAGCACCCATGTCCGCAATGTTCTTCACCTGTATCATCACCGCCATGTCCACCTCCGGGTACCTCGCCTCGTACATACGACATTCCAGGTTCGGACCCATGATCTCTCTCAGCGCCAACTAAGGGTTTTCCTTTTTCTTCTGTGCCAAATGAGAAGAGAAATGCGAAGAGAAGGAGTACCACTGAATCCTATCTTCCACTCAATCGATGTTACAACCCTAGGGTGTGAAGTAGTAGGATGGGGGAGTGCAAATAGAAATTCCCCAAAATGGATCTGGTTAGCCCAATTTGTTTTCAGCCTCATTCTTTATGATAGAAAATATGTAGTTAGGAAATTAAAAAAAAAATATTTGTAACAATTTATCTACAGTTTGTTATCTTCTTTTAACATTTTAAAAATCACAAAATTTGTATAGCTTACATTTTATGAGTGTCTCTTAATATTTTTTTTTTTGATAAATTTAACCAATTATAAATGTATTACGAGTCATATATATTCTTGTTCAGGAATGAAAGAATTCTAACAAAAATATATTTGTCAAAAAAAGTGGGAAGTAAATTTTTTTTATCTCATCACTGTAAAAATTTAAGCAATAAAAAGAATCTTTAAGGATTTATCCTCATTATATGGTCCACAACAACACTATTAGGACAGGTATGGGAAATAGCAAAGAAAAGCAGCAGGTAGAACAAGTTTGGTACATATATGTCTGGAGATAAAAAAGCAAAAATGTGAAGAAGCATAGGTTAATAATTATAAATTGGTTGAATGTGGATGATGGATGATTCTCTTTGTCGAAAACACAGACACAGAGTAGTTAATGGTGTAAAAAGAGAATGTGAGGAAGAAAGATGTTGTTGGTATGGATGCATGGACCATGATGATGGTGATTGTTCCTACTCAATGACCAAAGGAAAGAAACAAGATAAGGGAACATTCACGTACATTAAAATGTGTCTGTTTTCACCACTTTGGAACCCAAATTTTTATCTCTTTGATTCATCACAAAATGTTATCATAAGATGTTCTTTCTGCGTTTTGTTTTCCCCTGCTAACAAAGATAACGTGCAGAGGGACTAATGAATTGCTTATTGGATTTAGCTGTTTTGGGATTGAACATGTAAAACACCAACTACTTGAAAACATGTTATAAGGATGAAAAGGGCTCAGAAAAGTTAATTGGTAAAACAACAGTTGCACACGTGACTCCTTTCTGTACAACAAAAATGGATGAAGAATATTCTCACAAACACTCTACATGTAAAATTAAAATATCAAAACAAAACTTCAAATAATTATTTGGATGAATCACCATTCCATAACTATATCTATCTATCTATATATATATATACATGTTTGCGTTGATGTTAAGTTTAGGATATATCGTATAGTATTATACTATTTTTTATTCAATTATTTTAACTTTTATATAATATATGTTAGATATGCATATAGATGTTTAAAAATATGTATAATTAATTAGCAATATTAGTATATATTCAAATAATTCAATATTTATGCAATAATCGTCATTTTCATTTATATAAATGTATCTGCTAAACAAATATAATCTTTATCAAAACGAAATAATTTTATAACAGAAAAATAATGCATGCAATGCTTAATTATTTAGTTAATATATATGTTTATTACTGTTTTTCAGCTAGTGTTTCGTGATTTATCTTGATGTTTTCTAAGGGTGCTTATTTGTCATTTTTAATTGTGTTCTTAATTATAAATTAATTTATCTTTTAAAAAATACTAGTGGAAGTTTATTCTGAACTCTTTTTAACGTATGCTAATATAATAAAAATTGTAATGAAATTTAAAAGAAAAGAAACTCAAAGCAGATCGATTTAAATTTGGCAAAACATTTAAATGAGATTGTTAATTAAAATATAAATAGATTGTGGAAAACTAATACAGCAGCATTTCAATTTGCAAACTCTCCTGATTTAAATATTGTGTTTTAACTTAGAAGGAAAAGTGTTCTGCACTAATCCTACACTAATTTGGATATTTGTATGAAAGCTACATGATAAGTACAAACAATATAATGCCTAGTCTGCTTTTTTTTATCATTATCAGGACTTTAATTAATGGCGACTTCTTAGAAATTCAAATTAATTTATTTTAAATTAAAAAAATTATATTATTTATAAAAAAATGTTTCTATAATTAATTTATATACATAAACTAATTTTAACTTATAAAAAAACTAATATTTACTTATTTTTCTTACAAAAATCTTTATAAATAAACTCGTACAACCATTAGAAGACCAAAAAGTGGATCGAGGTTCTGTTTATCTGGAGAAAGTTAAGCATTATGAAACAATATTCAAAATATTCATCAGAAAGGTCAACTTCTCTACCTCTTAAACATTGTTACAAGAAGAAGAAAACTCAAGTAAGGATAGATTTTCTAATCATGACAATACATATAGGAGCTGGATCATTATATCTCTGAAACTTCCCTCCAGTTTTGAATAGCTTGGGACACTACTTGTTCAACTAGTTGTGCATCCAAAGCACCACTATCTTCATTGTTGTCCTGCAACATCCATAACAAATCATTAATTACATCAATACTAATACAAATACTTTCATCATACAATTAATTTTTGCATGGTGAGCACAGTGTTGGGAAATACAACTAATCAAAATCTTTTAAGTTTTATGTGAAATTGGTACCGAAAATATTTTCATCTTAAGTTTTTTTATTGATTGTACCTGTACAAACATTGCACCCACACAATACTTATCATTGCTTTGTGATTTAATTAAATAAGTGTGTATGTGTGTGTCATATATTTACTTTGTTTCCTAAAGCTTCTAAACTGAAGCTGTCTGCACAAGAAACCCTAGCGTTGAGCACATCAAGACCCAGCTCTTCAAAGGCTTCCAATATAAACACCAGCAACCCCTGGCAATTCCTTTGACTAAGCACCTTTATCACAAAACCCTCTTCTTGTGTTTCAACTTCAAGCTACAAAATCATTAACAACAAGCAAGATTAGTCAATTAATTATATTAACAAAATCTGCAGATAGGGGTCATAATGCAGTAGAAATTTTCTTGGTATTACCAATGGGAGACATTAAATATACCCTTTTAATATTTTCAATATTATAAATACTTTATGTACTGTATGAATCATGATATAATAAAGTTATTTTATTGGTTTTGAATTCCAACCTTAAATATGAACTGTTTTAAACACTTTGGAGAAGAACTTTAACATTCTTACTGATTTAACAACTCTAATAAAATTGTTTTCCCTTCTTTTCTAAAGTATTATTAGATGATGAGATTCTCATACCTTAGGCATTGGATCATAGTCAGCGATTTTTCGGGCCGTTGCAACTGTTAATTGGTTCAACTCTTGCAGCTTTTGCTTTAAACCTTGTATGCAATTTGACACATCTAATAACACCGAGGCTTTAGGTGGCTGCATAAACACAAAACGTTCTG
Organism: Lablab purpureus; assembly: GCA_030347555.1. Classification (NCBI taxonomy): domain Eukaryota; kingdom Viridiplantae; phylum Streptophyta; class Magnoliopsida; order Fabales; family Fabaceae; genus Lablab; species Lablab purpureus. The sequence continues at coordinate 22,726,110 of CM059259.1, forward strand.
TCATATCTGAAAAGTGGTCTTCAATTATGGAACAAAATTAATATCCATTTGGAGGCAAAAAAAATATAAGCAAGAGATGAGATAGTAGAATTTGCATATCGAACTGTTATTGAATATACACACAAGTAAAAAAAATATCAAAGTGAGTACATGAATGTTAAAAATATAGAGTGAGAGGTCTCCCTAGAAAGTTTTGATTAATGGGATGAAGTATATGAATTTGATGAGAGAAAGAGAATGAAAGTGATCACTGTGATGGAAATCAAGTGGGGTATTCCCCCTTTTAAAAGTGGATTCTGCATGAAAAAGTTTGTACAGAAACTGAATGAGGGGAAAAGATGGCATGCAAACAGGGAAGAAAAAGATTTTGCAGAGAATCACCGAGTGGGAGTATCTGATTGAACGAAGCAGTTGTAGGTTCCTGTACATGGCTGTTCTCTTGTGAATCCTTGAAACCATTCTCTCTCTTTATGACTCACACACTCTCTCTCTCTCTCTCACAAGAGAACTATATGCAAAGAAATCTAAGCATTATTTGATGGTTTATAAAGAGATGAGAATACAGAATCTTGTTGATCACATGTGATGCAGTTTTGGAATTACAAAATGCATGAAATGTTTAACTTTGATCAAGGGTCTTGTTTTTTTCCTCGTGAGATATTCATTGTCACTGATCCAATTTTGTTCTTCTCTCAAGCTAACTAAGACCTAGTGTGACACGGTATGTTTTACGGTGACAGTACAAATAATAAATTATTGGGATTTTTTTAATTTAAAAATGGAAAAAATGTTAATTAACAAAGAATTCAATAATCAATTAACCAGTAAAAGTAGAAAAAACACAAAGATATTTTTATCAGTCCAACTATCTTTTACCATGCCTTGATTTGGAGTGGCTCAAACTATTACACAAATTCAGTAACTATTGAATGCTAATTAACTTTACAAGCAGGAAAAAAAATCCACTAGAGTTTCAATCTTATTGTAGCGTAGAGTTATCAAGTGTATGATTTTTTTAACAGCAAAAAATAACTAATAAAATTTAATAATTTTTGTAAAATTAGTTCTTTTAGGATTGAGTGTATTTCCACTCAATTTAAAATTAATCTTTTAAGTTACGAAAATTCATTTGAGGAATAAATTTCTTTTAGCGATGTGCTTCTGGACATATAAATCTGAGAACTAAATCTTTAACTACAAAACTAAAGAAAGTGATTACTTATGTACCTGTTAGTGTTTTTGTATGCAGTAAGAATATTTGCCAAATTCAACACTGATTAACTTAAACAGCTATTTACCAATTGTATTAGTATTTTTTGGATAATTTTTTTATAAGTAATTCTAAAAAATAAGAAAAATAAATAAATAAAATGTCGGTAAGTTAAAATTAACTTAGAAATAACTTAAAAAACATATTTAGAAAAATGAATTGAGAAAATTTCTACAATGTATAATTTCACTCATGAATAAATTTATTTTACTTTTTTCTTCTCAAGGTAGAAAATTTATCTAATCAAATCCTAAATTCATACACTTATTGGATGGTTTCTGAGAATATATATATGGGATTCAAATTAAATTCACTACTACACTTATCCTAGTTACCTTACTTCTTGAAGTGCATATGAAGTTAATTGATATGAGTAAAAAGTGAAATATAATATGATGAAAAATTTAATGATGTAGGTGGAATGAAGTTTGATTGGGCACATTGTAGAGCAGTCAAAGTGGATAACAGAGAAAGGGACAAGATGTGCAAGCTGGTGTACGTTTGTCCTGTGCAAAATGAGCCACCGATTCATTATACACACTCATGAAAGAAGAAGCGTGTGGGGTCATATATAGGGCAAGGGAAAACAGTGAAATGAAACATTCTTCTGCATGGGAATGTGTAAAACTGGTGAAGTTAAAGAGAGTGGTGGTGGTGGTGGTGGTGGTGGTGGTGGTGGTGGTGGTGCATTGGCAGCAAGTAGCGTAGAGGGGTTATGTTGGAAGCTGGCAAAAGGAAATGGAATCTCAATGGGTTATTGCAGTAGGAAGTAGCTTAGCACCTACCAAGAAGTGTCAAAAACATGTTATAGCTTTAGGTGTCTTCTTTGGATGCCTCCAAGCTTTTCTCACGGGAAACCCTTTCTCTCTCTTCTTTCCCTATCTATCTCTATCCACACAGTTCAAAGAGTTTTTGGTTCTATTATCAAGTACTGCAAAAACAAAAATTAAATCATGCAATTTGTTCATTATTCTCCACTTCCTCCAAAACAAAAAGCAAAAACGCTTTGTCTTTCTCTTCCTGTCGTTTTTATTTACCTGTTGTCAATAAATTGTGTGATTGGTTCAACTCATTTGCCTATTTTATAAGTTTTCAGGAAAATTTTGAAAAATGTGTTGAGATATCATTTAATTTGAAGACATAATCTAGCATATTAGTCTAATGGGAATAGTCTTTCTCATTAATATCATATGGATCATTTATCTTTTACGAATTTGCTTCATTTTAGTATGCAACTCTAAGTGACTTCACTTTATATATATAGTAAGGTATTTAAGACTCATTCTTGAGGTACTTGAAAAATAATGTCAGGGAGAAATATTTGTACTTAAAGTGAAGAAATGGGTAAACATTAGGTGTATTTATAGAGAGAAAGACTCTGCAGAGTGTGGAGTTTGATGAGAGATTTACTCAGACATTGAAGGGAGAAAAACTATAAAAAAAAAGTTATATATGCTCAGAAGCTTTGGTTACTTTCTGGTCTGAATATGCAGTAAAGACTTGTAACTGTGTAATATATGAACCTGTGTACACATTTTTTGTGGATAAAAATGATGTTAAGTAGCACTACTTTTAACGGGAACAATATATAAAATATTCGTCAAATCGCATATTAGAGCACTGGAAATCAATTTTCCATGACATTGATATCAAAGCTTAAAGAGATGTGAAAAGAAAGCATGGCATAAAAAGATATGAAAGTGACATAAACAATTGTGGTGATTGGCGAAATGGCCTGTTTAATAGTGAACACGCACTACTACATAATTAGAAATCAACGTCGTCATTCTACGTCGGTTTAAATACAAACGACGTAGAATGTTTTTAATTCTACATTCTACGTCGGTTAGTTACAGAATCGACGTAGAATGTCAACACTACTACGTCGGTTATTTCTTAACCGACGTAGAATGTAGAATTCAAAACATTCTACGTTGGTTATAAATTACAACCGACGTAGAAACCCCTTTAAAATTTATTCTCCCCTTTTCTTTCTCACTTTTCGTACTGTGGTCGACCCTCGAAGCTCCGCTCTCCGTCCTCTCTGCGCGCTTCGTCTTCCTCGTCACCGGTGCTGCGGCCGGTCTCTCTCCTTCCTCGTCGCTGCCCCCTGCCGTGCCGCCCCTGCCGCTGCCACCCCTGCCGCCCTCCCTCCTTGGGTTTTGTCGCCGCCGCTTGCCGCCCTCCTTGTGCCTTGCCGGTGCGCGTTCATCCTTGTGCCTTGCCGGTGCGCTGTGTTCATCCTTGTGCCTTGCCGGTGCGCATTCCTCCTTTGCCGCCACCGCCACCGTTGTTGCCGCTGTCGCTGCCAGGTTAGTGGATTTTTTATTGTTTTTATTGTTTTGTAGATAGATTAGGTTATTGAAATGGCTGTAGTGTAGATGATTGTTCTGATGTTCTGGCTGTGCCCATGGGGCTTTATTTGATGTTGTTTGATTTTGTATAAAAATTTGGATTTAATAACAGAGAAATTATGACAAAAACCGTATGCAAAATGATGCAATTAGGACAAAAGAACATGCAACTATGAAAATTTCTAAGATGTAATGGCCTGATAATTCTCTGTTTGGTACGACACAACTCCACAAATTTTTTCAAAATTTTCTGACATGTGCAAGTTAGTCACATAAATACCCAAAATTTAGAAAAATAGGTAAAAAATAGTAAAATAATAAAAAAATTATAGTAAATGGAGGATTTTTGAAATTTTTTTTGCCCAAATCCCCTTGGGGTATTTGTCAAGAGGTTCATTGGGTCATTTCCAAAAACTTTCATTTTTTACGCATCTCCATCCGAGGTCCGTAGCAAAAGTTATGATCGTTTGAAGTTTTTCTACACCTAAATTTTGTATTTTCAAAACTATGATTATTTTGGGGGATGTGAGGCCTCTTTATTCAAGTACACATCAAAAGAACATAACACAACAAAAATTAATAGAAAATTCAATGTCTAACTATTTTTTATGATTTTTTCAAGATCGATTAGATCCATTCAATAATGTTGTTTTTACATCAATCTTTCTTTTTTTAAATTGTTCTTCTAAGACAAAGCATATAGAAATTAGACATCATTTCATTAGAGATCATGTAGCTAAGGATTGCATTATAGAATACATAGATATAGATACAAAACATCAATTAGCTTATATCTTCACCAAACCTTTGCCTAGAGAGTAGAGAGTCTATCTTTGAAATTTAGCTATTTGAAATGTATTATATATGAAATTGTGGCTGGTTTGCTGGTTTATTTGATATGCAGGTACTAAAATTTAGGGAAAATGAGAAAATGAAAAAATTAGAAACTGCATTGCAGTTGTAGAAGCGGCTTACAACGTCGGTTAGGGCTAGAACCGACGTTGTAAGTTTGGGTGACACTTACAACGTCGGTTCTAGCCCTAACCGACGTTGTAAGTCTTGTGATTTTTAACGTCGGTTCAATTGAACCGACGTTGAAAATATTACTTTTAACGTCTCCTGATTCAACGTCGGTTTTGGGGCCGTCGTGAAATCATCCCCAGAACCGACGTGGATTCCGGTTCCTGTAGCAATGACGGCAATGATAGCTGTGAAAGAATAACGATCGCCATAGTCAATATGGAGATGACTATGTTAATTAGCAAGATATTTTTGAACGATTTGATATCTTCATGGAGAATATTAAATGAGACAAATTAAGCTTTTTCTTTTCCTGATACCATGAAATCATCATTAAAGATAGATGTTTTGAATTTGATTGATAATCACACAAATAAAGTCATATTTTTAAGTTGATCATAAAGTCTCAAAACTCAACCATAAATAGATAGTAGAGATTAGTAAGAGAAAATTTCCAATGGAGGGATGATGCATAGAGATTGGAAAAAACACTCTATTAGGTCTAATAACATTTGAGACAAAAGCAATAAGAAAAGTAGATAAGATTAGATACCCATTAATCCTAACTCTAAACTATGAATATTAGATATTGTGCATCAACTCATACAATATTTTAGTGAACACTATTAAGTATGGTATTTAAGAATTATAATTAATGTTAAATGATCATTCACACGTTCTAGCACAAGTCATATGTAATTTAATTCGATACCAAATCAAGAGCCTTGCATAACTTGAAATGTTGTGAATCCTCTTGAACGAGAGGGATGCCATTTCTTAAACTATAACCTTCAAAAATATTGTTTTAATTTAAAGTTATTAAGAATAAAATTAAATATTAAAGTAATATATATATATATATAATATTATCAAATAACTAAATATATTTGATGTCATTTTATATTTTTTAAATAAGTTCACTCAATACTATTAATTCAATTAGTTAATTTATGAAATGTAAACTCTTACTTCTTATTAATTTGAAGCTAACTTATACGCTTTTCAACATCTGTTAATTTTATGAAACTTAAGAGATAAAATATTAATGGCAATAATAATAATTTTAAATATTGTTTTAATTCCTGTGAAACTAAAAAGTTTTTATTTTGAGTCCCTATAAATTTGTTTCTTTTTTTTTTCATCCCTGAAAATTACTATTTTTCCCTTTGTGAAATGTGCATCTTTGTTTTCGGTCTCTCTAAAATTTATTTTTTATTCTTTCTTACAAAATTTTAAATCACTAGTTTTAGTCTCTATAATTTTATTTTCAAGATAAATCAATGCCATTAATTTCGCGAATGTTAAAAAATTTCTAAAAGTAACATATGATACTACTATGTGTCACTTAGAATAATTTTTTTAATTCTTTACAAGTTATTAATTAATGTCATATGAAACTAAGATAAGAAAATGTTAATTTTCAATCTTACATGAACAAAAATACAGAAACAATTTTACAACGAATCAAAACAAAGATTTGTTTTAGAAATCAAAATAAAAAAAAAATTATTTTACATATACTAAATACATATATAATTCATAATAATATATCAAAATAAATTTCAAAACTACGTGTTTAAAATTTTTAATGGGCCTTTGGATAGGATGAAACTTAGTGTTATAAATTTATTAGAACAAGATCGTGTGGCTTTGAATGTCTCGAAACTTGCACCACGTGAACGTGAAAATAGGACATGTACGTGATAGAATATTATTTCAAATTTGTATATTTTTCTTCGGATTATAATTAAATACATAATTTTGTTTTCATTAATTCAAAGAAGTATAAAATGATGTAATTTTTTTTCTATTCAAAATAGATTTTGTGTCTGTTTGCATATATATATATATATTATTTTTTTAATTATTTTTGAGAATTTCTCATTTTAACTTTGGACATCTTTATTTTATTTCAATCCTTGTAATATATACTCATTTTTATTTTTATACTTATAATATATTCATAATTTTCTTTTAATCTATATTTCTGTTTAAAAAAGGACTAAGTCAAAATGAACAAAATATTCTAGATATTTTGAAAAATATATATAAATTAAAATAAAATCATAAAAGTGAAAATAAAAAATGACATATAATAAAATTTAAAAAATACATGTTTAAATATAAAAATTATCATACATTTTTTGCATTTCATTAGTATTACGATACTTCTATTAAGTTAAAAGAAACAAAAAATTATGATAGTAATATAAAACCAACTTCATATGCATTAATTAAAAGAAAATAGGCTTCTCAACCTTCTAAAATTAGCTAGTTAATAGAGAATCATCTTATATTATATATATATATATATATATACTTCTTCTTTTTTTCTAATCACAGATTTCTTTAAATCTATTCGTTTCACAATAGTAAAATTTCTACTACAAGTATCAAACGAATTGATATATAAATGTTTTGTTGATAGCATTGATTAAAAGAACATCTCCAGGAGAACTTGAGTTGACATGATTTTCCATTGTAGAGTGTAGGGAAAATCCTGAGTAGTACCACACCAGAATATTTCCATGGTACTGCATGTGCCACTGCGAAATTGAAGCTTGTATGATTATGGCAAGAACCATGACCCACTGATATCAGATCCAAACAAAGCAAATATATAGGACCAAAATATGCTCCACAGAAATGGAATATATGTATTCTAAGATTCACCACCACCGATATGATTGAGTCTGGTGACTACAAGGGTTATGTCCTACATTATTGTACTTCAAAACAGCTTGGTCATTTGGCTCCTAGTATGCATCAACATCACCATGCTTCTTATTGTCAACCTTCTATACATTATTCCAAATAAACTATGTATGTGTAAGCAATTTATTTCTCTTCTGAACGCTGTAACAGTTATATTTTCTATGCAGATTGAAAATGTAGGAACAGAAGAACAGAAGAATAGAATTCTTTTCCTTTCATTCGTCTTGTTGAAAGTGTGAAACGGCAGCTACCAGTTTTCTTTCACGTTAATCACTTCTAATAATTTATTTTCTTTCACTGAGTTGAACTCAGGATTCTACAACCTAGTTAATTTCATACACTGATTGAATCAGTTCTGTTGAACAACGCTTTCACCACCAACCTTTGGAGGATGACAGAATGTACCACAAACATTCCCTATAATATCTTCAGCTTTAGGAGAATTATTTCTTGAAATGATGAGATTGGTGGTTCGTGAGTCAAATGACCTTCAGGTTTGTCTCCGGACATGTCTGCACTCAGCTAGAATTTCTCTAGCGATCATACCAATCTAGCTTTGATGCGAAAAAAGAAAAATGTACCTACAATAATAACCATCAATTCACACGAGTTTCTCTTCTTAGTGATCATGACCAAACACTCACATAGGTTCCCCACTTTACTGTTCCTTTTCTGGCTCCAACATGTCTGTCAGTCAGTTTTAGGAATCTCTGACGTGGGAATGTTCATCATTTTTCACGGATTTGTTGCACATGCATGTTTTCTCTGTATTTGTATCGTTTTAACAGCATGATAAATAGTGTAGGATAATTATATCATCACTGAGATAATTTCTTTTTATAAAACTGAATGGTTATTTCTAATATATTTTTCTTTTATCATTGTGTATAGTTTATTCTCTGTAAGCTTAATTTGTATGGATCAGATGATGTAAGATTCCTTTAATGTGGTTTTGACTTTCAATTCCAATTAGTAGTGTCAAATAATTTCTTCTATAAATTAAAATCATCTTGTGTTTTATATCTTTTTAATTTTAAGTTAACAAAACTTAAGGTGATTTTAATTTAACTGAAAAACTAAATATGTAATTATTTTCATAAATTTTTACTATAAATAATGTTTTATGGAAAAATTTATACAAATAAAATCTTGTACCGTTCGAATTTAAAACCTGATTATATATGTTTCGGGTAAAAAAAAAGAACGAGATTTATATTTCTTTAGGCAGGCTTTTGGTGGAGGAAGAAGTGGCGTGCTAATTGAAAAAAATTGATAGATTCTTTTTCAATTTTTAGTATTTTTTTTAATTTTTAATTATTTTAAACTATTTAATAAAAAAATAAATTATGTGATATAATGAATATTGAATAGAAATACATATATTTTAGTGATTTTTGTATCATTATCTTTATTTAAAATGTTTAATAGTTGATAAGATAATATCGATATTTGGATTAGACTGTATTTTGGTACACACTCTGTTCTTTTTTTATAAAATTTGTTGATAAGCTAATTAGTAGTTAATAGTTCATTTGTAGTTTATAAATTTTGAGTTAATAAGTTAATTTATTTTATTAAAAATATTTGATTAATTGAATGATAAATGTTAAATCACACAAGAGATTATAATTATATAATTTTGTTACATAAATAAAATTTGTGCTTTCTTGAAAAGTTAGATTGTTATGTTATTATATTTTATATTTTTAAAATAATTAAACTTTTATTAAAAAAATTTAAAAGTTGTATAAGATTATTTTATTTGAATAAGTTATTATATCTAAACGAGTTAATCTAATGAATAATAATCAAATTTAATTTTTATTTATTTTTAGAAAATTAATTTTTTATTTGTCAATATAAATTACATTGATATTTTTTCTAAAATGTTTACTATATGTAATTTTGATAAACATTAGTTACTCTATTTATAATATTAAATATTTTTTAATTTAAAATGCATAGAAAATTAAAAACTAATCCAATAAATACTAAAAGTAATACAATAATGATTTGTCTTCATAAAATTGAAATAAATAGTAATAAATAAAAATATATTAAAAGTAATATTAAAATATATTAAAATATAAAATATAAATGGAAATATCTTGTAAACTAGAAGCTCCTAAAATATTATTTTAAAATATTTTATATTGGACTAGTTTATAAACTATTAACTCGTTTATTAGTCTTACTAAATACACTTCAAGTTTCTATTTTTTTATTAAGTCCAATCTAATCTAGTCCAACTCATTGGGTTGGGGTAATTGTGTCATAAATTTTGAATTCTTTTACTGAAAATTTTAATTTAAAAAAATTTATTAGGAATTTTAGAATATTTTTTAAAACATGCTATATTGTTTAAATTTGAAGAATTAATAATTTAATATCTTAAAAATATATGTTTAAAAATCAAAGTAATAAATTTAATTGAATAATAGTGATATTATCATTTTTATTACTTAATAATTATACTGAATTAAATTGAATTAAATATTAAAATTAACATTCAGCCAATTAAAAAAAACTCAATCCAATTTATTTAAGTTGAATAGATGTAAGTATTATTCAATCCAATAAACATTTCTAATTCTAAAAACATTTAATTAAGTAAAATTTAAAAACTCCTCCTCAAATAACAAATAAAAAACACAATCACATTTACAGTAATTGTCCTCATAATTATATTGTGTTTTAAAAAAGTGTTAATTTCAATAACATTTTCTTAAAAAATAATAATATACCATGAGTTAATTTGATATATGATAACTTTTATTTTAAAAGATTTATATTCTTATGTTGACATCATTATAGTAACATTTAATTTAAAAAGCATTATTATAATATGTGAAATTTATTTATAGAATAAAATATAACTAAGAAAATATTAGTGAAAGTACCAAATGTTATAGTATCCAATCATCTGAGATCTCTCTCCCAGCACAATTATGCTTTAATTCTTCTCTAGTGAAGACAAATTATGTGATAAATTAATTAATTATCAAAGGTAGAAACCACAGTACTAATTAATCAAAACTTAATTAAAAAATAGTTCTACGTCCTCTTAAACAAATATATCTTGTTACATTATTTCCTGAAAACCTGATCGTGCCACCCTAAACAAATAGTTCTACCTTTTTATATATCTGGTAATATTACTTTACATTTTATTTTTCTTTCTATCTTTTAAGGTACAGATATATGCATTGCAATAATGCAGAATTTCTGTTTAGGACACTGAATTGAAACATGTTACACAGGTATGGTTTCACTGCATCATATGATAGGCTGTCAAAAGCTTCATCTTATGTCCTTATAAATGTACACATATAGTTACATATAGTTATATATAGTTATATATCTATATTTCATGAGTTTAATTGGCCAATCATGGAAAACTTTGTTTTCCTTATTTTCCTTTCTATAGCTTTTTTCCTTTTTGGGCGCAACCTGTGCGAGCATGAAGTTAAAACTCAAAACTGTGATGGAAGCACATGCATGTGAGGTTAATTACCATTTCATGTGTTTCTGATCAAAAGCCAAAAGGGAAAAGGAGAAGGAACTGTACACAAACATTTCAAGGTCGCAACTGAAAAGCTGAGAAATGACAAAAGAAAAAAGTAGTGGATTCATGGAATTGTTATTAGCTGCAGAAAAGAAAATGAATACAACAAAAATTATTGTCATATGTATTTGTCATGCATGTTGCTGTTGATTCACGTGGCTCACAAAGTTGGATTATAATTGGTGTTGGAAGTAGGCAGAAGAAGTTGTCACTAGCTAGTGGAACACATGAAACAAGTTCCACAGTACTCATCAACATAATTAACTTACAAAAAAGTGTACCAATGTACTAACTTAGGTTGACTGCTTCTGTGTTAAGGTAAAGGATTTATCTGTTTAGTGCAACTTGAAGCTCATAATCTTATTCTCTTTGTGATGTACTGAAGATACTGGAAATTTTGTTTGGAGTTGTGATGAATGAATACTATTGATCATATGTACAAATTTTGAGGCAAATAAAAACAAAGGTAAATGCTTAGTTTTGGTGAGAAGAATTGTGGTGAACTTTGTGCTGTCTGGTTTACTATTATTATTACATTTTTATATTAATTAAAATGTCTAGAAAAGTGGATTGATTTATATATTCAGAGAAATTTTTTAAGGATGAGTGTAGAACATAGAAACAAAATTCCTCGATTGAAGTGAGAAAGTGTGCCAGCATTGGAGCAAGGGAGTTTGTTTGGGGATAAAAAAAATATTCAGAAAAGTTCAATATTATTTACTTTGTTGGTGGTGCACACTGATAAAAAATTTAATTTAATATTTAAATGTGTAAAAAATGTACCAATTACATTTTGCCAATTAATTTTAAGAGTTCTTTTTATTTTTAAGGTTTGCTATTAGGTTGTGTTCTTAAAAGATCAATTTTATATTAAATTTTAAAGTTTAGCAATTTGTCCTTCAATTTTTTTATATTTTTCGTGATTAAATTATTTTTTTAAAATATTAAATTGTTACTACCTATTTAAATATTGAGAGATGAAAATACCATTTATGAAGAAAAAAAAAAAAGAACAAGTGAAAAATGAGCATTTTAATAAGATTCCCTAAACTTGTAAAAGTTAGACTAAAGCACTTTATTTATTTTTTGATAGGCACATCTATCAATTAATTCTGTGAAAAATCACCAAATCTCATCATTAAAAATACTTAAAATTAATCATTGATTTCTCTGAAAATATATATTATGTGAAGGCATCTAATTAATCTTTGTCGTTTTTTTAATTAATTAATTATTGGTCCATTTACTGTTACGTGAACAATGCAGCAGAAGTCTCACAAATCAGATCCTCTTGCATGTTTGTGTGATGATGGCCCGTGAACAATATATTCTATATTTCTCTTTCTTAGAAACTTGAATTTGAAGTTTTGATGAGCAAATATTAATTATTTCTTTCATAAGAAGGTAGTGCGAATTATTGAGAACGAGATTTATTATATATGTTCAGAACAGTTTCTTCTAGGCATAAATACAAAAAATATATGGAATATAATGTCATCGATAAACACCTTTTGTGATATATACAATATATAATACAATGTTTCCAAAATAATGTGAATTACGAACACGATTACGTGGTGGATGCATGATGCATGCAAGAAAGTTTTAATTCACGGGCATTGTTTAGGATCTCATCAATTCATGTGCACTTATATATATATATATATATACACACACACATAGTTTGTGATCTTCATTCAGTAACCAGTGTTGGAAAGGAAGTTTTCAGAATAAAAAAAAGAAAACTAAAGTTTTATGTATAATAATAACAATAAATCTGTTGTCGTTATATTTGAAAAAATTTATGCAAAGAAAAAATATATATGACTAAGTCATTTTGATTTCTCAAATATTTTAAGATATAAAAAAGGATAGGATTTAAAGAGAAACATATTATGTAAATGTAGTTACTCTAAAATTTCCTTGAAGCAAATATACCTAATTAAACGTTCAAGGGCCTCTTTTTCTTCTTCTTCTTTCTTTCTTTTTTTTTTCATTTTTTCCATATGATAGAAATTATTTTTCGATATGTGTAAAAATAATAATAAAAACAAGTTTATGTTGTATGATTATTGTTTTAGTATAAAATTTAACGCAACAAAAACGTTTCTGTGTGTTAAATATTTTACCAAAAACTTTAACATTAAAACGTATTTTCGCAAAAAGTATTCTTTTTATAAAAGTAAGGGGTGGAAAGATAAACACGGTATGCAAAAGTTAAAGTTTAACATTCGAACCCATATTCTGGTTCCTCTTTACCTCCTCCCCGGCCTTATTGAATTGGGTTTGGTCCATTAAGCCTTAATGATTTTGCTGAATGCAAGAGTCCTTTTCAGGGGTCTTTCTCCCTGCACCCCAAAACTTTCCGCCTGCACCCCAACAGCACATTGCAATTACGAAATTACCCTCAAAACCTAAATGAAATGCACCCTCTTTTTCTTCCTCTTCCTCTTCGCGTTCCATCTTTCTCTTCCGCGTTTCCTTCTCTTATTCCAATCTCTCTTCCTCTTCCGACGTTCGTACTACTTCGTCCATCTCTCGTAGTTCTCCTTCTTCTTCGCTGCATTTGGTCGTATGAAGGTATTACAGCAAGTTGAAGCAAGCAGACATGACTGCACCGATGTCGACACAGGTAAGGTCCTTCGTTTTTCCCTACTTTTGATTTCATAAAATGGCTTTCGACGTGTACAGACCGGAAATCAATTCGGATGTGGAGTAAAAATTGGCTTATGGTCTATACAAGCCAGAAGCCAAAAATTTTCGAACTGCTTCCGGCTTGTACAGACTGGAAGCCATTTCTAAAAAAAAAATTGACTTCCAGCTTGTACAGACCGAAAGTCATTTTCAGAAACCAAAAAGTAACTTCCGAATTTTAGAAACCGAAAGTCAATAACAAGGATAATATTGAAATTTTAATATCTAGAGAGGTGCAGGAAGAAATTTTGGAGATGTAGGAAGAATCACCCATTTTTCAGATACATAGACCCATTCTAAAAAATTAATAATGTAATTTTTTTTGTTACAATATTAATAATGTAATATGTTGTGTAACTAATATTCCATTCTACTGTCTTATTATCAATTTATTTTAAAGCTTGGTAGATAAATAAATTAGTATAGTATTATGTTAATTTCTCCTATGTTAAAGGAAAAATATTTGAATTAATTGAATATAAATATAAATATGAGTAATATTTAACTTTTTTAAATTAAGTATGAATTAAGGAAATAGATATGTGTATATTTTTTTTATCTCCAGTGTCATTAAAATATTATCAATTTATTTAATATTATACTTTGAAATTTAGATATTTATAATCTTTTTCATTTTTATTTGACATGGAAGAGAATAAAATGTATTTTGTTGACATTAAATTATTGATATATTTTACCTTTTCTATTTTTATTTTTATAATAAAATTATTTAATAAATATTAAGAAATATAGATATGCGAGTAAGGATATCTATTTTATACTTTTATTCATTAGATGATATCTTTTATGGTAATTTAAATCATGTTTTTGTTATAAATAATTATTATAATGATTGTCAATTAACTTTTTATATTCCATTATTAGCACTATTAAGCAGATAATGACTTTTGAAGGTTTTTGTAACTCTTTAGTTATATGATTTAAGTTATATATTTGTATGTATAAATAAATAAGAACTCCTATTTGGTGAAAATTGACAATGAAATTATTTTAATATATTCTTTCTTGCTCTCCTGTCTATTTTCTATTTTAAGCTTATATTTTATTAACAAGTTATCAACACAAAAAACTCTAATTCATGTTTAGAGTTTACTTTTGATTCTACTTCCAAATTTTGTTTTTGGTACCTTATTATTTATTTCATTTAGATTTTTTAGTTCATTTATTTGTATATTACATTGTTTCTATTAATAATAATAATAATAATATTATTATTATTATTATTATTATTATTATCAGCCATTATTAGAATGAAAAATCTTGACTCACTTAATTGATTTTGGTCCATTCCTATAAGCATAACATGTAATTTTTATGATAATAGTAGTGATCAAAATCATGCTCGGGGATAAGTTTTTGAATGAAGTTATAAATTTTGACTGCGTAATATTTAAATTATTGTTCCTTTTTATACTTTTTATGAAAAATTTAAAAGCATAATAATTACCTAGTTAACATGCATGAAAGACGTCACTTTATACAAGGTATAAACTTTTTTATGTAAAAAAAATGAGTTTCTTCCAATTTAATCTAATTTATACATAAATTAATTTATAAAAATTCATGTAGTTTCTTTTAAAAAAATTTAATTTACATATAAAATAATTTTAACTCATAAAGTTATTTCTTAATTTTTAATTTTAAGTTAGTTATGAAAAAAATATTGAAATATATATATATATATATATATTAGTAAATAATAGTTCCCTGTACATAAGAATATTTATATTCTTATGTATGGTTTAAATGTTAAGACCTGTCCATTCCCTATTCTAAACAATAGTAATAATCATATGTTTATAGGCTACAAATATTTGTAGCAAAAATTAGTTCTATTTGTATTTAATTTTTTTTTATTAAATATAAATTAATTTAAAGGTAAAAATAATTTTTTATATTATAAAAATTAAATTAAAATTTATTTTGTAAAATAAAAATTATTGATATTTAAAATAATTTTATTATTAATAAAATAAATAAAAACTATATATTTTTAACGATTAATTTTAAAAAATATTAATTAACTTTCATATAATAGTGATTAAATTAATTTTTAAATAAAAAATTAAATTATTTTTAACGTTAATAAAAATTAATTATTAAATTAATTTTATTATTTTATTAGATAAATAATATGATTAGTAAAAGTAGTGTTAAATAATAAGAAGATCATAATTAATATATTTTTTTGTTTAAATATTTACTTTTGTTATATGAATTAATTAAACAACAAATTATTGGTTAAACTAGAATAAATTTACGTGAATTAATCTGAATATTTGTTTTTGAAGGTTTCTCACATTCACAAGGACAAGATGTTAGATTGACGATTAGAAGAATTTAGAAGCTAAACAAAGACAAAAAAAAAATGTCATCTGATTAGTTTGATTCATTAACGTGGCTTGTTAACCAAAGCCCTTTGAATTTTGATGCTCATCCTTATTTATTATTGTACCATAAAGTGGTGAAATAGACACATAATTTATTGAAAGTAATTATAATAAGTTATTATAATCTTTTTCTTTTTCCTTTTGGCATGAGACGTTACAGTTATTTAATATTTTTATATATTTTAAACTTTTATAATTTTTCTTTCTACACAAATTCCAATTACTCCTCCTATTGATTTAAAGTACTTCTATTTCAGTTTCTTAAAAAAATTATTTCAGTAAATAAAGCAATCGATACAAAGTCTCATACTTTATAATAGTTTCTTTCAGAAAAGAAAATGAAAGTGAATAAATATTTCTTTATCATCAATGAGTTTCATATATTTATCTATTTGCTTAAGTAATTGTGCTTTCATTTCCTAAATTTAAACATTAAAACACTCTTGGAATCTTTTTAACTAAAACTAATTTTGTGTAAAGTATTTTAAATGTATTTAAAAATTCAGTTTTATTCCTGAATCAAACCCAAATAAAAATACTGGTTAAAAATAAATAAAATTTAAAAGTTTTTATTCCAAATTAAATAATGTTAGTAATTTACTTCAATAAACAATGATTAATAAAAAATATATTAATTCCATGATGACATGTAATTTTGAGGTATTTGTTCACAAAACTTTTAAACTAATCTCTTCGTACTAATAAATAAGTTTTCTAATAATATTATTAGTTAAATGATTAAATACGTTTTTAATTTTTAAATTATTTTGTCAAAATTATTGTTTTTAAAATAAATTTTAAATTTATTTTGTTCTTATATTTTATAAATAGATATAAATAATTTTTAATGATAAATAAAAACATTTTTAAATAAAAAAAATAAAAAAAATATAAGAGACAAATAATAATAAAGTAAAAAACTACAAAAAAAAATAATAAAAAAATTAAAATATCATCAAAATCATTTACACAAATTTATAAAATATAAAAATAAAATAAATTTAAAATTTATCTAAAAAATAAAACACAATCCCGATAAATAACACAAAAAATAAAAATATTATTTAATTTTCATTTTTCCCTTTTCCTCGTCGCCCTTAAAACTACTTTAATAAGAAGTTGATATTAATTTTTAAATGCTTCTATATATATATATATACATGCGTGTCACATCCTGTGGAATTTAAAGGCAAGACGGCATTAACATTTGACAGTCATATGGCAACGACAAAAGAGAAAGCTGATGGTGAAGCTACTACAAACCCTGCCCTATCATACAAGTTAGGTCAAGTTTTTAGATCCAAATTTATGGTTTACCATTCACCAAATACAATTTCTGCCAATTATAATTATTCTTAATATATATATTTTCCCTTTTCCTTTCTTAGATACTATTTTAATTACTACATGCATTTTAGGAACTAAGTGTTATAAATGACTTGCACTATATATATATAAGTGTTAGAAATTACATGCAATGTCTATGTCAAGTTTCGTATATATGCATGCTTCATATGCATTTCCCTAGTTATTAATTCTTTGTCATTGCTTATTATGTATGGTATGCTGTTCATTATTTATATTTTTCTTTTAAATTAATGATATCATAACATGATATGTAGTTGAAGTACATAGTTGGAGAAGAATGTATCTTTTTATTATTATTATTTTATCCTCTGTATCTTGTCATGTTATGTTTCTAATACTCTATATTATTGTGTTTTATATTTTGAGAATAAAATATGTTTAATTTAATGTATACAAGCTTTTTTATCAACTAAAAAATACATTAAATTGAATATAAAAGAGTGTTTTAAATTATATATAAAAAAATTAGAAAAATAATTACAAAGACAAATATATCTTCAATCCAAACAAGCAAAAACTATCTATCTTTATTCCAATAAATTTATTAAATATAAATTACTTTAAAAAAATTAATCATTATAATAATTAAAATAAAATTATATATTTTTATTATTAATCTTAAAAAATTATGGAATTAATTTTTATATAATAATAATTAAATTAATTTTCAAATTAAAAAATAATATTAACTTTCAAAATTTTAATTATTTATTAAATTTTATATTTTATATTAATTTTTAATTTAATTAGTAATTAATTTTATTATTTTATAACTCACTGATATAATTAGTAAAAATAA
This sequence comes from Lablab purpureus, assembly GCA_030347555.1. Taxonomy (NCBI): domain Eukaryota; kingdom Viridiplantae; phylum Streptophyta; class Magnoliopsida; order Fabales; family Fabaceae; genus Lablab; species Lablab purpureus. The sequence goes on from CM059259.1 coordinate 22,744,306, forward strand.
TTTATTTTGTAATATAATTTATAAAATAAGTAAATTTAATAGACAACTCATTTTTACATAGGGAATATACCACTCTCATAAAGTAAAATATTGGATATAAAAACCTTATTTTTCAACCTACACTGATTCTAGAGTTTTAAATGTATTTCATACTAAAAAATAAATATTGTGAATTTTATTTGAATAAATTTGGAAGAGTAAAAAGGACATTATGATAACATTTTAATATTTTTAAAATTGTGAAACCTGGGAAGAGCAGCATTGTCTCCAAAGGGTGGGTTTGTGTTGTTGAAAAAATAATTATTAAATTCGACGATAACTTTAGTTGGTTAGGCCTGTCCCGAAGCTTCATGTTTCTTATTCGAACTAATATAATTAATGTCACAAAATATGGATGTGCATTAATATAGTTATTCTTATATATAAAAATATTTTTAATTATATTATTAATGTCAAATATCAATCAACTTATTGTGACACTGATTTCTATAGAAATTCTGTGAGTGAATCTTTCTTTCTTCCTTACATCACAATTGAATATTTCTTTTAATTCATAAAACTTATTAAAGAATCTGAATTTATTTCCATTGAAATAAAAAAAATATGTCAAATGTATTAACAACTCAAATAATAAATATGATTTTAATTAATTAATCAATGATGTAGATGTCTTTAATTGATTGCATATCAAAATTAAACTCAATCAAGATAGTGAGACATTTAAAACACCAAATCAATCTTAGACGTGTGAAGTAGGATGATATAAAATTGATCATAATTTTAAACTTGAATTAAATAGTAAGCATAATTTTTTGCAAAAGAAAATTCAAATGAGAACTCAGTCAAGGGAGAATCAGAGACTGAATGAAGAAAAACATTGTTCCAACTTACACATCATTGTTTTCTTTGGCTTTATTAGAAAAGATGACTTGTTCTTGACAAAGTAAGTGCATTCAATCAAGTCCTAAGTTCCTTCCATATACTTCCATGTTTTCTCCATTTTTATAATTTTTATTTTATTTTATATATTATATTAATATTACAAAAAAATATTAAATACAAATTAATATAGAAATAAAAATAATTAGTTATTATATTAATTAATTAAAAACTATTATTCAATATAGAAATTTTTATATTTCGGATTATTTTTAAATGATTATTGTAAAAGTTAACAATTTATACTATTATTAGATTATAAAAAAATCTTTTTCACTACCATTCTAAGTAAATTCTTTATATTTATAAGCATAATAAAATAGATAAGTTTATATTTGGGATTTGAATAGTTCAACAATGATGTACTATATTCTCTTTCTCTAAAATAAACTCTAAACAGTTATTTTTCATAGCTAAAAGTTATTTTGGAAATTCGAATAATGCAATCCAAATTAATGGGACGGCGCATTTTCTTTTAAACCCACCACACATGACAAATTGACGGTGCGTGCCAACCATTTTCGTTTTCTTCTAAGTTACTCATCTGTCATATGCTTTTTCTACATGATAACTAACTTTTTCTGCGCTAGTTAATTTTTTTAAAAAAATTGGAAGAATTATATATGTATACGCAATAATGGGAACATATTTAACTAAAAATTTATATTGAATTTATCTAAAAATTCTTTGAACCAGTTAATCTTATCGCGAATGTATTAGTTTAAGCTAAAATATTTAGAATAACAAAAACTATGAACTATTTATTATAAATTTAAAATATAATTTATATGTTTAAAAATATTAATTACAAAGTTTTATTATAACATATGTTCAACTATTTTTTTCAATAAATTTTAGTTATATAAATTATATTTTAGTAGTACTATTTGAAATAATAATAAAAAAACAATAAGTTCCAAAATCTTCCATATATTTGTTGAAGTAAATCAGCTGGTAGTAGATGATAAATGAACTCGTTCTTATAGATATTTTTTGAATTTATTATGTGAATGTTACTTAAACTTGTCCTAATTTTAATGAAGAATTTTTACATTGATTAAATATAAGTAATATTTGATTTTTTTTTTAAATTGTGTATGAGAATAAAGATAAGTATGTATATATTTGTTCCATCTCCTTTCTCATCCCAATATCCATCACCCTTCCCATATACTAAAATATATTTAGTTTATATTATATAAGTTTATATTAATTTTTTTTAATCTTAGTTTTATCAATTTTTTATAGAGCATACATTTTATCAATTTTTACTTTTCTTTAATAATTATTTGATATTTATCTAATTGTTATTTAATATTTTGGTTTGACATTTTTGTAATTATAATTTTTTTATTAATATTTAAAAAGAAAATATGTATCCTTTTGATATTGAATCCTTGATAATATCATGTTTCCTTTATTGTGATTTTTTTTTTAAATATTTAAGTAATATTTAGAAAAGGGGTGTGTATATTGTTACTCAATAGAAATGTGGATGAGACAAAAATTTCATACTCATCAAGTATGAAAATGAGAAATGAAAATGAATTTTTACTTCGAAGATAAAAATGAAAAAATGAAATTCTCCTTCGCCCCTCTATTGTCATTCCTAGTCGATTCCATCACACTAAATACATCATCTCCACCTGCGACATTACATCTTTCTATTTTTCTTCCACCAATCACCATTGTCGTTGTTGTTCCCGTGAAGCTAAAAGACAAGAAAACCTATGTTAGTATTAATTTTTATGATGCCAAGATTATATTTTTTTTAGTATTTACTATTTAATATATTATTAATGTATTTACTATTTAGTATATTGCAACTTCATGCATTTAAAGAGAATTAGAGGATAGCATTTTGGCATTGGTGTCAAGTTTTCTTTGAAGGTGATGATATTTGTTAGTTAGATGTGTTTAAAAGAGCCTTCACAAATTAGTGATAAGAATAACATATAAGCAACAAACATATTACATTAATTATTAGGGATAACTCATGTAATATGTCCTACATATTATATTTGGTTGTCCCTGACAACCAATATCATATATCCTGTTATTTTGGAAGATACTTGTTACATTTGTTATATAATCATAATAAAATTTATGGAACTTATTACGTTAGTGACATTTTAATCAAATTTAAAATTGATATAATATATTATAAATATTTGATGTAAAATGTTAGTTTGTAGTTGTAAGTATAATTATTTAAAAAATATTTATAATAAAATTGAAGCTCCGGTAAGCTATTCTACCAAATACTAGTTCATATATAGTATAAACTGAAGAGTAATAATTGATACATAGTGGGAAGTAACTACTCTTTATTTTTATAGATGAGGGTAACCAGTTTTGAACAGGGAATGTGCAGACCTATATCTATGTATTTATAGGCAAGTGCCTCAATCATCTGTATTATAAAGCTGATGAAAATCACAGGTTTAAGTTTGATTTTTCTACAAGCCATTGAAAAACCTTATTAAATCATATGGTATGCATGTGAAATAAGATGTTAAAGTGAAGGGAAGATACCAAAACCGCTGAAGTTCATCATAGGTTTTTATTTAGATTAATTATAGTTTTTCTATTCACCAAAAGTGAAATATATTATTGTGCTTTAATAAGAATTAAAATTAAAAAAATAGACATAGCATATTTCGTTTTCTTAGTAGGAGGGACCAATTTGTGCTACAATGACTGTTCTAACTCATTCATTTAAAGGTACAGCAAATTGATCCATGACTATTCTAACCCATAATTTGTGCTACAATGGCTGCACTTATTCTAACCCATAATTTCTGCTACAAGAGTAAATAAATTGATTGCTATGTCAAAACAATTGTGTCAGTGTTCCCTCACATGCTAGAAGAGAGACTTAAAATATGAAAAAGTTTCGTGAACTCCTAATGACACCTTGCATCTTTTTTATTTATTTTTTAATCATTTAGAAATTAAGTTTCTTTGTAAAAGCTGGTGTTGGACTACATGCATTATTGTGCCTTAAAATAAGAAGCTTGTGAAAATATACCTTAAATATGATTTCCAAACATGATATTTTATGATACCGGTGTTTGTGAATTACAATTATGTCCAGAGAAGATAGAGACTATAGAAATAGTTTCATACTAGTATAAAGATTTAGTATACAGATTTATTAATTATAGTGATCTTAAAATTTATATTTGTTAGGTATTCAAGTGTGAGAGTGGGCATAAAGTTCCATATTGAGTAGAAATGATAAAGTTGAAGTGTATAAAAAGAAAAGCAAAGACCTATAGACATTGAGCCTTAAGGTTTTATGTTGGAAGTGGTGTCATCTTTTCTCTTATACACCCTCTCTCTTAGAAAATTTTCCAACAATATTAATCATGTTTTTTAATTAATTAATAGTTTACTTTTTTTTACATTATAATACATGATCATTAAACTATAAATATTAGTCTACTCTGTCTTATCAATTCATCTTATCTATTATTTTCATATTTTTTAGATTTTTTTATCATAGTATTTATAATGTACATTACTTTTTCTAGGTTGCATTGTTTTCTTCAAAATTTAATTCCGGAAATTGAATGATTCTCTTCTGAACGATCACCCATTAACTGACACCTGAAAATTCTGGGCGTTGGAAAAAAATGCCATGATAAAGAAAAGAAGAAAATGGATTTACATTTATATTTAGAAAAATTATATTTACCATCAAAACAACCAGTGCATAGAAAAAAAAGTTACCAATATATCATTGCTTTATATTTGTCGAAATATTATTACTTTAGTCAGGTGTAAGAGGAGATTATACAAGCCACAATCTCCACCGTGTATGTTAAAAAAAAGCAATACTATCTTCTTACCAAAATGTGTACCCTATTGTTTTTGTGAGTAGAACTTGCGAGTCCTAGCATGTAGAATCAAAGCCAAAAGAGTTCCAAGGAAACACAAGGAACCCCAGATGATAAAAGTGTTTCTGTAGCATTCCATGCCCATACATTGCCCTTGCTCATCATGACCATGCCCTTCCTTACGATAAACAAGTGCAGCTGAATATCCAAATATGAAGGAGCCAATAGGAATGTTCGCCACCACCACATTATGGTTCACTGAGAAATTCTTTGTACCAAATAGCTCTGTGGTTGTGGAAACAGCAATGGAAGTTATTGCTCCAGTACACACTCCAATCACTGCAGTGCTGACGTAAAGGGCAAGGTCAGTTTTGTTGAGAAGTAGGAAAAAAGCACCTGATGTTGGAACCATCACTGCAAACATAGAAGCAGGTCTTGAAATTCTACACTTTCCCCTGAAAAAAAAAAGGTTATTAGAAGCCATGTCAATAAGAAGAGTGTCACTATCGACTTTATACTGGATAAATCCGAAATTTCGACCTTTAGAAAATAATTAACCATGTTCACACGTTCTTGTAAACATGAGTATATTCACATGTGTTTGTGGTCCATTCTGCTCCCCAGAATCTCCAAACATTATTTTCAGAAGGATGATATACATTTGGTATGGGCTAAGTAGTAGTGGTTTTAATTTTGCAGTTTAGTTCATCTTCATTATTATGGTAGTAGATCAACTAACATATGTGTAGCCATTATATGCATTAAATGAGAAGTGTAAATGCAGTTGTTCGGGTTGGTGTTAGATAGAGGAGGTAGGAAGGGTAAATTTACCTGTAGAAATAGTACATAAGAGATGGCATGAGACGGCCAAAGAACCCAAATGATGATGACAAAGACACCAAAGATGAAGTATTGGAGCAACCCCGGGATTCAGCTATTTGTCCCAAGTTATTAAGATATACTAAACCAACAGTTGCACCAAAAAAATAGACAAGGAAATATAACCAGAAATTTATTCTTCTTAGCATCAACTTCACTCCAACTTCTTCTATAATGCCAACCTCTTCTTGAACTTCACCCTCTTTCACCTCATTCTCCACCCTCTCTTCACTATTATTCTCCTCCATAGTAAAATGGCAGACTCTCAATTTTTCTCTATTTTCCTGTAGTTCCTTGATATTCACTGAAAGTGGCACTAGAAGAGGCAAGAGAAGGGACACTAGAATACCAGTCATGATACTTAGTGAGGATGCTTTGCTTGTGACAAATTGCAAGCTGCTCAACACAGCATATATTCCAGTGGAAATTGTTATGACAAATATCACAGCAAAACCAACACGAGTGTGCTTAGGACTTATGGCATCAAATTCTCTGACTAGAGGAGCTGCTATTAGGCAAACTATTACAGGTAAGAGAGAGTTCAGGAAGAGATATGCTCTAGCCTTCTTCTGAGGAGAAACAGCATCAACAATGTTGGCATAAATTTTTGCACTTAGTCCTTGGTAGCTAGTTGTTATTCCGACAGCAACTTGGCGATCTGATAAGAAGTTCCTTATGGTGACAACATAGCATACTGTGTTGATCCAACAAATACTGTTGCCAGCAAGAAAAGTTAGTACGAACACATGCCAATAGGACAAAGAGGAAATTTGGTTGATTATGAAGAGATATTGCACACCATAACCAATTAAGCCAAGAGTTGAACCAATCAAGAGAACAAGCCAAAGGGGGAGGTATATAGAAGCAAGGCCAGAAAACCAGCCAAAAAGCTTGCCAGCATCAGAGGCAAAAGCAAGGTTATTGAGTTGGACTTGAGAAATGGAAAGAAGTTGCTTCAGCTGAGAAGAGTAAGCAGGGAAATTAGTGTTTGTCCCGATTATGGCTTGGAGCCAAATGATGCCGATAAGGCTTAGCCATTGAAGAGTAGTAGAAGGCATGGTATAAAGATTAAAGAAGTTTAGAGAGAGAAAAAAAAACCTTGAACTACCCTTATTAAGAGTGTATGGGATGTGTGATGGTTTATATGTTGAGAAAAAGTGAAGTAAAAGCTAGAAACACTATGGTGGTGTGAAAACTAAAGTCAAGAGTATAATACCGACTAGTGGTTTGGTGAAGTTGTGAAATGGGGTTCTGCATCATGCAATACTAACACCCATGCTTTGAAATATTTCAATATTTCAAACATTAATACTAACATTAATGTTTTTTAAAGTAATTAATATAAAAATCAATGTTTCACATTATGAGCACATAAATTTGGGAGAGAAACAGATCCATTGTGTTATAATGAAAGTTGATACGGGTAGCTAGGATTTTGAAATTAAATCTGAAGACAACATAGACTCATATGGCCTCAAGGGCATAAACGGACACTTAATTATATGAAGTTGGGAAACACGCACGATGTCTTAAACTTTTGGCTGTCGGTGAAATGAGCATCACATTGAACAGCCCCACCAATTTTTATCTCATCTATGTCCCTTCCACATTACATATAATTTGAACTTGGACTCTTTTGAAATTAAACTTTAATAGGTAAGATGTGTCAACATAAATATATGCCATATTTTGTTACATTTAAAAACTTGAATAATAATTTTTAATAGAATTTCCCTTTTTAATCACATTTTTTATTCACAAAACTCAAACATGAGCCACTATTTAAAATGATTGAATCGAATTCATGGGACTTATGAGTAGAGTTTTAGCACATTTAGGCCAACTCTAACATTAGTTTGAAAAAGAGTAGATGTTTCCAAGAACAAGATAGATAACACTTCAAATAGTATATCACATCCAAATGATAACTGAAACAAATATAGGTATTAGAAGATAGGGTGTGATACAAAGAAAATTAGATGTTGTTTATTGTTTACAAAGATAGCAATCTATCTAAAACCTCTACGTCTCTCACACTCACTTGATTTATTGTTTATTGTTTGTTGTTTACAAAGATAGCAATCTATTTATCCATTTAAATTAATTTATAAAATAAATAATCTAATTTATTTTCATTTTTCTTTCTTTTATTTTTCTTTTTTATCCATATTAAGCGGTAAATCCAGTTTAAAAAAATCTATTTTACCATCTCTATTTATTTAGATATTTAGAAAATAAAGTATATAATGCTGCCCTTTTAAGAACACAAACAGTTGGAAAACGAGAGAATCTATAGAGGCAGGTACTATTATGTGTGTTTCGTCATTATGACGTAATACATGACAGTATTTAATTCGATTTTTTTCTTTAAGTTAAAAATCCAAAATTACCCTTAGTTGCGCCCATATTGTAACAATCGGGTCTGGGATCCGAATTCACACCGCACTTCTTTCAATTTCAAATTATCTTTAACAAAATTAAATTAAATTATTTTGTTGCTGTTTCATTTATAATTAGTAATAAATTTATTTATTTATTTTAATTTTAATTTTTAATTATTAAATAATAAATTATAATATTTAATTAATAAATTAAATTAATTTAATAGTAATATGTAGTTTTGTTATAAAAAAAGATAGAATAAAATACACGTTAAAAGTGTTTTAACCGTACAAATTAGACATAAGTATATGCAAAAGAATCATTATTATATATTTGGGAGTATAGTAGCATAAATACATAACCACTTTAGAAATCTCCGGTCTATAGACCACAAAAAAGCAAAACATATCATGATTATATATTCATACACACTAAAAAAATAACTTTTATCAATTATATCTATCTAAAAAATAATAAAATTAATCACTAATTTAATAAAAAACTAAAATCTTAATAGTTAATATTATAAACTAATTTATATTTTAATTTTAAAAATAATTTAGTTATCATTATACATAAATTAATTCATAATTTTTTTAATACTAATAACTATAAAAAATATAATTTTTATTAAAAAAAACTATTTTAAATACCAATAAATTTTAATTATAAAATAATTTTTAATTTAGTTGTTATAGTAACTATTTATTTGTTGTCTATAAATTAATTTATATTTAAAAAATTTCTTACCGTGAGATTAGTTAAGACTACCACAACTAAATTTATTCATATTTTTAACCAGAATACCCATGCAATTACCATATTACTTGAGGTCATCTATGCACCAACCACTTCTCTCTAAAGAATTAGGCTCATTATATAACAATGATAAGATAATAAATTAAGGAAGCTTATTGTTAATAATGTATAATTAAAGAAACTAGCAATAATAAATATATTGTTTATAGTACAAAGTAACATAAAAAAATTAACGTGAAGAATCACTTTCAAATCGTAAAATGCATTTGAGATTATTATCATCAATATTGGTGAATCAATAACTTAAACATGTTAAATACATAAAAAGTAAAGTTGATTGTGTATCAGTATCTAAAGATATACTTTTATATATAGTTTTAGTTTGACAAACTCATTATCAAAATATTTTTATTAAACTTATTTAGAAAGACCCTCCTTCTTTTGGTTAGATGCAATTTGATAAAATGCAATTAGAAAGAGATAAGACATAGAAGGATTTACTTTAAATATACGTCTAGTTCTTGATCAACATAATCAAGTTCCACTATGTATACTACCACAATAAATTACAATCTAATATTGTTTGAAGCTAAACCACTTCTGGATAAAAACACACAAATACTATTTGGACCTAAGTCACTTCTTACTAAACATTTGGACTGTTCTTTATAACACAATAACTCCTGGCTAAAACAACATGTTACAAAGAAAGTGCTATAACAAATAATAGGTTCAACAACTAAAAGAGAGGTAACATCCTAAGATGAATACAACTGAAATTCATTCTTCTAGATTGTTAAAGAACATAATCAGTGCTCAAAGTTTAAAGGCTAAAACATAAGGATCACTTAATGAGTACAAGAGTAGTGTTAGTTTCATCAATTTTTTCAATTGGTCTTCTTTAGTGTATTTTCTATTTATAGAGTATTCCTTAATTGTCTTAGACTCTTTAATATTTCATAGCTCAACCTCCCTTATCGAATTTAGTACTCCACGTCTTGAATATTCTCAGTTCCTTAATATTTTCCTTTCAAATAGTCCAAAAGTTCTTTGAGTGACTTTAGGATCATGATTTTGGTGAGGATTATTTGTGAAACACCTACAAACAAAAATGACTTTGAATTTTCCTTCATCATTTTGTTTTCCTTTTGAATTTTAATTTGGGCCATGGCGGAATTGTTAGGCAACTGATCCACAATGTAATCATCTTCCACAATTTCCAATAAATTTAGTCTCTCTAAAGAAGCTTTCATCCTCAAAACCCATAGATCATAACTTTCATCATCGAAGAGTGAAATATTGTAAGAAATTTTCTTCTCCTTCCATTATACAGCAATGACTCTAATTGGGATTTTGGATTTTTGTATTATATTTTGGAAATATAAGAGATATATTATATGGAGGAAATTGTCATTTATTATTTATCTACTATATAAAGAGCAAAAATATAAAAAAATCAAATATTAACCATATTTTAATCTCAACTCCTTATATCTAAATAATAATTAAATGTTTTATCTCGAGTAGAAGATTTTCTTAAAACTAATTTAATAAAAAAGACATTAAATAAATATTTTTAAAATAAATACTCTTGACTTTAGTTTTCACACCCTCGCGTCTCTAACTTTTACTCCACTTTTTTGGTTTATATATAGACCCTTACACATCTCATACCTTTTTATTAGCTTAGTAGGGTAGTTTAAGTTTTTTTCTCTCTCTCTAAACTTCTTTAATCTTTACCATGTCTTTTATTACTCTTCAATAAGGATGACAAATAATTTTGTCCTCGTGAGTATTGTCTGAACTCATTCCGATTTTGACCGAAAATTCTTATACTGACTTGGGACGGGTAGATATGAGTAATATCAGATTTTTGAGTATGGGGATAAAAGTGTGTGTATGTACATATCCACCTTATCTTTGTTCCATACTTGTCTCTTTACTCATACTCATCCTCGTTTTAATATTAAAACACTTAAAGTTGGTTAGGTAACCCAAAATATTTATATTTATTGTTTTCTCTAGTCCTTAGTTTTGTAACCCTTCTATATTTCTTTTGCTACACAATTCTTTTTATTCTCTCTCAATTATTCAACTTATTCAAAGTTCTCAAAGTTTACTCAGATTTTCAGGATATTTTCTCTCTTATCACAATCTTGATTGCACATTTTACAAGTTAGTTGTATGTTCTAGAAATGATTTAATTTAATGAAATTGAGAATTGCATTGCCTTGCATTTCTTGAAAGGCAATACATGCTTTAAATGAAATCGCACGAGTAAAAAATGTGTAGTTTCTTATGAGAGGAAAAGTACCTTAGAGATCTTAATAAACTTGATAGATATTGAACCAGTTGAACCATTGAGAGAGAATGAAACATTTTGTTGCAAGAAAAAATGTTCTTCAAATAAGAAATACTAAGAGTTCAACGAAAACAGAGAAGATAAATATTTTATGTTACTCAGTAAACTCAAAGTTTAGGTGATTGAACACTTGAAATTTAAATTCAAACATTCTCATATGAACAAAAATTAACAATAACTAAAAATATTATAAAGAAGTATCTTTTTTATTTTAGGTTTTAGGAAATTTTTATTTTCTTTAGAACACTTTCTATATAAAAATAAAAATGTATTTTATTATTATTTATAAGATTAAGATATGATTAATATATAATATTTTTTACACAGTGTATTAATATTTTTGTCAAAATTATTCATATTATATATTTCTTATATTTTCAAAATATATTTTTAAAACTCAAATTTTTAGCAGTAATTATAATAAAGATTCATGTCATTTAAATTATCGTTTTTACTTGTATCATAAAGTATAATATATCGTTTGAATAAAATCATAAAAAAAATATATAATTTGTGATAAGAATAATTTTTTTTAAAAATCTAAAAAATATGGATATAAAATAAGTTGAATACTCATAAATCAGTGCACAAAACTGAGTAGATTTCGTCAACCCATGCTTTGTAACTCTGAAAAAGATACTGAGGTTCCATGATCAGCACCAAAAAGTTGATGATGAAGTAGTGTTTAGTGGTAAACCGTGGTGGAAAGTTGTATGTAGTTTTTACATAGATATGAAAAGTGGCAAACCCTAAGTTCTACAAAATTTGCACTACATTAAATGTTGTTAGAATGGGAAATATGTAAGAAATAAATTCCAGTAATAGGACCACAAAGATTGCTATATTGAAGCATCAAAGCAAGGACCTACTTTGAAATTTATAATCATTTTCATTAATTGTTAATCCCATAAACTCAAATACCATATCATATTGATTGAACGCTGGACTTTATCCGATATCCAGAAACGTAAGTAAAACAATTAATTTAAAGTATCAAACCCAATTGCACTCTTGAAGCCACAAATTCCTCTTCAATTTGATTTGTCATGACTAAAAACGACAAATACACTTTCATTAATCTTTAATTTTCCTCTCTATCACTGTATAGAGTACTTATTTGTTACGTGTAGTTTTCCCTGAGCCTCCACAAAAGAATGATAAAGCATTTCCACTTCATTGATTTACCATTAATAGTTTTTCGATTCAAAATTATAATCTAACTTCTGAAAAGAAGATGAGAATCGTGTTTGGTGATTGCATAACGAAGTTAGAAAACTTCTAATAAAGAAACTTATCATCAACAATCAACTCTCTCTTGAGATAAAATTAAACAACAAAGTTTCGTTTTTAAACGGCCCTAATAAGATAACTGATATGGATAGAGGGAAGAATTTCAGCAGCATGCCTGTATGTAATGCATGTAACGTAGTTTTAACATATTCGAATTAATATATATATATATATATATATATATATATATATATATATATATATATAAGAATATTATGTTTTATATCTTGTGCAAATTATTTTTTATATTGTTTTTATCAGTTTATATATATATTGAAGTCATTTCTGAATAAAAGAAACTGATAATAATTTGTATTCCAGGGAGATATAACAATACAATATCAATCTATATTTCAACTATTTAAAATCTATATAAACTCTATCCAACATTATTTCTCGGATACATAATACTATTGAACTTTTTCTATACATTCTGTCTAAAATCTATTAGACATCATTTTTGGGACATATAACACTATTGAATTTAGTAAATGAATACTAATAAAAGGACAATTGATGGTGAATTTGGAGATTTAGGGATTTGAGGTTTTTTGCGAGAAGAGTTTTCAAAGACAAAAACATGTATTGTTGGCTACATGAGGATTTGGGAATTTAATTGAATTTTTTATTGAATTACCCATGGATGAGATAACGTTATCTATTGATTTTATTTTTTGGAAAAATTCTTTTTAGAACACTATTGTTATATCTATATGTTTATTAACATTATCAATAGATGTACCCGTTGCTAATATAAATTTATATATAATATAATTTTATGCGTAAATATATATGAACAATGAAAAATAAATTTTAATAAAAGTTGTGAAAATCTAAATGTGAATTTAAGTTCTATATTGAAAATTTAAGTGTGGATTTAAATTTTATATAAAGAATTTCTTAAACTCATAAGAGTTAAAATATAGTTAAACAATTTTTTTAAAATTATTTGTTCAATTATCTAGTATATTTTAAAGATAGTTGACTACAAAAATCCAATAATTTTGAATGATGGTGTTAAATATTTTTTTTATTATTAACAAGATGGTCCATTTCGATGGACAATGAGTGCACATTATCTTTATTTTTTAAATAAAAATTCATTCAATTCACATTCATGTTCTCATACTTAGGATATGAAATTTCTGTTTCATCAATATTTCCATCATGTAATGGATATACTAATACTCACACTTGTTCTCATTCTTGTATCGTTCCAAATATTAATTAAATAAATTTTTTGAAAAAATAAAGCACACAAAAAAAATATGATTTTATCAAGGATTCGATATCAAAATGATACACATTTTTTCTTCAATCTCAAGTATCAAGAAAAAAATTATAATTACATAAATATCATATTAGAGTACAAAAAATTGAATAAAAGTCAAATAATTATAGAAGAGAGTAAAACTTATCAAATGTGTGTCATATAAACAATTTGATTTGATGAAATTGAGGATAACATTTCCAAAAATGGAATAGATCGTTTGAAAATAAAAGAAAATACCTTGAAGATCTGAATAAACTTGGTGAATATTAAAAGAGTCCAACAATTGAGAAAGAATGAAAATTTTTGTAGTGAAATAAAGGTTCTTCAAAGAAACGAAACTAAGGGTCAAAGAGAATAGAAAAGATAAGTTTTTTATGTTATCCAGAAAACTAAGGGTTTATATGATGATGAACACTTAAATTAAAAGTCAAACATTTTCATGTGAGAAAAATAAACAATAAATAAAAATATCAAAAATGAGTTGAAATAATCAAATGTGTGCCCTATAAAACTATTTGATTAACTGAAATTGGGGTTTGTGTTTATTGAAATGCACCATTTAAAGAAATTTGCACAAAGGAAAAAATGTGTAACCAAGAGTCAGACATTCTCATTTGAAAAAAAGACAATAAATAAAAATATTAAAAAAGGAATATAAATAATCAAATGTGTATCCCAGAAACTATTTGATTCAATGAATTGGAGGTTTTCCTAAAATCCAATACACCATTTGACAAAGGAAAAATGTGTAATTAAGGAGTTGAAAAGAGGGGAAAATACTTTAAGGATTTCGGTAAACTTTGTGAATTTAAAACAAGTCAAAAATTTGAAAAATTTAAAATGAAGACATGTCTAAAGATGAAGATTAGAATGGTGTGGAGACAATGGCAGACCAACCCATTCTTGTCCTCATATGTAACACTCTAGAGAAGATTTTGAGCATAATATACATAATAACATATGTGAACAATAAATTTTATGTAAAGAAATATTTACATAACATAATATTTGTTATATATTGATGTGTGAACAATAAAATTTACATAACATAATATTAGTTATACACTAATGTTCCCGAACCAATTGTACAAAACTAAACTAAAAAGTAAATCATACAATTGTACATATGAGTTCACAAAAAACAATATACAAATATCTATTTAAGAAAGATAACAATGTAAATCTGATGTTACATCAAAACTCAAAAAAAGTTGTTTCATACTTCAAACTGTACAATTCACTTCTAAGTCTGTTCAACTGGAATGGATAAACTCAGTGAGTGGTAAACTAACATAAATTAAATGAGCATATCATTAAATATTTCTTAAATGGGCATTTTAAAGAAATAAATAAATTTATATCTCATATAAATGTCAATGTATCTATCTTAAGAAATAGTAAGGTGAGCTTGTCTCTAAAAATCTCTTTAACTTTTCTTTTTTCATCCTATTGGCATAATGTTGAGATTGAGCTCAAACATTCTAAGAGGCGTCTCTCTCCTCTGTGTCATGAATTCTCGATATTTATACTTTCATTGGGGAATTCAAACTTAGAAGGTTCTCATATTATCTCAGAGTTATTCAGAGACAAATATTTGAACACCCTTTGAGTGATATGTTTCCAACAAACATACTTTACAATTTATTTTCTCAACATCTTATAAAATATAGAATACATTTAAAATTTTATCACTCTAGGAAATATGTTTCAAATTCAAAAGAAAGATAACTTTCAATAATTCTCATAAGACACAATATTCTAAAATTCTCTTCTGCATAATTCTGCTAAATTAAGACAAATTGGCTAAGTAGAATTGACTCAGTAACTAAATATAAAAGAGTTTAAGTTATTATCTTACCTGACATTGTATACAAAAGTTGTTTTTTATGTTATAATATTCAATTTAAAATTTAGATATTATCTATACTTAATTAATATAAAAATTCTGAATTAAAATTGGAACAGGTGTACACATACTCATAATAATAAATTTATTTGTCATCAAGAGTTAATTTAAATAATCTATTAACTTAACTTAAGAATCAAATTTGTTTAGGTTTGATTAAAAATTATAAATAAAATAATAAAATATTCCATTTTAATTTACTTAATCATTAATCTACTATGATTAGGGTGGACTGAGAATCTGGATCTAAACCACCAATTTTTTTATAATTTTGTTATCTTTTTTATTTTTAATTAATAATATATGAATATATATTAATAATATATTTAATCATATAAATATTTTATGTCTATTAACGTTTTTAATTAGATAATTTAATAAAATTATTACTTTTTACTTTATTATAACTTTATATAGAAATATTAATAATTTAAATTTTAAATATTTATATTAAAATATAAAAAATTTAATATTTTAAATAATTTTTTAGTGTAAGCTCATTTCGCCCTCTTTCTATCTTACTAAATTGGTAGAGGACATGTCAAAATATATGCTGACAGACTAAAATTATGAACCTCTTCTACTAAATTAATAATGATTTCATAAGTCGACCACTTAAATCTAATCCGTTTGATCCTACTATTAATAAAGCTAACAATCATGCATTTAAAATATAAAAAAAGTATATTTTCAAATTAAAAGAAATTAAATCTTATTTAATAAAATAATTTTTTATTTTTAAATGTAATAATTTGATATAGTAATGAAAAAACTTATCAATTGATTCACCCACTCAATTCATTCAATTAAACCTATTTTGATAATTCTTTTAGTGATGGTTTGATTTTAAAAAAATTCACTTTTATTTTTATTTTAGAAGTTTGTATAATAAATAATTTGTTTTAATTTTGTAATGTAAAAATTAAAACAAAAAAAAAAGAATACATTTGTCTCACCCAATAGGTTTGATATGGTGTGAACATGTGGGGTGGAGAATCTTGGAGTTGTATGAAACTAATGAGGCTTAGTGCTAAATATAACCAAATCACTTCAAGGAAAAGCTTTCCACTTGAGTCCAATAATGCTTCCTATTCTATTCAAGCTACATTTTTCAACCACACAACACAAAACCACTCAACCATCAAACATCACCATAGCTATATGCCTCACGTCACCATAAAAAATACCAAAATACACAAAACTTCATCCTTCAATCATCAATAAATGCCATATAACGTAATTTTTCATTTTCTTAATATTAATAACAATTTAACTAATCCCTAATTAGTGTACTTTTCATTACACAAATCAATAAAAATATTATTTTTTTATCATTTTTAATTTTTTTTCAATAATATTTTTAAAAAATTAAATATAATTTATTAATTAATAATAAAGTACATAAAATAAAAATAATTATTTGATACAAAATGCATGTGACTTAAAATATCGTAAAGTAATCATTTAATTATTTTTTATTTTTAAAATAAAAATATAATTAATATAACATTAAATTTTACCAGCTATAAATAAAATAAATAAAAAAATTTCCTTAAAATAACACTTATTAAAAAATAGAAAAAGTAATTTATTAAAATTGATAAAATTAGTTAATTTAATTAGTAACATTTTTGTCTTAAGTTATTTTTAAAATTAATAAGATATAATTTTATTCATTTCTTAAATATTTTTATTAATCTTAATTATTTTATTCTCTTCAATCATTAATATATTTAATGTTTTATTTTCTTCTCAACTACTGAATGATCAAGTAAGATTCCTAAAATATTTTTTATTCACGACAAAGTTATACTTCCAAAAAATACATTAAACTGTTATTACTATCTGTTTTCCTTGTTAATTAACTGTGTTTAAGCTTTTTACACACAAATAAAAAAATGCAATATCATAATTAAGTAGTTTTGAATTTTTTATTGTACCTTCTTTCATTTATACTCTACAATAAACACACACTACTTGAAAATGTATACATTAATCAAATTTAGGTTAAAAGTAAAGTTATAATTGACAAAAAAAAATACAGATAAGTAAAATAACAAAATCTTTCTGAGAAAATATTTATCTGTGTTGAACTGAAAAAAAAATGATACTTACAAATTGATACTTTGGCTGATAAAAAAAACAAATTGATACTTTCACTACACGCTCACCAATTAACTTCACCATCATATACATCACTGCAATCAAGAAACAGAAGAAATAGAGTGGGGGAGGACCACTATTTTGTGACACATTGAAAACAAAGAAGAAAAATAAGCAGAAGGGCATCACAAAGAAAGGTTCTGATATCTTTATCACCCTCCTCTGACAACCCTAGTCACATAAATCAAATAACTGATCTTTCATCTCGTAAAAGTAAGATGTTCCATATTTCTTCATGGATGTACACAACCCTTATCTGTTATGAGTCATTACTCCTGTCAATTGGTGCTATCTGCTGTCAACTGAGTCATCTATTCGTACTCCTTATTCCTTAAATTTTACTAAGACAGGGAAAAAAGTATGGCGTTGAGAGGGGAGAAGGAACAAAGAGAAACATGCATACTTGCATGCTCGATTGAGTGAGTTTGGAGCTTAATTCATAATGTTTTGCTATATATACGTGACTCCAAACCAGTAATTAAAAAATTGGTTCAATTGGTGGAATAACCTTACTCATATATGACGGTGTTATATGAACTTATGTGAAACTATCTAAATAAACCTTTTATATAAAGATGATATGAAAAAAATCAAGAGATAATTCTGACCAATATTAGTGAAAATTAAAGATTACTCAATGAGAATTAATGTAGAATTTAAAAGATTTTATTATTATTATTATTATTTATAATGATATATTTTAATCTATAAAAGGATAATGTATTTATAATGTAATAACACAAAAAGATATACATAAATTAAGAAAGGAAATTTTTAAGAATTAAGTAACTCTGAGTTATAAAAGTCAAAATTTAATTCTATCAGGATAATATGTGTGGTGATCCTATTTAACATTCATATTTTTATTTGTCTCAAGTGATGTTACTATTTTTATTTGTCTTAAATGTGATATCATTTAAGACGGAGAATATCATTTTAGAATTTTTTATTAATTTTTTAGTTAAAAAAAATCATGATATGAAAAAATTCTGAGAGATGGATGAATAATATTTATGAAAGTTAAAGATTAATCAGAGTATTTCCATTGTAGGTAACATGGATCTTAATTATTTTTTGTGAATTTGTATCATTCATATCACTTTTAAATTTTTATATTTTGTTATAGAGTATTATAAAATCTTATTTAATAATATAAATAAATATTTTTTTATTCTATGTCTTGAGTCTTATGTTTAAATCCAGTCTTGGCATATTATCATAAAAAAAGCCTATCAATAATTAAGAGAGGGCCTGCATATCAGTTCCATCCAACTAAACCAACATTCAAAACAAACCATCAACAGCAATAAAACGGATTTCTAAACACACCCTACCAAGGGAATATAATACATATATATATATATATATATATGCGGCCATCCCTAAACTTTGTATCTCTCTGTCAAACTCTTTGGAGTTTGGACACAATATTGATCACTCGTGACAGTCCTTTTAAACTCTAAAATTCTCCACAGTTCTGATGTTATCACTAAATACTGTTATCAAAAAGCCTAAAGTAATTCTTAACTTTTCATTGTACTCTTTAATTGCATGTTCCTTACTTTTCTTCTCCACAGTCAAGAAGTTTCAGTGAGTAAACCAGCTTCAGTTATCCTCAGTCCGATTGTTTCAAGCATTTTGTAAATATCTGAAGAACATTCATGCTCTCTGTCCCCAGCAACAAAGCGATGAACTCTACCCTGCACTTCAATCAAACTCCAACCAGCAACTTTGCTGGCAATTCTCTCACTCATTAATTCCCGAATTCTAACTACATCTTCCCACTTTCTCACTTTCGCATATATTCCAGCTAACTGCACATAATGCCCATCATGGGTTGGATCCAACTCTATTAACTTATTCCCAATCCTCTCCCCCATCTCCACAAATCCATGAAGCTTACATGCGTCAAGCAGCATCGCCCACATCACAGGATCTGGAGCAATTGTCATTCCCTCAATCAACTTGACTGCCTCATCAACTAAACCGGCACGAGCGAGAAGATCAACCATGCACCCGTAGTGCTCCATCTCAGGTTGAATACCACAACCATCTACCATCAACTTAAAATAATGCTTCCCTTCACCAACCAAACCAGCCCTACTACAAGCATTAAGCACACCCACAAATGTCACATTCACAGGACGAAAACCTTCATCAATGAACCTATCAAATAGTGTGAGCGCCTCCTGGGCGCAATCATGCGAAGCCAGACCACAGAGCATAACATTCCACGTCCAAACATCCTTCTTCACTATCCCATCAAACAAGATTCTCGCCTTTTCAATGCAACCACACTTAGCGTACATGTCAACCAAAGCAGTCCCTATATGAACAGTCATTGGAAATCTCATGGCCTCAATGGTGGAATGAATGAATCTCCCATAACAAAGCAAACCCAACTGAGCCGAAACCGACAGCAAGGTAACCAATATAGCTTCATTTGGCCTCACCCTCTTCTCCCTCATGTCTCTAAAACACTCCAACCCATCTTCAAAAAGCCCATTTTGAACATATCCCATTATCATAGTACTCCAAGAAACAACATCCCTTTGAGGCATTTCATCAAACATCTTCTCCGCAAACCTAACATCCCCATTTCTCACTGCACCAGCCAACATGGAGTTCCACGTGACCACGTCGCTGCAAAGGGTATCTTCCTCAAACACCCTTTGGGAAGAACCAGCTTCACAACACTCGAAATACAAATGAATCAGAGCGTTCCGGACAAATAAGTGGCAGGCATAACCGAGCTTGATCACGTGTGCATGAACTTGAACACCCAGTTCGTTGTTTACCTTGATTTTTGAGTTCTTGGAGAAGGCGTGGAGCAGGAAGGTGAAGGTGTGCTGGTTGGGGTTGAGAAAACGGCGTCGCATTGCGGAGTAGAGAGAAAGAGAGAGAGAGGGCGAAGAGTTGGCTTTGGCGTGGCAGCGGATGAGAGAGTTGAAGGCGAAGACGGTGGGGAACGGGATTGAGTCGAAGAGAGAGAGTGAGTATCTGAGAGGGAAGGGAAAGATGGAGGAGAGAGAAAGTAAAGAGAGAAGATGAACAGCGAAACGGGCATGGCCCAAAACGACGACATGTGCATGGGTTTGCTTGATTTGGTGCAGGGAAGGTTGTGGCGGCAGATAACGGAATATTGAAGCTTGAGAATTTGAAAGAAGGGGTTTGGTTTTATTGCTCAACATAAAGAAATTTCTTCTTCTAACTAATGTAACACTGCTTTATAAACTGAAAAAAACCTACTAAAAAATTAGAAATTCATAAAAGAACAGTCACCACATGCTTCATAAAAAAAGCATGCCTCTTTCTGGTTTATCAGTAGTTTATGTTGCTGTGTATGGAAGCAATTATATGCATAGACAAGCCAAGAGGCAAACACTCATGTGCAAGCATGATCATGGTAAAAGGTTTTCTTGTGTTTTTTCCCTTTGTACATATTTGTAAAAGGATTTGAGTATCCTTTTTATCTTCCTATTAGGTATTCATTTTCAGTTGATAGAAAATAGAAAAATGATAAATTCGTGTGATAATTAACTCTTTAGATTTCACTCTTTCATGTTGGTTGGAAGTAACGAGGAGGCACTGTGCTGGGAAGTTAAGTCTTTTTTCTTGGAACATTGTTAACGATGAGGTCGGTTTTGATCTCCATTTCCAAATTTAGAGAAAAGGGTTGAAATTGATTATGGGTGGCGAATCTTGATGGAAATGGAAACAATGGTTGTCATGGTTACAAGAAGATTGTGTTGGGATTTGAGGGAAATTCATGTGTCAAAGGGTTGGATCAAAATGGAACTATTGATTAGGTTGAAGTGGATAGAAATGAAAGATTTAGTCCATATCACGTACTAGGATAAGGTTTTTGTTTGTTGTTGCTATAGTTCTTCTATCCACCATTTTGCATGTTTTTTTATAAAAGAGCATATAAATTATGCCTTTTTTATCATTTATATATTTTCAATAAAAACCTTAACTTTATTATCATTTATAATTTTCAATGAAATGACATTCCAGGCCAAAATTAATAATTTTAAATCCTAATGATGACTTCCCCATGAAAAGTCCCAATATATAAACAAAAACAACAAAGAACTTACCAAAATTTCATACACCTTATTTCTAATAAGCACACCCACAAATTTAACATTTCAAAGTAAAATGAAACAAAACACAATCGCTAGAGATTATATTATAATTCATTGTGAAACTTTGCTTAAATTCATTTATTAACAAAAATATTTCACTTAACTTTAATATATGTAACACCCCATTACATTAACTATTATAAGTATAATTAAAAAATTCTTTTTGCAAATTTTACGACTAGTATTCATTTTATAAATCATCAAATAAATATTTTAAATAAAATTTTCAAACATATCCATATATTTATATGTGCATTAGTTTAAAATGTATATAACTTAGATAAGATGAAAAGTACACATCCTTCATATAATACTTAGGAAAATAATAAAAAATACGTCAAAAAACTTGTTTATAATGTCTTTTTATATAACAAAAATATCCTATGAA
This sequence comes from Lablab purpureus, assembly GCA_030347555.1. Lineage (NCBI taxonomy): Eukaryota > Viridiplantae > Streptophyta > Magnoliopsida > Fabales > Fabaceae > Lablab > Lablab purpureus. The sequence goes on from CM059259.1 coordinate 22,766,637, forward strand.
TAGTCTCAATAAAGAAAACTCCTACATATCCTGAATATAAGTTACTATTTACATTTTAAAATGACTTAAGAATGAGTCATTCATATATCAAATAGGTGGGTTATACTCATAGTCGACATACGGATACCGTACTAAGGGATATGTTGTTAATGGTACTACCTGAGCTGGTACCAAATCATGTATCACTAGATCAGGTAAATCACCAGGAAAGCATACTATAGGCAAAGGTAGAACAATAAGTTGTATACTAACTATTTGATACATGGAAGCTAGTAGAACACCTAAAATAGGAGATCCAATCGAAACTAAGATGTCACCTCGATAGGTAATCAATCTAGTCTCTGGATTCGTTGACCATCTTCCCTCCAACTATTCAAATATGATATTAAGCAATATCGGAAGGTCTTCCTTCTTCATGTACCATCCATGTCCATATGTAAACAAAGAAATAAGAAAGGAGTGAGGAATAACAATTTCCAACTCATCTATTTACTGATTGGTAAACTTCTACCACCACTCAAATAGGGGGTCCTATGATCATCTAATCTAGCCCTGACTCTATATGGATTCATACTCTCATTTGAATAATAGATCTACAATAGAGCTGAGAAGCAATTGGGAACTTATACTCTTAGTATCAGGTATAGTTTCTCATCATCACATAGAAATATCAATTATTAAAATATTGGACCAACCATATCCATCATAGAAGTACAACTCCACCAATCATGGAATGTTGAGCATTTGTTGGGGTTGTCAAGCTTGGTAGGATAGAGATCTCAATTCCCGAGTGCATCACTCCGATCATTAGTCTCTCCATCACTCGACTCCTATCCCAAGACCTCTGTTAGTGGGTCGAGCCTTTCATTTCTCAGTCATACCATACTATGGCTTTCCATGTAGGGTTTCGTACCCCATGCACTCCTCCTTACATCACATTACTCACTAAAAATTAACATACAATTTTAAAAGAATCTTTCAATATTAATATTAATTTTTCTCATTATTCTCTCAATTTCTCGAGCATCCACACTTAATATTATCTTTGTTTCATTACTTAAAGATATTATTGGTCTCACTCGTGCACTATATAACATTATCTTTGTTTTCTTATTCAAAATCCGAAAACATAATAATAATTATATTTATTATTATCTATATTATATATGTATATTGTATATATATATATATATATTATATCTATATTATTATTATTGTTATACATATAATATTATTCTAACATTATACATATATAAAATATATTTATTTATATAAATAAATTTATTGTATACATATATTGAAAAATTATTTAATTTTTTTAATATTTATATCAATATCTATTTTTCTTTGAAAATTATTATTTTTTTAACTGTAACTTCTATTCTATCTACAAAACAATAAATTATTTAATATTTAAATTTAACTATAGTAATTCAGTATAGTAATCCAGTATATTTAATTTTTAATGTTAAACTTCTATTCTTTTTTTTTGAAGAATCATTATGTTTATAAATATCTTTTTTTTTTTACTGAAACTACTATTCTTTCAATAAAAAAATAAATTAATTAATATTTGAACATTATATAAATTATTTTATAATATTTTTATATATATTTCATTGGAAAGGGGTAAATTATTTATAGAAAATTCATAAACAATTTAACATAGTTTCTCTTGTAATTGGACCTCAAACTCAACATCAAATAAAAACATCAACATCATGATAATAATATGCAAATAAACAATATGTGCAACTTAAATAAATAAATATGATAAAATTTACGAAGATATATGAGCAAAGTAAAAATCATCTCCCAACTCCCCGACTTACCCAGACTTGTGAGCAAAGTGAAGTGTATAACTCTTTATCTCCTTCAATTTAGATCGAAAATGGGTAAATATAATATAGTTCTAAGCTTATTTGGTTATTTAAAAGTTATTTGAGCCATTTTTCTTCTATTAATCTCTTTAGTTAAGAGTTAAGAAGTAAGGATATAATTATCATTTTGTCAATTTTTTACTATCATTATTAAAATTGTAATTAAATATAACTTAAAAATTTGAATTGAATGAAAGAAATCAAAATTTTAAATTCTTCTTATTTTTTTCTTTATTTATTAATATTATCAGAAAAATAATTATGATGTATCTTAAATAAAAGTTAGAATGTTACAAAATATATATATTAAAGATAAAATACAATTTATAAAAATTAAAAAAAAACATATTTAACCTAGCATTAATAATAAATATTAATTTATTGAAGTAGTATTAATAATAAATATTGATTTATTGAAACTATACAAGTTGATATGCAAGATCCAAATTATTAAAGACTAAATCAAACAAAATATAAAAATTATCCTCCTGAGTCACAAAGTAACAGTTAACCAGGGATTAAAAGGTGATGATGCAAATCTCAATTCAGAGATAAATATAAAGTAGAATATTTATTAAATATAAATTAATTTAAAAAGAAAATTAGTCATTATACTAATTAAATTAAAAATTATTTTATAAATTAAAAATTATTAATATTTAAAATAGTTTTTATTTATTAATTTTAAAAAATTATAAAATTAATTTTTACACAGTGATAACTAAATTAATTTCTAAAAATAACTACGTTTTAAATTAGTATGTAAGATCAATAGTTAGTAAAAATAATTTTTTTTAATGAAATAATAGATCAATTCCCATTAATCAATGTATTGAACAAAATTTATTAAATATTTTTAAAAATTTAAAAGTAAGTGTTTATAATGTTTGAATTTAATTAAAATTTATTCACAATGGAATTGTTTTTTCATTGCGATTCATGAATGGTCTTGTATAATAAAACTGTTGAATTTTGTTATAATTAATTAGTTTAAAAACCAACCTTAAATTAATTTCTAACTTTTATTAATAATGTATCAAAATTAAAATTAAAATAATTTGTATATAATAATTGTTTGAAAATAAGTTTTTCTAATACCAACTTATTGGTTGGTATTTAAAAAAATTAAAAAGATAAAAGTTTAAACCTTTTTACCGTCTTTGGCTCCTCACATTTTAATCTTCTACTTACAAATAGCATGAGTGTTGTTTATTTTAGGTCTTACTTTTATCTTAAACTTTATAATACTTTACAAAAATCATTTAATGTTTTTTTTATCCTCTTCTGATCATATTCTATTATTCACCATATTTTTTAAATTCTCTTAACTAAATTTTCTTATTCTTGATATTTACTAAAATCTGGTATCAACAAACACATCAGATACAGTGATAGGCACTTCCATAACACCTATTGTCTGTTGACACCTCCTACTCTCCTTTTCCAACCAACATTCTCAATCTAGTACTTTCTAAAACTCCTCATCACAATATGAAATCATGAAAAAAGTATAATGCTACAAAAGAATTTGAAGATACAAAATGAATAGGCCACATTATATTTCAATATTGTAGAGATACCACAGAATAAATATTGTTTTTATTGTGTATAGAGTTTCCATTGTTCTAGCTAAGTTTTCACTCAATGCTGTTTAGTGAGTTAATCTTGATCATATAATATAACACACTTTTTTATCAATATGGTTTGGCATGGTTGACTCATAACTCTCTTAAATACAAGTTCAGAGGTTCATTTTGTGATGTGTGTATGAAAAATTATTTATTCAAAAGGTTTAACTCCTAAATATTTCTATTTTTTTTTTCACAAATTAGTTACAAACCATGTAATAAAATATGGATGAATTAAATAAACTATACAAATTATATAGACTTTTAATCTAAAATAAATGAATATGTAAAAGGTATTTACTATTGTATAAAGTATATTTAAAGTATTTTTTTTAGAACTTTTTCTTTACTTTAATATTTTTTTACACCTTCATTTTAAAGTGTGAATTTATGGATATGCAGAAAGATAAAGATGTCAAAATACATCTTTTTATATTTAGGATACATGATATTAGTAAATGATTAAAATATATTATTAAATTTTAACGATAATTAAAAAATTGTTACTTATGTATAAACTATATTAGACTTTTTTATATATGAATCTTTCTTTACCTTAATATATATATATATATATATATATATATATATAAAGAAAAAATCTTAAATTTATTATCTTTAAAATTTTTAGTTTAGAAATAATATTATAAATATGTGAGTTCTTAATTTACATGAAATTTTATTAAAAAATTGTTTTGATCTATAAAATAATGAAATTAGTCACTAATTAAATTAGAAATTAATGTAAAATTTAATTTAACAATTGACTAAAATTTTAATAGCTAATATTATAAACAAATTTAGAAACCAATTTAATTACTATTATATATAAACCAATTTAATAAAATTTTAACATCAATAACCTACTTCCAAAAAATTATAGTTTCTATTATAATAAAATTATTTTAAATATTAATAATTTTTTAATTTATAAAATAAATTTTAATTTAATTACTATAATAATTAATTACTTATTATTATTAAATTAGTTTATATTTAATAAATTTTTAGTAATATTTTTGAAGTAGCTCTCAAAAAATAGCATCAACAATGGACACATAGACATGCTCTGATGTATTCCATGAAGCACATGGTATCTGTCTTGCTTGCTTTACGATCATCATAGAATGTCAAACTTATTCGGAAAAGTATTATATTATTATGACTTCATATAGTGCGTAGATGTTCTTGTACACTACATCATGCTCTCTCAAAAAAATCCTACAATGATGAATTCAAGTGTGAAGGTACAAATTTGCGTGTGATTTCTAGATGTGAAACCTGCACCAAGAACTTTACATAGTGCGATCCAGTAAATTATCTCCTCATATTCACGTATCCTTCATCTCCACTCAGAACTGTGTGCCTTTGGAGTTGTCCAAAACGGAAAATATATATTATCCAGCTACTGGTGCAGTGCTCAAGCGTCCCCAGCACTTTCACTCCTTATTTCTGAAACTTTTCCAAGTGTCTCCAGTTAACAAAAAAGGATGTGATGATGATGAAGATAATGATAAGACCACATGCTTTCATGGGTGTAAACATAGGATTAATTTGAGCAATCATTTCACTTGCATAAAAATGATACTTTGCATTATCAAATGCATGAATTAACTGCTGCAGAATTGTTCCAATTTAATCAATGGATGAGAATTGAGGGGCACTGAATGAGATAGAGATCAAGAACTATATAGTTGAAGAGCTCAACACGCCAATATATTGTTGAATTAGAAGTCAATATTTTGACTAAAAAACATAATACTAAACAAAAACTTTTTGAGAGACCAAATAAAATTTATACCTGTTACCATGTGACACTTAAGTAATGATGTCAACTTTTATGAACATTTTCACTAATAAAATGACTAATAGGTTAACTGAAAAAAAATCACGAGACTCAAATACAAAAAAAAAAATACTTAAGAACCAATAAGCTCTATCTTTCAAACATCAAATTGGATATTTATTCTTTTATTTTATCCTAAGGTTCCAAATAATCTTCATTAGTTTTAGCCAACTAGATTCTTGCAAATTTCTGCATGTTACAGGAGCACCAAAGTTGGTAGTATAATTAAGCTACATTTTCAAATCTCATTTCCCTCCTATAATCAAGGTGTCACCTTCCTATTTCTTGTGTGTCAGTGTCAAATTCTTCAACCAAACCCACTTCTAGAGATGGGAGTGTAATCATTCCGACTCACGATGGATGGATAAAACCGAAGGAGAGTTACACAATCAATTCTACCTATATATACATATGAAGCAGATCCATCTCACCTCACTTGATCCATGTTCTCATATCCTTACATCTCTATTGTTTACACATAAAATTCCATGGAAAAAATACCCCTTGTCCTTGGTATGAAGGATGTTGAAATAGTTAAACCCTCCAAGCCCACACCAAGTGAACTTCTTTCTCTGTCCTCCATTGACAGTGATCCTGTTCTCAACATTCTATGTCAAACCATTTATGTTTACAAAGCAAATCTTGATTACCCAAATGGTCAACTAGATCCTGCTCATGTGATAAAAGAAGCCCTCTCAAAGGTTTTGGTTTACTATTATCCTCTTGCTGGGAAGATAGTAACATTAGATGATGGAAAACTTGGAATCAACTGCAATGCTGATGGAGTTCCATTCTTGGAGGCAACTGCCAACTGTGAACTCTCTTCTCTTCACTATCTAGAAGGGATCGATGTTCCAACTGCACAGAAATTGGTTGCTAATGATTATAACCCTTCTCCAGATGAAACTAGTCACCACGCCTTGGCTTTCAAGGTGACCAAGTTTCTCTGTGGGGGTTTCACTATTGGAATGGGGTTGTCACACAGTGTTTGTGACGGGTTTGGTGCATCTCAGTTCTTTAGAGCCTTGGCTGAACTTGCAGGTGGAAAAAGTGAGCCCTCTGTGAAACCTGTGTGGGAGAGGGAGAGACTAATGGGAACACTTCTTAAGGAACCACTCCAATTTCCCTTTGATGAGACTTCAAGGGCAGTTTCACCATTTTGGCCAACTAACGAGATTTCACATGAATGCTTTAACTTCAACGGTAAGACCATACAAAGACTCAAAATGGAACTGATGAAGGAAAGTGATGACGTGAAGGAAAGCTTCACAACTGTCGAAGCACTTAGTGCCTATGTTTGGAGGTCAAGGGCTAGAGCTTTGGAATTGAACTCTGATGGGAAAACTCTGTTGTGTTTAGCAGTAGGGGTGAGACGCCTGTCGAATCCACCCTTGCCTGAAGGGTATTATGGGAATGCTTTTGTGGGTTCAAATGTGGTGCAAACAGTTAAAGAACTTAATGAAAGACCACTCTCTGAGGTTGTGAAGCTCATCAAAGAGAGCAAAAAGCTTCCTTCCGATAACGAGTATATCAGAAACGCAATAAACACGTTAGAGACAATGAGACAAAGGAACATAAGGATTGAAGGAACATGTGCATCTGTGGTGTTAACAGATTGGAGGCAGCTGAGTTTGTTGGAAGAAGTGGATTTTGGATGGAAGGCTTCAGTGAATATAATACCAGTTCCATGGAACATGTTAGGGTATGTGGACTTGTGCTTTTTCTTGCCTCCTAGTAACTTGGATCCTTCAATGAAAGCAGGAGTTAGGGTCTTTGTTTCCCTCCCCACAGCTTCCATGCCCAAGTTTAGGGAGGAGATGGAGGCACTAAAACTTACTAGAGCTGATGAGAGTTAGCACCTAGCAATGAGAAAATGTCAGACTGAATGTCAAAATGGTTCTTTTTTAACTAATGTTTTTCTTTTTATCTTCCAATTCCAAGACTTCCGTTCTTGTACTATGCTAATTATTAATCTATTTTCTCAAGTAAAATGAACCATCCTAGTTGCAAAACTATTATGTATTTTAATCCTTGAAGTGTACATTAGATTCGTCGTCTGGGAATTACTTTTTTAGATTTTTTTCAATTACGCTATGTATAAATATCTGAAAATTACAAATGTATTCTTTTTGCAAATGACATGACATAATTTCACGTATAAAATAATTCATTTTGATCCATTCATATTCCTATACTTTTTTATCGGTGTTTGTACAACTGGGAGAGAAAAATGCAGATTACCTTGGATACGTGTGCTTCTGAGTGTCATTAGCTTGTAAATAGTTTAAGATCGCGAAAGTGAAGAAAATTATTACTGATTCTGAAACTATAACATGCAAGTAGTTAATATACATAATAGTACATTGCTTTTGAGAATGATTGCTAATGCTAATCAAAAGGATTAAAGTGGATCATGCAAATAGCAATCCATCTGTATCCTACGGTGAAGCAAATGGGAATCCATCTGTATCCTACGGTGAAGCAAATGGGAATCATCAATATTATTAAAAAAAAAACAATCAGAACACATCTCGTTGGTGAAAAATAATGCATCTGTTGTCTGTCATCGCATGAAAGGAACCAACCCCCTAATCTCTGTTCCATTTCCATTGGACAGGAAGTAAATTTTCTTCCAATTTTCTTCTGAGAACGCTTCACGACGAATTAGCCTTTGCCTGTCAAAAATGATAACAAAATTCAATAAACTGAACCACAGTTGTCAAGCTAAGGAATTTGTTTGCATTAGTAACAACCAAAACATGGTAAAGGCTAAATATATACTAGGCAGGTTATTGCTCTAACCATAACCAACAAATGATAGATCCAAGAGATGGTTGACAATAATACTAATGCTTAAGGACTATAAAGATTATAAATATAAAGGTCATTAATTCATTAATCACTAGCCGAAGGACCAGTTAAAAATTTAGAATGTATCTCTTTATTTTCACGAAACTATTGATGTACCTTAGATATGGCAAATTGCCTAAAAAATTATACATTTTAAATAGAAAACCTTGACAAAATTGAGTGAATGGAAAATTTATAATATACAGAAGTAGAGGTTCTTTTGACTGATTGTTTTATTAACAAATTACTTGCTACCTGCTATACACAGGAAACTGCTACCATGATACCATCACTAATGTTATCAACCAGGAAACTAGACAATACGATTGCATAAGCATACCTTAAATAATAATGGCACACGGTCTCGGCCTCGTCCAAACTGTATCGAGGAAACATAATACGAGCATCTACAGGAACATCTGGTAAGTCTTTACGAAGTTTTCCCACCGCTGTTGAATGAGAAAAGGCACCTACCATCATATCATCATGCATCATTGATCTAAAAGCCTTCACCTGCAATAGTAAGGAGGTATCTAATCATTGGCGCAAAAGCCAAAGTGTTGACACGAGTAAATTAGCAGATGCCAGAAATTAAAGTCTTTTCCCATCCCAAACCAAAAGCATGGAATGATCAACATTTTCAAAGAAGTAAGCTTACACCAACCCAAATAAAAATGCATGAAAATAGCACACTTATAGAAGCAGAAATATAATCCATAATGTAATCTATTGTAAAACTATGCTTTAAAGTAAAAAAAAAAAAAAAAAGGCAATCTACCAACCATTGTAAGTTCTCTGGCATGTATTGGCCGGCAAGACCGGATAGTGACTGGCTCCTCATATTCACTGAATGTAAACCAGTTATTAAACTGGAGACAGACAACCACAGAAAAATAAATGGACAATCAAAATATAACAAAACCCAATTTTGAAAACAAGCGATTTCAAATAATGAGTATCATTTAGCATCAACGAATATGTTTCTCACTTGATCTACTGCAATAAGAACAGGCCTGTCTTTAACTAGAGATAACTCTTCCCTCAACCGAACTACCACTCCAACAGCTGCATGTGTCTGCTCAATACCAGTCCTCACCAGCTCGTATAAATTTGTACCTTCAGGAATTGCCAAGGAATCAGCATCTTTCAACCATCCAACACCAGCACCCTCACCTAATATGATTGGATCAAATATTTGGCACGGAAGTTGCTTTAAGTAGGACTCATTGTACTTCAAAAAATCCTGGAAATAAATGACCCATACATAACATTCAAAATAACTCAGCGTAATGAATCTAGGAAGCCAAAAACAAAACAGTAAGGGTCAATATTAATATTAATATGTAGAATATAAGCAGGCAACCAAAATCAAATAAATCAAAATAAACAAATAAGGACATATTCCTTGTTCCTCAAAATTTCAGATTCAAAATTTATTTCATTAAGCAATCATCTGTCTTGATATCTATACGTATAGGGGTTGATAACTATACTAAGCCAGCTCAGCCAGCTCATAACAATTCACATAACATGTGCCGCAACAGCGAAAATGGGTAACCATAGTACACAACATTATTATCACCGGATAATGTGCATATTCCCCTCTAGCCTGCATGTCCATGGATACAATACTATAAAAAGATAAATGCAACACCATAGGGTAAGTTAAAACAGCTGCACTCTCAAAGGATTCAGGAAAAGAAAGACGGAGCGAGAATGCAGGTTAAAGATTAACAAATTGACAGAAAGGCATACTTATTCTTTATTCACTAAAAACCGCTACATATAGATAAACTTTTTATGTTAGCCCCCATACTTGTGTTCAAAATTAATTTTGGTCCATGTAATTTCAAATTGAAGAATTTAATCCTCCAACTTTAAAAATATGTGAATTTAGTCCTTTTTTCATGTTTAATTTAACATTTACTGGTGCTTCTTTACCCCTACAGAGTTGTAAAGGGGACTAAATTCAAATGTTCTTTAAAGTTGAAAGACTAAATTGATCAATTTGATAGTTTGGGTACCAAAAACACATTTTCAATATAAATATATATCCAAGCATTTGCAACATAATACTTGTAGTTATAGGTAAACTGCCAGGTGAACTATGTGAATACAAATAGTTGTATACATTCCGAATCGACCCAGGAATAGGAAACCACAGACATTTCACGACCATACCATCCTTGGCAACTATGCAGAACTTAATAAACTGACATATTGTTGCTAAAGTAGTCATCAAGAAACACCTTGTTTTATCATTTTCCCCTCAGTAACATTCTAAAGAATGGTCAGGTCACAGGAAAATGGCTTTAGCACACCTTACCCGCCAAGTTAAAAGAGCAAACACAACATAATTAAACTTAAAATCGTTATAATTCAGTCTTGCCTTGAGGACATTCTCAGCCTGGACAGGTGTGTCCCATAAACCAGTTTGTGGGTGCTTATAGAAAAATCCCCCATGAGTCCATTCCTTGCCTTTCGGAACATATAAAACCAGCCAACCTTCTTCTCGAGCCCACTGAACAAGCATTGCAAGTGCAATACTCTTCCCACAGCTAACAGGACCATCTAACACCACTTGCTTCCTAAGTTTAACTCCTGTAAAAAAAGTTTAATTTTCAGGCAGTAAAAAAATTTACACTCAACTTTTAAGGTGATAATTATAAACAATAACAAACCTACCATACATGATAATGGGTCTGTTTGGATAATATTATTTAGAAAAACTTATCTGAAAGTTATACTGTGAAAAGCTCCTTTAAGGTAAGTTAATATAGTGTTTAGAAGATACAGACTCGAGTGCTTATTCAAAATGATAAGAGATGTTTGAATGAAATTATAAAAGTGCTTTTATCTGATTAACTAAAAAGAATACATAAAACTTAAATGATTTCAATGATTAAATACTATTAAAGACAATAAAAAATATTTGCTTGCTCTTTCATAACTGAATTTTTTTTACTTAAACTGTTTAACATTTTATTTGAAACTATTTTCTCTACATATTATTTCCTGGATTAGATGAGCGTTGACGGTCCATATGATATAGGATTTGATTATAATAAGAACTAAAGCATCATTGATTGGACAATAGAATAATAAGGACTACAAGCATCACTTATTGGATTACAGGAGACTGGTTTTGCAAGCAAGATAAGACCCAAAGAAGGCTATTGTGCCTAATTTTTTCCACCAACCTAACACAATGATGCTATCAGGCTAGCATTATAAACAACTGTAGATTCCTAATAAGTTAATACTATCATAATAGACAATGAGTGTGTGCGTTTATACAATTTCAAGAAAATGATATGATTGTACTTAATGAAGTTAAATTGCAACCAAAGTCACACTTAGACAGAGAGATTATCTCATTGATGTATTTTATGTCATTTGTGAAATGCTTTATTCTTATATAGAGGGGCACAGATTTAAAGCACCATTAAAAGGTGCAGAGGAGAATTTCAAAGGTGATTCTATGAAACTGTAAGTGGATATAGATGGAGCGGGAGATGGCCGACAAGTCTCAAACTACTTACAAGACAACAGTGCAGGTGGAAGCACCTGACATTTTTCGCAAGAGAAATCCTCTAGAAACTCTGAAGGTTTTTTAATTTAAAGAAGGGTTTACCTCATATTTATAATTAGGGTCTATTTGGATTAATTTCTCCAAAACCAATTGTAGGAGAAGGAAACAAAAAAGAAAAATAAAATAAATTTCTCCATAGGCTAAAATAACTTATGCTTAAGTTAATTTATAGAAACTTTCTCATGTTAGCTTCTGCAAAATCATATTATACATAGGCTGGTTTTAGCTCATGAAGAAAATTATTACTTTTTTCTTAATTTTCTTTTACTACAAGTGCTTAGGGGATTCATGGAATTTCTTGGATTGCGTTGAGGAAAATCCACAGAAACTAGGCAGATAGATAGATTCCTTTCCTGCTGCTAAGGGAGAGTAAGTAAAGTTAACCCAAACATAACCTTACTATCTTACTCGATGCATAGATTAACATATGAAAACCCTGTTTTCCTCAATTAAAATCTACACTCACATATTAATTGCTGATTCGGACCCCTTAATGCATTCATAATAATATTATCCTTTTCTATGATATTGTCAGCATATGTATGACACTTGTGACTTTTCTTCACAATAATAATCATGTTATTTGTATATGACTTCTATAAGCCAAAATTATGATGACTTCGCTCTCCTTCTTAGACCCTCCTATGCTTAATATTCAAGCTTTAGTCTCACATTTTTTTCTTAAAAAGTGAACTTTATGCTTAACTTAACCATACATAACCAACTTATAAGATAAAGATTATATCTACCTATAAATTATAATTCAGTCATACCTTAGTCATAAATTATAATTCAACATCTCGAATGTGGGACTATATATTTGTAGATGGTCTAGTAGTGTTCAGGTAGTAGATGACACAACAAACCTAGCATACCTTACTAGAATAGGCTCTCATACCATGTAAGAAAGAAACTTTAAATCTAGCTCAGTCTCACAAAACCAATTTATAATATAAGGTTTGCATCTACTTATTTATTATAATTTGACTACATTTTTGGTTGGTGTGTAACATCCAACAATTTTAACATGGACCAATGCTGAAAGTTTTTTTTTACTTATTGCATATGGTTCCAAGATGCTGCCAAATGGAATGATGAGTATGGTTTAATCTGGTGAAATTCTTGCCATGTTAGATCCATCTGGAAGTGGCAAAGCATCTTCGCTAGCAGCATTGGAGGACCAGCTTGGGGAGAAAGTCAAGCATAACTTACAATGGAAAAAAACCTTATTAAATAAAATTAAGAGTAAAACTGGTTTTGTTACAATACACAAGATGATGTTCTCTATCCCAACTTGACCGTGACTGAAACTCTAGTGTTCATTACCCTTATCAGGTTGTCACGCAGATTCACCAAAATGGAGAAAACTGAGCAAGTGGGGGAAGAGAAAGACCGAGGCCCAACTTTCAGCTAACAGGACAGGAGTCAGAAAATCGGAAGAGGAAAAAGCTCTCAGGAACAATTTCAACTAGGTTCACACAGAATTATTGCAAGGTATGAAAGCGAAAAGAACAAACAACTCAAAAGCAGTAGCACATATTAATGTTGCTGTAAATTCTGTTGCTTCAAGATCAACTCTTTTTTGAGTTGTGCTGGTGTAGTAAATGAGTCAGGACTACCAAATTTTATCTTTCTAAGCTTACTTGATAACTAAAATTGAAACATCAGGATTTGAGCCTAATAAATTTACTAAAAATAATCAAGCAGGACCGAACATCTGGGGCTATAAAAACAACACAAAGACCGCACCTTTGCCATTAGAGGACCACATTGGTGGATCCACCACGCGCCTGAAGTTATCACGAAGATCCAAGAAGCTCTGGCGAACAAGCAAAGCCGTCCGCATCGAGTCCTGGAACTCGTTCACCATACCCACCGGCAATCCCTCGGGCAAAACCGCGTTCAGGGCATCCTTCCTGAAAAAAACAAACCAACCCAGGATCGCAGAATCCAGAAAGAAAAAACGTCAAACTCAAAGACGCACAAAAAGTGCACGACAAAATGCCACAACGAAGAACGAGGTTAGAGAGAAACAGTACGTGAGCTTGAAGTAGGTGCGAACGTCGTTGCGGGAGAGGTGGGAGAGGGAAGGTGCAGAGGTGAAGAGAGGACGCCCATTAGGCCCCACATCAAGTGAAGGGTTCTTGTCATCGGCGGCGAGCTGCCGGATACGTTCTTGTTCATCGTAGAGTGCGGCGGCGGCGGCGGCGGCGGCGGCGGGGTTGGCGGTGGGCTTTTTGGGATCGGGTTTGAAGGGTGTTGTAGGCTTTGGGGGCCTAGAAGTGTTGCTGAGAGACGAGAAAGGAGCGAGCTTGTGATGCCATGAATGATGGGTCGCAGCGGCTCTCGCAAAGGACCGTAACATTTCCTTTGCTCTTCCGTTTTCTATAAGTGAATCACAGAAAAGTGCAGAGAAGTGAGGTTTTTGTTTTGGGTTTTGCGAAACAAGAGAACTGAGATGGGAAGAAGAATGAATGGTTTTGGGGGTACTATCGTACTTTTGCCATTTTCTTTTTCTTCTTCATGGGCCATACAAGTTGTTTCATGCATGTTTGTCGTCATTGGGCTTATGCAAAGATGATTCAGATTTTGAAAAATCCTTGAAAATGTTCTATTTGTAGTCTTCCTTTCTATTTTCACTTATTTTTTAAATCTAAAAAAGCTATCTTTCTGGAAATTGAGTTCTAAAATCTATTTTGGATATTAAAAGTAAGTTATGTACACATTAATATATTCCAAAAATCAATTTTCAAAATAATTTTAACACTCCTAGAAACAACTTTTGGGGTCCAATCATGAGAGCTTCATAGCTGGTGTAATGTGTGTTGTGAGAAAAAGAAGTGATATGTTTTGTTCTGGGGATGAAGGAGATTGAGTGCATTCTCTTTTATTGATGAAGATATGGTTTTAGAGTGGAGATATGAGATTTATTCATGAACTTTTAGTGTGGCTAATAAATTAGTCAAGGTGACTTAGACTATTTTTTTAGTTTCTTAATGAAGCTTTTCAAGTGGTTTATTATATGTGGTAGGTTAAATTAATAAAATACAAGTAATTACTTCTAAGTGTTTAAAAAAAAGTAATTATCCTTGTAGACTAGAGAGTGGGAAAACATTTTGGGACTTGTTGCTCCTAATTATATGTTTTTATTCTCAACTACATAATAATAGTTTTATTAGAAAGTAAGTTTGAACATAATTCATTTTTACAAAGTTAATTTAATAGATTGAGATTTATACTTATTTATAAATTATAACTTGATTTTATATTTAGTTTACATGAAAACATTTTTAAAAAAATTATTTTTTAAGTATTTTTCTAGTAAAATAATCATATGATTTTTCATGTAGTTGTCTAATTTGTTTATCTTATCATTAACCGTTTTTCTTTTGTATTTTTTAAGAGTTGAATATTTTTTTTCTTAAATAAGTGATTTTTAAAAATTACTTATTTTAAACAGACTTATTCCAAATTTAAACAGTTTAATACTTGTTTTAAAATTATATTATTATATTTTTATAATAATATTATGAAATAGTTGTACATAAATTAAAGTTGTCAAAATATAATTCCTTTTGCAAGAAATAAATAAAATTATATCAACATACATTGTTAATATAAAATTTGGTTTAATATAAGGGATTATATTTTTTTTTTCTTGTGTGGTCTAGTATTTTTTTATGAAAAGTTTGATGTTTTTGCATCACAAAATGCATACCAATTAAATTAACATCTCAAAACTTGTTATTTTCATAATTTTTCATATTTTGTGAAATCGATTTTACAAATATTTAGTGAAACTTTAAAAGTCTATAAAAAAAATTCAGAAATCTCATTTCTTCTTCATCCTTAAAGAATAGAAGCCAAGTTGCATGATATTAATTTTTGCAACTTTTATCAGTTCCCAAAATAAAATTCAGAATTTAAAAAGAGAGAAAATTTAGAAAAAAGAATTACAAAGATCACAAAAGAAAGTATAAATAATTATTGTTAATTTTTTTTAAGAAAAAAATCTGGTTTCTAAGGTTACATAGTAATAAAGAAATCTAATATGCAATGTGTTAGGGGAGTTTGTTATAGTTTTCCCATTGAAATTAGAGTTTGATCTCAGTAATTTGTGTAAAAAAACCACCTAAAAGATTAATATAGTTTAAAAAACAAACTCTAATTCCTATTAAAAAAACATCTTAATGATACAAATGATGAATGAAGTGCATATTTATAACAGTGAAAAAACTAACTACCAGTGAAAAGTAATGAAGTATAAGACCTCATAGGAGTTGGAAAGAGACAAATCACAGATCCGAATTGCCACAAAAATAGTACCTCGTACATTCAAAACACATTTGTTAACTGCTAACACTTTTCTCTCTTCTAACTCCCTCAACTTTTACTAGATCCACCTTTCACTTAGCTAGTTTCTCCCTCTCTGATTCTTGGCGTTGGTGACCCCATTTGTGTCTCAAACTCACACCAAGGTACATGATTTTATTTACACAATATTCCAGTCCTTTTGGTTAATTTGAGTTAAACAAAATATTTGTAATTCTAAACGTGAAGATCATTGCAATGCATGAGAAACTCATGAGTTTACTCATCAAAACCGAATCAAATGTATTGGAATTTGAAACTTCAATAGTTTTGTCATTGCCAGGTTTTGTAGTTTTAAAATATATTGTTGTGAATCTTGTGATTGATTTTTTATAACTTGGAAGGACCAACAATGGCGGGACTAACATTACTGTTAGATCTATGGAAGAAAAACCAAAGCTTTAACACGGCAAGGACCTATCCATCTTCTTCCTTTTTTTCTGCATCTGCCACTGTTGCCTCTTTTGCTGCAGCCTCATCTTTTTCCTCAAATGACTTCTTTGGGTATGATCTTTCACTGGTTTTTCTCTGCGCAATTTAATCTAGTTTAATATCAACATTTTATTTTAATCATTGATGTGTTACATGGATTTAATAAGGAGTTACAAAACGACAAAAACGGGCCTGGAGAACAGTTTGAGTAGTATGCCTATAAAAATGCTTATGTGGTTTCATAAGATGGAGTACATATGTTGTTTCATAAGATGTTGTCATATCATAATCTTACATTATTACTAAGGTAACGCTATCCAATAAAGTTATTTAAGCATTTTCTTATGCGATAGAGACTATGGGTAAAAAATGGCTTACGTTAGTACAGATATCATTAGGACTAGAAGTAAAAACAAATATTTGTAGGGATGAAAAAGGAATTCAATTCGAATAAGAATTATTGCGTTGAATTTGATTTGGATGGTAATAATTAAAGTTTGTGATCCTTTGTATGCACTCATTTGTTCAGTTTTTTTTGTTATGTTCAATATGATGTTGATGTTATAGTTTAATGCATATTATGATTTTCCAGTTTATTATATTTTGAGGATGCATCGCTGTATAAATATGCATTATTGACTAAAATGTAAAGAGATCAGAAAAAAGAATGACATTTTTCTCATTTGAATTGTGCATACTTCCTTACTCTTTTTCCTGCAAGTTTTACATCTTTGGTTAACATTGAGTTTATATTGACATTATAGCTACAAAACCTCAGTTTCAGGCCACCAGTTGCTCATTGTGATGCTGGAGCAATAATTTCTGAAGATCACATTCCTAGTTTAGGAAATGTACGTGGGAAATATTTCTACCATGATTCTCTAAAATATACTACCAAGCACTACAGCATTGAGCCTAGACCTCTGTTTTCTGCTTTGGAATGGAAGTCATTTACAATGATTACACTGAGATCATTTCTAATGTTTTATTTGCCTCTAATGGAGCCTCATGCAAAGATGGAACAAGATGATGTTGAGTTTCTACAGGACAAACAAGGCAATTTGAGTGTTCCATTCAAAAAGTCATTATTGCAAATCATCCGTGAGGTGAGACTAATCTTATCTTCTCCTTATTGATTCAAACTTCAAAAAGAGTCATGCTATCATAGCACATGCCATCATAGCACATGCCATGCAATGTTCAGTATATTGTAAAATAGCCATTAGTATTAAGTAATTTGTGCATTAGCAATAGCAACTTAAAATCATTGGTGATGAGATGCTATATGTAACACTGATGTGCATGTCTGGTGTGTGTTTCTTTTTCTAAATCTTCAATACTAACGTGGAAAAAACACAGAAGAAGCTAGTTTAATTCATTCAATTTGAATCAATCAGATACAAAAACCAATTTGAATAATTTTCTCCACATCAATCTTTTATATATATACTTTCAATTCCAGATGGAACTTTTTACTAATGATCCATCTATCATGATACTGTTTTGAATTTACCACAGGTCATTGTGGTGACAACAAGACGCATTTTAGAAAGAGTAACTGTACATTATGTTTCAGGAAGAATGGCGTGGAAACTACTTAAAGGTGCATTATTTTCTTCTTCAATTTGTTCCTGAATTCCTTGGATAGGATGATAAAGAGAATAAACATAGTAAAAGCAAATATTATGATTGTTTGATACTAAAAGCTTATGCATGTTAAATTTATGTGATCTCTTGAACAGATGTTCCTCAATCAGCTGCTCGCAAGGCTGGAAGGAAAATGCCTACTTTAGTTTACATTTGCTCTGTGAGCAAAACAACTTTCAGAGGTCAAAGCACTTAATAAATTTTATGTTCATTACAAGTTGAATTGAGTTGCTGACTTTGTGCTAATATTTGTGTACAGGGTACATGCTTGGAGTTTCAGCATCATGGCTTGTCCAAGTAGGCATAGGATTATTTCAATTCTTTAAGTCAAAATCAAGGAATGAAAATCTAAGCAATGAAGTGAGAATCAGAGTTCTTAGACAGAAGATTTTCCTAGCTACTGTTAGGTGCAATGCATCTCTAATTTTTGCCTCTATTGGGGCAGGGATTGGGGCTACCCTTATTCGTCCTTCAGTTGGCCAGTGGGTTGGTAAGAATATGAAATTTGCATCCAAACATTGCTTCATTGTCGCTAATTACTTTTACATAAATGTTAGGAAGACATGATTTAACAATCTCTTTTAGACAAAAAAAATATTAAGTAGTATCAGATCATTGCAGTTTTTAAGGATTATAAACACCTCATGCTTGTTCATTACCTAATAGATTTTCCAAAGACACTAGTTTTTGTTAGTTAAAATTTATGAGTTTTGTGATATATGAGATTCTCATTTGTTATATAGCTGGTCTCATTTTCAAATTAGCAAGACCTGACATGAATTTTAACTAATAACATAGAAAATGTGTTACTAACACTTTGGTTGAATCATGCAAAGTTGATCCTTTCTTTTTCAGTTTTGGCTTTCTAAATTTTATTTGCCTATTTTTCAGGTTGTGCTATTGGTGATTTAGTTGGTCCAGTTATTGTAGCAGTTTGTGCTGACAAAGTTCTTCACTTGAACTTGAACCTCTAGAGTTGTTTATGTTTGTTACAAATTCTTTTTCTATTTCAAATAAGAGTGATTCTTAAGAAACTTTGTAGTGTTTACATGTCATTCTGATTTAAACACTTGTTCAGAGTAGCTAGAACTTGTGGATGCAGAGAGTTTTCTTGCATAATTGAAAATCAGATATTACTATTGTTTCAACATATTTAAATTGTAATCCTTGAGTTATTATTATACCGATTTTTCACAAATTATTTTCAGCACATACACATCGAGTAACAATCTCCCTGAGTGCTGAAAGTCAATTTTAAGGAATATAAAAAAAAATTAAATATATTTTTAGTTACTGCAGTTATAATTCTATGTGTTTTTAGTTTTTATAAAAGTATTTGCCAATTTTAAATTACAGACATTTGTCAATTTAGTATTAAATTAATACTAAACATGGAAATGATAACCATCCTCTTGTATTACTTATATGTATAATTAAGATAATAAATGGTATTTCAAATTATATAAAATACTACTTATTTTGTATGATGCATAAGTTAAAACACTAATAATTTATATGTTATTATATGTTTTGTTTTAATATATTTTTCATGATACATTTTATTATTTATTAAATAAATAATAAATTATTTATCTTTAAATTTTTCTTTTGATTATTATATTTGTATTAAAACTGTTTTCTATTATATATATTTAAATTTAAGACTAAAAATAGTAAATAATTTTATTAAGTTTTTGTTTTTTAAAATATTTGTGGAAATTAAGTCCAGGATTGGCATTATTGGCTGATGCTTATACTTGTACTTTGGAGATAAAATAGTTTAGTAAAAGGTTGAGATAAATAATATAAATATAGTAATAATGAAAATAAATATCAAGATTTTTTCAAGAACATTTATTATGTTATCTTAAAACGTAACATAGCAAAGGTGGGCCATACAGAACTACAAACTTGAGCCACGTAAAATGGGTATGACGTGTAAGACACCACCCCTGTTAGGAATAATGGAGATTTGGTTTTGCATTACAATTTGTTTTCATTGGCAATCACACTTGCCTAATCACAAAAATTTTATAATATAATTTAATAATATATATATATAGGATAACTAGGTAAAAATAAATAAATGATTCTGAAATATACTATAATGAATCATAATTTAAATTGTTGAAAGAATGTGTTCATATTTAACATGGAACCACATTAGAACATGTTTAACTGTTGATCATGGTCTTCTTCAAGGCTCAAACGTCTCTTCATCAACACCAAAGGTCCCTTTGGGGGGCTCGTTAAGGTTATTTAAAAATTATTGTTGTATTACTGTTTAAATATTTTACTGTGGAAAGTAATATGGAGGATTTGATGTTGTGATGGATTATAAATTTATTATTTTATGAAGACACACTAATTCTTTCTCATAACATATTTTCTTACGACAATTATTAGAAATTTTAAACTAAATCATAAATAAACTTACAAAATATGAGACAATTAAATTAATTACTTATTATTTAAATGTTAATTTTTAATATTTTTGTTACTGAATTCAAGACAACAAACAATAATACAAGAATAAAAATCAAAGAACTTAATTATATTAACCAAACAAATTACACAAAATTTACAATTTAAAACGAATTATTTGTTTATGTAAACAAACAAAACAAGTAAACTAAATATAACATAAAATACTTACAATAATTACAATAAAAATCATCTTCTAAATCATGGTATAGTGGTTTAATTATTCTAAATTACTAAATTTTTTTTATAGAGGATCTCTTGTGCTTTTTATCATAGTATAATCCTCACATTGTTAGTATTTACTACTTTTTATATGATATGCATTAAAATATATTTAACATATAATTTCTTTGAAATATATATAACTGAAATAAGAAAATGGACCGAATTGTTTATATATATATTTCTCTAATTTTAACAAGAATAAAATTGGAAGTATATTTCTTAATCACATTTTCTAAATCTAATATCATAACGAGCTTGTAACTTATTTCATACTACATGTCTTTGTCGTTAAAAATTAAGTGTGATGTTGTCAAAAGTTAAATTTTGCCCACTCACTTATCTTTTTTTTCTTAATGCTACTTCCAATATGTTAAAAAGAAAATTATTACTAATATCGTTAATATAATATTTCAAATTGGGTTGGATATTTTCTTGTTGCGGGGTTGAGTGCTTTTTAATTAATTACATATTAATGATATAACTTCTTAATTTGATAGATAATATCTTGCATAATATTGTTTTAATTTATATTTATAATGTTATAGTTGTATGCTTCATTAATTTTATGAATTTACTATATATAATGTTAAGATTGATATTTTAAAAAAATGGCATATTATATTAATAGATTAAATATAATATTTGAATTTTTTTCACTTATATTTTATTTATACTATAAAATATAATACGTCAATCCTATTTTTTTAATATTTCCCCATACGTAAAAATACAGATTTCACTTTTAAGAAAGAAAAAGTCATTATTAGTTAGATCAAATAGTAATCAAGTAGTGGTGGGAGGTTCCAATAATATGATATATATAATCCTAATTAGTTATGAGATTGTTTGTCATTCTAAAAAAAAGTAAAACACTAAACAACTATAAAGTTAAGGCTAAGTCGAAGTGTTGAAGATTAATGGCTAAAATTAATTTATTTTAATACTTGATTAGGATAGTGAGGATTAAATTATGTTGTATTATGCTAAACAGCCAAAGATAAATGGACAAAGAAGGAGAATGAACAACAACAAATATTATTTATGAGGTATACTTCAAAGGACTTAAAAAATTAAAGCCATAAAGAGCTTTAGTAGTGGAATATTGCGCACATAAAATCAGAATTGAAAAAAAAAAGTGATGTGATGACTATATACCATACACTTCAATTTGTTTTATCTCATCTCCATCACTATATAAGAATCACCTCCCCACATCACATTCATGTTCATCCATAAATCCATAGTTAATCAAGGAGTTAGTTAATTAGAGTAAGATTAGTGAGTGTTTAATCGATAATTTGAAATTTACTAGTATTTTGGAGCTGGCAAAGTCACAATCAGAAGAATGCCTAGAAGAATATGTGGAGCGCAACACGAGAGTGGTGAGGGAGTTATACAAAGCGCTAACCTCCAAACAAACCGAGACGCTCCATGGGCTTGTGGCCCAAGACTTGGAGTGGTGGTTCCATGGCCCACCATGCCATCGGCACCACTTGGTTCCCTGGCTCACGGGCTCATCACCCTCCTCAAAGGCTCTGGTTCCTGAACATGTTGTTGGGTTTGGGCCTGTGGTAATCGCTGAAGGTTTTGATGAGGCCCACTTGGTGTGGTGGGTCCACGCTTGGACCGTCACGGTTGATGGGGTCATAACTGAGGTGAAAGAGTACGTCAATACTTCCGTCACCGTGACTCGCTTATCACAAGTGCTTCCAAGTTCCGCCACGTGTCAATGCATTTGGCAAAGTAAGCTTTGTGATGAATCTGTGCCTGGGCTTATTCTAGCAATATAGCGCATGATAATTAGTGCTTGTTTGTTTCTACAATTGTGTTGTGTGGCATTAACATTGTAATATTATTATGCTTTGGTTTGGAGTTGTTGAAATAAAGTACAATTATTAATAGAACATGATTTAAACTGAAAGCACGAGATCCGGTAACGACCCATTAACCCGAACCCGAAACTGGTCGGAGCTCCGCCACAACCGAGCCTCATCACCATCCTCGGAAACCCGAAGCACCACGGTGATGAAGGTGTTGAAGTACTCGCGCAGCTGGGCAATGATCCCGTGGCTGAGGGTCCACACGTGCACCCAGTACTCCCCCGCCCCCTCCCACCCTTCCACCATCACGCGGTCTCCGACGGCCCTGATCCTCCGAGGCCGAAACCTGAAGGATTTCGGCGTTGACTCGGCGGTCAACACTCTCATCATGTGCTTGCAATGAGGAGGTCCGTGGTACCACCATTCCAACTCTTTCCTCACCACCTTCACAAGCTTCTCCGCATGGCCATCGCGCAGTGCCTTGTACACCGTCTTCACCGTCTCACGATTGCGTTTTTCGTGCTCCGTTGCCCAGCCGGAGAGCTTCTCCTGCTCCGCCTTGGCGGTGGAAGAACGGCTGTAGCCCATGGGTTCTTAGAGAGGGTTTTGATAAGATTTTAGGTAATAGTTGATGTTAAAATAGACCATATAAATGCATGCAACAAACACTATATATTATTAATTTTTTTATCTAATTTAGAATTATGAACTTTATATTAAAAAAATTTATATTTAATTTAAAAATTAATAATTTTTTAAAAGATAGAATTAGACTTAACAAAATTTGTCCTAATTTTCAAACTCAAACAACTTTTTCACTGACAGAACATAATGGGATTTAAAAATAATGCTGGGCATGTTTTTATTTGTTAGTAATGTAGAGATTGGAGCATATTATATAGAATGGGAAGAAGGTGACCTTTGAAGATTGTGGTGGCTCTGTTTGAAGTTTGTATCGATTATAGATTATAGCATTTGGCTCTTCTAAAACACATTTGAATAAATATTGGGAATCTGTACGAAGTTGTTAAAATAATGCAAATGGAAGCATATAGTGTAAGGAGTTCAAGAAGAATATGCTGAACATCACAGTTATTTCAGAAAAAAGAAAAAGACAAAGCTGGATAGTTAGTTATACCAAATCATCTGAGTTTAATTGTCTTTTGGTATAATTTTATTTTTTAAATAAATGTACTATATTTACTCAAATCATGTTTTTAATAGAAAGAGGATACTAAACATGAGTAATTTATGTGAAGGTAATTAATTCGAAAAATAAATAATATACTAATAAAAGAACAGGGATTACATGATATAACATTGATTATGAGATATAGAATCTGAATAACCAAAAAACATGAAGACAAACAAAATTTGTCTTCCTCTTCTCAGTTTGATCTATTGGTGCCAAAAGAAGTTTGAGAGGCCAACTATAATACCCAACAAGTAATTTCACCATTTTCACTTTTTTTTAAGTACAAAAGTCGTACTACACGATTTTATAAATTTAAACAAAAATCGTTTAAATATCATGACTTTACTAAAAAATAAAAAAACAAAAATAGAACTTTTAAACATGATTTTATTGTAAATTTAAATAAAAATAGTTCTATTTAAACATAATTTATTCTATTTTTGTAATAAAAAAAATTAATTCATATTTATAATCTTTTCTATTTTTTGACCTTTTCTTTACCAAAGTCAAGGTCTTACACAATATGATAATTATTGAAAAATATAATAAGTTTGATATTACTTACATAATATGGTAATTACTAGAGCTGTCAAAACGGACGGTCCGGCCTGGCCCTACGGGCCAAGTTCAGAAAATCTGATAGCCTAGCCTGGCCTGGTCCTATGTTAGGCCTACGGGCCAACGGACCATTTTTAACCTAATTAAAAATTGAAAAAAATATTACAATATATCTACAATATAATTTTTTATCAATAATATAAATATAAATATATAATATATTTATATGAATGTGTGTGTAAAACTGTTTACATTTGAACAACTTCTAAAAAAAACTTAGATCACATACTAAGTACTTCCAAAAGAGTCAAACACCTACTAAACAACATAACAGAGACGACTTGTGAGATATTAGAGGAGTAGTGCACTAGAGGAGATGAAAGAGCTTATGAGAAAGAAAGAGAAGAAATGAAGAAGAAAACACACACTAAGGTTTCTTTCTTTAGTATGACAACATATCAATTAAGAACAAAAATTTTAATATAAAAATAAACGGGTCAGCCCATTAGCCTACGGACCAGCCTAGCCTTGGCCCATATGGGCATCGGGCCAAATGGGTCAGGCTAAAAAAAGCCTATTGTTATATAGGCCACAATTTTTTAAGCCTAGCCTGACCTAAATCATAGGTCATACGGGCCAGCCTATCGGGTCAGACCTATTTTGACAGCTCTAGTAATTACTGAAAAATATAATAAGTTTGATATTACCCAATTTTACCTTGTGTAGTGTATGATAGCTTGATCATATTGTGGTTTGTGTAGCAAATTCGTTATATTTTTAGTAAGTCCTAAATTTTCACAAAATAGGTATTACAAACAAAATATAAAATTGAAAAATCAATTTAATATTTTTCTCAAAAGTAACATAAAAAATTGTTAACATTCACAACAAACACCATAATTTTTATCATTAAATTATATTTTTTTACAATGTTACATCTTCTCTACTCCCTTATTAGCCGAAAAAGGTTTTCTTCATTAGAAAAAACTATACTTGACAATAAAAAAAATATATTATATTTTGTTATTTAATTTAAATATAAGTTAAATTTTTGAATAAAATGTTATTATAAAAGGATGTAGGGTGGTGATGTTTTTCGGAGAGTTTTCAAACTATCACTGCCCGCTAAACTATATCTTTCCTCTTCCTCTTTGCACCATTTTCACTATTTAAAATTTCTCTTAGGTTCACTAAACAACTTTTTTTTATAATCACTTTTAGAAGCTGTAATAAATAATTTTTCATAACCAAAAAAGAAAAAAAGGAATGAAATCTATTTATAACTTAAAATTAATTTATGTGTAATTTTTTTAATCTGTATATAAACTGATTTTAGCTTACGTAAAAAAACATTTCATTTTCTTAAGAATATTTGTATAGAAATTTACTGGAATATTTTGAATATACTTTTTTTAATTCGTTGTATAGTCAAAGCTTCATGTTGAAAAAAAGAGAGTTAAAAATCCTCTGAAATACATGGGAATAAGTCATTACATCCCCAAACATGATGCACTAACCTTGTTATTTCTTCATTTTTTTTTCAAATTTGACGCGCGTTTCTGCTTAAGACACTAATTTTAGTCGTGATTTTTAGCGTCTAAAGTGAACATTAAACTATTTTCCAAACACTCCTTAAATATTAACTGCAATTCTTCACTTCATTCACGTTTAATTTCTTAATTACGTATTCTTTCATAGGCATTGCTTAAAGTTTTAACATCTATATAATTTTGTTTATTTCTCTAATACGTGTAAAAAATTACATTTAATACATTATTAGTTTTGCAAAACTATATTTAAAGCAAAAAAGAAAAGTATTTAGTGACAGTTGTTAATTGTTTGAGGCGAGAATGTTGGTAATTTAAGTGTCCCTGAATATTAACATTTGACTGATTCTTTCATCCAGAAACTCGATTGCGGTCAAGACGACTCACCTAACTCTCTAATTACGAAAATTGATTTAAGAGAAAAGGTCAAAGAATTTATGTGTGTCTAGAAACTAAAAAAATATTAAATATCACTAAATGAATAACTATTGGATATTTCTTTTTATATTCTTTATGTAACAAATGTTCGTCTTCTTGATATATGTTTATAGATACACAGTAAAAAAACAGTGTTATATTTTTTTTTACAAATACCCTCTTAATAATCCTTGTATTGCTCGATGAAAAAATCTATTAAATAAAAATTAGACACATTTAACATTTTAAAAATATAAAAAATACCAATGCTATCCTCATTATTAGGAAAAATCTTAAAAGGTTTGAAATAAGAAAAAGAAATTATAGGTGCTTTTAATGTTCTTCTCATGTCACGTGGCATAGAAGTTGTTTTTATTTTTTTATAAACTAAAAAAAGTCATTGAAAGAGATTAAAATAAAAATATCATTATAATTTTATAGGGATTGAAATATCTAATAAATAAGAGAGATAGAAAACACGTTTTTAATTTGTGGACGTGGATAAATTAATAGGTAGTTGTTGTTGAGTTAGGTGTAGCAAGACCTTATAAACAAATAAATAAATGGAAGAGATAACTTGAGTTTTGTGAAATTAAATTTGAAGGCATTAAAAATGAAAAAAAAAAACCAGATAGAATAAAACTACAGTGAACCTATCTATATTAACCATTAAAGAATTAGCAGTGGCTCTTGTTTATTTTGAAAAGAGATTTTGATAATGTTATTTAACTAATGCATGGTTAAAATTTTAGAACTTGAAAGAAAGTGGCATTATTCTGTTTTTGTTTGAACATCTAAGAGCAATTAGGGTTTTTTTGCATTACATATTTGTGGGTATATATGTGTCCAGAGACAGTGTTTTTCTTTCTTGAATCTTACAAAGAAATAGGTTAATTAGTTGGTTTTGGTTGCTAACTTCTGAAAGCAGAAACACCTTCCAGAATATTCTCAATCTAAGTGATTTCTAGAACTCATAAAGTGGGACCAAGAAATGCCCTAAAACTAGACGAAATATAATAATAAAATATTTTGTCATAGGTGAAGTGGGAGTGTTTCACTTTCCCCTCTCATCTCATATCTTAACTAAAAATTTATCATCGCTTGCGTATTTATACGAAAATAAAAATTGTTGTCTCATCTTATACTCATATCTATTTCTATAATTATTTATTATTTATTTTAAATATTAATTAAATATTTAAAAAGAAAAAAAATCATAATAAATAAAACATAATATGATTAAAAAATATTTAAAAAGCATACATATTTTTTTCCAACAATAAATATTAATAAAAATTATAATTACATAAATTTAAAATTAAAATATAAAATACCAATGAAATAAATATTAAATAATTATTAAAAAATTAAATATAAATCTTAAAAAAGTTATAAAAACTAAAAAAGTTAATATAAATTTTTTATATTATCTAATTAATTAAATATATTTTAGTAATTTAAAAAAAATAATTATGATAATAAATATTAAAGTAAGTATAAAGACTAGAACAAAAATATATATATATATATATATATATATATATATATATATGTATATTCTCGTTTTTATATTTAATTTAAGAAATAAAATACTTCACATATTACTCATATTTAATTATTATATTAATTTATTTTCTACAAGTTTTATATATATATATATATATTTAATAAAATATTATTTAATTCTATTATCATAAACTTATATTTTGGATTTGTTTTGAATAATTTTTATAAACTTGTTTAACATAAAAATTAAAAAAAAATGAAATAAAACTTTTCATAAACTAACTTATAATGTTTATCTAAAAACATTTTTAATTTAAGATATATTTAGCTAAACCTTCCTAAAAATAAAATAAGAAAACAAATGAAAATAATTTTTCAGCAAATTAGAATGAATTTATATACAAAATAATGTATAAACTTTCTTTCGTATTCCTTTACCCAAAATGTGATTTAACTTTCATACGGAAAAATTAATATTTCTTCTAAAATTATTTACGAAGAAATTTATCCTAACAAATATTTTTGTAGAGAATTGTTTTGTGGGTTAAATAAGTGTGTGGAAAATAAATTCTAATAATTAAATCAATTTTATGTTTAATCTTTAATTTGTTTAATGTAGTGTAAGTGTTATATGTTGGTGTAGTGTACGAGAGGAGGTGTAAATAGTAAATAAGTTGTCTGCTGTTGGAATAATTTATATAGAAAATTAAGAACAAGAAATTACCACAAGGCCCTGAGCTTAGTATTTCACGAGGTTACCAATTGAAAAATTTAAAGTTTTCTGATTTTTTTTAAATTACCACTAGCCATCTCCATTTTTTTTTCCTTTTCATTCTTCTTCATCTTTAAATTCATCTTTCAAAAACCATTTAGTATTATATTTTTTTACTCTCTTCTGTTTTTAGATTTCAAGGTAGTTAAAGAGTAATAAAAGCTTTTGAATAGATGTTTTTTGAATACTTTTTATGGTTGCATGCAAGAATTTTGTGCAGATGAAAGTGCTGAATTTAGAATTTAAGTTTAATTTGATGGGAGTTAATTATATGGATAGGTTTTAGGAACTCTTTTGATATTCTTGATTTACCTTCTCTTCATAATTGTAGTTGTCTTATCCATAAGAAAATATTGAGATAAAGGAAACTAACCTAATTTTAAAATAAGAATGATAGTTAAAATATGATGTTCTTTGGTTACAATGATTTATAGTAAATGAGTTAAATTACTGGATTTTTAAAATTTACGTTCTCATTTCTTAAAAAAATTGTATGATATGAGAATATTTGTTGCATTGTTCTCGGGAAAAAATGTGAACTGATAATTATAAATTTAACAATGAAATAAGAGTATTTAAATAAATTAAATTGGTGAATAATTTGATTTATTATTTCAAGTTGGGTTAAGTTGGAAAATAAATTTTAATATAAAAAATAATCTTAATTTATTTATCTTGCAGATTAAAATGAATTTAAGTCAAATTAGAATTATGGTAACTGATAAATTATTTTTATATAAATTTTGAATTATTCTTTGAAATTAACAACAATATTAAATTACAATAAATAAGTTGATTATGATTATGCATAACTTTATGAGATGTGAGATGAATGTGAACATAATTAACATGAGAACATGATTTTCTCCCTAAGCAAATTCTGTTTTATTTAAAAATATCACATAGAATGTACTTGATGATAACTATTATAATTATAAAAAATTTAAGAGATAATTGTATTTTAAAAATATTTGAGAGGAAATAAAATTTTAGTGTTGTGTGAGATAGGTAATAAAAAAATCTAAAAACCTTGGTATATTATAAATAATAAACTCTAAAAAAATGGAGTATTTTACTGTAATTATTGATAGTCGGAAAATTTACACATTACATAAATTAATTAAATTAATTATAAAAATTTAGTTTCATTTCTTTTCTTATAATGCATATTAAAAGTCATTGCTACAAAAGTTTTATGTACAGGAAATTGAACTATATGTTCTTCTTTTCAATAATGATGCCAGGTATGTTAATTGGTGGATTAATATTTTCTGATAAATTGATAAACAAAATAGTAATTATTTACTTCATTTATAAGATTAATTATTTAAACAAAATTATTATTAATTAACTGAATGTGATATAAAGAAGATAATATTTTTTAATTATTTGGTCCTCCTTTTTTATTAATATTTATTTAGTAGAAAAATCTTGACATATAACTATAAATTTGTCTTGATCTGATATAAAGGCCACAGTTTTTTAATGAAAAAAGGTCATAGATTTAAATACTCAAAAAAAGACATTTTCTGCTTGCAACAAAGTTATATATACATTGAGAGTTTTGTCTTACCTAATCTTGCATCTCATTTGTCATTGAGAGTTTTGTCTTACCTAATCTTGCATCTCATTTGTCTTTGTTTAGGTGCTATTTTTTCATTGAGTTATAAATGCATGTTAATTTTATAACATTATCTCTGTAGCATGCCAAGTTTTTATATATATATATATATATATAAAACCATAGAATATAATTAAAATCTACCAAAATTAATCTTATTATTTATTAAATTTTGTAATAATTGTTTGAGTTTAAAATCATATCGAGAATAATTTGTAATTTGTGAGGGTCAAAAAGTTGGAACCAACCGAAAAGAAATAAATTAATAATGAATTTAATTAGAACTAATAATTAATTTAAATAATGTTTAGATCCATTTGAATTGATTTGCCTGCAAAAGTTTAGACTTCTGTCTTTTTCTTTCTTTCTTTAATTAAAATTTAGCTCAAATATGTAGTTAACTACTTATGAACTGACAAAGAGCTGGGCAATTGAACAAAATTGTAAACATAATTTTTAATTTTTTTCTTAATATAATAATTTCCAAACATAATTTTTCTGTCGGACGCAAATTGTAAAGAATATAATAAGTATATTAATTATATTAGTATCCTAAAAAGTATCCTAATTATATAATAAATAATAATTTCATCTAATTAAATTTAGTTATTTAAAAAGAAATTATATAAAAACAAGCAAATATAATGTTTAAATATTGATTTTATTGTTAAAAAATGTGTTAATTATGTCAATTTAGTTTACATCAGATGTCTAAATATCTAACTTAAAAAATGTGTGATAGTATTTTTAAAACTAAACTTTGTATAAATGCTTTTGTTTTGTAATATTTTGTATTGGTATTATAATGACTTATTGGAATGTATACTTTTATATTTATTTATGTTTATTATTTTATATTTTAAAAATTATATTATTGCTGTAATAACCTTTTTCTTACTTTTATTAATTCTAACACTAGTTTTAGATGGTAAAATATTTATAAAAGGTTATTAATCATAATTATATATAATATAGTATAATATAAAATCTAATCAACATTTTGAAATTTTTTAAATATATTTATGGTATGGTAAATATTTATTATAATGCCATTTTATTTTTACTAACAGGCAGTTAATTTTCTGTTCTAGATAATTTGAATTATAAGATTAATCCAATTTAAATTTAATTTAATTTATGAGTTTTTTTTAATTTTTTGCACATTATAAAATAAAGTTGACATATTTGAATTTAAATAGTTTATTTTTATATTTTCTCTTGAATTTTAAATACTATATATATATATACATATATATGTATATATTCTGGTCAATTTTTGAAATGTATATATATAGTTAAACTTTTTTAATTTTGTGATATTATATTATTATTATAATCATCATAATAATAATGTTTTATTAACATTTTTATACTATTTTATACTTTAAAATATTATTATTAAATTCAATGTAAAAATAAGAATTATGATTGTCATAATAGATTGCAGAAACATGCATGATCTGGTGTATCAACATCACCAAAAGTCTTGGAGGATAAATTGCTATTGCCCCCAAGAATGTGCCATGTTACACAAGAGACAAAATATCCTCTACAGTGAGCTGAATTCAATTTCATGCTCAAATTTGGCACAAATACAATGCATGTCAATTACGAAGAGACGCAACTTCGCACAAAACCAAACACAACACATAACACACAACAAAAGAAAGATATTACTGTCTCTTCTCCTCAGCCGCCAACTGGTCAAACCCACAACCTTTGACCCACATAAAAACTTTACAGTATTTTTTTAATAGTATTGATAAAAATTGAAATTAAAATTGAAATTAAAATTAAAATACTCAAATACTTTCTTGGGATACCTTCCCAGAAATCTCTTCTCATTTCTCATCTTTTGTGATTCTACACGTAACTCTTTTCTTCCTCTTTCTCTCTCTTCTTCCTATTCCTTTCCCGTTATCTACCCATAACCCTTATATTTTTCATCTCACTTTTCTCTCCTGCGCTCCTCTTCTTCTGCCCACTTAGTCTCAGAAATTTTTTTTTTTATCTCAGCTCCATATACATGACCACTTCTTTCTCTGACCTTCTCTCTTCTCCCACCGACCGCAACCTAGGAGGCTCCGAAAGACCTCAAGAGGTGTCGGATCAAACAGGTTCTGGTGTGCCGAAATTCAAGTCCACACCACCTCCATCTCTCCCTCTTTCTCACCCTCAAAATCATCATCTTCCACCCATTTCCCCTTCTTACTTTAACATCCCTCATGGGTTAAGCCTTGCTGAACTTCTTGACTCCCCAGTTCTTCTTCACTCTTCTAGCGTAAGTCAGCCTTGTTCTCATTATTTTGCTTTGTGGTAACTCACAATATGTCCTTCAATAAAGGGTAGTACAAAATAAATGAAAAAGAATATATAATGAAACTTATTTTTTCTTAAGAGAGTTCAGTTGACTACTTGATTATCATTAGTCTGATTGGAAACTGTTAAAAAGGTAAAATATCGAACTTGTAAGTTATAACTGATAGTTTTCAATAAAGGTGAAAATTTGTATCAGATGTGGAATCGAACATGCTATATTTCTTCTAGTTAAATCTTCATTGATTTTCTTTTTCATGATGGTTCACCCTTTTCTGTAATCTCATGTGGCTTGTGTTTCCTGAATATCGCACATGATAATCTTGTTTGTTGTTGGGTTAATGGGTATGTTCATGTGTTCTTTTGGTTGTTTGTGAATTCAGGTTTTGCCATCTCCAACCACTGGATCATTTGCTGGTCAAGGCTTCAATTGGAAGAACAGTTATGGGGAAAGTCAGCACCATGTCAAAGAAGAAGACAAAAGCTTCTCAAGTTTCTCCTTCCAAACACAAACACAGATTCCTCTTACATCTTCAACTGGATTTCAATCTTCAACTGGCATAGTTCAAACGGTGTGTGACCAATGCACAACTTAATTTATATGCAAAAATTCTATGCTTTATATATTAAGTTGAATTAATCCTTTGAAGTGTTTTTTATTTATCAACAGGCATGGAGTTTCCCGGAAACTACTAAACAAGATGGTTTCTCTTCAAGTATGAGTATGAGTATGGTGAAAACTGAAACCTCTTCTGCGATGCAGAGTTTCAACTCTGAGAATAACCGCAACAGTGCTGGTTTTCAATCAGATTACAACAATTACCAGCCACAAGTTCAGACCTTAAGCAGAAGGTCAGATGATGGGTACAATTGGAGGAAATATGGACAAAAGCAAGTTAAAGGAAGTGAAAATCCAAGAAGCTACTACAAGTGTACATACCCCAATTGTCCAACAAAGAAAAAGGTTGAGAGGTCCTTAGATGGACAAATTACTGAGATTGTTTACAAAGGCAGTCATAATCATCCCAAGCCTCAGGCTAGCAAGAAGAACTCGTTGTCTGCCTCATCACTTGCAATTCCTCATTCAAATAGTGTCAACAATGAAATAACACAAGCCACTCATCAAATGGATTCGGTCGCAACTCCAGAAAACTCATCAATATCAATGGAAGATGATGATTTTGGTCAGAGCAAATCAGGAGGAGATGAGTTTGATAATGATGAACCCAATGCCAAAAGATGGTGATTTTTTTTTCTTCATGTGATTCACTTCATTAATGTGTTATTGTGCCTCCAATAAACAGTATTTTTTATCAATATTTCTCCAGGAGAATAGAAGGTGAAAATGAGGGTATATCTGCTGTTGGAAGTAGAACAGTGAGAGAACCCAGAGTTGTCGTTCAGACAACCAGTGACATCGATATTCTAGATGATGGATACCGATGGAGAAAATATGGGCAGAAAGTAGTCAAGGGAAATCCAAATCCAAGGTAAAAAGCTCTTTTTCATCTCTTTCTTTATATATTATAAAATATCTTTTCTGATGATAAAATAATTGTTCAAATTTACGAAAGTTCTTCTACTTTAAACTTTATTAAGAATAATGTATAGAATCCTATCATAGAGTTCTCAACTAACTTTACGAATAGAATAATATTTTTGTGTGAAAAACAAAATTTATCTTGTGAGAAGGAAAGAAAAAAAAGGAGGGAGCGTATTATACTGTAAGAGATATATCTGATAAGAAGGAAAATAATATAAGAGATAAGAAATATTAAAAAAGATGAAAAAGTAATAATATGGTAAGGTATATTTCAAAAAGGAAATAACATAAGAAATATTCAATAAGTATTTATACTGTTAAGTTAGGGTGTACATATATATTATTGTTGGTAGAGTTCACAATCCTTGACTATTCAAATGTGGCATACACACATCAGAAATGCTTGGTTCTCAAAATATCTAACTACATATCTGATTAATTAGGTACGTTAGCACCAGTGATTCTTTGTTGGACTATTCTAAAGTATGCGCACACCAATTTGCTTTGCTTTTTTGTTGTCTTCCCTTTATCTTTCGTCAAGTTTGGCAACCATCGTTCTCTCACGTGTGCATGGGAATCAAATCTTCTGTACCATGTGATGTCTAAACAATATTCCCATAATGTCGTTTCTTACTACTTTGCGTTTAATCTGTGACTAATGTAGGAGTTACTACAAGTGCACATTCCCAGGATGTCCAGTGAGGAAGCACGTTGAGAGAGCCTCACATGACCTAAGAGCAGTGATCACAACCTATGAGGGAAAGCACAACCATGACGTGCCTGCAGCACGTGGCAGTGGCAGCAACTCTATCAGCAGATCAGTGCCTATAAACACTACCACAAACAGCACCACTAGTGCAGCCACTTCTACATACATTAACAATTCTCATCAGAATCTCAGACCAGCAGCGCCAGAAAGGACACAACACTTCAACCCCAATATGCAGCAGGGCTCAGGAAGTTTTGGATTCTCAGGGTTTGGAAATCCATTAATGGGGTCTTACATGAACCAACAATCTGACAATGTGTTCACCTCTAGAGCCAAGGAGGAGCCAGGAGATGACTCGTTT
This sequence comes from Lablab purpureus, assembly GCA_030347555.1. NCBI lineage: Eukaryota > Viridiplantae > Streptophyta > Magnoliopsida > Fabales > Fabaceae > Lablab > Lablab purpureus. Next base: position 22,801,957 of record CM059259.1, read on the forward strand.
CTTGACTCTTTGCTGTGTTAAAGGAATAGACTTGGATGGTTGGATTTTTTTGGAAGGGCTTAGGATTTTACTTGACCAATAATTAAGATCTTCATTCCATTTATTTAAAACTTTTACATGCAGTTGTCTTAGTATTTTTATGTCTGTTTTTAAGTTAGAGTTAGATTTCATGCATCTGAAATTCTAATTCTAACTTCAAATACAGCATAAAAAATACTCAAGAAATTGCATGCAAGTTTTATCTATTTTTTCATTTTGTTCATTGTATATTTCCATACCCTCAGGATTGGTATATATACTGAATATTTTTCATTTCATATTGTATGTTACACAGTACAGGTGTTTATAAAAATATTTTTATCAATATTTTGGGAGTCTCGTGACTTTGGAAGCTAGAATCTCATTTTGCAGATCCTTTGAAATGTGAAATGTGCTGTCTTAAACTATTTCTGCTAGGTTTTATATTATAGTATGACATACTATATACGCTCATTTCTCAATTATTTCGTGTGCTATCTCTTGTCACCATATTATCTTAATGAGGAGGACTTTTTTGGTCCCTACCAATCTCACTCAAAGAGGTTGTTACCAGTTCAACAAATTCATAGAACTATTCTTATACCAATTTCTTTTATCCATCTCTTAAATATTATTTATTATATATATTATAATAATAAAAACACAGAAAATAGTTAGTCAAGGATAGGGAGCTGAAATTAATTACTTGGTGGGTAAGGTAGCTAGTGAACATCAACTTAATTTTTTTTTCTTTGAAACAAATAGCTGTCATCCTATCCAAGTGGGTGAGAGCAAAGTGCTGGAAAGAACAGTGTTCATACCAGCTGAGCTTCTTAATGTCGTGCAAGTTATCAATTCTTCAATAATATAAATAAATGAGATGTAATATATATATATATATATATAAATCGATACCATTAGAATTTGCATGTTTTTATCATATAAGAATTCCAAGTTTTTTTCATATTCTATATATTTTATTCCTTTCTATCTATGAAATCATAGAAAAAAACAATTAATTCGTCTTGTGTTATTTATATTTTAATTAATCTTTCTTTTTTACCTTTACTAATAATTATTAAATCAATTAAATGCATCATCATTACCAAAACTATTTTATTGTAAATTTGAACATAATTTATTATTGACATTGAGAAGATGGAGAGTCAAATAAATGAAAAATAATGATTATTATTAATTAAATTTTCTTCTCATTATTTAATAGCAACACAAATATTCACGTCTTTAGTTGGAATATATAAAATAATATTAAAATTGTAAAATATCTTATATTAAGGATCATTTATTTTTTTCAATTTTGTCTTATTATAATAAAAATAGAAGAGAGTATTATATAGTTTTGAGTATTTTGGTAATTAGGATCAGGTAATAGTTTTACATGGGCGTAGAGCATAGGATGGTTCTTCGAAATTCTTAGTAAAGATTTCTAACATTCATGAATAAGGGGTTTTTTATACTACTGTTCCATGAAATCTATATTAATTAGGGTTAAATATGATTTATTTTCTTAAATTTGAAAGTAAGATCTTTAAATACTCAGGTGATAAAGTTTTTCATAAAAAGATATGATATCTAGGAGACAACATTGAAGAGATAATTGAGCATAAAAAAATTTATTGTGCATAATCATAATCATTCATGCCAATGTAAAATTTTTAAGTACTTTGAGTATATTGTACTAAATTTTTCCTTTAAAAGTATGAAATTTTCTATTTTAAAAACAATTAAAATATAAGTATTTCTTTTACTATTTCCGTTTTTTTTCTGCATTCCTATATGTATTTACAAAGTTTAAACAATGAAATAATTTTACTACAATAAATTTATTAAATATAAATTAATTTATAAATAAAAAATAATTAATTACAATAATTAAATTAAAAATTATTTTGTAAATTAAAATATATTATAATAAAAACTATATTTTTAGTGGTTATTAATTTTATAAAATTATGACATTAGTTTATATATAATAGTAACTAAATTAATTTTTAAATAAAAATTTAAATTAGTTTCTAATATTAATTATTATAATTTTAATTACTCATTAAATTAAATTTTAAATTAATCTTTAATTTTAATGACAAATTTTATTGTTTTATAAATTAATAATATGATTAGTAAAATAATTTTTTATAATATTTTAGATGAAATAATTTAAAAATTTATTTTAAATCATATAATTAAAAATTAAAAATATACACAATGATTCACACAACTCATAATATATACTTTAGATATTTTTGAAAAAAAATATTCTTAAAATTATACAATTTAAAAATGTATTTTCAATTGTATAATATAAAATATATTGAATAATACAGTTTAAAATTTATTTTAAATCACACATTCTTAAATATATTTTTGGACTGTTTATTTTAAAATATATCTTTAAATTATATAATTAAAATAATTTTTAAATTGTATAATTCAAAAATACATTTTATATTATACAATTTAAAATATATTTTCAAATTGTATAATTTAAAAATAAATTTTATATTATAAAAGTTGAATACATTTTTAAATTATAAAATTTAAAAATATATTTTAAAAATTTAAAAATTCTAAATTACATAATCCATAAATCTGGAATAAACTTTTAGGTTTTATTTCTGGATTTCTTGACTAAATAATTAAAAATATATTTTTGCTGAATTTCATACTCTACAAACAGAAGGTGTGGACATTTTGAACAGTTACAACATCCATGAAGGTACAGGAAGAAACCATGGAGTAGACACAGTAATTGTCCTAGTTTTTTTATTTTTTTCTATGTGGCCTATGTAAAAAAAATCATCTGCTGCTTGAGGCCCCTTAATCTCAAACTCTAGATTTTTTTAAGAATTTAAATTAGTCTGTAATAATTTCATTATAATAGATATAGTTAATTTGAAAATAAGATGATAAAACTTAAAAATATTATACAAACTAGCGTTTAAACATTGTAAGAAGTAAAAGTAAAAATAAGTGGTAAAAATAAAGATAAAATAAAAAGCAACAGTAAAAGATAAATATAAAAAATAAAAGTAAAAAGTAAATATAAAAGATAAAGCTCAGAAGTAAAAGATGACAATAAAAGTTACGAAAAGAATAACGGTAAATAACGACAACTATATCATTTGATTTGTTTATAATATTATATATGTATTTTTTTTGTGCATGAGAGAAGAGGAGATGATCTCTTACTGAAAGTTTTTTTTAAACGAAAAATATAAAAAGTTAAAAAGATAATAATAAAATAATTACTATTTAAATAATAAGAAATAATTTTAAAATGAGAAAATCTAAAAGAGAACATTACATTTTACCTTCGATTATTTGATGTAGTGATTTTCTTCTATAGTATCATCTATATTTCCAACCATTGGAGAGACCGTTTCTTATTTTGTGATGAAGCGATTTATAAAGCACATGCTGGAAGTACATGCAAATAAATGATAAAAAAAGTTGTATTTGCTAGAGAATTAGGTATTTCTATGGTAATGTATGATTATTTAACAACGGAATTCACTCCAAATACTAGCTTGACTCATTATTGCTGGGATAATGGTCTACTTCTTTATATACATTGTGTGGAATATATGCAGTTATCGATAGACAAAAGAATGAGAATGATAGTTTTGTTAAAAGAAAAAGTTTTTTAACATTCTAAAATGTGAGAAATTAAAAAAAAAAAATTTAAAAAAATTTAAAAATTAAAAAGTTAATTTTTTTATCTAATTAAATTTATTATTTATTATTATTTAAAATAATTTTTAAAAGTAAAATAAAAATATTGAAACATGTAAAAAAAAACTCCTTTATATATTGATAACATTATTACATCATCTCTTTTAAAATCTGTAACATTTTCTTGTTATTTTAAAACCTCATTTCAATTAATTACTCTCTCACTTTAAATTATAAGACAAATTCTCACTCATACAAAAAAAAAACTATTAGTTTGTTTAATTGTTTATAAATATTTCATTTTTATTTTTATTAATTATTATTAAATTAATTAATTAAAATTTAATAAAAAAAATTTATAAATTAAATTTTCTAATGAAAAACTTTAAATTTTAAAAGTAGAACTAAATATTTTAGTTAGAATTTTTAATTTCTATCAAATTATTATACTTAAATTTTATTAAAAAGTTTAAAATATAATATTAGTAAATAATAATAAAATAAAAATATAAAAAAAATAATTCTTAATTTATAATATTTAATTTCTATTTTTTTAATTTAATATTAACGCAAACACAAATGTCAGAATGTATGTGTGTTGAATTTCTTTTCTTCTACTATAAATATATAATAAGAATAATTTGTATATGAACATATACATATATATATATATATATTAATTTTAAGTAAATTCTTTTTAGGTATATATTAAAATTATTTATATTAAAAAACTTTAAAATTAAAATATAATATTTTTTAATATTTTATTTGTTTTAAAATTAATATTAAAATGTGAATATTGAAATATATAAAAAAACGATTATAGAGAGGGAAATCCTATATATATTATTAATGTTATTGTAGTAGATTGAAGAATATTTATTATTGAGTTTGGAAAGTTATGAGAAAACTATTCTATTTTTATTTTTTTAAAATGACATTGAAATAAATGTAGAACTTAAATTTTATAAAAGGTATCATGATTTATATTTTTTTTATTAAAATGATAAAATCACATTACATATTCAGTTTAGTATTGATTCTTATTAAATTAATTAATTAATTTTTTTATTGAGATCTTGTCTGAACACGCTTTTTTAATCTAAAACAAATTTTTTTATTTGAATTCTAATATTCTTTTATAAAAAAATTAAAAAATATCGTATTAATCTTAACACAAATTTAAGTTTTCAAACTTAAAAACAATTAATTAAAATTTCTTTACATTAATTAAATCATATTTTATTTATTAGAGACTAAAATACTTTCAAACTTCTAAGTATTATTTTTTATATTTACAATGTTCAAATTATAAGTAATGTTAATTTTAAAATAATAGAAAATAAATAAATAAATTTTAAAGATAAGCCTTAAATTATTTTTTTAGAAATAAAAGAAGTAAATAAAATTACAAAAAACATAAAAGTATAATTCAAAACAGAAAATTAAATAGTGGTAGTTTCGCTATTTCACATAAATTAAGTGACAGTTTGGCATCACAACCATGACCTACAAGTCTCGACCGCGCGCCAAATGAAACAGGCGCGTTTACCGTTTTACCCTCGAAACAAGACTCAATTTTCAAACCCTACCCTTTTCTGTCATAGTACTCTTTTCTTGTTCCCTGAGGTTACACCGAACCAATCCATGGAGCCACCCGCAGCGAAAAACGGCTCGTTGCGGAACGTTCTGGTTCGTCTCTTCTCCTTCGCCGTACTCATCTTCGCCGCGCGATTCGCCATCATCGTCACCGTCCGCGGAGGATCCTGCGACTCCACCGATTTCTGCTTCTTCTCCGAAAACCTCAATCTATCCTCCCCCTCCCGCTACTCTGACGCCGGAGATCCATTTACCGGCAAGAACTGGCGCCGCTCCGTCGAGTACTACGCCGCTGTTTTCCAGGACCTCATTGCCGACGGCTTCCTCTCCCCGAACTCCCGCGCCCTCTGCATAGACACGCCCGCCGGCGAGGACGTCCTCTCGCTGAAAGAGGTCGGCGTCGTCGACTCCGTCGGAATCTTCAAGAAACCGTCGCCGCCGCTGATCCTCCACGGTGACGGCCGCCGGCATCCGTTCTCAGCTGACTCATTCGACTTCGAGTTCTCCGGAAACGGCGGCTTGGAACGTTCCTCTCGCCCGGCGGAGTTCGCCGCGGAGATCTGCCGCACGCTTCGTCCCGGCGGTTTCGCGGCGGTGCACGCGGCAGTTAGAGACGCTTACAGCTTCGATTCTTTCCTTGAATTGTTTAATTGCTGTGAATTGATCAGAACTCGAGAAATCAACGGTGTTGATTCCTCTCCTGTTCTTGAAATTTTGTTGAAGAAGAAAAAGAAAGATCCTAATTTCGAAATGGAAACTCCAGAGAGTGACGATGTCGTGAATAAGTGCTCGGTTCCTGGTTATAAGCGTGAAATAGTTAAAAATGCAGAGGCATTGATTGAGGAAGAGCCATTGAAACCTTGGATTATATTAAAGAAAAATGTGAAGAACGTGAAGTACTTAACTTCTTTGGTTGACATAAGCTTTAAGAATAGGTATGTATATGTTGATGTAGGAGCTAGGAGTTATGGTTCTAGCATAGGAAGTTGGTTTAGGAAACAGTATCCAAAGCAGAATAGAACCTTCGAGATTTATGCAATTGAGGCTGATAAATCATTTCATGAAGAGTATAGGGAAAAGGGAGGAGTGACATTGTTGCCCTATGCAGCTTGGGTGAGGAATGAGACATTGTTCTTTGAGATCACCAGAGACCCAAGCAAGAAGGTGGAGGTGAAAGGGAGAGGCATGGGGAGGATCAACCCTGTGCAAACCTCTTCCAGCCATATGGGTGACATGGATAAAATCCAGGGTTTTGATTTTGCAGAGTGGCTCAAGAGTGCTGTTACAAAAAGAGATTTTGTGGTGGTAAAGATGGATGTGGAAGGGACTGAGTTTCATCTCATCCCAAGGTTGATTCAGACTGGGGCTCTCTGCTTGATTGATGAGCTCTTCCTTGAGTGCCATTACAATAGGTGGCAGAGATGCTGCCCTGGTCAGAGAAGTGCAAAATATCACAAGACCTATTCTCAATGCTTGAATCTGTTTACATCACTTAGAAGTTATGGTGTTCTAGTACATCAATGGTGGTGATAACTGATAGAATATAACCCACAAGAAACATACTCTTTTTTGTGCTTTTCTAACATTTTTGTGTTTAGAGATATAGATATTCTTTTTATTGTTTTCTACAGTGTAGATAGGAAGAAGTTACACAATTAAATTGGTTCTTTCTCATTCATTTCTCTCCATTCTCATGCCTGCTGATGAAGAGCTGAGTTAATGAAAGATTTTGTATGTTCTTTTGATATCTTCAGTTATAGTATTGAACGCAAGTCTCAGATACTTTTGGTTAAAAAAAGTTAGTGTATAATTTAGCTTTCACAGGGTCATACTCCAAATTGACAAATTGATGGTTCAGTGAAACTTACATTAGTCTCTTTCAGCATAAGTTTCGGATTTATAATGTAAGTTTACTTTATAATATTTCCCTAAGGTGCCAAAAATAGCTTTACCTTATCAACAGCATAATTTTACTTTTTATTGACAATTGACAACCAAGCTATCTATAACTCATTTCTACAAGGTTTTCTGTCCTTGTTAACACAACATGTGGAGAATCATATGATTTTTGTCACGTTAAAGTAGATATAAAAATATAACCTAATAAAGTTTGTACTCCTTTTATTTTTTATTAAGTTCTATGTTTCAAAACAAAGAGTTTTAAATTATATTTACATTTTCAATTTTTTATCTTTATTACATTGATCTCCCTTATCAAGATGTTAATGTAATATTTTTAAAACTTATGTGTAAACATAAAGAAGGATCATAATGTAATGTTTTTAAAACAAATGCAATGTTTGTATAAAATTAAAGAAAAAAAGCAAATTTTAATATAATTAAGAAAAAAATAAAAATAGTGTCAATAAACTTGTTGACACAAATGATATCTTATCGTGGCTTGTACAAGTTATCAAAATGTATACTTGACACAGATTGATACATTGTATACATTAAAAAGAGATGGATAAATATTTTTCTTAATGGGAAAAATGAGAAGATATTTTTATAACTGTGTTTGGTGAACACAAAGTGAGTTATAAAAGGGAACCATTAATTAGCTATTACATTGATTCTCTCTCTTTATATTGTCCATTCATGATCACAATTCTCTCTAAAGGGTTGTCTCATAACATTCCCATGCTTTTCACTCTTTCCTTCCTTCAAAGTCTCTTAACCAGTCTCATGAAGCTCCATCCATGGAGGTAGGCCAGGACAACCACATTCGCGGTGCCTTACAGATTGGAACCGATGCACAGACATCCTTTGGAAGCTCTTTCATATGCCATAGCACAGTTAATCAAATCAACTCCAAGGGAATCTGGTTTGGAGATGACCCACTTACATATTCTCTCCCTATTTTCTTGCTCCAACTTTTTCTCATGTTCGTCTTCACCCATGTTTTTTACCTTATTCTCAAGCCCTTCGGTCAACCTTCTTTTGTTTCTCAACTTCTTGTAAGCTTTCATTCCTAATCTTCATATTTATGTTCAACTTGCATCTGGTGATACATTATTTGTTGATCTTCTATTGCTTTATGCTTCATGTAAATAAATGGAATTGTTTAAGAAAAATGGAAACTCGTTAATTGTTCAAAGTTTTTAAGAGATTTCATTGACAAAATCCATTTGATTCATTCGTAAAATGCCTCATGCAGTTATTCCTCAGTCACCATTAGAATCCTTTTATGAAAACAAATGCATTTTCTAAGCCAATTGATTATATAATAAGGACTCCTTTTCATATTATGTAGTTGTCCACGGTGACAACTCATCCACACCTTTTAATCGATTGATTGATGTGTTTGCATTTGATCAAATGTTCTCACAAGATTGATGTGATGAGAGGCATGAGCAAATTATAGATTCATGGGGGGGTAACAAGATTTCGTATTTTATTTGTTTATATACGAAAATTATGTTTTTATTAAATTCATATCTTACTTTCTTATTATAGTTGTGGTCAAAATTAAAATATAATTGAATATTTAAACTACAGTACTTTATATTTTTTATAATATATATTTTATAAAACCTTGTACTATTTTTTTTTTAAAATATTATAAATTATTGTTTATTTTCACTTAAAAAATTACTAAATCCATTGTTGCTTGCTTATGATATAGTTGATATTAATTTTATGATGAAGTAATATTTCCCAAATTATTTTATTTTATTTTTGGTCTTTAGATAATATTGGGTTTATATATAATTATTGAAATAATCTTACACAATTAAAATAGTAGCGGATACACAAAATTTCAATATGAAAAACCTTTCATATCATATGATAGTTAATAGAAGAAATTTGTAACCTATCATTAATTGTAAAGAGACTATATATATATATATATATATATATATATATATATATATATATATATAAATACTCAATAAGATTCTATGTAAATGTTTAGAATGGGATGTATTTTAATAAAGAAATTGTCGCTTTACACGAATATCTTTCTTTTATATTATGAAGTCAATTTTTTTATGACTTCCATTGATTATATTCATTAAGACTCTATGTGAATGTTTAGAATGTGATGCATTTTAATAAAGAAATTGCACAAATATCTTTCTTTTTTATTATGAAGTAAAATTTGTTTTTATGACTTTCATTTATTATATTGTTAAGAGATTTAATAACTTTGCTTTATGATTTTGATTGATTATATTTTAAAGAGATTACATTTAACTCTATTTATTAACAAATATTTTTTTATGGTTTATTAAAATCAAGAAATTATGTGTCTAATTCATTTTTTTAATGTTTTTTTAATCAGGGTGGTGTTACTTTAGGTCCTTCTTTTCTGGGACACAATACAACATTTGCTGAGAGGCTTTTCCCATTAAAAGAGAGAAGTTTGCTTGATACCATGACCTTTTTCGGATTTATGTTATTCATCTTCTTAAGTGGGGTAAAGATAGATCCAACCATAACTTTTAGATCAGGTAGAAGGACTTGTGCCTTAGGAATTTTAGGCTACTTTGTTCCCTATCTTCTTTCCAAAGTGGTTCTCTGTATCCTCACCCGTTTCGAATCATTTGATAAAGATACTTCTGGGATACTCCCTATTGTGATAGAAATTCAATGTATTGCAGCATTTCCTGTAATTACTCGCTTTCTTTCTGAACTTCAAATCCTCAATTCAGAGATTGGGAGGTTGGCCACTTCTTCTTCATTAGTGTCAGAGGCCTGCTTCATTTTAAACATGACAATAACATTTTTCATAAAACTATCTTTAACAAAGTCTGTAGTAGTATCTATGGGGTCCTTCTTTTCCACCGTTCTACTTTTAATGTTCGTCATCTTTGTAGTTCACCCGGCTGCATTATGGGCAATTCAACAATCACCAGAAGGAAAACCTGTTCAAGAAGTTTATATTTGTGGAGTTCTTCTAACACTAATGTTGTGTGGACTCCTTGGTGAAATCATTGGCATAAATGCAATTGTTGTATCTTTCTTTATAGGACTAGCTATACCTGATGGTCCACCCCTGGGAGCAGCATTAGTAGATAAACTTGATTGCTTTGTTTCTGTAGTGTGCTTACCTATGCTTTTTATCATAGTTGGATTAAGGACAGATTTGTATGCCATACAAACAATGAAGAATATACTTGGAGTTCAACTGATTATTTGCACTTCTTTTTGTGGGAAAATTATAGGGGCTTTGTTGCCTCTCCTTTACCTTAGGATGCCAATTCGAGATGCCTTTGCTCTTGGTTTTATAATGAACATCAAAGGCACTGTTGAAATGGCCTTGTTGATTGACTTGAAATTCAGACGAGTAAGTAAAACTAATAATTCAAATACACATACAATTTAAAAAGCTTTTCGTTTTGTGAGAGCTTAACTAATAAAAGTTAACTCTTTTGTGTTTTTTTGCAGATGATGAATGATGAATGCTTTGCACTTATGGTTCTAAACTTATTGTTTGTAACTGGGATTGTGTCCCCTATTGTAAAAGCTCTATATGATCCTTCTAGAAGGTTTCTTGCTTACAAAAGGAGGACAATTATGCATCACCACAGTGAAGAACAATTGCGCATACTAGCTTGCATTCACAAAGAAGAAAATGTTTTGGCTATTTTAAACCTGCTTTCAGCTTCCAACTCCAGTGAAACAAGTCCTATTGATTTAGTTGTGCTCCAACTTATTAAACTTGTGGGGCGATCTTCCTCTCTTCTTGTTGCACATATGCCATGCAAACTGTCAGGTCAACGTCCCACTCTAACTGAAAAGATTTTTAACTCATTCAACAAGTTTGAAGATGCACACAAGGGCAAGGTCACAGTTCATTGCTATAAAGGCATTTCTCCCTATTCTACAATGCACAATGATGTGTGCTACCTGGCACTTGAAAAGAGAACAACTTTTATTATATTACCCTTTCATAAACAGTGGATATTTGGAAGGACAACCGAGTCATCTTTTCCTTTTCAACAACTAAACAGGAATGTTTTAGACAAAGCTCCTTGCTCAGTTGGTGTCCTAGTTGATCGTGGCAATCAGAAGATGTTTTGGTGTGGCCACACAAAGGAGTCAATATATAAAGTTGCTGTGCTTTTCTTTGGGGGTGCAGATGATCGAGAAGCACTTTCATATGCAAGGCGTATGTTGGATCAACCTTGTGTCCGTATTACACTCATTCATTTTTCATCTCCAACTGACATTCTTGGAGGAACAGAAAGAAGCAAAATGCTTGACACACAAATCTTAAGTGGATTTAGGCTTAAGGCCTTCCGAAATGAGAGAGTTTCTATCAAAGATGAGACAGTAATGAATGGAAAAGATGTACTATCAATTGTTGAATACATGGAGGGTTGCTATGACCTTGTCATGGTTGGGAGGAAGCATGCAGATTCAAAATTAATGTCAGAACTCAACAAATTAAAGCATGGAGAATTGGGAGTTGTGGGAGAGATTCTTGTCTCTTTAAATGTTGGTGCCCAAACATCTATTTTAGTGGTGCAGCAACAAACCAGATTTTGGGGATCACGAGATCCAGAGGAGTCGACACATTTAAGAAAAACAGAAATATAGCAAAATTTAGGTTTTGACAGAAACAATTATGTATAGACCTAATGTGATATAGATCATCTACCCCCTTCTCTACTTCCAACCCATCATTTTGCATCATTTTTCCCTTTGTAGTATTTTTATTCATTCTTAAATGACTGAAGTCACAATCATCAATATTTGATATGTAATTTCTTTTATCAATTTGTATTATAAAACTATTTTTCTTGGTTTAGACGTTCATTCATAGGATAAATCAATACAACACAATCAGTTTGTTAACTTTTACAACAACTACCTTAAAAATTACACTAACTGTATTTCTTATTAGTTCATAATAATATTTTTCTTTCCAAATTTATTCTAATATTTGTCAGTTTTAGGTTATATATTTGGTTATGTAATTATTTCATTCGCATATACTTGCACAAAATTAAAAAATATACAAATTAAAATTAATTATTTTGTATGGTTTTCTTTTAATACTATTTTATTTTGTTTTAGTATTTTTTGCTAATAATATAATATTCACACTATCAAAATAACTTTTCTTTCATATCATTTATATGTTAAATATATTGTATTACTCTCTATCATAAATTTATATAAGCATGAACCAACCAACAAGCCTTTCACAAACATAGAGATTAAGGAAGTTGTTTGGCAATGTAAAAGCACCAAGAGTCCAGGTTCGGATGGATTTAATTTTAGCTTCATAAAATAAAATTGGATGACTATAAAGGAGAATATGTTACGAATGATGGATTCTTTCCATCTTCGTGGGAACATACCAAAAGGGTGTAACGTGTCATTCATAACATTAATTTGCAAAAAAGATGACCTTAGTGGACTAGAGAAGAACATGCCAATACCTCTAATTGGGTGCATGTATAAGATAATGTAAAAAAGATGTTAACTAATAGGCTGAAAGGTATACACTCAAAAGTAATAGACTTAGTACAATCAGTGTTTATTGAAGGTAGAAGACCATTGGACTGTATGTTAATAGCTATTGAAACTTTGGTGAAAGTGAGATATATAAATAAATCATGTGTAGTGATAAAGACTGACTTTGAAAAGACATATGATTCAATTAGGTGGGACTACCTTATGTATATGATGGGTAGACTTAAATTTTGTAAGAAATAGATAAAATGGATGAAAAGTTGTAAAAAGTTAGCTTTAATCTCTATTATGGTAAACAATAGTCCAACTCAGGAATTTTATCTCACAAAAGGTCTAAAACAGGAACACCCATTAACTTCCTTCTTGTTTTTATAGTTGTTGAAGGTTTATTGGTTGTTGTTAGAGAGGCAACTAGGAAGGGCATGCTAGAAGGTGTAAAGGTGGGTAAGAAGGAGGTTATGGTAAATATGTTACGATTTGCAGACGCTGCTTCTTTGTATGTCAACCAAAGATACAAAATATCCTAATTGTTAAGAGTATTCGAAGGTGCTTTGGGATAAGAGTTTATAATAATACAACAGGAAGATACACACAAATCATGAATTGTAGTCAAATGAATGTCTATTTTATCTATTTAGGAATATTTGCAGTGTAGAGTCATGGTGGTGGAGAGACTTAAGAGTTGTGTGTGGAGGAGTAGAATAAAACAATTGGTTCGATGATAATATCCAATGGAGAACAAATTCTGGAAATAGGATAAAATTTTGGGAAGATAGGTAGTTGGGAGAAGTACGTTTCATACACAAATTCCCTAGTATGTATGCAAATGCTAAGATGAAGAGTGCAATTATTGGGGAGTTAGAAAAATGGAATGCAAACAACTAGGAATGATGTCTAGAGTGGAAGTGTGATTGGTTCGAACGGAAGAAACCCTTTGTATAAGTTTTCATGCATGAGATATATACCATTCAACTTAAGATGGAAGAAGAGGATGATGAATACACATGGAAGGAAGACAACAAATCCTCTTACACTGTACAATCAACATATACAAAGATTCATAATTGTTACAATGGGAAAGAGGCGAGTTTTCTTACTAGCTTTTGAAAAGTGAAAGTCATACCATCAACACATCTCTTTGCCTAAAAAGTCTTCCTAAATAGAATAACAACTAGGGATAATTTGAGAGGTTGAGGGATAAGGTTGGGAAGCAACTTTTGCATTATGTGTGGCGAAATGGATGAGTCAGCCAACCATTTCTTCTGTGAATGCAAAATAGCAAACAAGGTTTAAAATATGTGTAGTAGATGGGTAGGGGAACATACTTCTAACCATTACCAAGTGAAAGAGAACTTTAAAAACTTTTGGTTGATGGATTTAACTTGGAGACAAAACCAAATTTGGAAATGTGTGTGGTTATTATAAGATGTATTTGGAATAAAAGAGATGGAATTGTCTTCGAAAGTGAATCAGTGGATGCTAAAGAGATCTTCAATTTTGTGTAGATTAGAACATGGGCGGGGATAACATATAAACATCCAGGAGCAAGTTTCTCATTCTCAAATTGGAGTCTATGCCAAAAAGTATGCATTAAATATGTGGTGTAGAGTGAAAATATACACACAAACCAACAGACTAAGCATGAAAAATCAATAACATGTAGGCAATATAAAAAGATGTTCTCGTGATGCCTAGAAAAAACCGAAATGGGAGGGTAGATTAGACCTAAATGACTTATTTTGTATGCAATACTAACACAGTCATGGACTAAGTTGTGGGGCTAGATAGTGATCTTTATCTGGAGGTTATAATTAAAAAGCCAACTGATAGCCTAATTGTTGATATTTGTTAGTGATCTTGTTCAAAGTCTTATGAAGTGGGATAACTAAACTAACTTTGATGGTAAAATTGTGTAGAGTAGACGTAAGAAAGACATTAAGATAATTAGCACCGTGAGTGTTTTAAGATTACACTTATGAGAACGTACAGAGCATGCATGCATTGTACGCAAGATTGCATAAGTATTAGAACACATACGCAAATTTTGAAAAGGTAGTAAGGGGAAGTTTAGACTTTAAGGAAATAGAAAGATTGGTTATGGAAAACTCATCAATGTTGACTCTTGATATGCAGGTTTGACTGAGGAACACTCAAGGGAAGTGCAATTCATGAAATTCTTATGATGACATACTTATGGCTGGAATGGATAACAAAAGGGATTGACGATTGACCCACTTCTTTTGCGATATTATCAAGTACTAGAGGACAAAGTACAAAATCTAATGAAGCATCAGTTGGCAATATACTCATGGGATTAAAGTACATTAAGGTGGAACTCAAGAATGAAATTGGCGAGACCCAATCTTATGAAGAAGGGCAGAGTAGTACATGGTGCGAGATAAAATGGGTTAACCAACAAATTGTATTACTTACAATACGATGCCTATGATAATTTTCATCTTTTATTGTCTTGAGTTCATTATCTATGTTCTGGTCTTATTTTCTAATTTAATTAGTCACCGACAATGTATAATGTGTGTAGGAGGTAAAATTTTACTGGTTTCTTGTGCATTAAGAATGACAGGTTCCAAGTGAAGGGATCATATTTGTTTGATTTCACTAGGTAAAGGAAAAAAATAGTATGTACTCAGTCTTATTGGACTTTCAACTGTTGTAAATGAGTTCAAATATTTCAAGTATTCCCTTTTAATTTATTATTTTTTGTTGATAAAAAAATATAAACACAGACCAACATTTGATTTCTTGTTTACATATACATCTCTTGTATATTAGTGAAATAATATGTAATATAATAATATTTTAAATAATTGATTTTGGTTAAGATCTATTTAAATGCATTCTTAAGTTTCAATTCAAAACCTTATTCAAATCGTACTATGTTGAAAAAGATATATCCAATTTCAATAAAAAAAAAATTTGATTTTAATTAGTTATTAATTTTTTGATAAATTTTTATTATATTTTTGGATCAATTTAGTTAGGGGTTTAAAACCAAATCAATTAAAAAAATAATTGAAAACTGATAATCAATTAACATAAAAAAGTTGGACTGATTTAAATTTTTCTCCAAAATGAAAATTTGTAGTTTGACATTTTAGAACTTATCTTAACCAAATTTAAATAAATTATTTATATATTATTATGTATTATTTATTATTTATTATTTTACTCATATACGAAAAATGTGTGTGAAAAAAGAATCTAATATATTTAACTTTGTTCATGTTTACAAATATGTGATAAAGAACTAATAAAATATGTTTAAAATATAAATAAGGTGGAGAAAAAATTATCTTAATAATTAAAATAGAGAAGTGTTAAAATAAAATAAAAAGTTATGGAAAAGAAACAATGCAGATGAATTAATTTTGTTGCTTATGTTTTAAATTTTAAACAATATTATACTGAACAAGAGATTTGTTTGCTTGTGAGAAATAGATTCTAGAAAATTTGTGAGAAATAGATTCTAGAAAATTTTTTGGTATGTATATTACAATGTTTAAATACATAATAACTACCTTTTTTTTTCTTGTTTGTCTTTTGTTATAGAACCGTATATTTCTCTTATCCTTATATTTTATTTGAACAAAGACGAAACTACTAATACATATAAGTATAATAGATAATAAAACTATTTATCAAGATGCAAGCTTAAACTCTATGTTAGAAAGAATTTTCTTTATATTCATGTAAAATTAAATTGAATCGTATATAATTTTTTACTTTATCCAAACTAAACCAAATTACACACTACCCTTTTCATGTCAAATTGGATAATATTCTCTTAAATTTGACAAGACGTTGTAAATTTTAATAAATTTAAATTATTAACATACAAAAATTGGTTTAAAATGTTTTTTTTTTCAATTTTATATTTTAAACATTTTTAATTTGATTTTATATTTTAAGAAATATGTTAATATATTTTATTTGATAAAATTGATGACAATGATGTTTCCACTCTAATAAATAGTGAATGATACCTTCCCATAAAAAAATCAATTTATTGATGAAAATATATATTAAATGAACAACAAAGGATACAAATAAACTATGGTAACCTCGTCAATATTAATTTAATGAAAAATACAAAATTAATTATTTTAAAAAATAAATTAAAAAAGTATTTAAAATAATTAAACAAATTTTAAAAAATCATCATAATAATGAGATAAAAAGAATTATCAAACCTGTAAAACTTATATAAAAGGAGATCTTCTCCTGTAATGATCAGAATTGGGACTAATATTAAAAAAAATATAATTTTTAACATTTTGAAAAGTCATCATAAATTATATAAAAATATTAAAATATTGTGAAGCTTAAAAAGATCAATAACGATGTTGTTGTACACACTTTTAAAACATATAATTCATCTTTATTATGAGTTTTTTTTATATTGTTAAATATGTTATATATGATACATATAAAAATGTCTTGAACATGAAGCTACACACACATGAAGTTACACGATGGGTGATTATCTTCTCCATTTTGACTATAGGACCAAAAATCCTAAATTATAGTAACATATCTAAAATGGTACCTCATCTCGTACCAATAATTAAGGCATTTTTATTTAACTATTCTTGCCAAACCAATTATATCGGATAACGGTCAGTTAAATTGATTCTTTTCAACCATTAATTAAGCTTTTAGCTTCTTCATCCATCCATAACTAAACTATCCATTGAGTATCTCTTCCCATCTTCTGTTTCACACATTCTTTGAAGTTTAATTCCTTGTTCCTAACGTTGGTATATAGGTTTTGGCTATTGTTTTGGTTGGCCCTGGAGCATTTCTTTTCTTGATTTTGTTGATATGGAGAAAGAAAGTGTACTTGAATTGAGTTCTTCTGGAATGATTGGAGATGATAAATTAGTATGTCAATTTGCTTTACGACGCACAAATAGAGGTGTTTGGTATGGAGATAGCCCCCTTCATCATGACACGCCCATCTTACTTGTTCAAATTTTTATTACCTATTTTGCTGGAAGAGTCACTTATCTCTTATTGAGGCCTTGCCATCAAACCCTTCTCATTTCACAACTTGTTGTAAGCTTTTTCTGTTGTTTTTCATCACAATTAACAACTACTATTAGTTGGTTGATTAATTTCAGTCATAATTCTTAATTAATAATCAACTATTATTATCTTGTGCTCCTTTTTCATTGGTCTCATCAGGCTGGAATCATCATGGGTCCTGCGTTTCTAGGTCGGAAAAAGTCATGTCATGAGACGATATTTCCAATATCAAGTGAAGTGACACTCACAACATTTGCTGAATTTGGCATGATGATCCATTTCTTTAAGATGGGGGTGCAAATCAATCCCAGGCAAATCTTGCAGATTGAAAAGCAAGAAATAGTAATTGGTGTAGTTGGTCACGTGTCTTCTTTAACACTTAGTGGTGTAATTTTCAATATTATTAGATCAATCTACCCTGAGGAAATTAGAGACTCTAGTATTCACGTTTTAATGATATCATCTTCTGTGACTACATTTCCCGTTATTAGTGCCTTTCTAACTGAGATGAATATTATTAATTCCAAGGTTGGTCGCATAGCTGTATCCACCTCCATGGTTAGTGATTCATGCATGTGGATATTGTATTTTGTGCTAATCAATGGTGCTAAAGCAGTTAAACACGAAATATATAAACCTATTACAGAAATAGTTGCGTCACTTTGTTATTTCTCCATGTTATTCTTCATTCTAAGACCATTGGTTATATGGATCTCCAATAGTAATCCACCAGGAAAACCTATGAGAGAAACTCAATTTTTGTCAATCATTTGTGTTGTTTTGTTTGTTGGATTTTCTGCAAGTATTGCAGGACAACCTCCTTTCCTTGTTGCCTTTTGTTTTGGATTGATCTTACCTGATGGTCCCCCTTTAGGTTCTCTTCTGACACAAAAGCTTGACATTATTGGTTCTACTTTGATAGTTCCATCTTATTGTACTATTACTGGCCTCAAAACCAATCCTTCTTCATTAGCAGAATCCAAGTCAATAACCCTAGAGATTATCTTAATTGGAATGTATGTAGGGAAGTTTCTGGGCACCATTTTACCCTCTCTTCACTTTCAAATTGAATTTTGGGATTCTCTTGCATTGGCTCTAATCATGTGTTGCAAAGGCCTCGTGGATCTCTGCTTCCTCAACTTATTATTGAATGTTAAGGTATGTGAGTCTCTACCTTTGAAGGGACAACAACATAAAACAAACTTACACTACTATATCTAAATTTGTCCTAACTATTTATATAAATATACATACAAAGACACATTATGTCTAAATATGTTACTTGTTCCAACAAGTTTTTCAAACAAAATTTCTTATAAAAGAAGAAGCTATAGTATTGTGTTAATTTTGTTGTATTTGATGTGCATGAACAGGCAATAGGAGAGCTACCTTTCACCCTTGCTATATTTACCATGGTGGTGGTAACTGGGTCTGCAACTCTATTTGTTTATTACATATATGATCCTTCAAGAAAGTATGAATCCTGCACTAGAAAGACAGTTAAGAATGCTCAGCATGAAAAGGATCTCAAAATACTTGCATGTATCCATAATGAAGAAAATGTATATCCAATCATTAACCTTTTGCAAGCCTCAAACCCCACAGAGGCTACACCCCTCTCGGTCTTTGTCCTTCACCTTGTTGAGCTTTCAGGTAGTGCAATTCCCACTCTCACAAAAAATGAGAGTGTTAACAAGTCATCTCAACGCTTAAAAAACGTCTTTGATCAATTTCTTATGCACAACGACGGGTGCGCCACGTTGCATCTCTTCACCGCAAAAACCCTATATGTAACCATGCCCGATGATATATCCAGCATTGCAATGGACTCCATGTCTAACATTGTTATTCTCCCATTTCATAAGCAGTGGTATAGTAATGGAAAAATTGAGTACTCAAATGCTTCAATTAGGATACTAAACCAAAATGTTCTACAGAAAGCTCCTTGCTGTGTTGGAATCTTCGTAGACCGGAGTCATATCAGAGACAAACTAGCAGTGATATATCAGAAGTTAATTTGCGAAATTGCCATGATCTTCTTAGGTGGAGCTGATGACCAAGAGGCATTGGCTTATAGTTTACGTCTAGCGCAACATCCAAATGTGAGACTAACAGTACTTTGGGTAAGTGTTGAAACGGAAGGCACACAAATAAAAACAAAGAACCCTTACATTGACTTGAGGGAGCACATACGTTATAGTAGTTACCATGAAGGCATAGTAACCTTCAAAGAAGAGATTGTGGAAGATGGTGCAGGAACAACAGAAGTTATTCGAAGGATAGAGGCAGGTTTTGGTTTGGTCATAGTTGGTAAGCATCATGTGGAAGACTCTCCGTGTACACTAGGATTGACAGAATGGTGTGAACTTCCCGAGCTTGGTCCGATTGGAAACCTCTTAGCCTCATCAGATTTTACATGTTCAGTTTTGGTGGTACAAGAACACCCAAGGTGAATCTAAAAAAATTAATAAACTTTAGAACTTATAAATTTGTGGTTAAATATACGCTGAAAATTTTTAAGTCTTTGGGATATAATGGTTTGCATGCATTTTTACAAAGATGACTTAGCCAAGTATTCAAGCTTAAAAAAAGAGATATCCTTGAGTTTGTTTCAAGATTGAAAAAAGAGATTAAGCTAGAAAAAAAAAGATATAAAATGCAAGTTAGAACTTTGAGAAGTGATATGGAAAATGGGTTACAAAGCATAGAATAATAAGAAGTTAAATATTAATGCATGATTAATATCTCATGAAAGGTTCTCAGGTATTTTAGTTTTAGTGTCAATGAGGATTTTGTTAATTATTATGCTAAGCATATAACAATTAAAAGTTAAAAAGTGTAAAATTAGTTATATTATCAAATAAATATTTTAATAAAACTTTTTGTATTGATAATTTAGTTATCACTTAAAATTATTGTAAACATATGTCTTTTAAAGAAGCCAAGAGTCTTATAATACACAGTGTTGATTATTAATGCAATAATAAACTTATAGATTTCTAATTAATGATAAATTTAACTGATTATTAAGCTTTTAAGAATAAAAAAGTAATTAACTTGTTATTATACTCATTTTAACATTTGTAATTTGTACCAAAGTAATTGATATTCTAAATTTACCATATACTATTAATTATTTTTTCTTAATTTACCCTCATATAAAGTGAGACTATTTTAATAAAAGTAAATAATATATCTTGTTGTTATTGTATGTATACAAATTTTAACATGTAAATAATTTGGAACTATTTACGGTAACTCTTAACATGGAAAAGAGGTTGAGATAAAAAAAAGTATTTGAATAATTTTGAAGTGAAGAATAATTTTATTAAAGTTTTATAATTTATTTTTTACAATTTAATATTTTTAATTCTCAATATTGTAATATTTATAACACTTCAAAAGTCATAATGTATGTTAAGTATGTAGATATGTTTAAATATTCTCAACTTCAAATAAATAAATAAATATATATATATTTAAATATTACCAACTTCAAATATATATATATAATTTTAGGAACATTATTCTCTTCATTCAGTTTAGTGTATACAGAACCATTTGCTCTTATGTTAATTAGTGTTATCTAATAATAAAAACTAATGAGAAATTAATCTAAAAATATTTTAAAAATTGAGAAAAAATAAATAAATTTTGTAAAGAGATAAATATTTAAAATTTTAATTTATATATATATATATATATATTAAATATAATCTTAAATTTTAACCTTTATTAAATTTTAAATCATATTGTACATTTATTGTTATGAGAACATATTGGTTACTCTGTCGTGTGTATTACAAAATGTATACATTAGCTAAGAAAATAACTATATCTTTTTATCTGCTTTATTTGGATTAGTAGTGAAATAAGAAGGATTAAAATTGGAAGAAAAATAATAAGGATATGAAAAAATATATATAAAGCGAAAAATATGTTTTTGAATGGATAAGTATAAGAAATGAAAGACCGAAAAAAATTCTTTCACTTGATTCAATGAGCAGAAAAAGAGTGAAAAAGGTAAATAAATTATATGAATTTTTCGTATTAATTTTAATAATAATTTTAGTTTATTTTTTAACATCAAATTATTTATTTTAAAACAAAATACGTTATAATAATTATATCTATTTTAAAAAATATATCAGTACTAGATTTAAACAAAAAACTAAGTTCATGTCTAAAGAAAACTAATAACTTTTTTTGGTAATGTTAATAACTTACATCTTATTTTCATCCTCCCCTTTTTCTTATTCTAATTCGATCTAAATAAATTTTGAAATGTTGCTAGTAATTTTCCATTGTTTAATGTTTGAAAAAAAAGACAATTTTTTTGTGATAATTTGTGGATTTACCTTTTATAGGTAACAGGAGAAAATCTTAGAGTTGAAAATGTTATTTTTATCATATTTATTTATAAGCTAAAATTAACTTTTGAAAAAACTAATATGAATTCTTTTAAAATTAATCTATACGTAAATGAATTATTTTTTATAAAGATTTTTTTATTTTTCATATAAGTATTTAAAGAAATGTTTATCAAAATTGTGACGTTGTGGATTATAAATGATATCATAAGAGTAAATAAATGAAAAATATGATACAAGTCAAATTATACATTATAAAATTTATTTTCTAATTAGATTATATGTTCATTTTTAAAATATATATTTTGTATTTTAAAATAGTTATATATATATTTACTTATATGGTTATTCTATGAAGATTAAATAATTAGTGAATACGATAAATTATGGGTGAAGATTGTCTATGCTGAAAAAGAAGTAGATAAATATCTAATAATTAGAATCTTGATGAGAGTGGAATTGGAAGTCAAAAGATTAGGAAGGATTGATAGGAAAATATTAGAAAAAATAACAAAATATTATTGGGAATGATTTAGGGTCTACATAAAGGAGATTTGACTCACTACAAGAATTTAATAAATTTTTAAATATATTTTAGAATTGTATTAGTATTTAAAATTCTATTAGGTTTGATGTAAGTGAGACTCAGTTTGGCTTGACGTGGATTTCATTTGACTTACACTCAATTGATGTGGGTCAAATCTGACTCGACTTGATGTGGATTCAACCTGACTTGATTTGATTCGACTTGAAGTAAGTCCAACTCTACTCAATTCGATGTGCATCCAACTCTACTCGACTAGACTATGACTCGACAAGACTCGACCCAACATAGACTTAACTTGACTCTGTCTGACTTGGACCCAAGTTGGCTCTTGACCCAACATGGGCCTAACTCGACTTTGTCTTACTTGGGCTGAAGTTGACTCAGCCTGACTAGTCTCGCTGACAAGGATCTGACTCGACTCAACCGACATAAGCCCAACTCGTCTTGGTCTGAGGTGGGCACTACTCGACTCAATCCAAGGTGGACTCGGCTTAATGCAATCTCAAAACAGCACAAGATGTTCTTAATAGTCAAAATACTTCGCATCTCCATCTCGAAAAAATAATGTATCATTTACAAATTGTAAGAAGTTAACATGTACATCCTTATGACCTATCGAGACTCCCTTTAGAATTTGCATGAATGTCACATTTCTAACAACCCCTCCAAGACCCTCAACCACTACAAGAAAGAGAAAGGGGCTAGTGAGTCATGCCTAAGACCTTGAAATAGTAATCGTTTATAAGCAACTCTTGATCCACTCAATCCATTTCTTGCTAAAGTTGAGTCTTCCCATCATGTAATAGAGGAAGTTTTACCTAACTAAATCTTTCCGAAGTCCACCTTCATCGTGTGTGATGTGAACGATATAGTTAGCAAAAAAAATTTACTAACTTCACCTACGCAATTCATTATTCATCCATGACCCATTAAAAAGAGCTTCCAATGAATCCCATCCCATACTTTAGTGGTTTAGAATGAAAAGTTAAATTAAACTATTTGATTTTTTAAAAAGTAAACTAGAAACAAACAATGAGTTAATATCGGTTTCAAGTTCACAAAATGTGGATCGATCTACCCATATGATGTGGTGGGGTGAAACCAAAGTAGGTATATGGTCCAAATAAATGAGTATAATATATATGCATGAGTTGGACTGACAAAGGGATGTGCAAAGAATTGTCTAGTTAGTATATAGTATTGTTAGTATGGGAGAGAGGAGAGGGGAATCCATGTGAAGAAGTGAGTAATTAATAGGAAAAATATTAAGTTAAGGAAGATGTATATGCCAGCTTGTTTGCTTTTGTTTCTTTATGGATGTAGCGTGAAGATGTCGCTATTTGAGAACTATGTCTTGCAACACAACAAAATAAGCTACCCACGTTTACTTTTCATTTTCAAATAATGGATTATATGTTATATATGTGGTCATGTTAATTCCTCATGCACCCACCAAGCCCCACCTCATACATAGTGTTTCCTTCTTCCTCTTTCTTTTTAATTTCTTCCTAATGTTAATTTCCTTCTCATTTATATCCTCACTCGCCTCACTTTGCAAGATTAACCCATAAAGTGTTAAAAAATATCATCAACAACAATTTCATTCCACAGGCATTACAAGAATACTTAACCCGTAAAAATGTTTTTTTTAAGCAAGGTTGGGGAGAGGGAGGACTTGCAATCATCAACCTTAATATTGAAAACATACTTTTGCTAAGAATTTAATAAGGATGTTATCGGAAATTCCCTCCCATTGCCTAAAAAATAGCTGATTTGGTTTTTTATGTTCATGTTTTACCTTGACTTCTAAACAAGAGCCAAAAACACTTGTATGTTTTCTAATTATTGGTACTTAGATTGTTCCAATAATATAGTTACAACTCATAGCCTTAATTAAGTTGGAATATTAATACTAACACTATAGACCAACAAACAATATTGGTAATATATAATTGAAATGATAATAATGTCAACTTAAGACCCTCTTCTTTAGTTTCATTTCTATAATATATGGATAGATTCCTTTAGTAGACATATATGTCTCTAACATGCATGTTCCACTTAATTATCGAAAATAAGACTTGGTTTAGTGGTTGAAAAATGGGCAATTCAAAACTATTTTAGATCATTAGTTGGATGCCACAATTGGTTTGCTTAGAAAACAAAATCACTCTTAAATTAAAAGTTTCATTTCGGCAAGCCATTTAAGACAAATAGATAAGCTTGGCCTGGTTTCCAGTTGTGGGGTACAAATTAAAGTTAAACACGCATTTTCTTTTCACTCATACATAAATAAAGAACGATATTTTCATGAACTTGAGGTTGGAAATCATTTGGTACAATCTTGAAATCTTCACTCTTGGTACCTTTTTTTTACCTTATTGTTGGAAAGCGAACAAATTAAAAAGGTTTGATCAAACTCAACTCAGCAAAACAATTTGAAAGCATGGTAAAAATTTTATCCACAAAATCAAATTCCCACATACATTTATAAAACAAGGAGAAAAAGTTTCTGTTCCTATATATTCTGATAATTGAACATGTTTTCTTTTTTTTTTCTCTTCTTTTTCCGGTCACCGGCAGATATCTCGAAAACCGGCTAGTCTTCTGATATACTCTCTAAATGAGGTTTCCATATTCCGATGCGACCTTTTCGGCGATCACGGGATGATGATTTTTTCTCTTTAGAAACTTTGTGGGAGACTTTGAGTGATAGTGATGGAAAATCGTCACTATCACCCTTGTTGTTCTTCTTCATTGTTGATGCTTTCTTTTTCATGTCACCATCACCACCAATGCTTCCTTTTCCGGCTTGCCGTTTCTTCTCCGGCAGCGAAGATTCCGGGATCAAGAAGTAGATGCTGCCCCTTTTGAGCTCGGTCTCCGGCGAGAGGATCAAAATCCGGCGAACAACACCTTGAGAGCTAGGTTTACTGAGAACATGGTTAGGGTTTGCTTTGAGAACCTCTCCAGCTGTGATTGAACGTGTAATCTCTTCCACATAGCCGTTCAAATGCACTATTCGAATCAAGTCTAGTGCCCCACATGGAAGAACACAAGCCAAACAGCACCTTAAGCTATTTCCCATTGTTGCTCTATAATCTGAATAAAAAAGTAAGAAACTAAAACTGATCTAGGGTTTCAAGTTTGAATCCTGATCAGAAAAAAAGGTACCTATACCTTTCAAGCCTTTGGCTAAAACTAGGTGTAGCTTTGAATGTTGGAGAACTGTTTGAACAAGGGAAGGAGGTAGAGTAGGAGTTGTGTATATATAGCAACAACCGTACTTGTAATGCAAAAGGAGAATTTAATAATGATGGTGGGTGATGATGATGTTGTAGTTAATAATTATGGAACTTGGTGGATTCAAATTGACCAAACTACCCTTTGAGTGACTTCAAATTTTTGGGGTTTGAATATCTCTCACATGGTGGGGTTGGCTTCCCTGTATATGTAATTAACTTGAGTGTGTAGGTTGTGGCTAGCCGCCATGTGTTGCTTTAAGAACTATATATAGTGACTGGTAAACTTTGCCATGTTTGGTTATGAATCCTTGTTAATTGATTAAATCCTTAGTTTCTTATTTGCTTTCACCTTTCAATTTTATCTTGGTTTCGTAAGGAAATTATTAAGCCCATGTGATTCATATGCATGCTGCTTTATTTTGACTAGGTTGGTATACATATATGCTTATGCAGTCAAATATATTTGCATGGGGAATTGATAACCTGCAGAAAATGATTCATTAATTGAATTATCCAAATTGAAGTATTTTATAAAAACAATGTAACTTTCATGAATAAATGTGTGCATATATAGTTTGGCTTTCATTATCTTGATGAGTCCACTTAGCTTTCTGAAAACAATAATTTTGTTCTGTGTCCAGAGATAAAATGAAAAACAAATGAAGGCCAGAATAAAAAAAAGGATAGCTAGTCTCGAATATTATTATTATTATTATTATTATTATTATTATTATTTTATAATGTACGAAGAAAATTAATGATGAAGGTTTTGACTGGTTAATATATAACTAAAAAATTTCATATTTCGAGTGACTTATATTTTTTTATTAAGAAACTATGAATTTACACTCACAAAAATAAGTTAAAAAGAACATATACAAAAGTATCTATGAGTTGTGAATATACTAAAAGAGGATCGATGCTTCAAATTGCCTTTAAATTAATTCACCCTGTTTATTAAAGCATACTAGTCTAGTACGGAACACAGATAGTACTTTTTTTAATTTTTGTTTCCCTTTTTCTTCCCATCAATTTAGAATGAGGAAAATGAAATAATATATTAGAATAGTAAATGCACATATTGGGTAAGCCATTAAATGTGTGCATGCATGCAATGGGGATACAGTAATTGTAAAATGTTTGAAGATAATAAAAAGTTTACCTATACGAACTAAAGTATTATTATTTCTCTACTGTAACAACGTATACATATAACTATTAAATAAACAGAAGAAACAAAATATCATTTCCCATAAACTCAGAACTTGGTTGATCAAATAATATTAATTTAGATCCAGAAGGTGCCATGGGAAGGTAGTGTGATCAACTGTACGAAAGGTTATGAAGAAATAGATAAATATTGGTACCTGACAACAAACTAGTTCACCAATAAAGAGACAAAAAATAAACTGTGGAAACATTTTAAACCAAAATTAAAGGGCTAATTAAGCCCCTTAATCCTTTCCTATTTAATTTATGAAGTCCGCGTTCAAGGGTAACCAATGTTTAACAACAGAATCTCAAGCTCATATATATAATGTTCAAACTTCAAAGTTTTTTTTTTTAAAAAAAAAGAAACACTTATTTATTGGTACGTAGAGCATTGGAAAAGTACGTATATCTTCATATACGTACGGCGTTGTGTTCTTAAAAACTAAAAAGCTACATAAATTATCAAGAATTTGCATTTCTAAGCCGATATTCTTTTTCTTAGCTCAATTCGTGAGTAAGATTGTTTCACTCTTGATATTAAAAAGAATATATTATTACTTCAAATTCGTATGCTATTTGATTGGTACTCTAATAAAAAAAAAGCATTCAACTCTACCTATTTAGGCTTAAATCATAGTTACTTTTTAGTGTATTTGTATATTTTCTTTTAGCAAAAAAATATATATGTATATATGCAGACAAAGCTGCAGAAAATTTGGAGTGTCAACCCATCACAGAATATTGATATACAGAAAGCTGCAGTTAAATGTGGCCTGTAAGTATTGAGATACACAAATACTAATGTATTTGTGTATACTTACATGTACATGACTTTGAAGGAATTAATGTTAGTTTGCAATGCCCTAAGCAATAAGGTTGTAGGTCGAAGGCATATTTTCTTTCATCCAGCCTGTGCAATGAATTATGATTCAACTTGATTATTAATGCAGTCTCCAGTTATCTTGATTCATGATTATTGTTATTATTATAAATATTATTATTATTCTTTTGGTTAAAATGTGGACCAAGTTACCATTTATTAGGTCATCCAACGTACCATGCTAGCTACCTTTCCTGGTTCATATATATATATATATATATAATTGAAGGGCATGGGGACTACCTTGATGTGATATTTCTGTCACTTCGAACAATTTCCTTTCATGACAGATATTTGCATGTCCTTTTTTTCATGAAAGAAAATTAGTAATGATGCGTACAACTCATGATTGACGAAAGCATTAAGGACCATCCATATATGTTACATGGTTTTTGTCTACAATGAATAAATTCAAGAGAAAAAAATCAAACAATTAATGGATCAGAAAATTTTGGTTGAAAGCGTGTGAAAATTAGACCACCCGTCAAGTCTTTATATTTCGGTGATCAGATCTCACCATCAATCACCCCATGTTTTCATTCGATCAGAATACGTGTTTTTTTTTCATTCATTATACATATATCGAACAATAATGTGGCTGGATTTTTCAATTATATATATATATATATATATATATATATATATATATAACATTTATCTAGGTATATATGTGGCTATTGGCTTCGTAATTAATTTCCATGAAAAATAAAACTTGAGGCAAAGGGCCAAGAAGAAAATTTTCTTTGGATTTGGACTGATATATACTATTTGGATCTACAACACATACAAAAGCTTTACATCATAAACTCAAAAGAAAAAGAAAAGTAAAAACTACGATTGCTTAATGCATGCACGTCACCTTGAACTTACACTCTAACCAATACATTTCCCTTTTGTTCTGTCCTTTTTTCCTTGATCTCTATCGTGTGATGGTAAGTGTAACTGCAGAGTTTGGAAGGTAGTGGTGCTGGTGTGCTGGCTATAAATTGATGCACGCAGTGTGTGTAGAGGATGAAGCTTCGTGGAACTGAGGTTTCAGGCACCGACCACAACAGTAGCAGAAAACCTCAATCAAACGTTTGTTCTGATAAACTATTGTGGTGGTTAAGGGAATGCACGAGGCATGCCATTTACAAGATTCCTAGTGCACTGGTATTAAATCTAACAGAAAGAGAGAAGCTTAATTAAATTGAGGTTGTACTACTAGTTATAACCATTATTGAACAACGTGAACTTAGTCTGTCTCTACACTAAAGCCAAGGTGGAAACCCTATTAATTAATCACCCACACCTACTATTTTTATCTTTCTCTCATTGTCTAAATAAGTGTGATTTACGTAACTAGCTTTGATGTGTGAATGGTGGGTGATAATCATTTACTTTGTTATTGTAATAACATCTCCTTAATTGTGATATCGTACCTTCTAAACTTAAATGAGGAAAAAATTGTGTAGTGGGTTGAAATATAAATAAATTTTAATTTTTTAAATTTTATTTAATGTTAACTTCTTTAAAAAAATATATACAATTATTTTTTGTAAATAAAAGTTCAGGGTATTTTTTTTAAAAATATCTCTTTATTCTATAAAAACAAGAATATTAAATAATCTTAACTATTATTCTTAACCACTGTGAAGTGATTAATTTTGCTTATAATTAAATCCGGAGATAGTATACACTTATCACATCATAAAAAAATATAAATAAAAACATAAATAAGTTTTTTTCAAAGAGAAATAAAATTAAAATGAATATCAAGACAAGAAGAAAACGTTATCAATTATGAAATAAGTACAAACAATTATGTTTTTAAACTGTTAAACATTATCTCTAATACAGAAGCTATTAGCATGTAAAAATTTCTAACAAAAAATGAACTATGGCAAATTATTAATCACGCAACTTCTTTACCCACGTTTCTATATGTTACAGCAGAAAATAAAACAAGTAAGAATCTTAAGTCTTATTTTTTTATTTTTTTCTTTCCTTATATTTTCATCTGTTCTAATACACTCCTTTAGGTTCTATATCTCATTGCATACTGAGTTCGTCTTTTTTTTCTCTCCCTTACTCCTCTAAATCATCTCACTCAAACTCTTTTTTTTATGAAAAGATAAGAGTCTTCAAACTCAAAACAGAAAATATGAATGGACAATGAAAAATATGACAAGTGTAAAAAGTATCATAATCTTAATCTGCTATGTAATATTTTGGCCTACATAAAGTATATAATGCAGAGCAGCGTCACCTCGAGGCTCGTTCTGTTAATTATGAGTGAACTGAGTCAAGTGCATGTTCTTTTGGTTGTGAAGTTAACATCCCAAGAAGCTGTGATCTCTAGGTACAGGATTGAGATTCAGAGATGATTGGTCTTCATCTTCAGCCACATTTATACTCTGCACTTTACAATTTTCACAATTGTCAATTAATAGCTGGCACTGTTTCATAACTTTCCTCTTTGTATAAATACTCGCACGAACCCAAAATAAATCGGAGCATTGTGTTTTGTTAAATGTGATTCAGTGTATAAATCTCATTCGGGTATAAACAAAGTTTCAAACGAAACAACCAAAGAGAATTAATGCATTCAAGCCATTAGGTTAAATCATTCCTTTTTTATAGTATCAAATAATGTTAATTATCAGTTCAAGTACTGAATTGAACTGATATGTCATATATAAATTTGATCTCTCATGTATAAATTTAAAACTTAATTAAAGTGAAAAAGATAGTTCTGTGATCTAATTAAAAATTAAATAAAAGGAAGCAGTTGGTAGTGGATGATGAACGTGGTAACCAGATTTTTATTTATTTTTTTATCTGACTTCATATACGACAAAACTGACATAAAAGAACGGGGTCAAATGATAACAAGTCAGTTTGAGTAGACGACAAATTTAGGATTTGTACCATAGTACCATTTCCCATAATTCTGATACGTGTTGGACTTTGGATTACATTATTATTCATATTAATCAATTTTCCAAGATCTCCCATATCCTCATTGCCCACCCCAATTTTTTTATTTTTTTCATCTTCCCACTACCTATAACTAACTACATTTCTCTCATTGCAAATTATTACTTTGTTATACGTAAAAATATTTATTTACATTACTATTTCATTATGGATGTTATGTAGTTTAAGAAAGGAAAAAACAATCACTGGTTTGCATATGATTTATATATATATATAGATAAGTCTTCAAATGTTCTAAGAACACGAGTACTGGAAATTGTACTTTAAAATGCAGAAGGCTTCGTAATGGCAATAGAATAATCCTTAAGTTTCACTTTAATATTACTTTATGAAAACTAATTGGTTAGAGTATTCACATAGAGAGGAAACTCGAAGAAGAAATGTAATTAATCCCGGTAAGAAACCAAAGTTACAATAATAACTTAAAAAAAGTGTAAAAAAGGAAATCAGCAATGTAAAGGACTGAAATGTGCAAAAAAAAAAATAGGACTTATAATTCTATATATTTATATATAATCTATCACTTTGTTATCCACTTTAAAAATATATGAAAAGTTTTTATAAATAAATTTTTTAAAAGTGTGAAAATAATAATATGAGACTAATACCTAAAAACATAATAATTAATATTATAGTTTTTAAATAGTAATAAAAACATGAAAATAGTAAATCTTACAACTTCATGAAGTTTCCATTTTATATCCATTTCGTAAAAATCCAATGTTATGAAAAAAATACAGAATAAATATCACATAAGGACGCTCATGAGTCCTATAGATAAGAACAAAATTAATTTTCATTTTTTTCCTTAAAATGCACAACTTTCCTTGTAAAAAACAGATATATAAAGCACCTAATTTCAAACCTATATTACATCGATATCATGAATATCCACTTCATGTGTTGGAGTGCCAAAAAATGCAAAAAGAGAACACACACAGAATCGATTATAGAACACCACAGAGATTCCCTGAAACAATTAATGCATCAAATCCGAATATAAAAAATTAAAAAGTTTATATATATATATAAATTACATTGATATTCTCTAAAATTTTATAATATCGCAGAAAGTCCTACTAGAATATTTTAACTACTTAAAAAAGATTATACTGACATTGTTTTTTTTATAAATTACACTATTCTTTTTATTATTTATGAAAACATTATAGTATGTCTCTGTATAAGAAAAAATAGTATAATAATTAGAAACGCAAGAAGAGATTGTATCACAGAAGATTAGGACTGTGGTATAATTTACACTCTATACATTGTTAATTTCTAATAAAAGATTAAAATCGCATTATCTTGTTAAATACAGAAAATGAAAAAGATATTAAAATTAAAACTAAAAAATCTTGATATTTTCATGAAAACGTGTATTTAACCTTAAAAAAAGCTCTTCCCCTATCCAACTACTGTCACATCACATGGTTTATTTTGAGTGAAAAATATGAGTAGGAGGTGAGATTACATGTTACATTATATATCTTCTTTCCCATATGGTTCTGCATGTTATGGTAAAGCTTTACCTGAAGTTCCTGGAGATGTTATTGCAACTACCAAATCTAAATATGATTTTGTAAGCATTGCTTCATGTTTCGAAACATTGAATGGGATCTTGGAGAAGGAAGATCGAGATCGATATCAGTTTTAAGCATTGATGTTAACTGGCAAAACCTATATAAATTGTAGTATATGATTTGTATCCACGAGTGGGTTAGTATCCAATCAAATCTAATATTAAAACAAGCTCTTGGTCCTAGATAAATTAGCTTATATAAGAATCCATGCATATTTTAGATGGTGCATGCATCGGTTTAATTTGTTAATCATTAATTAACATATATTCACTTGCTTAAAAAAAACATATATTCACTTATTGGTTGGATGTCATATACTTACACTTCCTAAGAATGAATGATTTATGTAAAAAAATGTGTTAAATCGTTTAGTCTATGAAAATTCACTGGATATCTATAGTTATAATTTTGAAAAAATAATTAATGTCTTATTTGATAGGTTAGAAGAAATCTGTAGCAGAAAGAAGTTGGTAGTAATTAATTAGATATCCTCATGCATTGTACTGTGATTATGATTATGATATATATATATATAGATGTGATTGGGTGGTGGCAGGATTCATAAATCAGATTTTAAAGTATTGGTCAAAGTAAGTAACAGAGCCTTGCGATTTTCAACTGTTGCATTTTTAGTCTGTAGTTATTTTAGTCTGTCAAGAGAAAAAATAAATTTTGTTATATATATACTAGTTTTAGAAACCGTGCATGAGTTATATTATAATTTGAAATGAATAATATTTCACACTTTTCATAAGCATAAAAATATTATGCGGATGTAATCAATGTACTATTATTTAAATAATGTAAACATACATACATATTTGATATCTATTTTTAACATAGTAGAACATGTAAATAATAATACATTGTAAAATTTTACAATTATTAACAAAACTTAATGAACACATGAAAATTTAAAACTTAATAATTTGGTAATTGTATTGGATAAAAAAATGTGTACTTGATATTAATAGGGGAATTCAATAGTGTACTTTATAAATTTTAAAATATTTATTTGAAGAACATATTTTTTTTAGAAATGCATACATTCCCATCATCGTCCAATCAACTTATCCTCGTGCAATTCAAGTAATTCTAAACATAGATACTGTCTAAATATTATAAAAAAAAAAGCAGCACAGTCTTACTAAAAAGAATGTGACACAAAAACAAAACTAAAATAAATTTACAATAATAGTTACCTTAGAATTTTTTTACCTTCCCAAATTAAAAAATAAATTCAGCTCATTCACATATGCTCCAAACAAAATATATTCAACCTTGTATCTGTCCACAAAAATGATGATGGCAGATCTATATATTTACAAATATTAAAAAAAGGCAAATACAAATATAGAATAATATACAATATAAAAATATAGATCATATAGACACTACTACAGAAGTACGAATTAACGTCGCTAATTTACGTCGGTCTAAATACAAACGACGTAGAATGTTTTAAATTCTACATTCTACGTCGGTTAGTTGCAGAACCGACGTAGAATGTAGAATTTAAAACATTCTACGTCGGTTATTGGTTCGAACCGACGTAGAAATGCTTTCTCTTCCCTCGGTAATATATTCATATTTCATATACAGATTCTATCCACCAGAGAAATCAACTCAACTTTTCACCCACCAGAATCCATTCTCCAAACATCACATGGCACAGTTATCTCTTTTCCAGAAGAGTACTGCACCCTCACCCAGCACGTGAACCCTCGGTATGGATACGCTACGTTCACTTTCATCGCAACCCATACTCCTCCCTCACCAACTACTTCCCTGTACGCACCATTCGTCCACGTCACCCTTCCTCTCCTCGTCTCCACTCCCCAACCCCGGCCCTCCTCCTCCGCCATGTCTCCGTCACGCACTCCACCGTCACCACCGATCCACTGCCAGGCAACCACAACGGATCCACCGACGCAGTACCGCCATCGCGGTTCTCGAAGCTCAATCACCCCAGCGCGTTCTTGTGGCTTTCTCTGGAGGTGGTTTTCTTCGGAACCGGAGTCTCCGACAGCAGAGGGAGCGTTGTAGGCGGCGGTAGGGGCGGAGGAGGCGGAGGTGGCGGAGGAGGCGCGTTTCTCCTCCGAATGCAGCGCCTGGTGTTGATGTTGGTGTTAGTGTTACCTTTTGCGCGCTTTCGTTTGGGTGTGGCAGATCTGGAGAAGGCGTCGGCAGGGGTTTCGGAGGAAGAAGCGTCGGAAAGAGCGGCTGCGGGGAGGGGTTTGGGGGCAATGGGGCGGAAGCCTAATATTATTGTGTGGACCTTGGAGATGTGGTGTGCAAGAGGCGTTTGACACCTAGTGATGCAACAGCCTCCCTTAGTTTCCATTTTTGCGTGTTTTAGGGTTTGGAAAGTGAGAGTGAGTATGGAAAAGGTTGGAGAAGCACGGAAGGGAAGGGTGGGATACAAAGTCGGTTATACACATAACCGACGTTGTAAGTTTGTGATATTCAACGTCGGTTCAAATTGAACCGACGTTGAAAATATTACTTTTAACGTCTCCTTATTCAATGTCGGTTTTGGGGCCGTCGTGAAATGATCTCCAGAACCGACGTGGATTGTGGTTCCTGTAACAGTGAGAAAATAGAATATAGAAATTTATACAAATATGAGAACGTGTAAAAAGAACATAAAATTTTACCCATCAACTTCTAAACAAATTGTATTTAACTTTGTTATTTTTCCATTTTTCTGAAGCTCTCTCTCAATACTCACTCACATGTGTCATCACTCCAATAATATCTACAATTGAAAAAGTTGTTAACATTCCGTACCAGAGACATGTAGAATATACATGTCTAATGTATAATGTATAATAATGTATAATATATATATAATAAAATACACTAAGTAATTAAAATTTGAACTTTAACTTACCAACCAAAAAGTCACAATCAAAACCATCAAAAATAATATCTGATATTGAGATTAGTTGGTACTTAGTGAAGGGAATGATGTTGTCATTGACCAAAGAAACTTTTGTTCTAAATTGGAAATTAATTTTTTATGCATGGTGAGTAGTTTTATAAGAACCAGTGTTTGAAGTAAGACTAAAACTAGTGATAAAATAAACATTTTTCTCACTAATATCATTTTGAAATTTATATATTAATGTATGCCTCTAACAGATCCATGGATTCGGGAGTCGTATATACACAAAACATTTACAAAAACTTAATAATAATAAACAAAAAAGAATTCAAAATAAAAAATAAGAAATAAGAAATAGAAAAAAAAGAAATCTCTTTGTCTTCAAGCACCATCTCCAAAGAAAATAAAAATTTTGGTCTAGTTAGATCAGAAACAGACTAAAGACATATTACCTGACCAGTACTTGCCACTGGTCCTCTTCAGAATTGAGATGACTAATGGGGTCATATTTCTTTGATGAATTCATGCATAATGCAAAATGTGATATTGAAGCTAACAACAATAGTTCAAGTTGACAACAACAATTCAAGGTTTAAAGCTAAACACAATAATAAAGCAAAGCGTGAGGCACATTATATATGTGCAAAATTGAAGGCAAAAAAATAAACATGCGCAAAATTTTAAGTTTTCAAATTTGAAAAAAAGAAGTCAACTTTCACAAAGAAAATGCAAAAGTAGACTTTAGCATAGAGTAAACACACATGTATGTAGTTGCAGTTCAAGATGAAAGAAGATATTTTTTCCTTACCAAGGTTGTCGTATTTGGTGCTTCAAACCTTATGGAAATGTCAGGACGTATTTCAATGGCAAAAATACTCAAATAGAAAACAATGAAAAGATTAAATGATTAAAAAATGAATTAGAAACCAGAAAGACGAAAAAAATTAATTGAAACCCTAAACCTAAACTAAACAAAACAAAACCCTAACCCATCTTTTAGATATTAGAGTTAAAAAATAATCTATAAAAACATTTATAAACGACTATCAAGCAAGAAGTAATAAAAACATTATGAAATAAGAAATGCTGAACTCTTTTTTCAGAAATTTTGAAAACTCATTTTGACTTAATAAAGACTCAAACGAAATAACAAGCATCTATTGAAACATTAGAGCTAAAAAAATAAATGGTAAAAAATCATTTACATATAATATTAAACACAGATCTTCAAGATCAAGTGAAATACGAAGAAAAAGATTAACCCATTTTCCAGAAATATTTTGAAGAATCGAAAGTTAAAAAACCATTTTGATGTAATACTGAACAAAGATATTTTGAGATGTATTGAAAGACAAATAAAGCTCAGAGAAAAGATGACTGTGAGAGAAAATACATAAATCTGTGAGAGAGATTAGGGTTTGTGTGAGAGAAGAAAGAAAAGAGCGAAATATAGAGAGAAGAAATAAGAATGGCAAAAGACAGAGCAAAAGGAGTGATTGTGTGACAAGAGTGAAAGAGAATGAGTGCGAGAAGAGAAACCCTAGAGAGTAGAGTGCGTAAAAAAAGAGGAAGTAAGTGAATAAAGCATGGGAGAAGAGAGTCTATCTCTGTGAGAGAAAATGAGCCTTATTGAGAAGAGTGATGCAGAGCAATAAATGTGAGGGCCTCTGTGAGAGAAAATAAGTGTGAGGGTATGTGTGAGAGAAAATGTGCCTTATTGAGAATAGTAATTCAGAGAGTAATAAATGTGAGGGTATGTGTGAGAGAAAATGTGCCTTACTGAGAAGAGTAATTCACAGACTAATAAATGTGAGGGTCTGTGTGAGAGAAAAAAATTTATTGAGAAAAGTGATGCAGAGAATAATAAATGTGAGGGTCTAAGTGAGAGAAAATATGAGGTCTGTGTGAGAGAAAAAGTTAATGAGAAGAGTGAAGTAAACCATTCAATGTGAGGGAGTGACTGAAAATAAATTGGGAATGAGTGTCCTGCATATTTTCATTACCTTTAGAGATAGTTTTGGAAGGGTGTAAAAAAGGTGAGACATGGAACATTCAGTGCTTAACACGTGTGTTATTGTTAACTATTTGTAGGTAATTTTTTTTTTTAGTTTTAATTTTTCTGATAAAAAATCTGGAAGTGTGACAAAAATTACCATTTGTGTTACCTTCATTTGTATATAATACACACACACACACACATATATATATATATATACATACTCATATTACATCCATCGAAATACAAGAATAATTTGTGATGTTCATATTTGTAATTTTGTTGGTTATTATGTCAATAAAAATGGATGTAAATGAAAC
The DNA here is from genome assembly GCA_030347555.1 of Lablab purpureus. Classification (NCBI taxonomy): domain Eukaryota; kingdom Viridiplantae; phylum Streptophyta; class Magnoliopsida; order Fabales; family Fabaceae; genus Lablab; species Lablab purpureus. The sequence continues at coordinate 22,839,760 of CM059259.1, forward strand.
TAGTAATAAATGTGAGAGTCTGTGTGAGAGAAAATAAATGTGAGAGTCTGTGTGAGAGAAAATAAATGTGAGGGTATGTGTGAGAGAAAATGTGTCTTATTGAGAAGAGTGATTCACAAAAGAAAATGTGCATTAGTGGGAATAGTGAATAGTGATGCAAAGAGTAATAAATGTGAGGTCTGTGTGAGAGAAAATGAGTGACATGCATCATTTCGTTACCTTTGGAGATAGGTTTGGAAGAGTGTAAAAAAAGGTGAGACGTGGAACATTGAAGGCTTAACATGTGTAATTTTGTTTACTATTTGTAGGTACATTTGTGTTACCTTCATTTGTGTGTGTGTGTGTGTATATATATATATATATATATATATATATATATATGTTGTCATATTACATCCATCAAAATACAGGAATAATTTCTGATATTCATATTTGTAATTTTGTTGGTTATTATGTCAATAAAAATGGATGTAAATGAAACTAGTAATAAATGTGAGGGCCTGCTTGAGAGAAAATAAATGTGAGACTATGTGTGAGAGAAAATGTGTATTGTTGAGAAGAGTGATTCAGAGAGTAATAAATGTGAGGGTCTGTGTGCCAGAGAAATTATTTATTGAGAAAAGTGATGCAGAGAGTAATAAATGTGAGGGTGTAAGTGAGAGAAAATAAATGTGATGATCCATGTAAAAGAAAATGTGCATTAGTGGAAATAGTGAATAGTGATGCAAAAAGTAATAAATGTGAGGTCTGTGTGAGAGAAAATGTTATTGAGAGGAGTGAAGTAGACCATTAAATGTGAGGGAGTGACTGAAAATAAACTGAGAATGAATGACATGTATCTTTTTGTTACCTTTGGAGATAGTTTTGGAAGAGTGTAAAAAAGGTGAGACGTGGAATGTTCCCTTAACATGTGTAATTTTGTTTACTATTTGTAGGTAAAAATATTTTTGTTTTTTTTAAGAAAAAATCTGGAAGTGACATGTGACAAAAATTACCATTTGTGTTACCTTCATTTGTATATAATATATATATATATATATATATATATATATATTTTTTTTTTTCTTTTTTCATATTACATCCATCAAAATACAGGAATAATTTGTAATGTTCATATTTGTAATTTTGTTGGTTATTATGTCAATAAAAATTAATGTAAATGAAACTAGTAATAAATATGAGGGCCTGCATGAGAGAAAATAAATGTGAGGGTATGTGTGAGAGAAAATGTGCCTTGTTGTGAAGAGAGACAGAGAGTAATAAATGTGAGAGTATGTGCCAGAGAAAAAAATTATTTATTGAGAAAAGTGATGCAGAGAGTAATAAATGTGAGGGTCTAAGTGAGAGAAAATAAATGTGATGGTCCATGTGAAAGAAAATGTGCATTAGTGAGAAGATTGATGCAAAGAGTAATAAATGTGAGGTATGTGTGAGAGAAAATGTTATTCAGAAGAGTGAAGTAGACCATTAAATGTGAGGGAGTGACTCAAAATAAACTGGGAATGAGTGACCTGCATCTTTTCTTTACCTTTGGAGATAGTTTTGGAAAAAGGGTAAAAAAAGGTGAGACATGAAACATTTAATGCTTAACACATGTGCTATTTTTTATTATTTGTAGGTAAAAATATTTTTGTTGTTTTTGTTTTAATTTTTTCTAAGAAAAAATCTGGAAGTGACATGTGATAAAAATTACCATTTGTCTTACCTTCATTTGAATATAATACACACATATATATATATATATATAGTCATATTACATCCATCCAAATGCAAGAATAATTTGTAATGTTCATATTTGTATTTTTGTTGGTTATTATGTCAATAAAAATGGATGTAAATGAAACTAGTAATAAATGTGAGAGTTTGTGTGAGAGGAAATAAATGTGAGGGTATGTGTGAGAGAAAATGTGCCTTGAGAAGAGTGATTAAGATATTAATAAATGTGAGGGTCTGTGTGAGAGAAAAAAATTTATTGAAAAAAGTGATGCAGAGAGTAATAAATGTGAGAGTCTAAGTGAGAGAAAATAAATGTAATGGTTCCTCTGAAAGAAAATGTGAATTAGTTAGAAGATTGATGCAAAAAGTAATAAATGTGAGGTATGTGTGAGAGAAAAAAGTTATTGAGAAGAGTGACGTAGACCATTAAATGTGAGGGAGTGACTGAAAATAAAGTTGGAAGGAGTTACCTCCTCCTTTAGTTACTTCTGGAGATAGTTTTGGAAGAGTGTAAAAAAGGTGAGATGTGGAACATTCAATGCTTAACACGTGAGTTGTTGTCTACTATTTGTAGGTAAAAATATTTTTGTTGTTTTTTTTAAATTTTTTCTAAGAAAAAATCTGGAGGTGACACATGACAAAAATTACCATTTGTGTTGCCTCCATTTATATATATATATATATATATATATATATATATGTATATATGTATATATATATAGTCATAATTAGAGACAAATAACCTGCATTTATTTATTACCTTTGGAGATAGTTTTGGAATAATATAAAAATATAAGAGGTATAATATTCAATGCTTGACACATGTATTATTTACTAAGACTTAAGGATATATTTATTTTACATGATAATATACCATCATATATAAATATTTATATATTTGTATATTTATAGTTTGTAGATCTTTTAAGATAAAGAATGAAAGAGAAAAATAAAGGTTTTTAAAAGAATCTTAGTGGTATAATTTATATGTTTAATATATTTAAATATTTTTATTTATTATTTAATTAATATTATATATTTACAAATATAAATATAAAATTTATTTTAATAATATGTTTTCTTATTTATTTATAATAAATAATATCTTTGAGTTTTTTTTATAATTACAATAAATATCGAATTAAAAATATTTCAAATAACTTTGTGAAAGCAACTCACATAGAAAATCTATTAACTCCCAAATTCTACATAAATCAACTTATTCATTTTCGTGCAAGTTTTACATAATAAATAAACTTACTCATTCCTATCAATCCAAATTCAGATTAACCAATGAAAAATGATACAAAATGAAACGAATTACAAATAGTTAATTTTTTTGCCTCTTTTTGCAATTTTGTGTACATATATAATTTGTTCAATTTAAGTTTCTTTAATAAAATTTGTCATAAAAAATACACGTCAACAACCGATTAATTGTAATATTACACCTAGTTAGTTTTTCTTTATTTTTGGTCCTTGTGAAAAAGAAAAGACTTTCGCTTGAGTTTTATTTTTTTATTACCTTATTTTTTAAAGATAAACTAGGCCATTTTGAAGTCTAAGATGAAATCAATTTACCCAAAATAGAAAAAAGGAAGAGTTAGGTTTGTTGGCCCATAAAGTAAATTCAAAATGAAAAAAATCAAATTGGGCTATTTGGGCCTATTTCAGATAATGTTCAGATCACTTAAAATGTCATAAAATATAGTAAAAACAACATATATTTAAAAATAAAACCACCTACAAAAATTATAATTACACTAAGACATGTGTATTTCTTTGTTAAGTGTCTAATATATTATTTTGACAAAAGCATCTCTTTATTACAACAAATATAATTTTTTATCTAATTTAGCTGAATTCTACGAAAAAAAGTTCTCCTTAATTTTTTTTTCAATCAAATTAAAAACAAAAGTTATCCACTCTCTCTCCTAATTCAGCTTATAATAATGAATTATTTAGAATTAGATTTGATACTTTTTTAGAAGAGGAGATAAAACAAAAGAGAAAGATTAAAGAAATGTAAAAAAAAGAAATAAATAGTGTTATAGATTAAGTGATATATTTAGAAAAAAATCTATTTAATTATAAATGTTATAGTCATATTTTCTTATCTTTAGTATAAATATATAAGTGAAGTCCACCTTTCACTTACGTCAAGAACCTTTGAGCAAGCTAATCCAAGCCCACCACAGTTGTTGTTAGTTTCAGTTTCAGTTCTTGTTCTTGCTTTCTAGGTTAGGTTTTTCTCTTCCCGGCACAACCCATTCTCTTTCTCTTTGCGTTTCTGACAATTCGACGAACCAGAAACCATCACTCACTCACCTCTCCCAATGGCATCTAAGTTCGGCTTAGCCGGCGGCATTCCCGAACGCAAGGTTCGACCGATATGGGACGCCATTGATTCTCGCCAGTTCAAGAATGCTCTCAAGCACGTCACCACTCTCCTCTCTAAGCACCCTAATTCCCCCTACGCTCTTGTAAGAACCCTAATTCATACCTTCATTGCATTCTTTCTTGGTTGCTTTCCAACTCACGGAGCTCTTGCTTTTCCCATCAGGCTCTCAAAGCGCTCGTGCTGGAACGGATGGGAAAGCCAGACGAGGGTTTCTCTGTTGCGCTCAACGCCAAGGAGCTTCTCTACGCCAACGATACTCTGCTGATGGACGATCTCACTCTCAGTACACTTCAGATTGTGTTTCAGCGATTGGATCACTGTCAGTCTCTTTTATTTGTTTGTTTCCCTTGTTGCTGCTATGATTAATTTTGTTGTTGCATGCAATGTATTAAAATCAAAAGTAGAGATTGAAGTTGTTTCTAGATATTGTCTTAGATAGACTTAAATATGCTCTTACTGCTTGCAATATACTTACCTTTTGATTTTAGTCCTTTTAAAATTTTGTTTTACCAATTCCTGTAATGTTCGAATTTGTGCCTTAGTCCATGCTGTTGCTTGGAAGTGTTGAATCCTGAGATGCCTAAAAAGTTAGGGTCTAAAATAATAAGTACTAGCTTTATTAGTGGGAATAAAATAGAAATTGTAGTCTTTGAAGTAGTTATTAACAGCAACTAAGTAACAAAGAGGAAAAGAAAAACATTACAGGGATTATTGAAAATAAGGTAAAGAGACGAAATGAAAAAGTGGATAAATTACATGGACCTAAAACATATGTAAACCTAACAAATAAACATGACTTTTGATGCACTCGTTATGTGTATGTCGATTGACTAGAGTTTGTGTTTGAGCAGTGGACTTGGCTACCGGGTGTTATGAACATGCATGTAGTAAATTTCCGGGTAACTTGGAACTAATGATGGGGCTGTTTAACTGCTATGTTCGTGAGTATTCCTTTGTGAAGCAACAGCAGGTTTGTGTTTGTATGTGTGAATGTCTGTTTATGTTTTATATTTTTATTTATTTTTACTGTTTTGCTATTGTCTAATTGGCAGACAGCTATCAAAATGTACAAGCTCGTGGGAGAAGAAAGATTTCTTCTTTGGGCAGTTTGTAGCATCCAATTACAGGTTCTCCTCAGTTCAATTTTTAACCCATAATTATCTTTTGCAGTGTAAATGAGTTTAGTTCAATGCACTGTCAGTTTAAAAAGGAATAAACATGACCAGAAAGTGAAATGTCATGATATGTCGGATAGATAAGAAAGCAATTTTAGAATCTCGTGATCACTGCCTGTATATTATTGATAAGTTGATTTCTTTACAGTTTGTACTGGTCTATGTTTTAGTTTTTTTCATATTTCTGTTCATTTTAGAATGGACATTGGATTATTTAACTGTTGATTTTTTCCTTTTTCCTTTTCATTCATAGTAGTTGTGATTAAGTCTGTGCTTAAAAAGACAGTATTCTTTGGTTTCTTTGCAGCTCAGTTGCCAGTTCATAACTGTTCAAAGAACGTGCAAATTTTAGGAAGAAAAGTTATGTAGTGCATAAATTTTTTAATTTGCACTAGACATTTTTACATTACTACTTTGCAAGAAAAATAATCTAGTTTGTAGAAGATGTTCTACACAAAGCTTGTGTTGCTATCAGGGGCTCTGTCGCTGACCATAGATCAATGTTGCTGCTGATTGCAGTAGCTCAGCAGTTTGACATATGGTTTCAGGTTCAAGTTTTGGTCTCATTCATGAGGAAAAACATATGTGTCATACACAGCTGTGAATCGTGATTCAGTTATGAACTTAGTCATATTGCATTTTCTGGATCACAAATAATATCCAACTAAAGGTCTTTGAAGCTATAGCCATTGGTGTTGTACATTAGATTTGTTATGTTGCAATAAGATGGTTTTGAGTTGGGAACTTGTAGTTGATGTCAATATTTGTTGGATAACAATAAGGCAAACTTCTAAATGTCATAGTGCTACTTGTTGTAACTTGGCTTTAAAACATCTTGTGCTGTGTGCATCTAGCTTCCTGATGAAATTATCAACAATAGTGTATTAATGTGACATTGTTTTTATTTTTCTTTCAGATATATTAAATTATTCATGATGGACTTGATATTTATTTTGTTTAGAAAATATATTTTATTTACTTATTTAATGGGAACTGGGTTATTCATAGGTACTTTGCGGAGGTGGAGAAGACAAGCTTTTATTTTTAGCTGAAGGCTTAATTAAGAAACATGTTGCTTCACATAGCATAAATGAACCAGAAGGTGATCTTATTTTTTTTTTCTGATCTTGTAATGCTATTAGTTATTTTGCTAAAAAATAAATTCAGCTGGATTGAAGTAGAAGATGGTACTTGTGTACTAATAGAGTATACTTGTATATGGTATATGTAGACTGCTGACTCAGCAATTAGTCAGAGTTAGTTAGCCAAGTGTCATTGACAGTTTTGTTGAGTTAGCCATTTTTTATTCTGTTTTTACAGCTGGAGTTAGTTGGCTTAGGTCTAGCTTGTAGCCTCATCATTCTGTTATGGCAGCTGTAGTTAGTTGGTCTTAGCTCTAGCTTGTAGGTCTAGCTACTCCTATATATTTATAAAACTAACTTTGCTCGTTAGTTCTCTTGTGTAATTAATTCAATTTTACATGTTAATAAAAATTCATTTTTTCTTTTTCTCTTAGTTTCTCTGGATTCTTTATGGTATAAATAGTTCTATTATGGAGAACTGTTCAAATAAAGTTTGGCCTTAGAGGAGCTTTAGACTTTGAAATATGTTTATCAAGTTGGAGCCTTAGACTTCCCACTTTCTGGATGAATGATTTTCACTTTGAAACCATAGAGGGCTCAAGAGACAAAATCCTTTTTTATTTGGACCTGAGGATAATATAACAAAGTCAAGAAGACTCAAATTGAAATGATTCCTTATCATTTAGGTAATAAAAAGTGAAAATTTCAAGAAATAGTAAAATCTTGAATTGAGCCACTAATTACTGTTAAGAAGAAAGATGTAAACAACATGACAAACCCTTTCTTGAAGTGGAATGCCCTACCTTAATTCTCTCTTATCTATTATGATCATCTGTTAGACTTTCTTGTATCATCAAGTATATCATGTGTATATGTTTTAAATTTTCAAAATTGGTTGCAGCTCTTATGATCTACATTTCTATATTGGAACAACAAGCTAAGTTTGGGGATGCCTTGGAAATTCTGTCTGGGAAATTGGGATCACTGTTGATGATTGAAGTTGATAAGCTACGAATGCAGGTAATCTCAATAGTTTTCTTCTTCCTGCTTTCTAATTTCTGTTAATTTCATACATTATTTGTTGATGATTGAAGTTGATAAGCTATGAATGCAGGTAATCTCAATAGTTTTCTTCTTCCTGCTTTCTAATTTCTGTTTAGGGTGTACGATCTGAATTTCATACATTATTTGTTGAGTATAAATGGCCATCCAGTTAAATTGAAGGGATATTGGTACATGTATGTTGCTCATTGGTTTGATGTAGTGGAAAGTCATAATCATGTAAATTAGTATGCTCCATAGTTAACAGAAAATGTTCTGGTTATCATGATTTAATATTTGGAAATTGATCCTTCAAGGAAAAATCTTTTTCCAATGTCTATTCAGAAATTAAAATCTGTAAACAAGTGCATTTTTAGTTTCAAAAAATGGTTTACTATTGAAAGTGCATCTTCTCAAGGATTGTTGGAAAAAAATGTGCAGCTCTTAATTAAGAAACACATCACACGAATATAAAGAGTCAGAACTTTGCTAAATGTAAACATAGAAAACTGTGAAATGCTGTTAGAATTAATCCTATTATGTAGTATTGTCCCCATGGATATTTGAGCTTAAAGGAAGCTTTGAACTTCCAATGGACATGATAATATAGGTGTATGCTGCACTGGAAAACACACCATAAGAATGAGTCGTTTGTACCCTTTCAGCTGTATTGAAGTATAAATTAATTGAATCAATCAAAAGGGAAATTTAAATTGCTTTGTACTAGGTTTGTTTTCATAGCCTTATGTGGTTCTTGTCACATAATTTCTTGCAATTTTTTCCGGTTTGACCTTCAGAGTAATGAAAACCTTTTTTCTGACTTTACTTTTACTTTTCAGTGTTGTTCTATGTTTTCTTTCCTTCCAATTCCAATATTGTTATTCTTTTGTAAAATAGAAAGAATCAACAGACATCAGAAGTATTTTCTTTTCTTATTTGACTTCTCTTATCAACCTCTATACTTTGACTTTAAGTTGACAGGGGAGACTTCTGGCTCGGGCAGGTGACTACACTGCAGCGGCTAATATATTTCACAAAATTCTAGAGTTATGGTATGTCTTATTTTTTAGATTATTGACTGGTGGTAGTTGTTATTAATGGATAAAAGTGGTATTGGTTGTATGAAGAGTTAACACAATGTGTGTAAAGTGGGCTAAAAATTGAATTTGGAATAAGCTTTTTACTATTATACCTATTCTAGCTTCTTCTTTTTCTTTTTGGTACTTCTGTACTTTTATATAGGTTAATTTTGTTGCCACCCTGGTCTTTAGTTGTAAACTTATGAACTAGTACTAGGAAGGTGGGGTACAAATTGCTTAATGCCTATGGCATGTAGGCTAAGCTTGACTGCTGTCCACGAGATGAACTCTTAGTATGTCACTGGCTGTGGAGCACACTTGATTACTATTTTTTTCTTTTTCCATGATTTTGATTTGCCAGTTGTAGCACAGAAATTGTAAACTGTTCTTTTGGCTTTCAACTGCTCTTTATTTTTGTTGCTTATTAATATGTGTTATTAAGCATGGTATGTTATGTTGTACTCTAAGATCTAGCTGACTTGCCAATGTAGTTATGCAGTGATTTTAAAATGTTTGTTTACTTAATTAAATTCATTCATGGTTTTCTTTCTGCAAGTCTTTTACTTTTGTGCCCCATTTTTTTCTTACATTGTTATTGTTTCATCATTTGGCAGCCCAGATGATTGGGAGGGCTTCCTTCATTACCTAGGCTGTTTGTTAGAAGATGACATTATTTGGTGTGATGAGACTGTTAATGATCCAGTTCATCCCCCAAAGTTTGTCAATTGCAAAGTCTCACACTTGACGGAGGAGCAGGTGAATGTTTAGTCTATTGTGGTCTTTATTTGTGACAATAATTTATGCGTAGATTTTCACTGAAGTTGATTCTTGAATGATTACAAACTACTATATGAATGCAGTTTGACAGTCAAATATCAATTGCTTCAGCATGTGTACAGAAGTTGCAAGCAGATACTGTTAATAATTTGATAAGGTGTCCATACCTGGCAGCTATAGAAATTGAGCGAAGAAAGCATTTGCGTGGGAAAGGAAATGATGACAATGTAATGGATTGCATTGTGCAATACTTTTGCAGGTACCATATGTTGCAGAAGTTATTGTTCCTATGATTTCTTAATTTTTTTATTGAATATCATGCATGCTGGGAATGACATTTGATATTGACTAATGCTACTAGGGAAAAATTCAATGGAATTTAAAATCAAGGCTTATGGGTTCAGATCTATTTATTTGAGGACTTATTTTGTTTAATAATTGTAAAGTGTGAAAAATCTGTTTTTGTTTTTCTTTTCTTCTGCTGTACTTTTATTTTGTTCAAAGATATATTTCAATTCTGTGCCATTTTTGTGACATGATTTTCAGTTTTAGGTTTAACTAGCTGTATTATTCTTTAGTAATTTTGTTCCTTCTACATTTAATGTAATGCTTGTAAAAGTGAAACTTTACAATTTTTTATTCATAAGAACTCTGCTTAATTTTTCTTAGGTTTGGTCACTTGGGCTGCTTTATTTCCGATATTGAGATGTTTGTTGAAGTGCTCACTGCTGATAAGAGGACAGAACTTTTGGAGAGGTTAATGAAAACACGGGACATGATATCAACTCCACCAACCAAGACTCTTGGACTGTCTATAAGCTTTTTCAAAATTAAACAGTTATTGCTGGGGGACATGTCTGCATCTTCTGCAAGTGGTGGGTGTTGTATTATTGCATACTAACTAATGTGCATTAATTTTTTAAATCTTCTCTTTATTCCAATGCTCTGCCCTGTTAGAGATATAAACCATGTCTGCATTCTCACCTTGCAAGTTAAGGTTTTAGGGAAGTTTTCCGTTAAATCCTCTATAATAAAATGTAAGTAATTCAATCCTTTTGTCCATCATCCTTTCATTAAATTATAGTTTCAGCTCAAGGCTGGGTGAACATGTATTTGAGCCTCTAGTCCAAATGATTATTTTAATGAACAGGAGAAATTATAGTTTGATACACCTGATATTCAGTCCATAACAGTTTTAGTAATTTAAGATATATAAAATAGTATTATAAAATAAGTGTCACAAATATGCTGCACTCTCTCTATTTTTCTTTTGCATTTTAAAAGTGCAGGCCTGCTGGTTTGCTTTCCCTGTCCATTCAGAACACAGGATCACTGTCTTGTTGGTTTAATTCACTTCCAAGCATGTTCATATCTTTAGATTATGTCATATACTATCTGTTGCAGTTGATTTCCATGTTGTGTATTCTTTTCTATGACTTGCATGATGGCTCCTTCCTAAATATTTTATTCTGATGTTTTTTTTTTCTTTTTGGTTGTCAGTGGAAACAATGGTCTCCAGATTTTAGCTCATAGCTTGTCTTGTAGTTTATAATCTGTGCTTTATATTTTAAGTGTTAATGTAATGAATACAAACTCTTGTAAACTTGTCTCAGATCTTGAGGCCTCTTGTGTTCAAATGTTTGAAATGTATTGCACAAACCTTCCACTTTCAAAAGATTTGGATCCGCAGGAGGGCATGCATGGTGAGGAGCTGCTTTCAATGATATGTAGCATTTTAGTCCAGGTATGTTGTATTAAATATATTTTTTATATTGCACACTGAGAAAGAATTAAAGGATGGTTTTAATTCTTTTTGTTGACAATTGAATCTGCATATTTTCATAGTGTTTTTGGGTGGGGACAGAGAAGTGGGAGGAAGACATTCAAAGAGATTTAATGTTGGGTGTCGAGGTTGTTGTTGTCAATGTAGAATAAGCAGAAAGATTGACCAGCTATTTTTTATTTTGATTTATCAAATTGTTATACCAGAAATGATTTGTCAATTTTCTGTCTTTTTTCCTTTTAAATAATATTTGATCCTCTGCTCTTGTAAGTTGTAACTTACTAATTTTCTTTACTGATGTTTCTTGTATTAAAAGAATCTGATTGTGGTCTTAGTAGTAGGGATTGATATGGGCTTACATGCTCAATTTAACATTGAACTTGATTTTAACTTTTTAAGAGTTTCCCGTATTGAATTCATTCTAAACCTGAGTCGTTTCTTCCTTCTATATGTTTTTTTTTTAAATTCTAACCAAGTGTGGTAAGAGAATTTAAAACTCTAAATTTTTTTTTTTTTTCTCAATTTAAATTCTTGCTTTTGAATTGTTAGATTCTAGTGTGCTATATATAACATTTCAAATAATTATACAATTCTCTGACCAGTTTTCACTTATCTGTATAGTTATTCTGGCGTACCAAGAATCTTGGCTATTTGGTTGAGGCAATTATGGTTTTGGAGTTTGGCTTGGCAATACGAAGGTCAGGTTGATTGTTTTGCCTTATATCTTGGAATCCCCCATGAAAATATATTTAGTTGAGAAAACATTTCAATGGAGTTGTGATTTTGGGTTATATCTGGCCAGTTCACTTTTGTGCCTTTATATACTAGTTTTTGACCCATGCTCGATACCAAAATAATATTGTTGTGCATTTTGAACTATCACATTTAGGAAAGTGAGAATTGCTATTATATGATTGTGTGGAAAAAACTTTTAATGGGCTTAGCTTATCATTTATAATTTAATATCAACATTTTTTGGATTTGTCTCAATTTTCAAGTTAGTATTACTTTGTTTTTGAAATTAGAAGACTTTTTTTCCTGAATTAGATCTTTTCCATTTATATTATTTCTTGTATTTGAAGGATTGAGTTTATCACAACAAAGGTTAGCTATAGGTGCATGCTAGCTTTTGACTTATGAACCAATGGATGTTGCCATAGGCAATGGTACAGTGCGTTGTTGACTTTCTCAGTTTCTCACTCGTCTTCCTTGTTTTTAATCAGATATGTGTCACAATACAAGATCTTGCTGTTGCATTTGTATAGCCACTGTGGTGCTCTTTCTGTGGCGCATGAATGGTATGGTATTTTTAATTCTATAATTTTACATTATTTCAGAAAATGTCTGTCATTCTGATTGGTTTATGTATGTATGTTTCTGCTCCTATGACAAATTTCTTGCCTGTATATCCTATGTAAAGCATATTTTTGTTCTCTTCAGGTACAAGTCCCTGGATGTCAAAAATATCTTGATGGAAAGTATTTTGCATCACATATTGCCTCAGATGTTGGTATCTCCTCTTTGGACAGAGTTAAACAATTTGCTAAAAGATTACCTGAAGTTTATGGATGACCACTTCAGAGAATCTGCAGATTTAACATTTCTTGCATATCGACATAGAAATTACTCAAAAGTATGTATACTGGATTCTTATAGTTTCTAGAGACTTTTCTTTTTGAGTTGAATTACTTGGAGCATATGAATGTTTAAAGTTGCAATTGCGACCTGATTTTCTGTTTAAGAACCCTTCATGCATTACTGGTTTTATTATCTATGCTTAGTTACTGTATTCTAATATGACAAGATCATCAATCTCCCTCTACTGCTCCCTTCCCAAAGTAAAAAATAATATGAAGCACAAAAGGGTTTGATCAACAGGGTTCTGCTCATGTTTGTGTAAAACAAAGATGTACAATTCCATGATAATTTTCTGTTCATCGTGTCAGTTCTGAGATTTGAAAGAACAATGTCATGTAGTTGATTGAATTGATGCAATGTTATATTCCAGGTAATTGAATTTGTCCAGTTTAAAGATAGGTTGCAACACTCCAGTCAGTATTTAGTGGCTCGAGTTGAAACATCCATTTTACAACTAAAGCAGAGTGCCAATAACATTGAAGAAGAAGAGGTGATTCATGACAAGAAATGTAGTATATTTTATCACCTCTCTTGATAAATTTGAGTGGTAGGTTTAACCAGTTCAGATTTTCTCAGGGTGTCCTTCAAGGCTTGAAATGTGGTATTCACTTCCTTGAGCTGTCTAAGGAGGTAGGGTCAAAGTCTTTGACCTTCAATGAAGACTTGCAGTCACGGCCCTGGTGGACACCAGCTTCAGAGAAAAATTACCTTTTAGGTAAGTTTTTCAATCATATTTCTAGCTTAGGTTGTTGTACTCTTGTGACTTTCAGCACCAATATATTAAACAAATATGAATCTGTAAAGTATGTGTCAGTTATCGAATATCAATTTGATGTCTTCAGATTACAAATAATTTAACGTGATATTAAGTTGTTTCTTAACTTGGTTTCCTTGAGTAAATAGTCAATTTAGAGTGATAGGACAGAGTTATGGAATGGGGTTGGTATTGTTTGGATGGATGAATGTCTGAGCTTGTAAAAATCCAAATAAAAGGGAAAATTATATGATGTGGCAATCCTTCTAGCTAGTAGGGATGTGTTTCTTTTTGTGGCATATAACTTTCTAAACAGTTCCAAATGTCATGGCTTGGACCTCAGATTATAATCTGGTATTGTTTTCTATTGTATGTGTTTGTTGATTGCTATATTAAGCATAATGGATGGTTGCCATCTGTTTCAGGGCCATTTGAAGGGATTTCTTATTATCCGAAAGAAATATTGGTAGGTCAATCCTGTTCTTCATGATTTAATGGCTAGTTTATGCTTCTTGTTTCAGTAAAAACTGAACTATCTATATGGGTCTCCCCCCCCCCCCCTTCCTCCCTTTGTTGCATGGTTTGTCAATTGATGTAGGCCAAAGATAGGGAAACAAGTTTAAAGAGAATCATTGAAAAGAAATCCCTACTTCCTCGGATGATCTATCTTTCGATTCAAAGTGCTTCAGTATCAATCAAGGAGCATGCGGAAGTCAATGGTTCTGTTACCCCAGACATCACATCGGAGCTAAAATTTTTGCTGGAGTGCTATGCAAAATTTTTGGGCTTTACTCTCACTGAAGCAATAGAAGTGGTCATGGGTTTCTCTAATGAAGAAAGATCTTCTGTGGTATGTTTGTTCAGTTTTTATGCTACTACTATTCAAATATTTTTTAATACAAACGCTACGTGATTGTTTTTCCTATCAGGAGCTGAATTGACATCACTGTACCATGATATAAAGATATTTCATAATTAAGAAGAGAAATCGAAAGATATTTGTTTACTAATAATACAGAAAATGATGCCTGTAAGCTATAGATGTGATGGTACAGAAAAATGAGCCGTAAAAATGAATTTGCAGATTATGGTGCTTGCAGTGCGATGCATTTTCTTAAACAGTTGTGCAACTGTTTAGGCCGTGTTCAAGTTATTTATTCTACTTGAAATATCTTATCTTGCATGGGTGCTACTTGGATTTGATCCATCTATTAAAAAATGTTGGCAGGTTTCTGACTCCAATCTGATTGACTGGTTGAATTTCACTGTATTTTTAAACGCTTGGAGCTTGAGTTCCAATGAATTTGTGAATCCAGATGGAAATGGATGTAGACCTCGAATTTGGAATATCTTAGATTCTTTGTTGGAAAAGTATACTTTAGAGAAGATTGGATCCATAGAGCCTCAGCTCTGCTCTCCTTGGAATGGCATTGAACTTCTGATAAAGTTAGTTACAGAACCTTTGGCGTGGCATGGACTTGTAATCCAATCTTGTCTGAGATCCTGTTTTCCATCTGGTAAAAAGAAAAAGAAAAGTGGATCAGCTTATCAGTCTAGCTCGAATCTGGCTCATGCAATAACAGATTCTGTCGTGCATTTATCTCATGTATTAGAGGACGTTATGAAATGGATTAGTGAATGGAGGAGAAAACCTGAAAATGAGAATTTGGAGAACATTTTTGTTCTTCTTAACAAAGACGAGCATAATGATGGACCAGGGAAGGTCTTTCGCATGTTAGAAACATTTATTTCTTCTGTGAACGACGTTGAACTTGGTGATCATATCTCCTCACCTCTCAAGTCTTGGAGTCCTGCTGATGTTGCCATTAAAATGATGTCTGGGAAGCTTAAAGTACTGATGGAATTTTCAGCCATCTGTGACTCAAAAATGAAGTTATTACAGTCTATGAAACAGCAGATAGCACAACTATGAAGAATCGTCCATTATTTCCTGGCCCTCAACTGAAGTTTTATTTCAGCTTGACAAACGGCTTATCAATTTCAAAACACACATATCTTCAATGCCAGCGGTTGTGAAAATGTGCTTCTGTCCTGTTAGTTCCATTGGCTCTATCTACAGAACGTCTTTGGGAAGCTCCTGTGGAACAGTCATCATGATCATGGTTTGTGGCTAGCTCATTCTTCGCTCTAGTTTTTTTTAGTCCTTTTTCCTGTAAAATTTTCTGGAGTGTACATTAAAATCCCCTCCTCCCACCCGCTCCCCTTTTTGAGCTGTTACCGGATATTTTCGGAATTGTAGTCTGAGCCGAAATTTTGTCTGTATCATTGGTTTTGAATTTTTTTAATGAAAGTAAAATTTCAAAATATTCTATTGATATTTCCATCATTATTGCAAAATCTGTTGTCTTTTTTTTATATAAAAATGTTTCAATCCAGAAACATCATTATGAAGCTAAATCCCTTATTTGGTTAGCAACCAATGCAATTTTCGTTCTTAAGAGAGTGAAAACTTCTCTTATTCTATACACTTTTTTTAGTGTTTCACTTTATCTTTTATCTCGTTTATATTCCACTCTAAAGTTAATTAATTTTAATATTTTTCATTAATTCTATTACTTACCCACCAGTATAAATTGGAATTTAAATATTTTTATTTAAACATATCAGGACAAAGCTTGACATGATTGTATTTATATTTTTTCTTAATAAAATGAAATTCACATTTTTAATAGTTAAGAACTGGTTCTTTATGAAAGTGTACGATTATTAAAGTAGGCATGACTTTTTTTAATTGGATCTTTTCCGTGCATCTTATCAAAAACTATAAATTTCAGTTTGCTTGTAAACATGGCTATCTGTCAGTTGTACCAGACTTTATTAGTACCATATTTTAGTTCTCTTCAAAAATCTATTATTATACAACAGTAATGGTATTTTGTTCATATTTTGTTGAATGTATAAAATACTCGTATGATAAATAAAATATTTAGTTAACATTTAGGAAAAATTAAACGTTTTTTGTCTGTAAGTATATAATGATGGCTTTTGGTTCTTAAAAAAGTAATGTTTTACTTTTGTCTTTCATTTATGACTGTAAAAGGATCACATTTGATATGTTTTTTAAATGGGGACTAAAATGAGTTGGTTAATTTTGAAAGATTAAAACCAAAGTTTATCTTATTTACAAAAGCAAAAAACATGTTTTACTCTTCAAAATATCACATGAAACAAATTTTACCTTCACAAATCCTTCTGAGTTTCTCGGTATACTAAAAAAAAATCATTTCATTTTTAATTAAACATTTATGTAAATACGTTTGACAATTTTTCTCCACGTTCTTTGTCAAATTAAAAACTACAATAAGTTATTTTTTTATTAAATTCAACTAAGCTCTTTTATCAAAATCCAAAGACAATTATTAATCTACATGGAGAAAAAATATGTTCACTTTGGAAACTATGCGCAGGGGATTGGCAAATCATTCATGAGGGATCGTACATTCGTATTAAGATCTGTGCATCGTACGCACAAATGAAATAAATACGAGAAATTCTTTCTCCATGGTTACAACTTCTGTTTTTTTTTGTTTTAAATTTCAAATGCTTAGAATATAAATTATGTGAAAAAATTGGCAATGTTCACATGACGGTTTTAGGATTGTTTCGTAAGAGCTACGTATTTTTTTGTTGTACACTCTATTACAATTCAAACTAAAAATGGAAATGTCAATGAATGCCTTTTATGATGCAACTTTGATTTCGGATGCTGCTTAGTTTCAAAGCTTTTATTTATCAATTTGTACCTCTTAGAAGTAAAGCCACATAGATTTCAAGGCTTTTTTTATTGGTCATCTTATTTTATATTCAACGTATAACTATAGAAGCTCTGTTTGCCAAGATTTTGAACTTCATGGACTGACAAAAGCACATTTGATGGAAACAGGTCACCTATGCATCCAACGTATCCATTATGGTTGCTCCAACCAAAGCAGTTTGGGTTATTACTACTTTTTTTAAGGAATGGGTGCTCTACTTAATACATTAGAAATTAGAAACAATGTTAGCATTGAATAAAAACATTGTTTGGTGGTATAAAAAAATGTGGTTGAGAGGAGAAAATGGCGCAAGTAAATTTCTCATTCTGGCCATTTGAAGGAGTGAAGGTGTTAGTCCCACTTTCAAATTATGACTTGTTACTTATATGTTGGAATCACCCACGCCAAATGGGAAAAACCAGTTCTCATCACTGCTACTTTTGTTTATGTTAAAACAAGTACTGTCTACTCTTAAACCGTACAAAAGAAACAGTATTCTTCATAACTACCCAACAACATCAAAATTCAACCTCATCTTAATTGCCCTATTGTTTTCTTCTTTCTTCTTAGCTTTTCTTTTGCCCAAGCTTAAGTTATTACTATGTGTCACTGTCAGAATAAAAGAAATGGAGACTCTCAGGTTTATATGGCAAGAAGAACTCAATCCTCATCACGATATTTTTCTTCAGAAATCTTAAAGAATGCTTTCTCCAATACAGCTCTTTCACCTGATTATATAATTTTTAATCAAATACTGTGTTAGAAGAATATGTTCCTAATACTCGTATTTTATTTATTTATCTATGAAAGTTTAGGTGAGTTGGGTATAAAAACTCAGCATCAAAGGTCAGAACAAAGTACTTACAAAAAGATTTACGGATTTATAATTAACGAAAGAATTTAAACTTGCATGTGTATGAGATATGAGTCTCATCTTTATCAACTAACCCAACCTTTATCCACTTATGATATTAGCATTTGGATTATTGAATCAAATGAGTCGTGAATCAAAATTGGATGAACCGATTTATATTAAATAAAAAGAAGTTATAAGCACATAAATTTCAAACATAAAAAGTTATAAAGAAAAATCATGACATACCTTAAAAAATTCCAAAAAAGCTTTTCTGAAGATTTCACTGAATAGCTGGTTCACCCACATCGGTTCAACGATCGGGTCGCTAATTCAGTTCGGCTGGCTTAGGCAGTGATTTGCTTTGATAAATTTGATCGACCAAGTCACCATTTTACTCGAACAATCAGCAGAATCACACCAATTCTATAACATTTCCAATTCAAATACCAGTTTGGAGCAGTCATATTACCAATTTTCTCAATCGAACCAGTTCTACTGGCCGATCTTAGATGGGTTTTACAACACTGCCTTTGTAGTATGATAGACCCATTCATCATGTTGTAAACTGGCAACTTTTCCTTTATTTCAAAATACTGTTATATTCTTGAAAATTGCAATGCTATAAAGCACAAATTCAAGTTCTGCTTCGTCGGACATCAACATTTACGCTCCTCCACCCACAAAAAGGAGTAAATAGCCGTGAGTCTGGCTAATTGTAACATGGTTTTGACCAAATGAATAATGCTTTGTTTAGTAATTAGGGAATGGAAATAGGAGGGATGAAAATTGATGGCTTAAAAGCTATGAATGAAGGCAGTTAGAAGATAATTATAATTTGCATTATGCTTGCTCCTAAACTCTTAATTATTGAGATTATATTTCAAGAAGGATAACTATGTAGCATTGCAAAACAAATATTTTCCTCTCTCTTCATAATTAGATGGGGAAATACTGATTTAGTTGGGTCTAATTATTCTATTTTTATTATCATTTTCCTTAACATAGTTGATGGGCCTACTTAGAAGATTGCTAGTATCTTAACAAGAAATTCCAGAAAACAGATTTATAAACTCTGATGTATTTCTACTCTTGTGCATCTCTTTACATCCAAAAAACACAATCTAGCATTTACTCTTCAGTTGATTGCTCTGTTCACCATGCAAGCCCTCTACTTTCTTAGACTAATTATTCAATATTAAGTTCCTTGTTGACTAAAATATAATGACTCAACAGAAGTACTTCTCTTTCCAGGCATTTCCCTATTTATAAGTCCACAAATAGATGCATTTTAAAAACAAATCCTCCTCAGCCCAAGAAACACCATTAAACAAAAACAAGAACAACAATGGAGACTTTCCACCTCCCTGGTAAGTTATGTTGTTCTTGGTTCTTACTAGGCTTGCTTGCTCTCATTGCTTCCCTTGCTTCAGCTACAGAGATACATTTCCATGAATTTGTTGTAAGTGTTGATTCAATTATATTACATAAACTATTCACTACATTTCTCAAATATGGTTAGGGACCGTTAGTAAATATCATTCCATCAATAATTTGATTAAAATAGGTTCAAGCTAGGCCAGTGAGGAGGCTGTGCAAAACCCAAAACACAATCACTGTCAATGGACAGTTCCCAGGGCCAACAGTGGAAGCCAGAAACGGGGATTTTATGATAATCAAGGTAGTAAATGCAGCACAGTACAACATCTCCATCCACTGGTAATCTCTTTCACTTTCATATGGAATTCATACTTAAATATCATACTCTTCAGTCAGAACTTTTCCCCATGCTTAAATATCATACATAGTTGGTCCATGAGTCAATATACTATGCTATTGATAGATACTTGGTCCATGTACCAATTTACTGTTTTACTGATGCATAAAATTTATCTTCCTCACAAAGTGATCATGGGTTATATGCATCAGGCATGGATTAAGGATGCAGCGAAATCCATGGGCAGATGGGCCAAGTTATGTGACTCAGTGTCCCATCCAACCAGGGGGAAGTTACACATACCGATTTAGAATCAGAGATCAGGAAGGGACACTATGGTGGCATGCTCACACTGGCTTCCTAAGAGCCACTGTTTATGGAGCTTTCATCATCTATCCCAGATTGAGTTCTTTCTATCCCTTCACTACGCCTAAGCAAGAATTTCCTCTTCTTCTTGGTACATCTCTAAAACTATCTTTCAACTCTTTATTCTGCACAATTCACTTG
Organism: Lablab purpureus; assembly: GCA_030347555.1. Classification (NCBI taxonomy): domain Eukaryota; kingdom Viridiplantae; phylum Streptophyta; class Magnoliopsida; order Fabales; family Fabaceae; genus Lablab; species Lablab purpureus. The sequence continues at coordinate 22,860,059 of CM059259.1, forward strand.
GATAATGAATCTTCTTCCACTGTGAACAAACTTAACCTTATGGCAAAACATATAAAATGCAAATGAGCTTCTCATTTAGTGTCATGACAGTTTTACTACGATGATGCCACAGGGGAATGGTTTGATTCAGATCTTGTGCTTCTCCAAAGGCAGGCAGACTTTGCAGGATTGCCTGCAAATTCATCTGTTGCATATACCATTAATGGGCAACCTGGTGATCTTTACAGATGCTCAAACCAAGGTGTGAAATTATTACTGCTCAGTGTGTGCCTGCATTCTTTAACGGTTGAAAAGGATATTAAAACGATTGATAACTTAATAAAAGGGAGATTTTCTGAACCTTTAGAGTATAATTTTATTATAATAAAGTCTTGCAAGGGATGCATAGTTGAATAAATGTTAAGCGTTAATTCTTAACTACCCTAAAAGCAGTTCTATTTTGAGAGAGGTTCCAGATTCATTGATGTAACGAAAATATAATTCAGGAACTGTGCGTGTTCCAGTAGATGCTGGGGAGACAATTATGTTGAGAATCATCAGCAGTACACTCAATCAAGAACTTTTCTTCTCCATTGCCAACCACAGCATGACTGTTGTTGGTACAGATGCAGCATATACCAAGCCCTTCAGAACCACAGTCCTCGTGATAGGACCTGGTCAAACATTCAATGTCCTGGTCAGTGCAGATCAACCCCAAGGTCTCTACTACATGGCAGCACGTGCCTATGAATCTGCTGTGAATGCTCCGTTTGACAATACTACCACCACTGCAATCCTAGAATACAGATCTACTAGACGCAGTAACCAAAACAGACCAAGACCAATCTTGCCAGCTTTGCCTGCCTTCAATGACACTGCCACCGCAACTGCATTTACTGCTAGGATCAGGGGTCTTACCCGGGTTAAAGTCTTCACGAAAGTTGATTTGAATCTATATTTCATAGTGGGGTTGGGGTTAATCAATTGCACTAATCCTAATAGTCCCCGGTGTCAAGGACCAAATGGAACCCGCTTCACAGCCAGCATGAACAATGTATCATTTGTACTCCCAAGAACCACCTCCTTAATGCAAGCGTACTATGAAGGAATACCTGGTGTCTTCACCACAGACTTCCCCCCTGTTCCCCCTTTACAATTTGATTATACTGGGAATGTACCAAGGGGGCTATGGACACCTGCTCGGGGAACTAAGCTCTACAAGGTGAAATATGGCTCGAGGGTGCAAATTGTTCTGCAAGACACAAGCATAGTGACCACTGAGGAACACCCTATGCATGTTCATGGATTCCACTTTTTTGTAGTCGGTTCAGGTTTCGGCAACTTCAACCCAGCAACTGATCCACTCAAGTTCAACCTTGCAGACCCACCTGTGAGGAACACCATTGGAACACCTCCTGGAGGATGGGTAGCTATTCGATTTGTGGCTGATAATCCAGGTAACGTATTAACTACTGTAAATCATTGCTTCTGTTTGTACCAGGATCACGTACTAACCTATTCCATGGTTTTCTTTCACTACTGCAAATCAGGAATTTGGTTCATCCATTGCCACATAGACTCGCATCTGAATTGGGGTTTGGGCATGGCACTTCTGGTAGAAAATGGAGTTGGCCTTTCACAGTCAGTAATACCTCCACCGCCAGATCTACCCCAATGTTAAGGTTAAGAAAGCATCAGTAGTTAATAAATTTATTGTTGAGTATTACAAGTTCAAGCATTTACCAAACAGACAGTATGGCTTTCAGCAGTTTCCATACCAGGATTTAATTAAGCTTAATTGAGCTGTATGATTGCGGTATGTTGATTAGATGGCATTGTAACTCTATATTAAGAAAAATAAAATTTGAATGATTTCTTATCATTACTATTACCAATTTAATATTTCAGTGAGAAAAACTATATCATTCTGACCAGTTGATAGAAAAAATATAAGTACCAGAAACCGATATCATACGTTCCTACAGTGGAAGAATTGTCCACTTATTGCAATGTGCAGATGGACTATTTTGTACAGCGCAGCCTGAGCAACATAAAACATGGTACATTTAGCTGGTCACCACGAACAAAAATGTGAAATTCATCCTGACTGTTCCTGGATACCTAACATACAAGGAAATCATTGGACCTCTGGGATTGCGTAAATCCACAGCATGCACCAACTGTTATGTTATAAGGTTCTTGCATAGCATAACAATAAGAAACTGAAGAACTTAACTGCAAGCTCTAGGAAGTAAGCTTACCTGGAGATAGTCTAATCAAAGACGTGCATACAAGCTCACAAACAAAGGGATGCATAAGCAAAATAAAACAGAATAATCCCCGTGGCATATTAAAAATGATCTAACTGATAACTTCAGTTATTGCAACTATGGGCATCAAGGTTACCAAATCAAGATTCAATTTGTGAATCACAAAGTTAAAAAATTTGAATCATAAGATTCATAAACAATGAAAAATTACTTCAAATATATCATATATATTGTTAAATGTAATAATTTTAAAGTAGATATAAATAAAACAAATTATCTGTCATTAGTCTTATAAAACAAAATTATTAATTAGATGAGTTTGTAAAGCCTCTATTTTAAAAGAATGCAAATGGAGCAACGAAATAGCCCAATACAGTGCGTGCATTGAATGACAAATGCAGTGGTGGTATAACCAAATAACATAAGTTCAAAAGCGCTCATTCAATTTATTTTCTTGAGAATTGGTGAAAGAAGTAAAAGAAAAGATAACAAATTGTTGAATCGTGTGATTCATATCAATGATACATCTCATGATCCAAGTTGATAGGTAACCAAATCACGTCAAATTGTAGGATATGAATTGTAAATCATAAAATTTAATAACTACGAAGAACATCTTCAGCAGGGTTACATAGATCAATAGGATCCAATAGGGGTCAGAATATACAATTTCAACAACCACCTTGTGACTTAATAACTGAACCACTAGTCTCAAAAGGTAACGATAGAGGAAAATTAAGCAAATAGCTTGCTTTCACAGTGCTGGTGAACACTTATATATAACATGTTAAAATAGCGTGTCCAAGAATATTCTTGTACAAATTTTTGTGGGATATGAATCAGGCTACAAATTTCAAGCAACGAGTATCATTGTGCACATTTTGACATCTATAGGAACAAAAGCGCATACCACATCTCACACAAGTGTAATTGGCAGAAAAACCACAAACAGTACAGAAGTGGCGACGGGAAGTTGAGCTGGGAGGTCCAACTGCAGCTTTCCAATACGAGGGCACATGAGGAGGCAATGATTCCAAGTTAGCCTGCATTTGCAGGAGGTGGGTTAACAAAAAACAGAAATCAAGCAAAAGTAAAACAGGCGTGTTACTTGTATAAATGACCTGTAGTGGATGTAAAATTGTAATCACTGACCTCATGTAAGAGCTCAAGGAATGTTCTCGGGGCCCTCCTAGCTTCAAGTGCTTTTGCCTGCCTGGTTTTTCTTTTGGTGCCTTTGGACTGCTTTTTCTGTATATAAACTGTAAAAAAAGGAACTAAGTTAATTTTAAAATCTCAATCACGTCCTTGTTTACTAAGGTAGCAGATATGTGAAAGAAAAAGAAGAAAAAATGGTTATCAGCTGCAATTTGATGCACGGATGTCAAAAGATGACACCCCAAGTAAAAGATCAATTAGTCGCTTAAATTATTATTAATAGTCACATTAGTCCCTACAGTTAATAAAATTTAAAAAAAAACTCCGAAATTGTAATCCGTCACTTACTTCAGTCCAAAAAGTTACATGCAAACATAAGTGGTAATATTAACATACTTTCAAGCCTTCAAGGACCAAATGACAGTAAGAGTGGTTTAATTCGGGACTCAGATGTAAGAATTACAATTTCAGAGGCATCTATTGAATTTTGTTAACTCAGATCAGAGGAGTAAAGTTACAAACAAATCACAATTATAAAAACTAAATGGGCCTTTACTCTAAAATCAACACTAACAGAAAAAATGAAATAAAACTGAGTAAAATAGCATTCGTGTCACTAAAGTGTATCGCGATTTGGTAATAATCCTTGAAAGTAAGAAAACTCAAAAGAAGCTGCTGAAAGTGTAATCTATTAATCACTTCAGTACAAAATTCAAAAAGTCGTCTAACTTAAAAAATCATATTAAGTTATGTTCAAGGAGTAAAGTTACATTAAGTTTAGGGACTTGTGTTTTAATTTTCCTGCTTTCAAGCATTTTACACTTTAACTATAATGATGTTTTGCCTAGTAAAATTATGAAACGCAAGGAAAAAAAAGATAGAGAAGAAACCCTAACATTGATCCTCCTCGTCGAGAGAAGCTTCATCATCATCGTTATTGGCATCTGCCGTTTCAAAACCTGCATTGTCATTCTCCAAAGCATCCAAGCGCGCAAGTGCCGCCTGAATTGAATTGTGACAGAAACGCACGTCTATCAGATTCATCATTCAATTTTCAGTTCTCAGATTTTTTTTTAAAAAAAATAGAAAAACAGAAGGAGAATTGAGCGGAGATAGTTGCCTGAGTGCGGTTGTCGGTACTGGCAAGTGCGGCGGCCATTTTGGACGCAACTTTTCGCGTTCGGCTTGACATGCGGCGGATCGAGCTGGAACCGTCGTCCTCCATTTCGAACTCCTGTGGAATCACCGACTCAAACGGCGTCACCCAAACACAGCCTTAACCTTAACGTGATTTGAGAGAGCGGGGGCGAGTGAGCATTTCGGGAGCGCTACGTCACTACGCACAGTTTTTGGAAGTTCTTGCAAGCGTTTTTATTTATTAGTTAACTCTTAGTATTATTATCTAATAAGAAAATTAAAATATGGTATATATAAGCTATAATCTATAAAGATATAATGAGTTCGCAATTTTATAACTATTATATATATATATATATATATATAAATTACTTTCAAATATAACTATTTTCTTCATTTATATTTATAATATATCTAGTTTTCAATTTTTTTAAGTTATTTTATTTCTTTTTTATTTTTCAGTTCTTCAAATTTCAATCAAATAAACAGAAAAATAAATTAAAATATATTTAAAAAAAATTATTTTGTTTTTTATAGCATTCTAATTGTAATATTTAATAATAACTATTTTTTAATTTAAAAAACACATGTGAAAATATGTATACAATTATTCTTCTTGTGCGAAAAGATTTATTTTCGTTTCATTATACTTTATACTACCTAACAATTATTATTTTACAAATTTTACCCCTTTTGTATTCACTATTAAATTTTTATTTTTTACATATTTCATCATTCAATTTTTCACGCATTTTATTATTGTATTTTTAATTTTTACACATTTTAGTGTTCAGAAAATATGTTATTTTATAAAAACTTACAATGAAACAAATCGTTTTGTTAAAAAATATGTTATATTATAAAAAAATTAGAATAAAATAACGTATAGTTTTTAGGATATAATTGACAAGAGTAAAATAAAGTTTTCGTACTTTTTTAGTAAAATGATCCTTTAGACTATTAAAAAATTGTATTTTTTAACTAATACAATAAAAAAAGCTATTTTTAAAATTATTTTAATTTTAATTTTAAAATTAGAAAGAAAGAATGATGAGGGCTTATTGAAAAATAGAAATTATCAATATAGTGTTAAACTAGATATCATATATGCCAAGTCTAATCTACTTTCCCCTCTTTATTTATTTCTCTAAATTAGCTATCATGTTCAAGTGTTCTTTAGTTTTAAATGTGTAATATAAGACAGAGAACATCAACTCCTAACTAGATAAAAAGAATGAGTTTTTTTTTTTCATTTGATCTATATTGGTTACCTATGATCATGTAGTAAGAGATGCATAACTTAGCTCTACAGAACCTCCTACATTATCTATCTGTTCTAAAGAAAACTAGAGACTTGTCTTCTTCTAAATGCTACTCTCGATATTCACACATAATTTGGTTAATTTGGCTATCTATTATTGTTGAATCCTAGTTTTAGCCTCTTAAAATTTGTTGTTGAAAAACTAAAACAGAAGCTGAGCCAAAAAAATCTGTGGAGGAAACATAATCTCCTATGAGTCCCAACTCTTCACTTTCAGTCCATTCTGATAATCCAGTAAGAAGAATAGGGTTTATCCCTTGTTTCCTTCCCACTATCAAAAGATCAAAAGCACCATCATTCATAGCTTGAATTGCTCCAATTGTTTCTTCTCCATTTCTAACCACCACTTCTCTATACATCATTCTTTGATTAATCTCATTCTTAACCCAGAACCAGGTCACAATTCCATCATCAAGCTTCTTCTCGATTTCATTGTACCCTAGAAAGTTGTGAGAGAGAAACCTTATAACTGTGAGAGACACCTCGTGGTGAGCAATCATCCTATCTGCATAAACAAGAGCCTCTCTGGAATCTGCACCCCCTAGAAACAATAATGCAAATCGGTGTTTAGTTCGACGAAAACTGCCTATGATGTCGCTGGTGTTAAGAAGACCCTTGTCAACAAAAATTGCAACCGAGCAAGGTGCATTGTTCAAGACTTGTGAATTCACTGTTTTAACTGCATGGTTTTGGACACCAGCAGTGTTGAAAGGTAAGATGATTAAAGAAGCTTCTTGTTCTAGGGCAAGCTCACATATATCTTGGAACATGGACTTTTTTGGGGACACAGCTGTGAAGAAACGAAGCTTCATTGACATTCCTTTAAGTTGTTGATGATGTTTAAGCACGTGAATGGTGCTACACCATTGATAAATGGGAGGCACTTCTTGCTTTTCATGGTCTATGAACAAAGGGTTGGCTCGACCTACAAGCTCAGTCAGTCTAATAACTGAAATTGAAAAGCAGCTGTTTGGGGTTGGATTCGAAATATCAAGTAGCTGTATGAGACCAGTTATGGCCTCAGTATCAAAAATGCATAACACTACACTAAGCTCTCTCTCTGGAGGCTGGTGTTGAATGTTCCTCCTTTGGTTCACCATGTATGGCTTTGTTGGATCATATAATATAGAGATCAAAGGACAGGAGGTTGCTGTCACTGTTATTGTCATAAGAACCAACATTGTGAAGGCTGGCACCTGTATGATCTGTAACCACAACAATCGGATCAATTATTTATACTAGATGTGTATAGTTTTATGTCATTGAAATAACTAGAGAAGTAATCATACATACTATTGCTTGATGATATCCTAAACCAAATTCCAAATTAGACCGAAAGAAAAAATGTGAATATTAAAGGTGGAGCTTACACTTTTGTCTATCCAATGCACAAAAAGTATAAGTTCAACTTGGCCTCTTAAGCTCAAAATGAAGCTGAGGGTAAGTCCATCCCTGAATGGCATTCGCAAGAGATGCAAAGTAATCCAAGTGGTAAAGAATTTTAAAAGGTAGCCAATAATAACCATGATAAACAATGGTGATAAGGTGGACCAACCAGAAGCAGTCATGGCATTAAAATCAGTATATGATCCCACCATAATGAATGAGAATGGTAGAAGAAAATCAGAGAGAATTGCAGAGGTCTTCTTTTCAATTGCTGCTCCCACATGAGGCCCATCTGGAATTGCCAAGCCTAAAAACAATGCTCCATTAGCAATGGCTATGCCAAAGAAGTCAGTTAGGAAGCTTATTATAAAAGTCCCTAGAAAAATGGCAACTATAATGGATTCTTGCACCGGGTGCCCTTCAGAAGTATTGTTGTTGATCCAGATCATTGCAGGTCTAACACAAAAGTAAAGGAATGCTATCAGCACCACAAGAGAAATCAAATACCACAAGGAATTTATTATCCTTATCTCTCCTAGAGCTGCTGCCTCAAACGCTAAGATAAAACTTACACCCACTGTGTCACCAATCATTGCTATCGACAAAGCAATTCTCCCCACATCTGCACTTAGAAGGTTAAACTCTTTCAGGATATGGTAGAGAACAGGGAATGATGTGGTCCCCAAGTACCCCGATATTACTCCGAGTGAAGAAATCTTTGCCAAAGCTTCGTCCATGTTCTTTCTCATGTATAGTGCCACACTAAACACTGTCACTGTGGGTAATATAATGCCAATCAATGCAGTAGATATATGCAATTTTCCTGTTTTTTTCAGAATACTTGGATCTACCTTCACACCATACAAGAAAAGAAAGAACATGAATCCCATTACTCCAAGATTGTTTATCAGGAACTGGGTTGCCGCGGTTGTCATGTGACGTTGGAACCATATACTGCGCCCCAGAAAGGAAGGTCCAACAAGGATACCACCCTTAACAAATATACATGATAAAAATTTAACAATATTCGATCAGATAATCATCACAATGCCACAGAAGGTGTTCTATACACATACAATATTTGATATTGATATGAACAATAACTTTATAAACCTCTTACAACATCTGTTAAACAAAGGAAAATGTCTTATATATATTTTCAATACATTTAATATATGTTCTTCATAAAATGATAACAATGTAAGAAAAGGAAGCTTACTATTATTTGAGATACGACAAAAGGTTGTTTGAGGGGCTTAAGAAGAAGTTGGATGATACGAGTGATGATGTTGATGAAAGCGAGATTTAATAATAAGAGGGAGAAGGCGTGAGTAAAAGGATCGTCACCATAAAAGAAGCCAATAGAGTGAGAATTGTATGTAGAATGACACACAATGGGGAAAGGAATTGTGGAGTTGTCGAGAGTAGTAAGATCAATAGTTTGTGCCATGATTCTAGAAAGATTGAAGTGTTGTTTCCATCCATTGGATGCTTTTACCAAATGGTGTGCAGGATATGCCCTTGTCATGCATTAACCTTTCTGAAAACCATGAAAAACCATGAAAAATGATGAAGGAAAACTGAATAGAAACAGAAGAAGGATCCCGCAAATGATTGTGGATGTACGTTAAAGTAGGAGAACCAGTGTTCCCTTTTCATTCTATTGCAAAATCCTTTTATTCTTCATTTTGTGAGGTAAACATTACACACATATTCTAAAATCACTCTTTTTTCTGACACTTAATACATATTGATAGATTAATTACACCTCTGTAAACTGCACAAATCATAATATTATATATTAGATTTTCAACTAGTACAACTCACATATATCTGTTTAAATTATATATTTTTTATATTATGTTTAATATTTTTTTAAATATACGCACTTAAATAGAAGTATCATCTTTTAAGATATTTAATAGTGTATTAAATATAGTTATATTAGAATTGATGACGGATACTTATATTTTTAATTAGAAACATTTTCTTAAAAATATCTATTGCTTGTTAGATTTAAATTTCCTCACTTTTTAAAATATATTTGTATATAACAATTATTATATGTATGAATCCATTCATTTAATTTTGTTATTAAGATTCTTTACTTATTAGAGAATTATTTTTTGTATGTGATACTCATTTCTAATATTATTGCATGTCACTTTTGTATATGCTATTTTTTCTTCGTTTTAAGGGCACTCAGAGAGAGAGAGAATGTTATTAATAATAATTAATTACATTGTTATGGATCACTATTATGTATTATGATAGATAATAAATATTTATTATTCTTTAAAGTCTTAAAATACATTTATCTGCGCGTATAAAATTACAATCAGTGCTGAGATTTTTTATTGTTAATAACACTAGTTGTAAGGATTATGATTTGCATGGGAATGTCGAATTTTAAACGCTATTTATTATTATTATTATTACTTGGAAAAAATTTATAATAATTTAATATAACTAATTTAAGTATTTACTAAATGGTTACCTTTTTTAAAGTCCAATACACAATTATTGTGAAATTATATTTTTATCAACTGCTTTAAAAACTCCAACTGTCCTATGCAATTATATATATATATATATATATATATATATATATATATATATATATATATATATATATATATATATATATATATATATATATATATATATATATATATGTATTTATATATGTATATATAATTGAATTATATTTATTTAAATGTTACATAATTAATAATTTTATATAAACAATAAATATTTTTTATTCAACAGTCAAATTTTAACTTCATATAATTATCACAAACAATTTTTTAATAAAATTAAACACAACTAAAAATCCATCAACTTATTCATATTTTATTAAAGTTTTAAAAAAAATATATTAGATTGGTTATATTTATATAAATAAAACATCAATAAATCTATTAATAATGCAAGAATACTCGCATGCTTAAAATTCTTAATTTCCTCCTGATTTTATTCCTGTGTTTTCTTGTATGTAATTGATTTTTGACATATTCAATCTTGTAGAAGGAATTTTTTATGATGGTTTTATGAAATTTTTTAAATCATTTACAACCATCATAAATGCATATGATATAGAATGCGTAAATTTTCTATATTAACTAAAAAGTTGTCATAATAAGTATATCTTATATATAAACTGTTACATAATATATAGATTAATGTAAAATTTATACTACTTTTTATAATGGTTATTGTGAGAATAATTATAAAAAATCTTAATGGTTATGATGAGAATAATTATAAAAAATCTTACTTAGTATAACAGATTTAAAAATAACAATCATAATATCTTCAACATATATAAAAATTAATTAATTTCTAGATGTCACTTTATTAAATATATTTTACTATGAGAGTTAATCATACAATTTTCATAGTAATTTAGTCACTTTACTTTATAAATTTCTTTCTATATTACTGATTTTTTTCTGATTATTATAATATCATTCACCAACATATAATAATATACAAATAAAAGAGTTTGTTTATATAAAAACTTGAATTCTAAAGATTTGATTATTACAAGTTTGATTTTGATGTTTAATATGTCATCGTAATGGTGATGATGAAAGTGTTAAATATGTTTATCTCGAATTTGGGTAGTAGCTTATGATTTTGTTATCATTTATCTTGTTTTGGTTAAGTAAGTAATTTGTTTGGAAGCATTTTATCCTTCTTTAGAATGTTAAGTTCTTCTTTAATAAATTAAAAAATATTTTAGTTCATTAAATTTAGACTTGTTGGGTCTATAAGAAAAAATATTTTAATCGATTAAAAGTATAAATTAATCTATTAAAATTATTTAAAAACTTTAAGTTTAATAATCTCATTATTCTTAAAAGGTTCATTTTTCATCACAATAGTGTACAAAATTTCTCACTTTAATCTAAAAATCATCTTCCAAAAATCTAGCATCTATTTCTTTGATGTCAATCAGTTTGTTTTTGTTTCGTCTTATTCCAATTGTCCAGCTCCATCTCTAGATATATGTTCTTCCTTCCTTAATTACACACGTGCACACATACTCTAATATCTTGAATCCTTAAATGAGAAGCTAATGATCATATTTCATCTTCATTGTGACATTTTCACTCTAATCACACTACAAAAAAATAATTAAATATAAATTAATTTAGAGATTAAAAATAATTAGTTATTATAGTAATTAAATTAGAAACTATTTTATAAATTAAAAATTATTAGTATTTAAAATAGTTTTTATTATAATGAAAACTATATTGGTGGCTATTGATCTTAAAAAATTAGTCACTTATTAAATTAGATTCTAAATTAATCTCTAATTCAATTAGTGACCAATTTCATCACTTTACAAGTAAATAATATGATTGGTAAAAGCAAATTTTGCTTGTAGTGTCACCAAATTGTTTCCATTTTAGTTAAACATCTGCTCACCAAGTCCATACTCACTCAGGTGTGTACAACTTTCTACCTCATAACTTATCTGACATGTTTTACATTCTCACTTTTACATTCAACCTAATTTCCATTTGAAATTTTTTTCCAATAATCATTGCGAACTCATTTTTTACCCACTTCATATTACAAGATAGGAAAGCTCAAGCAAGGATCTGTGTGAATAATGTAAAGAATGAGTTTTATTATCTTACCCAACCACATTACATCTCACTCCTTTCATTATAGTGTTACTCGTTCTAAGTTTAATATCATTTTTATAGATTTGTGTGGTACTTTTACATTGCCCACCTTTTTCCTAAATATTTACAACTCATGCAATCTTTTTATCCTTTATTATGTACCAATAAAAAATTTACATACAATACTTGCCATTATGTAAAAAAAAAATATTTCCAACTTGTAATTGTTGAATTGAACATAGATTAATAATATTAATAAATTATAAATGGTTAAAAAAGTAATATTTATCAAAACAAAAGTCAAATAAACTTATTTTAGTTATTAGAAAATTTTTATTTTGGAATGTAAGAAAGTGTGCTTAGTTCCAACTCTTTAATTGATTGAAAATTTTGTTGTGATATAAATCAAATTTGATTTTTTCTGGTTGAACTTTTGATGGAGGTAATTAAAAATTGTGATAAGTGATTGTATTTTTCTTACATGAGTCTCAACCTAATCCATTTTATATTATTTTTCTTTCTTCTTTTATACAAAATGCTACAAATGATGGATGAACATAGAAGTGGATAACATGATTTCTTAATGCTTGCATTTTATTAAAAGAATATACTGTAGTAATAAAGTGAAAGAGGAAGAATAGAGGGTAGAAACATGGGGGCCCAAAATATAAATTCGAGGACAGTGGTAGGGCCCATTAATTGCAATCAACAGTAGGCCCAAGAAGAACGAATTTTCAGGAAAGCATTAGAGGAATTGAATAGGGTGCAGCAAAACTTTAGCCGCCAAGTGTCAGGGTACAGAATTAATTAAAACCCAGCTCGGTGGAGCCCATTTTCCTAATCATAATAAATTTATAACACACCCATCAAAATTATTTTCCCTATATCAGTTTTTTTGTGCCCAATATTCCATTTGTAATCATAAAGATATGGAAAATGATTTCAGATCATGGATAATGTGAGTTATCCATTTTTATCAACAAGAAAAAAAAATTATATATAAATAAAGTAAATTAAAATATAAGTGAAAAGTTGTTAATATATTATTCTTAAGAAAATAAGTGTGCATTAACGATAAAATAAATTATTTATTAAATATTTGTGTTGCAGCTTTCGTAGACGTTAAACATGTTTGATTGGAAGAGAGAAAGATTTTTATCTACGTTTTTTAAAATGTTAATACAAATACTATAGAATTTAGTTCTATTAAACACAATTATAATATGAAAGAAATTCTTACTCCAAAAGATTAGTATGTGATAACTTTTGTGCTCTGATAAATTTATATGTTTCATTGTTATTGAATAAAATTTTGAACTAGTTATCAAAATCAGACTCCAAAATCACTGATATATTACATACTTTTGAGTTTATATTTTAGTTTAGTTTCTAATTGTTGTAATGACTAATCTTTTAAACTTAAACATCAATAACTTACATTTTATCAACATTTTGTTCTCATAATATCGAAACAACTTCTCAAAATAAAATGAAATTTAATTTTTATATATTCTATTTTGTAAAAGTTTAGACCAAACACTTTTAAAATGATGGTTTTCAAAATAAATTATTTCTTTCATAAGAATAACTTAAACGAATTTTAATCTCAGATATACATATATATATTCGTAAAATATAAAATATACATATTTTTTTTACTAAGATACTCTACTCATTTCCATTTTGTTTTAAGACCTCTGAGCATTCTTTAGTTTATTGATTTCTTTAATGCGTTGTTTTAAAAGTAAAAAATGACAACTGATTTAATACGTTATTTTCAATATATTTTTACTAAATATTATGGCAAGTAATTAATTAATTGGTACTATTTTATTAAATGTATAGTTTTTTTGAGTATTAATTTATGATTATCTTACGGGTTGTTAAAATATATTTTTTATAAGATTTATAGAAAAATAAAATATAAATTTGTCATAAGTTAAATCCATTTGTGCACTCTCTTTTTCAAAATATTAAATAAGAAAACATATATAAAAATTAATCAAGTGCCTATCCTAAATATGTTACTATTATTATACTTAACATTTGTATTGTATTGAGTGATAATAAAATACATTATATATAATTCATGTTATGTAAGAGAAAAAAATTATTAATACGATAAAATAATATATATATATATATATAATTATATATTTAAATTTATTACATCTTTTATTTTATTTATGAAATTTTGAAATATTTCTCTCATTTATAAAGATATTTATTTACGTATATGATTATGAAATATCAAATTCTTGATGTTGTTTTGAATAAAATGTGGAATGGAAATTATTAACAAAATAGTACATTAAAATTTATTACCAAATATTTAGTATGAGATACGAAATATATAATTAAAATGTGGAATGAAAATTATTAATAAAATAGTAAATTAGAATTTCTTGAATTTCAAAAAACAATCATAAATATTCTTTCTGTTTCTAAATAAATGTCGTTTTAAGAAAAGAAATTTGTTTTATATTATTTGTAGTTTACAAATTTTAATCATGTATTAATTACTTTTTACCAATTATATTCTTATTTTAAAAATATAAAAATAATTAAATAATTCTTTTTATGAGACTTTAATGGATCAGCGGTTTGTATTAACTATTTTTTATCTTTTTATTTATTTTTTCGTCAATCAATAAATTACATTTAATTTTTTTAAAATATTATTAGAAAAAAATTTAAAAATTTATTACATATAAATTATAAGATTTATTATTTTTATTGATTTATGTGAAAAAATGTTAAAGCACTCTTATTTGTAAATAGAAAAGGAGTATATTTAACTTGTCTATTTTAATGTAAGTAAATTACTGGAATGATTTGTATTTCAACAGGAATTAAAGTTAAAATTAGTGTTTTGAGAAGTTAAGTAGAAGAGGGATATGAATGGTCGGAATTGAATAAATATATTGATTAGGTTTAAAAGTATGAGACAAAGATGGTGAGAATGATTAATTTTGAGGAAGCAGAATGATTCTGGTCTGCCACTCCTCCCTCCCACAGCCATTGTCCAATGCAGAAATGAATAAGTTAATAAGGTGTTCTTAGAACAAGACAGCAGCATCTTCAATTCAAGAACACACACACCTATGCCTATGTTTTTCCAAAGCAATTCATCTCCAACACCTCACCTATCTTGTTAGATCATGCAGACTACCAAATGAGAGACAGCTCACAAAAACTCAGGATCACTGTTCATCAATTCTTTCCTTTCCTTCTAACATATCACCTCAAAACTTCTCAAAACAAAACCTCCTATTCTCATGCAAATATTTTGTTCGCTTATCTATTTACATATCTTTATTAAGATTTTAACTTTATCAGAAAATCTGGCAACAATTCATTTTAACTTCTGCATTTTTCATTTTTCTCTTAAACCAACACTTCAGTTTCCATGTAAAGGTACTGGTAAAATAGTAAGAGAGATGAGAAAGAAAAGAATGAAAATGGACCTTCGGAACTAGTACAAGTGAGTGCGAATTAAAAACAATGGTTCCCACAATTCGAAATTTTCATGCAAAGTTAAGAGAAAAACATAAAAAAATACTAAATTATGGACGTAATTTATTATAATTTTTTTACTATTTTTTAAAGTCTATATCATTACACTATTTAGTAATTTTCTTTAGTGTTATTTTTTAATTAGATAATTTTAAGTGTTTTAATTCTTTTAGTTTTTTGTTTTTTCAGATTATGACCCTAAATAATTAAGTAGAAAATTCAATATTTTCATTAAAAAGAAATACAAGTCATATAAATATTTGGAGAAATGTTTAAGAGGCAAACTTTTTGGATTCTCTTTAAAAAAAATATTATAATACCTCTGAAAAATTTTATGTCGGTAAGATTTAGTAATATTTTAATAACTTTAAAATATATCTTTATAGATTTTTATATTCTTTCTAGTTTATAGAAGTTTTTTACAATAAGAATTTTACTACATTAATGTTATGAAAAGTTCTTTAAAAGTAAAGTATATTTATTCAATTAGAATTTTTTTATATAAAATAAATTTTCATTTTTTTTGTTGATTAAGAGTTTAAAATGAAATTCTACTTATTTTATATGTAGTTTGAAGTTTTATCTTGTGATATTTTAAGAAGAGAATAAGTTAAAAATGATATAATTTTAATGATTAATAAAGGATAATGTGTGTTAATAAAATATTATTATATTATTTTATTTATTGACTATAATAAAAAGTCACATGTTAAGTTATTCTTATTGTAAAGGTGAACTTGTGTGAAAATGTGAATAAGTGTATAATTAGTTATTTTACATTATGTAATGTTATTAATGATTGTGAATCTTTCACCTTGTGTATACTAACATTATAGATTTTATTATTTGTGAAGTTACTCTAGACTTATAAAATGTATTATTTTTATTCTAGTGGTATATGATATGGGATAGAGTGTCACAATGATCATATGTTGTATTGAG
This sequence comes from Lablab purpureus, assembly GCA_030347555.1. NCBI lineage: Eukaryota > Viridiplantae > Streptophyta > Magnoliopsida > Fabales > Fabaceae > Lablab > Lablab purpureus. The sequence goes on from CM059259.1 coordinate 22,876,405, forward strand.
AATTGGAATAAATGAGTAGCATTTTCTTCTAGTGTTGATAGTATAAGCTTTACTTGTTTTGTTGTCACGATTTAAGTGTGTAAGCCACAGGTTGAACAACGTTTGCTTGAGCATCCAAAATGCACGTGGTATGCTTTGAAACACCTTTAGGACATGCTTATATTATTCCCAATCTCACTCAAAAGACCAAAACCTCACTTGAATAACCAAACATGTTGCTTGAGTGTCCAAACTTGAGTGATATTCTTTTAAAGGAGAGAGAATTGTCTTGGCACCTCTCTCATTTGAGCTATAAGTCATCGCTTGAGCGACTAACACAAATAATTATCTCCTTGCTTGAGCGACCTAAAACAATAGATGTAATCATTACACACTGCCTAGACCTTGCTTGAATGACCATACATCGCTTAAGAGATATTCAGTTTGAGAATAACCCCAAACAACTCAACAGATAATATCCTGAAAGGTTTCTAACTTCAAAGAAAGATTTCATACATCCCTTGACATATCAACAATATATTTACTATCTTAAATGAACATGCATCAACTTATAATTCCAATAATTAACTCAATATGCATGCATATTATTTCGCATTTCATACATTTTCTACGATTAAAACAACTATAAAACCATCCATCATTTTGGAGAAAGTTTATTAGTTCCTTTTACCTATATTGAAGTATTATAACTTTTACTTCTATTTACACTTTAACAAGTTTAGATAAACCTCCAAACTATATAAAATAAGATTTTAATGGGTCCACTAAATTTCACTCTTCATCATCTCCTTCATACCCTAATTTCTTGATAAAAATATCTTAAATATTAAAAAAAATTAACTAGACTAACTTTTATTTAAAGGTATCATAATCATTTTACTTTAAAATTCATTTATTGTTAAAATATCACTCGCTGTTAGAAATCTAATCCATATTAATTCTCTTAATTACATGAAAAATACTTTATAAATAAGAGAAAATATGTGATGTATAAAGAAGTTTGAAGAGAGAAATGTAATATTTTTAAAAGGCAACACGCAATAGAAACAGTTAAAGTTTGGAAATGTATTATATTAAAGTTTGTTGTTTTGTCCCCATATAAGAAGACACTTCCTGTACCCTAAAGTTGAATCAAACCTCTCAAATTCGAAACAAGGCTCCAATATTTTATGGCATCCAATCGCACATAATGGCCAACCAGATGATTTCCCTTGCATGCATTAACAGTGAAAAATATATGGAGGGGAAAAAAAGAAGAAAGTTCTTTGACGATTGCCCTATGCCAAGGTCAAACTTAGCATCATCTTCTATGGGAACTCAACTTGAATGAACTGAATTATTAGATACGAATGATTAGGAGTGAAAAGAGTGATTAAGAGTAAAAAGAACATTAGAACAGAATTACAGTGACTGGAAAAGAAAATTGAATGGGTCTCTTTTTGCTTCTGGTTTAACTGTAACAAGGTTAATATTATAGAGAATTTTCTTAAAATTTAAGCATGTTACAGTTGATGATGATAGAATTTTGGGTTAAATTCGTTGTTTAGAAATGAACTTTATAATATTAATTATTATAATGATACATTTTTTGTTTTAATCAAAAATACTTTTAATCCAAATAATATGCTAAACAAACTGTTTACACATATCTTACTTAGGTCACGTTATCACCTAATAAAATAAAGATATAAACTTAATATATATTAAAAAACTCAATTATCAAATATTTTTTATAAAATTTAAAACAAAATATATATGCTTACTTGTTAGAATTCTGATCTTTAGATACCTGCACAGTATAAATACTCTATTGACACACGAAATTTTTTTTATCTCATTTTTCTTATAATCAAAGGTTTTATTTTTCTAATTTATTTGTAAGTTTTGAGCAATTCCATTACGTAACTGGGTCTTCAAAATTATTTATAAAGTTTGAACTTTGCCATTTCGATTGATTCCATTATTCAATTGCTTATAGAGTATTTTAAACACTTACAAAAATAAAATAATATATCTATCATGAAATGATTAAATTAAGTAACCCATTAATAAAAATTTATTTAAAGTTAAAGTCACAGCACTTTTCTGCCAAGTTTGTTGCCACCAATTATATGTTTCCACGTAGGTAATTGAAGGGTAACTGGTTGTTGTTCTTGTAACTTTACTTTTAATGGAAATTTAATGATGAAATTATGAAAATGTTAATTATGGTAGTAGAAAAGAAAGTGACGAGACCGGTGACCTGAACCAAGTTGCAAAACAAGTCAACATCAACAGTGTAATTTATAATTGATGCAAAAGTTTGTGCAGAAGTTGCAGTTGAAATTCATGGAAACCCTAGACACATAGCTTTCTAGTTCCAAGGTAAAAAAAACAAACACTAGGGTTTCGCTTTAGGCCAGAAAGAGAAAGACTGCTACCCTCAGAACTCGTCATTAAAAATCGAACTAACTCATTACTCTTCAGTAACCCTTTTCAAAGAAAAAATATAAAAAAAATAATTCAAAAGCAATAATTCAGACCCTTCTTCTCTGGTGTTCAGAAGAACTCGTATCTTTTTGTGTATAATACTTATCAGTCAACAGGTCAAGGTTCAGACAGTAACTGCCTTCAAAATATGCGTTACGAACTTTGTAGCAGAATAGGTCCTTCTGAAGAAAAGGCTACAAATTCTAGATCAGTGAACCAGGCCTGAAACAATTAATGGGATCCAAGCTTATATTATTATTATTATTATTGCTATATACTAGTACTATGAAATGAAATATAGAATGAGAAAAAAATGAAAACGGTTGCTATAATAATATTCATCATTTTAAAATATTATCTGCAATTGTAATTTTGACTACAACACCAAAATATTTTGAATGTTGTGATGGTGTATTCTCTGCAACTTTTTTATACAATATCAAGAGAAGTTACAAAATTGTAAGTGAGAGCACAATTTAAAACCTTGAAACTAGTCCTCAAAGAAATTGAAGGATTTGAGGATTTTGATACAACTAAATAGTTAAACTAGTATTGGCACAGCAGCAAAGAAGAGGAAGGGAGAGAAAAAATAAACAAAAACTTTCTCAATATCAATCCAAAATCCCTCAAAATTGTATCACTTGTTAGATCTCCAGGCCAATATGCAAATTTTGATGTCCATATAGCAGAAGCCCTTCATTTTCCTGGGAAAAAAGCACATCTTACAAGAAATTATAAGCATTGAACAGAACGGCTATACAATATGGACTCAACCAGTCACTGCAGAGACTCACTGCTCTTGTGAATCGATAATATTGTAAGAAATTATGTATAAATACAGCTGATATATGGCTAGAACTGCATCAGAAAAACAAAATGGTTAAAATCTGAAAATAAACTTCAACTCCTTGATGGCAATTTAAAACCATGCAACAAAATCTCCTTGAATAACTGCATTAGAATTTAGTACAGTTAATTGGCAAATTCTTTTCTGCAAGTGGGTTCTTCCACAGCAAGAGAAAACGAGGCAGGCTTTAGTGAGTAGTGAAGTTCAGGCGATGAAAAATACAAAACCAAAACTCCAAACAACAAACACAATAAGTTGAAGGAAATAACTAATTACAAACCATTTGTTTTAACATGAATAGATCAAAAGCAAACAAAAAAATTAAGTATGAAAAATAAAGAAATAACATGCATGAAGTTATAAACCAGAGAGATAAAGAAGAACAAAAGAAATTCCTTTGTAGGAAATAAAAGTTCAGACAAAATACATAAGAAAAAAACTAGCTGGTGAAGGCAAAATTCGTACACTCCCAATCGTCATCATATCTTTCAAGATCTTGATTTCTGTACCACTATGATCACAGCCAACAAATCAAGTAACATTCAGAAAGAGAGTGAGGAAGGAAGAAGCATATAGAGTATAGTTTTCAGTGACTCTTGCAACATGCATCTCTGATGATATATACAGTAAGAAGAAGCCGTGAAACTCAGGATAGATAGCGCCAAACAACACCATGATGTGAGAATCATGGCGCTATCCCTCCTGAGCTTTACAGATTATTCTGTACTCTCTCAGCTACACTTTTTTTTCTCAGATCAAAGAATGAGAAATTTTTTTTTTTTTAGAGAGAGTGAAATGGAAGGTGTTGATGTGTGAGGAGGTAGAATGGAGGGTGGAGAAGGCAATTTATAGGAGAGAAGGAAGGAACGTGGCAATTGAAATGTGAAGATTTGGAAAAGGGTAAAAGGGTTCTTACTTTTGCACCAAATATACGAAAGTAGCAGCTAAATTAGACTGGTAATTTGAGCATGCCATGGCTAATGGTGGCACATGCTTTTGTGGCTGAATTAGTGACCAAAGAACTTTTCTTTGTTGAAAAAGGTTACCACATAAACTATTTTTTAATTGGTGCTACGTATTCTTAACCTTGTACGTTGCCGACTACGGTATTTTTCTCATTAAGAAACATTGAAGTACAGAGAAAGAAATGAGAAGGGGTGAAGTCGGGTGGAATATAAAATTATTAATGTATAAAAGGAATATTGGAAAGTCTTTTATGTCGCATTTGACTTGTTTTTTTAAGGAGAATGCTTTGAAAATGCAACCTCATCATTATATTTATTGATGTTTTTATTTTCGTTTTTTCTTGAAAGGACAAGAGAAAGAGATAGATTATGAGTTCCAAATTATCAAGAAAAATTAATACTATATTACTAACTAATTTTTTTATTAAAAATATTTTATTTTTTAATGTTGATTTTTTTATAATTTTAAAGAGCCCTTGTCTATGTTCATCAGGATTATCTGAATGGTAAGAGTTTAGATAACTTGTACAAAATTCTAGATTGAAACGGTGTTAGTAAAAAATTCGACTTCGACCACCAATTTGTTTTTAACAAAACGCAATATAATTTTAATAATACAATTAGAATAATTTTTTTTACAAAGTAATACTTATTTTTGGTACATTATTAGAATTCAATTTTTTTAATAGAAAGGTGATGGGATGATAGTTTTCATTTCTTTGAATTTAGAATTAATATTTTCTTATTTATGTTCTTGGCAACATGAAAATATATAGTGTCTAATCATTGTTTAACCATAAAAATATTTATATCAAAATATAATTAGTAAAATAAAATCACTTTTTTACATCAAACAAATTCAAAGACCTCATCAACAATACAAATTAGTGTGATCCGCACTGGTTACATTGTTAAGAACTAAAACTAAACAACCATAAAAAAAGTTACCTCATCTATAACCACACAAATAGAGAGAAATTTTTTTATATAAATAAATGAGTTCATAACATATAAATGAGTTTGTTGAAGATCCTCTCACACGTAATTATCATATATAAATACTTTGCAGCAAAAATGAGATTAGTGGTTGATGATAAAAGTTCTGCTAATGTCACTTATTGGCTGCTCGTGCCTTCAGTTTCGGTTGATTGGAGTTTTTTGGGCATGCATGCTAACAAAACTATTGGCAGGAGTTCACGAGATTTAAGACACTTGCATGAATTTTCTGAAATTTCAATGTGTTTTTTTCTCTAAAATTTACTTTTAAAAACATAATCTTTAATTATAATCTTAAGTTCAAAATACTTTTGTTACGAGAGTTTAAAATATCCTTCAGTCAAACAATATAATAATTTTGCTCAAATTATACATCTAATAAGTTAGATATATATTTTTAATTATTATAAATTTATACATGAGTATTTGATATTGTTAATATAACATTCTTATTTGATATTGTTAATATAACATTCTTATTAATAATATGATGAAATATATTAAAATTATAAAATTGAAATAAAATATATAATTAATTTTTTATTGGATTAAAATTATAAAAAATGGAATTATATTGATGAAAAGTTAAAAAAAATATATTTATCTAAATATTTATTAAGTGTAACTTAACAAGAAAACATAAAACTTTAAAAATCAACTTATGTACGTGTAAGACTTAAAAAAAATTATTATTACATCATGTACATAATATTTAGATGTCATCTTTATTTAGTTTTCAATAATCAATAATTTCCTTATTTATAAAAAAAATTGGTTTTATGAGAACAAATGTTTCAATGTGGGACTGAGAAAGAAAAGAGTGGAAGGAATGTGATATTGATGTTTATACATGGTTATAACTTTTTTCTGAATTGTTTTTGGTCCAGATAAAAGTTTATTTTAATTGTTCTAAAATTATATTTATCATCATATATTTAGTCTCAATTAAATAACAATTTAATAATTACCGATTGAATCACTAATCCAATTTAAAACATAAAAAATATTATATATGATGATGAAATAGATATTGTCAACGTAACCCTAATAAGGTTAGGAAGCATTTTCCATCGTGGGCAACAACTTTTGTATTCCTTATTTCTCTTTATAGTTAATTTATTAGGGTCTGTCTGTTTTAAATTAGATAAAAGTAATTAATTTTAAATTATTAAACGTTATGTATTTTAATTAATTTTAGAAATAAATTTACAGAAGCATATTTTACTCTTTACATATTATTTTTAACTCTATAGTCCTTGTACATTTATTTAATCTCTATTGTCTAAAATAAGAAATTAAAATAGATAAAATTATATATATATATATATATACCCTTTTAATGCGGTTAATGGTTGCTCAAATTATTTTCAATCCAAAGTAGTGATAAAATAAAATTATTTTAAAGCAATAGTTTCAAGATTAGAAAGTACTTATGAAAATAGAGACATAAGTAGTGTGAGCCTTAGAAAATGTGTTATGTAATTTGTAAGTGAGAACATTTCACCATGTTGAGATTAGATAATGTTTAAATTTATAATTTTGTCAAGTCGTTGGTTATCTCAATTTGAATAAAATTATATAAAAAAATTAGTGTGATTTTTAAGAGCTTCAATAATAATTTTTACTTAAATATACGATTTTTAAACTAAAGATTGGAATGATTCAACATTAATGAAACATGACCAAATTTGTAAAACATTACTTTTAACTTTAACTAAAATTTGAAGATAATTTTTTTTTTATTTCTTATTATTCATCTTCAATTAAATTTAATAATTTAGTAATTTATTACATGGTCCATTGGTTAAACATGTATTAGTAAACCTGGGGAAGAAATTATAATCAATTAATGTTTTGAACATGAAAGAATATATGTGGTTAGGTTGTTCTTAGAAAGAAGTAGAAGTAAAGAAATGATTAAGACCTATTTGGTTTTTCAAAACACAATGATGCTTAAAGAAGAATATCTGTCTTTCAAGGAAGAAATTGTCTATATTAGATTTCTTAGGATAAAGTTTCTGTCTCCATGATAACTTTCTTTCACATCCACTCCCCTATGTATTCAACCAAATTAAAGAATAGAAAATATACATGTATGATAATCCAAAATATTACATTATTTCAATCAATTATATATAATTAATTATTGTCATAATGGATTATAATTATAATATTTTTTGTTTAAACTAGTTTTCCCAAAATATATTTAAAATAGTTAACTCTTTTAGATACAATTAATAAGAAATACAAGTTTTACCTAAGAAAATAATACACAAATAAAGGTGATTTTTTTAACAAATAAATGATAAATTGCAATTTTTTGAGTTTCATAAAACAAATTTATGAACTTTTTACTGAATTTTAGTTTAGTTTATGTCCTAAACATTCAACTTATTTTATAATTAATTTATTTTACATAGAAATAAATAAAATTAAGAAATTTGATGAGGTGGGACCTAAAAAAACAAAAAATAAATAAATGGCTCAAGAATCTCATAGAAGGTCATGCTAAAATAGTTACAATATTATTTAGTTTACATTTTAATTTCCTATAATAAGAGAATGACACTTGTAATTATCGCATTTTAGTTGCTGTTTACTCTTAGGTTATATAAATATCACTATAAAAAAATGTTAAATATAAAATAATTTTTAAAAAATTAATTGTCATATTAACTAAATTAAAAAAATTTAATATTTGAAATAATTTTTATTATTAATAAAATACATATAAACTATATTTTTTTATAGATATTGATTTAAAAAAATATATAAATTGATTTTTATAACTAAATTAATTTTTTGATTAAAATCTAAATTACTTTCTCATGTTAACTGTGAAATTTTTAATTATATTGTAAATTAATTTCTAATTAAATTAATGATTAATTTATTATTTAATAATATAATTTATAAAAGCAATTTTTTAGTGTGTATTTCTCTTTAATGAAGAACATGAATATTTATATTTTAATTTCTTTTCAATTTTAACATTAGTTTGTAGGTATTTTGCAGTTACTTAACCACTACATCTTATAAAAGATTAAACATTTCTGAAATATATTTTTGTTCTACCAATAAGAGGTGACTGCAAGGAGAATCTTAAACACAATCTAAATATGGCTCCATTCATCATACAAGTTAGGACTTATAAAATGATGGTGCTAACAAATTAACCAAGATTATTAAGTCATGATTATTACTTTTGAAGCATTTGATCTTAATGTAAACCCCACAGGGACAATGAGATTAGTCCTTTCACCATTAATGTAATGACAACTCACTCATACTTTCTATTTCTAAATAATTAATGACAAGATGTTGTTAACTATTATCTTAACATAATTACTAAAGGAATCAATGAAAAAAAATTAGGTTTTTTTTGAATTATATTAGAGAGGCATTAAAGATCATTGTATGAAATATAGGTTAACTTTAAACAAATCCAACTTTAAGATATTGTGAATTGATTGTAATCTTATTGAGATATAGGTTAATGAATCAATATTAAAATAATAATAATAGCATCAGAAATTACATTGGAGATTATTTAAAAATCATGGTGTGGATGAGTATATAGTATTTGTTGAATAAAAATTTTCCACTTTCGATTTCGTTAACATATTGCTGATAAAAAAATGTACTTGTAATTTGATTTAATAAAATAAAAGAAGAATTATTGCACAGATAAACTTATATAAATAATTACGTTAAACTGAATAAAAGATATTTCATTTGAGAAGTCACATTTTAATTATGTTCAATTTAATAGAATAATTATTCTTTTTAAGAATTGTTCTCTTGAGAATAAAATATAATTTGATTTAACTTGATTTGCCTCATATTCGATATAAAATAATTTATGCAATTTACAACAACTTTTTAATTGTTCTATTATAAATTAAATTTATGACATTGATTTAGATATTAATTATTGGATTAAATTCTTTTTCGGCTCAATAGCGTAGGAGATAAAACATTTTGATTATCTTATTTTTTCTAATTTTCAACAATTATTTTATTATAATATTTTAAATTCACCTATCTACTTTCCATAGGATAATTAATATAACATATGTCACAACCTAATAAGAGGGTTTGTTAATAGTAAAACAAACAAAAAGAAGCTTTAAGTTAAAAATACAATAAATAAAATTATATTAAAGATATAATATTCGAGTATGAATTAAAAATCGTATGGTAAAGATCATTTAAAGTCATTAGATAGATATGAAGTTGAAAAGATTTTAATATATTTTTGTCATATGAATACACGTTAGTAACGTAACGTAGTTATTTGGTCATGAATCTATACTATTGTGAGCATAGATTATGCATTTTGAAGATAAATAAGTATTTTCATGCATAATTGTTTACCCAACTTTTTTCTCCCTAACCTAATTCTAGTTATTATAGTTAAAAAAGGAAGATTGAGACAAAATTACCGACCTTTTCTTTTGTTGTTCACGCCCAAAGATCCTCATCAGATCCACCAATAAGAGCATATCATGATTGTGTCTTATCTCAAACAACCACCATGTCCAAAACAAAGCCTAGCCCAACTACCTCTTTCACCCTCTTCTAACAGAAAAAAAAGGCTTCACAGATAAGGGGTAGCTTCGTAAAATCATCGTTGTAGCATATGAACACTGAGAACTTCATCTCATCTCTGTTACATAAGTTCTATTTTTTTTATTATCAAAATCATCAACATTTGTTTTTCATTATCCAAATAATAACATCAGAATATTTGTTTAATATTTTTTTTAAATTAATTTTTAGAAATTTTTTTAAATTTTATTTTAAAATATCTTATGAAAAATATATTCATTTATTATTTAAATTTAAAGAATTAAAATTAAAATATTATTAATATTTGATATTTTATTACACTTTTATATATATATAGAATACATGAATAAAATAAATAACATCTCTTCCATACAATATATCTAATATATTTCCATAACATATTTTCAAAATTTTAAAAATTCCATCGTAATATTATGTTCATTTCTATTCTATTAGGAGGAAAAACCAATAATACTAAACATATTACAATTTCATGGTGTTTTATCCTCAAACATAATAGATAATCATAATCAAGTTATTATTCTTAATATTTGAATCTCATGAAAAAATTTCACTAAAATATGCTGATGTGACGATTTTAAATATTCAAATTATAAAAATACCTCTTTTTAGTTAGTAAATTTTTTAACTATATTAAATTATACATAATATTTAAAAAAAATAGTCTTATTATGACACTTTTATATCAGAACAAATCTTAAAAATAGAATAAGAGGATGAAGTTGAAAAAATAAGATAATTAACCTCATTGTATTATCCGCATTGCAAATGAGGTAAGCTAATAAATAAATAATATATTAAAAAATTCTTACTATCATTTTTAATTAAAGGATATCGTGAGAATATTTATTTAAATTTGAAACACAAAAATTATGTAAGTTTTTATTATTAAAAATAATATTTGTGTGCCGTCGTTTATGATTTGCTTATTATCGAAGTGAAGAACCAAATGTGAAAGATGAAAAAACTTTCAAAATTTTAGTGAACCCCATCATAACTTTGCTTCACTATAAATCGAAAGAAAATTCACGTAAAAAGAAGTATGAAAAATAGTTTTTATTATATAAAGTTAAATTTAACTTTGTTTTTCGTCCTTTTTTTTCATTTGAGGGTAGTCATCATTTAATATACTATTTTCTTTTTTTTATTGATTAAATCTATTGTCTTTCCATCTTTTTCTTCTATAAAAAAAATAAAAACAAGAAGCTAAAAATATTAAATTTTTTTAAAAAAAATATGTTGAAAAAAGTAAATGAATTACAAGTTTATCTCCATAAGATAATTAATATACTTTTTTAATCTAAAATTTTAAAATAATAAATTTATAAATTTTTTAGTATATTACTCAAATTACTCATTCATGTGAGATTACAAAAGTGTGTTATATATGTCCCCCTTTCAAGACCTTTTTTGTGGAATTTCAGATGTTGTTTCCATGGCTATGTAATTAATTTCACATTACTTTTCCAAAGTCAGAGTCAATCTTCCTTTTTCTTCATCAGAATCTTTAATTATAGCTACGAATCTTTCTTTCTCATCTTCTGTGTCGTCTAAAAATAATACCATTTCATATATTTAGTCAGTTTCAAATAATCAATAAAAACAATTAATTTATTCAATCTTTTATAAAAATTTTATTTTTATCTTTATTATTATAATTACTATTAACTAAATTAATTGAAATGGAATAAAAGTTTTATAAAATGAATTAATTTTTTAATAAAACTGTAAATTAATTGAAATTGGAATTTTAATAATTTTAAATTTATTTCAGAATTATTTTTGAATAATTTAAAATCAGAACTACTAATTTTTTTTAATTAAATATTTTAATTAAAATTTTTAATTCCTACCAATCTGCAAATGATTATACTAAAATTTCAATCAAAATCTTTAATTCTCACTAAATTGTAAATAACTATGCTTAAAATTTATTTTAAAATTTCATTCAAAATTTTCAATTTCCACCAAAATGTAAATAGAAATACTAAATTAAAATGACATAGATACTGCAACTTCAACCTGTGTTACAAGTTCAAAATGTCAGTTAATATAAATTTGAACATTACTTCACCTCATTCAGATAATGAAGATGAATGAACAAAGATGAACGTGAAAAGGTAAAAGTTAAATTAGTATTCCTGAAGATGAAAATGATATTAGTATATAATAATGAAATATGAAGAGTCAGATAAAAGATAATTAATTCTTAGTTCGTGATTTTAATTTCTCTTTCTACTATTTAATATTAACACTCATGTTATTAATAGGGATATATAAGAAAAAAAAGTTATTGAAATTCTAAAACGTCTTATATTATGAAACAACTTTTCTCTCCAAAGTTTATTTTATAATTTGAAACGGAAAAAGAAGTTTTTAGCTATGACTAGTTTTATGGAAATAACATTTTAAAAATATATAGCATGTTTAATTGCTAATATGTAATGAGAATGATCATAATACTAAGATGAATATTTATTTAAAGAAATATTATGTTTAGTTGAGAACCTTCATATTTATTTTAGAAAAGATTAAATTCCTGTGTAAACTAGCTTCTTATTTTTTAAAATGTTAAAATACAGTTATAAGTTAGATAATTTTTACTGCAGCTATACATAAATTATTTTCCTTTTAGTAATCCATTACTAATTCATCTAACCCATTCAAACATCATTATCACTCAACAATTTTTGTCAATGTATGCTTGTTCCTTTTAAGTCTGCACCCTAAAAAGTACAAAATAGTTTGTATCTTAAATGAATTTTTCATTTACAAACCACAATCATCCTACAAAAACAACACTATGCAATTAATATGTTTAAATTCATTCATTAACTTATTAATATGTAAGACTTTTGCTTTAAATAATTTTAAATAAATTAAAATAAAAAACATAATATTATAAAGAATTCAAAATGTATTCTAAATCAATATTTCTTAAAACCAAACTAAAAATCTCTCATGTTTAAAATTTGGAGGGAGCAGTGTTTCAAGTTATACTATCAGCCCTTAGAAACACAGAAGAAGAAAAAGATTAAGTAGGTGTATATATTAAAAATTAAAAAACATATGAATCATCGAAACTAAAACATCAAGAACTCGACATAATATTATTATTATTATTATTATTATTATTATTATTAACATTTTAAGTATCATTTAATATTAATGAATAATATTTAAAATAGCAAGGTTGATGAAATGGTGTGTTTAAATGAGATGAAATGCATTATTGACAGGACTATATTGGTAGGTGTGCAAAGCAATTGAGTTGGATCACAATTGGCCACGCCATTAATTCTCCAAAAATATCTCACATGTGTTCTTCTTTAAAAAAAAAAAAACTATTTTTTTACTTTAGTATTTAGAACTTTAATAACGCATTTATTATTTTCTTTTATACTCTTAGTCCAGAGTGTATAATTTGAAACATATAATATTTTTTGTCATGCAAATGGAATTGAGTTTAATGAAAAAGAGTATTGTCTTATGGAATGAGAAATTAAAATTAAAATTAAAATTAAAGTCTTTAATGAAAGAAGACTTTATATTTACGTTTGATGGTACTTTTAACAAAGTGTCTGTTTGTAAGAGGAAAAAAATGTGAGCACCCAGCTTGTGCCCTACATTTTGAAACCACTTGTATGGCATATAATAAGCAAAATGGGGTATTTAGGCATTGATGTGACAGCCTTATCTTTTCCTAATATTTATTTCCATACACCATCAAATCAATAATTAAGGAAATTACTCAACCAAAATCATTCCTTTCCTTAGTAAACTTACACTATAAAAAAATATAAAATATCTAGAGGTGACATAAATTTATTATATATCATCTAACATATATATATATATATCACACAAATTAAAGAAATTTATTTATAAAATTTTATTTTGTTTATAAAAATATTATCTAATAAATATTTGGAAGATCATGAACAACTGAAAATATACGTATTATTACAAATACATATTTTATATATTTTATGAGTATTTAAAGGAAGAATAAAAATGAATAAATATGATAAATCTTACATATGTTTAACATTCAAAATAGGATAAAGACAAAATATATAATTAATTTGAAATCTAAAAATATTTATATTTCACAAATTAGAATGTATGATTTTAAAAAGTGTATTTCACTTTTTAGACTAAATATTTTTAATATTATTATATAGAATAAATATATTCAAATTTCTTTGTGATTAATAACTCAACCTACTAGACATAACAATTATCATTAGTTTGTAATTAATATGGAAGAGATAGGACATCAAAAAACATTTTACTATATAAAAATTTCAAGAATCACATTAATGAACTTGTGGATGAAAATGTTGTTCTAAGGGGAAACATATAACTTTTTTAGTTTATTAACTACCAACACATGTCTTCTAGTCTTAATAAATTCAAATATTTTTCACTTGTTTATGTTTTTCAAAATACACATTGAATTAGCTTCACCAAGCTACTATTGACTCAGGTGTATCTGACTTTTCATCAAGTACCTAATATTTTATATTTTACGAGACCTAGTAGAAGTATCTCATATTCAACATGGTTCATTCAATTATAGATTTCTTTAATCTTTGAAAAAAAATTGTCCAAATTTATAAAAGAAACACACTATATATTTTAAAGGAGCTAAACTATCAATCTTACATATCAAGGAAATGAAGTTCACTTAAGTGTTAGACGAGAATTACATTATTTCCAATTTGAACTATAAAGAATTTCTATACAAATTAAAATTTGTAGCATCATAGGTTCATCGTAATTGACATCGACATTCAATGGGTACAATCAAAACTCATCGATGTAGGATAACAATTTTTTTACTTGGAATATTTTGGTAGTAGGATTTAATACACAAAAGATGTTAATTTTTCCCTTTACCATCCACAACATTTTCGTGACAATTTAGTTTAAGTTAGATGATTCCTTTATCTCATTTTTGTAATGTCATCTATCATAATGGGTTGACCATAATTGAAAGTACTTTCCAATTGGAACTTAAATTTGTCATTCTAAAATGAAGCTAAAATTTTAGTCATTTTTCTCCAAACTAACTATTTTTTTACTCAATACTTCTTCAACTAGTAGAATAATTCGTTCTCAACCAACTTTTTTTCCATCATTTGTGGTGTAAGATTCAAGTAATTTGAAAAAGATGTTAAGTTTTCCCTTTACCATCCACAACATTTTCGTGACAATTTAGTTTAAGTTAGATGATTCCTTTCTTTTATTTTTGTAATATCATCTATCATAATGGATTGACCATAATTGAAAGTACTTTCCAATTGGAACTTAAATTTGTCCTTCTAAAACGAAGCTGAAATTTTAGTCATTTTCCTTCAAACTAACTATTTTTTCACTCAATACTTCTTCAACTAGTGGAATAATTCGTTCTCAACCAACTTCTTTTCTATCATTTGTGGTGTAAGATTCAAGTAATTTGAAAAACATCTTCACTACTCTCAAATCACTAGATTCAAGAATTCTTTTCTTATCGAGAATGGTACAACCCTTTAAGAATTTACCAAATAGTAAAATTAGTAGTTTTTTTCTTAAAGAAAAAGTTAAAAAAAATTGTATCTCTAATAAAATTCAAAATCTCTAGAAAAAAAGAATATCCAAAGAATATTGTCCAAAACACTTACTCACATTTCTCTTTATTCCTTTTGACATAGTCAATTCTTTAACTAATCTAAAATGGATTTGATACTAATGACATATATTTCGATCACTTCAAAAATTGACAAAAAAAAACTCATTAACCTTAACGAAACTATCTTCTAATCCATTTTTATACCAACTCAAATATCTACTACTTACTTAGTTAACCTATACTTGACATGTTACACTTTTTAATGCTGATTCTCTCAATTGAGATTTCTTGATCATTATTTTTTATTCAATTTATTTAATTGAAATAACTTTACTAACTCTTGTTTACAATTTTTGTTCTATTTATTAACTCAAACTAAAAATGTTTTTAACAAACAAGGAAACTAGGAAGACAATGATGATTAAGAAAACTCCAAAGCTACACCTAAATGGAAAGTTCCTCAGCCAGTGAAAAGGAAGAATTCCTCAATTATGACTTCATCAAAGAACTCATAATCCTCAGTTTTTTTCTTTTATATTATGTTATGAAACTTTATAAAAAAACATTACTATTTCATTTATTTTTTAGAAGACCATAATCAATAAGAATAAAATGGTTTAACAAATTCTTTTATGAGCAAATATCATCCCTCTAACAGTCAAATCTTCTTATATCGATATATCAGTGATCGATCTCAATGTCATCCCTTCAACGTTAAGTCCAATAAATTAAAATATTTAATTATCAAGTCATGAAAAAAATTTCAATTAATTTTTATTTTATTTTTAAATAACTAAATAGAAGAAGGAAAGAAGCACTAGTTTTATATCAAGGTTACAGACTTTGAGGATTCACCCTCACAAAATGTGAAGACAATATTCCTTTCATCTGGAAATCCAAAAATAAATACTCGAAGAAGTTTATATTTCATACTCATCTTTACAAATTTTGTTACTTATTCTTTTATGTGTACTTTTTCTTACTCATATTCCTTTTCAAAATATTACTTCGACTAATATATGGAGTAATTTGCCGTTGAAGAGAATTTAGCTTCCACGCCCAATTTTGAAGCAGGTACTAACAAATCAATAAGGTAACACAAATCAACATTTTCATTTTGCTTTCAAGATCAACTTATTTTTCCTTCATCATCATAATTTGACTATTCTTAAATGTTAACTTTATTTACGATTAAATAACACCCACTCTTGATAACTTTCTTTCACGTAAATTCCTTCTATATAGTCATTTACCATTAATTTATATAGATACTCATACAAGTAGAAAAGGATAACCATAGTTTATTTACATGACAAGGATATCTATTCTATGTTTATTAAATATATAACATAATATTGATGTGTACATTAAGCACTGTTTTATTATTTTGTTGTATTGTTACCGCGTAAGTGTATATTAAATACTATATTACTTGGTTTAACATCCTCATTTAGAAATTTTGTTATGGTTCTAATTTATTTGTATTTTAATAGATAATAATATAACAGAATAAAAAGTATAAATAATCAATACCCAACACTCCAACAATAAAGAGAAAGATGGAAAGTAAATACTATAAATAGATTTATATATATATATATATATATATAATCTTAGTGGTTTCTTTCTGTTTGCTGTTACTCACTGATTTTCTATCATTCACAATACAGTCATGCTTCTCCACGGTATCAAAGACAATTGCTGGACTTAACACTTCATAAAAACTATTTTTCAATTAATATCTCACACAGCCTTTCTCAATGCATGAAAGCACAAAGGCTTCATGTCAAAGTAGGATAATTCACTTGTTTTAATCATTGAGAGCATCACCACAATTTAGTGATCTCAACAATCAGGGTGATAAAGTAGATAATATTTTCCTAAATACTAAAAAACACTAAGAAAAATAAAATAAGTTTTTCGTAGAAGTTATATCTGGCTTAAGAGATAAACTTATTTTACCTTAATTCTTATTTCTTTCTTTTGTAAGTGTTTGTGAAAAGAATTATCCAATAAAACTTGTCTTCTATGGTATGCATAACTAGAAAATCTCATGAACTCACAACCTGACCAACTATTACAGTAATATCGTCAAGCTTTCCACCTGTTACAAAATGGAAGTGGGGTCAGTCAGCTGCCTGTGAGGAAAAAAAGAGATGTTTTAGAATATTTCATGACATACCTGTGAGCTTCATTCCAAGAATCTTCTTCCATAAGGGGGGCTTAAAACCCTGAAAAATTGTTAAGAAAACACAAGAAAAATAGATAGTTATTGCAAATGTTGTCAACTATTATCCTGGTTAGTGGTGCAACTCTTTTCAAGAACGAGAAACTGATTTCCCTAAGAACTCATTTTCCAAAATGAAACAAATGATGGAAAATTATAAGGAATGCATCATTTTCTATAAACAAATTATTTCTTGTTAAGCAAAGGAAATCTAATTATAATATTTTCTTACCCTAGACCTGGCTTCCAACGAATAGGGAGAATCAAAATTTGAATCCAATGCATGACTGCTTGCCAAGTTAGCTAATGACTTTGCTAGCAACAAAATAATTACAAATTAGTGAAATTCACAAGATCACCAAAATTCCTCATGCTGGTTAATCAAGAAGTTATACCAGTCTCTGCAACATCTTTGTATCTAACAATTGTTTGAACAATTTCATGATCAAAAACATTGTCAAAAAGGCCATCGGATCCCATGACAATTGTGTCTCCTTCCATCAACTCTACATTGCATACCTGTTTTCCTGCAGAGGTTAGTAAAACAAAAATATAAAAGAACCACATTTATCTCAACTGGAAAATTATTGCCCTTCACCCAGGCCAAACCATGATTTTTAAAATGATACTTAAAGCACAAATCCTGGAGACAATACACACGTGTGAGCTCAAAAACACAATCATAACAATACAAATACAGTTCTTTAGTACAGGAATATTCTAGGAGGTACTTGTATTAACTATTTAGGACTTGTTTATTTGAAGTTGAGTAGAATTAATTTTGAACTGTTTAATTGCAATGCGTGTCTAAATTAGTCTCAGCCATACATTTAAATGAGAAATATTTTTATCAGAAAGTACAAGAATTGATTTTTCAATGACAAAACAAAAAGGGACTTAGTTATATTAGTCTTGCTTCTTCTACCCCTCTCCCTGTTAGATTATGTGGGAAAGGGGAGTTAGTTAAGACGGTTTAGATGATGATTAACACCTCTTTCCCATCACCGAGGCAAGTTCAGGATCAGAAAGAAGCATATGCATGACGCGGACTGAGCAATTTGACACACGAAAAGAGAATTAAAATCATGCAGAGTTTGAAGAGTCAAAACAGATAGAGTGGAAGAGGAAAAGAAGGTTAAACGATAGTACTAGCAACGATTGTTAAATGGTACCGCTGCATCGAGGTATGTTTGGCCAACCCTCTCAGAGCTTAGTTGGAATGGACAGTCAAAGTAGTGCTCCTGGGGAGAAGTGGAAAAAACTACGTGGCCTGAAAAAAGCACATAAGGAAAATCAGGTTCTCCACATTAGAGAAGGAATTAAGTGTTCTGGAGAAAAACCAGTCCATAAATTAAAATACACATAGCAAATTGCATTACATCTTTTATGAAATACTATAATCAGATGAAATATAACACGTGATATTACCATTACGGATGAGTCTTAATCCACAATCCCCAACATTTGCAATCCTCAGAGTCCCATTCTTCTCCAGCATAGCAACGATGCTTCTTAGACAAAAGTATAGACGAGGCAATTAATGGTAGAAACATCCAACATGATAGTAAATGTTTGATTTTTTTTTCTTCAAATTGAATAAAATAGGATAAACTTACACAGTAGCCGAGCCTGTGGAGAAAGTAGCAGCATGTGCTTTCCTTATAAGAATTTGAGGATCATAGTTCACCTGCTAAATCCATAAATATTCAACATGTGCTGTGTCGTTAGAAAACAGCATTACAGGCACAGAAGCATTGTTATTGGTATGATGCTGAAAATAATAAAAAAACCATTCAATTCACAGATGGATGTACTTAGAACCAAAAGAATTCTAATTTAGCAAACTCCTCATCAGAAAGTGTGTTTATGCTATGCTACCTCCTCGTCTCCTACAAAATTGGAAGCATTAGCAAGCAATTCACGAGGGAACAAAGAAGGATCCACGTCCTCTTCAGCCCAACTGCGACACATAACAGAAAAAAAAAGAACCATTTAAGACAGGTTTTGCCATATCAGAAAAAACAATATCTCAATGAGAAGAAACACATTAAACTAACAACTAGTTATAAAAAATAAAGCTTTTATATTCTGGGGGTCCTTTCTTTTTGGTTTTCGAGTCTTCCACTCTGCAAGAATCAGATACTAAGAAAGTAGCATACCCAGAGACCCCATCAGCAACAGCAATAACTCCCCCATTATAGTTGCTAACAAAGAAAGCATCTTCCCCACCTGTGCTAACCTTTAACAACAAAGACCAGGAATTGGTTAACAAAGAGAACATGTATGGTGAGTTTCTACAATGATGTTATCATTATTCATAAATATCAAAGCATGAAAATTGCTTGATGTGCAAGGGTTTCAGTTCAGTTGGATTGCTATTTGCTTCAACCTTTTTTGGATGTGGAATGAGGCAAGTTCCGACACAAAATGAAATTTCTGACCTACAATCTCAACAAAAGAAATCAAGCAAAAAAACATGTTTAAGAAAGGTTAAAAAAAAACCTCAAGAATCAGAAAATGAAGAGTAGCTCACCGAATTAAAGGGTTAAGTTCTGAAGAAGAAGAGAACACCAGTCTTTTCCTCCTCTTAGCAGTTTCATCAAAAGCAGATAGGGAATGAATGAGTCGTTGAGATTGAGAATGAGAAATCATTGCAGCCCTCAACATGGGAATTGCCATTGTTTCCCGCTTCAACCTCAACACTCTCTCTCCTTCACACAATGCCATGAAAATCGAAGTTTATCGTCATTTTCATTTTGTCAAGAGAAAATATATGGAATATATAAAATATGTTTAAAGAGACATATCAATAGCACCAGTGGTCTAGTGGTAGAATAGTACCCTGCCACGGTACAGACCCGGGTTCGATTCCCGGCTGGTGCAAAGTTTTTAATTTGTTTTTTTGAAAACAGTTTATTATTTTATTTTTTGAAAATTTCGAAATTTTATCAACTCTTCCTTCACTGTTTCGTTCTATTTGTCCACCTTCTTCACTTTCAAGTCGCAGCAATGAACGGTGGCGCCATTCATTTTATGGAAGGTAAAAAAATCCATTCATTATTTTCTTTTATTTTCTCTTGACATAATAATTCAACAGCTTTCATGAATTCGTAGAAAACGGAAACGGAAGCGACTCGGACGTGAATTCCGATGAAGCGCCGGAATACTACCAGCCGATTTCCTCCGTGGACGACGAAGAGAGCTCCGACGGCGGTGATTTCAGGCAGTTGCCGAACGGATTCGCCGTGCACGCCGTGACGGAGAATGGGATCTCGTCTCTGGATCTGAACGACGTTGTAGAGAAGAGCAGCAGCGACGAAGAGGAGGAGGAGGAGGAGAGTAGAGAGGAGGTCGATAGGGCGGTGAGGGAAGACGAGAACCTCCGGAACGCGCCCCTCACGGAGGAGAACGCGACGAGAGTGATGGAGGCGATGCGCGGAGTGTCCTTCGCTGGAGTGGTTCCGGATTGGGCGGCTCGAGATCCCGATGATCGCTGGATTGATCAGCTTCGCAGATTGAGACGATCGCCGAACACTCAATAAGAAAATTAGATACTCCGATTCGCGCCATGTTAATTTCGTTGTTCAGAATTTGTCTTCATCTTGTTTTTGTTTCTCGTTGTTCTCGTTACGCACATCCTAATGTGTTTTTGAATGAAGATTTAGCATAATTGGATTCGAGATAATAAACCCTGTTAAAAAAATTTGATCGTAACTAATTTTATGTTGGGTAGTATTTTCACGTTAGAAATACCTTTCCAAATTTATGGTGTATGTATTGCATTGGTTTCGTAATATTGTTGTCTATAAGCCTTACACAATCTACCTGCAATATCAATTGCGATGTAAGTATCGTTTCTTCTAATTACTGTTAAGCCAACGTAATAAAGGGTAAAAGCTATATTTGGTACACAGAAGCACAAAGCTTAATTAATTAACTCCGAGATAAGTTTTATAAGATTACAACAAATGAATGTTTCTAAAGCTGAGTACAGTCACTTTATCCGACTCGTTCATATCAATTTCAATTCGTGAATTATAATTTAACTTTCAAAACTTCAAATGTGATTAGCTGCTCCTTGCTAACAGAGTTTCATGATCCATGTAATCAACCTCTTGATTCAGCTCATGCACATTTTCTCTTGTAAAAAATGGTATATATTACTTTTGCTTATCGGAAGCAGAAGGAGCAAGGTCCTATCGCCTTCTTAAGCACCAATATTTTCAATATCAGCGCCTTTGTCCATTCTTTTGACAATTCCAGTAATAACCTGAAATGAGTTCAGTAAAACAAAAAAATTAACAATATCCAGATCTATATATATAACATCCAATGCCAACAAGCAGTTCCAAAATGTTGTTACCATACTAGTGTCATTCTACCTTTCCGGGTCCCAGTTCATAGCTTTTCTTCAGACCCTTGGTTAGAAGGGTCTTCACTGTTGTTTCCCATTGAACCGGTGAAGTAACCTGCCAATTGCATTACAGATGCAATTATTTCCCATTCATGGCTTCATGTTAGACAGAAACAAGAATCACCGGCATACCTGACGTGCCAATGTCTTCTTTATTGTGTCAGGATCTGTATGTGGCTGAGCATTCACATTGGAGATGACTGGTATTCTTGGGGTTCTGATTTCTGTTGTTGCCAATGCTGCTTCCAATCTTGACAAAGCTGGTTCCATGAAACTAGTGTGGAAAGCACCGGCAACAGCTAGGCGAACCTGCCAGGGAGGCACAAATGCATTATTTCTTTGAGGAAAGGTGACGCTGGAAAGAAAAAGATTAGGGGCAAACTCATACGATCATTCGAGCCTTGAAAGACTTAGCCTTGGATTCCAGCACTTCTATACCTTTTAATCCTCCAGAGACAGCATAGTTTCCCTACCAAAATAACTAATGGTTAACAAGTCTAGAAAAAGATTTTTGCCTAAGCTTGTAAATAGGTAGACTCACAAGAACCTTACTGGACACAGGTAATTGGCAATCTGAACCTCGTCAGCTTCAGAGACTTCCTGATTGGCTGCATCACACAATTGTTGGACCTTCTCCGAGTCCAGTCCTATCACACTAGCCATAGCACCTTTAGCAGCATCAGCTGCGTCCTGGAAAAAGAACAGAAGTTTTTCCCAAGATATACAAACTACAATGCAGACAAGTTGAAGTGACATAACAAACTAGACCAGCTACCAGATATTGCTTACCTGCATGGCCTCACCCCTCAGTTTGACCAATTTAAGTCCATCTTCAAAGCTTAAAAATTAAATTAAATATATGGGGTCAGTAGCATGTCAATTTTGAGAAAGTTGAACCTCAAATAAAACCACTCAAAGGACATTTTAGTCACACTACTCATGTTCAAAACTACAGGGGTCAGATAACATTCATTTCCTCATATGCTGCAAGCTGACGAAAAAGCTTATAGGTGGATACTTTTCCCATAGGCTACAGACAATAATTTCAGTGCAAGATACTGATGAGATTTGCAGCAAACCTCAAGACAATTATTCACATTCAGAAAACCCATGGCTGGGTCACTAACACCATCAATTGGTTTCTTTATTTCCACTGCCAGTCTCAAAGTAAAGTTTTCTTCAAAACATGTTAGTTCGATAGCCAAAAAAGAACGGGCACACATGCCACAATTACTCCTAATGCTTTTACTTTTGTGAAAATTTCTTGATTAGTAGTAATACTTCCGGTAACCCACCTGAAAGACCCAGCAAATGCCAGGGCAGTGTATTCTCCCAGGCTTAAACCACATGTAACATCCACCGAGTCAATAATCTGCTGACCTCCTTCACGTGCACGAAGTAGCTCTACAGCAGCAAGACTTGTGACATAAATTGCAGGCTGAAGCAGAGAATCAGATGGTAATCTTTATTAAAAGTAGAAATTTCATCAGGAACAGAACTATGAAATGATGCTGGTTTGGTATCGTTATCAGAAAAATATATTTATAGTCAATACAACTATTAACTTGAAAAATAATCTTGATTACAGTGAAGGACAGTTGCTTAGCACAGAAGACTACTCACCAACGTTCTAATAGGTTGGAATCATCGTCAGATTTTAAAATATCTATATTTATTAGATTAATCATTGAACAATTCACATACAGCATGA
Source organism: Lablab purpureus (assembly GCA_030347555.1). Lineage (NCBI taxonomy): Eukaryota > Viridiplantae > Streptophyta > Magnoliopsida > Fabales > Fabaceae > Lablab > Lablab purpureus. The sequence goes on from CM059259.1 coordinate 22,900,241, forward strand.
AAATTTCCAGCACACTATTTTTATATGCTATTTATGAACATAAAACATATGCCTGATTTTTTAGTTTCAAGAAATAGCAGTCCAAATATTCTTTCCTAACTGAAGGCAGAGTATCTTAACAAATAAATAATTAAGCACAGGATAAAAATTACAGCTTTTTCTGAGTTAAATGAAAATTCACTACAACACTATTGAACTATTTTTAATTTTTAATATCCGTTACTGACCATGAGAGGAGCGCCAGGGGAATGGATCGCAATTACTATACCATTGCTTGGATACTCTTTACTAGAACTGAGGAAAACTTAATTTTTTGTGAAGTGAATGATACAATAACGAAGCAATATTTAAGGAAATTAATAATTGTTTCATACTCTGTCTCCCAAATTGGGGGATTGGAAGGAATGATATGAAATAGATTTCATTTCATCGGGTTCCAGTCGAATCGACTCGATTATATACAAAGCAATATAAACAATGGAAACTAATATCATTCCACACTATTTCCCTATGTTCTGTCAATCCAAACACAGCCTAAGCCAAATTAAAATTAAGAACTGCCTAGACTGCCAGTTTACTATACTGCACAACAAAGAGATTGAAGTAGATACCTGGCTTATAACAGTGGAATCTAGCTTTTCTTTTGGCCCATTGATGCATATATCAAGAAGATCAAACCTGAATGCAGAAAACACACAAAATGAATCACAAAAACAATTCAAAAATGAGTATATACTATGGGTTAAACGTGTAAGTACCCCAATATGTCATTTGCCTTGCTGAACAAAGCGGCAGCAGCAGGCACATTCTGGGCTTCCTTCCCCATTCCAACAGCTTGAGCACCCTGAAATCACAGAAACATTACATTCAAACCATTGTGTATGAGTTTTTTGAGTATAATTGGGAATTGGAGGCAACGCATTCGGAGAAAGCGTACCTGACCGGGGAAGAGGAAGGAAGTGGAGGGTTTGTAATCGGCAAACAGAGTGTGAAGGGAAGGTTGAGATCCGGTGGAGACGCTCATGGAAACCCTAGATCGAGGGAGAGGGAGAGTGGCTCTTCCATGGGAGGAAGGGGCGAGGAAGGGAGCGGATGGAAGAAAGAGAGAGGAAGACATTGCAGAGAGCGAAGTAGAACAAGAGTGGCGAAGGAAAAGGGAATGCGAATGAGAATGATGAACCAGAGCTTGCATATGATATAGTTTTTGATGGCGGAAATTACAAGAGGAACGTTGGTGTTGCTGTTCAAATTCCCCCAACTACTTCACTGCCATCTTCCTATCATAATAATCGTCACGCATCAAACAAAATTAATTAATTAAAATACCATCCATAAAATTCTATTATGTTTATCACTTCTAAAATGTTATATTTACTTTTTTCTGAATAATCTTATAATATTTAAAAATATATTATTTACGTTTTAACTTGTAATAGAAACACTATTAGTTTATATTTTTTTTCTTTAGTTTCGTTATCATCCAATACATATAGAAATTAATACATCCTTTTTAAATAATTTTATATTATTAATTAATTAAAACTTATTAGAGTAGGAAAATTTTGTGTTTGTTCTCTTATTTAATTACGATTTCTCCTAACTCTATAATTTTGAATAAGTTTTAAATTTATCTTTCTAACACAATTCTAAATAGTAATTTTATAATACTATATTCAGAACTTTAAAGGGGTTAAAACCCCAAATTATAGCCATTCAAAAACAGATTTATAATTACATTTTAACTCCTTTCATTAAATTATAGTTATGAAATGCAATTATTTTGTCATCATGATTTATATAAACAATAATTTCACAAAGAAGTGTACGCTATGATGAAAGGGAAAAAATGGCACAGAATACATGATTTGGATAAGAAACAGGTATATATGAACTTTGACATTAAGTCATTAATGATAATGAGAATAAAGAGCAACAGAAGAAGTTATTTGGAAAGAAGTAGAAGATAGAGAGAAGAAATGAATATAGAAATTCATTTTCTTTTTGCTAGGAAGGGACATTCAATTAAGATTCTGAATACCCTTTTGAAGATGAAGGGTGTTTGATTCAGTCTGAACTATGTTGCTGAGAAAGGCTTTGATATTGGTTTGAGATGAGCCATTGTGAGCAATTGCAAGGTGAGCCAAAAGTTGAAGCTCCTTGGCTCTTTTCCTCATGTCACTCACAACATCATCATCACTATCCAAATCCATGAACTTCCTCAACAACTCAACAATCACATCTCTTCTCACAAAAGTCTCCAACTTGTCATCCTTCTTCACTCTCCATCCAACCTTCCAAACCTCCACAATGAGCCTACTGATCAATGGCTGATCCATGGCAATTGGAAAGGTCAAAAAGGGTACCCCAGAAAAGATACCCTCCATGACTGAATTCCACCCACAGTGAGTCCAATAGCCCCCCACAGCTTGGTGCAACAACACCCTCAATTGGTCACACCATGCCACAACCAACCCCATCTTCTTCTCATCACAAATCTCTCTCAACCTTGGACACTCCTCACGTGTCACCCACATGAACCTCACATTGCCATCATGCAATGCATTGGCAATTTCCTCCATTTGGGCACTTGAGATTGACAGATAACTTCCATGTGAAATGTACAAAACAGAATTTGGGGGTTGCTTATCTAGCCATTCCATGTAACCATTGTTGTTAGTGTAACATGACTTTTCACCAACACTAAAATATGGTATGCTTGGACCAATGGTGTAAATTGGAATTGAGAGGTTTGCTTTCAAGGCATCCACCGCTTTGGCTTCTATCTCGTAGATTGAAGGCAACAGAAGGCACTGTGCTTTAGATAGCCATTCGCAACATTTCATTGCCCATTGCAAAATTTCACTACTCTTCCCACTCAGAAGAGGAAGATCTGATTCATGAATCCAATATGTTGATGGAATATAATCTGCAGAATTTCAGCGTTTCAACTTTGTGTTTATTCAGTCAAGATCCAGATTCAGAACATACTAATATAAATTAAATCACAAGCTTTCAATTTCAAGAGTACAAACATAAAAAAAAGACAGAGCTTTTAATTAAATAAACAAATTTCATGTACATTACTATGTAAATATTTTCAATTTACATTAACGAAAAAAATCCGGTTTTTAATCGTAAATTAATATGTATAATAATTGTTTTTATAATAATCATTTTAAAAAATACACTCGATATGATGTTTAAATTGATTGATAATATAGTATTCTTACACGTTATTTAAATGTTAAATTCTTTTATTTATATTTAGTAAAATATTTTGAACTAACCAAAAAATAAGAAACAAACTAGTCCAACTTTTTGTCAAAAATTACATTTCTGGATCTGGATTCTTCTCCCGCTTTAATGAAAAAAAATTACTTTTTTTATTTTAACAAATTTTTAAAAAGATTCCTTTTACTGTTACTAAGGTACTTGCCATGTGTTGTTAATTGGTTGACTCGTCAAAGTAGAGTCAGACACAGTTATATTCTAATCACATAAAATTAAAATAATAAATCTCATCTAATATTTTAAAAACATTAATTAAGAAACGAAAATTTTAAATAAAATCACTGATCTCATTAACCTACATTTTAATAAAAAACCATATTTTAATAGAATAATAAATTAACTCTAAAATCTTAAAAAAATTAAATGAATCGTTGAGTGATTCAACATACTTTTGTCCTTATTTTTTTATTTTTTTAAAAATATTTTATTATAATTTGTGTGAGAGAAATTTTGATGTTTCACAGCTGACAACTTTTTTTTTTACATCAATCAGTGTTCATCTTAAAAATAAAACACATAAATGATATTTATCATGAACTAGCAAAAATGTAATTATATTATTTTTATTTTATTTGACTTTGTTTATTGTATTTATAACAGTATATAGTTTAACATATAATGAGATTATGAGATACTTATATATTGTTTTAATTTATAATAATGTAGTTTTGAATTATAATTTTAAAATATATTAATTAAAAAAATAAATTTGAAGTATAACTTTTTTTCTCACAAACAAATACCATGTATCTGTCTAGTCTAAAAACAATCATCAGAAGAAACACAACAACGTGAGTGAATAGACAGTAATGGAAGCTTCACCTATCATCTTTTGACAACAGTGTTGCTTCCGTTGGAAAAGGTGGAAATACTGCACCCACAGCTCCGCAGAGGACGTCGTCCAGAACGCAGCCACCGGAATGTCCCGGCGGTTGGCGAGGGCGACAGCCCACGAGAGAAAGGCGTCGCAGATGAGGAGCGTGGGCGGTGGGCGGAGGCGGTCGAGGAGGCATTGGAGCGGCTCCTCCATCTGCGTCATGACGGCGTGGATGACGGCGTCGAAGGTGTCGGCGGAGGGATGGAGGTCGGGGAGGGCGGCGAAGGTTATGTTGCGGAGTTTGGAATGGGAGGTGGTGGACGGGAGGCAGTGGTGGGTGACGAGGAAGGTAATGAGGATGTGGGGGTTGGTGGAGACGAGGATGCTGGAGAGGTTGATCATGGGGTTGATGTGGCCCTTTGATGGATATGGTAGCACCACCACGTGAGGTTGAGGATGAAACTCCATGGATCCTAATGGAACTCAATAACACAGTGATAGTTTGTATGAGTTGTGTGAATTGTCGCATATTTATAATCTATCCAATGAAGTTTATTCCATAGGGCAAGGATGTAATTACCATTTCAATTACTTAATTCAGCTTAAGTAGTAATTAAGATTTTTTACACAAATCAATAAAACTAATAATTCATATAATTTATAATAAATTTTTTAATTTTTTTTAATAATATCTTTAAAGAATAAAATGTGATCTATTAAACAGATCCATTAAAGTATTATAAAAAAATTATTTAATTATTTTTATATTTTTTAAAACAAAAGTATTGTTGATAAAAAATAATTAATACATCATTAAAATTTGCGAAGACATATATGAAATAAATTTATTCTCCTAAAACGATACTTACTTAGAAACAGAGAAACTAACTATTAGAATTAACTCTGTAGAAAGTAAAGTTCTCTGCGTATTCATATTTATCACATTTTTATTGGAAGGACTCTGGATTTTACTTTTATGGTAAGGTTATAATTAAACTTTTAATTTAATTTCTATGAGTCATTATTTTATATTCTTTTGAATACTTTATATTTAATAATATATTATTTATATTTAAATCTATTAATTTTTTTTATATCATAACTATATTTAATATAAATAAATGATATTTTATTTTATTATTCAATATCTTATTTAAAATTCTGGATTTTATTTTTATTTTTATGTCAAAATATATAAAGATTTTATAAAATTAAAGTATTAAGTTTGTGAGCTTTAATATTACTCTTGTAATATGCATTTGAATTATACCTACAAACTGAGTCATAAAAGTAAAATATTATTATTTTTATATTAAAATATTATTAAAAAAAGTTTTATAAAATCTCAGTATTATTAACACATCAATCTCTAAAATTTTTAACATAAAAATTATATTTAATAAAAAATAATAATTCTTTATTACTATATGATAAAATATTGGGTCTTATTTTTATTAATGGAGATGTTTTGAAATCAAATATTATGATCGTCTTTACTAGATAGATAACATATTTCACCATTTTTTAAGATTTTTATATTCTGAAATATCATTTAATGATATATTATTTAGATAGGTTAACAATATTTATTATCATCAAATATTTCTTCTATACAATAACTATTTTTAATGAAAAAAATTATTCTAATGACTCAAGATTTTAGTTACTAATCAAAGTCTTAAATTTATTCTCATCTAAGTCTATTTTAATAGAAAACTTTTATAAAAATATCTCCATTAAATCATAAATATGAAGTTTTATTTTATTTTCTGTAAGTTTTTGTGACACATAATTTTTAAAAATTTTATTCAATTTTTATTTTAATATAAAGATCTTATAAAACTCATATTCTAATTAATATTTTATTTATTTATTAAGATAAATATTTATTTTTAAAAATAATTTATTTATTTTTATGGGTCTTATATTTTATATTTTAAGTCATATTAAAATACTCAAATGAAGAGATGTTATAAAATTTGGATCTTAAAATTTATGACCATGTGAATGGTGGTCCAATAGAATTTCTCTAACATTTACAGTTAATACGCTATTATATTAAGATAATAAAAAACAATTTACTTTACCCTAAGACAATTACCAAGTTGAAGTGGTATAAGGAGTATGTTTTTTTTATATAAGTTTTACTTCTTTTGTCCTATAGAAATTATTCTGTTAAAATATTAACAAGTTATTACTTAGTGTAAACAAGCTTTTTAAAATAAAAAAACTTTGTATAAATAAGAGAATATTTTTTTAGATACCTTTTTATTTTACTAATTTGATGTTTTCACCTTCCTTTATGTTTTTTAAAGTAACATCTTTTATTATAGTTATTTTGATTTAAATTAAAAAATTAAATACATTTTAATTGGACAATACATTAAAAATTTCAAGCAAATTGGCATCCAAACCAGAACTCTCCTAAATGGGCGGATGTTTCACCGTCCATGGGGGCACCTTCAAAAGAAAACAAAATGTCTGTAGCTGTCCAGTATTTAATGTGATTGCCTCTTAGAATAGTTATTTATAATTAGAATGTAAAATATAAATTATATAATTAAATATTTTTCATTCAGAATTACTTAAATAAATAATTATTAAAAATTTATAAGTCATTCATAAATTTTATGATAAAATTTTATGAAACATAAATGATTAAGTGATAAGATGTATAATTAAATATATTTTATAATTAGTTATTTTATTTTCACCTAATTACTTCTCATTTTCTCTTAATTTAATAAGAGAGAAAAATGCCATCTCATTACTTTTGATGTTTGTTACTCTTTTTGTTTTTAAATTGTGTTTTTTTTAAGATAAATCAATAAAAATAGTATTAATTTTTATAATTTTTAAAAAAATTTAAAGATATTTTAAAAAATTAAATATCATTTATTAATTATCATAAAGTAAATAAAAAATAAAAATAATTAATTAATATAAATAACATACTACCTAAAGTCTAAAAGAATAATTTAATTGTTTTTCATAATTTTAGAAATAAAAAGGATAAGTAATAACTATACAAAAGACAGATGTTAAAACAACAAGAACAGATGAATAACTTTTGTCCAGATAAATGTAAATTAATTAATAATATTTTAAAGAAATGCAATTAATGCAATAATATATAAAATAAAGATAATAAATACGAGGAGTGATGAATGTTTTTGTAGTTGATTGGCGAATAATAATAATAATAATATTATTATTATTATTATTATTAATTATTATTATTATTATTATTATTTTAAATTATTGTTATATTTCATGAACATAAACGACAATAGTTATCATTTCAAATATTTATTTGATATTTTTAAATTAAAAAGTACTATACGGCTTTTTCCCATAACCATGAAAAACTTGACTCAGTTTAACCTTGTTTGACCTTAAATGGCTAAGTTATCTTCTACTGTACCACATTTTACCTACTTAATTTCTGTGGCTCATCTCAAGTGATTTGCATGCATACTTTAAAGCTTTTTTTATTATATCTTCATTATATTCAAATACTATATTTTAGACAGAAATCAAACACACTTTAAGAATTTTTTAAAGAAAATATTTACTGTAAACACTCCATTTTATTCCTTTTATTTTTCTTTCCCCTATTAATACATAACAAAATATTATTTATATAGATTTGGCTCCTTTCAAATTACGACCAGCTGACACAAGAAAATTTTAGAAGAAGAAAAAGCGATATGTAAAATAGGATATATATATATATATATATATATATATATATATATATATATATATATATATATATATAATTTTTGTATAAGTTTAATATTGTTATAAAACTTAAGCCTTCTGCAGAATAAAAAGTAAACAATTAATACAATTCAGATTTTTATATCGGGTAGAATTAAAGCTATAGTAATTCAATTAGTGGATTTTTTTTTGCATAACCTTTTATTAATAATTGTATTTTCCTTTCTGAAAAAAAAATCTTATCTTAAATCCTAGGGCAGATAGTTTTAAAAAGTTTATTGTCTTGATTTGTTAGAACTACCATGTTACTAATTCAAAATAGTATTTATTTGATTGATAACTATTTTCCTTAAACAAAAAAAATTCATGGCATCAAATTTTTAATCATGGTTTTTTCACTTTCAACCCTCCACCCGTATTTTCAAATTAGATTCCAAGAATAACATGTTATTATAGATGTTCTTATACAAGTGACCCTTATTTTAGAGTGCAGTTACAACTTACAAGGACATGCATGCAGGAAAGTAGAAACATAAATGACATGAGAATGGGTCAAAAGCAATGGCAGAAAAATAATACTATTTAATGCCATCACCACTTGTAACAGTACAGAAAGTCCCTCTGCAGAAGCACAGAAGTTAGACATAACCCTTACTCTTCAAACTCTCCACTGCATCCTTGATCACTTGGTCTGCAGGAGTGAATTCTAGACCTAAATCAATCAGCTTCTTTGATGCATCCTCTGCACTTGCCCTCAACAACCCTGGCTGCGTATCTTTTGGCAACCTATAATCAAAGAAATTTTTATCATTAGAGTGTAATATCTATGCACCAGAATCTTGGTTAATTCTAGTCTCATTCACATATGTTTAGATAATTGAAAAATATTGCTTTTACTCCAAATGCAACTGATGATACATGACTAGTGCTGCTGAGAAGTTTATTTGTTCAATTTGATATTATGTAATAGCAAAAGATGTGGTGAAATTCATTTTTTTTTCAAACTAGACACTAGTGTATCAGAAAAGAAACACTCACTTAGCCACATTGTATTCAGGGTATAACTCTGCAACTTTATCTACAATATCACTAAAGTGACGAATAGATTCCACACACAAGTGCCTTCCTGATGCTTTCTTGTTCTCAAGTGCCAAAATATGTGCCATTGCTATGTCTTTGAAGTGAGCTATTCCCATAAAAAAATCCTCGTATGTCTCTGTCCCACCTGAGATAAGACTTCATAATATCATACATATGATGTGCATGCTTTTCAAATCTCTCATTTCAGTTTATTAACAAACCTTTGAGAACACTAACAAGCACAGACATGCTTGAATTGATGGTTGGTGGAAGGAGAGTGCCCAGTGCTGTGCCAGGGTTTATCATAACAACATCAAAACTTGTCTCCTTTGCAAACTCCCATCCTGCTTTTTCTGCCAGAGTCTTTGCCATCGGATAGAACAACTGCACCAATCAATTCATCAAACATATTATCTTCATTCATCTCAGTTTTTTTTAAGATACTAGAAAATTTTCATGAAAGTAATTATTAAATTCTATCACATAATCTAAGATTTATCATTATAATTAGATTTTTAAAATCTTTATGTAATTTTTTTGTTAAATATTAACAACGTTTTTAGGATTTCCACATTTTTTTTAAATATTACTCTACCTATTTTCTTAGGATCTCTTCCTATTTTTTTATTAAATGTTAATAGCTTTTTAAAAATATGAAATTAATTTTTCATTAACATGTTATTCATTCAAAGCATATTTTACTTCATAAATTAAGAAATTTATTACAATCTAAATAATGAAATCAAATAAACTTTTAACAAGTGCAGTATAAATATTATAATTAAATTCTATAATAACTAATTTTAAGAAACCTCCTTGTTTTTGCAGTAATCAAGGTCTGTCCAACAGTCTTCTCCCTTAATCTTATTAGCTGGCCAATTAGGGCTTGGCATGATGGAGGAGATCGACGACGTCGCCACCACGCGCTCCGCCCCTACTTCCTTCGCCGCCTTCAGCACCTTAATCGTTCCTTTTATCGCCGGTTCCAGTATCTGCTTCTGCATTATTGTAACAAACCAAATCATAATCATTATAAGAGAGGTAATTTCAATTCTGTAATTTAATTAACTGCTTAAAACTAAATTTAATTAAGTTAATTTAAACGTAAAGATGTATATTATGTATATCAATGATAATAATAAAATACAATAAATACAATAGGAGGTATAAAATATCATATTTATTCCAATCTTTTATACTTTGATATAAAAAACAAGAATAATAGTTATTGTTATATATATATAAATACCGTTTATTATATTCAATTGTATTTTATTATCATCTTTTATATAAATCATATATATATATATATATATATATATCTTTAATATTTTTATACTCATCTCTTTATTATTTTTTAATTTGATATTATTATGATTTTTCGGTATATTTTTTAAGAAAATTATGATTTCTATTGCATGAGTTTAGTCTCAAACTTGTAGCAATTAGAATGTTTTGTAGCCAACATTTGTCTGAACTTTTATGTTGTCGTTAGGTATGTGTATTTTTATTTTAACTTAAAAAAGAAAGAATTTTACTTCTTCCTTTTTTTATAAAAAGTTTAAATTGTTTGATAATATAATTTTTTTTTAAAAAAGTGAATGAAATAAAAAGTTTGAAAGTGGTTTATAATTTTAGAACCTCTGGGTCGTGGACTTGATCAATGATGTTAGGACATGCAAGGTGGATAACGCCGGAGCAACCCTTTACTGCGGCAGCGATGGAGTCGGAGTCAAGAAGATCCATTTCGAAGAGACGGAGACCACTCTTAGCTCCTTCCATTTCCTCCAAATGTTTCGTCTCCTTTTCATCCTCTGCAACACACTGATCTTATTATTTTTAAACAAATTACAATTTTTTCTACAAATAAGCAGTTATTATACATTTGCCTTTTATATTCAACATTAACCATGCATGTCAAATCCCAGTTATTTTCACCAAATCAAAATTAAGATCATTGCTAAAATTATACAAATGAGTGTGTGTACGAGAATATTAATTGGAAATAACGAACGATAATTGCAATAATAAATAACAGTAGATATATAGTGAGTTTAATTAACTGATATTTTGGACGGCGGCGTGAACGGTGTAGCCACGCTGGAGAAGGAGGAGCACCACCCATGATCCTATGGCGCCGCTGGCTCCGGTGACGCAAACCACCTTAGACATGGTGATGCTTGCTTCTTGTTTTTAGCAGTTATTTCAGCTATGGTGCTTAAGGCACCCACATTCCTATCTTATATAGAAGGTGGCGCAGGGAATAAATTGGAATTATTTTTTTTATTGTGATTAATGATCATAAACCAAATGGAGTGATACTCTTATAATCTTTGCCATTAGATTTTAACTTAAACTTTTGCTGGGAATGGTTGTGAAAAGGACGAACATAAAGGGTACATAAACGTCCACATATATTTTTTTACCAACTTCATACTTCTATATACTTCCTATAATTAATTATATTCTTCCATAAAATAACTTCCCTGATTAAAATATATTATTGAAATATTTTATTTTTAATTATAAATTGATTAAATATTTAAGTAAAATAAAAAACAAATATTACAAGACAAGATAAGTTATGTCCTTGTAATTTTTTTAATTAACTTGCACTTTTTAAAATTTGGTGTACATTATTTAAATTTATTTAAGTGAATTAATTTATAAAATAATCAATAAAATAAATTCTCAATGAAACAAGATTAATTTTAAAATAATTTCGTTAAATAAATAATAAAGTTACTTAATATTTTCCATATTTTGAATTAAAATTATGGTTTTTTGAAACTAATTAACTGACCAGTTAAATCGAAAATCACATCATTGTCTAGTTTAGTTGTAATGTAATAAAATTAGTATCAAACTAGAAGAACTGATGTTGAATGCGTCCAAAAATCAGCCAAATTAATGAAAAATTGGTTTAAAAAACTAATAAATCATAATTTTATTTTATTTTAAAAAAGTTGTTTATTTTTTACCCACGAATAAAGTTTTATTATTTATAAATATTTATGTGTATTACTAAAATTTTAAATTGAATAGGATAAGCATATTTCATTTAAATTTTTATATATATTTTAAATGTTAAAAACTTATAGTTTTATTTTATTTTTTAACATCGTAAAATTTTAATATTATATATTTTTTAATAATTGATCCAATTTAATTACTAATAAAACATTAATATTGTGTTTGTTTCTATCAATACACTATTCACGTTAAAAGATAAACGCATATTTTGTATCATTTGCTTCCATGAATCCTTGTGGATCCGCGAGGAAAGAAAAAGAGAAAAACTCAAAATTTTGGCCCAAAAAAAACACTGTTTTGAGAGTAGTAGTATTTTTTTTAAATTGGTATGCTAAAAGAATTATATATGATTTATAATTGATTATTTAAGTAAATTAAATTTCAAATTTTTAAATATAATTTTATAAAACAATTAATTATATTTAAATTTTAGTTTATACTTATCTTTACTAAAGAGAATGCAGATTATAACAGTGAGAATTAAACGTCTGTAAGTAATAGGTCACACGTTTCCAAATATTACAGCTTATAATGGAAAGTAGTGTCGTTTGTTCATGATGTTGCTTTCACTTGCTAAGCCAAACAAATATAAAATCACTTTTTTCCTTAATGCTTATATGCAGTTTCCGTTACACTTGGCTTACAACTATACCTATACTCATCAAATATACATAAAGTAAATTTCACTTTATCAATATAACATTAAAAAAATTCAGAAAATTTTAATATAAAAAACAATACGGTAGATGATGTGAAAAAAATAGATTGAGATATAAAATGGGTGCGAATTTTGGATTTTGAAAAAAATATAATACTTATAAATGATCAAGAGATGTGTTTTTTTTTATATTTTTTTACCAATGTTTTCACACTTTTAAAACTTTTAGTTTTCAAACTTTGAAAAATATAATAAATTCTTAAGAAATAAGAAATTATTAAAATCGTATAAAAATTACTTCAATTTATTTTAATGATGCTTTGAATTTGCAATTGTAAGAAATTTTCATCGTGATTTAAATTAATTTTAAAAAAAATAACTTTAAACCTGAAAAATATATACGTGTGTGACATTGGATAACGAAAGTAACTTTATCACTCTTTTTTTCCGTCACGGATTCTCTTAGTGGACCAAATCACAGACTAAATCATGAGTCATTTAACAATTTTAAAAAATTAAGTTACTAAAAATTAAACCATAGCATAATCTTTTTTTTAAAACGTCAAATAATAAAAAAATTAATTAAAATTACCTTGTATATAAATTAATTTGTAAAATTATATATATCTTTTTTTTATTTTTATTTTGACTAATGTCTAAACTAATTTTAATTTATAAAAAACATTCCTTATTAGCAAAATTATTTAAACAGGAGGAAAGTAAAAGTAACTGAACATGCGTATGTGGTTTAATAATAATAAAATATAGGCATTTGTTTATGATCTATTGGTCTATACAAAGATGAGTATCATGAAAGGCACAATAGATTTGACCTATTTTAAAATAAGTAAATTTGTGTCACTTATAAATAGTAATAAATAGTATTAACAAATTGTGAAAACAAAAATAAACTATTAATCCAAACTTAAGTGAAACTTTGGAAGATTAAAGTTATATGATTAAAATAATTAAAAAATGATATATTATGTTAAGCATGTAAAAAGTGAGTGAGAGAGAGGCATGAAATGTAGTAAATTGTAATATGATAAAATAAATTAATGTGAGTATTGAAAGTGATTGGAAAGTGGTGTTGTGGAGTGACAAAGGACAAAAGAAAATACAAATGCAATACGTGTCTGAAATTGACTAAAAGGAATGAGTATTTTTAACAGAGGAAACACAAGTTATGTTCCACTATGTTCCTCCATTGTCTGTCCAAATCAAACAAATGGAAAGAGCTATTGAATGTTTTTTAATTTAATCAACTGGTTTTCATATTTATATTAATATTAATATTTGATAATTTATAATAATAAATTTTAATAAGGTAAAATATTTTTTATTTTTAAACCACTCTATAATGAATTTTCTTTAATTATAATTTTTTAATTAAATTTTAATTTTAATTAAAAACAATCAAGTATTTTATGTTAGATTGTTAGAAAAGTGACACATAATACATTATTATAGTAGTGATACTTATAGTAATACAAAAAATATATATTTTCTTTTCTCTCTCCTTTTCTTATGTATCACATATCTTATAATCATATAATAATGTGTTATTGTATCCGCTAATTTATTAATTTAATGAAAAGTTTATATTGAATGTTTTTAATGAAAAAAAATAATTAAAACATTTTAAAAATGACAAAAAATTAGAAAAAAAACTATTTTAACTTTTAGTAATAATTACACTAAAGACTTATTTTAATTAATTAATAAAGTGTATATTTTCCGAAAATGCATGCATTAAGTTATTGGCTTAATTTTAAATACTTTAAAAAGTTTAATATAATTCCCTTTTATATTTTTAAAGTGAGTTAAAAATAGTATTTTCATTATATATAAAGTTTACAATTATAAAATAAGCTAAAGTTTTTTTGAACTGTCACTAATTACTCAAATTGACAAATCAAGGAAGAAGTAGAAGGTGGGCGAGGTTGTACTTGGAAGAGAGGAGAGAGAGAGAGTGAGGACATAAATTATGGAGATTTTTATTTTAGCAGTGTTTGAAAATATTAGAATATATGATAATTTAAAATCGTAAATATATTTAAAACACATGAATGGAACATCTTTTATTAAGAAGAGATGGGTGTACGGTTTTTTTCTTTTTTTTCTTTTTTTTCTTTTCTTTAATTAATTTATTCTTTTATATTTTTTTCTTGATTTTGAAATTGTTGCTTATATTTTTTAGAATAAATTCTAGCAAGAAAGTAGTGGGTATCGAACGCTTACAAGATCTAAATAAACTGTTAATATAATAATTAACTTTAGGTTTTTGAAGATAAACATTTGATTTTATCATCATTCTCAATGGTTAGTTTTTCAATTCATTGTAATTTTGTAGGTGTATTTTATTTTCTAAAGTGCCATTTTTGGCTTTAAAAGAACCAAATACGTTATAATTCATCTTGAGATAAAGAATAAGCAATGCGGATAATTTAATAATAAAAAAAACTCCACAGATTAAATTATTATTTTAGTCATTATGATGAATATTAAAGATCGGTTATTTCGAAATAAAAGAGTAAATATGAAGTTTTGAAATATATTTCATTTAATTTAATTTTTAATATTTAATTTAAAATATTATATTGATATTTTTCAAACACTTTATAACTCTAACTAAAACAATAACTACACATTTTTTTTCTTGTTGATATTTTCTCGAATTATGTTAGCATCCCAATTTTTAAAAAAATTTACACAAAATTCTCATTTATTTAAAAATATTATTAGTGTTTATGTTACATGTTTATTATTTTAAGTTTTAAAAACATTATACTTTTACCTCTGATAAGGAATGTAATTGCAAAAGGTGAAAAAAAGAAGAAGCATAAGTGTAATTTGAAAAGATTAACGAAACAATTGTTTTAATTTACTATTTTTTAAATTACTATTTTTTTTTCTCTTTTTTCACTACCTAATAAATACCTCAATTCCATCTTTACCCATCCACTTTCGTGTTCTAAAGCCAACGTGAATTTTGAAAACAATTTTTGGTTGAGGCTTTTGTTCTGGGTTTGTTACTTGGGCTTCAACACTTCACTTCATTGGGTTTTATGTTTATTTGGGTTTCGTACAATCATAGCAGCAACAAAAGATTATAACAGTCACTCACACTCACGAACATTTTTAATCCTATAATATAACATTATTTTTTATTTTACTCTCCTACAAATTTTTCCGATTTTGGTTCTTATAATTTTTTTATAAAAACAATTCATAACTTATATAAAAAAATACACTTTAAATTTATTTATCCTTTTATTTGTAAAAAACATCACATAATATGTACTTCCAATTTTATAAAGACTAAAGTAGTAACATCTAGGACTAATTAATGAAGTAAGAGAGTATATGAATCAAAATTAAAAACCCAAGCAAACAAAAAAAAATCATTTAAAATAAATAAATAAAATTATAAATTATTATCATTGTACATAAACACATAAAACACAGTTTCATGACTGTTCTGAAGAGGACAACTTCATATCTTTTTATTAGTATTTTTTTTTAAGACTTACTCCCATACATTTAAAAATAGGATAAGGTTTCTCTATCTTCTTGGTTGTGGTTGGTTCCCATTATTTGAGTATTAATTCTTTTAGGTGTATTCTTAAGGATAAATTTAATCTAATAATATTTTGATTCTTAAGAGAAAAACTCTCACTACCATAAATAAATAAATTACAATAATTATATTAAAAGTTTAGTGAAACTACATAATTCTTTTTATAATTGGTATAATATAGAAAGATTTTTTACAATGTGATTTAGTTTAATATTTAATTAAAAACATGTATAAACTGATTATAAAAATTATACGCAGTTGGATTTAAACATTAAAAATATTTAAAATCAAATAAAAATAAAATTTTCAGTTTTATTATATATTTTTATTAATATATATATATATATATATTATATTTATATATTGTGACATAAATACTATATAATTTATATATTTATTTCTCATAAACATATCTTCTATATATATATATACACACATAAAATTAAAAACATAAAAATTTAAACTTTTTATTAATTTTTAGTATTATTTTATGTTTTGACATTTTTTTCTTATAAAACTAATAATGTAACATATATATATATATATATTATTTGAATAATTTTTTTACTTTACTCATACATAAATATGTTATTTTTCCATATAAATGCCATATATTTATAAATATAAAGTTAAATATATTAAATTTTTTTCTCACATATACTTATTATATATATAAATGAAATAATAGTTATAATAATATTTAAATAATTGATTTAAGTTATATTTAAATCAATTTTAAAATTTTAATTCGAAAATCAATCCAAATCGTATAGTTATAAAAGAATATTCAAATCATATAAAAAAAAACTTTTAATTTTAATGGGTTATCCATTTTTTGATCAATTTACATAATATGTCAAGGATGTTTTTGTAATATATTTTAAATAAAAAATTTAATATAATTTTAATACTTCTAAGATAAGATAATTAATGCAGTTTATTTGAAATAATAATGTGAACCATTTGAACTATTACACTACAAGACTTCCCTATTGAATTTATGTAGGATCATAAGAAGCATTGAAAAATGTAATTTAACATGTGGAGTGATTATTAGGTCATAGGAACCAAAAGTCTTACGTGGAGATGTGTTTTTGACGGAAAGTAATGTTAGATGAGTTGAGATGAAGACATCATATTGACGATGTTTGTTCCTTTCTCCCATTTTTTTCCCATTCCCATTGTCAATGGGACATTAATTTCTCAAAGTTCAAAGCTAAGAAACTATAGAGAGCTGGGAATCAGAAAGAAAGTGACAAAACTCACACGAGATAAACGAACCCAAAATCAACCACTAATTTTTAATTAAGCAATGTTTTAAATAAAATTATTAATAAAACCTATCTCTTTAAGAGAAAAATAAAATTAATATTTCATGAATTTATATACAAGCAAAATTATTATTTTTATTTCCTGATAAATTTTTATATTAAAAAAAATAATTTGAAACAATTAATTGAAATGTAGTGATATATGTTTTATAAACACCCATGTGCTAACCCTACCTTGTTACTATTTAATCCATGATAATTTCTAACTTGATAGGTTTAGAAGATGTTGAATTGGTGACACGTCCATATATAAAACAATAATAGTTCACACCACCATGATTGTGAATTTTGAGTCCACGTGTTCCCACTTTTGTAATCCCAATTAAGAATCACATTTAGTCCAGCTACAATTAATAAAATAATTTATTCATAATATTGTGTAATGTTTCTTTGTAAATTGTCATTAACTATTACTAAATTAAATTAATTATCGAATGCATCAATACTTTATTACAACATTACTTATTTTTATAAAAACTAAATTTTATCATACACTAACAGGGATTCTTACCACACTAATGAATAAAAAATTATCGTGTACAATAATTTTTCTAACTTTCACAATAATTATTTTAAAAAATGTTTCTACCGTGATTTTTTTTATTAATAGACATTGTAGAACCATTTTTTCGTTGTCTGTGTATAAAAATTAAATAAATATACAAGTAATTAACCTTTCTTAAATTTCGAAATTATTTTATATATATATATATTTTAATTTATAATGAAGTGTCCCAATAAAATTGGGTCTATTTGACATATATACCCAATTTGTCCATTTGAGAGGGAATTTGACTTGATTCCAGCAAGATATATATGATGCAACATACCAAAGTTCAGTCATCAATGCTTGTTTAAAGTATGTTATAATTAAATGCTACTTTCTCTATTTTATTTTATGTGTAGTTTAAGTTTTTTAATAGTATATTAAATTAAAATTTTCTTACTTCTTTTAATGTAATAATTATAATTATTTTAGTATTATTTTAAATAAAATATTTATACAAATATAATTTTTTATTACTAAACGTTTAATTATACACAAAACATGTTATGCAATATTCATGATGCATTGTAAGCTCAAAGTCAATTTATGAGAAAAAACCTATACAAAGAATAATCTTTCTTTCGTACTAGAAATTCTTTCAATCTCTGTCTCACCTATATTTGTTTTGAAATTACATTAAGATAGTAACCTATTGATCTTAATAATTTTATAAATTTATTTGAAATAGTTATAGTAATATGGTGCAGATTTTAATATATTTTTTTCTCAGCCAAGATAAGATTCCATCCCTTAAACTAGAATGACATGTCAAGCATTATTAACTTCTATTGCAGAAATTATGCCTCTCAACAGGAACATTGTTATGTTTTTAAATAATGTCAAAGGAACATTTCTTTAAAAAAAAACCTAATTAGTTACAAACTCCCTCATTGAAAAGTTTACTTCTTGAATCTAACTTATACGCATGATTGTGTAACTTTTTTTTTAATTTGGTCTAACCTTTTCATATGATTACATAACTTATAAAATAAAGTCTTTCATGCAGGTTCCTTCAATATAATAATTATAACAAAGTTGTTATTATAATTAAGCCTTCAACTGTAAGACAAATTGCACATGCATGATTTGACCCATACATTCTGCTTTTTTTTGTTTCTGTTGAAACTTTTATTATTTATACAATATTTTATAATATCCTTTTTCTCTCGTCCATCACATTAATATTAATTTATCTCCATTTTTTTCCATATCTCTCTTTTCACTATAAGAAACTGTGTGAACACACTTTCTCTTTTATTAACAATTTTATTATTCTGTTTCTTTTTTCCTCTCCCCCTCTCAATTTCTAGGTGCATGTGTGAACAACAAGAATAAGATAAAAAACAAAGGTTCAGTAAGAGACAAAAGGCATGTTCTGAGTAGACAAACAAAATGGTTGAAATTGAAACAAAACATTTTGTAACAGTTTAGATGCATTGAATATTGGTAAATTCAAGTCCAAAAAGACTCTCTCTTAAGAGGCTGATGAGGGTCTTGGAAGACATTTGAAGAGGAGGAAGAGGATGAAGGAAAGTTAAGATACTGAGGAAGGATTTCATAGTTATTGTTTACAGATAGGAGCAGTGATTTGTGATCTTGGTCTTCTTGTGTGGTTAAGGTAGGTTCTTGTTGCTGCATCTGGATGCATAGAATCTCTGCTTGAGCCACTGCAAGCTGCATTTGCAGCTGTGAAACCTGGTTTTGTAGGTATGATATGGCTCCAACACATCCATACACAGGATCTCTCACTCTTGCATTTGCCTCATAAACTAAACTGCTCACTGCATCTGCTCTTTGATGAACTGGAAGCTCCTGAACACACACAAGAGGAACACATTTAGTCAATCTATGAATATTTGGTGTAGATAAATAGACCTTGCCCATTGTGCATTTATCTCTGGATTATTTCCAGTCATTTTTATAACAATTTCTAACAGGAATATGAAAAAGAAAATAAAATTAACTTTTTCAGAAGTTAAAATTAATTTATCCAGAAGTTAAAAATAAAAGTAATATCAATTTATGTTATAAATTAATTTATACATGAAATATATAAAAAAAATTGACAAATTATTTCTTTTAAGTTTAGCTAACACCAAATCACGTTTGTAAGTAAAAATTGGTTTGTCCATTTCTAGAAGGTGTAGTGAACTAAGAACAATGGATGGTGGTAAACAATTAACTATTACAAAGGGTTGCATAAAGATTCTCTTTTTATATAGATACATTGATTATTAGATGACACCAAATTAATTACCTTCCCCCATTACTTATTATAGATTGAAATTTGTGGGAAGAGAGTATATTTAGATGAAATGAAATTAATTATGTCCACATTTCATGATTGTCATCCAATTTCCCCCATTAAAAAGAATACATGAGTATAAATAATTAACAATTAGAAAACAAAGTGTTATTTTTTTTAACTAGATATCACTTTTTTTAATTGAAAGGACTAGAAGGCAGAGGAAAAAAAACTAACAGAAACAAGTAATTTCAATTAAATTTTGGAGAATAATGTATAACATAGCTGACATAGTAACTTTATAAACATTTCAACTGTTTTTATTTGAATAAATTTCTTGCAATAGTATCTAGAAAATCAATATTGTAAGGATTAAAGAGAAATAAGGGTTAGTTGGATAGTTAATATCAAAGGACTGAAACTTGCAGAATATCTCAGATTTTAGACAGAAACAAAAGGTTTAAGTTAGAATGTTTAAACACAGAAAGAAAGAGAGAAAGAAGGGTAAGGAAGTTAGAGATACCTGCAGCATTTTGCTGATATTGCTAGCACCAAAGACCTTATGCACAATGGCAAACTTGCGAGGGTCATCAGAAGGAAAGTAAGGAGCAAAGATGCATTCCTGGGAGCAACGGCGTCTCAGCAACTTGCAAGAAGCACAAGGTGAGGTACCCCCCATTTAGAAGATATATGCAGAATACTGACAAACCAGAACAAAGAAGATGGAGATTATTATGCTTTTGTTGTCTTCTGATTATGTCTGCAATGAGGAGGAAGAAAACTAAGCCAAAACAGAATCAAGAAAAGGGTTTAAGAGAATGAGCCTAAAAATTCTTATTTATAATCGCATGTGAGATTTGAAGTTGCTTGCCTAATGTAGACTAGCTAATGCACATGCTCTTCTTGTAAAGTATGAATTCATGATAATAATAAATTAACATATACATGTGTACAATCAAGCGCGTAAATCAACTGGTAGGAAATTCTTCCAACTTAATCAGCAAGTCTCGAGTTTGAGTTTTAGTTATATATATAATTGTGTTAAACATTTTGGAGTAAAACTTATTATCATCTAAAATAATCTTATGCAACTTCAACATGATGATATTAAACAAAAACACAAGTATCCTTTAAAAAAAGATTCCAAGTTATTTAGAAGCCACTTCTTCTAGTGTGATCATATATAATATATGTATATTGTAAATTACAAGTTCATCCAATATATTTGCAGCATTATAAACTAATGAAGTAAGAGAATGAAGGGCACGTTAGACAAATGAAGGAAAAGTTAGGGTAATACTATTTTTAAGAGTGACAATGAAAAAAAAATTTAAATTACTTAAGTGGAGATAAAAAAAATTTGATATTTTGAAAAATCTTGAAAATTAATTAGTTTATATAAAAGATTTTAATATTATTTTTAACTAAAAACTGTAAGATAATAAATTTATGAGTTTTTTATATTTAAATTTTAATAAAAGACAAAAATAAATTAAGAGTGAGATGTTTGATTAAAACCATATGTAAGAAAAGATAAGAAAAAAAATGATGGATTTCAATTCAAATTTTTTACCTAAAAAATAGAAAATGATGAATATTCATGGTATAAAATATACTTTTTCTTTTCTGTTCTCATCCCTCTGTTTATCTTCTAATAATAATATAAGTAACGAATAAAGATAGAATAGGCGGTGGTCAAACACTGGCAAGGCGCGTGATAGGTTGGCAATGCACGCAGTTGTGTAGTATTTACGTCCACCTTTGACTCTTCATTTTTATAAATATGTACGTACGTACACATAACGTATTTTATACTCGTATGTACCAATAATATCTATACAGTTGGTGACTACATACATAGTTTAGTTTAAACATGCTGACAGATACTCAGTTTTCTAAGCATGCATTTAAGAAAACCTTGTTAAAGAAGAAGTAAAACCATTTTGATACATAGTTTTCTTAACTTTTTATGATTTTGTAGTTTGAAGAAAAAGAAGTTTGAGATCATGTAACTCAAACTCTTTACAATCAAATGGAGAGTTTGTAATATACAGCTGTGAACCTTGAATATAGAGAATGAACAGTTAATTGATGACTTCAATTGGAATCATAATTTACAAGAAGAGAGTTTTGGAAAGAAGGGTCCAACATGAATGTTTGTTGGCTCAAGCTTTCACATGCAAACCCTTTTCAACTCTCTCTCTCTCTCTCTCTCTCTCTCTCTATATATATATATATATATATATATATAATTTGCGTGTTTAAGTTGAAAAATGCAGTCATTTTTTATTCAAGTCATGAGAAGCCTCCTATACTAAGAAAACAAGACATTCAGGTTCAGGGTTTATATTTTTTTTTCCACTCTTCCCCATGCATTAGATTAAAAACTAATCTCATTCACAATTAACATGATTAGCACTAATCTAATGAACTTTTGCATACTACAGGGAGAGATTAGGATATCTCCTACAACCTATTATATTAATTCCATGCTAAGGTTTAGTATTTGTTTTATCTCACTTTCTCTCCAATTCACTAAAGTAAAAGACTAATCTCCTTAACTGCAGTATGATAGAAATTGATTATGAACCTTTCAGCGAGTCAATCCCTTCTATTGATATAGTGTTAAGAGTTATGTGTGATTTCTTTTCAAGGTTTACATACAGTAATTTTCATGATTAAGTAATTAAAATAGTTGAATGGTGATTTAATATAATTCTAAATCTAGACTCAAACATATTTTTAGAATATATATCAATAACCAAGGACATCTCACACAGAGAGATGTTCTCGATTACAAAGAACTCCAATAACCAAGCATAAATATTAATGTCAATAAATATTCATTAACGCTTGGATCATTAATTACATTATTTAAGCTTTTAGTATATAGATTAATAAAAGCATTAATTTTTATAATTTGTAATGAATTTTTTTTTCAATAATATTTTTATAAAATTAAATATAATTTATTGATTAATGAAAAACTAGATGAAAGGATGAAAAATAATTAATTAATATAAAGAATAGATTATTTAAAATTTGGAATAATGTAATTATTCTTAATATTTTTAAACTAAATATAACTGGTAAAATAAAATTAATATAACATTAAATTTTGCTAAAAATAAATAAAAGGAAACAATTTTTTTTTTAAAAATGACACTTATTCATAAATAGATGAAATAATTTGCAGACATGTTTTTATTAGTTATATAAAAAGAACGTACTTGATATTTTTATATATTTCATAATTTTAATAATAATAGTTATAAAAAAAATAATTGATTATATTTTTTGAAGTATTTGTAATTATTTTTAAAATTTAAATATTTTTTAATTTTAATTTTAAATAATTCAACAATAGTTCTTACATGAAAAAAATATATAATTGCATACTATTTATATCATTCTCTTATGTGATTGTGTTTATATTTGTTTTCTATCTATCTTAAATAAGTAGATGGTTGAGAAAATTTGTTTAATATTTTTTTATTTCAATTAGTTTTTAGGAAATCTTTTAGTTTTTATTTTAAAATATACATTTTTCATAAAGATAAAAATATATTCAATTATTATTTAGATTTAAGGAGTTAAGATTGAGATATTGTTAATATTTGATATTTTGTTACATTTTTACTTTATATATAGAGTACATGAATAAAACAAAGTACAAATCCTCTAAATAATATATCTCATATATTTTCAAAAACCCTGAAAATCCTATTGATGGTATCACAATCTAGTTCTTATGGGGTCTATAGAATGGAAGGAGAAGAAAATTTCTCACAAGTGATTATTTCACTTTTTGGTGGTGAAAGTTATTATCCATGAGCTATAAGAATGCAAACATATCTAGGAGACTAGATTTATGGGAAGTGTTGGGAATCACGCAATACGAAGTAATCTCTTCAAGCGAAAACACACTCACAAACAAGAGCACAAATAAAGCACACAACAATTTAACGTGGTTTGACACCTCAAGGCTTACATCCACCACAAATACTCAACAAAATAGTACAATTTTTCTGCAAAATCTGCAAAGCTTCATGTGTAATTTTTCCGACAAAAACTAGAAACCCTCTCCATGACACACAATTACCCAATTCTTCTATACACCAAAGAGACCTACTAAGTTGTGATGAGAATACTCAAACCCACTCTTCCTTTTGATATCTTCATATTACTCAATGTGGAACTTTGGTGAATACTCATCTTAGAACAACATATCATCCCTTCACCAAAATTCCACAATGAAACTTCCACATCTTCAAATCTTCTTCTTCTTCATGTTTCAACGCAAACACCTTACTTAACCATTGAAAGATCCACTTGCACCACTTTACCACCAGTGACCTGCAGAGACTCATCAATGACAACAATCCTTCCTTGACATCAAGTTGCTCTTCTTCCTTCCTTGGTTGGAACCTCAACTTTGATACCATTGTTGGGAATCACGCAATAGGAAATAATCTCTTCAAGCAAAAACACACCCACAAATAAGAGCACAAATAAAGCACAAATAAGAGCACAAATAAAGCACAAAACAATTTAACGTGCTTAAACACCTCAAAGCCTACATCCACAAATACTCAACAAAATATTTTATTACTCAACATGCAATTTTTCTGACAAAAACTGCAAACATTTCCATACATTTTTTCTAGTAAAAACTGCAAACTCTCTCCATGACACACAACTACCTAAGTCCCCTATACACCAAGAGACCTATTGAGTTGTAGTGAGAATACTCAAACCCATTTTTCATTTTTATAGTAGTTTCCTACTCTTCACTTCTTCATATTACTTAATGTGAGACTTTGGTGAATACCCTTCTCTGAACAACAGGAAGTTGTGGAAGAAGATTACATTATTGATCCGCTAGAAAATCCCACCATAGCTCAAATCAAAAGTCAAAAGGAGAAAAAAACAAAGAAGACAAAGGTGAAGTCATGTTTGTTTGCTGGTGTTTCACAAATGATACTCACTTGAATTATGACCTTTGGGACTACTTAAAAGTAGAATATGATGGAAACAAGAAGATTCAAGACATGAAAGTGCTAAATTTGATAATAGAATTTGATCTACAAAGGGTGAAAGCATATGAGACAATTAAGGAATACTCAAACAAATTATTGAGTATTGCTAACTAGATAAAATTACTAGGTACGAAATTTTCTGATTCTAGATTAGTTAAGAAAATTCTGGTATCTATGCCGAAGAGATATGAAATATCTATTACTTCGTTAGAAAACACAAAAGATCTATCTAAAATTACTTTGACAGAAGTTATATATGTCTTGCAAGCACAAGAGCGGCGAATATTAATAAGAGAAGATTGTGTTGTTAAAGATACTATAATTTATATTATTGAAGGAGCTAAGAACAACAAGAGGAATAAATACAACCCAAACAACAATACACATGTTTTTCCGCCTCGTCCCTATTACATGAAAAATAACCACCAACACAATAAGTGTTGGTTGAGGCCAGATGCAAAATGTCAATGTGATCAATTGAGACATGTTGAAAAGATATGCAAATCTGATCATCTCCAGGAAATTGTTAAGGTTATAGAGGACAAATCAGAAGAGGAACTATTTCTTACAACATGTGTTACAACATGTGTTACAACCAAAAAATATGTAGAAGGTTGGATTATAGATAGTGGTTGTATAAACCACATGACTCATGATCGATAACTTTTCAAAGAACTCAACGAATCTGATGTTTCTAAAGTAAGAATTGGAAATGAAACACAAATTGATGTGGAAGGTATAAGAACAATTGCAATCAAAACTCATTCAAGTGTCAAATTTATTTTTAATGTCTTTATTGATATTAGTCACAATTTGGTGTTGGTCAACTGTTAGATAGAAGTTATAAGGTATCTCTTGAAAACCAACTTTGCATGATTAGAAATCTTCCAAGTTCATATGAAAGATAAAAAGTTTTTTTTTAGATTTGATGGAAGAAGAATTGACTCCAAATGAAAAAGATATAAAAAAAATCAAAATAAAAAGATGTATTTAAAGAAGTATGATACCCATGAAGTAAAGATAGATGAAGAATCACATTCTAACATACATTAAAAAAGTCCATTGTCATAACCATAAAATCCACAATTGTCAAAGAAAATGATGATGAGCAAGTTGATAAAAGAAGAAATACAATAAAAAATATCAAATTTCATAATAAAGTAATTCCATACAAGAAAAAAAAATTACAAACAAATAAAAAGGAGAAAATCAAACAATAAATAAAAAAAAATCAAATTTAATATTTTGGAATTCAAATAAACAAATATAATATGAAAAATAAAAATATAAATTAATATAAATAAATGAGTTAAATATATTTTAAATTTTGAATTATTTAATATATTTCGTTTTTATATTTTATAAATTAATATAAATAATATTATATAAAAAATAAAAATAACTTAAAAAAATAGAATAAAGTAAGAACTACGGAAAAAAAATTTCTAACCTTTATTATACTAATTTATAAAATATAAAAATAAAACAAATTTAAAATTTATTATTAAAAAAATATAATTTTAATAAATAATTCAATATTTTAAAATGTTTAACACTAAATAAAATAGCATAACGAAAATTTATTTTTTTAAAATCCAAATTAACATTTAAACTCCGTACATTCGTTTAACAACTATTCATGTTCAATGATTACTTTATGCATATCTTCTGCACGTAGTTTGAAGTATTTAAATGAATGAATCCCACTTAGCGAAGTTATATTTATATTTTCTCTCTCTTTATCTTTTATAGTTTTCCATGATTCTATCATTGTTTTGTGCAGAGGTTTATATCAACGATTGATTGCTAAAGAAACACCTTCAAAACTTTACTTCTACAGAAAGCTTCATGATTTTAATACATTTAAATATTTCATTTGAATGATTTTTTAAATTTTCCATTCGAATTAATCAAATTTAATAAATTTATTTTTTATAAAGTATATCAATTATAATTAAATAAAAAGTTATTTTATGATGTATTTTCTCACTTTATACCGGTTGATATTATTTTCAGATAATATTGTTGATTAAATTTCTTTTAGCTCTGATATTTTATCTATGTTAGTTTGAAAATTTCTCTTTATTAAATTTCTCTATAAACAAATTCTAATAAACATCGATCAAGAGTTTCAGTTAATATTAAAAAATTTTAATAAGTTTTTTATAAGAAAAATAACATTGATGCTGATGATGAAA
Organism: Lablab purpureus; assembly: GCA_030347555.1. Lineage (NCBI taxonomy): Eukaryota > Viridiplantae > Streptophyta > Magnoliopsida > Fabales > Fabaceae > Lablab > Lablab purpureus. Next base: position 22,927,783 of record CM059259.1, read on the forward strand.
TAAAATAGATATAATAAATGTTAATTGAAAAAAAATCTGATTCACACTTACTAGGAAAAGTAGTCTTTCCCATATTGATTTCAAAACTTTAACTAATGTTAACTGCAAAATAATAATGGTGTACAATAAAGAAAAAAAATACTAATAATGTGAATTAAAAAAAATAAGCTCTAGAAACATTAATAAGAAAACTCTAATTAAGGTTAGCAAAACAAATATTGTTATAGTAGAGAAAATCCTCATAACATTGATACTAAAATAATCCTAACTTAAAGTTGGAAAAAAAATTAATATTAATATTAGTGAAAAGATAATATTGACTAATATCAATTAAAAATAATTTAGATTAACATTAAAAAATTATGTTGACATTGATTAAGAAACATGATTAATATTAATTAAAAAAATCTTAAATGACATTCTACTACGACAAATTTATTACAGACAAAAATAATTAATTATTATATTATATTAAAAACTATTTTATAAATTTTAAATTATTACTATTTAAATAACTTATTATTAATACAATAAATAAAAAATATATTTTTGACGACGATTGATTTTAGAAAAATATAAATTAATTTTTAATCATAATTTAAATTAATTTTTAAATTAGTTTATATTTAAATTAGTAATTAATTTTATTATTTTAGAATTCTATAATATTTTTAAATTTTTTTAAAGTATTCTTACAAATAACCACAAATATGTCAAGAAAAAAAAAAGCACCAATCAATTTTAATTTGAAAAAAACTTTTCTCCACATCTGTTGATTAAAGTCTAACAAAAAAACTTAAGAGTATGAAGAATTTTGAAGTGCTAATTTTTAAATGAAACTTAACATTATGTAATCTCAAGTAATTAAATTACTTATCAACTTCAACGTTTTAAATTCTTTATCCAAATAACTTATGATAAATCATTTTAATTTTTTTATAAAAATATCTACCTCATAAAATTCCACGTCCAAACATATTATCAACGAATTTTTCGGTAGTACTAACCTTTTAATATTTAACTTATACAAATCTCTTTCAGTTGACGTAGAAAAGAATTACACTTTGTATACATCCTTAATTTAAATATCTTTTAATTTCTAATAGAATTTATATAAATTAATCAAAAGTGTTGGAAAAGTATATTTTATCTTTTACAACACAATGAGAATCTTAATAATAGTATTAATAAAAACAAGAGTAATGCTATTTATACTAAACTAATAATATTTTTTCTAATTTAATCTTCTCTATTTTTCTTTATTACATTATTTATTTTATTTTATATTTTTTTTCTTTTTCGTCTTAAATGAAGATAGGTCAGAAATACTTTAATATGAAAAAAAATATTTTTAAAATAAATTTTTAAATATATTTGAACAAATTACAACATCTTTATTGTAAAGATTATATTTAAAATTATAAATTTAAGACATAAGTTTTATAAAAAAATTATATTAAAATATTTTAACGTAACATTAAAAATAAGATTTATAATTTTAATTAAGATTTTAAATTATAAAATAAAATTGATATTAAATATAATTGTAATGTGATAGAATTCGGAAGTTGAACTTAAATAATATATATATATATATATATATATTATTAAATGAGACTCTCCAATCAGAAAAAAAAATGAAAATAATATTTTAAAAGTAATGTACCATCTAAAATAAAATAAAACCACCTATTATAAATAAATAAAAATTACTAATTAATATAACTTATTATCAAAATAAAATAATATAGTATAACAATTACTTTTATTAAATACTCCCTCCGTTTCAAATTATAAGACTTACTTTGAAGAGAAAAGTTGTTTCCTAATACAAGGCGTTTTAGAATTTCAATAACTTTTTTTTTTCTTATATACTCCTATTAATAACATGATTATCTGTGTTGATATTAAATAGTAGAAAGAGAAATTAAAATCAGAAACTAAAAATTAATTATCTTTTATTAGTCTGACTCTTCATATTTCATTATCATCTACTAATATCTAACTTTATATTCAGGAGTACTAATTTAACTTTTATCTTTTCACGTTCATCTTTCTTCATTCATTCAATAGACTTTTTATCTTTCAAGGTAAGTAATCAAATATCATATCTAAATATTAAAACAATTAAAAAAAGTAATATAATTTAAAAATTTAATACCTCCAGATAGGGTAATATTATCCAATTCAACATTTCTTTTCTCTTCCATCTAATGACTATCAACAGTGTTTTGTTCTCATTTAAATTAATTAGATTCATCTTCATTATCTGAATATTTCTATTTGCATTTTGGTAGGAATTGAAAATTTTGAGTAAAATTTAAAAATAAATTTTGAGCATAGTCTTTTACAATTTGGTGGGAATTAAAGATTTTGATTGAAATTTTAGTATAATTATTTGCAGATTGGTGGGTATTAAAAATTTTAATTAAAAAATTACTCTAAAATAGTTTTGATTTTAAATTATTTAAAAATAATTCTAAAATAAATTCAAAACTTTTGAAATTTCAATATCAATTAATGTACAGTTTTATTAAAAAGTTAATTCATTTTATAAAACTTCTGATTCAATTTCAATTAATTTAGTTAATAGTAATTAATAAGAGTAAAGATGGAAGATTTATAAAAAAATGAACAAATTAATTGTTTTTCTTGGTATGTGAGAATTTGTCAAGTACGCCTTATAATTTGAAACGGAGGGAGTATATATTATTAAATGAGACTCTCGAATCAAAAGAAAAAGTGAAAATAAAAAAAAGTGAAGATAAATTTTAAAAGTAATGTACCCACCTAAAATAAAATAAAACCACCTATTATAAATAAATAAAAATTACTAATTAATATAACTTATTATTAAAATAAAATAATATAGTATAAAATTACTTTCAAATTTTTAAAAATTATTTCTCTATATAAAATAAAATTATTTAATTATATGATCTATATTTTACATTTTTAATTATTTCTCACGTACAAAAAAAAAAGTAGTTAATTTGTTTAGTCTTTTATCAATCTTTCATCTTTATCCTTATTAATTATTATTAATTGAAATTGAATGAAAAGTTTTTATAAAATGAATTAATTTTTTAATGAAACTGTGCTTTAGTTATTGAGATTGAAATTTCAATAGTTTTGAATTCATTTTAGAATTATTTTTAAATAATTTAAAATTAAAACTACTAATTTTTTTAATTAAATATTTTAATTAAAATTTTTAATTCTCATCGAACTGTAAATGATTATACTAAAAATTAATTTTAAAATTCCAATCAAAATCTTTAATTCCTACCAAATTGTGAATGACTATCCTCAAAATTTATTTTAAAATTTCACTCAAAATTTTCAATTTCCACCAAAATACAAATAGAAATACTAAATTAAAATGTGCAACTTCAATCTGTATTACAACTTGAAAATGTCAGATGATATAAATTTGGTAAAAGTTAAATTAGTACTTCTGAAGATGATATTAGTAGATGATAATAAAATATAAAGAGTCATATTAATAAAAAATAATTAATTCTTAGTTTTTTATATTAATTTCTCTTTTTACTATTTAATATTAGTATAAATAATTATGTTATTAATAGAGGTATATAAGGAAAAAAAAGAAAAAAAGTTATTAAAATTTTAAAAAACTTACAATCATTTAGTTTTTCTTTCATCTAGTCTTTTAGTGAAGGTAATTAGGAGTTTAATCTTTATATATTCTTAATATAGAGGATTATTAATGTTAGGTGTATAATCTCTATACATTTTTTATGTACAGTACTTTTATTAAACATGTATGGATTAAAAAAACAATATTCCATCTATTTTTTATATCTAAAGAAAAAATTTATTTTAAAATTAAAAATAGTACTAGTTACAATTATTTTAACTATATCGTTTTGTTAATTTTACATATATTAAGTAAGAGGGAGATATAACAATGCATAATAAACAAGACGATATTATATGAAAAAGACTACATTAATAAATGTAAATGACTTTATTTTAAATAGAAAAGTAGCATTTAAGTTTTTGATAGTAGTAAAAAACCCTTTTTTAGTAATGGGTGAAGACACTACTACAGAAGTATGAATTAACGTCGTCATTCTACGTCGGTTTAAATTTAAACGACGTTGAACGTGAGAAGTGAACATTCAACGTCGGTTATTGGTGCGAACCGACGTAGAATGTTTTAAATTTTACATTCTACGTCGGTTGTTGTCTCAACCGACGTAGAATTGCAAAAATACTACGTCGATTGAGACAACAACCGACGTAAAATGTAAAATTTAAAACATTCTACGTCGGTTCAACCAGTAACCGACGTAGAAAGGTTATTATTAAAACCTATCTCAAGCTCTTCCCTCGTCACTTTTCCTCTTCGCGCCGCTGCTGCTCGTCATCGTCTCCTCCACCGCGAGACGCTCCCTTTCCTATGTGACAGCGACGATCAGTTCCCCTTCGTCACCGGCGTCAACCCCTGACTGGCGTCCATGATTGTCCTCCGTTTGGCCGTTCCCGTCGTCGTCGCGAATGTTGTTGGAGCTCCCTTCGTCGCCGCGAAGGTTGTTGGAGCTCCCTTCGTCGCCGACGACGTTCTCGTTCCTTGGAGGTCTCCTATTGGCTGCCGCGATCCCTCCCCTTCCCTTGCCAGTAAGCTTCCCCACCGCCAGTCGTTCTTGAGCCGCCAGGTTAGTTGGTTTTTAATTGTAGGGTTTTTTGTTTTGTAGAATATAATGTTTTTATAATAATGTTTGTATAATTTTTGTATAATGTTTGTATGATTGGTTTATTGAAATGCCTGTACAAGATTGTTGTGATAATCTGACTGTGACTGTTAAATAATGCTATAGTGTTTGTATGATTAGGTTATTGAAATGCCTGTATGTATGTAGTCATACATATAATAAAAAAAATCATACGGTATGTTGTATGCTGTATGCAAAATGATGCAATTAGGACAAAAGAAGCTGCAACTATGAAATTTCTAAGATGTAATGGCCTGATAATTCTCTGTTTGGTACGACACAACTCCACAAATTTTTTCAAAATTTTTTGACAAGTGCAAGGTAGTCACATAAATGGCCAAAATTTAGGAAAATAGGTAAAAAATAGTAAAATAATAAAAAAGTTATAGTAAATGGAGGATTTTTGAAAATTTGTTTGCCCATTGGGAATTTGCCAGGAGGTTCGTTGCGTCATTTCAAAAACTTTCATTTTTACGCATCTCCATCAGAGGTCAGTAGCAAAAGTTATGATCGTTTGAAGTTTTTCTACACCTAAATTTTGTATTTTCAAAACTATGATTATTTTGGGGATGTGAGGCCTCTTTATTCAAGTACACATCAAAAGAACATAACACAACAAAAATTAGCGAGAAAATTCAATGTCTAACTATTTTTATGATTTTTTCAATCCAATAATCTGTCTTTGTTTTTACATCAATATTTCTTTTTTAAATTGTTCTTCCAAGACAAAGCATATAGAACATAACACATCATTTCATTAGAGATCATATAGCTAATGATTGCATTATAGAATACATAGATACAAAACATCAATTAGCTCATATCGTTTCATTAGAGAGTCTATCTATCTTTGAAATTTAACTATTTCAAATGTATTATATATGAAATTGTGGTCGATTTCTTTGGTTGGTTTCTTTGGTTTATTTGATATGCAGGTATTCAAATTTAGGGAAAATGAGAATATTAGAAGCTGTGCGTGCGGTTAGGTGACACGACTTACAACGTCGGTTATTAGTAGAGCAGAGCGTTGTAAAGTGACTTCTAACGTCGGTTATTACTAGAGCCGATGTTGTAAGTGTCACCCAAACTTACAACGTCGGTTCTAGTAATAGCAGAGCGTTGTAAGTCTGCCATTTTCAACGTCGGTTAAATTTTAACCGACGTTAAAAATATTACTTTTAACGTCGCCTTGTTCAACGTCGGTTTTGGGACCGTCGTAACATGATCCCCAGAACCGACGTCGAAAGTCGTTTCTGTAGCAGTGAGAGTCTAAATGTATTTAAATTTTAAATAAAAAATAGTGTTATAACTAATTTAAAGAAACGAAATTTATATGAAACTTCAAAGCATTTTTAATAAAAATTATTTATAATTTAAAAACGGTAAAATATAAATTATTTAATTAAATAATTTTTATTTAAAATTGTTTAAACAATTAACTATAAAAAATTATAAATATTTTTTATATTATATTATCAATTTTAATAATAAAGTATTATAATTAACTATAAATAACTTATGTTAAAAATAAACTTCATTCAGATAACTTGCACTAATTATTTTAGCTTTTTAATTGTGTAATATTATATATTATATATTAATTATAAGTGAATATTTTATTTGTTATTTATATATATATATATATATTAAAGAATAAATAAAAAAATTATTTTATAATTTATTTTAATATTTTTTAATAATTTATAATAAATAATAAATTATTATATTTATATTTTTATAAAAATTAAATTAAAAATTAAAAAATTATAACTTTTTTTTCATTCTTTTTAATTTATCTGGATTCACTTAGAAACTTACATATTTATAAACATTCCATATGAGACGAGTATGACATTTTAACCTAAATTACAATATCTCCAAATTTTAATGGACCAATTATAAAAAGAAGAGAGAAACTAACCTGCTACTACATAAAATTATTTATATAGCTATATAGTAGTTGACTATCTGGTTTAAACTTTTGATATTATCCATCAACAAATTTTTTTTTTGTTTGCAGAGTATCAGGAGCTATACCTTAAAACGAGAACCCATTCCATTCTTTACATATGAATATCTCATGATAAAAAATTCATAACCATAAAACAAAACCTCTTCAACTCATGTTGTTGACACTAGGTTAAACTTTGGTCGGTCAGGACAATGTTGTGAGCAGAAAGAGCAGGGGTTCACTATTTGTTTCCATTCCAAAGGTAAACTATCTTTAATTGTAGCACATGTATATATCCACTTCAGCTCTTTATATATATATATATATATATATAAAGAGCTGAAGTGGATGAGTTGTATGTTGTCAATAGCAGAAACACAAACTTAATGTTCGCACAGTAGTTGTTGCAAACCACTCATGCGTGGCCATGTTGCATTACTCATCTCCATATCAGTACGTAGTTATTATGACAATATAACTGATAATTGATAGATGTAAACAACTTATATTTGATTAAATTAATTAATTAATTAATGGCATTAATGATCTGACATAGAAGAAGGCCTTCTGAATTATTAAAAAGGAAAAACCCATTTCAAGAGAGGTTGAAATTAAAAGTGTACCTAGCTGTGAAACCCTAAGAGACCTATTCCTTCTCTTTGCATTAAATGCTCTCCACATGAATCCTATCTTCAAATCTTCTGTTCCAAGGAGCAAACTCAATCTCTTTCTTTTCAGTCAATATTTGCGTATGGCTTTGTCTTATAGATCAAGTTTATGTTTTGTTATCAGGAATGATTGTAATTAATTTATACATAAATAGGGTAAAATAATAGACATGATGGGACCAGTGTGTGGAATTTCTTAATGGTAAATTCCATCTCTTACTGCTTTTCAACTTTCAAAACAGCTAATTAAACTCTTGATAGTTGTGAATAAGGGACAAAAAGAAAAACAAAACCATGTTTGAACTGAAGATGTATATATACTACTTTATTAATGGTTGCGTGAGTTAATGTTACTAATGAATAGAAGAAAAACAAACATCTCTTACTATTCTTGAAGAAAAAATGGGACATGCAAGCTCCAAAGCAGAGCAATTAATGGTTGCGTTGGTGACATGGAAGATTCGATTCTTGAAACGAGCGTGGTCTTCAAAATCTAGAACAGTGGAAGTGGCAATCAAAGTTGCTAGGTTGGCTACGTCTTAATTTGTTGATCTATAATGTAAAACTTCAATTAAAAAAAAGACAAAAACTTATATATATATTGTATTTTAAGTGCAGTTTATGCTATTTTCAGTTAATATTTCAAAGTTTTATTTTTAAAATATATAATATATTTAAAAGAATATAAATTTCTGAGGTGAAATTCCAAGTTTAACTAAAAAATAACATCAACAATATTTAAAGTGCAATATGTAAGTTTTATCAATGAGTTAATGAGATAGTTATTTTTAGTGACTATGAGATAAAGATTAATTTTACATTTTAATCTATCACTTCATTTTATTATGTGATAATTATGTTTTGATTATAGTATTAAAAAGTTTAACTCAATTAACTATTTTTTTAAAATTAATTTAACTAGTTCTAGAGGAATTTAGACGATTGATTGCCGTTCTTATTATTTAATGAAAAAAATCTACAAATATATATATATATATATATATATATATATATATTATCTAGTAATAATTCACTATTATAGTATATTAATATTATTTGTTAAATTAATAGAATTAAATGAGTATAAAATTGCACTTAATAATATATATATTTTTAAAATGAATAGTACCGATAAAAATATACTATCTTATAATATAAAATATTTTTAAATAAAAAAAGATTGTTATATATAAATATGTTTTAAAATATAAGACATCAGACTTAAATGATATGAAATATAACCATTATTCATTCTAAAAATACTATTAATCAAAATTAATTTTAAGTGAAGCCAAGTTAATAAGAATAGGAACCTACAGATCATACAAAAAGCTAATGATGTATTCGGTAGAGAGAGAAAAAAAGTTGATTGAAAATAAAAGGAAATGAATGAGTAAAATAGATAAAAAAAAATAAGGTTAAAATTGAAAGTATTTAATGAAAGGGAAAAAATAAAATAAAGAGAAATAAAAAATGAGTAAAATATATAAAATCAGTATAATGAACCTATATTTTCTTAAAAAATCATTAAACTCTCAGCAGCTCTCTTTCTCCATCAGATGCATTATTATTAATGTTTTAAGTGGATATTACTTTTAGGCCCAAGTTAAATGATATGATACTCAAAATTGACTCATACACATCAATTTAAAAGGTAAACATACAAACTCCTTGTTTATATTTTACTTTATTTTGAATATAAAAAAACCTTTTTTATTCTCAACTCCTATTATAAAAAATAATTCTACCAAATTATAACATTTGAAAGATAAAGCAACGTTTTAAAATACTCTTGTTATTAACCCAAGATCTTAATTTAAATTTTATCATCATTATTTTCCAACTTTGATAATGTTAAGTCCCTTTTTTCCACCTAGTAAACCCTTTGCTCCAGTAAAGTCAAGATTTGTGTTTGATTCCGAAGACAATAAATCCATCCCTATACATAATCTCACCACAAATTCGTTGAAGTTGATGATATTTTCTAACCTTATGTGCTCACAGGTGAGTCTTGTCCAAATCTAAACTTTTAGGTTCCACAGAATGTGGAGAATAGCAAAAAAAAAAGTTCTTTGAGAGAATTGAATTTATATTAAAGGAAACATATAATATATAAAAATGTTTTTTAAGACAAAATCTGAATTTTTTTATCGGCAAGACAAAATATGATAATGCATTTTAAAAATTTATCAAGTAAAAATTAATCTTGATTCTAAATATGAAGCAGTAAAAAGAATGTTGAACATTATTTTATCCAAGTCTTACAAATCAGACCAGGTTTAGGCACCAGCTAAGAAATTGAAATATAGGGTTTGACTAATGAAGCAAGAGAGGAAATTTGCAAGCTATGGGATTATAAGAGAGAAACTGGCCTGAAATTGAATTCATCTGCAGGAGTAGATGGAGTTGGGTTCCCTATGTGATCATCTTAAAATTTCAACGTGTTTGTTTTATATGACCAACTCTGGGCAATGATATTAATAATTATGAAGCACATGCTCATGATCTGTTACCTGCAGGGCAGCCTCGATTCGAATAAAGATGAACTTATTGCTCATCTTGAATAGGTTAGATAATACGGAGAATTAAGAAATAGAAAGAAAATAAGAAATCAAAAAATTGAGATTGAATTACTGGACTGAGATTCAATCCATGGTGAACAATTTCTTAACACGAATAACATAACCTCTATTCAAGTAAACGTGGGCTTTGTATGAAGTTTCACGTATATTTTTTTTATTCTGAGATGATGAATATTATATATATATATATATATAACTTAACCTAACCCAAATTATTTTAGTCGTTGATAATAAAAGCCAACTGACCCTACAAAGAACCTCCAAGTTCGTGGACAGGGCACGTTAGAACTTTGAAAATTCCAGTCAATTCTTTTATTTGATTTTAATTAGACATGCAAGGCACGTGAAATATGTCATGGAATAATGTCGGATACAAATCAACTTCACCCACATCTTTTTAGACCTATAATTTTCAGAATCAGATAAGGAGAAATATATTTGTAAATTATTGTACGATATTAAATAAAATGATAAAGTATAGATTAATTATTTATTTAATATACATAATTTTAATCAACAATAGTTTTGTATAATTTTTTTTAGTAATTATATTTTTATTAGAAATATCACAGTAGAATCCATTTCAATAGGATCTGACATCATTCCTTACTACATAACATATAAAAATTCATCGTACCAAAAGCTATTGGTATAAATGATTTGATACTTGGATTTGTTAATTAAAATTTATAGTTGTATCTCTAGTTTACCAAAAAAATAAACCAATTCAATAAAAAAAATAGTTAAGTGCTGAAAAAACTAACTTCAATCCTGATCAGGTTGACACATAGCAGGGATCCTCTTATTGTTATCAATTATAGAAGGGTAAAACATATCTTTTATACAAAAAAAGTTTTATATTTTTTTAATTGATCTTTATGTAATAAGTTTATTTTTATTTGAATTTTATGTAATTCCATTTAGTGGACTATTGACTATTTACATAACTATTTTAACATAGATAATTACAAATTGATATGACGATTGCTTATTTGACATGATATGAAAATAAGTTCATTTTTATAAATATTTTGACATTTTTAATGTAGTACATAAATTTTTTATAATTTTTGTTTTAACTCATTTTCATCTACAACAGCTTCTCATATTCTTCTACTTATTATCATGAAATAATAATGTGATATTAAATTTAATAATATTTTATTACATTAACTGATAATTTATTTTCTGAAAATTTTAATAGTCTAAAATTTTTGGTAAAATTATTTATTTCATTTCTAATTAACATAAATGAATCATATATATAATAAGGTTATTTTACTTATTTTTAATAAGGATATTTAGTGGGTTGGATTATCCTACGAACATATTCCATTTAATCTAATATAATTAAATTGGATTGAGTTTCACTTATAATTGAATCAACTATAATCCAAATAAATTATAAGTGACTTAACATACAACTTTAACCCAATCTTATTATATTTGTTTCATACCTGACAAAACTCTAATAAACATAAAACTCTTGTAATAATTATATCTTTTTTTTATTTTATCTTTATCACTTCTATTGTTCACCTTTATTACATTTCAACCCCTAATATTAAACAAACAACTTAAAGATTATTCTAAAACGTCTTCTTCTTCACATTAATAATAACATTCTTGATCATTCTTCTCTATTATTTATCTTCATTATTTATTAACACCTTACACATCTACGTTATTTATTGCGTATATTGTTTTCTCTAATTCAACACAATATCATTGTAGATTTTTATTTCAAATGATACTTGAACATTAGAATTTTTATAAAAAAAATCAAATTCTTAACTCAATTAACCTAGCCTAATCCAACTAGTTAAGAGTGAATTAGATTAGATTTAACATAAACAATATAGAAACACATCCTAACATAACCCAACCCAATATTCTTGTAGTGGATTGGGTAATAAATTTCCCAAAATCCTACACAACCCAATCCACTAACACCCCTAATTTTTAAGATCTTATAAAATCTTGACTCTAATTAAAATTTTATTTAGTTGGCATAAATATGCTTTTAAAATAAAAAAAAGTATTTTTTTATTTTATAACAGAAAATCTTCAAATTTATTATCAGGTGAATGCACTAAAATGAGAAAATTTTATAAAAGTTAGATCTTGAAGTTATGAATAATTTTGAATTGAAGATGCTTAAAGGTTTCCTAATAGTCATAAACAAAATTAATTAAATGAACTAAACTCAACATTCAATTCAAATATTAAATATATAAACCTTTATTACTTAAATATTAATCAAAATGTATACTTTTTATTCAGCATTTACACTCTATGTTTAGTGTGATAATTTTAAAAGTATGTTACTTTACCTAAAAAAACTGCATGTAAGATAAATTTTATATATTTAGAAGTATTTTCAAGATTTATTTAATAGTTTTCTACCAAATAGACTTCTAAGTATTTTTTTAACAATATTGAACTTAATAAGGTATAATCAAGTCTTTAACCTTTGGTTTATAATGCAGGCTAGGCTCCTGTCGTATATAATCTAGTCTAACCAAAACCCTTGTCCGCCATTGTTCGATTATTATTACTAGGGTTCGTCTCTAGTATGGTCATCCGTCAAACCATGATGCAGGTTTGAATGGTGGATACATGTTAATTGCAGTATGGAGAGTCCCCATAGATATAACCAGCCAAGCAGACGTTAATATACTTGTCAGAGTGGGGATAGAGTATGAAACAATTACAAAATATGATCACAAACCTTTGAAGGGAAGCTCGAAATCTGCAACATTGGCTTTAACTGATCACAGAAAAAAAATGTTAGTTTTGGTTAAAGAAACTTAGAATTCCAGTTAAAAACGTGTCCACAAACGATATATAATCATATAGAGTACTGCCTTGTTAACTTGTCAAATATTATATGGTTAAAAATCTTGCTTACTAAAATCACCAGAAACTAAGCATGGTTTAATACTCAAACGGAAGGACTGAAATTTAAAAAACTTTATGCACTTAAACAGTGAATAAGTTCATTGAAAAGAAGTCACAGTCAAATTGATTATTTGACCTCAAATTTGGATGTCGTCCCTATAATTCATCGCTGATCTGTAGGAGACTTTGGTGTTCACGTAACTTCCGTATATTCTGTCTCTTAATTCCATTTCTGAAAGAAGTGCTTGCTAGACATCGTTTTTGTTTGTCGAGTAAGTCCGACTTTTGCTGCTCTGTTCCTTTCCCTTTTAGGTACTCTGCCGTCTGCACCTGAACTGATATGATGAAACAGCATTAACAGTGAACAAATGACTAACCCATAAAGCACAAATTCACTGGAAAGTACGTGAAAATCCACTTTACATATCAATGTCCGTACGAATAACATACAATATCCCATATACTCATTTAAAGAATTGTATGACATTACATTATTATAAGGCTCTTCAATCTTCACAAGCACAAATAAATCAGAGAAGGAGTAAAAAAGCGCCAGTTTCTAATTATCTACATAATCAGAGAAACCAAAATGAAAAGTCAAGAAAACTTGAACCGAAATACAATCTTGAGCCTATCTACAATATTAAAAATAAATTATAGAAAAAAGGTGAGAAATTTGGGAACAAAAGAAATTCTACCAAACAAGGAGGCGCTATTGCGACGGTATGTTGTCAAATTATGAATTATGAATTATGAATAATGTACATACAATAGCACAGAACAGAATATGCTGCACAGTTCTACAGAATATGCTGCACAATTCTACGGAATTTGGCTACTTATTGCAACCAAAATCTTTAGTTCAAATAATGAGAATATGTACCAAAGAAGTTAAGCTGAAAATAAGGGATGGAGAGATAAATAGGACCAAACAATTTGCTACTGACAATCTAAAAATGATTCGTAAATCAAATCTGCTTAAAAGATTGACATATATTTAAAAGAACATTAATCATATGAATGATCAATGCAATTAATGAATGGATGAGTGAGGAGATACCAGATTGTGAAGCAACCGATGTCATTGCACAATTCCTGATCCTTGTAATCTGACTGATAATACTCTTCAAGTTTTGAGAATCCGGGTCTCCTCCAGGCTTATGATCATCGTTATTCCCAAGGTACAACAATGCATTTTCACATGCCTAATCGCCAAACAGACATTAAGCACACCGACACGACTAAACTCTCTTAACGTTATGTTCAGATAAACTTTGTCATATGTACTTGTAGAAACTTATAATTGATTCTAAATCTGTCAAAGCATATTCATGAAATCCTAATTACTTAGACAACAAATCCTTTGTCATGCTTCAATACTACAAATGCACAAATACTGTTTTATATCATACAATCAAAACTCCACTTCCTGATTAAAAAAAGCATCAGCTAGGTCTTATCGAAGATTATAATACACACTCAAAATATAACAAATATGTATCACTCGTACCTTCTCTGCAACGGCGTGAAAACCGTTGCGCACCGCGTCCTCCACAAATCTTAACCATTCCACAGGCGAAACTTGTAGCCATTGACAACTAGCGGACTTGAATTCCCGCATTACTAAAGCCTCGTATCTCAACGCCAAACAACTCTTGAAAAAATGAAATATGAGAGAGAGAAAAACTTAGCACGATGGCGTTTCATACCAACTAAATAATTCCGTACATTGATCCACAGTATAAATTCTAGTTGTCTGGTGTTTTGAGATTTGACAGGAAACTTGAGCAGACAAAATACAAGAGAATGGAACGGGACAGCGCTTTTTTTTTACGAATAGAACATTATGAAACTGAGAAGCGGTTAGAGAACCTGTTGATCTCCGACGAGAGCGAAAGCGCGGACGAAGAATTCGAGAACGAGAAGCTTCTCATGGACAGTCTTGGCTGCAATGGAGCGAATAACGGAGAGAGATTCAGATCTGAGGAGGTGCGTCAAGCTGGAGCGAACTTCGATGAACGATTTCACGTCCTTGGCGACCAAAAGCGATTCGAGAAATCTGATTGTTGCGTCGCAGAAACTGCGAGAAATGAAATTGAAACGTTACATAAATATATAGATACAGGAAGTGATAGAGAGAGAGAACCTTCTGCCGTGGATTAGAGAACGAAGAAAGGAGAGCTGTTGGTCAGAGTGTGACGACATTGCGCGGGAGGTAGAGAGATTTAGCGGTTAAGGCAACTTCTTTCAAAACTGGATCCAACTTTAAAATTTTAAAACGGTATAGGTTTAAATATGAGGAAGAAGTGGAGTATTTCTAACAGTCTTTTTTATTAATTAAAGTTTATTCAAAAATAAAATTAAGAGTAGACTTTATTATTTAATGAAGAGTGAAATCCATGCAATTCTGTGATTCTATGCCAACTTATTATAGAGAATATTTGTTTCACCTTTAGATCCTTTAAGTTAATTGATTTGGATGAGTTGGTGCTTGACTAGAACTAGGACGCAACAATGCTGATGAATTAGTTCCTTGTTCCAATTTAATATTTTAATTTTTAAAGTACATTTTCACTACTTTAGAGTAAAAAGATTATATGTAATGGTGATGATGAAAGTTCGTAAAGTTTAATCTAAGAGCTTTATTATACATACAAACAAAATGGGGGCCGGAGAGGCGGGAGAGATTATGATAAATAACTCAATAAACGTGAAGGAAAATAACAAACTCGCTATAAGATGAGTTTTATCATAGCTCTTAGAGTGTACTGTTTAATGGTTTACAAATTTAGTTTAAGAATGTGAAATATTCATATTTGTTGCAAGTTTTAAAAGAATATTTCTGGACATTGTTATTCAAAAGGTAATAACTTTTTTCTCATGATTAAGAATAGAATATATTGCAATTTGATTAGTATCAAGTGAAAATATTTCTAACTAAATATATGACCCCATTTAAATTTTAAAAGAATTGTGCTAATTTATTGAAACCTATCTACACTTTTTTATCCAGGAATGGGATTAACATATGCATTTGGAAATAGTCCCGCACAATGCCTCAAATACTCAACTTTATTTTTCTTGTGTATACCTAATATCAATATCAAAATTGAATTACTAATACTGTGCCTAGTAGTATCATTACTGTCCAGATCAGTCCCAGGGCTCTGAGTACTATTAAACCATGCAGTCCTTCTGGCATATATATTCTAAATAATTCCTTTCGCTTTATTTTGACGTGGGTTTTACACTTTAAAATAAAACTTCCTTTTGAATTAACAAAATAAAATCTTAAAAAGTATCAAGAAAAAAATTATATATATATATATATGGAAAATTTACTTCCATATGACAACTCAAAAATATAATAAAATATTAAACAGTTTAATTTAATCTAAATAAAAATTAAATCATTGAATAAAAAATTAATACAGGTTGTCCATATATATATATATATACACATGTCGGGGCAGGGGGGCGGCGCTCTCTCGTAAGGCAGAGATTAATTTTTCACTACTAAAACGACTTCAGATTTGTTTGAGACGATTATAATAAAATGGAATTAATTATCAAATCCTTTCAATACAAGGTTTCGAAGTTCTTTTATTTGTTAAACTTACAAAATTTCTTAAAATTATAACACTACAGATTTTCGGGTGAGATAATATATCATCGGCAAATAACATAGTTCCTATTAATTTGAAAGCATCCCATACTATTAAGGAATGAAAAATTATGCAACATAACCAAGATAGGCATTACCACTTACATCGAGCCTCTAAAAACAACTCCAAAGTCATTACGAAACCGAACTCAACTTTATGAAAAATTATACGAATGCATTGCCTCATTAAAATTGTTCCTCTCCAAATCTCGTTTTTTAAAAGCAAAGTATGTAAATGACTAAATTTTAGTGAAAATAAAAATTATACGGTTCGACCCAAGGACCAAAGACCAAGGTCATTTTGCACAATATCAATGTCGTTGAAATTATCAATAAAATATTACAACGCCAGTGAAAACTTGAAAAATAAGGAACCAGAATTCGAAAAAAAGATCAGAAAGACGGTGGTATTTTAATAACTAGTGAAACTAATGTTCATCCCATGAGACCATCTATAGAAAGACCAGGAGGATTAAACAAGTAGATATTCACAACCGGCACATCTAAGGAGCTTTCAGATTATATAAATCCTGAACAGGCTATCACAATCTACACTAGGTGTCAAAGTACACTTGAATTATATAGCATCTGTGGGTAAGGAGCTAAATGAACAAGCACGGTTAAGAAGCAACCCCGAATGGCCCAGGCAAGAAAGTTCTGCTCGCAAGTACCGAATATGCAAAGCCACCCGATATAGATGTGTGAACATTAAAACAAACTAGCAGTGCAACTGTACTAATTTTATCATGAAAAAGGAGAAATACACTTGAATTGCAGAGAATAAGTGGCAGAGGAAAGCAACTGTCAACTGCGAACTCCAACAGCAAGCTTGCTAAAAGCAACACATGCTTATTATAAAGTCGAAAAGATACTTGGCTTCCCTATCGGCTATTCGGTAAATCACAGTTACAAACGGATCAAATCCAGTGCAAAATGCCAAAAAATATAAAATAAGAATGCAAAACCATAAGAAAGCTAAACAGGTTTCAAGACTCAACACGAATGGCTTCTGCATTACATACATCAGACAAGAATATATGGAACTATTTCATCTAGTTAATCTCAAAAAGATTAAGAAACACTACAACATAGCAATGTTTTTAACTTGCTCGGCTCTATCAATAAAAAAGTAACAGCTTTGCTACTGTACGCCATGAAACAGAAAAATGTCATGAAAATTATGAAACTTCTATTAGGGAGATAACATATAGCATTCCTGTTGCTACATGCTATACCACTGCTTTCTGACTCAAACGAGTGTTTTTTCAACACTTCAAATGAAAACAATTTAGAGTAAATTGCATTCTTTTCGGTGTTAAAAAATAGCTCAAAGGCTTAGCTTTACCTTGAGTAGGTTGGATGTCAATTTAAACAGTTAAATCAAAACTTTTCTAAAAAGTTACATGTAAACAAAGAAAACTACAAGACTTCATAAAGCCTCACGATCAAACAGACCACGATAGTATCACTCATGATAATTGATTACAAAAGGCTTTAATTTAAAAAAAAAATAGCAGCCTGATTCTTTCCTTACAGAAAATCAATTTTACTAGAAACATTGTAGCAAAGATTTATTGATTTATGGAATCATGACTAACATAAAACATTCTATTAATTAATGCCAACACCTGCTTGTACCAGATGCCACATGGGATGCGCTAGGACTGCAAGCATTTATCCACATAATGACACAAGGAATTTCCAAGCAAGTATTAGGCACATTTTCGTGAAAGCGGCACTCACCTGAAATATTCAACACCTACCTTAGCAGCAAGCAATTGGGAGACTATCCACTTGCCTCTATAAAAACATTCACATGATTAAATTAATCCCTGGCTAAATTCAAAACCCACCAGCTAGACAATAGAAACAAAAAAGGAGCGGAAGAGGTATTGCTCAAAGTAAGTGAACAACCTACCTCTTTGCTTCCAGTTCAAGAAACCAGCCAACTGAAATAATTAAACCCTCAGCCCACAATTCATAGTACATATAACGTTCAATGTCCAACTCCTAGTATGGGCGAGAACGATTTCCGTAATGATCACGCCTATCAGGCCCAGAGCCACCTCCATCTCTATAGTTGTCCCTGCGTCTATCTCCACCATAGCCACCCCTATTGCCCCTGTGGAACACCAATTAATTAGTCAATATTCAATTTGAGAAGTTTTTTTTAAAAAAAAAAAATTCAAACAACATGATCAGTTGTGTAATAAGTATACATAGCACATAATTGCTAACTGTACAGAACAATTCCCAAAATAATTTATCAACCAAACAATTTACATAGCAATTAATTGACAAATATCCTTATAGAAGTGAGAAATAATTCGGCCTGTAATGCATACCCTTGGTTATACGCAGGTGGAGCTCTTGGCGCAGATTTTTCTGCCATTGCAACACTGATTTTGTAACCCCTCAAATCATAATCTGAAATGAAACATTCATGATTAATGACTCTATATAAGAAACACCATATATATGTGTGTGTAAATGTATATGTGTGTATATATGTGTATTTATATGTATATGTGTATTTATATGTATATGTATATATATATGTATATATATATGTATATATATATATATGTATATATATATATATGTATATATATATATATGTGTGGGTGTGTATGAGCTAGATGGACGAATAAAAATGAGGAAAATGTTCAATGAAGTACTATTATAAAAACCGCCAGCAGAATGTGCTGCAGAAGGGTCTTCATAAGCAAGGCAAGCATCTCCCTTGTTATTTCCATTCTCATCTGTGTAAATCTTAATGTTCCAAGGCCACTGATCTTTGTAGCCCCTCTTCTGTTTTATTCTTCCAACCTAAACGGTTAAAACATGCAACAAAATTATCCACACAGTAAGCCTCTTTCAAGGAATTGTCAGGAAAAAAATCTTATTTCCCCACCACATGATTGCTAATATAACCCATAAAAACATGCTTATGCATAAAAAAAACACGAGTTCACGCTGCAAGTGGCATTCCATTCAATTATATAAAAGATTCATCAAACAAAATTCACAATAAAGCTTGTGAAAAACTCTAATGTAAAAAGACTAGAATATTACTTGTCCAATGCCCCCAAAAAGTTCCCTCAATTCTTCAGTGGTCACATCTGGAGGAAGGTTTGAGATGTAGATTCTAGAATTGTCGCATGTGTCATCACAATTCTCATCACACTGCTTCACTGCAGCTGGGGGCTCGGCAGGAGACCCACTAAATCCACCTCGATTACCAGCACCATAACTATTGTCATACCCAGACGGAGGCCCAGATCTACCACCACTCCGTCCATCCCCTTGATTATCTCCCCCATAACCACCGGCATTACCCCCATATGATGGAGGATAGGAATTAGGTCCGCCAGTATAACTTGCAGGAGGAGGAACTGCATCAGTTCCATAACTTGCATTCCCACCATAAGAATTGTAAGAGGGTGGGAAGCTTCCACCAGCACCACCATAAGATTGGGCATTAGGAGCAGGAACTTGTCCATAGCTACCATCTTCTTCTCTACCTTGATTACCTCTATATGAACCACTTCTACCATCATTACTACCACCCCTTCCACTATTATAGTCATTACCTCTCCCACCATCATAGTTACCAGATCGACCCCCTCCACTGTTATAGTCATTACCCCTTCCTCCATCATAGTTTCCAGATCTTCCCCCTCGATTGTTACCATATCCCCCCCCACCACCGCCTCGACTAAAACCACCACCACCACTTCCACCACGTTCGTTAGAACTATTCGGATTAGGACAAGGAGCACCGCATTTGTTACACTCAACCCTTCTCGCAAAGTTCAAATTCCCACAACTACACATAATAGCAATTCCGAATCAAATGAAGAAACAAAGGAATCAACAGCAGTAAATTCTCACAGCTTTATCTAATTAAAAACAGAAATGGTCCCAAGAGCAAAATTTAAAAACTAGGAAACTAAATACCTTTGATTTGGGCAACGCCAGTCTCCATCTCTGCCGCTGCCGCCACCGCCACGGCCGCCACCTCCGCGACCACCACCTCTACCACCGCGATCACCACCTTGATATCCGCCACCACCACCTGCAGAATTTCATATTAATATGAACACAACCCGGCAAAAACAAATTAACAGTTAAAATGATAGAAAAAGCAACAAGGAGTAAACCTCGACCGCCATATCCACCACCGAAACCTCCACCTCCCCGGCCACCTTGACCACCGCCTCTTCCTCCATAGCCTCCACCATCGTTTCCACCGTAGCTGCTTCTTCCTCCATAACCTCCGCCATCGTTACCACCATATCCGCCGCCGTTTCCGCTGCTTTTAGCTCCATAACCTCCACCGCCATCGGCACCACCATATCCTCCAGCGGCACCGCCCCCTCCATAGGTTCCGCCTCCATAACTACCACCACCGGCACCGTATCCACCGCTGGCTCCATATGACGGTGGCGCTGAACCGCCGCCGTCTTGACCGTATGCTCCAGACATGATCCGATCTAGGGTTCCTTGGGACCGCGAAAGAAGAAAAATCAGTGAGATTTTTTGGTAACGAGTTTGTGAAGTGATGTAAAGAAAGCACTGTGAAATCAAATGGGCCAAGCACTGAAGGCCTTACGCCTCTTTCACAAGGTTTCAGCCCACGTTATCTTATCAATTTATTTACAGTACCATTTAGAGAAATTAAGTATTTTAAATTAGGTATCTTTTTGGGTAAAAAAAGCTAGTATATTTTGCAAAACTAATAAACAGTATATTAAATATGTTTATAAAATTATACTTTGTGTTTTAAGATTAGAAATGTCCTTAAATGGAATTATTGTATAGTAAAAATAAATGAGTAATTAATTAGAAAGATAAATAATATGTTAGGAAATTACATAATATTTTTCATGGAATTTAAATTATTAATTATATTCATTAATATTATAATTATATTTAAAACCTAACATTGAATGGAGAAAGTTTTCCGAAAGATGCTTTCATACTAGATTCTGACAATCACGTTAAAATATTGTTTAAAGTTATTTAAATAATTTTTTATATTAAAAGGATTTATTCTATATCTATAACGAATTTTGATTTAAAATAAAAATGTTACACAAATTTCCAATTCCAATTTCCTTTATAATAAAAATAAAAATAACAATACACGAATAACATCATTTCAAAATTAATTTTATCCAAAATCAGCATTAAGTCATCCCTTCGTATAAGCCAAGCTTCTTATCAGTCCAGTCGTGTGATGAAACGCCATCCCTAAATTAATTCTTTTAAAACTATTATTTACAAAATAATATGGAATAAAAGTAATACATTTATTATTCTAAATATATGAAGGCTTTAATTTTGTTATAGTATCCATATAAAATCTTTATTTTCAAACAAATTTAATTATTTTAAATACAACATGTAAAATAATCATTATAAAAAAACTACAAGTTTCAATTGTGAGAGTCTGATATTGAATAATAGCGTACATGGATTTATACTATCCACGTATTTCAACTAAACTCACGTGAAAAAAAGTAAATTAAAAAACCTTCTTTCACTTCGTCATTATCGTAAAATACTTTTTATGCTAAAAAAACTGATATATGTATATCAGTAAGAAACTTAATTAATAGGAAAATCGCTACCAAGTACCCTGATTACACTTGTTAATGAACATTTAAAACACCTTATTAAATATCTGCAGTTAACTTAAAATAAACATTAAATGTTTTTCAACGTACTTTTATCATAAATACTCGTTTTAATAAATATTTTCTACATGAATATGAATTATTAGTTAACATTTACATATAATGTATCAGATTATTAAAGATATAGCAATCTGTTCCTAGTTTCCTACAAGTGGTTGCCTAACATAGTGTGACAAAAATAGAACTTCAAAGACAAAAAGTTCATTTCCTAATCAAACAACTCCGTATTAGGAAGTGCCAAACAATAGTTATAGGCTAAGACCGATTCTAAATTTGGACTCTCAAAACTCAGTTTAGAAAGTAAACTCAACTTCGCAGCATGTCAAGTTACTCTTAAAAATAAGTTTGTAAATTAAAATTTTCTTTGAAAACTCAATTTTGTTAAACAAGACTTGAATTGCTTTTCTAAACTTAATTTCATCGAAAACTTGAATTAACAATCTTTAATCTAAACATAGTCTGAGAGATCAGAGGGGAAAGATATTCTTTTGAATAAACTTTTGTAAGTAAAAAAATATACTGTTGTGCATTGTCATGGACACCTCGTCCATGCTGCTTTTAAGTTCTACCATATTGTATGAACATAATTGTATATGCATTGTAAATCATGTGATAATTCTTTCACTCAATTTCTGGAAATAGTAATTTCATCAGCTACATGCAATTGATTCATCAGAAATGTATGCAATGAGTCAAAAAGAAAAGTGTCATCCTTCATATTTAACCTGCATGTGTAAGTTAGAGAAAATGTGCTAACCATTTTAATTCAACAATATACATCTACAACAAAATTACAGCAGGCAGGGGATGCAAAAATGATCCTCGTCTTTACCTATGTCAAACCGCCAAAGCCATCACCAAGAGGGTTGTAACAAGTAAAATCAGCCACTGGAAATTACATAGTCTGTGAAATTCTGCGTGAGAGATGCGAATTTCAATAGGAAACCTGCAATGATCCATGGATGGATCAACAGTTGTGATCAAACCAAGACCTCCAAAGTCACAGCTTTCAGCTCTCTGATCATGCTGCTGATAGTAACTATTAAAAGCATATGATATGTTACTAGGCCAACTGATATTAAAGCAAGATCCACCGGGAGATAGTGCAGTGCAATCAGCATTTGCACAAGCCTCTAAAGCACTGGCAGTTGCATTTGACAGGTCTTTATTGTTGTTCACAACACACCACTTGGAAGAGAGATACTCAACATTTTGAGCATTCACTAGGCTGCTTGAACCTTGGCCAAGATCCACATGGTACTTTGCTTGGCCGTCAAAAGTGAACAAACCCCAATGCCTTTCAAAGTTTCCAGAAGCAATGCTCCTTTGATCTTCATCAAGAAGGCTCAAAATGTATGTTTCAAGCGGTGGCTTATGTGGCCTAAGTGGGGTCCCCAAGTTACTACGAAGGTGGTTTATGAGGCCTTTAATGAAGGTTTCAGCAAGGTTTGAGCTTGCATTGGCAGCCCCATCGGTTGGCCAACCAATCTTTGCCACAACAATGTCCATATTAGGATATCCTACTGATGATAATACAGTAACCACTGTATCATAGCTTAAGTCAAAGCTGTTTTTGTAAGTTTTGTGGCTAAAATTATGAGGGCGTGCAGTTTCTCTGAAGAGCGAAAAATCCAGTGAAATGTTTTTGGTTTCAAGGTGGTTTATGAACGGGGAAATGGTCACGAAGAAAGGTGATCCAAGCTTACCAAGAAACATGAGGAGCTCAGTCATGGTTTTGTTGAGATCAGGCCTGAAATGCACTTCTGAGGACATGTTAAATCCTGTTTCAAAACTGTCAAAGCTGCAGGGAACCACAACTTTCACTTTGCTGTCCAATTTTGCTTTCTTCAAAGCTGCTTGAATGTTCATAGCAGCTCCAATTAAGAAGGGATGAAATTGTTCACCGTAGCTTTTATGAAAAGGCTCATCACCAACTGCAACATATCTGCAAAAGTCATTTTATTTCAACTTTGAGTTCAATTTCAAAAAACATTCCACTAATATTATTGTAACCAATGGAAGGGACAATATGCTTGTTCTACAACTACAGGGGAAGAACCATTTATAATAGAACGTGTTCTTGAATTGCCTTTTTAGAAACAAAACACAGCCAGTAAAAATGTTCAGCAAGCAAAAGCTTGAAGAACAATTGGAAAGCACAACCATTACATTAAGTGTTTCACAAAACCACGGAGGAGAATTTGGAGTCAGGTCAACTTCTGGAGGGAACTTATGAGAAAGTTGAGATCCATGAGTTAATTTAACTTCCACATAAGAACTTCTTTCATTTCATTTATTCTTGAATAGGTACTTCTTAAGATGTTTATTCAAACTAACATATTTGTAAATTATTACGGTATAGAAGGAATTCTCAGGGCTGCAGCACCATTATATAGGCTAGTTTGCAAACTAGCTTTCCATTCTCCTAGCATGCAATACTGAGAAAACAGTAATGTTTTTCATAAAACAACCCCTGCACTCTGTTTGTTAAATGAGAAATGACGCAGAATTAAAAGAAAGAACATTATTTGGTAGAAAAGAAATGAAACGAAAAAATTAAATGAAAAAACAAGTGGGCCCCACACAAAATAAATTCCTGTCTCAAATGCAAGGAAATGAGACAAAATTAAGATTTTGCATTTATTATCCCATCTTACCCTCATATGCTACTTGTGCAACTGTCAAATGACTACAACATTCAATCCAGTGATGTTCTTGTGTGCAAACTGATTATATTTATTGGCATAATTGATTAGCATAATCGACTATGCTTGCAAACAAAACCTGTTAAGTAATCAATTATTTTTGCAAGTATAAACAATTATTTCGCAAGCATAATCAATTATGTTGAAGCATTATGCTACAAGTATGTTCTGTTTAATTTTTAAAAAGAAAAAAAAATATTTATTGTTTTGAAAAAGTAAGCAATGTTGGAAGAGTAAAAAGGTATTTTTATTCAAAACATTTTTCTCTTCTTTTCTTTTCTCTCAAGCCAAACAATCATACAATTTTATTTCCACTTTATTTCTCTTAATTCAAA
Organism: Lablab purpureus; assembly: GCA_030347555.1. NCBI lineage: Eukaryota > Viridiplantae > Streptophyta > Magnoliopsida > Fabales > Fabaceae > Lablab > Lablab purpureus. The sequence continues at coordinate 22,953,030 of CM059259.1, forward strand.
CATAGTCTATTTCCTACCTTATTTCTTTCTTTCTTTTTTCTCTTTTCTGCCCACCTACTTCCTCTCCCACTGCCAAACAAAGGTATCCATCTGAGGTCAAAATAAGATGCAATTCTTTTTGTGCACATCACTAACGGCTGCATTGTCTTCTGCACACACAAAGAAGTGCAACATATCATAGCAAGACAGCTTTGACAGTTTGCTTCTAGGATTCCAGTATAATTGAAGTGGAAATATTTCTGGAAGTGAAGGCCAAATGTGTAGTGAACCAAGAAATTGGCATTAACAAAACACTAAATTCAAGAAAATTGGTGTTATCCTGATTTCTTCCTGGTATATAGTTTCAATGGTCCAAGTACAGATTCTGGCACTCTGTAGTTACTTATTTTCATTTCCTTTAAGCTATGAGCCTATGACAATCCTCGTATGGTTCTAAGAGAAAAACACGCAGCTTGACACCTATGGAATTGTTCTGTAATATAAAAACCTATCTTATGCAGACACTAATGCTTGTTTCACTCTTCGGGATGCCTCATCAATGGGCAGAATAACAAACAAGGAATCGAAAACCCCCCTTTAGAATGTCCATGATCAACAATTAATTAAAAAGAAAAAAGAAAAATCCAAAGCATTGAGAAGTAAATTACTCAACAAAATGGAAAACTAAAACAATAATAAGAAGAATAACACAACAAAGCACTAGTTAGAAAAGGGGCAACAAAAAGAACCAAGAAATAATCTGACTCACTCAATTCGAGTTACGCTGCCCCCATTAGGCATGTAGCGGGTAACGTTATCATGGACCCAACTATCCGCAGCTTTCTTAGAAGAGTTCAAGCTTCTGAGCATAGTGTTGGGAATGCCCACTGTAACAGCAATGTTGGAGCCAGAAAGTGACTGAAGAATATCAGCGTTGGCATCAAAGAGCTTAACTTTATTAATGTTGTTGGACTTCAAGAGCTTCACCACTTTGTGGGGTGGAAGGGGGTGAGAAGCCATGGTGCCCCAGTTCACCCCAACAGCTCCAACCACACAGCACATGGTGGAAATGATGACGAGGAAGGTCAATAGGAGGAAGCAACAAATGGGAGGCATTTGGGTGGGTCTGAGTAGTGATGTTTGATGGAGCTGGAAAAGGAGTAAAAATGCAATCTTGGTCACTGTCAGTGGCAACTTTAGTTGGGGGGTTTCAACTTTCAAGCTCTGTAATGCTAGTCTTTCACTTGGTTTGATGTTTAGTTTAAAAAAAATTGGGGGCTAGTATCTGGGTATGAATGGTGATTGGTGAGAGTTGGTGCTAGTGAAGTGGTGAAGGCTGCATTTATTTAATGTGCGGTGTCAGTGGTGTGGACTAGGCTGAGGCCCATGGTTATTATGGCATGGAAGTACAGGACAGTGGAACATATATGCTCATGCTTTTGTTGTTGTTTGTTTTAGTTTATATTACTATGTTGTCTTGTCTGATTTTCTGTCTTTAACCATGTGTATTGGGGTGTGTAAAAAGAAAGAAAGAAAAAGAAAAAACATATGTGTTGGGACAATTGCTGATGGTGGGCAAGGCTGATCAAGGCCCATTGAACATGACTTTAAAGGTTTAATTAATTATTTAATTTCTATATTTGTGTTAATTTTTTGATTCAGCTACTGTATTTAAAATTTTATATTTTATCCTTTACACAATTTTTTAATATTTTAATATTTATATATCTATTTAGTTTCCTTTTTAGACTGTTAAAACACTTATAACAGTTACCGGAAGTAAAAAAAAAATTATAAGACAGGGACAAAAATAAATTGAATGATTGAAGTTGGATAGTTTTAGTTTTATATATTTTTTATAGAACTATAATAAATGTCATATTTTAATTAACATTTAAATTTATGCAAACTTGTAATAGTATGATTATCTTGAGAGTTATTCATTGTTAAGATTGAATTACCACAAATGGTGACAGTAAAGGTTGTGGTCCTTGTCAGACTTGTTAAATGGGTTGCTGAAAAAATGTACCTAGCTAGTCCACTCTATTTTCAGAATTTTTTGTTTGGTCTGGTCAGAACAACAAACTATTTAAGTCTACTTAAAAAATTAAAAAAAAAATAAGTTTAAATAAAAGGTACAAATCAAACTATATTTTTTAAATTTAAGACATAATTAAATTTAACTTGAGTATAATTATTTGATACATAAATAAATATAAATTAAAACATATGTTTTTGAAAATATTATTATTATTATTAAATGTAATTATATAACTAGTATTTTATAAAAGAGAAAAAATCAATGAACTCCTAATCACCCACATCCTATATATAATTTTAATTTTTTTTTTTAATTTTAAAAAAATTGCATTTGGTCTTTGGTGTCACTGTTCCGTCTGAAATGACCCTTTATAAAATGGATCAGCTCATAAATTCAAGGATTAACCAGCTCGTCTAAATTGGTTGAGATTTCTTTTTCTCCATATGAAGATGTACTTTTGTAATATAAAAAAATTAACCATTATTCTTCTTTTTCGGCTCTTCTTTTATTTATTATACATATTAATTAATGACAGACAAAATATTCAAAATTTATGATATAATTATTATTATTAATGTAATAAAAGTGAATATATAATTTAATATTATTATAATTATGAAAAATTATGTTTAAAAGATTATTTTTTATTTTTTAAAATTTTTAAAGTCATGATCAATTGAATTTGAATTAAATTTTTATATTTTTAATATAAATAATTATATTGTTGATAATAAATTTATTTTTTATTTTATTTCATAATTTTATTTTGATAATGTTTCTTAAAAAAATCCGCTCTTTTAATTTTTCAATATATCTATTAAAAAATTTAAATAAAGTTAAAAATTAAAAATTAAACTATATTATAAAAACATAATAATTAAGATTTTATTATATATATATATATATATAAATTCATATAAATATAAAAATACTTAAATTTATTAGATTATAAAAATTAAAAATATATGATAAAATATTTCAAATATTCTTTATAGATGAAAAAAATATTTCTTTAGATAAGAAATAATAAAAATTTATGCATGAGTATTATATTATGAAAGTAATATTTCACTATTAAGTTAGACAAGAGGGGATTGTCTTACTGTATTGAAGAGACAAATGTTATAATATGAAAATAATATTTCAATGTTAATTTTTTTTTTCAAAAATAACACAAGAATAAATGAAAGAGTTTGTGTTTTATTATGTTGAAAAGAGAATAAAAGACAAGTGAGTTAAATATTTTATCAATTATTTTATTTTTTTCCATAATTAATTTTATATTTTAATAAAAAATTAGAAATCTTTCTTATTTAATTGTCATTATATCCATGCATTGAATTCTAAAAATGGATGCAAGAGAGGGGCCTAAAAATCTTTGTTAGTGCTTTTACCCTTCTTTAATCCTATTTTCAGAGACAATTTTTTGGTGGCTCTGGTAAAGATCATATTAATGGAATATGAGTTGAGTATGTCTTTTATCATGGATAACTCTTAAAGGAAGGAGACTTCTTTCACTTTCAAATTGGAAAGAGCATTATGAAACAACAAAAAACATAAATAAGGGGAAACAACGAATTTTCCAAGAAGAAAAATGAAACACTCGAAAATAGTTAGAAGAATTTCTCACAAAATCATTTGTAAAAATTAAATAATTTATAAATTATGTAATTTAGATTCACAATTTAGAGCAACTTTTAAATTATATAATTAAAAAATTATTTATAAAAATAAAATAACTTATATAATCTAAAAAATCACTTTTAAAAATAACTTTCGAATAGAATGATAAAAAAATATAATATATGAATAATATTTACATAAAAATTTATAAAAAGTTATACTTTTAGACATGATATTTGAACTTTTGTGTATTGTAATAATATATATAGTAGATGTTCCCTTGTGTATTCTTTTGAAAACAATTTTATCATTTAAATAGAATTAATCACTCAAAACTCAGGTCCAAGATATCAATTACTTTCTTAAAATTGATTATTTTAAAATTAAATATGTTATAATTCAAATAAAATACCCCTTTAAAATATCATTTTAGATTTTTTATAACCATAAGAATAAATTAAACGTAAATTTCATACAAGCTACTCACATAACTTATTATTAAATCAATAATAGTGAGATTATTCTATTAATAGACATGAAATGATTAGAGTAAAATTTTCATGACACTTAATTAACTATTTATAAGTAGTAAATGATTCCTGTTCCAACCACAGTAAATTTGGTAGTCGTGATTTAATTCATAGAAAGATGTTTTTTTATGAACTAAGGAAAAATATATACCATTTTAATTTTATTTATCTTCAGTTTAGCCAAAGTATAATTAAAATTTTCTATATTTTAAATGTTAAATTGTGTATACAATATAATTAACTGTAGTTTAAGAAAAAATAATATATATAAATTCATAACCAGCTAAGCCAAATCCCAATTATAAATAGTTGGTTTTTTTTCTTTACAGACCGATGGTTTCTTTAGGCGTACTAACTTCGATTTGATTATTGACTTTTGTATGCAAAAGTTTTATTAGAATATACAAAATTGACCTAAGTTAGTGATCTTTATAACTCGAAAAAAATTATTTTTTAACAATGGGTCACAAAATTCTTGAAGGACACAAAATTGGAAAACAAAATATAAATACATAATTGAGATTACTAACAAGTAATGAAAACATTTACACACTGATCTTAGATCTTAAGATGCAATTCTTTCTCAAATCATTCATCAAACTCTAATATGTGTCAGAAGCTTTTCTCATGACTCATAGCTTTTACGTTGGACACTGGGCGTGCGGTTTGCAGAACGCACGTCCTCGTCTTTGTGTATCTCTTTCTCCAAGTATTTGTGCGTAAAGCTGAAGGTTTATTTTTCATTTCCTGATCTTGATATTCCTTTGGTTTTTAGGTTATGTCTCAGTTTTTAACATGTATATACAAATTTCCTGGTTTCAGTGTTTTATCATATACCTGTGACGTATATTTGACATAATTATCTGTTTTCTATATCTTGATATTACCTGATTTGACATATATCTCGTTATGCCCCTTAATGAATTTGAATTTTTATTCTGTTTAGAACTTTAATATCACTGTGTTGTGTTATTTATATTTGTTTTCTATAACTTTAATGTCACTATGTTGTGTTATTTATTTTATGGGAAAAATCTTAAATGTAGTTATATTGGTTCTTTTAGTAGTGATCTATTATCAGAATTAGAATTTTATCTAAGGAGATTATCACGACTTTCGATACAAAACTGTGTCACATAAATTCATGAAGTAAAATATCATTTCTAAACAAAAATTACTAAAATCATTTAAGGATCAGTATTTTAAGTTGTCTTGTTTTGTAATCTTATAAAGCCTTCTGTTTACAGTTTGTTACCCTGCCTCGTGTACAGACATTTGTTACATTGACATGCTTATTCTGAAATATCAATTGCAGGTAGTGACAGTTACTTAAGTTTCAATGGTTCTTAAGCCTAGTAATAACTCTCTGATTACTGATTGCTAGTAGGACTAAGATCACATATTAAACATCACTGATTAAACCACAAGTACTATTAGGCCAAAATAAATTAATACAAAGGTGACTGAGCTTTTTATTTTGTAGCCACGCTTGGAAAAAAATGACTTTTCAATCTCCAGGAAGCAAGTTGGCACTAAGTCACAAGCATGATTGGCTGATTCTTCTGCTTCTTGCTGCCATTGACGGACTCTTGAATTTGGTAGAACCATTCCATCGCTACGTTGGGGAACACATGATGATAAATCTTATGTTCCCATTCAAAAAAGATACCATACCCATGTGGGGTGTCCCTGTACGTACCTGCTGCCAATAATCCATTAAAGAGGAGTGCTGGAACATAGGGAGATATTATTTAACATATTCTTTTTAGTACCCTATCTTTTTGGTTAAAAGAGAATTATAGAAAATTACAAAAAATCATGTAATTTTAGATAAATTTCAATCCATAAAAAAATGTATGCTGAAAAGGGTGTGTTCCTAGCATTTCTATATATGAAGATACGTCCTATTTATACCTTATGGCATAAACTTACATCATTAATTCCTGTAACAGATCCTCTCTATTTTTGTCCCCATTGTTATCTTTGTTGCGTTTTACTGTTCCAGAAGGGATATCTATGATTTACACCATGCAATATTAGGTATTCTCTTGTGTTCTTTCAGTCTTTTTCTGTTTTATGACTCTGACTTTTATGCCTTTTGTCCCTTCACTCCCTTGTATCTAACTGTAATGACTTCTTTGATTTGGAACTTAGGTCTCATGTTTTCTAGCTTAATCACTGCAGTCATCACGGATTCCATTAAAGATGCTGTTGGTAGACCACGACCTAACTTCTTCCACCGGTGTTTCCCTGACAAAATACCTGTGTGTTTGTTATCCTTCTTGTTCTCAGTATTTGGTAAAGTTTAAGGTCTTTTTGAGACAATGCCATTTGTTCTCGTTTCCTGTTCATGAATAGTTTATGAAGTAATCTCGCATTGTTTGACTTTTCAAAAGATATGTATATTGCCATAGTGAGAATAAGATTTTTGTTGTTTTTAATGTTTCCTATAAACAAAGAAAAAACATTGTGCACTTTTGTAGTTATTTGTGAGTGCAGGAAATAAAAACCAAGAAATTTTCTCTCAAACCAAGTACACTCTTAGTTATTCCTTCAATCCTTCCTATATTCTAGTCTCTGACTTTTTTCTGTCTGATACTGATTGCTTAGTTATGCTTTGTGAATTGGCTCATCCAGGTGTATGACGAAGACACTGGTGATGTTCTTTGTACTGGGATTAAGGCAGTTATAAAGGAAGGATACAAAAGTTTTCCAAGTGGGCATACTTCATGTAAGTAGTAGAATATCTATTTCAAACATATTGGTCACACAGCATAAATTTATTCGATAAATGCTTTTGAAAGAAAATATCAAAATCAAAATAAAATAAGCTTCTGAAGAGCTTTTTTTTCTATGAAAGTGTTTATGAAAAAAATTGTTGAATTAAGTGTGATTATCCCGTTCAAGAAAATGATGGAATGTGAAAAAAATCAACTGTGCAGGGTCCTTTGCTGGTCTTGGTTTCCTTTCATGGTATTTATCAGGGAAAGTTAGAGTGTTTGATCGTAGAGGCCATATTGGGAAACTATGCCTAGTCTTGCTTCCTTTGCTTATTGCTGCTCTTGTGGGAATTACTCGAGTTGATGATTACTGGCATCATTGGACTGATGTGTTTGCTGGAGGCATCATAGGTTGCTTCCTAGTTACAATTTATCATAATAATGCAACGCATTGATTATTGCTTTTATATGAGCTTCATTTTCTCCAAATAATGCCTGATAACTCCCTTTGATTGTTGTTGCTTCAGGACTTGTAGTGTCCTCAATCTGCTATTTGCTACTCTTTCCCCTGCCTACTCAACCACATGGTACGTATTCTTCTTCTTGATTATTCCATCTTTCAATTTCAATTTAGGCCTCCACTTGCATTTTCCTTGACAGCTGCTAGACACATGCATGTAACACATGAATTCATGAAAGTCACCTACTGATCTTACATGTTATTGATGATCAGATATGGTTAGATGTTAAGACCAACAATAATCACAATAGTTAAAGTTGTGAAAACACAAGAAAAAGTAATTACTCATAAAAAAAAAAAGAAAAAAAAATGTAATGAAATAAAATTGAGTATCATTTAAAATCTACTTGTTCAATAAATTAAGAGCCAATACACATGAAAAAATTAATATCATCTTCAACCCAAAACTTTAAGATAATAATTATAGATTTTTTTATTTATATATTGTTCAATACACATTTTTTTTTTCTTAATGTGAAACGTACACTCACACTTAGATTTTCAACACTTACAATTTAAAATACTACAAACTTTTTAGAAGTTGACATTTAGGTATTAGAAAACTCTTCAAAAACATTTACAATAGATAGAAAAAACAAGGAGAAGGGGCATCAATATTTGGTTTCTTCACTTTCATTTTTGTTGGAAACATGTAGGTTGGGCACCTCACGCATTTTTTCATATGATGGGAGAAGGGGCATCTACTTCCCATGGAGGAAGCCAAACTCCAAATGAATCAAAGTTAGATGAGTTCCCGCTACAATTGTCGGGAATGGAAAGTGGAACAAGATATGTGTGATGGCTGATTTCATTTACCAAATAATGATAATAGCAGATTGTGCTGTGTGATTCTTTGACGAAATGAATAGCTAGTTTATAGACATTGGGCAGTGTAATTTATGTCCAATTAGTATACGTCTAATACGCACCATTCATTCAATATTTCAGCTATTTTGAAACACAATACTTCCAATCAATTTTGTTAGAAAAGTCTTTTAATGCTATTTTGGTATTATATTAGTTTATATCTAATTCAATTTGATAAAATGAACTTATAAAATAAGATTTACATCTTAATTATATATTATGATTTAACACTAGCTAATACTAAGATATACTATGATTTAAGATTGGCCAGCTAATAGTAAAAGCGTGCAGGATCAAACTAAATTTTATAAGTTCTTAATTTTGCTTTTTCGTTAGTTTGAATTTTTTGAACTAAATTAGTATATTTTTATAAAATAAAATCAAAACAATAAATAATAGTAGATCAATTTGGTTCCAATTACATGAATAATTGAAGTAGATCAAATTAATTCAACTTTTCAAACCTAAATTTGAAGAGATGAGTTGAAGAGTGGAAAAAGGTTGAAGTGGGTATACTTTATAAAAAAACGATCAACTTGGCTTCAAATATTTTATTTAGTATTCAATTTAAAATATTTAAAAAATATTTGTTATTATTATTATTAATATTAATATTATTACCATCATCAATATTTTTATTTATTTTCAAAATATATTTTATAAATTTTGACATTTACCGAAGTTGATATTAAATAACTGTTTATTCTTGAATTTGCAAAAATGGGTAGAATTATTTATAAATCAATGATTTTATATATTGTGTTTAATTTGTGTAAACATTAATTTCCATTTTAAAATATTCATTTATTTAAGGTTTCTGTACTATAATTAAAACATACTACTAAATAATATCAATTGTAGAAAATATATTATTTTTTATTAAGCTATTTTATATTGAATTGTTAAAAAATTTCCAATTCATGTTTTATCATCTTATTTAGTAGAAATACTAAGATAAAAGTAATAATAATAAATAAGACAAACAATAATCATCTTTAGTTCTTGAAATAAAGGATAGAAATCATAAAACAAATAAATTTCATTGTCAACTGCTAATACAAACACAAAATTATATATGAATTTGAGTAATTTTTAAAAATTTTCCGAAATTGGATAAATCTGGGACTCACAACTTTATTATAAAGAAATGTCAGTTATTGATGACTTATAAAAATTTTTTGTTCAAAAAGAAAGTCACTGTAATTTTTTTATTTTTAAATTGAAGTCACCATATTTAAGTTTGATGACTTTAACCCTTAAAGAGATGATTTTAACCGTTTCTTTAATAAAGTCTAACTCTAATGGATGACTTTAACTGTTTTTTTTCACTTTTATATTTTAATAATTTTTTTATATAGAAACTGAAGTTTTCTGATATTAAAATTTATGAGAGAATTGTTTAATTATAATAGTGTTATTTTTATATTTGGAAAATAATATTTTGGATATTTTTAAATGTAATTAATTTATTTAGATGATAATTTTTTAATAATTTGATTTTATCTTACATTTTGTAAACTGAGTTTTTGTTCTTAAAAGATAAAATAAAAATTGAAATCGATTATATTACATTTTTTAAATAAAGTAAATTTTTTTACTAAGTATACATAAAATAATATTTTAAAAATACAATAAAACTATATACTGTTTCACAAGTTATACATGCAATTAAATTATGTTATAAATATGTCCATTATTATTATTATTATTATTATTGTTGATATTATTTTAATTTTGGTACTAACATGGTTAGACATTTTAATAGGTACAGTGAACTACTAACTACTAATAATTTATGATGCTATTGATAGCATATTAACTACGATAATAGTTGTTTTTTCGTCTTTCTATTTATAATTTTGTCACATTTATATAAGTTATAAGCTAAAATCCATTTTTAAAGCTTATGTTTGAAATCAAGATTATTCATCTTTATAAACAAATCTAAATTTCATTCATAATCCTAATATATGCATTTTGCATTCGTAATGAAATAAATAAACATATTCTAAATAAGTGTTGATTTTATCTAAATAAAAATACCAGTTGTATAATTATTCACATAGTATTATTATTATTATTATAATAAAAATAAAATTAAAAAAGTGCATATAATTTGTAACGCTTTACTTTTTTTTAATGTAAAATTAATTTAATTGTACCGTTATTTATTTCAATTTTACTCTTCCCTTTTAATTGAGATCCCAATACAATAAATATAATACATATTTTAATTAATTTTACATTAATAAATTAGATAGTTTTAATATATATATATATTAATAATTAATTTATAATTTTTTTCAATGTAAGTTTTAAATTGTAACCAACACTTTAATGTTATTTTAAAAAGAAAACATATTTAAATATTCACCATAATTTATTTTAACATTTAAGTTACAAGGAAAAAAAATTCAAATCAACAAGCTAAGTTAAAAGAAGTTATTCAAAATTTATCATTTAAAAAATTATGTACTTCTTAAAAACTAAACACTTAAATATTATTTTAAAATATCAATTAAAAGCATCAATGTTTAAATATATAAAAAATAATTAAATACATAAATTAAAAATAAATTGAAATCGTTACTTTAAATAAGTTTTTTTATTAAAAGAAGTTAAAATTTGAAAACTTGTTTACTGCTTCAATTTTAAAAAAATGAATAATCTTTTCCGTTATCTTTTCAGTTTTGTCTAATTATATTAATCGTTCTCTTATTTTTCAGACTAGAAAAAGTTTAAAAATTTTAATTTTGTTTTCAGTTTTAGATAACTTTAAAATCTGTAAACGAGAGAGACGTTCTGTATCTTTATATTTTTAAAGAAAATAAAAAAATAATGAAGATTATAAAATGATTTTAGAAAGCAATATACAATCATTTTTAATATATAAGTAATTTATATTTTTATAATTTAAAATATATATATATATATATATATTTGTAAATTGTCAATTTATTTTAAATTGTAAATTCGAAAAATCATTCATGAATTACATAATATAAGAAGTCACTAAAAAATATATTTTCACAAACAAAATAAAAAAAATGGAAAAACCAACATGTTACCTATACAAGGATGAGTACATATGAGGTCGGGTGCAAGGCGAAAAACAACAAAAGCAAGGAAAGAAAGCGGGATGCAAGTGACACCGAGAAAAAGGAGAGGCAGGAGAGTGCTGAGATAGAATACGAAGAAATGTTGAGAGTAGTTATTTAAGGTTATTTTAGTCATTTTAATTTTTTGGGTTAAATATGATTTTCGTTTCTATAAAATACATAATATGTTAAAATAGTTCCTATAAATTTTTTTGGGTTTGTTTGGTATCTATAAAATTGAAACCTATTATTTTAGTCCAATTTTTTAACGGTAGATGACATAGCTAACGGAGTGCTACGTGTGAGTAACACGTATCGTCACGTGAACGCCCAGTAGACGTTTAGTTTCCACGTGGCTTATAACATTTTTTTTATATAATTCAGTCTCAGTATCAACTGCAAATGCTGGCACTTGGAGAGAAGCCGAGCTTGAGTCTTGGGACAAAAAGGCTGGAGTTGGACAAGTTGTTTTTCGAGATGACGGGAGTTCTGTGAAACTTGGTGCAGAAGAGATGGCACTGTCTCGAGCATGCGAAGTAAGTGACTCGGATAGTGATTCCGACTTGCGACAATCTGAGTCCGAGTGACTATGAGGAGGATGAGGAATCACAAGGTTTAGGATTTCTGGAGAGTACCAACCTACAGAGAGGGGTTCAACCTGAAACTGCAAAGTTTGCCACTTGGGAAAACCACACTAGAGGCATAACTTCCAAAATGATGGCTAATATGGGATATAGAGAAGGAATGGGTTTGGGTGTAACGGGTCAGGGAATGTTGGACCCCATACCAGTGAAGATGCTACCACCAAAGCAGTCTTTAGATTATGCACTTGAGTCTCATAAAAGGAAAGAGAATTAAGAAAAGCAAAGCAAGAAGAAACGGAGCCGAGGTGGCAAGAGAAAACGTGAGAAGAAATTTGCAGAAGCAAATCGTGCAGCAAAAGAGGAAGAGGAGTCGACATCAGATGTCTTTGCATTGATAAACAATGAGCTGGCAATGCACAGTGAGGCTTTCGGCAGTGGATCGACAAAGAAGCATTACATTAAAGGTTCTGAGGAAGGTAAAAAGACATGCTCAACCCATTCATTGTCGCCGTCGCCGTCTTCGACGACGGAGGACGAAGAGTCGCAGTCGCTGCGGCAGTCTTCAAGAACTACCGGCGGCGTCCGCGAGTATCTCCGGGTGACGGCCACCGGAGTCGCCATAGTGGCGACGGCGCGTGGACCGCTGAAAGATTCAACGGTGCTGCTCATGCCACTGGAGGTGGGTTGGCGGTGATCATGAAAGGGCTCGCCAGAGCCGACGAAATACCGGCTATAAAACCTGCACACAGTAACTGCAAATATAGAAAAAGGACAAAAACTTTATGTCCACGTCACGACACGTGTATGTCTATCTCACTACACATGTCACCACTCCGTTTGCCATGTCAACTTCCGTTATGTTCCGTTAAAAAATTGGACTAAAATAACAGGTTTAAATTTTATAGATACCAAACAAACCCAAAAAATTTTACTAGGACTATTTTAACATATTATGTATTTTATAGGGACGAAAATCATATTTAACCCTAATTTTTTTTAACTGCAAAAAACATAAGAAGCACTCCTTTCATATATTATTACAAATTTTTATTTTAAAATAATATTATTATATTAATTGTATTATAGTAACTTTTTATAATTTCAAAATATAAAAATAAAATAGGAGTATCAATTCTACCTATTGTTTTGCTATATATAAAGAATGAATACGTATAATTTAAAAGTTTTATCGAATAATCTTAAATCAGAATTGCCTCAGTACAACAGCCCATAATAAATAGAAAAGATAAAATTGTGGCCATAACAAAATCAGATTTTAGTCTGAGTAAAGAGAAAAGATTCTTTTTATTTTATTTTGTCTGAGTGGAAACATAGAACTCGTGGCAACTTTGTGGCGTTCAATTGATTTTGGCAGATGGCAAACATGCAAGTAAATGAAAATACAACCAAAGAAAATTAGTTCAATAGTTTTTTTTTTGTTCTGTGGATTGGGAAAAGATGAGTAATTAACGTAATATATGAATTTGTTTTATCAATTCGGACAAATAAGATGAAATGCTTCACTCTTAAATAAACCTCTTCACATCTTCTTCATTTCACACACTTTATTCACTTTGGGATCCTGGTTTCCTGTTGAATCCAATTTCAGTTTCAGTTTCAGCCATGGTTTCTCCTTCCACCACCCTCTCTCTTTCCCTTCTCCTGTACCTTTCTTTCTTCGCCTTCTTCTCTCAATCTGAATCTAAATCTAACCCTCCCAAGGTCTCCTTAGAATTGTACTATGAAAGCTTGTGCCCCTACAGCGCCAACTTCATCGTCAATCACCTTCCCAAAATCTTCACCCCCGACCTCACCCCCATTGTTGACCTCAAACTCGTTCCCTGGGGCAATGCAAACTTTCAACCCAACGACACCATCTTCGACTGCCAGGTACCCTTTTCCCCCAATTTTATTTATTTATTTGTGTGTATTCATTCATTCATTTGTTTGTTTGATTGCAGCATGGACCAAAGGAGTGCTTGCTGAATACAGTTGAAGCCTGTGCAATTGACACCTGGCCTGAACTGGTAACAATTATTTTACCCCTTTCGTTTTTTCCTTTTTCATAGTCTAATCGAATTAGAGCTTTGATTGGGATTAGGAGTACTGTGATAATTTGGATTAGTTGAAAAACAAAAGGAGTAATCTTGTTGTTTTGGTTCGATGTAACAGTGATTTGCTTTGCATGTGTATGTATCTATGTTGTGAGTGTTTATTGATGTAACTCGAGTTTCTTCTTTTCTTTTTTTTCACAGAGGAAGCATTTTCTTTTCATCTACTGTGTTGAGGATCTGGTGCATCAGCGAAAGGTTGACGAGTGGGAGTCTTGCTTTGAGAAACTGCATCTGGATCCCAAACCTATTAATCAGTGTTATAAATCTGAACATGGAAAAAAGGTTGGTGTTGTTCTCTGACTTAGTTCTTGTTCTTGCGCGACCTTGTTGTCACTGAGATAGTGTTATTATGTTTGCGTTTAATATGGGGAGGTTTATCCAAATAGGACTTTAATGTTTTTGAAAAACCTCTCTCTTCTTTTGTTGTTTTCAAAGGGCCTGAAAATTTTACTGACATTGCCAAATGAAACAAGCTTGTGGAAAAAAATTGGGAATTAGAAATTTTGAACAGTTTTACAGATTCAGAGTGATAAATAATTGAATCTCATTTCAAGGTGAGATAATCCATATCAAGTAGCTCTAGTTGTTTTTGTTATGTGAAGTTCGGATAGTAAGATCTGGTATTTGTTATGTGCTTGTCAGCTACTTGTTTTTATGACAATTTGTAGCTTCTGACCATTCATCTTTCTTCAAGCCTCAAGAAGATCATTTTTAAAAGTCCCTTCTCAATATTTTGCCGAACTTGCTGAATATGAAGAGTATATCTCGATGAAAGAAAGAAAGACATGGCAGATGTGCTTTGAGTTTGTAACATCATCGTTTTGCTGAAATTTTTGTCTCAAGTAACATTTACCATCTTTGTATGCAGCTGGAGCTACAATATGCAGCTGAAACAAATGCTTTACAGCCTCCTCACCAGTATGTTCCATGGGTAGTTGTGGATGGAGAACCACTCTACGAGGTCTGTTTTATATCGGATGAAACGTATCATTTTTCAGTTACTGAACTTTGCACTAAGATATGTTTCTAATTTAATTTATGACAATGAAATCTGTGCTTTACATATACGGAAGTTTGTGTATACAGGAAATTCAACAGTGCTTGTAAAATTTTGTGGTTGCAGGATTATGAAAACTTCTTAAGCTATATTTGTAAGGCTTATAAAGGCACTGATACACCCAAAACCTGCACTAAAGTATCTTACATAGCAGAAGTGAATGCAAAGCCCAAGCATTCAGTTTGCGACAAGGAAATTGGAGAGCCAAAATGGCAAAAACTGAGTTCAACAATTGGATCATGGTTGCACAAGATGAACCTTGGTGGTAACCTTTAGATGTGAGAAGGTTGAATGTAAAAGTAGTTTGTTCGTGTTATGTTGTGTTGACTTGAAAAGTGGAAATTAGAACTTATAGTACTTCGAAACAAAATCATGTTCCATCACGTGTTCTTCACAACAATAAAAGAAAATAATAAAAGAAAAATAGGAGAAAGAGTTCTTTTTTTTTTAAATAAAAGAAAATGAGAGCAAAAAAAAAAGAAACATTATTCTCTAGATAACAAAAGGAAAGATAGAGCAAAAGAAATGTTCTTTTCTTGAATATGAAGAATTATTGACAAGAGGCAAAGAATTCCTTCATCCAACACACATAATAAATTCATGAAAACTCCTTTGTGTGTCTTAAGCAAATGTGAAATTCCTCCTTTTTCATTTATTACATAATAAATGCATCTTGATTTTATGATCTAATTTCTTTGTGTGTCTCAAGGAAATGTGAAATTCTTCCTTTTTTTTTTATTTCTTCTTTGAACCATCTTTCTTGTAGTGACCTCTTTGTGGTAGTTGTAGTACTCAAACCCCTTCTCCACCTTGTTTTTCTTGCCTTATTCTTCAACTTCAAACCTACCCTAATATCATTTGTCTTGAACTATAGAAGCGTTTGAAGTCCTTTAATCTTATTGAGGTTTGAATCTTCTCCAAAATAATTGTTTATTCCTTTCAGAACAACAAAACATTCTTGAAAATATCTTAACAAAGCATTAAAAACAGTAAAATTTTATCTTTGAATTGCACTTTAATATTCTCAAAATCATTTAGAATTTTGTTAGTATATATGTTAGCTGTTTTTCCATCATTCTTGATTTCTTCATCATGAACTAATACAATTGTTGCTTTATGTGTCAAGTCTTTTGTCATATATATTTAGTAAAGCCTCGTCCACACGGTTGCATTAGTTATTTCTTTTAGGACTTTCCTTTGTGTTGTATCTTCAGGTCATAAAATTATGACGTTTTTGGTTGTGTTGATGGTTGTTATTCTTCTCTTTTTGTGAAAGAGAAGATGAAATGTATGTCTCACTCTCTATTGTTTCAGCACAACTTTCTTATATTAAAATAATTTTTATCTTCTATAATCTAAAGTAATTATTACTAATTGGATTAGCGAGAATTAAGAGAAAGATTGAAAAGAGAAACACAATTTTATATTGAATAGTAAAATCAAACATAATGACATTACATGAAAGGTTAAATCAACATATATAAAGTGTTAAATTGAAGTTTATATATAGACCCAAAGTATAAGAAACAATCGATTCAGAATACTAAGTTATATATCATCTAAGAGTTTACTAGAATAAACAAGAAACATTGCAATGATAAACGCATTAGATACGTACATCAAATATATGTGCTCATGAAGCACATCTTCACTTAACACAATTGTCTTCATCAATCACACTCAACTACTAGAGGACTAATGACCTTTCATACTCTTCTTTAGCAGATATGATTTAGACCCAAATATAATGTATATAACTCACCTCAAAATGGTTATGTAAATAAAATAATTTCATATTTTAAAAATAACCTATTTTTAGTTATCTTCGAATTACACTTTTGTTATTTGAAAAATATATTTATAAAAAACATAAAAAGAGAGAAAAACTATTCTTTTTTTTTAAATATTAAATTTAACTTCTGACATAAAAGTGAAAAGTATATTGACATAAAAATTAAAATAATAAACTAAAAACGACAAGTAGTAAGATGCTTAATTTTTTTTATTAAAATAAAGTAACAGGATAAATATTTAGTCAATTAATATCATACAGCTTCTAATAATAATAATAATAATAATAATAATAATATCGAGTATGAAGATTTAATTATAATATTTACTTTTATTTGTAATTTAATTAGTTAAAATATCATCTATATTGACTTTTTTTCTCACTAATGAAGCCTGATTTTATTCAATGTGGAGACACAATGTAAAAGGTCATTTTTTCTAGATAAGTTTTGCAAACATTTTTATCACTGCAAATAAAAGTAGTAATGCATTGTGATATTTTTTGCAAACTAAATAAGAGACAGTGAGAGTGTTTTTCTTTCTTCTTTTTATGTTTTCTTTAAATATATTCTACAATTTTACAAATAAAATACATTTTTTTTCTAAATTTTTGTAATATAGCATTTAAACATAATATTTATTCACTAAACATGTTAGTAAGAATTTTCACCAACCTAATTGTATTATATCATCATAATTAAAAACGTTTCTATTTAATAATAATAAAATATACGTGTCTATTTTTTAAAATATTTTAAATTTAACGTATGATGAATAAATAATGAAGTTAAGTTATAAACATTTCACCTCAAGTAATAACACCTAATTTATACTTTCTGTAAGTATTTGTTAAGAAATTCATTCAAACTAAAACCAATGTAAAACTTATACAATAATTAATTTAAGAATATAAACAGACGATATTTCGAGATTTTAATAAAAAAAAGCTAAACATAATTAAGAATTTTGAAAAACTATACATTTTTCATCTATCAAATTGAATATGGTAAAGAGAAAACTGTATGCAGAGGTATGCATTTATTATTTCCTATATCATTGAGAGCAACCTAACCTGTAATAATTTGATAATAACTTAAGGATATATATTAATATAAAACTTTAAAAATAACAAGGTCGATATGTCCGAGTGGTTAAGGAGACAGACTCGAAATCTGTTGGGCTTTGCCTGCGCAGGTTCGAATCCTGCTGTCGACGATTTTGGATAATTATATTTTTTGTCGGCCCAGCACCCAAGTATACTAATGGGCTTTTTTTGATTTTGGAAAATAGTGGAGGTGTGGGTGAGTGTAGCAAAAATACCATAGGTATGGGTTTGTGTAACGAAACGAAAATAGTGAAGGTGTGTGAGAGGCAACAAAATGTAGCAAAAATAGAATATTTTATGAGGTGCAGTTATTAATTAGGGGTGCAGTTATTAATTAGGGGTGCAGGAATCAAAAGCCTTTCAAAATAGTTCCTTAATCCTAGTCATAGAATCCCATCCTTTATGTTTTCACTGCTACAAGGGGCAAATAATATTTATACATTTATTTTCTCTTTCATTTTCTTTTTATTTCATTGTTTTCTCTTTCATATGAATTATACTTACATTGATTTTCTTTTTCATTTTTAGTGACTTTTTTTAATCAAGTGTTAATCACTCGTTTCTGAAGATCATTTACCTAGTAGATGAACATTTTTTAATAAATATTTGTTTATACACATAACTTTTGAGAATTAATATTCTAATCATATACATAAACTAAATTATTTTATCAACCATCTTAACATAACATTCTAATGATCATGAATATGTATGAATGTTAACCTCACAGTGATATTAAAGAATTTTTTATAGGAAGGTTGAGTAGATATTTTTTTATAAAAATACTAGCTCTGTTAAGTTGAGAATGAGAATGTTGAAATTTTTTTTATTTATGAATTTTTCTCAATACACACATAAAGAGGAGTTGTCAAGAGTACAGTTCTGGAGAGGAAATTCTTTTAACCAAATGACGACAGTAACATATATAAGCTTAATTTGAATGAAATTATAAGAAAGCTTTACAAAATTATTGGGTTGATATCCCGAATATATTGACACAATTTTTGGATTCAACAAGAAAAATATTTTGAAATTTCATTAAAAAAAATATTTTTACCAATTATATTAATGATTTATAAAATAATAAAATTAGTCACTAATTAAATTAAAAACTAATGAAAGATCTAATTTAATAAGTAGTTAACATTTCGGTAGCTAATATTAAAGAAAATTTAAATTCTAATTTAAAAACCAATTTAATCATCATTATATAAAAACTAATTTCATAATCTTTTGAGATAAAAAAAGTATAATTTTCATTACAATAAAAACTATTTTAAATATTAATAATTTGTAGTTTATAAAATATTTTTTAATTTAATTATTATATTAATTGTTTTTTTTCTAAATTAATTTATATTTAATTAATTTTTTGTAGTGTTTACATTCCTTTTGTTGGATTGGAAACAATAATTATCCTAAAAAGTTACAAATAGCAAATAGAAAATGAAAACACTTTTTCTATATAAAATAATTTGGCAATCCTTTTATATAACAATAGCAATATTTAAGTAAACTATTAACATTTTAATAAATAATTAAACAAGTGATTTTCAATTAGTTCTATTATTGATATTTGATTATAAAAGAGTATTTAGAAAGACACGACTATTTAAATAAATACACTTTCTCATTTATGGTAGACTAATTAATACAAATAAAATTTTAATGAAAAGAATAATGAAATTCAATAAGATAATATTGTTTAGATGTTGCTTCATAAAAGAGAAGAGTAGATACGTCATCAATGATTGTGATGACAACTAAGTTGATTTTTAAGGATTGGATACTTTTTAAGGAGAGATAGGATTAATTTTAAATCTATGTTTCTTAAGTAAATATTAGTGCCCATGATCATTGCTATTACGTGTGATTAATACTTTTCTTTACTTTTTAGACTTTTGCAATATTACTTTTATCTCTTAAGACAATTAATGAAAAATTTATCTAAACATGTTTTTAGAATGTATTTTCACTTTCAGTTTCCATTCATCACTAGATCCACACGTTTGAGTTTTGTTTTTTTCACGCAGATTGATTTACAATGCTCAACATTCTCGTATCACAACATAGTTACAAACAAAATTTATTTCAATCTTCAATTAACTTAAAAGTTACAATAATTTTTTTTTCAATTTCAATTAAATTTAACTAAACTTAATTTCCTAACATAATTTCAAACTCGAACTTAATCATACACCATTATAATTTCTTATGTTTCATAAAAAAATTTCTACAAATTTATAAGAAAAATAGTATTTTTTTTAATTTTTATAACAAATTTATAAAAAAGTTCTTATAAAATATAATTTTTTTAATAATAATACTAAATGATTAGTCAGCAATCATTGATTTAGTCCATTAGGTTAAATTGTTAACTAGTAACAGTTGATATACTGTGATAGGTTAAGAATCAATTTGAAAATGTAAAATTTTTAGTAAATAGTTGTTGAAATAAATCACACTATTGAAATAAATAGTTGAGTATTTTAGATAAATTTTTTAGGTAATCTGAATACATGAGTGTAGGTTTTTAATTTATGGTAAGTTTTTAATATACATAATTTGTACTATAGTTAATAAATTTTATTCATTCTGTATAATAAAGTCTAGTTTAATTTAAAATCGAATATTTTTTATTTTTATTAATTATTGTTATATCTAATTAACCTAAAATTAAATATTTTATTTATTTTTATTAATGTTTTACTAAATTCAATTTAATAAAAAATTTAATTTAACTATTTTATTAATTATGTATTATTTAATAAATTCAGTAAATTATTATTATATAAATAAATACTAAAAATATAAATACATATTTGCATATGCAAATTGTCTCATTAACTTGGTAGATGTAAATTAACTAATGGATTTTGTAAGATAAATCTACTTCAGATAGTTTAAAATACAAATTATACAAATAAATTATTATTATTATTGTAATACTATCTATATTAATGTGTTGACAATGGGTAGGTTACTTAATAATATTTATTTTATTTTATTTTAGTGTATTTTATAATATCAATATTAACAGGTATATTATTAGTGTATCTTTTATTTATAGTTTTATTCTATGGATACTTTTTTTATGTTTTTTTAAAATAAAACAAAATTATATCTCCTAATAAAAACCTAATCTCTCTAATAAATACTCAATCAATCATAATCTTTCTAATAAAAATAGAATTATAAAAATTTTCTAGATATTATTCTACATTTAAGTTTATCTAACAAAATTATCTTCTATCTCTTATCCCAACACTCTTCTGTGAGTAAATTGGCAGTCTTTTGCGAAATGTCTAACCTCTTCGCAGTTATAGCATTTGTCCAGTAACAATATTTTGCATAGTGCTCATACTTATCACATTTAAAACACTTGATACTAGTGATGTTTAACCGACCTCCTCAACAACTTTCTTGTCCTCAACCACATCAATTTTGTTGGTTGATTTGTTCCTCATCTTCCTGACCTCTATTACCTCTCTACCACCTCTTGCTCGGCCTCGTCCAACTCGTCTTCTACCATCTCGGCTTTGAGTGTTCTGATCATTGGCCTCCTTCTTATCTTTGGCTAACGCTTTTGCTTGGAGTGTTTGACTAAGATTATCACCCTTCTTCTTCTTCTTCCTCTACTCTTGTGCCACAAGTGACCCTACAAGCTCTTTAATTAAGAGCATTGACAAGTCCTTGAACTCCTCAATTGCGCATACAACATTCTCAAAGTCATCGGTTAAGGACCTTAAGACTTTCTCCACTACTCGGCTAGCAGAAGTGTTGAGCTGGTTCACCACAATCTGAACTCGGGAAACATAATCGATCACTTTTTCATTTTCTTTCATACTCATGTTTTCAAGCTCACCTCTGAGAGTTTGAAGCTTGGTCTGCTTTACATAGTTGTTTCCTTTGTACGCTTTCTCCAATATATCACACGCTTTTTTTTAAGATTCATCTTTCGCTATCTTCTCAAAGCCGAACTCATCAACAGCTCGGTACGTCAAGTACAAAGTTGTCTTGTCCTTCACTCGTAATCCTTGTAGCTCGACAAACTTAGATCTAGAAATCTGTTTGTCTTCTTTTGGTTCTTTGTAGCCCTCGTCAACAATTTCTCAAAGGTCCTGGGAACCACAGAGCACCTTGGTCTGTCGACATCAGTTATCATAGTTGACGTCATTTGTCAACTTAGGAATGGGTAGGTTGTTTGCAAGGTTGATCATCTCACACTACAAGCTCGATAACTCGTACACCGAAACTCGGACACTCAGATTCTCTCAAAGCTTTGATGCCAAATTTGTTGACAATAAATATATCACTTAATAACACTTTTCTTATTTTCTTTCTGGTTACAATATCAATACATTTTCTATTTATAGTTTCACTCTATGAGTCTTTTCTCTCTACACCTTCTTAAAATAAAACAAAATCAATATCTCCTAATCAAAACCTAATGTCCTTAATAAATATAGAATGAATCATAATCTCTCTAATAAAAACAAAATCACAAAAATCTCTTAGATATTATTTTACATTTAAGTTTATATAAGATAATACAATCTTAAATTGATTTTTTTTCGTTTGGATCTATGTCTGTATTGCATCACATCGACTAAACTTAAATTCATGTTCGTGAGCCTTCCATCTTTTACTATGTATTTTGAAAATATTAATCCCATTTTATATATAAGTAAGTGAAAATAGACTAATCCAAATTATGTGTCTATGAATACCTCAAAATAGTTCAACAAAGATTCGACCAGAGGGTGGGAAGATAATCTATGAAAGGAGAGAAAAGAATAGAGTTTTGAGTATGAAAAAAATTGAAATTAATGTTAATAATCTTTATAAAATATATAATCACTCTATAACTTGATAATATAATAATGTGAATATTTCAATCAACAAAAAAAAAATGTCTGAGTGCATGCAAAAGATAGCTGAAACACAGTGAGATGCATAGACAATATGCAAAAGCAAGATGGCAGCAGAAGTAGTGATATCAGTGAGGAAGTTTGAAAAGAAAAGCGTAAGTTTAAAAATGATGAAAGGATTATTAGAAAGGAGAAGAGAAGAAGAAGGGAGAAGTGGCATAGGACCCCCTCCAAATTTTGGCCAACAAAAGACCAATCTCCATCCATTTTCGTACAACTATTAATTGTCAACAAGTTAATGCACCTATCTGTGACCAAAATCTGCACCTAAATATATGGCTCTTATTGCTGCTTCTTGGGGACACTATACCCCACCTGTTACTCATCATATCTTCATCTTCATTTTCTCTCGCTATAAAACTCTCTACATGTGTCTGTCATCTTCTTATTCGAAAAATAACCTCTTCATGCCAAGGAATGAAGATCTTGAAAATGAAATTAGATAACTGTGAATAGTTTATCAGAAGTCCAATAAACAATAATATAATAATCTCAAATAATTTCTTTACAATATATTTAAATAATTTTAATACTATTTTAATAAAAAGGTTTAAGTTTAATTTAATTTTACAAAATCAATTTGTAAAGTTAACACTTTACTTATAAATTACAAATTTTTAATATTTGTAGTTGACGTAGGATCTCAAACAATATTACTTCATTCTGCATTCTATACATGTGTGATTAACTGAGATTAAGCAAATTTGTAAAGCCCTCCCATGATGAAGATTTCAAGATTTGTATTTCTAATTAATGTTACGAATGGAGTTAATATTTTATTATATATAGAGTGTTTAGTAAGAATTATAAACTACTTGATATATTTGATAAAATTAGCTTCTGTAATTTATAAATTTCTAACATATATTCGTTTTCTAATCCATAAGGTCAATAATGGTCCTTTTGAAATGGTCTTTGTCTGGGACAATCACAAGAAGGAGGTGCCTTAAGAATAAGGTAAAAAACAAGTCCTAAATCTAATCAAATCCCACCCAACACAAAATTCCTTATCTCCTCACCTCTCACTCATCAATGAAGCATATTCTGTTTTTTTTTCTGCAATGCAAAGAGTGCAATATTTATATACCATTCTATATACATGATGACAAGAGAGGCAAATAATTCAGAACCTAAGTTAGATTCCCTTTCTGTTGGTGAACCTTATGATATTGGTCTATCACACTGACTTATGTATTGTAGCATAATAAATAAATAAATAAACATCAAAATGTAACAATTCATACTTCATCACCTAATGGTTTTTTGAGGGTAAAATTGGAATATTAAATAGATAGAATGAAGAAACGTGAGGAGGAGGAGAGACTGAGGAGTGCAATGAGCAATGAAGAAAGAAAAGAAAGGAAATGATTTTATAATAAATTTATTTTAGAAAAAGAAGGGACATATCCAATTTTTCTTTTTGACTTTTTAGAAATTGAAATGGTTAAAGTGGCCACCACACATAATAATAAAGAAAAAACAAAAGAAAGTGAGAAATAAAGTTCCCTACACGAAATTGTGTGGTTCCACAAGAGCCTAGAAAGCGAAAGTTCTTGTTAAATTCAAAAGTATATGAAATATTTCTTTATGAGGAGAGAAGGAAAAAAAATAATGCTAGAAAAAGAAGAACCAAACAAAAAAGTAATACAAAGAAATAATTTCGATGCATTATCATGAGTAGATGGATCATGATATATGGGTCCAAATTTTCAAATTAACATTAAAAAAGGTGGATTTGCTTTTTGTTATTCTTTTTATTAACATGTTAGAGTATCTGTTAATTTTCCTTAAAAAAGTATTTATTGATTTTGTGATGATTTACTTTTATTAGAGAACTTTATCAGATAAATTTAGTGAGGTGTCGTTTTCAATCATATCTGTTTTATTAAAGATGATTTTGCTTAAACAGATGGAAAATACTTGTTGATTGGTGACTCTGCAATAATAACAAAAATACAACATTGTAATTATAGAAGTTGAGTTATGATAATCCAAATGAATGAGTGATAGTATAATAAACATAAATGGAGAATGCAAAGGGGTTGGCTAATGGTCCTTTTCACACTTAGGTGGTGGTTACCAAAATAAAATATTTGCAGCAATCACAAGGCATTACTTTTTTTTTTTCATTGATGCTTGCATCCTATATCTTTTATTAGGTGTTGTTTTCACAGAAAGATATGTCAATTATAGATATCATATGAGAGAGAGAAAGGGTAAGGCATAGGAGGTGGATGAAATAGCCAGACCAGAAACCAGAGAAAAATATGCCAAAATTCTAAACCTGAAAAACAAAATCTTAGATCAAGTTGGAAAAGGGGCACCTGAAACAGAAGTGCAAAATATTGGTGTAAAATCAATGATAAGTGCATGTGTGTATCACTGGTGATGACCCTGGGGACCATTAAACAGTGTAGTATAAAGAAGGATTATACCTTCTAATTGACTCATTCTCTGTGTTGTTTAACAAAACAATGACTAGAGGGAAAAAAATCTAAAAATTATCTACCCTCAATTTTGAAATGACTATGATTATTATCATAATGGAAGGGTCAATTCCTATGAAATAGCCGTCTTAGCTATCTATCTATATCTTTGACAATCATGGATTAAGACATCATTGTTGTGATGGACACTAGAATGATTGCGCATGAGACAAAGAATTAAACTTCGTTGATGGAAAATCATCATAATATAATATGCAACTTAATTATACACCGTGTAATCACAATTGATTTCCTTAGAAAACTACATATAGGTATAGTAAGTAACGTAAAAAAATAGTAAAAATCAATAAAAAATTACTAAAATTATACTGTGGTTGTGGTAACATTAGTTGTGGTTGTTGTTGAAGGTGGTAAATTAGCACTAGAACCAGCATCAACACTAACCCTACTATCATTGTTGCCGCTCACTGGAACAACTATGCTACTCTCACCACCACTATCACTCACCTTAGACACTTTTGTGGTGGTCCTCTTTCGCTTCTTCTTCTCATAGGGGACCCCTCTTGCTTTGGCCTGACCCTCCTTCACTTCTTTGAGGTAAATCATAACAGCCTTTGCGCCAAACGGATTAGACTCAGAGCGACCACCGTTTTCTTCATAGGCTGCTCTGAGTCGTCCGATCAGAGCGTCAAGACTGCCCCACGCTTGCTTCAAAGGACAAGCGCAGGGTGCAGGAGGGTTGGGATGACCGAAGTACGGACACCCGGTTATGTGGACCTTGGTTTTGCCAAACTGGTCCAAGTACTTCAAGAATTCAATGACGTGTGCTCCACTGCACCGTGCTAACGTCAATGGGGGCTTGTGGTTGTGCAGGTACTGAAAGAAGGTGTTCCAGTCTCGACGCTTCTGTGATTCATAGCGGCTCGGTGGTGGTGGTGGTGCAGGTGATGATTCTTGAGGTTGTGATGGAGGTGTAGAAGCTGCTGATGATGATGATGGAGGAGGTTCTGTGGTAGAGGGTGGTTGTGGTTGGGGTGGTGCTGATCCCCCTGATGATGAGTCCATGTTGAAGAGCTTGTGGAACACAGTGAAGTAGGTTGAATTTAGGTGAGAGAGTGTTTTGCTGTGTGATGTGAGTGAAGAGTGTATTATTTTTTTGGTTGTGTTGGATTGGGGAATTGAAGTTTAGGTGAGTGTGGTTTTTGGTTTTGTTTTGGGGCATAGAAAAGTGAAAGAAAGGAGTTTTGTTTTTGGTGAGTGTGAATGAATGAGAGTGTGTGATGAGGGTTTGAGGTGGATGTTTTCATGGAAAAGGATTTCTGGCTTTTGTTTTCTTTTTCATGAGTATAGGAAAGAAAGAGAAAGAGAGAGATGAGATGAGTAAAGAGGAAAGGGGGCATTAAATTGATTGTTTTGGTCTTTGGAGTCAGAGAAAACAAAGTGTAGAAATAATGATAATACTATATTAAATTTCAACAATAAATAACAATATTTATCAATAAAAAAAAGTTATGTAAAAAATAAAAAATAATACTATTGGTTGATTTTTTTTTATTTGTTCATTCAAAAGAAGAAAAAAAACTTTATGTTAAAAAAATTATTGACCAGTTGTGATTATCATTTTGCCAATTTCGATTACCATTGTTATTGATATTTTGTTCTTTAATTTTTTGTTTGAAGCTAATTTTATGATTTATTTAAAATAGACACTTTACCGAATTATTAATATTTTGGTCAAATAAGTGCAATCTGATTTTTTAAACAAATGTTAAAAGTTAAAATGAGCTGAAAGGTTAAATCATCAACCAGTATTTTTTTAAGAATTTTTTAACAAAAGAAAGACAATGAAAAACATTCTAATGAAACATCTCAATGAAAATAGGAATAGTAACTTAAGAACTAATTAGTCTAAATAAAATCTTACATAAAGTACCTTTCTCAATAAATATTACAAAGTGATGAAATAAGTTATTTTATAAAATTTAGTGTAAAACATGTTATTTTATTAAACATTATTATTGTAAAAAAATAAAATTTTAAATATTGAATGTGAATCATCTCACTTACTAATGTAATGGAAGTCTAATGTGACATCTGCTCTTCAAATTTCAATTTAAGATTTTACACTATTTGATGTTCTTTAATGGTTAATGTCATTTTCCTTAAATGACGTCATTTTCCTTAAATGACACGTACATTTACCAAATCAAAATTACTTATTTTATGATTAATGATCAAATTTTACAACTTGTAAATTATTATTTGTGTGATATGTGTTGCTATTTACTAATTCATGTTAGAAAATAAAAAAAAATGATATATTATAAGTCTCATAATTGTTGCACTTCACCTTAAAATGGTTGGAAAATTTTAATTTTTGATTTGTGTAACTATTTTCTAATATAAGTATCACCATCAATCACCAATGATTAATTAATTAAGTTTATGTTTTTAGTTTTTTAATTTAAAAGCATTTCTATTTTATTAACTTCTAATTTTTAATAAAAATCAGTTTTACTTTTAAGTAAAATTTGATTAAATAAATAGTTTAAAATTAGATAAAAACAAATGGATTTTAATCTATTTATTTAAACCAAATTGAAAATAATTTATTAAAAGATGGACTAATTAGAAAATTCAAATAATAGATAATTTCAATAAAATGAAAACTAATGTATAAATCAAAGAAAAATGGGAGACTACAAGTAAAGAATATTAATCACATTTTAGTGATGTTCTTTTGGTCAAGTAAAAATAAAAGTTAATAATAAAAGAAAAAAAACTTGTGAAATAATATATTGAAGGCAAAATATGAAATAGGGAGAAGCCTAAACATAAGAAAGTATGTTAAAGAGCCACAATGGTGTAAGGATTTAAAGAACGTTTATATTTAAGCAAATTAGGAAAACTGGCTTGAAACAAATTTGGAGGGTTGGAAATGTACAAGGATTAGTTTTTGAAATAACAACTGGTATAAAAAGTAACTCTTAAACATAAGTTTCTTAAATTGTATAAAAATTCTACATTACAAAACATAAAGGTGGGAGAGCTAGATAGATGGATTGATAATGTGATAATGCTTGGAAATGAGAGTTGAATTGGAGAAGGGATTGATTTACCAAGGAATTTCCATAAATTTTCACATGTAGAGTCTAAATGAGTGTAGTTTGATTTAGGAATGGATAGGCAGATGGATCTGGAAAGATAAGTCCTGAAAAGGGTATACTATGAGATCTGCATATCATATTTTGCAGGATAGTCTTTGTAGGAAAAAGTCTAAATTTTGTAACATGTTATGGGATATCACAGTCATTCTTTTCGTCTCTTGTCTAGTTTGGAGGATAAGGTTAAATCCCCCAAAAAAGACAACTTGATGTACAACAGTATCATGATAGGCAATTTAATGCACTTTATGTGAAAAAGTGAAGGAATATGTATGTGAATCACTTATTTCTTAACTGTAAGATAATCAACATTGTTTGAAATCTTTATAACAAAGTGAATAGGAGTAGATATTATTTCTCATTATCTCCCTAAACATAATCTAATTCAACTTTTTATAGATTCAAGTAAGAAAAGAATTTTTTTTTGAAGATGTATATAAAAGCTAAAATAAACAATATAACTCTAAATTCATCTATTAAAAATTAAAGTTTATAGTACTCTTAAACAATACTTTATATAAAATATTTATAAAACGTGTTAAACTCAATTGACTAAAAACAATAATGATAGGAGTTTAATATTGTTCTTTATCATGATTATGCTAATTAAGAAAAAAAGGATTCTACCCAAAAAAATAAATAAATAGGAAGAAATTTAAAAAAATTGCAAAATAAAAAAAATTCTAAAAAAATAAGAAGAAAATAAAAAAGAGGGTTGAAATTAAAAAAAAAAAGATTCTACAAAAAAAAGGAAGAAATTAAAAGAAGAAGAAGAAAGAAGGCTGAAATTAGAAACAAAAAATACTGTAAAAAAAATAGCAAGAGGGGAAGAGATGAAAGAACCTCAATTGAAAAAACAGAAAGAAAGGAAGAGAGGAAAGAAAAACCTCTAGAAGAGAAGGTCGTTGAATTCTCGCTAGAGAAGAGAAACTCGTCATGAAAGAGAAGAAAGAAGAAGACACAAAGAGGGGTTGGGGCGCCGACAAAGAGAAAGAAAACGAAATGAAGAAGAGTGAAATGGAAAACAGCTGTTACATAAAAAACCCTAGACAAAAAACCTAAAATACCCTTAATGAAGGGATTCTCCAAGTTGTGCTGTTATTTTCGCGATTTCCCCACTATTTTCGCGATTTTGTCCACTATTTGTCGCACCCACAAGCCACTATTTGAATCCGCTCTGCTCCGTCTTAGCGTTGCGCCTCCATCCCGCTCCGTTTCAACGTGACATGATAGTTGTTGCTCCGGTCGCTATTGACTACTATGGTTGATAACACTAATAGTGTGAGGTAAGAGGGGCATGTGTAACTAATCAAATTCCAAAAAAAATTTCTTGTATTTTGATTGGTGTATTTGTCCTAAAAAATATTTACAATTATTTAAACTAAGAGATGTTAGTGTATTGTAGTAGTTTGAGCGGGTTAAATGATATTGAGAATGGGTTGAGATCAAGGTATTAGAGTGACAAAATGTAACAAGATTAGAATGGAAGGTTAATTGTTTTTTTCTTATAATAGACACTCACACGATATACCTATCAGATATAAAAAAAATTATATAAAAAAATATATCAAATAAAAAATTTAGAAATAATAAAGATTTGAAAACTTTATAATTATCTGAAATATATGAGAGAAGAAAAGAATGAAATGATCTTAATTCTCCATGATTTTTTTTTTAATGTATTGTATATGTAAAAAAAACCTATTATTACATGTGATGGAAGTTCAAAAACAATAAAAAATGTGCATCCCATATTTTTTATATTAATCTGAACAAAATTTATATACAACTTTTCTAATATTTTATTTTAACTTTTGGGACCATAAATATCTAGAGTCCATTAAATTCCTTTTGGCTTTCCAGTAGTAATATTTATTAAAAGTATTTGTATTTATTATTTATATTCATGATATATTGAAAAGTTAAGGTATAATGACTTTTAAAGTATTTGTATTCATTGTTTGTATTCACTATATATTGAAAAGTTAAGATATAATAATCTATTACAAATATAAAAGTAAAATTTTTATTGATTTACTTTTAAAAATATAAAAATAATACATGTTATGCACAAATTTGTACATATTTATATAAATATATAATATAAATGTTATCTTACCTACGTATTCCTAAGATAAGTTTTCATAAAGTATTTTATCCATACTTTTGTCACATTAAGAACTCAAATTTGATCATAAAACTTACAATTTAAAAAGTTACTTTAATAAATTTATTAAAATAAACTATTCTTTGTTTCGTATAAGTGTACAGTTAACCCAACTTAAAACAAAACAATAACTCAACTCAACATAAAACAAAGTTCAAATTAAAAGTCATAATTGAAGTTAATTGTTTCAATTTGCTTAGTTCTTAAATTAAATATAATAATTGATTAGTTTAAAACAGTGCATAAATAAAAAATCAACTATAAATTAATTTAATCTCCTATTATCTGAATATCCCAACCTAAGTCAACCTATACTGAATATATATTTTTATGTTAGACATTGTCACACTTTATTTAAAAAAAAAAGTGTTTTAAATTCACTTAACACACCATCAACGTTTCTAGATAATTCTGTCCATAAATAATGATGTTGGTAATGATAATAAGAAGAGGTTTAGCAACCATTTAGATATAGACAAGATGCTGACTAATTTCTAAAACAATGTTTTAAATAAACACCACAAAATTAATCACACAAGACAAAATTGATTTAGAACTCATGAGTCTAAATAAAATCTTACATATAACTTTTTAAACAAATATTACAAAGTCGTGAAATAAGTTATTTTATCAAATTTAGTGTAAAACATGTTATTTTATTAAATATTTTTATTGTAATAAAATAAATTTTAAAGCAATTAAATAACATCCAAAGCAATTGCAAAAAGTCTTTATTTTATGTGTTTTTCACCTTATATATATATATATATATATATGTATGTGTGTGTCATTTCCACAAATACATATATTTACCCAATCAAAATTACTTATTTTATGATAAATGATTAAATCTTACAACTTATAAATTATTATTTGTGTGATGTGTGTTGCAATTTACTAATCCATGTTTAAAAATGGTTGAAAATTTTGATTTTTGATAATTTGTTATCTTATATTTATACTAATATAATTGTGTAACTATCCTTTCTAGTATAAATAAATATAATGAGCAATTATTATATTAAGTTTATGTTTTTAGCTTTTGATTCTTGTTATTTAAAAGCATTTCTATTTTATTAACTTCTAATTTTCAATAAACATCTATTCTACTTTTAAGTAAAATCTGATTAAATAAATAATTTAAAATTAAGTAAATATAAATATACTTTTATCTATTTATTTAAATTAAGTCCAATCATAAATAAATTATAAAAATATTTTTAAGATAGAAAGAGAATCATTCATTTGTTTAAAAAATAACTATGTTAAAACTAATTTAATTGTTATCTTAATTTTTTTTCTTTCTTTAATTAAAATGTTATGGAGGAAGAGATTAATAAAATTTAAAGACAATTTTTGAAGAACTAAAATAGTAGAGAAAGAAAGACAACTGGAATAAAGTGAAAAATAGTCAAAGAAAAGTGGATGATTAGGGTAAAGAATATTAATGGATTTAATGATGTTCTTTTAGTCAAGTAAATGGAGGTTAACAACACAATATGTTGGATGTAAAATATGAGACATGGAGAAGCCTAAACATGGGAGAGTCTCTTAAAGAGTTACGATGGTGGAAGGAATTAGAGAATGCAACATTTAAGGGAATTAGGAAAACTGATTTGAAATAAATGTATTTTAGAGAGTTGAATAAGGTACAAGGATTAACTTCTGGAAGGATAACTGACATGAGAGTTACTCTTAAACATAGTTTCCTAAACTGTATAGAAATTCTATATCACAAAATGTAGGGGAACTAGGAAGATAATTGACAATGATTGGAAATGAGAATTGGGTTGGAGAAGGGATTGATTTACTTAGGAACTTCCATAATTTTTTCATTTTACTGTAGAATATGAGTGAGTGTAGTTTGACCTAGGGATGGATGGATGATGAGTCTGAAAAGATGAATCCTCAATAGAGTATATTGTGAGATCTACATATCATAATCTGTAGGATAGTTTGAGTGGGGAGGATTCTGAACTTTGTAACATAGTATGGGATATCACAATCATTCTTTTTGTCTCTCATCTAGTTTGAAGTATGATCGTTAAATCCCCACTAAAGATAACTTGATGTACAACGGTGTCATTGTAGACAATTTGATGTGCTTTATGCGGAGAAGTGAATAAAATAGTGAATCACTTATTTCTTGGTTGTAAGGTAGTCAACACTATTTGATATCTTTATAACAAGTAGATATTAGTAGATATTGTTTCTCAGTACTTTCCTAAATATAATCTAATTTAATTTTGTATGGATATAAGTAGGAAAGGAAACAAAATTTGAAGATATATCAAATCATAAGAATAATGTAATCTTTAGGAATGCAAAGCCAGATAAAAATGAAATTTTTTTGATTGGTGTCTTTGTTCTAGAAATTGTTCACAATTCATATGTTAGTGGATTGTAACTGCTTGAACAAGTTAGATGTTATTGAAATTAAAAGTCACTGGAATGTTACATTTTATTGGAACTGAAAGTCACTGGAGTGACAAAATGTAACAAGACTATAATGAAAAGTTAGTTGCTTTTATCTTATAATAGATATTCATACATAAAATATGTCTTTATCAGATAACAAAAATGTACAAAGAAGTATATCAAGTAAAGAACTTAGAGATAACAAACATGTGAAGACTTTAGAATCATCTAAGAGTTATAACATAAAAAAAGAGACGAGTCATCTTAACTCTACATATTGTTTTTATTTGTTAGTGTATTATTATCTTTAGAGAAACCTTTCATTAATGTGTAAATTCAAAAACAATAAAAATTTATATCTTAAATTTTTTATGTTGATATGAACAAAATCTACAAAATTATATTTATTAGTAAAACTTCTTAAACATCTCTAAACTTGATTTTTTTGGTCTTTTTATATTACACTTTCCAGTAGAAATATTTATTAAAAGGGTTTGAGTTTATTATTTGTATTCATCATATATTGAAAACTCAAGGTGTAATGGTCCACTACATAAGTAGGTATTTTTGTTGAATTATTTTTAAAAATATAAAAATAATAGTTACATTATGTGCAAATTTATATAGTTATATTTTATATAAATCATATAATATATATGTTATCTATATATTCCTAAAATAAGTTTTCATAAGGTATCTATGGATACTTTTATCACATTAAGAACTCATAAATTTGACTATAAAACTCATTACAATTTATAAAAATACTTTAGTAAATTTATTAAATAAACTATTTTCTATTTTGTATAAATATGTGTACAGTTAACTCAACTTAAAATAAAACAAGTTTGAATTAAAAGTCACAATTGAAGTTTTGACTTTTAATTGTTTCAATTTGTTAAGTTCTTTCAGGCAAAAATAAATCTAATAATTGATTTGTTCAAAAGAGTGCATAAATAAAAATTCAACACCACAAGTCTATAAATTAATTTAAAATACCAATATAAAAGAATCTAGACTGGATTGGCTAGATCTCCAATTATCTGAATATATCAAACTAAGTCAAACTATACTGAACATATTTCCTATCTAAATGACTATCCATATGGCTCTTTCATTAAATGTGACATTTTAAATTCACTTAACACAAACAACTAAATGAATGCACGTTCCTGAATCATTTCTTATTACATGTGGTATTGATGAGAACCTTTTTTACAGAAATAATGGTATTGGTAAAATCCTCAGAGTGTATAAAGTTTCAATTACATTTTGATCCCTCTTTCTTAGAATTCAACCAACACCCTCTTTCCAAATTAGGGTAGGATTCAATTTTTGGGAGGAGGTTTAGCAAGGACCAGATGCCATATGTGACTAATGCCTAAAAAACACTTTTGTAGTAAATAAACACCATAAAATTAATCACACGAGACAACAGAAAGTGCTACACGGAGGTCATTAGACGTCCCACATATATACATTCTGTAAGTTTGAATTTCTTGTTGAGAAACACTACTACTACGAGCTGCGTAGTGATTACCACTCACTCTATCACGCAGCGAAAAAATAATTTCCCTGACAATTGGTTCATGGCCATTGAGAAGATTTCCCATGCTCAAAACTTTTCTCCAAGATTGGTTAGCAGTAGGAGGAACAAACATATTTGACAACACTTCCCTTTCAAGGTAGCTTACTTCTTGTTTCTTGTCAAACTCCTACGCAAAGATTGTGAAAATAACATGTCAGTTTAACAGAGAAAGATTGAAATCTTAACCAAATCAACAAGGTTATTTCAAGGCATACATTGCAAGCATCTCACCTTTTCACCAATGTCCTCTGTGAAACCCTGTGTCGATGTTTGAATATAAAAGTTATAGTAATCGCAGAAAATTTCTTTGGAGAGGCGTGGTGCTTTCACAAGCTTGCGATGAAGGGAAGCTGCAAGAGTCAATAAATTCTCAACTCGTCCAAGAGTACCAGTTAATTGTCTTAACTCTTCAATAGTTTCACTATCTCCAGACAAACGATTAACTGCAATAACATGTAAATGTATTAAAAATTATTCTTTTTCAATGTAGAGAAAAATAAATAGATACCTTGCAAAGGTCTCAATGCAGATGTCATTGTAAGATAAAGTTGCTGCATCTCGGTCTCTATCTGTTTCAGTTCTCCATAACTAGTCTGACCTAGTGTGTCGGCAGCTGCTCTGAAGGCAGTGCACACCATTTGCTCGAGCAATTCATGCGGCTTTAGAGTTTCAAGGTAATGAAGCACCTGAAAAATTGAGAATATAAAAATTACAGCAGACAATACACACTGAACAGATATCTCAAGCAATCCATACACTTGTTATGCAGTAATCTATTTCCCTCTTTACATAGATATACAGTAGCAATTTCATCTGAACAAAATACTAATTTGATTATTTGATCATGTTAAATGGGTTTCTGTTTATAATATAATGGACTTAGGCACATCTATTGTATTTTTCCTATTAATGCTCATAACCCTATATATTCTTCACACATCAAAGATTCCGTCTATACCTGTCTCTCAGTTATTCTAACATATCACAAGAAAATGTTACAAGTGAACAATAATAATTTAAACTTTCATCCCTCTTTCATGCATGATCCTCAATCAACCAAATAACCCTACTTCAAGGCTTTAGCCTATGTGAACACTTTTCCCATAAAACCACACATTTTCCTTGATACCTTAGTCACCAATCTATTCTCAAAGGCATCCAATCAACCAACCCACTAGGACCTGCATTCCAGAGTAAATCTTCTTTTCTTGTATAAATATGGATGAAACTCATCAACTTTGATTGCAATGACCCACAAAATCAGATATCAGATACTGATGCATGTATTATATATATTTTATTATAAATTTAAAATATAATCTACATATTCAAAGCTATTTATTTATAATAAATTTTAATTATACAAAAATAAACATAAAAGCACAAGCAAAAAATACAAGTTATTAACGTGCATGTACACAGAGAAAGTAGTCCGATCCCAAAAGAAAAAACAAAGACAAGAAAATTTGTTGCATGCTCTTGGCTTTATGTTCTGACCTTTGGAAGAACCCAAAGAGAAACTATATATAAATACACAATGAAGACTTCACCAAACATAAATGTTTGGAGCACTTTTGAAACTTGCTTTGATGGAAAGGTCTACAACAAAAGGCATTTCCCTTTTATGAGAGTACATGAAAATGTATCAAAGCAAAGAAAGAGACCTACATATGGATAACACTGAGTGCTAAGAGTAAGAGAAGTGTTGTGTAAGACATTGGAAAAGAAAAGAGTTCATGTGGCTTATTTTTAGACTATAGATATGTATGATAAGTAACTCCTCTGAGAATTCCAAAAAGCAAGACTAAAGAATTTTATGCAAGGATATGCTTACATCAAAGCTAAACATTAAGTCCTTTCTTGTTCAAAGTGGTTCTGGATGTGTTTACTTGGAACGACTTTGCAGAAGATATAGTTTTGAATATGGAAACAAAGGAAGTTAGCCATAAACTTGCACTTTGACTATATATTTTGGAATCAGAAGGCTTTAACTTGAATAAGAGTAAGACAAAATATATATATATATATATATATATATATATATATATATATATATATATATTACCTTTAGCAAAAAATAAGAGAAAAATGACTGGGAAGTAAAAATGAGATAATATGTCATATCAAAAGTTTCTAAATACCAGGGATTTATATATATATATATATATATATATATATATATATATATATATATATATTACCTTTGGCAAAAAATAAGAGAAAAATGACTTGGAAGTATAAAGGAGATAATGTCATATCACAAGTTTCTAAATACCAGGGATCAATATTATAAAACGATGAACTTAATGACGATGTCACACATAGGACACAAATTGAATGGTTAAAATGAGAAGGCATGCATGCATTATTTGTGGTCACATATCACCTAATAAGCAAAAAGAGAAAGTTTTATGATATTTTTGTGGGATCAGTCGAATTCTCTGATAATAAATGTTGGTTAAAGTGACAAGAAAAAAATGTGGAAGTAACAAATGAGAATGTTAAGATGGAATGTGACTAGTGACCACAAGAAAGGGTAGGATACAACATGATTGTATACAGAGAGATATTGGGGTGATACGGTTGAGAAAAAGATGATAGAAAATTGGTTAAGGTGATTTGAACAAGTGGACTTTTCCTTTGGGATATTTAGTTTCTAATGAAAATTTTCTGGTTGCTAAGTAGAAGACCAGCACCCTTCAGCTGATATAACTTTTATGCCCATTCATTTCTATCAATGTCTCGAGAGGTACATTAAATTGTTTATCCAAAAACATGACTCCCACATCCACTGGTAAAACAAAAATGTTTAGTTTTACATGAAGGTCGTCCTAGCTATCCTATCAGTTTGGCTCCCAGGAGTGGGCTCCAAACATCAAAGCAGCATTAGACCTCAGATTGTCTTTTGGACATCGATGGCTGCTCAACCCCACTAACAGAAATGACACAGGAGCATGAGCCACAAATCAACTGGGACTTCAACATGGCACTCCTATTCAAAACTGAAGCACTCTTCTCACTACACTGGATTTCAGGATTTAGATACTGCATCAAATTGACTTAAATTTCAAGCTTAGACCATCCCTTAGCGGATCATCGTATTTCGTTGTCATTAAAAACACAACATTCCAAACTCACATCAGAAACAAAAAAGGGGAAATGATTACTTCTAAATCAAGATAAAATCTATAAGATTATTAGGGCACAGCTCCTATTATCATTAAGATCCTCGTGATAGATCCACTAGAATGAGAAAACAAAGAAAGGGCAGACAAGTTTAAAAGACTCAGCTTTCCCAACAATATGAGAAATCAAGTAACAAAAATAATGTTATTCTAGTATAAATTACCTGGTGACCAAAAATTTGTTTAACAGTAGCAAAAGCAAAATAGATTTAAACTTCTTGAGAAATACTTACTTTTTCTCCTTCCCTATTCGGATCAAGAAGAGGCTTCTGTTCTGAAGCAGGAAGAGCAGGTGCACTATTCCAAAGCTTTCTCCATAAATTTCCGTGCTCAGACATTCTCTTTGAGAGCTTCCCTTGTGGAGGCCAACTATCTTTTGACTTTTTATTGTCAAGAGAACTGGATGATGATGATGATTTACTTTCCTCAGGGTCATCATACTCCTCCCAATCCCCAGGTGAATGCCACCGAATAAAATCTTCAAAGATAGCATCTGGATTTGCCGCCTTAAATGCTGACATATCTAGTAACAAAACCATTATTGGTCACATCATATATTGTTATATTGAAGAATCTTTGCATGAAAAAAAGTTCCTTATACACACACACACACAGTTCCATTTGGATCGGAGTAAACTGAACTAGCATTACAAAGCATATCTGTAGTCAATTTTGTGGGATTGGATTAGATCCAAACGCACATTCTAAGTGCATGGTATGCTGAACATAACCTCATGAATGAAAAATTAGATAACAAAAGCATCATTCCATTATATTGATGGGGCAGACAAATTAGAAAGCATTGTGCATATTATCTTCTAGTAAATGTGTGATTATAAATTTAAATTTTTTTTAACATCACGTGCATCTGCTTCAGAAATCAGAATTAAATATATTCTTTTAGAAAACAAAATGGAACTTGAGACATGATCAATAACTATTAACTACCCAGTTGTATTACAAAACACATACTACCTATCCATTACCAACAAAAAATACATGTTATTATTACCAACAAAAAATACATGCTATTATTACCTGAAGTTAAGATATCCCTTTCCAGCTGAGCAGAGAAATTCTGAAAATAAAAAGGAATTGCTAAGTACTGATCTAATATATGAAATGGAAGTATGGAACATACATCAATCCTGCTGCATCCCCCTTTTTTAGTTCTAGATTTGCAAGCAGAAACATGCATGAATTAATCAGATGATAATGAAGCTTCAAAAAGTTCAAGGAAGGAGATGAATACTTGGTCTTCGGATTTTTTTCTTGTGCATCTTTCTGAATTGCTTTTGCAAAGAATAAGAAAAGCCTTAAGAATAACCTGATAGGTACTTTGGTATTATGGGATGTCTAAGTCCCACAACAAATAATGAGATGCTTGGTGAAGTGTATTTAAGTATTTGGTTCTCCCATTTTAGTTAGCTTTTGAGGATGAGTTCCCTATGTACTTGGGTACTTATCAAAATCCCAAGCCCAACTAGACATCATATGTCACAATATTGTTTCTGTAATTCATATTTTAATTTTACACATCTTAGTTCCTTGAATACTTCATACAGACATCAATTTCTGTGCATAACAAATTCCACAGCTGGTCTTTTCACTTTACCTAGTCAACCACCTGTAACAAGATTCAACTATCCAAAGAATTTATCCACTTTTCATGTCTCACAGGTATGGGACAATTTTAATCCATGATCAAAAGAGCATATCAGGGTCAAGATAGGGAGTGATAGATATCACCCTTCTTCAAGAAAAGTGATACCATATTTTTAGCAACAATGTTGTAAACTTAAAACAACGTTGACAACTAAGGCTATGCTCCTCAAATTATACTGCTACACCATTCAAATCCTTACATATAACCTCAATTAATTGTTCGATGTATATTGTTTTGTCATTTACCCCTATGTGAAATGTACATAAGGTCTAGGTGGTCCAAGGCTCTAAGCTTTTATAACCAATAATTACTATTATTATATGCATTGCACGTGTTTGAGCTTACAAATGAATCACCAAAGGCTTCAACAGCCTTAAGCCTCTCCTCATGCATGTCTTCTGTCATAAGTGGTGCTTCCTGTAGCATAGGAAAAAGAATTAAAGACATTATATTCTTCAAAAATTGGTGAACTAATATTATATAATGACAATGCAAAATGTTATTTGGATACAAGAACAACCTGTGTATATGGGGCATGCATACTTTGATGTGACTTGAGTAGCATCATAGAATCAACAATACCAGCAGAACCTCTCCTGGTCAAGTCTGAAGAAGTTTCTTTGTCATTTGACATGTGCATATCTTCGAGCTTGCTGCTAACATTATATTTTTTTCCCACAACAGCACAATTAATTAGTAGTTGAAAAATGCAGCATTAACATAGAACTAGACAACATTTGTGCTAGAAAAATACTTGAAACCTTAAAAATTAATTAAACAAAGACCAGTAATAAGTGGCGAAAAAATGGAAGAAACGGCTATATGAGAGTGAGTTGTTTATATAAGCAGTCAGAAGATAGAGACAGGCAATAACAACCGAGCAGGCTCTCACTTGCTAAGTTCACCTGTCAACTTTCCCAGAAAAACCATCACTGGGTGTCTGTATATTGAACGAGTCATCCCCAACTACACTTTCATCCTGTGATTCAAGTAAGACCTATTAACACCCAGCAAGAAATGCTGTAAAGAGAATACAGTATAGTAATACAACAATTGACCTAACAACCAAAACCAAGAGGAAAAAAACAGGTTTGTGACCTCACTCATGGAATCTATTTGATCCAAGCTTCCAATACAGTCTTGATAGTCTTCATTCATTTGGCAC
Organism: Lablab purpureus; assembly: GCA_030347555.1. Classification (NCBI taxonomy): domain Eukaryota; kingdom Viridiplantae; phylum Streptophyta; class Magnoliopsida; order Fabales; family Fabaceae; genus Lablab; species Lablab purpureus. Next base: position 22,993,790 of record CM059259.1, read on the forward strand.
TTCCTCTCAATGCATATTGCAAGCTAAATAACAAAGCAGAAAATGTATCAATTTTATCACTATGGACCATGTAATATATAAAGAAGAAAATATCTGAGCTCCCTGAAATATTTATAGCTTTTCTTATAATAACTGATATAGGGGTACAACTCCAACAGAAAAAGCTTTATCTAACTAGGTGAGGTCAGTAACATGAATCACATGACACCAACTATGACCGAGGCGTTCAGGGTGTATGAGACAAGGAGAGGAAAAGGGTAATCCATATTTGGAGGTATTTATCATTGTCACGTGAGCCTTGTGGAATAGGTGTTCTTAGAAAAGTGGCAGACATGGAGAAGTAGTTATTTGCATATCCTATGAATAGGAGTTGAGAGGTCCTGGAGTTGTATTTTAACTATCCTGCAGTGGCAGTGACATTTTTGTGATAATACCAGTGGCTTGTTTATTCTACATTTTCTTTTCTATTTTGCAACAAAGAGCATATGACATTATCAACAACTATATTTCTGTAACCAATACACCAGAAAAATTAAGTGAAAAAAAGTCATTCAGAGTTGAAAGAAACACAGTCAAGAATTTTGTACATTTGATAAAAAAGTGAGCTAATAATGTTCTAGAAAACAAAAATAAAAATTAATGTTTAACATAAAATTGAATATAAAATATACAAAGCAAAGAAGCACACAATGAGTACATTTCAGTATGGATTTTTTATAGATAAATATAAATTACCATCTGAAGTTTCTGGTTAATCAAACAAGTGGACAGGTCAATTGATCCATTAGTTGGCATCCTGGGCAATAGTTGTGACTCCTCCCAACACCACCTAACCTCCCGAACAAACTCTATCCATAGCACAGCAATAGCTGACACACCAAAATTGAGTAATGCAAATGAACAATATAAATTTAAGTACGAATGAGATAACTCAGAAAATACATTCTAAATAGATGAACAATTTGCTACTACAATTTGCTACTACCTGTGATGCACCAATATGTTCATCAGGCTAACGTATTCATGTCAAGAACATATTGGATACACTTCGATACGTTTAAAATATGTATATGTAGAGTGTCAGTAATTAAAAATAAAAGAGTGCTTAATACAGGTGGAAAGAGAGCTTGCAAATTAGAACTGCTGCTTTCTGGTACAACTAGTCCCGAATTATGTATTCTCGTTGTCTTTTGGGTTAAACCTTAATCCAATAAAAGATTTGATGGGAGAGGGTCTGCCACTTATTTTATTACCCATGCAAAATAAGACAACAAGTACCAATGATCCCACACCCCAACCCCTTCTTCTTAAATAGCCTCATATATAACATTCCACTAGTATATATAACTATAATACGCTAGGAACTGATTAATTAGCATACAAAATAAGAGCCAAGGTATGAAATGATTCTATATTATTCCAGTGAAGACTGTAAGAAAGAGAAGAACAGCTCTCGTGGCAACAAATATTGCTAGAGCCCACCCCCATGCCTGCCCAGTATTTCCTCCTCCTCCCACAAATATTCCACATGAATAAATACCTCAAATTAGCACTTACTCTCACATGCAATGTGGGATGAGGTTCCTACTCTCTTAATTAGGTTTAGGTAATACAGCAAACAAACCATAATTACTATTGGTAAATACCTCGTATATTGCAGTTGCCAAACCAAAGAGAATGTAAACAAAATTGTGCAAAAAGTGAACCAAGAGGTGCGCCTTTTATAGCTCGAGAAGTCTTATGTCCACTATCAGCAAAATCTGAGAATTGTACTCCTGCAGACATTACATCACTGATTATATAAAATAATGCGAAGTATCAAAATCATATTTGACACTACATTGACAGCCATTTCTTCATTCACAGTGTCCCAAAGTAGCTTGCTTTTAGCAGATTCGTTTGTGATAGATTAGATGTAGATGCAGAATCTAATGGACTGAGCCTAACTCAATTCCAACAACTATCTTAGGAGGCAGGAGGATTGATAAATTCTGATAAGGAATATTATTCTAATCATATTCCTAACTACTGTGGGACATCTCAATACACTCCTTCATGCCCAAGACTAGACAGCTATAGTGTGAAGTTTGTAGAATGAAACATCTATGAGAAGCCCGGCATCATCACAAGATAGGTTTTGATATGATGTTAGAAAAGACTGTGCCTAAATCAATCCCAAAAGATAACTTGGGGAAAGACAAGAAGTAGGCTGGTCATATTTTAACAATTAATGAAATAAAAACAGTGCAAGTACTCTAGTATTTACCCAAAATGGAAGGCAAATAAAGGAGAAAGAACTACACACCCTCAATATACCAAACTATTGTGGAAAATCTTAATGCACCCCACCATACCCAAGACTAGAACAGCTATAGCATGAAGTTTGTAGAATGACATGTCTATGTGAAGCCCAATATCATGATAAAATAGGTTTTGATACCATAATAGAAAAGACTGGGCCTAAAACAATCCCAAAAAAAACTCGGGAGAAGACTGACAGAGTCTTATAACAAATAACATAGTGTAAGTATTTGAGTATTTACCACAAATGGAAGGCAAATAAACGAGGAAGAGCTACATACCATCAATAAACAATTCTTTCAGCACACGATCTCTAACTGTCGGTGAAGGTATAACCATTGCCGATTTTATATTATCAGAACCTGGATTTTCAACTGCAAAGGGCCAGAAGAAGGGAAAATAATGAACCATATGCAAAAATGCACTTCTAACTATGAAACACAAGCCTGCATAAATGAATTACCATAGAATGCACCAAAACAAATTCGAACCTGAAACAAAATCTTCTATAAATTGTGCCTCAAATGAAATTTGCAATGCATCAACTAGAAGACGCAACTCAGATGCGAATCCAACCGGATTCCCACTGGAACCTTCAAGTCTATATGTCAACATAATAACACAAAATTGAATTTTATTAATTATTTAAAAGCATAAGAAGTCAAGATTTGACAGATTTAGAAGTAATTGACCAAAAATAAATAAAAAATGAGCTAGTAGCCCTGGGTTTGACCTTCTTCAAAAAATAAAGTATGAATCTGTCCTACTACCTGTTTTAGGCCTTTTTTTAAAGGTCTGGCTTGACTTGCATGAAAGTCTAGCCTGACCTATAAACCTGCTTAAAACTGTTTTTTCATAAGGCTTTTGAAAGACGGGTGAACTTATTGTATTATTAGCCAAAATAGACCCGTCAATAATTTCATTTTTCACATATTGTTATGTAGTATATGCATAGTTGACTTTGTTATATATAATTTTTTGGAAAGTAAAATTCACACTGAAGACCAAACATCTCGTGCAAGGGAATAGAGAAGGACGCAATAATGAGTGGCATGATAGACTCGATAAATTTTGTTAGAATAAATTTTGATACTATCTTAAAATGTAAACTTTAAGTTTAACTTAATCTTGCAAAACTACTTTTAAGGTTAGGTTTGCATCTATTTTATACTATAATTTAACCATATTTCTAGTTGATGTAGAATCTGCATCAATAATTATCTATATACAATACAACAACGTAAATTACTTATTTAAAAATCTATTCTTTAATGCCCTTAAATAAAGTATAAATTTATCTTAGTCTTGTGAGTTTGACCTTTTATGTTGTAGGTCAACATGTTTAATAATTAAAAAAATAAATATGTTTTTAATACATTATAACAAATTTAAAATATTTAAAATAATAATAATACAAACAAAAATTATTATTTATTATCAGAATCCTTTGAAATATGCTGGTGATTTCCTTGTACAGATTTAATTACATAATTAAGAGATTTAATTACATTCAATAACTAGGAGGATTAATAGGCTGAAAATATATTTTATATTTATAGTACAGGATCATTGACCCTGAATTATAGATAGACTGTGTCTATGGTAAATTAAGGTTTTCCTTTATTAAGTTTTTTTTTTTTGTATTCTATTTAAGAGCAATTGCTTTCCTATGAATATTATCAGAAACAGTTTTTCTGACATTTATATTTACTTAAAAAGGTTGACCTATTATCCCTGAAAAGCCTTTTACAAAAGACTAAGTATGACCTATTTTCTCAAAAAGCATATCTTGGTCTGGAGGCCTGTCATAGACCCCTGTCTAGTAGTTGAACCTATTTCCACCCTAATTTCAGGCACTAACTACCACTAAAAATCTTAGTGGTTTTTGTTAGTCAAGCAATTACACAATGACCCTTCTAGGGAATACTTCAAAAGAGGAAAATAAAGAATAGTGATTAATTGAAGTATACCAAAACATTGTTAAGTGTTATAAACATGCTGAAGAAAATGAAAGTTCTGGCCAGTTATAAATTAACCAGTGATTCGAACCACATTGAACCTGAATATTGTTTATTAAACAATTTGAGCAACAGATATTAATTAATAAAATAAACAGCAACTTTCATGAGAAATTTGGTTTGTCACACAGATAAACAACTTCAGATTTGGAGTAAACCTTAGAGAGATCAACCACTTCTCAGCTTCATGAGGTGAAGCATTTTCCAGTTCAGCCATTTCCATAGAATTTTCAACCATCTTCTCCGACCATATTGCAATCAGTTCAAAACCTGCATGCAGCCTAAGAGTAAATTAAATGGAACTGGCATTGACATCAGATCAGAGAGCTTCATGAATATAATGAAACTTGTAGAGGTTTTATTACTCAAAAAGACAAACACTAGACTAAAAGCACACAAAAGTAATCCGAAGTCACCAAACAAACTTTTCTAAGGAACAAATGCAAATACACAGAAAAAAGAGTAGGAAAAACTATTCAAATATGCTGAAAAAACCATGCAAATAGGAGAAAAGAACAAATGAGAAAAAAAAATCAAATGAACAGCAAAGACGAAAAATTTAGACAGAAATTTTATTCAATGGGTCGAAAAGGACAGAAAAAAAATGTGTAAAAAGTGATAGGATAAAACCACAGAAAAGGATTAAACAAATATCTAAATAAGTAGGAAAATGTGCAAAAAAGAGCATCTAAATAGGTCAAAATGTTAAACAAGAAAGTGGATGAAGGAAAAATCCTCTTTTATAGTGTGTGTGTGCGTGAACATGAAGAATGTAGAATATAGACAATAAGATTTTTTTTTTAATTTTTTATTCCTTAGACTCTATAATATAAGATTAGTTATTATTATAATATACTTATGTTGAGTTACTTTCACATATTATAATATAAAAATATATTATTAAATATATGAAAATATTATACCATATTTTATAAAGTCTATATAATATATTATTGTATATATTATATAATCATGATAATAATGATAATAATAATTATTATTATTATTGAGGAAAGACAAGTTACTTTAAAAGTAAATCTAAACAAGTTACTCTCCATCCTCACCTTTCATTTTCGTTTAATCTAACTGTAAAAACTGTTATATTAAAAGAATAAAAAGGGTGAGAATGAAGAGTGGTCCATTTAAAATTACTTTTGGAATGATTTAGTCTCTCTTCATAATAATTATAATATAGTAATAGGGGCATCAATAGAGTAATGATAAAAAAGAATAATATAAAAGCAGATAATATAGTATAGTTTTGTACGGGAAAGTAGGTAGAAGAAAACAATCCTTTTTTATTGTATATACATTATTACTGATTTCGGTTTTAGGACCTAATTCAACACCACTAAAATTGATTTGTAAGGTGAGAATTATCCAATTAAGAAGCTCTATTTAAGACATTTTTAGTCGACCAAATTCTGTTTAAGGCATATTTATAGCATATATTAAATCTCTGAAAATCCCAGGTGCTTCAGCTCTAAAGTCCCATATGTAAGTCTTTGCATTTGGAAGAATCATCATACAGTAAAACCGCTTTTGTGAATGTGTAAGTATTAAAATTCACTAAATACCTCTAAGGAAAGCATCCAATCAAGAAACCATAGCTATTTTTACCTACAAGACCCTAAATCCTAGAGTTTACCTTTAACAGGATCTTCTGCAGAATACCACTCACTCCAAGAACAATCATCATCCCACTGCATCCCATTGGACATTTCACCAGTAATGTTTTCTCCAGATTTGCTAATTTTGGCAACTTTCATATTGTCGTCATCATAGGGAAGTGTTCTAAATGTTAGCTTCATTGCAAATCGGACTTTGAAATTATGAACAGACAGATCCAATGTCGAGTAGGCCTTCAGTATCAAATGGAAATTAATTATTACAAGTGAAAGTTAGAAGAACAGTGCAGACATGAAGTCAAAATTTTACTTAGAACTGCTGGCTATATGACAAATCACTGGAGGAGGTTTTTGTGTATGCAAACTGTTCAATCAACATATTTTGTAAAGTGAGCCAGAATATATATATATATATATATATAAAGGAAAAAAAAAAGAATAAATCACACTTATAAATTTCTCAGAAAGCTAAAAAAAATTCCAATTCTTTCATGCAAATATTAATGTAAGAAAAACATCGATTTAGAAATTTGTTGCATAGGAACAAAGCTTAGGTGCAATAACGTAGGTGTTTTTGAAGTTATTCTCCAATCAAAATCAGAGTTTCCTCTCGGTAATCCATGCGTTTGCATGCACAGGTTGCCAAACTGAAATTCCAATTTTGATTAAACAACACCAAAAGCACCTACGGTACTTCACCTATGTTGCATCCATTTTCTTATCCTCCATACTGAATGATTATTCACTCATTCATTCATGTAACCAGTCACTTATTTCAATTCACATTATCCATCCCATCAGAGAAGAGGTTAGACTAAATGGTAAACCACTTGTACCAGAGCACTAAATGCATCTGCTTCAGTTTCAAATAACAGAGCAAGGTATAGTATCACAAAGCAAGATGGGCATACCAAATTAAAAATGGACGTATTCCAACTTCACAAAATCAAATAGATATTAAATAGAACATGGGAGAGAAACTCACAAACTTAGATACAAATAACTCGTACAGCCCCTCCAAATGCATGAGTTTTATTGGAACCTGACTACCAATTCGATCTGCTTCGAACCTTCTAGTAAATACAGTACCCATGCTCTGAATTCCAATAAAAGCTTTCCGAGATGGATCATGAACTGGAACAAATGCTGGCCATAAACTATGAAGCCAATGTTATGAGAAAGCACATCTCCACTTTAGTTACGTAAACTAAACTGGATACTTCACAAACTCTATTTAAACCCTATAAATCATAAGATTTTAATCCCATTGCACAGTAACTTTGTTGCTAAAAAATGAGAGACAACATACAAACTCAAATATTAATGTGAATCAAGCTGCGTCTACATATCATATGCAAATAACATACATGATATAAATATGCCATGCACGTAAGTTATTCCATAGTTTCACCACTCATTAAGTATTAAAGAGCAATGAACAATGATTACCTTGAACAATTAGACAAAGCAATTGCAACAGCACTCAAGAGCTTGCTAGCCTCTGGAGCATCAAGAACCACACCACTTGCACTCTGAGGAGCAATTACCTAGTGAAATACATGTAAAGTAGCGTTTCCTTATCCTTAGTAGAACCATTAAAATTCCAGTGAAAGGAAAGATGCAGCATTAAACATACCAAAAACTCCTTTACACCAAAACATAACTGCAGATCATGCAAATCAAAGTTCCAGTCTGCAAGTTTTCCTGCATCAACTAGATAAACAAAATAGATTAAGAATAAAACACTTTCCTGAGCCTAAACATGAACCTACTAAACATTGCTATCCAACCCCACCCCCAGAAAGAATTACCATCTGGGTCAGTCTTGAAATAGAACTCCATGCAGTAACTTTTCATGGCATACTTCATTTCAGATTTCACCTTATACAAATTACAGGAATCCTCCAAGAGAACTGCACCTTTATCCTAGGGAAAAAATAAGTAAAGACGCTCATTCCGATCCAAAACGAAAAATGGTATAAATTTTCATTTTCCAACAAAAAGAAATGCAGCTTCAAAAACAACACAAACCCCTCATTAACACCATGTCATTCCTCAAACACCATAGCAAAAACATAATTGAAGAAACCACATCATATCACAAACAAGCATGTACACTTGTGTAGCAAGATTCATTTGACACCAACAGCATTCCAATTGTGCCAGTTTCTGTTATTTCCAACGCTTACCGATAAATTATTCGGCCCATTAGACATCCAAACCCGTAAAACTGCCTCTATTTCAGAAATAAACCTACAAAAACACGAAACAAAACTTAAATTAAGTTTCAGTTAAACTAATCACATCTTCTATCTATGCATACGAAGAGCACACACACAACAATGCGAATTAATTATCAGCGATACGCAGAGACACACCGTTCCCACGAAGAAGCGAGAGTGAAATCATCAAAGTGCTCGAGCTGGGAATTCATCAACACAGAAACCAATCAGCATGCCTAAATCCGGTTGAAATTGAGGAACCAAAAACAATTTAGATTCGGTAATTTGTGCGTTGAAAAGATACACTTACTTCTGCCTCTTCTTCTTCTTCTTGTTCCGTGAGTTCATCGTCAGTGGTATCAAAGTGGATCTTCTTGCCGGAGCTGGAGAACGCCATTGAATCCAAAAGATTAGCACAAGTTTCACGGAATGCGAATCATCGTCACCAAAATCGAACGATTCGATTCGTTGTTTCTTCAACGAGGCCTGAGATCTGAACGTGAATCAATCAAACCAGAATTTAATTTTTAATAATAAAAAATATAGTTTTTTGTGAGATTGTAAATCAAACTAGAAAGAATCTATCTTTCATAACCCAACTTCTTTTAAGTATAATAGTTTTCCTTCTTTCTTAGTATTAAAGAAAGATGTGACTTTGTTTTTGCTTGGTTCACACATAACTATATAGGAGGCAACAATATAAAGTGTAAAAAGAATTAGTATATTTGAAATTATTCTCCCTTTCGAATAAATTTATAAGTAATTTTGTGATAGTGTAATTACTTCATATTTATTCATTTATTTAATATTTTCAAAATTGATAACTTGTCTTTATTTTTATGTCACTTAACTTTAAAACAATCGGTGCTTTTTTTAATTTTATTTTATCTGTTTTTTCTTTCACAAGTATAATACTTGTCTCTTTACTCAACAAAATTGGATAATTATTTTTCTTTTTTTTATATTAAATTGAATATGCTTTTAGTATTTTAATTATTTATTAATATTATATTTTACTTTTAAAATAAATTTTATTTGTATATTATAAATTAATGTAAATATTTAATGACAAATAAAAATATTTTAAAAAAAAATATTAAAAAATAAAAAAAAATAAATGTTATCTTATAATTAAAAATTATTATTCTAATTTATATGATATAAAAAAGTAAATCTAAAAATTGTCTTTTTAATAAAATATAACTATAACAAATAATTTAAAAATTAAAAATATATTTATCTCATAATATATTAGTATTTGTTTAATAAAATAAGATTAAATATATTTTAAGCTTTTAAACTATTTATTAAAATTATGTTTTATCTTTTAAGCAAACTGTAGATATATTTCATCCTTATATTTTATAAACTGGTGTAAATAATCTTTAGTGATGTGTTAGAATTTATTTTTATTTTTATTTTATTTTTTTCATAGTTTTCTACCTCACTATCATCTGTCTTTCAAGTTTATTTCATTGTTTTTTTTTCTCTTTAGTTTTATTTCATTTCCGTTTCCTTAAACACGTTTTTATTTGTTATTCAACGGTTTATAAAATATAAAAATGAAATAAATAAAAAATTTGTTTTAAAATTAAAATATAATTTCTATAAATAATTTAATAAGTAAAAATATATTTAATCTAATAAAATATAATATATAATAGCATTGTAATGTCAATTGTCATATTAATTCCTTAGGATTTCTTATTATATTAGGAAAAAATGTTTACTTACTCCTCATAATTATCATATTATATATATATATATATACATATATAAATTATAATGATAATTAAAATACGAAAATAATTTAATGCAATCTAATTATATTTAAAAAAATATCTTCATCATAATTTTACTTTTAGATAAAAGTATATTATTTACTTATAATTTAAGAAAAATTAACTATATAAATACAATAAAACTTTCTACAATTTTGTTAATATTAATGTATATAATGATATACTGTAGTTTTTCATTTAACATCTTATTTGTAATAAGTGTAAAATGTAAATTAATTTAATTATTGGGTAAGAACAAATTAATTTTAAAATTGGTATTTTGTATGTTTTGTGTAAATAGTGAGGATTTAAGAATGAGATAAAAATATTTAAATTAAATAATATATTAAAAATATTCACAGATTATTTTTTTTAAAAAGTTTTAGGTTTAATATTGGATGTCAAGGTCTCCAAGTTTGTTCATGAATATTTGGTATCAACAAATATTGTTATTAGTACTTTAAACATATGTGTATATACGTCTATCTAAACTTTAAAACATTGATTAAACATATTAGTGCTTTTTTATTATTTCATTTACATCCAATTTTTCTTAGAAGAGATGCACCTTAATATAAAAGCATAATTTGATATACTTAATCCATGTTAAACTAAAACATTGTGAAAACAAAGCATTTTTTAACATAAATTAAATGATTAAGAGTCTCAAATAAAAATAACATTTAATATGTTGGGAAATATAGCATTTATATTTCTTTATTAAACACTAAATTCATTAATATTCACAATATACTACAGAGAGGAAGCTTAAAATTAATAGAGAAGAACATTTAACTTTAATAATTATTTTTTATGCACCAATTATAATTATAAAAGGAAATCGAACAAGAATATAAGATAATAATGGTATATCAAGATATTTATTATTTTCAAAAACCTTTCACTCCATTAAAATATCTTTTATTATTGTTTAATCCAAAAGTGAATTTATAATTATATTTACAAGCAAGATATTGAAACCTTCGACTTTTTTTTATAAAATTGGTATAATTTTTTTTCAAATTTATTAAAATAGATAAATTTTAAAAAATTACAAGAAATAAATAAGCCGTGTTTAAAGAATTTATAATTACACATTTATGTAATTTTTTTAAAATTTATTTATTTTAATAAATTTGAAAAAAATTATATAATTTTCATACATAAACCTGAAACTTCCATCTAGTTTTTAATCTTATTGTTTCGTGTTCCTCTACAAAATTTGATTTAATAAAAATAAAAAATGACTTATTTGTTAAAAAATATCATATTGTACAAAACCAAATATAAGTATTGTGATGAGAACACCTTTCTTAGAGTTTGAAGAAGTTTTAGGAAAATATTCAACATTGAGTGTCAGAGGTGACCATAGAAAAATACTCATTAGATTTTTTATCGTGTTCAAATAAATCATTGTAAAACTGATTATGTTTTCATTTTTTTTATCTCCCCTTTCATTTTATTTAATATAATTGCTAAATTAACTTTGAGATTTGTTTTTAACTCTTGATCAAATTAAAAACTTTTCATAATCATTGTTTCAGTTTTATCATTTCATTAATCACTACACTATTATAAAACTTTAAACCTCTTGCAAACAGATAAAAGGATACAAACATTTTAAAAATCTTTTAAAAATACAATTAACCTCTCTTCTTATATTTTCTTATTATTTACATTATTTTATACATACTTATACTTGAAATTACAGCGACAATGAGTTCAAATTATATTATTTATTAGAATATTAAAAGTGAATAATAATACTTTTAATATTTTTAAATAATAATTTTAATGTTTTTAAATAATAATTTTAATGTTTTTAAATGTTAATTATAATTTTAAAATACTATATATGTTTAAATATACAAAATAGTTAATAAACAAAATATATTTTTTAGAATTCATTTAAAATGGTGTCTTTTAAGGTCAGATAGATTATAGTTTTTATAGCTAAAATTATAGGTTTAAGCTCGTAAAAATAACAATTATAGTTTTTATGCTATAATTTTTTTTATTAAACTTTCATTTCCTTCATATAGATTTTTCTAACAATTTTTATATTAGATATTTAATAAATTATAAAATTTTAATTTAAGTTTGTGAAAAAAATATTTATTTGTATTTTTTCTTATATCGGTTTGGTTATTTTAATTACTATTTAAAATATTTATGATTTTTTTTGCTTAATTTATTTTATATTATTGTATAGTAATTTGTATTATAAATAGCAAAAATAACTTAATTCACAAACTATTTCTCAATAGTTCAAATTGTATAACACTTGTTTGAGTTCTACCAATAGATGAAAAGTATAACTAATATATAACGAAAAATCCAAAGTTTACGTTTTTAAGTCTTTTATTACCTCATGGAAATTCAAATACTGAATTGAAAACAGGTTCACTCTCTCTCTCTCTCTGCAGTACCTGTAATAGAAAAACAAAAAGCACAAGCATCCTCTTCTTCCACCCTTTCCCACTGTCAGAACAAAAACATGGCCACTCTCACACACACCAAAGCTTAAACCTTCTCAATCTCTCTCTCATCATTTTCCTTCCAACTTCAATGGCCGCAGCCTTGGAGTGCTGGTCGCGCCGCGCCACCACAGATGAGGACGACGCATTCCTCGCCGCACATTCCTCACAACCCCGAGAGTCTTCTTCTTCTTCTTCTCCCTCTTCCTCTCTCGTCCACAAGAAGCTCCTCAAACTCACTCGCAACGTCTCAGAGGCTCTCTCTTCCCTCAGAAACTCCATCAACGCTATGCATGATTCTTCCAAACCCGACGCTCCTCGCAACCTAGTGTGGACCACCGTCGTGCGCAATCTCAGCCACCTTTACCCAGGGACCCATCTCCCTGAGAAGCTTGTCTGCAACATTCGCAGGCACTATGACTCCCTGCCTCTCAGGTTCGGATCCCTACCTTAGTTGCTCGTTTGCATCGGTTGTGATGGGTTGAGGCTAATGGGTTTGTGAATGAATGTCAATGTGAAGAGTGACGATTCAGTTGCACCTGTTTTTTGGGTGTGTTTAAACCTAGTTCGGTGACTTTTTTTTTCTGGACATGCATTCAATGAGTGTTTTTGGTGCTATTCTTAAATCTGAATTGGAGTTTTATTTCGTAATAAGGCTTTCATTGCATTAAAGATCGACTTATATTACTGGGGTGAATTTTTTATTCTGTTGTCGTAACAACATCAAATGCATGAGTGTTTGTAAGTTTTGTTCTTTTTTTGCTTTTGGGAAATGGTGTTTGATTCTTTTAAAGTTTTCAAGTCTGGGGTGATCCAGTATGAATGTGAGTGTTCGTGTTAATTTCGTTATGTTTAATGTCACTTCAGTTGGACGCTCAACGGGTTTATTTTTGTGTTATTTACTTTGGGAGATGGGTTTTGCTTCTGCTGTGTTAGAAGCTGTGTTCTAATCTGAATGTGAAAGCGGAGAAATTATTGTATGATGATCTCTACGTCACACCTAACCAAGTTTTTCTATTGATGATTTTTTTAATACTACTCGACTATCATATGGAAATTGATACTGTTGGCCTCAAATCATACAATAATTTTCATGAATTTGAATGTGAAGATTTAGTAGAACTTTTTGGTTTTGTTTGACGGTCACTTCAGTGTTGGGTTTTGCTCTTTTTTTTTTTCTAAAATTCTAGAGTTTGTGTTATTTATTTATTTATTTTGTTTTTGGCAGTTATTCTCAAGCGGGGTTTGATGTGAAAGACGTGTTTCTTCACATGAAGCTGATGGAGCAAGCTTTGGAAGATGAGCAGGCTGCGATTTTGATTCAAGAGGAGGGTGATGGTGAGATTCAAATTCAGGGGTCTTTGTTCAAGTTGACATTTGCTTGCAACTCTCCTATTTCATGGCCCGCAATGTCCGGTGCGTTGGATGGCTACTCCATTTGCTGCAAGAAGATTCAGATATTTGAGAAGAAAGGATTCACCCTTGGGATTGTGCTTCTTTTTGCACTGTCTAGTGGTGGGCTAGATAAGTTGGTCAGGACCCGGGTTGAAAGCGCTCTCAAGATTTCCATGAAGAGGACTAAAGCTGGTGGTGTGAAGCTTCCCTTTGGACTTTGTGGATGTCAAGAGGAGAACACAAAAGGGAGAGGACTTGGAGAGATTGAGGAAGATGGTGGTGATGCATGCTGTGGAAATCGGTTTGAGAATTTGGGCCAAAATATTCAGCTTCAGCTTCAGGTGCCATTGCCTAGTTCATCTTTTCTTGTAGCAGTAGACGAATGGCAGACTATTCAAACAGGTGGAGATGGTATTGAAAAATGGTTGTTGAACTCAGATAGTCTTGAGTTTGCAGAACAGATTGGGCCCAATTCGTACAAGGGGATGTACATGGGGAAAAAGGTTGGAATTGAGAAGCTTAGAGGGTGTGAGAAAGGGAACTCTTATGAGTTTGAGCTCAGGAAAGACCTATTGGCACTGATGACTTGTGGTCATAGAAGTATTATGCAGTTTTGTGGTGTTTGTGTGGATGAAAACTATGGCTTATGTGTGTTGACAAAACTTGTGGAAGGTGGATCTGTTCATGACTTAATGTTAAAGAACAAGAAGCTTCTGAGCAAGGATGTTGTAAGGATTGCAGTTGATGTGGCTGAAGGAATTAAGTTTATGAATGATCACGGTGTTGCATACAGAGACCTTAATACGCAGAGGATTCTTTTGGATAAGCATGGTAATGCTTGCTTGGGTGATATGGGTATTGTCACTGCCTGCAAGAGTGTTGGAGAGGCAATGGATTATGAAACTGATGGTTATCGGTGGCTAGCACCAGAGGTTTGCCCCTAATCAAACTCTTTTCAAGTTAGCAATGTAATTACTGAAAATATGAAAATAAGTGTCAGATCATTAAGCTACATAATGCTGTCTAATTCTGTATTTACATCTCCATGCATATCCCTAAATCTCTACATTCTGCATCACATCTAGGAAATGTATTTTTTAAGCTGCTGTTCCACATGCTTTAACATGTAACGGTTTGTTTCTAAATAACTCTTTCACTATAGCACTGTGTATCGAAATAAGATTTACTTGTAAGATTCAATTATAATCAACATGGCTAAGAAAAATAATTTTTATGCTTGCAATGTCTAATTACAGCATTTCTTAAAATATATAAGTATCATCTTTTATGCGTTTGAGGTTGGATCAAGTAGTTATTTGATTTTTTTTTCTCTTTTTAATACTCTCTCTGGTTGTTTTGTTTGTCATCATTTAAGATTGTTCAAACCAGAGTTCTAATCAATGTATTTGAGCTCATCTATATGTTACCGGATGTTCAACTCAGAGCAACTTAAAATAGCAATCTGTTAGCTTGATTGCTTGGAGACTGTTGTTTAGATCCATTGTATGTAAAATGCAATGCAGAACTAGACATCTAAACCAAGATTTCATGTCACTTGTCTTGGCATCATTGTTTGAGCATGCCTAACATGGCTTAATAATTGCTGTGTACTTTCACTTTATGTAGTGTATGTCATTGTTTAAACACCACTGTATATCATTAGACAAATCAGCATTTCGCTGTGTAATGCCAATTGTACCTTGATTGATTTCAAATGGAGCCCACGCACCTTAAACCGTAAGTATGATCTGTCCCCCTATTGTACTTATTTTTGTTCAATTGATAAGGCTGCTTGGAGCCTTTCAAGCCTTGTGTTCAGAGAGAAAATAATGAATGAAAACTATTGATTAAAACCGTCATTTCGATGAGAAAAGAGAGAACAATTTAAAGGACACAGGTAAATAACAAAAACAAAATGCTCACAACTACTAGGATCAATTTAGTTATCCTTATAATTTTCTTTTCCCTAACATTCTAAAGGAAAGGCTTCAATAAGAAATAAATAAAGTTCATGCACCTTTGTTTTGTCTGATTGTGATAGATTGTGAAAGTGTATGAATTTTACTATATAATTTTGTATAAATGTGAAATAACATATATGAATTTTTGTGTCTTGAAAACAGATAATTGCTAGTGACCCAGAGAGTGTGACAGAGACATGGATGAGTAACGTTTATAGTTTTGGAATGATTATTTGGGAGATGGTAACTGGTGAGGCAGCATATTCTGCATACTCACCCGTTCAAGCAGCAGTTGGCATTGCTGCTTGTGGCCTAAGACCTGAAATCCCTAAGGACTGCCCTCAAACTCTAAAGTCTCTCATGACAAAGTGCTGGAACCACACCCCTTCAAAACGCCCTAACTTCTCTGAAATTTTGGCCATATTGCTGCGACAAAACAATTACAATAGGTAAATTTATTGTGTTGATATTAATTTGATACCAATCCTCCCATTCTCAAGGGATCTTCATAGTTAATACATAAACTTGAGTCCTCCACGATTTTATATCAGTAATGAAAGGTGTAAAGTTTTCCTTTTCTTTTTCTTTTTGACAAATTTGTACTATCTCTTTATGTTGCCTTTGCCATCATGAATCTACTGTTTTTTTTTTCTCTTATGATGGCAACCTGAATGATGGAAGTATTGCAATTCGTTTCACATTGTTTGGTTATGACTTATGAGTGGCACAACATTCCCTGATGAAAACCAAGATTATTCTGGAAGGAATAAAAAATCAATTTTAGGGCCTACATCATTCATAGGTTACTAGGATCTTTTGTTCCTTTCATGGCTATCCTAAGGGTCCCATTTGATATTATGTTTCTTTAGTTGTGAAATTGTCTAACACCTTGTCCCCATTTTTCTTGAAATATCCAACCTTTTCATCTTTTATGCATCAGATCGATGTAACATATTCTCACTCTGTACTGGGCACATCTGCTCCAATGATCACATTGAAGTGAGTGATGCAAGTATGCAACAACCACGCATATATCTCATCATGAACTATTTATATTTAAGTCATATCTAGATGGAGTAACTATATTTATATCGCATTTATTTGAATTTACATATAATAATGGAGACAACCTTTTCCATGAAAAGAAATTATCACATTAAGGATGTTTGGTAATAATATCATGGTACAACTCAATCTTAATAGATGAGATAATCGAACATACAGATATACTGAACTTGCCTGTTGAAGTTTAATAGTTAGAAAATGATGTTCTACCTATAATTGATGTTTCTTGACACTCAAATTTTAATGGAATTCATTGATAAATCATACAAAAGGTTGTTATAAATAAATCATAATTATGTACACATTGTAATATGTATACTGGAGGAAGCACATGCTGCATGTGAATCTGACACTACACTTTATTCTTTTCTTCCCTTTGTTTATTTTTTACTTGTAACTTTAGGGTGGCCGGTAAGAATATATATAAAAATTTTTTTTTACACATTTTATATTTTTATTTTATTTTATTTTTAATTATATTTTAAAATGAAAAATAAAGTATTATTTAAATATGAAAAAATAATTTTAATTTTTTATAATTATTTATAAATAATTGTAAACTTTTCAAAAGTAAATATTTATTTTTGTACAAATATTATTATTAATTTTTTTCTTTTTTATATATATATATATATAGGCATGAAATTCTTGTATATTAAATGTTAATGTACGAATAAAGTGGAAAGTGATACTAGTCAAGTTTTTCATTTAAATAAAATATGTTATACTCATTGTAAATATATATTTGAGTGATGTTTAAAAATTGAAATTATTTTTTTTTCAACTATTTGAATCTTTCAGAATTCGTGGTATCTCAAATATTGTTATATTGTCACGTTTAAAAGTAAAGAAAATCTTGATTAAAATCCAATTGTAGACCCTGCTATCTTATTCATATGACTTCTGACACATGTCATGTGTTGAAGGCATCTTGAGTTCTTCTGAGATCTTATAAACAGAACACAAGCATTTGCTTGAATTGAAATGGTCCCATGGAGTTGAAATTCACTTTGGATTAGATTTGTAAAGAACTCAGGTTATTTGTCAAATTCAAACTGATACTAGCCCTCACAATCTGACAACTTACAACTTTATCAACTTTGGTATGCTTTTTAAGGCTAGAACTAAAATTTATTTGGGATGTGATCTGGACAGAACTCTATTTGTATGAGTTATCAAGTTTGGAAAACCACTTTGTTGATGATACAATTTCAAATTAAATCGTGATAAGGGCATTACTTAGGTTGTCAACAAGTATTGTTTTTCTGGTTTAACATCATGTCATGTATATAAATCAACAAAGTTTCTCTTCAAATAGTTTACATAATTATATATAGAAAAGGAAAAGTGAAAAAAAAGTTGATTTTCATATTTTTGAAGCATTTTTAATATTTGGATACTATTTAGTATGGTTATAATATTTTTATATAATATTTTGGGATAAAATTTATCACCAAGACTTAAAAATCGGAAAAGATGTTAATTTAAGAATTTTGAGTAAAAAAATTCGTAGACACTGATTCTACTTATTTTTAAAATAAATGCCTCAATAAACTTTAAATATTTTTTGGAAATCAAAATATATAATTTAAATGAAACCAACCAATAAATGTGATAATCACAAAGTGTGTTTCTAAAACGAAAGCCCATAGGAGTATAATCTAGGCAAGAGTATTTTTTCTCCATCTCCATTGTTTCATGTTGCACCCCTGTAACATTTAAAAAAATTAAAGATTTCCATCATCATTCATTTTTATTTTTGCCGCATTTCTTTATTCCAGTGGTCACTACTGCTATCACTGCATTCTTATCGTCATAGATCTGTCGCCGCAACTTTGCCATCGTCGCCACTCTGCCGTTGCAATTGTCCTACTGCAAACATGATGGGTGCACAAATGAAGATGCGAATAGACTCTTTTTAAGTTTCATTTTTTGTTTTTCTTCATAATAAATGAATGTCTAAGAACTAAATTTATAAAATCAAATCAGTGAAGTTTAAAGGTGATTTCATAGCAATTCAACTGTATAGTGTTTTCTTCCTACCGTGCTCGAAGGTCTGTAAATCGGAATTGGATTGAAATTTAAAATAGAATTCTAAATTATAGTATTAAAATCACTTTTAAGTTATATAATTTTAAAAATATTTTTAAAAGTAATTTTTATATTACTGAAAATAATTTTCAAATGATATAATCTGAAAATTATTTATAAAAGTAATTTTTAAAATATATAACCTGAAAATTATTTATAAAAATTCGTAGTTCAAATTATGTAATTTAAAATATAAATAAAAGAGGAAAGGTGTATAAATAAAAAGTTATTGTGATTTAAAAATAATAACAATGAGGATATTTTTATTATTTTTAGAATATTATGAAAATGCACGCGTTAAAGATATGGAGGTGAAAGTCTAATTCTGTGTAATGTTAATGGCTTTTCAAACGTAAAATCTGAAAGTCTATTTCGAATTTAATTTTTGGATTTTATATTTTTTTTTAAATTTAACTTTTAGATTATATAATTTAAAAAATAAATTATTTTAATATAAATTAACTTTGAATTTTATAATTTAAAAAATATTTTTACACCAAATTCACTCATAGATTATGCAAACTAAAAATTATTATCAGATTACAAGTCACTAAAAAATATTTTCAAAAAAAAATAAAAAATAAGAAAAATTTATAGAAATAATTTTAGTATTTTATGAATTTTGGAGAGTAGAGGAAGAAATATGTTAGGAGGTCAAAGAAGGAGCTGTCATAAGGAAAGTAATCGAGGCTGAACCAGGAAAATTGTTTTCAACACCCCCCATAATTTCTTTCCGCATCCGTATGGGCCCAAAGTAGAGATCCCACTACCTCCCACTCCTTGATTTTTCCATAGAATGTTTAGACATGAAAAAGAATCCCAAACCATTGGAAATTTTATTTATATTTAATTAATGTGAACATTTAATATGTGATAATTAACAATAACATAAAATTGCGTAAAGATCTACTACCACTAATAGCACATATACAATATATGTTTTATCCAAAAATATTAATTATGTCCATAAAATTGTCAAAACAAAACAACGCGAAGTAAGAGGAAGAATCAACAAATGCAAGACCACATAACTTTTGTTTCTTTTCGGCTTTTCCATTATTTCTAGCTTCTTCTAGATTTTTCCTCCACTAAATCCACTGCCTGCTGGAGCACAGTACACACAGTACAACCCAACGCGAGCGCCGTCGATACCAAAGGACATTCCAAAACGACGACGTGGCAGTCACTCAAGAGTTCATTGTTTCACTCTATGACTTTTTATCTTTCACTTCACGCTTCTCGCTGTCTTCTCTTTCCTCTCTCATCTCTCTCTCTCTTTCTTCTGAGAAGAGAGAAAAAATGGAGTAGCACCTGTCATGTCCTCACTCGAAGCGAAACCCTAGAATAGTAGCATCGCATTCACCTTCTTTTGCAAATCCATAAATACCCCTCTCTCTCCACCCTCACAATAAAAACCCGAACTCCACGAAACAGAACAGACGAAACAAAACGAACACTTTCTCTTCGATTCTCTGCATCCAATCCGGTTCCATTCTCTCTCTTCCTTCGCACCGAAGTTCCAATCGGTACGTTGCTTCTCTCTTTGTTAATCTCCTTCGATTAACTATTTTTTACTCGAACAATTACAGATTCAAATACAATTACGATAATAATAATTGTGCTCATGCTACGTGAGCTAGGGTTAGGGCTTTTCCTCGCCGTGATTCCTTTACTGGTTTCGCGGTTTCTTTATCTTACTTTTGACTTCGATCCTCTTCGCGATCATCGTGCTGTTAATTTTCCCTTGTTCTTCATTGCTTTTCTTCTTCTTCTTCTTGTTGCCGTCCTGACGATCGCGTTGCGTCGCGTGTACAGCAGCTTACTGCACTATATGCTTCCAACTAAGAGACCTTGCGAAGTACTGGTTGCAGTAGAAGAGGAGACCGACAACAGCGACATCTGCAGCAGCAGTTTTCCCAAGAAGAATCGGATCGCCACCGGAACCGCGGATTCCACGGTGAAGAGCGACAACACCACCGTCTGGAGCTTCAACAACAACATCAGCAGCAAAAGCGGGAACACGAGTGAGGGAGCGTCGGCCATGGCCTTGGGCGACTCTAACCCGCCGGACATCGATGAGGATCTTCACAGCCGTCAGCTCGCCGTGTATGGTCGAGAGACCATGCGGAGGCTGTTTGGCTCCAACGTTCTGGTCTCCGGGATGCAAGGTCTTGGCGTCGAGATTGGTAAAATCTTAGAACACCTTGATTTTGTTTAATATTTTATGCTGTTTGGGTTTTTTCTTGAATTGAGTTTGTATTTAGGTTTTTGTCCTGTTTGTGATGCCTCAGTTGATGGAGAAACCCTGCTGGTATGATTTTTATTTAAGCTTTCATCTTGATGTTTCTTGCAGAAGAGATCGTTAAGTTGATGAATAAGGGGATTTGTGTTGGTAGATTTGGTGATTTTATCCTTATCTCTCCACTGCCATCTGGAAAAACTGTAGGCAGAATGATGTGACCGCCCCTGTTTGTAATCTCATACTTTGTTGTTGCTCATGATAGATTTATCATGAAAATGATCACCAGCAATCTTTGAATTGCAATCGCGGTTCAGGTTTTGTGGCATACTTTGATGTGGCCAAAAACCTTGATGTTGCCGACTGTTTTTTAGAAACATCTTGGTTATCATCTGATGGAACCAGTCTTGTAATTTTTTTATAGATTTCTAATCTATAATTTATGTCAATTTAATGAAAGATCATTTAATTGTTATTTCAACTATATACATTTTGTTGTGTGATTTGATTTTTTATTTAATGCTAGTGATATTTAGGTTGAAGTTAGTCCCAGCTCTGAAATTTTAAATCATGTTTTGGATTTCTAATAAAGTTTACTGCATACAGCGAAGAATCTCATTCTTGCTGGTGTCAAATCTGTGACCTTGCATGATGAGGGGACTGTGGAGTTGTGGGATCTATCCAGTAACTTCGTATTTTCAGAGAATGACGTTGGTAAAAACAGGGCAACATCTTCTGTTAGTAAGCTACAGGAGCTCAACAATGCTGTGATTGTCCAAAGCTTGACTATTCGTTTGACAAAAGAGCACCTCTCTAATTTTCAAGTACCTACTTCTGCTGTCTAATCTTCCCTTTCAAAATGTATTTCAAGTTATTTTCTATTAAATATATTTGTTTTTATGCTTTACATGACATGCTTTGTTAATAAATAGTAAGTTCCTGGCACTTCACTTTCATAACAGAATATTGTTTGCTAATTAATTTTATATGCATAGGTTTTGAAATAGCTATGTAGCTACTAAAATGAGGTCACTAGTAATAGTGATTATTGTTATTATATAGCATTTATATTATAAATTTTATTAGTAAATGAATGACAGAGATAGACTCACCTCTCTGTATGTTCTATCTCTTGTATCTTTGCATAAAATACGTCCTTGTTTGATCTATGTAATTCTGAAGCAATTTAATGCTGAGATTTTTCATGTTTGTTTTGTAATGGTGTAAATAAATGTGGATTCTTTTTATTTTTGACCATAGATTCATTTGTATCAAAAGTTTATTTGATCTTATATATTTAATATTTTTATTTCACTAATTTGTAGGCTGTTGTTTTTACTGATATCAGTCTTGAGAAAGCCTGTGAGTTCAATGATTATTGCCGTAGTCATCAGCCTCCCATTGCCTTTATTAAAACTGAAGTTAGAGGCCTTTTCGGTTCTGTGTTCTGTGATTTTGGGCCTGAGTTTACTGTTGTTGATGTGGATGGAGAAGAACCCCATAGTGGAATAATTGCCTCCATAAGCAACGACAACCCTGCCCTAGTATCCTGTGTTGATGATGAGAGGCTTGAGTTTCAGGATGGAGATCTTGTTGTATTCTCTGAAATTCATGGTATGAAAGAATTGAATGATGGAAAGCCTAGAAAGATTAAAAATGCTAGAGCATATTCATTTACTCTTGAAGAAGACACCACAAATTATGGTATGTATGAGAAAGGTGGTATTGTTACACAGGTCAAACAATCAAAGGTATTGAAATTTAAGTCACTCAGGGAAGCACTCAGTGATCCTGGTGATTTTCTTCTGAGTGATTTTTCTAAGTTTGACCGCCCACCTCTCCTTCACTTAGCATTCCAGGCTTTGGATAAATTCATTTGTGAGCTAGGTCGCTTCCCTGTTGCTGGTTCGGAGGAAGATGCACAGAGGATTATATCTGTTGTCAGTGAAATTAACGACAACACGTCTGATGGGAAATTAGAAGACATAAATCCGAAACTTTTGCGAAGCTTTGCCTGTGGTGCTAGGGCAGTATTGAATCCTATGGCTGCCATGTTTGGTGGAATTGTTGGACAGGAGGTTGTCAAAGCGTGCTCTGGGAAGTTTCATCCACTTTTTCAGGTTGGAATTTTAGTGTCTTGTCATTTTCCGAGTTTTAAAACTTTTTGCGCAAGGTGAAACCAATCTTAAATGAATATCTTTTATTGATAAATTTAATTTCCCTCTCAAGTAATTAGCTGATTGATTTTGTGTTCAGTTGTTTTTTTATAGTATTAATTATTTTACCAATCTAGTTTCGGAAGTAGATTAATTCCCTTCCCATTGGTTTAACAAGACCTGTGAACTTTACTCTTATTATTGAAATATCATCATCTTGACTATAATTTGGTATTGCTTCTGTATTTTTAGTGTAACTTATTTACTATTTGAATATTGACTTATTTAAAGGCTGCCGTGATCCAACTGACTAGGAGGGTCATAGGTTCAATTCTTGGAATCAGCCTCTTGCAAATGCAAGGTTAGGGTGCCTACGACAGACCCCATAATGAATCCTGCGTCAGTGGGAGTTTTGTAGCCCTGGGTTGCCCCACCTGATTGTTGAAATTTTATCCTCTGTAATTTCTGTGAAGAAAGTGATTAATACTTGGTGATAATATATAGCATAGGCGAGCTTTCCCCAGAGTAGGTTGCTTGTGTTTTATCATGCATTGGTTTTCCAAGATTTAACCATTGCTGTCATTCGGTGAGGCAGCTACCCCAAAGTCACATCACTTTTGATAATAATAAGTATGACAGGGAGCACCCAACTTCAAAAAGGCTATCATAGTACAAGGATTTATTTGATTGTTGTGCCACCGAGGCAAAGATATACTGATACCAAACCAGACTTTTCTGATACACAACATTCAAAACTTAAGTACCCTTTACTTAAAAAAAATATTAGCTTCAATCCTAATTTTCTTTAGTCAAACAGTGAAATTGAAGTAGGGAAGAAGTGGGGCATGCCTGGTATGATTGTTTTAGTAAAAAATTGTGAGTGTACTCTCAAACTTGTATGATCCTACAAGTAAAGGAGGCTGTAGTGAGCCTCTGCCTGTGAAATTGGTGGATTGTTCACCATGTCAATATGTTTCTGCAGAGCCTGGGGTTCGAGTTACCCAACTCAGTGGGTTTTAGGTTGGGTTATGATTACCTAGTTTAGAAAATTTAAAAAATGGCCCTCTTTTCCCCCTAAAGTTTCTGACTGCAGTTTAAAATAAGAACAAAACAGCTCTGCACCAGGATGCCCAACATTCCCATCATCATCCTTGTCTGCATGGCAGCTTTATTTTTGAATTATTTTGGATGTTTTATTTTTAAAGACTGAAAATTTGGTGTTACTTTTAAAAACGGTATTAATAAACTGCACGTTTGAGTTTTTCTTCAAATAACAGAAAACAGTTTTCAAGAATAGAAACAATCAGCCCTTAATAACGCTGGGCTTTGTTATTTATTATGGTTTTAACTTCTGGTTCCTCTGCAGTTCTTCTACTTTGACTCTGTGGAATCACTCCCTTCAGAACCAGTGGACCCAGATGATTTTAGACCAGTAAATGGTCGTTATGATGCACAGATTTCAGTATTTGGAAGGAAATTGCAGAAAAAATTAGAGGATTCTAAAGTGTTTGTTGTTGGATCTGGGGCTTTGGGATGCGAATTTTTAAAAAATCTTGCTCTCATGGGAGTTTCTTGTGGAAGTCAGGGTAAACTCACTATTACTGATGATGATGTGATAGAAAAGAGTAACCTAAGCAGGCAGTTTCTTTTCCGTGATTGGAATATTGGACAGGCTAAGTCCACAGTTGCTGCTTCAGCTGCTGCATCCATAAATCCTACTTTTAATATTGAAGCTCTACAAAATCGGGTTGGAACAGAAACTGAAAACGTGTTCAATGATACCTTCTGGGAAAACCTGAATGTTGTTATAAATGCACTAGACAATGTTAATGCAAGATTATATGTTGATCAGAGATGCTTGTATTTCCAGAAGCCTCTTCTTGAGTCTGGGACTCTTGGAGCCAAGTGCAATACTCAGATGGTTATTCCTCACCTGACTGAAAACTATGGAGCATCAAGAGATCCTCCTGAGAAACAGGCACCAATGTGCACTGTACACTCATTTCCACACAACATTGACCATTGCTTAACATGGGCACGATCTGAATTTGAGGGTTTGCTAGAAAAAACTCCGGCTGAAGTAAATGCGTATTTGTCTAACCCTAGTGAATATACTAGTTCAATGAGAAATGCTGGTGATGCTCAAGCAAGGGATAACTTGGAGCGTGTTCTTGAGTGCCTGGACCGGGAGAAGTGTGAAACTTTTGAAGATTGTATTACTTGGGCTCGGCTAAAGTACGCCCCTTTGATTGTATATGCTAGTCTCTATTAACTTTTATGTTATAGTTATTTTGCGTCCTTAATTTAACACATTTCTCCACAGGTTTGAGGATTATTTTGCTAACCGGTTGAAGCAGTTGATCTATACTTTTCCCGAAGATGCTGCAACTAGTACTGGAGCTCCTTTTTGGTCTGCACCAAAAAGATTCCCTCATCCACTGCAGTTCTCAGCCTCTGATTCAAGTCATCTAAATTTTGTGTTGTCAGCTTCAATTTTACGTTCAGAAACATTTGGTATCCCAATCCCTGATTGGGTTAAGAACACAAGGAAGGTGGCTGAAGCTGTTGATAGGGTGATAGTACCTGACTTTCAGCCCCAGAAAGGTGTGAAAATAGTGACAGATGAGAAGGCTACCAGTCTCTCTACAGCTTCTATAGATGATGCAGCAGTTATTAATGATCTAATAGTTAAGTTAGAGAGGTGTCGGGCTCATCTGCCACCAGAGTTCAGGATGAAACCAATTCAGTTTGAGAAGGTCCGCATTTCCTGTGTTACTTCGATTGATTTTTTTACCCTGACGCACCTTCTAGTTGTTTCACTCTCATGATAAAATTATGTTATCTTGTGAATATGTATATTTTGTAGTTATGTTCGATAATCTTGAGTTTATATTTACTTAATGTGAACTCTTCTGCATTTGTGTGTGGTGGGTATATATATTTCTGAGTAGTCATTGTCAATTGAGAATTCACCACGCTGCCATTGAACTGCAGGATGATGATACAAATTACCATATGGACGTGATTGCTGGGCTTGCGAACATGAGGGCCCGGAATTACAGCATTCCTGAGGTCGACAAGCTCAAAGCCAAGTTTATTGCTGGACGGATCATTCCCGCAATTGCAACCTCCACGGCCATGGCCACTGGTCTTGTCTGCCTGGAGCTCTTTAAAGTTTTGGATGGAGGGCACAAAGTTGAAGACTACAGAAACACATTTGCCAATTTGGCACTGCCTCTCTTTTCAATGGCTGAACCAGTTCCACCGAAGATTGTGAAGCATCAAGATATGAATTGGACAGTTTGGGATAGATGGATTGTTGGAGAAAATCCTACCCTGAGAGAACTTCTTGACTGGCTGAAGGCAAAGGGCTTGAATGCGTATAGTATTTCCTGTGGAAGTTGCCTGCTATATAATAGCATGTTCCCTAAGCACAAAGAGCGAATGGACAAAAAAGTAGCAGATCTTGGAAGGGATGTAGCCAAGTTGGACATTCCTTCATACCGTCGTCATTTAGACGTTGTTGTGGCATGTGAGGATGATGATGATAATGACATTGACATTCCTCAAATATCTATTTATTTCCGTTAGTAGGAAGTTGAAGTTGCCTTTTCATCTTGATAGAGCCCTGCGTGTTTCAACTTAGTTCAACGCCACAAACAGCATGTTTGACTCCCATGCTTCATATTCATAATTGATACACAATGGAAACATTATGTCAATTTTCATGTGAATTGAGAAACAACTTCGTTCCTCTTGTCATTCTGTCTTTTTGTTGTTATGGTAGCTTATGTTATAATGTCACTGTTTCTTTCTCATTAAGGTTGCTGTATTTTGTGCTGGCTAGTGGTAATAATGGTATTAATCATATAATTAATACCTCTAAGTGAAGAGTTGTGTGATTATATTTGTGTACTTTGAGTTTAGCTACTTTTATTTTTGAAAGAAATTGTCAATACATCAAAAGTAACATCCTACTGTAGTAATATATTTACATTTTTAAAAATACTTAATAAAAGTTGTAGTTATATTATATCAAATGTAATAATTTATTTTTTGTATTTCATTAATTAAAATTGCAGTGCAACATGCAAGCGTCTCCCGGTGTCATCAGCGAAAGGGAAGGAGCAACAGTTTTGTTAAGAAAATTGCGGGGTTCGGCGGAAATGAAATTTCTATAGCTTGAATGTATTTCTTTCTTTGAAACGTTTCTTTTTTGCTGAAAAGGTCATTACACATTTTTTTTCAATAATTCTATTATTGCTAAACATCTACTAATATAAAGTGTAAAGGAAAGATTTAATTGTAATGTTACGTAAGAGCAAAAATATACCCTCCAAATTCGGCATCATTTGCTGCCATTAATTTTAAAAGATTAACAAACTAGAAATTTAATTACTTTTCATGAGCACAAGTGATTCAACTCTTCGGAGAATCGACATATTATTTACCTCGGTAACCTATTCTTAAACCATATTAATGATTTCCCACTAAAAAGGTTAAATCATCCGTGTTCATTGCATGGAAACTAGGCTGTTACATTCATAATTTGGTATTCTCTTAAAATTGATATTAAAAAGAACTAAGGTGGATGAATGACATAGAAATTTTAACTTGGGACACTAAACTTGATTAAAATTTTTGCTAGCACATCCATTAGATGAAACAATGACACGTATAGCTATGTTTATTGCACAAGGCATGGCTACGCAAGCCATTATTTTCAGAAGAATTTCGAGATGTCAACCTTCAAACCAGACATCAGTCCATGGATTATGAGCCAAATACCTGTAACATCCTTATCTTATCATACATACACAGACAAAGGGCATGTAATGACAGAAAGAATGAGACAACTTTCAATTATAAAAATAGCAATAATACAACGACTCTCTCAGGGTACCAGAGCATTTTTTTTCTCTCCGCGTGAACCTTACTATTTAACTATTTACTAGTCACTTATCGTAAATCTCAATAAAACAACATCGTATCATAAAATTCTTATTTCCTGCCACCAGAGGCTGCCATCATGTTTGGACATGAACTTCATGAATACTATCCGAAGTGCATTGTTTATATCAAATAATTTCTTAGTTCTTATCAGCACCTTCATCAAAATCTCTAGAAACTCCAACCCGGAAATCAATTTGTTTTTGATGCTTTGAGCGCCTGCGTTCGTCAAAATTGTCCCACCCTTCAAACTGCAAGAAAGCAGCAATGCATATTTGGCTGTCATGTAACAGTTTTTTTCTTAAACATTACATGCTCAGTTGAACTGACATAACTATGATAAACCAAGCCTTGTGGTGAAATGAAATATTTGTTTCTGGTTCAAAATATAATGCAAAAAAATGTCCACACCTGGCGAAGGAGATCAATTGTTATTTCTGTATTGTGGAGATCCAGTGTGGAGAGTTGAAAACAGGTCTTGAATAGTTTAGATGGAAGAGATTTCATCGCATTGTTACTAAGATACAATGCCTGCATAGTTCACAGATAAATGGAGTAATGAGTAGGAAAAGTTAGTACAGAACACCAGATCCAATTTTACTGGGACATGAGTGACCAAGAAGGGAAGATTTAAGGGTCACTTAAGTCCCTGAATTTGAAACTGTCACGTTAGTTTAAAAAAATTAAAACAACTACTTGAATGTTTAAATCGACAATCAGATTAGTCCAACATCCAGAAAAGTATGATTTGAGCGATAATATACCACTTTCGGGGGTTAAAGTGTCTGTTTACTCTTCATATGCCAGGCAACCCTATGGTTGCTATGCCAAAATTACATGCAGATGCCTTCTAATGTGAAAATGGTAACTCTGAACTTGAATTTAAACTCCATTAAATCTTATTTTGTATGTAAATTCCCGGGTACATTCAATTCATGACATGCCTATGAGAGAGAAATGTACTTTTAGAATAACTTAAACTAATATTATAGAAGGAAACATCTCTAATGGAAGGCTGTCCTACACTATATCCATTAATTCAAGAATAGGGATCTATACATGATTTCGCTTAAACACAAGGCAAATCTGTATAAGGATGCACGCATGATAATTAACTGTTATAAACTAAAAAAAAAACGAGAAAAGTGGAAAAAAGTGGAGAAAGGGATGCATGCATGATAATTTCACTATACCAATACTTATTATACGTAATTTTTGGAACGTGAGATCAAGAGCTTCACTTGATACACCAATGTGAAGTAGTCCGCATGTAGTATTAAGGTAGAGAAATGAAACTGCAACAGTATGTAATCACAGTTCTTAAACTTCAAAATCATTTAAAGATAACATGCCAAACAGTTAATAAATAACTTGTGATGGGAAACAAAGCCACCTTGAATTTTCTTTCAATGTTAGATAAGATGGGTCACAAAAGGTTACCTTCAAATTGCTCAAACTACTAAATGTCTCTGGCAATTTAGACAGAAAATTTGATGAGAAATCAACCTATGCCACATGAAAAGTTTGATAAGTATATGAAGAGTTTATACAACACTGAGGAAGAATGATTATTTTCAGTGACGTTTTAATTGTTCAAAGCTGTCTCAATTGGGAAGTCTCTTCTGAAAAAGGAATACAAAGATGAGAGAAAGGATAGAAGACCAGCATCTGTACCTCAACAAGAGAATGGCAGTTCCCAATAGAGTCACTGATGATACTTATCCTGAGAAGAAGATACGCATCAATAAAAAAAATAACAACTTTTTACCCAACATCAATTAGTAATTTGTTAGTAGTAATTACTGCAAGAGGTAGGTGGATTTTGCAGAAACTGGTTCATTCAGCTAAGTAGTAAACTCATTAGCATTGTCTCATACACTTTTAGATTAAAACTTGATGAAAGGGATGGACCCACTTACGACAGATTCTTTCACTAATAAAGACACATTTTAATCTGACATTTCCAACTTTACTTTACTATTTAGACAAAAAGAATCACGATTATGATTTTATTTTTTAAATTGTTTATTCATTGATATTTTCGTTTATTTAGGTATTTTAGGACGAGGCTTGATAACAGAGGAGAGGGTTGGTTGAGTATCTTATGAGTAAGTAGTATATAACCAAATATCTATATATCCAAAATAGAACCCTGAGAATAAGAATGTATATTCATAAATTCTTAAAAATTGCAAGATGTAACAAGCACCCATAAATCAAATAGATGGACCAGATAAACAAGTCAAGTGCAGGACAATCCTTAAACAGGGTTTTAGTGATTTGACCAAACTTACAACGTGTTACAAAAAAAAAATCCATACTTAATCAAATCCTGAATTTTAAATAATACCTATTATTGTTGGCTTGCAAAACTTCTAATTTTGTCAGATGCCCTATTTCATCAGGAATGCCACCCAATTTATTATTGGAAATATGCAGCTCCTTCAAAGAGGTAAGAGACCCAAGTGCAGACGGAAAAGTACTTAAACTGCAGCGAAATCACGTTAAACAATCAAATTACAATAAGAAACAACATTTTTCATCAACTTTTGAAGCCAAGGTTAGTTAAAAATTTGAAGTCATTCTTTCAAATACACTAAGAATTTTTTAATACATTTAATTTAAGATTAAGCTATAATAACTGAAATAAGAGCTGGTGTTAGTTTAAGAACACCATGCAAGCAACCTCTAGAATTTTACATTGAATTCCACAATGTGATAGAAACATAAACAACAAATATACATACTCCACCCCATTATATTTGGGCAGGGGACCAACTATTGCAAATTATGATGGTTTAGAGGGACTCACAAAAATCCATAATGAAAGCAATACTTGTATAAATTTATTTGTTGTTTTATGCAAGTAAATCCAAGCAGGCACACATTGAAATTACAAATGATAAAATCTACTCACTTGTTATGCTTCAATGATAATACAGTTATGTACTTCAGAGTTGTTAGTCCATCCCATCTAATTGATTCATCCTCTATCACATTTGAAGTCATGAATAGTTTCTGCAGTGTTTCAAACATAGCAAGCAGTGTTAATTATTGCTCCCAACAAAAACAGCTGGGTGTAGCAGAAACTAAAATTAGAGAGAGAGAGAGAGACGTTCAGCTTACCTCTAGACCTGTAAGACGTGAAATTTCGACAGGGATACTTTTAATTGAATTGTTGTTGCAATCTAGAACTCTCGCAGAAGATCCACAAACCCACACTTCTTCAGGTATGGCCTATTTAAATAAAATTTTCTAGGAAAAATGAGAGTTTCTTATGATTGACAATAAATTACATCTTATAAAATTTATTCTATTTTTCGTGGATTTCTGTTTCCTTTATTGGCTGTTTTAATACTGCCTCCTCCCCTTTTTTTTATAGATTCACCTAGGCACAGAGCATGCTATCAGGACAAACTAATGTAGGCTATGGTTAACACAAAGGACCAGTCAACATTATTATTGGATTTTCAGCAATAGTTTCTATAAAGAGGTCAGGCCTAAAACTTGAGCTGTTAGAATTCCCTGTTTCGTAACCCACACTTGACATGTTCTTGTTAGCACACTAAGTTGCTTAGGATGACGCTAGGTTTTACTGTTTGCAACACCAAAGTGAACAACGATACTGAAACCTATCCTTCACTAGAACAAGTGTATTACACATCTAGTAACAAAATACTATGTATATAATGCAAAGTTGCAAATGTAGCTTCCAGCATGTTCTAGCGCTATGCCTAACCCAAAATGACTAACTAGAGTAGAAACTCCAATATCTGCTTATAAAGCATATTGATCTCAGCAGATATCTGACATATGATTGAGTGTCACATCAGATATGAACATGAAATCAGTGATTTATTCTGTGATATTGTCTTCAGGGAAGTAATATATTGAATTCCCTTTACCTGTATGATTTGGTTATACCATGTGTGGCTGTTTAATAAGATATTTATGGTTAAATAATGGACTGAAGGGATAAAAAAGATGAACAAGACAGTACGAAGTTCTTCCGATCAGGACAAGGACAACAAACAATTACAGGGGTAAACAAGACAAAACAAAATATCTTAATTTTAACCATAATAAACAGTGATCCATCTTGCCCCGCACCAAAAATCTACTAATAAATAATCATATAAAACTACCATGAATTACAGAATAGCAGTTCGCCAAACTGGTAGGATCAAACAGCATTGACGCAAAGGTATTGGGTACACTCTTGTGACGGAAGAGTCATTGCAAAGTGTTAGTATTGTGACATGCCTTAACCTTGGAATGACAACTTCCCTTACACCAAAAACTTTCTTATACTGGAAAAAGAAATCTACTTTGAATTATAATAATTTGATGGATTGTTTTGGAAATGAAGTTATAGCCTGGCTCCAATCATGCTATAATTTGAAGTGACCCTACACATCCCTAACACGTGAACTTCAAAATAGATTCCATATGGCAATTAAAAAAAGATAAAAGAGGATACTTTCATACCATTTTGTTTGCAATTGCATAATAGGATCTCAATATGAAAAATCTTCAAAACCATGCCATTAAATAAAATTTAGCATGTTCTTCGTCTCTAAATTTCCACTTGACAACCAAGTGTCTAGTTGAATATATGACAAAACTATGAACAAAATATTATTACCTCCAAGTTGCTTTCAGACAATGCTACAACTCCTGTTGCTTTCCACCGTTCCATCCTGTTCTTAACAGGAATTTTATTAACATCATTGCTAGAGCCTGAGTTACTATCTTTCCTCGATTTGGGAACAACATGAGCTTTCTTCAAGATGGGACCATCCTGTACAAAGAATGGAAATCTTCAAGCAACATTTTTGTGATCACCACAGAAACAAGCAAACTCTACACAGTCACTTCCATAAAAAAAATTATCTTCAATGAGAAGCATGATAAACCTCGTCAAACTTGTCTGAATGTATAACACCCATTCCAAGTAGCTCCATTCATCTCCTATATGAAAGGATCTATCTAGTTTGCCTATTAACAGCTCGGCATGGCATTCGTGTAAAACATTTTCCATTTGTTTACCCCATAACCATAAAGCCACAATTTAACTTAATGATGAAATCATAGTATCATACAGCAGAATTGACGACCCATCATGCTTCAATAAAGTACATTTTTTTACTTACGACTTTGATTTTCATTTTCATTTTCATGTTAAGAATTTTTACACAATTAGCCAATTAGAAACCACCCCACATATAACATTCAAAATGGTTATTACAAAAACCAACAATCTTACCATACATCATGATACACTCTCTTAACAGATTCTTCACCGTTGGTTAAATTTTATTGAAAACTAAAAAAAAAATTGAGGGCTCATTAAATAAGAAGTAAAAGCTACACAGTTTCGTGAGTTACAATAAATTTCCTAAGAGTCTCTTCATAAGCGTTTGTTGATTGCTATGTTGCTAGCATTTCTCATGTAAATTGTATCAATTCAAAATTCATTAATAAAAAACAAAAACTAATTTCATTGAACACTAACTCCATATAGCCAAAAAAAACAGAACAGGGAAAGAGGTTAATAAAGTCATATACAATACCCCTTGATATAAACCTTGAGAAGCCACAAGCATGAGTTTGGATCCATTAGTTAAGTTGGATGCAGTCAAAGCCATGGGGTCTTCCAAAACCTTACCTGTAACATTCATTCATTAATTTCATTCACAAGCCAATTCAAGAAGGGCGGGGAGGGGGTCTTTATTGAATGAGAAAGAGAAAGGGGGGAAAGGTGAAACCTTTGAAGATGAGTTTCTGGCCCCGAGGGAGGACATTGGTGGAAGGTAGAAGAAGGGACTTGAGGTCTTCGATGGTAGAGTTGGGTGAAATTGAGATGGGTATGGTGACGCCATTGAACTTCACGTTTATGGTTATGGTGGTCGCATTCGAATCAGGTTCCATTTCACCGTTTCCTATTCTGAGTGTTTTCAAGAGGAAGAGCATGTACTAGGAAGGAAGTAGAAGAACATTATAATTTCACAAATTATATGTTTTTGTGGGATTTTGAAGGAGTGATTCAAATAACAATAGATTCTGCAGTGAGTAACTGTTTTTTTAAGTGTTTCAGAGGTAAAAAGATTAAAGAAATACAAATATTTTTTCGTATGCAATTTTTTTATCAGAAGTATTGTTTTAAAACTTCGTCTGTTCACTATAAATTTTTAAATAAAATTACTTTAAAATCTAAATTCAAATAAAAAATTGATTTTAAAATATTATTTAAATAAAATCATATAATAAAATATCAATATAAATTAATTTAACTTTTAAAAAAATATATACATTTGACATGTAAGTAAATGTGACTATAAGATTATAACACAATTATCCAAGAATATACATTTGATATGTTCAAATTGACTATAAGAATATACATGCATGGGATATAAAATATAATTATCCAGGAGTGTGAGTTATGCTTATGCATTTAAGTTTAAAATAGGATACATATTACACTATAGTTGAATATCTTACTCCAGGATGTTTAAAATTCAGCCAATCTAAATAGTAATTCAAAAAAATGAAAACAGATCAAAATTATTTTCTTATATATTTTTCGATCTATTTTCTCTTTAACAAATGGTTTGGATTGAATTTTAAATTAAAAGTCAACCACCAAACTAAATCAAGTTGTTTACTATATTTAAATTTAATATTATATATTTAAAGTTAATTAACAAGTAAATATATATAAAAGTCTTTTGAAAAATATTATATGGTTTAATTCTATCGTGATTATAATATATTTATATTTATTAAAACATGATAAATAATTTATATTATATTTTTTAATGATAAGATTATATAATTTAAATATAAATATCAAAGAATGTTGAAATTATGATTATAACAATAATTCTATAATAAAAATAATAACAACATGTTATTTTATTAGTGAATTTTTTATATTAAATTACATTGTGTTTTTTTCTTATAGAAAAGTGTTTAACAATTTTACAGTGAAGAAAATCTTAAAATCAATTCAAACTGTACACTATTTGTTTGATTTGATTCACTTTTTATATTAAATTAAAATCAAATTGTATTTTATTTTTTATGTTTGATTCAATTAACTTATTGATCAACAATGTGTAAAGTTTAATGATCATATTTGAAATTTGAAGTTTAATCTCGTAAGACTCAATTTTATGTTTAGTAGAGAATTTTTTAAAATAATAAAAATTAAAATTTTAAGTTAAATTTAAGATATAAACTAAAATTTTAACTATTTAATAATTCATTTTAATACCTCGTTATTTTTTTAAAATTTTTTCTTTCACATTTTTCTATTTTATTTATAAAATTTTGATATATTTTTCATTTTTTATTTAGTTAGGGGATACAATTTAGAAGATAACATAATTTAGGATGATCTAATCGAATAGATTATATTTTTTTATATTTTAAGTTTTCTTTTTTCTGTTGTACTGAAATCTCCGTTAAATAAATTAACCTATGTTAATTTATATGTTTTGTTTTTTAATCAAATTTTCTAAAAGGAAATTAGGATTTTACTTACTCTACATTTTTATCTATAAAGCATAAAAATTGGAGGAGGGAAAACTAAATTGTTATTTAAATATTGATTTTTCATATATCATGAGTTGGTTGAGATTTTGATTTTAAGAAATCTTTCATTTCATACGAAATGTTAAATAGATTTTAGAAATTTTATCAAATTGAGTATTAGATGGTTAACATTTTGATTTTAAGAAAATTTCTATTTCATATGAAATGTTAAATAGATTTTAGAAATTTTATCAAATTCTTCAAATCATTATCCTATATGTGACTCTGTCACTAAAATAGTATTTAATAGTATATCTAAACTCAATGTGATAAGGTAAATTCATTGTAACCAATCAAATTATTTCATACTATAAGCTAAGTTACAAGAAATATTTCTCAACTCTCATCATTTGATACATTTTTTCTTCCTTAAATCCAGACATCAATAGAATTAGGATATCTCTTTTAGATTTTCAAATTCAATATGTTCTACAACCATAGTATAATATTTTCACCTTAAAAATAACTATACTTATCACTGACTAACTCATGTTGCATATATACATTAACATATATGCTACTTATCAGTATATCAATATCATCATCTACATTCAAACCCTAATTTATACAACAAACCAATTCACATATTGGTTTGCATTTATTTTTCCTAAGTTATAAGGAATGATTGAATGAAACCCTAATTTATACAACAAACCAATTCACATATTGGTTTGCATTTATTTTTCCTAAGTTATAAGGAATGATTGAATGAAATGGGAGTATTTTTATAGAAATTTTACAAGTTACAATGTGGAAAGATTTCTTTTGAGTGAAGGTTGCATATTTCATATTTTGTATAATCGTGTTTGTATGTTACTCTAGTATTAATTTGGATTTCAATATTCTCCTATACACTAAACACCTACTCACCTTTTTCGAGACCCAACTATATCCATTCTTACTACCTAGAACATCTTATGGACATACCCTTTATTTTAAGTCATTAACTAAGATTCCAATATCCATTCATTTGGAAGCTTGAGGTTTTCAAAGTTCAAATAATTCAGTATGATGCAAAATTGACTTACTCTCAAGTCTAAGTGTTCATAACTCAATTAACTCTGGTATGATCCATTCACCTATTTTCACTAATTTGATTTTTTAAATAAATCTCTATTTATGTTAATGTATTCAAACTTCTACTCCAAAAATTTTAGTTCTCACTCTCTCAAGATATTTAGGTTTATAGACTAATTTTGAGACTTTTTCATAACCATGTTTTTCTTTACTAGCAAGCCGTTTAAAAAACACAGCATGTACCTATATAACACTTTTTAAAGTACATTAACTCAATAATTAAAAATAATTTTATACAAATTCTAATTCTTGTAGAAATTCTCCTTTTTTATTTTACTTCTATTTCCAGTCAATAATATCATTTTGTAACATTTTACCCAATATAATAAGATTCACCATTTTCTTACCATCATAACTTCATTTCTATTTAGATTAGGATACAAAATCATTTAATAATTTTAACTCAGTACAAAATAATTTGATTCACAATATTTTATGAGTGATGACCAAATCATCTTAGCAAATAGAATATTTATCAATCTTAAAAATTTCAACAATTTAAATAAGTTTCCCTTATCTTGATACTTCTTTTAAGGAACCCGAATTTCAACTCCCAAAATTTGGATTGGCTTGAATTTGGTATAAATGAATATTTTATTTATTGATATAAGATGTTTAAAGTTTATTAGAAAGGTGAAATTGATATTTGGTAGTTGTTTTGAATTTTTAATTTGGACTCGTATGTTATTTTATAAAATTTTAAATCATATTCTTTACATTAAAAATGTCTAACAAATTTGAGATTGTCTTTAAAAAGATATTTTATTCAAAGATTTTACTCAATTAAAAACATCTCTATTATAAGAGTTATACTTAGGATCATATGCTTAAGACTTAAATCTTATAAGACTATTGCATTAGAGTATACTATCATAACAAAAAAAAGACTTTAATTAAAAAATAAAATATTATTTATTTGCATTAACTGTAATTATGATGTGAAAAAATTAACAAGTTTAAATATAAATAATAAATGTAAATAATACTCTATTAAATGATATCTTACCATACCCTTACATTAAAGGAAAAGTGGATATAAAATATCATTATATGACTCTTACAATAAATATATCCTAATTAAAATGTTTCTCATTGAATTCACATCTTCACGAAATAGAAAATGTTTAGCAAAAACTAATGGATGGATTGTATATGAAAAAAAAATTGATCCTTACTAATTCAATTTCGCTAAAGCTAAGCTGATTTTAATTTCGCTTAAAGAAAATCTAACATTTTATTATTTGCTGATATAATTTTAATTTGATTAAATAAATATGAGTATATTTTGCAAAAAAAATTCTTTTAATTTTTGTGATTATATATTATTGAGAATTGATGTTTAGAAACGGAATGTGTATAGGTGGCAGTTGGTGCAGCTACAGTTTAGTTTATATAATAATGAATGTAACATCTAAAATTGGTACTTGTAGTTGTTATTCACATAATATTGTGATAGAGATTTTTGTTTCATATGACAATGCAGATGTTATACTAAGACAAAATCTCAGTCACCATACTAATCATAAACCAAACTACATTACACGAGTTTGAATGAATAATACTTTCCATAAATCAAATATCAAAGTTAGTCTAAATAAAATTATCAAATGCATATGAAATTTCCGAATCTTAGATTTACCCTTAATAAATACAAAGAAGGAAAAAAATCAAACTTATAGCAGTGGGGAAAACTTGGCACAAGATTTAAGCAAGGATTTTTGTGATTGCATAGAGGTATAAGGTTGAAGTGAGTCACATTGGTAGTTGTGACGTCATCATAATTGCACTTAGAAGCAATTACATTAGTGTACATTTTTGCTAATTACATCAAACTTTCTATTATCTAAATTAGCTCTATATTATGTCAATTTTACACAAGTTGGCCTAATGCAAGGTAGGATTACGTAGTAAAATTCAACTATATTGTATTTGATTTTTTAGATTTATTAAAACTCTCATTAAGTTTTAAAACCTTTCAAAGTTATCAACATGAAATCTAACTCATTATCTTGTTCAAATTAGCATCGACAGTTGCAAAATATACACTAACATTCATTCAATCATCAAGTTGAATTTTCTTAAGAATTACATTGAAGCCATTATTAAAAAGTGATATTCATGTTTTACTATTATTTAAACAGAGAATTTATTAGGTATCAAAAGTGGATTGAAGTTTCAAGATGGATACTAAGTTAGGTCCATGCAAGGAATTACACTAACTACTTATGAAATATTTTATAAGTAGATAAGTTCATATCTTAAATCAGATTAGTTAATATATGTATTTTGGAAGTTGTTGAGTTGTGAGTCAAATTAATTTTTTTAAACTAACTTTAAATATTAATAATTTACTTTTATAATGTGTTTTGATTTGGATGATAGTGTATTAACTTATAAATATATGCTAATATAAATACAATATCTTTTCATAGATAATAATAAGATATTTTTTTTTAAATTGTAATATTTTGAAGTATCATAAATAAAGATGACAAAAAAATTTACATTTATAGATATCTCCAGGTAAAATCCATAACGACTGATAAATAGATATTTGCATGTAATGAATACGAGTGTTTACTTTTTTATGGGACAGATTCCAGTATCATGGTATTAACTGGTAGATACAATCTACCCACTAATTATTATCAATAAATTTTATTTAAATATTTTTATAAAAATAAAATGATAAAATAAGTTATTGATGAAAAAATATTAATAATTTAAAATTTAATTTTTTTATGTATATTTTTATTTATACCTATAAAATTTGACAGATAATTATCCATAATAATAAGTAATATATATTTGTAAGACTGTTTCTTTGGACAGTTTGATAATTTAACAGTAAAAAGTGAAAACTAAAATAAATAGTAAATGGACCGTAAGTCCCTTTAATCAAATATAAAACTATGTTTCTTTAGAGAATCTAAGATCTAATAAACTTTAAACAGAACAGTTTATTTTAGCACATTATTTTGATATATTCCTAAACCCTCTCAAACATGAAACTATTTTCAATTCTCATTTCATTCACAAATTTCTAATCATAAATGTAACAAAAAATCACAATGCGGAGTAAATTGAAGTTGAAGAGAAGAATAAGATCATGAAGAGTTTATGTAAAGTTCATATATCCTAATATATACAAGGAAAATCAACAAAACAATAGAGAAATAGGGTGTTATTTCTTTCTAGTTTTGTGTTATTATTTTTATACACTATACTGTACTTTTATTTCTTATTGTTTTTCAAATACTTGGGCTGAAAACAGCCCATAGTACAAACATAAATAGGGCTGCCATCAAAAGAAAAACAATTGAGGAAAAAAGAGAAAATTGGAAATAAAGAAAAAGGAAAACTGTGTATTATTTTGAATTGAAGAATAAAAGAATTACGCTTGCATGTTCTATGGTTTTAACAAATTAGCTCGGATATTCCTGGGTTTTAATCTTACAAAAACTTTTACTCTTTGAAAAAAATAGTGTAATTCGTATTCGCTTTAAATTACACATTTTATCATTCAATTATATAATTACAAAAAATTTATTATATCAAGTTTCTTTCATAAAATAACATTATTTAGTAAATATTAGTAACAAATTAATCATTTCATATTTTGACATGCGAATATGTTGTTACATTTGGAATGAATAGGTAAAATGTGTGAAAATTAAAAATGATAAAATTTGTAAATAATGATAATTATTATTAATTGATAAAAGAGTGATGGTGTGGAATTGCAGCCAGGCTGTGATTCCAACAGCAAACCAGGTTGTGCAGTGAACAGTGAGAGACAGAATTTGTGATGGTTGTGTCTCACTAGTAATTTAATGTGGTTGTGAGTGTGAAACCTTTTTTTAAATGTCAAAAACATACACAACACAAGAGTGCTTGAGCAGTGAGAGAAGGAAGTGAAGGGTATGAGATGGAAAGAAAATGCTGCACCCAAATCAAGAAAGAAAGAACCAAACAAACATTGGTTCACATGAGTGAACAAAAAAAGAATAAGAAAAAGAGTTATCTAGATTAGTCAGAACATGGCATGTGGGTTGGACTTAGTTAGGTCTTAGAGTGTTAACCCTCTTGGATCCTTTCTTTCACTTTTTCTTACCCTGCCACCATGTGGAACTTTTCAGAATCCACCACCCACTTCCTCTTTCTGGAGTATAACCCTTTTGCTTTTAGAAGCCATTCATTATGTACTATCAAGCATGCCCCCTTCCTTCATCATCTTATAATTGCACATGGCCCAACTTCTCACATCACCAGTAACATCTATTTTACCCTTTCACACCCATTGAGATTTCAGGTCAATTAAACATAATTTAGAGTTGATTTGGTAAGATTAATTACTATTTAATATCATAATTTTTCAAGCTTATTGTGTCATTTATTGGAGGACTTCACCATCTCTAAAATCGATATACCAACATAAACCTATAATATCTTTGAATTAGACTTAAATTTTACCATCTTAATAACATTTTTCTTTTGATGGAATTAAAAAGTAATTTTACTATGATAAGATCATGAAGAGGGTTAGAAAATGTATTCTAAAGCATATATTTTTTTGGAGTTCAAGTTTTACTGATAAGATTTGATGCACTTATTTGATTGTTTAAGTTATGTATGCTACTGAATAGTCACTTGTTTTTGTACTTATTCATGATCTATGATTGAAAGTTAGAATAGTAAAAAAGGATCTGATAAGAAAAGGAGACATCAATGCTGTCCTAATTGGTGTTGGTTGCACTGCCAGTGTCTGCTGGTAGAGAGGATGGTGCAAGCAAGTGTTGATCTGTACAATTAATGAATCACCAATTCAAAACAAAACATCACCCTCCAAACCAAAGTCATTCTCCACTCTTCTTCACCAATTTTACTTCACTATGCAGCAATTCCTATATGCTTATGCCAGTAGAGAGAATTCTTAATTTCATCCCTATAAATTGAAAAATATCAGATCAGTTTTGTATATTTATGTAACTAATTTACTTTTTATCATCATTATAATTTTTCAACATTTTTAATCAAAATTTTTAAAATCTAATAAACGTATAAATATTAATTTAATAAAATTTAAGTGTAAAAGAGAAATTAAAATTGTGTTACACATGAGACAATAGGTTTCTGGACACGATTAGTCAAATCATGTTTTAATCATTTTTCTACATCATGTAAGCATAGAAGGTACGTATATTAGCTTCGTACATCAAAATTTTTGTCGTACATGCTATCATCAAACATATTTTATAGGATTAAATTTTTTGTTTAATTTTTAAAATAAACATGAATATTTATATCTTTCATTTATACAAAAACATTTATTATTAATACTTTTCTACATATGTAGATCATGACATGATTAAAAATTAGTGCGAAAAGTACTAAACCAAGTTTATTGCGGTATATTATTATGGATAAAAAGTTTATCCATTCTATTAGAAGTAACAAAGTGAAGGTAGTAATAATAATATAAATGGAAGCTCCTCACAGTGCTAAACTAACTCTACATGTACTCTCATGCTTGTTAATGTGACAAAGACTTAACTGCTCCTGCAACAGGTGCTGACTAGTGACTCTAATAAGGATATAATTTTATATTTTATATTTTCTTTGAAAGTCACAAAAATGGAGATTAAATATCCACCATAATTAATTCATATTAATACAAACATTAATAGGACCATCTCAATCTCTCACAATCCATCCCCTTTTCCCTCTTAACCCTCTCCTAAAAGCAAAATAAACCAACCCCTCAACTACCTTAACCACCACCACAATCTCCCTCTCCACTCTTCCCCCATTTTCACACCATTCTCTCTTTCACTCACTCCTCTCCACTCTCTTTCTCTCTCCTAAACACCAAAATGCAAAGTCTCCCACCTCTCCATCTCCTTCCCCATTCACCAAAATCCAAACTTTGAACAACTAAATCCTACCCTTTATCCCAAACAAACAAACAAAACAAAATCCAACACTCCCCACTTCTTCCTTCCTCCCAAAACCCCACCTTTCCCCTTCAAACTCCACAAAAAACACAACCCTAATAAAAAAGAACAACCTTTGTTCTATTCTAGTTCCCACTTTCAATGTGGCAACCTTGGAACAAACCACGTTCATCCTCCTTCTCGTGTTCTTCCTTTAAAGACATTCAAACCCTCATCTTAGATGAACCCTCCACCACCAAACCCAAACCCTCAATCTTCCACCGAGTCACACTAGCCAACAAGCTCCTCCGAGCGTGGTCAAATCATCCCAAACTCACTGCACGCGCCTCCGAGGAAGCCCCACGCGCGGCCCAACCGCACCCACCGCCGTCCATCCCCCGCGCGGAGCAGCGCGTAGTGGTGTACTTCACGAGCCTGCGCGTGGTCCGAGGCACCTTCGAGGACTGCAAAACGGTGCGTTCCATCCTGCGCGGGTTCCGCGTCGCGCTGGACGAGCGCGACGTTTCGATGGACTCGGGTTTTCTCGCGGAGCTCCGTCGGGTCACGGGTCGCAAAACGGGTCTGACGCTACCGCGTGTGTTCGTCAACGGAAAGTACGTGGGTGGGGCCGAGGAGGTGCGGTGGCTACACGAGAATGGCGAGCTCAGGAAGCTCCTCGAAGGTCTGCCCGCAGCGGATTCTCATCTGCGCGCGTGCCACGTGTGTGACGATCACAGGTTCGTGCTGTGCGGCGAATGTTCCGGTGCGCGCAAGGTATACGCGGATAAAGGCGGGTTCAAGACGTGTACGGCGTGCAACGAGAGTGGTCTGATCAGGTGCATCTCTTGTTCTTGCTGACCATGTGCACCTGCACCTCTTTCTCTCTCTCATGATTCATGATGATCTTTTTCTCATCTCAGTGAGTGAGAGAGTGTGGCCTAATTAATAATTAACATTAAAAAAAAGGCAAAAGAAAGAGAATTGAGGTGTTAGTTATGTCAAGAAAGAAGTAATAAAATATTTTTTTTTCAAACATTTATATGTAGATTTGTGGATTATCTTATTCAGTTTTATAGTCTTATG
Organism: Lablab purpureus; assembly: GCA_030347555.1. NCBI lineage: Eukaryota > Viridiplantae > Streptophyta > Magnoliopsida > Fabales > Fabaceae > Lablab > Lablab purpureus. Next base: position 23,037,766 of record CM059259.1, read on the forward strand.
GGCTTGTAAGAATTGAGTAGGCCCAATAGGTGTAGATGAATGGGATTTGAGTTTTCTGCCTCTTAATTTCGACTATTTTTTGGCTAACTTAAACCATGCTGTTTAACTCGTTAATTCTTACTTAATCACATTCTGTTTTTTTTTCCTTATATATATTTTTTATCTTTGAATAGAAATCAAATAATGGACTAAAACCAAGTTGATGTATGTAACAACTTATAAATTATTTCATCTTTATTTAATTAGTTTGTTTTACTCCTCAAAAGTAAGCAAATTATTAGAAAAATGAGAAATGAATTATATGTTCTAACCTAAGTTTAGATGAAAAAAATGATTATGATGGAATGATATTTGATTATATTCACCTGCTACCAATGAAATGGTGTTTTTGTTTGGTGATAATCTATTATGCATATTTTTTTTTACTTATTTTTATGGTTTTAGAAACTAAGAATAATGTAGCACTATACTCCAAACTTCAAATGGCTTATCTGGATGTTATTTAAGTAACTCATATCATAATTTTATAAATTTTATTTTAATCTTGAAGTGCTTATATTTTTATATTCTTGTATTTACATTTTATTTTTTTAGCAATCTAAAATTTATTGAAATATTTTATTATTATTAACAATTAGGATCTTATATAACACGTCATTTTAAGATTTTTACTATGTTATATCAATTTCTTTAAAGTCGTTTTTATGAAATTTGAGTTTTAAATTTAAGTCACTTAGGACTTTTTTTATTTTAAATATAGTGTTTGATCTTTAAATAAAACTTTGATAAGAATTTAAAATTATTTAAAAATGTATAATAACAATTTCCTCAAAAGTATCTGCTCATTGAAAAAGTTATAAAAGCGCGTCTTGTTTGTTATTTTATATTTATTAACTAATTTAATAGGTCAATTTAACAATTTTCTCTTAATAGTTAACAACTTGTGGCTAAAGATAAGCTTTTACGTTTGACTTAATTATCAGTTATTTTAAACAAATGTAATGAAAAAAATCTTAAAAAACTCAACTTTATATTTTTTTTAAATTTAGACTAAGTATAGTATATAATAATATTTATTTTTCAGTAGTCAACACAATGTTTTTAAAGATTAAGTTGCTAAAAGAAACAATTAATATATTTTTTTAAATATTATAAAGGAAATGTCCAATTTTTGTTATTGAAAGAGGGTTTTCAAAATTTTAAAAATGGTACGGTATATTTTCATCAATTCTAAGAAAACAAATGAGAAAAAAGTTTTTTAAAGTTGAAATTATTTCATTTGTAGGTAATATTTGGTATTAGGTTTTTTAAAACATAATTTTTAATTTATACACAAGACAATATTAATATATGTAGAAGTTTGTTTCATTTTAAAAATATTTATAAAGAAACTTATCTAGAAAAGTTGTAGTTCTCCTTTGGAAAAAAAATTATTGAGTATTTATTTCTAAAAAAAACGAATTAAGTTTCATTTATAGATTAAAATTAATTTATATGTGCTAAAAAAACTATTCATTTAACTTGTTTAAAAGCATAAAATAATTTGAATTTATTGAAACTTTTTATTTTTAGTTTTTTATTTAATGTTCAATAAATATTTATGAAATTCTTTTGTTCAAATATACCTAAGTTGGGTCATTTTGCATTATATACTAATGTTTACCTTCCTCATGTTCTCTTTGGTGCAACATGTAGTCACCTATGTTCTTCAATCATCATATAGTTATTTTCATTATCTTTGTTGTCAACGTGGTGATCATTCAATTCACTAAATCAACTATGTATTTTAAGATCATAATTGGATGTAATTGGTGAATGGTGATATACCATAAAATAATATTAAAAAAATATTCATTACCATGTTAGCAATACATAAATAAGAAAGATTGTATCAATTTTGTGATGTTTTTTATATCAAAGTTCAACCATTCCTACATAATAGGTTTACATTCTGAATTTTCATATCACTGTCAATAAAGTTTGCTTCTCAACGATTATCAACACATTAAAAATATTTAATTATCTTCTTTTCAGCTTTATTTAATGCATAGTTATTGATAGATAATACTTTTTTTAAAATAAGTGTCTTTTTAAATTTTTGGTATATAAATTAATAAAAATATTAATTTTTTATAATTTGTAATGAATTTTTAAATTTTTTTAACAATACTTTTAAATAATTAAATATAATTTATTAATTAGCAAAAATATAAATAAAAAAGTAAAAATTAATTTATTGTCGTAAAAATAATTTAATTATATTTAATATTTTAAATTTAAAAATATAATTAATAAAAATAATTAATGTAACAATTTAATTATGTTTTCTTATAGTCTAGAAAAGTAATGAAGCAACACAAAACAAGATTTTATTGAGAAAGGAAAATGAACTTTTCAGACCACGAGCCCTGTTTTTGGTTTCCTTCTTTTGAGTTTTCTTCGTCATCTTCATAAACTATATAAAATTACAAAAGTATCTTCTAATTTAATAAATTATATTACAAATTATCTTTTCTTAGAAGTTTTTTGGATCGGAATGTTTCAGAACATTTTTTTTCTAAGATGCAATATTCTGGAAAGATTTTTCTGAAATTAAATTGAAGAACTTTTAATTTATTTTTTTAAAATATATATTATAAAATAATATTATAAAATAATATTCTAGAATATCTATTTCAATTTTTTTTTCGAAACACTCTTGCCAAAATACTAAAAAAAATAAAATAGTTATTTTAAGAATTAAGGAAGTGTAATGCAAAAATATGGGGGGTGCAGAACGCAAGGGCCCTTGCGAGCCCTTTCTTTTGTTTCCTAAGCCCTCTTTTCCGTTTATTTACGTGCCTAATAGTATAGTTTTTATTTGTTGAAAAACAACCCATGTTCTTCACCAATAATCACTACATCACTTATAGTCTCATATCTTGTTATGTTTAATATAAGTATTTGCCAAAAATAAAAGAATGATGAAATTGTCATTTAGCAAATTGGTCATAAATGTTTTATAATAAAAGATTATCAAAATTTCATAGTAATTTTTAGAAGAAATATTTTTATAAAAAAATTAATCATAATGTTTTTGGTTTTAATTTGTTGATTTGGAGAGTAGTTGTCGAACTAGTAGACTATATGGATTAATTGAAAATAAAATCATATTGCAATGGGTAACCTTTTATTAATAAATGACCATTATATAATTTATTTTTTATAATTATAGACCATAAATTTTAAAATAAATGAATATTAATATTTTATTATTTTAAAGTTATAATATAAAAAAATTTAATTCTTTATTTCTCTAAATTATTTTATCTTTCAAGTATTTTTTTTGTTTAAAGCATATAATATAGAAGGTATTATCATAATATGAGTTAATTATATATTTGTTTTGAGTATGTTTTTTTTTTCTCAGATTTTTAGTTTTTCGATTTTATTTGTGGATGGTTAGTCTTTTGCACGGGGAATTTAAGTGAAAAAGATGAATATATACTTGTTTAGGTATATAATGATGTGGTTGATTTTTTTTAATTAAAATTTGTTAGAGTAAGTTAAGACTTTTTTATTTCTTTTTTTAGGTATTTTTCTTCAAGATCATCAGATTTTAAGGTAAGAGAAGATATTTTACTTTAGTTAACTTGAACTTATTTGAGTAAAATACTAAGTTAAATAATTTGGAAGGTTGGTGTTGATTTGAGTTCTTATGATTCTTGAAAAATGTTGAACTTGTATATAAACAAAAACAAAATGAATGGATTAATAAAAGAAAATAGGAAAATCATAAGAAGAACAAAAAACTAGCATTTTCTGTTATATTTCAGAAATAGATTTCTTTCAGTTATATTTCAGAAATAGATTTCTTTCAGTTATATTTCATAAATAGATTTCAAGAAAAGAGAAATGATAAATTTAAAAAGAAAAAAAAAGTGAAAAATAATATTATTTCTTTAAGATAAAAAATTAAAAAATTATAAATGATTTAATTAATATGATAATTTAAAATTAATTTTATTAATAATAAAATTATATAATAACTATTTTACTTTTGATTAAAATAATAATAATAAAATAAATATTAATAATTTATTTAAACTTATTTCATCTTCCGCATATTTTTAATTTTAAATAAAAATTATAAAATAATTAACTAAATTACACTTTATTTTTTTTATTATATAATTATAGTAATTTATTATTATTTTATAATTTTGTTATTATTTTTAATATTTGTACGTTTAATAATTATTATTTTTATTAGTTTTAATATTTTGTTATTATTTTATAAATATTATTATTTTATTACATTAATAATCGATTATTATATGTTTGATAAGCCATTATCATATACAACATAATCAATTAACATTTGTATGATGTAATAAAATATTAAAATATATTTATCATTAAAAATAAATTATTTTAAAAAATAATAAACTAACAAAATTTAATATTATAATTTTTATTTTTAATTTATTTTTAATTATTTCATAATTTAATTATGTTTCAATTTATTTTATTATAAAGTTTTTAATATTAAGGTAAAATTGTAAAACTAATGTACCACCTGACTTTCAATTTTTTTTTTTTACAATTGTAAAGAAGATAAAAAAAGTAACAATCTACTTATTTTGATTCCTACAAAACTATTTTAATTATTTCAAACAAACATACTTAATCATTTTTTTTTCTTTCCATTGCTACATTATTTTTATCTTCAATCAAATAATAAAATTACATTATTATTGATATTTTGTTGTTTTCTACTACTTTCTTTTCTCTGTTACAAGCAATTAATTAAAGTTGTAAAATTGCAGTTTTTTGGAAAGCCCATAACTATATAACAATATGCAGTGTTTGTGATTGGACATATGAAAGTGAGGGAATGAAATAATAGTGAAGAAGATTGGTAGGGCAACCAGAGGAAACATGTTCCCATTATTCTCTTTCACAACTTCATATGTTGTCCTTCTTTACTTGGAATGGAATGAGAATGGAAGACACGTGATCCAGATTATATTATTCACAACCTTTTTAGCAATAAAAAATTATTCTTGTAATTATCACTCATCATCTTTCAAATGAAAATGATTATCTTTTGGAATTGATGGGAAAAATAGTAACAAGTCATCAACTCAATGTAATTATCCAATCCATTATTATAATTAACATTTAGTTTCTTAAATAATATTAATAAATTCAATAAAATATCTCTAATCACTATTAAATAGCATAAGTTAACTTAATTATTAAGTTTTTTAAAAATTAAAAAGTCCAAACATTTTATATTTTGACTAACCTATTTTGAATTATCAATATAGAGAATTTTTTAAATAATTCCAAATTTCATTATTATAATAAGTTAAAAATATCCCATTCTCTTTGGACAAAACTTAGTGTATTCATTATTATAATAAGGTCAAAATACCATTCTCTATAGACTAAAGTTTCATATTTCTTCATGTGTCATCATCCAAATGGTGAACATGACTGTTCTTTTCAATAATAAATAAATAAATAAATAAATTTCATTAAATATCATAATTTATTTTTTATGTAAAATATATAACTTTTTCTCGAATATTTTTCCCTTTTTGTCTGTGAACCTACAACCCTAAAAGAAAATAATGAAGCTTGTGTAATATGTATTTTATTTTATTGAAATGAAAAAAGTATAGCGCATATAATTTTTTAGGTTATCCTAACGAAGGATACTCTCTTCTAAATCCATGTGGTAAGATAAGGCCGAGTGTGAAATAAATGATGATATGCACTAGCAAGAAGAAAATTAATAAAAAAAATATATGCCTGAGATGGTGGATGAGTTTCTTGATGATTAGGAAAAAGTGTTTTAATTTCGTAACTTCTAATGACTACTTTTTAAAAGTTTCATAAAAATATTTTTACAATAATCAAGTTAAGTATTTTAAAAAGAGGCAAATTATTTAAGGAAGAAACCAATCGAAATAACTTCTAATCATAATTAAAATTTATATTATTTCGAAAAAGGAAACAATTGTTTGAAAAATGAAAGGTTTATTTGAGATATTTGTGAGTTTTTGATTTTGGTTTTCATAAGTAATTCTCAGATAAATGTTTTTCATAAAAATAAAGCTGAAGTAGTTTTTAAGTTAATGACAAAAAAGATTATATTTACATTTATAATGAATAAAGATATTGTAAATTTAATTTTTAACTTTAAAAAGCATAATAATATTATATCTAATTATAATTTTTATGACGTATTATTGGAATTAATATTAATAACATAATTTTTATTATTATTATTATTATTATTATTATTATTATTTAATATTGTTATTATTTAACATTGTTATTATAATTTGTAGTGTTATCATCCACACACAAAATTATTGTTGTTTTCAATAATGGGATGTACATCCTTAAACTAATTTAATATACTAGGAACCTCGGAGTATTTTTTTTTTTCAAATTTAAAGCTAGAAAGGTAGAAACAAAATTTTAAAAATTGAAAATTAGTTACAATTCTTACAAATTTTAAAATTTACAAGTATAAACCATTCCAAAACTAACCTTAAAAGTGATTTTTTTTACTAAAAGAACGTGTTACAAAATGGACCAATATTCATATCATTTGTCGTAAACTAACTCCGTAACACTTTTTTTTGTTCAGTTTAGGAAACTCAATATTTTTAATTTAAATTTTTTCTTAATTTTTTTTAAATAATTCAAAAATCTGCTCACTAATTTAACCTAAAAGTTAGTAGAATGGAGAATGTACTTCTAATTTTGTTGGCATACTCTATTAAAATTTGGTGGAAAAAAATAATTATATTGAAATGTGTGAGAATGAATGAGAAGAGCCAAGTTTTCCTTTGCAAATTTTTTTTATGGGAGATGAAATAATACTCCTTATAAAATAACTTTTTTAATTTTAAATTTCTAGCAAAAAATTTTAGTTACTCTTGTACTGTTATTTTAATTAAAATAATTTTAATTATTTTAGTCCACTAGTAACAAATGCTATAATTTTTTTACTATTAGATTAAAAATGGAGGGGTCCAGATTTGAAAATTAAAACTCTAATCATTATATCCTCTTTTTATAATATTAGTCAAGAGTAATTTAAAAAAAAAACATAATTGTAGACACATTTAATATGAGCAATTAAATTAAATAACTTTTTTATAACTGGAAATTAGTTATTGGAGAGAAAAAGATTGCTAGAGAGATGACAGAGATCCTTTTTCTGCAGAAGGAGATTATAATCGAGGCACTTAAAAAGTTGGCAATAACCTTTACACAATTGCTCCTATTAAAAGAAGCTTCAGAAATGGCACAGTGTACTAATTAGTGTGGCTCTTTAATTTTGGCACTAAAAAAATACACTTTTAATTTAAAAATAATTGTAATTAATTTGTTTAGACAGAAAAACAATAAATATGGTATTATTGAAGTTATTGTACCAATATTATTTTTTTTATCTATTACAGTTAAAATCAGAACAAACAGTGACATTCATAGAGAGATGTTCACATTTGATGCTTCAATTAATGCACGACAGAATGAATAACAGTGACACCATATATCTCCTTCTGAACTTCAATCTTTGAGGCTCCACATGTTTTGTCAGTGTTCAGCAGCACATCAGTGCAATGTAATTCCCATGCAGCCCTCAGTGAAAGGTGCATATACAGTGTTTGACAACTCACGTTCGGGAACCAACTAAGCACTCACACTTGTTCATCAAAACCTTTATGTGTCTCTTATATATCAGACCACATTTACTTATCCTAAAGGTGAAGAGAAAAATTTAAACTATAAGACACAGTCACCACCTTTTGTACATATTTTGCTAAGACTTTCTTCTCATGAATTTCTAAAACTGTGGCAGACCAAGCAAAGAGCACTGAAACTTGGTCAATAATGCATAGTGATTTTAATTTATATTCTGGCTTGTTCAAGGAACATCATAATTTCTGACGAGAAAATTCAGAATGGCAGGGCCAATGTTAGTAGAAACAAGTGAGATTATAGTATGTATGTGTTTGGCAGCATTCTCTTTAAGAGCATATACAAATTCAATCATAGCCAAGTTTTTACTTGCTTTCTTGTTTTCATGAAAGAGAAAGAGAAATAACCTGCACTCATGTATTTATTTAATTTATTTTTTTGTGTGTGTGTGATAAGGACATTGTTTGTTATTATATAAAGACATTTGTAGAGAAACTAAATTACTCGGTTGCGTATTCAAACAGAAATATACAAAGTAAACTTAAGGAAAAGAAAATGGAGATCTACTATATAATCTCAACACTCATTCATATATATAATAAGCGTTTAATAATAAAGTGACTCTATACTTTGATAAGGCATATCTCATAAAGACTTAAAAAAATGTTTAGTACTTCCATTAACATGAACATTCTATGTTAAGGAATATCTTCGAGAACAAATTATATTATTAAACTTTGCCAAGGAATAACACACCTACACCCACCAAAATAGATGGTGGATACTACAAAAAATGATTTTATAAAATATTTAAATATAAAGTTAAAAAAACTTAACCATGATTCTAATCTCAAACTCTCACAAAAATACATACATATATATATATATATATATATATATATATATATATAAAATAATAATAAATATCATCTAACAAATTACATTTGATTTATTTTAAAAGAGTTTTGATACATAAATCTCAACTTTATAAAGATAATTTAATATAATTAGAAACTGTTTAAATACAAAAATCTCCTTCAGCAATTAGTTACCTGATATACACTCCTCTATCTAATTTAAGTAATAATGAAACTAGATTTTTTTTTACTTAATAAGTTTTTGTATTTAATATCACTATCATAAGTTAACCATAATATCAATCAAAGTATCAATCTTTACCTTTTATCCACTCCAAAAATATTATATATTTTAAAAACTATATTCATTACTAGAATTTCTTGTATTCCATTAAAAAAATTTCTATAAATTTATTATAAAAATTAAAAAAAAAAAACTTTTTACTATTTTTTGATAATATAAAAATTATCATAAAATACAAGAAATTTTGATAATAATTATTCAGTTTTCTTAACAAATCAAATTATTAAGTAATTTTCCAAATACCTCAATTAATAAAATCAATTCATAAACAACTCAATCCATCCATATCATTCAATATACTACATGAAATTTTTTAAAATCTTAATATCTTATATAATTCTAATAATTTATCATACTAATTCTCATTTTAAATAAATAATTATTTTATTATACATTTCCATTTATATCCATCAATATAATAAAATATACATTTAATCATACCTATAACAACACTTTAAAACATTAATTTTCAATAACATTTAGAGTTCACGTTTTGTAGGAAGAACAAATGAAAATAATAACTAATGTATATATTTTTCTTCTTCTTCTTTTTCCTTTTATTTATTTTATTGTGGAAAATTTCTTCCGGCAAATATCGATAGGGCTTTTTTTTTCCACCACGTCCCTCTCTTTTTTGAATTTTTGAATAACTAATTATTATTATTACACTACACCAGAATTTCTTTTTAAGGACAATAATTCTTTCTTTAACAAGTTTGTATATTTTTTATGTAAATATACTTAATAAATATTTTTTGTCTCAAAAAGTAAATGTTATGTTGTTGAGATGACTTTTTATACAATATTAAAAAGATATTTGAGTTTTATTTTATTGATAATGAAAAATTGTATAATATTTTTAAATACGAAAAAGCATGTGTAAAAGCTTAAGCAATTTTGGTTAAGAAGTAGTGGTAATTAAAAAAATAGTTTTTAAATCAAAATATTGTATTTATTTTTTCTCCCATTAACACAAATTTTTGGATCCAGCACTTATCGATACAAACAAATTGAACATAAGATAATTATCCAAGAAATAAAGTAAAACTCCAATTTTTTTTATCAAAACACAATTTTATTAAATTTAATTAATAAAATTCTTTAATATATCTGTCTGAACAGAAATCTCTTGACACCTTAGACGTGACTGAATAACGGATAGACCTAAGTAACAGCCACAGTTGACGTGGATTCTCTTATCCTTTCAATGACACCATTTTTTCATAAGATAAAAGGAAAAATTAGGTATCATCGCCCTTCAAATTTAAAATACACAACCATGTTAAATCTAATTAAAAATATATGCATGTTAATAAAAAAAAATTAAATATAAAATAATTATAATTAATAAAAAGTAGTAATTTTTAAAAATGTTTATAAAAAAACTTGGTATAAAAATTTATGAATATACTCTTTTGATTTGCTAGTGCTGCCGTGGACGCGGAATGAGTCAGAAGCATTCCGTAACTTGGAAAGTGGGAATAAAATAAAAACAAACATACCCTTAAATGAGTATAAAAGCTAATCATACATTCTCACGTGATAATTTAAAAACTTAAATAAAAAAAAAAATTAGAAATCACATTTGGCTTTGCTCTCTGCAGCATCACCAGAAAATAAAGAAAGAAAGGGAAAGGTGCTGCAACTGGTGGCCTGTGGACAAATATGGAAGATAAGAAAACGTATCCATACCTTTCATAACATGTTATATTTTAGAAAGAGACACAAACTAAGGAAAAGGTGTTCCCAACTTAACTATTTAAGATTAATCAGAAATACTTTGAAGTTTGATCTCTTTACTCTCTCAATTAAGAGCAAAAGATGTTTAACTTCGATTTTAAACTCAACTATGTGACACTTTTAAATGTAATACAGAAAATATAAAATAAAATAAATGGCTGCACAGTAAAATAGGGAGAAAACATCATCAGCATTGTTATGAGACATTTTATTTTTTTAAAATGATTTCCTTCTTAAATGTCTTTTTATTTTTTGTAATTTAAGTAAAAGTGCACTTTTATGTAATGTTATGGTAGAAATATTTTTGTTAAGACTTCAAAACATATTTACAAATAATTTGAGTTTAATTTGATTGTTCTTAGTATTTTTTACATTTTAAATATTTTTTAAAATTTATTTCATAAAATCATGTATTAACCTCTCTCATGTTATTTGAACAACAAGTAATTATCTTTGATTAATTTTAACTATTTAAAATAAAAATAAAAATTGATTGAATTTCTTTTACTTGATCCACAATATTGTCCGTGGAATTAAATCTCATATTGCTTTAATATTACATCAATGCTTGAATGATATACATTTGGAGGATAAAATATTAATTTGGTATTTTTCTTGTTTCAATTCTAAACGTATTATTTCAATGACATTGTATATAACTCAAGTAACATAAATCTAAGTGTTGTTTGTGTTTCTGACAATAAACAGAAAAAAAGTAAAAATATATACTAAAACTTCTATACAATAATTAAAATATTATCAAATTACTAATTAAAATGTGGACTAGTTAAGAAATAACATTTACAGTGATATCAATAAAATTTTGAAATACTCATAAATAGAGTTTAAAATAGAAAACTGACTCGAAGTCATGATAATTAGAAATCTTATATTGTTAGTTACTTTTGAACAAATAAAATCTATTAGAAAAAAATGATAAACAAACATTTTCAAAATTATAAAGATAAGGAAGAGAGACAAAACTCAGAGACAGAGAAAGTGAAACGGAGCAATGAAGTACAAGAAAGAACAGAAGAAGAAAAAGAACAGGACCTTCGACCCTTATATTTGGTTCATATGTCCTCACGTTGTTCCACCTTTATGTTCAATGTCATTCTCGACTTTAAGATCATCATTGTCAGACACCTCATTATATCAGATCAGGGACTAGTTTTCATACAAAAAGTTTATGCTCATTTAACTTTTTGGTTCAAATCAATTTTAACTTGGTTCGTTCTATGTAGTTAATAAAAAAATAAGATCTACGTCACATGTGATTTACTTTGCATGATTTGCTTCTAGTTGCTTCAAGATATTTCATGATTTGTTTCTAACAACACATACTAGAAAAGTTTTGGAAGATGGACATCTACTGGTTTTTTAACAGAAAAATCTACTCATAATTATTTATAACATCAATACAATATTTATTCAACTAATTAGTATAATTAATACAGGTATATTTAATGCCTCTTAATTTTGGAATGCTTACAAACTAATTGATTAAAAATATTTAATTCATAATTCATAATATATTTACTATATATTTCAATTTAATTATTTTATTCATAGTTACTAATAAAAGAGACAAATCAGATTAATCAAATTTCTTAAAGCAACATTGATATCTTGACAACTCATCATAAGAAAATAACCATTTTAACCACTAATAATGTTAGGCAACTCAGATTAATCAAATTTGTGAGAAGAGATTTGCCAGCTTCACTGCTCATCATAAGAAAAAAACTATTTTTATAAATAATTATGTTAGTATTTTAATTAATATTTTTTAAATTAAACTATTAATACGTATTATTAAAATAAAGTTACCCATGATACTTATTTATTAGAGAATTTTAAAATATATATTTTTTGTCTTGAAATACTATAACACCATATTCATATATTTACTGTAGTTTAATTATTATTTTCATGATAATTCATTAAATTTTATAATAATTATAAATGATAATCAAAGTGATTCTTTAGTGGTTCAGAATAGAAAGTAGATTGAAACCAAACTACATAAAAGTTAAACAATCTGGAAACTCGAGCCCCTATGAACAGGCCAGACATCACAGAATTGTCTTGGATAGATACAAAGGATTATTTTAAAAGGGCATTTTGTGAACACAATTTCTGAAGAAAAAGAAGAGAAGCCACCTTTGAACTCTCTGTGGCGTGTGTGCGTCTCACACCACAAACACACAGACAGCACAATCTTCTTGTAATCACAAACACTGAAACATATATATTCACACACACAAGCTTGTTTTCATGTCCATGGCTGGTACTGTGCAAGGCGAAAGATGCTCCTCCATCATCACCATACCCCTTCTGGACGATGAAAGAGTGCACCAAGTGAATGTCTCAGATGAGGTGTTGGAGGCCAAAGCTTGGGATCTGCACACATCTATTGAGGGTAACACCTCCTTTTTCAAGACCTGCTTCAACCTGATTAATGCCCTCTCAGGTAATTTGCATGCCCTCTCTTTCTTTCTCCCTTGTCTTTTTTTTCACACGTGTATGAGAGAGTTTTATTCGAAAGATGGTTGATAATAAATATGATTTTTTTATGAAAATTTTGAATCTTGCTGGCTAGATTCAATTTGGTTGGTTTCAGAACCATTGTTACCATATACATGCACTCTTTTTTGCTTTCTTTTTCTTGAGTTTTGGTCCTTCTTGGTATCTTGCTTTCTTTAAGGATTGAAGATCTTGTTGCCACATGAATGCCTTAAAAACTGATAATATTTGTTAGAGTTTGTTATGCTCATCTGTCTAACAGAGAGGGAAAATGCTTCTTTTTTCTGTCAAACATGTCTGAGTTTTGCACTTATTATACTATTGCTAATTATAATTAAAATCAAAGAATTCTCACTAGAAGGAGGTGTGGTTTTGCTTTGGAAACTCTTAATCTGGGAAAAAAATCATCAGATCTTGGGTTAGAAAGTTTTGCTTCTGTAACTTATAAGGGTGAGAATATTAGGTAGGAGAAGCTACACTCACACTCTAAATAGACATTGCTTATGATAAATTTAAGAAATGATGAATTCAGCTTATTTACTTGACATGGCATCTGCATTTAGTTTTTGTACTTCACTATTTCTTAAAAGTATAATTTTATTTAAAATGCATTTAAAATCTTACCATGAGTTACTTTTTAAGTAAATTAATAAACATACTTTTTAATGAACATAAAAGGCCTAAGTCATAGGCAATAAAGTTCTTTTGTGCACATTATATTGACCATCCACTAATGCAATAATTTTAAAAAAAAATATTTGTTTATCTACTTACATAATTATTGACTAATGAATTAAAAAAAACTAGTCTAAATTATTTAATTTTAATTTATGTTTTTTTCACCAAATGGTTGAATTATAAATTGAGAAAATAGTCCAAATTATATTAATAAACACGAATTTGATAGGATATACTGTTATAGTTTAAACTTTTTATATAACTCTATTTAGTTAATTAAGATTTAATGTGTGACTTTAAAAATAATTATTATGAAAATTAAAATTTTATTATGTATAAAAAAGTGTAAATTTATTATTATATTTTAATTAAATTTATTAAACAATATAACATTTACAGTTCTCTTGCTAAAATAATTTGACTATCTTTCATTTTTAATTTTTAAATTTATTATTTTAATATTTAAATTCATATAGCATAATAATAATATATTTTTGATATTTATATTTAAGAACAAAAATATTTATAAATTTTTTTAATAATAAAAATTTTAAGATTAAAAGTGATATATAAAAATTTATTTTCATAAAAATAGGAAAAAACATGTTTCAGATACTATATACTGTATTAGAAATAATTGAAAGCTTGTTAAAATAAAAATAAATAAATTAAATACTCTTTTATTACATAAAAAAAATTATGATAAACATTTATTATTAAAAAAATTTTAAAAATTTCCTTATAAGTAAACCTTAAACTACTCTTGTTGATAAACAAATGGTGTATCTTAATTAAGTACTTTAGAAATAATTAAATGAAAATAAAAACATTTGTTATTCTAAAACATAAAATATATGTATATAATAAATACAGGGATTAATAAAAATATATTAGAGAAAAATTAGAATTATTTTATTATATACCTACTCTGATTTTGACTTTTGTCGATGCATGTAGCATTTTTTTATGTTCATATAAGGGATATAGCACCGAAGCTGTGCACTCACGTGACTTCATGATATAGATGTTTCAGTGATTCATAAAACGATATTTCCATCACCACTAAAGTTTGAAATAAGCTGCACAGTGTGCAGTTACAAATCAAACCGTTTAAATTTTATGAAATTTAATTTTAAATGGAACTTTATACATAATATAGGATTTGTGAAGTTCCACTTGCAACTCCAGACTGTATATCAAAATCTCAGATAAATAGCTCCTGTGGATTGGTTAATATTCAAGTAGTTTGAATTTTTTTATCATCATAATATTTTTATATTAATTATTTAAATGCAAAAACAAGTGTCTATACTAAAAATTAATTAAATAAACTGATAATATAATTCTCTTTTAATATTAGTAAATTAGAAATATTTTGTAAATCTTATTTTTTTTTAAATTACAAATGTTAATACATAATAACATTTCATAATTGGATGGTTATTGTAAAAAAGATATTTATATTTCTTAATGTGTTTTAAACTTAAATTTAAAAAACTAATATATCAATTTTATTTTTTATTTTTTATTTTTTCATCAACATAAAAAAACACACACACACACACACACACACATATATATATATATATATATATATATATATATATATATATATATATATATATATATATATATATATATATATATATATATATATATATATATATATATAACCATACCCTATTAACCGAAACTATTTTGTACTATTTCTTTTTTTTAACTTTAAGAAGATATATTAAGTTAACACAATCATAATATAATCAAACATAGTTTATAAATTTTTAAACTCCACCAAAATTGTAAACAAAATAAATACATTTTTCCTCCATGAACCATACAGTCACAAATCCTTCCAAACAATTCTCATAATATTAAATAACAATAAAAATAATAATTCAAATAATTTCATTCAATATTTTTTCAACTTAATAAAAAACTTTTATTGATAATATAAATCAATTTACCATCAACACAACAACAAACATAAAATATTATTCAATCATATAATATCCTTGCTTAAAATATAATTACTCTGATCAAGTTACACTCAAGCATTCAAATCTTTATGATTCTACCAAACATCTAATTAATTTTCCTTATTTTGACAACAAGTTATTCTACCCAAACTCTAACCAATCTTCTTTAGTCCAAAATACTCAAATTCTAAACAAAATCATTATCAAATAGATATATTCTATTTTTTACTAGCTTTACTATGGTAAATTTGAATTTTGAAAATAACTAGCTCTCAACTTACAATCTTAAAAAAAAAAAAGTAAGTTATAAAAAATTAATAGTTTGTATAAAGTGAAATTAGAATAATTAAGTTATTTTATTTATAAACTTTTTAACTTAATTATTAAATTATATATATTTCATCCTATTAAAGGTGCTTCTAAATTTACTTCTAGTCTTACATATAATTTACTTTGTCCTTATATAACAATCTTTACCTTAGTAAGTAAAAATTAATAATGAAGAATAGTGTATGTATTGTAGTGTAGAAACTTTACATAGGCATCCGATAAATTAAACTTAATTATTAGTTTCATAAAGTTTGATCCGTTAGTCCCGCAATCAATGCTAATACCATGTATCAATACAGAGACTAAATTTGAATAATTTAAGGACTATTCAAGAAAAAGAGTGATATTTTAGGAACTAAATTGTGATAATTTATTCAACCTTGTATTACTATGATTAATGCTGCTATGGTTTCAGGAGTTGGTATTATCTCCATGCCTTATGCACTGGCATCTGGGGGATGGTTAAGCATATCACTACTATTTGTGATTGCCATGGCTTGTTGTTACACTGGCATGTTGGTCAAAAGATGCATGGACATGGACCCTGATATCAGGACCTTCCCTGACATAGGTCAACGTGCATTTGGAGACAAGGGGAGGCTAATGGTATCAATTGCCATGAATTCTGAGCTTTATCTAGTTGTAACAGGTTTTCTGATTTTAGAGGGAGACAACCTTAACAAATTAGTACCAAATATTCAAGTTAACCTTGCAGGTTTAACATTTGGTGGTACAACAATTTTTACCATACTTGCTGCCCTTGTTATTCTGCCTAGTCTTTTGTTGGAGGATTTGAGTATGCTGTCTTATGTGTCTGCTAGTGGGGCTTTGGCTTCTTCCATCTTCATCCTCTCTCTATTTTGGAATGGTACCATTGATGGCACTGGATTTCATGCAAAGGGAAAACTCTTCAGATTTAGTGGAATACCCTCTGCTGTCAGTTTATATGCCTTCTGTTATAGTGCTCATCCAATCCTTCCCACTCTCTACAATTCTATGAGAGACAAAAGTCAATTCTCCAGGGTAAGAACACAACAACTTTGTTACTTTTGCATGATTTTTACATGATTTAGGAACTAGAGAAAGAGTTTCTGCATAAATGAGTTTATTGACTCAGTGTGTTTGGATATCCGTCCATAATTAATAATTGCTTTTTAGAGCCAGGGACATGGATTGGAGTTGCTAAACCAAACACACTATTAGTAACTTTTTTATTCATGTTAGATTATCTAAAATTACTTTGAAATAACAACTAATTTGATGTTAAATAAATGTTTTGTCTCACAATGAGAAATTGATTTTAGGTTTAAGTAACTCTGTATAGTTTTTGCATCAGATGAAGTTTATAGAATTTTATTACTAGTTGAATATGCAAATATAAATCATGTCACATCAAATAGCGTATGGTTCTACATTTCAGATGTGATTTGTCACATGTCGAATGCGATTTTAAGAAACCAATATGTAGTCATAGCTTCTATGTCCTAAAGATGATTACTTACTTTTCAATTGTATCCATATTCATTTCTGGTTAGATTTCAACCTAAAAGTAATTGGTATTAGGTGAAACTCTTCTCAAATCATATTTTTTTTTCAACGTGAAACTTTCTCTTTTTCTCAAGATTCTTTCTCACGTCAAGTAATATTTATGTTGAGAGTGTGGTTTCATAGATAAATAAGGGGTGTAGGTGCTCATAATACACCTCTTTGATTAGGTGTGAGTGAGTGACTCTAATGCCATATTAAATTTCAACTTAAAATCAACTAGTATCAGATGAAAATGTTTAGGGTTTCTTTTTCAAGTATATATATATATATATATATATATACTCTACTCAAGTCATATTATTTTTCAACGTGATAGTCTCTCTTTTCCTCAATATTTCTTGTTTCCTTGGTCCCTTAGAAATAGATGGTTAAACTGTACAGAAGAAAAAAAAACGAACTTTGTAGTAAATAGGTCATATTTGTAGAGATGACAACTTTTGTGCAGACAGCTTGCCTCTCTTGTCCCTAATTTTTCTGTAGAGCTCAATATAAATAGAATAGGATTTCTGAAGTATAGTTACACTTATGATTTTTTTATGCTTGGGTTTGATGCTGCCCCTAGCATGTTCTGTTCTTAACTTTTTTTCCAGTGAAATCCCTTGGTATGTTTCAGTGGTGCAACAACTATTAGGATGCCAACCTAGTTAGTATCACTTGAACTATTGAATAGTTTCATTTGATTTATAAAAAAAAGTTATTTTAGTACCCTTCTCGATAGCAATAATTCTACTTGCCATTAGGTGCTTGTGAACAGAACTCGTGTGGTTTAGTTTTTCTATTGAATGAGTGTCTAATTAAGTTACTAATCCAAATTGCATTCTTAAAGAAACATGGACCAGTGCTGCTTCATTTTCATGATTTGGGATGCTACGTAGTTAACAACAGTTTGAATTCCTCTGTTTTTGCAGGTTCTATCTTCGTGCTTTTTAGCATGCACTCTGGGTTATGCAGCAGCAGGTGTTTTGGGCTACTTGATGTTTGGACAAGAGGTTGAATCACAGGTGACTTTGAACCTACCAACAAACAAGTTCAGTTCACATGTGGCAATATTCACCACCTTGGTCAATCCTATAACCAAATATGCATTGATGCTTACCCCAGTCATAAATGCTGTAAAAAACAAGATTTCGTGGCATTACAACAAAAGATTCATTCACACGCTTGTTAGTACCTCCATGCTCATTAGCACTCTAACTGTAGCTGTGGCTATACCCTTGTTTGGATATCTCATGTCACTGATTGGGGCATTGCTAAGTGTGTCAGCTTCAATTTTAGTACCATCAGTGTGCTACTTGAAGATTTCAGGAGCATACAAGACATTTGGGTCTGAAATGATCATCAACTATTCAATAATTGTATTGGGGATCACCATTGCTGTTGTGGGTAGTTATACGTCTATTGCAGATATAGTTCATAATTTGTAAGTGTTAGTGAATTGGATGGTTCATTTTGGAAGCTGGTATAATTGAAACTTTTGGCCTAGACTAAATGATTTTATTCCTTTGTACTTGAGTGTGTAAAGATGTGCTTTTGTCAATACTTAGACAACTAGTATCGACGTTTTTGTAAGGCATAATCTTTGTCGGATTTTTGTCATTTGAACATGTTAAGAGATTATTTTGTTGCAGAGTGTATTTTACTGAATAAGGTAACATGATGTTTTGGCCCCCATTTGATACAAGGGAGGAAAAAAGGATCAGAACAGAAAATCACACATGTTTCTTGTGGACTACTCGTGTGTATGTAGTTGCTTGATTGTGTAAGTCATGTAAAATAAAAAAAAGGTTGTAGGAAAGACCATATGTTCATGCATGCATGCTTGGATGACGTTGTTCTTAGGAGAGACCATAAGAAAGATTCAGACAAAATTAGCTTCTAGTATTTTGGTTTAAGAATGTGGTTAGATGATTTTTTTTCTATAAATATTAAGACAGAAAAATAAGGAAAAACAATTTTTTTCCTTCAAGGTTAAGACTTAATGTAGGAGAAGATTTCTAATTAACAAGTCCTAGCTGTTGTTTTTTTTTTTATGTAAAAGAGAGGACACCCTTATATCATTTTTTATATAAGTTGTTTTGCTAATAATTTTATTTTTAATTTACACACAAAACAAGTATGCAACATGTTGGTCTTATGAAATATATTCTGGGGAACTATTCTAAAACATAAATTAAAATCATGGAGTGGATAGAGTAGAATAATAGAGAAAGCAAAATAACCAGGAGTAAGGGAGAGGGATATTTGGGAGTTGTATAATATGGGTTTATTGTTGAGTTGTCGAGCTGATTTATTTATTTTTATTAAAATTCAAAAGTTACATCTTAAATTTAGTAAGAAATGAAGATAGAGAAAATATAAAGTTTTTTATTAATAAAGTTAAAATTAATATTTATAATAAATTGTATACTATAAATTAAATAAATTTATTATTTATAAAATGATAGTGCAAAATAAAAAGAAGAGAGTATTAGATATTAGAGGTAGTATGTAATTAATTGAGAGTTTTTATGATAATTTTTTTATCAATAATGAATTCGATTGTTTCTTCCTATTTTTTTATTGTTATTCTTTCATTTCTTCAACAATTTGGTTGCGGTTATCAGGAAAATAAAATGTTGAGAAGAAATCACACTATCTTAATAAGAGACTACTATGTAAGTTCAAAGTCAATAACATATCATCTTTTTAATTTGGTGTCCCATTTTTTTTATTAAATTTGGTTTCTTCTTCATCATCATCATCTTTTTAATTTGGTGTCCCATTTTTTTTATTAAATTTGGTTTCTTCTTCATCATCATCATTATTTTCACAGAAAAGAATGGATGATTCATGTGCTATCATGATTAAACTTATTGTCAATAATTATACACTTTAAAAACTAAAAGAATGGAGGATCTCCTTTATTGTAAAGACTACTGTGATCCTATAAAGTATAAAGGTATGAAGCATAATCCTACTAAGGATGCAGAGTAGAAGAAGATGAATAAAAAAACAATTAATTTGATTAGACAATTGATTGATCATAGTATCTTTCATCACATCTCAAGAAACTGATGCATATGCCCTTTGAAATAAAAAAACTAGAAGATATGTATCAATCGAAGATAACATGTAATAAAGTTCTTTTGATGGAAAAGTTGGTGAATATAAGTTTAGGAAATAGAATGTCAGCTTCTAATAAAACCCTTTTTGTTTTCTTTTCATTTTTCAGTTTTGGAAACTTTCACTTTTTATTGTCTTTCAAAATTGTCTTATTTCTCACTTTACATTAATGCATGTAAAACTTTAAAATATTATACTAACATCATGTTATTAATCTACGCATCACACTTCAAAGTTGAAACTAATTTATTTTGTTTTGAAAGAAACAACAATTTTTCACATAGTGTTACTTGATTTCGAAAACTAAAAGTAAAATTCTTTATTAAAAGATATACGCAAATGCATTCGGAATCTCTCGTGCTAACTTTTTTCACACCTAAAAAAATTCCTTTTCATTTTCTTTGATCATTGCTTTTAAAACATTTGCAAATGTTTTTATTTTTAATTAATTAACTAGTCTTTAAATTAATTTATTTTTTATCCAATAAAAATAATTCATTTATTTACAGAATGAAATAATTATAGTAAAATTATTAAATAATTAGTTACATATCTATAGTTTGAAAAAAATCTTAAATTACAATTAATGTTGTGTATAGGTGGAAAGTTTCTTAACTTTAATAAAAATATTTCAATTTAAAAAGTACTTATATAACTAATTTAAGATAAATGTTGATTAATAGTATGATATCAAGTTCAATATGTAATTACAAAATATCTAATAATATTTTTTGTTTTTACTATTAAATTTGTTAAAATAAATTAAAATCTTATATTTATTTATATTTTCCCATACTAAGTATTTTGATCTATATTAAAGTGTGACAATTTTTTCATTGAAAGATAATTTTATATCATATTTAAAATGTGTTTTCAAATAAGTTATTATATATTTTAAATCAAATCTTAAAAATGCTTTTATCTAATAAACATGTAAGAAATTATTCTCATAAATCTTGTCACACACATATGCACACATATATGTGTATTTTCAGTTCTATTCCAATGTTATAAGTGTGAGTATAAACTTTTAAGTAAGTTTCTAGGTTATGTTAAGGTTTTATGTAGACTAAGTTAGACTAAAAAAATTATAGAAATAAAATAGGTTAAATTTAAACCATGTTTTTTTAATCAATGATAGATCTAATTTAATTTATCTTATTTTTATTTTAAATTTTACTTGTCTCGAGCTTGTTATTGTTATTTTTTTAGAATAGTAAAAATTGAGAAAACTAAATTTTTAATTGGGATGTTATCGTATATATTAGTTAAAATTTTATATCATCATATGAAAGTATAATTCAAAAACTTTTTCTTTTTATATTTAATTTTAATGTATACAAAATGTATTAATTAGTTTATATATAATTATATCTTTAACTGATTATGAGTTGTTTATTTAAAAAGAATATTTAATTTATTTACTTTAAGTATATCTTTAGTTTATACACATTTAAGATTATATTTAAAATTATAATAACTTATTTAAAAATATATTTTATGTTGAAGTTAAATATAATATAAAATTATCTTTCAATCAACATATGATTTGTCACTCTTTTAATGTAGGTTAACATGTGAAAATACAAGTAAATATAAGATTTTAATTGATTTTAATAAATTTAATAGTAAAAAAATAAATATTTATTGAATTGTTTGTGATTACATATAGGACTTAATATAGAAACTATTAGTTAACATTTATCTTAAATTAATTATATAAATATTTTTTAAAAAAATTTAAATATTTTTCTTGAATTTAAAAAACTTTTCGCATATACATGAAGCTGTAATTTAAGAATTTTTTTAAACTATAAATATATACTAATTATTTAAATAATTTTACTAGAATTTATCCATTCTATAAATAAATGTATTATTTTTTATTGAGATGAAAATGAATTGATTTAAAAACTAATTAATTAATAAAAAATAAAAACATTTGCAAATGTTTGAAGAGCAATGGTCAAGAAAATGAAAAGAAGAACTTTTTTTAAGTTTGAAAAATATTGGAATGAGAAATTTTGAATGCATTTCCATATTTTTTTAATAAAAGATTTTGTTTTTAATTTTTGAGATTAGGTAATAGTAGTTATAAAAATGTTGTCTTTTTAAAACAAAATAAGTTGGTTTCAAATTTGAAGATCTGAGGGGTAGATTAATATATTGATCTTAATGTTAATGAAAAACATACATAATTTTTGGAATTTTTGATGCATTAATGTGAACTGGGACAAAAGATAATTTTAAAAGACAACAAAAGGTAAAGATCTCCAAAACATGAAAAGAAAGTAAAAAGAAAATAAAAAATAATTTTAATATTTATAATTACTTTATGAATCATTACCTTATAATTTTATGAATTATATAATTTATTGTACATAAAATTGGGTATACGAATTTAAGTCTGCATTTTTATAAATCTGTAATATAAAAAACTCGTCAGCTGGTTAAACAAGCTAGCTTACATTAGTAAAAATATATTTTAATATTAATTTGTATAATAATAATTCTCTCAATTAATTAAACACTAAACATCAATTAGTAAACATCAATTAAAAAACAAAAAAAATGAGGTGAATTAGAATAAGTGACAATCAATCCAACTAAAAAATATTAGATTTTAGATTCAGTTAGATTTAATTATAACATATAAAATAAGTATTGAATTTTAGGTTGAGTTTACCCGAAAGATGCAAGTTGTATGTAGCTGACATAGATGTCAAATGAAAACGGTTTAATATGCAAGTTATACATATAAAAAAATTCACATTAAAAATTAATAAAAAAATATAAATTTACATTTGCATAAATATAGTAGTACATGAATGTTTGTCAAAAATATCTAGACATTATCATTATTATTTATTATTATTTCATTTTTATTTATTTTCTCATTATCGAATATTTAGAGGAATAGTTTTATATGTGATAATTTTTCTCATTGTTATTTCTTCATTAAATGCGAAAATTCGTTTGAATAACTATAATAACAATAGTATAAGCGAAAGTAGTTTCTTGACCAATAAATTTTACAAAACACATGTGAATTAAAAGAAATACATAAAATATTTTCATACCTCTAATGCGAAATTGCTATATATAGTCACAACTGACAAATACAGTGTTGTTGTGATATGCATGGCTCGGAATGAAGGTAGTAATAGATGTTCCTCCATCACTATACCGCTTCTAAGGGATGAAGAATTGCAGCAAGAAAAAGTCTGTGATCAACACACAGCCCAAAATGTTTGTGGCACATCCTTCTTCAAGACCTGCTTTCATCTTGTTAATGCCCTCTCAGGTTCTACTCTTCTCTCACAATTCTTGTTAATTACCATAAATATTATGATCATGTATATGAGATCGCACCCTTTGGATTATCCTATGTCTTGCGTTTCAATACTTTAATTATAGTGCTTTCTGTTCAACTTTTATAATGCTTAGGTTATTTAGGATCTGTCTGTTGAAGATTTGGATCTCTTTGTCCTTGGAGATCTTGTTGCAACACAAAAACCAAGTTTCAAAAATTGGGCAAACTTTTACTTCTAAATTGACTATCTTTTATTTTAGTCGGTAATTATTTAAAACGTTAACTAGAGTCTTTAATTTTAAAAAGACATATTATTCAGTGAGATAGCACTCACTCTAACCTTTAATCAACAATTAAAGATTAAAATAAATTATACATTTTGTAAAAACTGGAAGTGAAAGTTTTGTAAAGTGATAAACTAAGATTCGTCACTTGCAGTTTTATGGACTAAGATAGCACTGGACCCTTTTTTTTAACCTTTTCTTGTTATAAAGAGAACTTATGCCAAACACATTTAAAAAATTGACTAGATTATTTTTTACAACATAAATTTGAATGCAGGAATCGTTAATAAAAATTTATATATCTCTTATTATTTTTAGGAATAGTTAAAAATTGAAGTGTAAAAGTAGAATTAAAAGTCTTACATTAAATAAAATAAAAAAATAAACATTCATAAACATTATATCTTAAATTTTTATATTAAAAGTATTATCTTTTTTATACTCCAAATTTTCTTTTCAATAATTATATCAAAATCTTGATAGTTTTAATGATCGGCTCATGGACAGATTCTTAACTACCTTCTTTTTTTTTCTTATTTTGCTTATCTCTAAGATTTTAATAAAAATAGGTTGTGTATTACTGTAGATTTTTGTCATATGATTAAATTTTCATATAATGTTTATATGTTTTCGGAAATTAAGATATCTCTCAAAAAATAAAATTTAGTTAGCAGAGTAAAGGGAAATCATTCAAATATGTGTTTCAAATTAAATATAAGAAATATAAAAGAAAGGAAGTGCGAGAAATGTTGAAAGAAAAAGATAAAATATGTAAAGAGATAAGAAGATGTCACAGTGCAAGGAAGTTCCAACCTTCTTGAAGAATAATGGGTGATAGCCATCTAGCCTTGTAGATGTAGTTATTTGTGCTAAATACTGATGCATAACACAATAGCTAGTTTTCATATAATTAACAGGTTTACAACTATATATACAACATCACAAAAACAAACCCATATCCTTCTTATCATGTAATATTATTATCATTATCAAATTCATAGCACAACACGTAGTTAAATGATTGAGTAACTAAAGACATGAATCCTACAAGTTTTGTCTTAAGTTTATACTAACTTTTACTAGTTGGGACAAAGTAAGAAAACTAAAATTTACAAAGTAAAAGCAAGAAAGATTTGTCAATTACTGTTGCTATAGTTATTAACCAGAAAAACTTTCATTGCTAACATTTATGCATCTCTGGTTTCAGGAGTTGGTACAATATCCGTGCCTTATGCACTGGCATCTGGGGGATGGTTAAGCATATCCCTACTCTTTGTGATTGCCATTGCTTGCTATTACACTGGCATATTGATCAAAAGATGCATGGACATGGACCCTAGTATCAAGACTTTTCCTGACATAGGTCAACGTGCATTTGGATACAAGGGGAGGCTGATGATATCAGTTGCCATGAATTCGGAGCTCTACCTAGTTGTAACAGGTTTTCTGATTTTAGAGGGTGACAACCTTAACAAACTAGTACCAAACATGCAATTTGACCTTGCAGGGTTAACAATTGGAGGTACCACAATTTTCACCATAATTGCTGCCCTTATTATTTTGCCTACTGTTTTGTCAGAAGACCTGAGCTTGTTATCTTATGTCTCTGCAAGTGGGGTTTTAGCTTCTTCTATTTTCCTCCTCTCTCTATTATGGAACGGCATTATCGATGGCACAGGATTTCATGCAAAGGGAACACTTTTTAAATTGAGTGGAATACCTTACACTGTCAGTTTATATGCTTTTTGTTTCAGTGCTCATCCAATCATTCCCAATCTCTACATTTCTACGAGAAACAGAGGCCAGTTCTCTAGAGTAAGTGCGATGCAATGTTGGTAGTGTACAGAGAAACATGGATTAAAATCTTCCTTTTCATGATTGAATTACTCTATTTTTGGCAGGTCCTGTTTGTATGTTTTTCAGCATGCACTCTTGTTTATGCAGCAGTGGCTGCTCTGGGCTTCTTAATGTTTGGAGAAGATGTGAAATCACAAGTGACTTTGAACCTCCCAAGTGGCAAGTTCAGTTCACATGTAGCAATATATGCTACCTTGGTTAATCCTCTAACGAAATATGCATTGATGCTTTCTCCAATCATAAATGCAGTAAAAAACAAGGTTTCATGCCATTACCAAAAAAGGTTCACACACGTGGTTGTTAGTACCTCTTTGCTGATGAGTACTCTTATTGTAGCTGTGGCCATTCCCTTATTTGGATCTCTTATGTCACTTGTTGGGGCATTGCTAAGTGTGTCAGCTTCAATTTTAGCACCTTCAATGTGCTACTTGAAGATTTCAGGAGCTTGCAAAAGATTCGGGTGTGAAATGATCATTAACTATTCGATAATAGCAATGGGGGTTCTTATTGTTGTTGTAGGGACTTATACATCAGGCATGGATATAGTTCAAAATTTTAATTGTCGTGGGGACAACGTTGATTTGCACACGTAATATTGTAACCGAAACTCTTGCACCAACATTTGAAGTTGAATTAGCAATAGATATGTCGTAATTTGCTGATAAAAAAATTTATGTTGTAATTTTAATAAATTTTAGGAGTTTGTTTTGTTACTAGAGAAGTGTTATTCTAAACGAGCTGACAGTTTAATGCAAGGGCAGAACAGATTTATCAAAAGTGAAAATAAAACTTCCGTTCTTATTAACTATATATACCTTGTGGTATGTGTGTATTGTTTTGAGTTATAAACCAAGGTTAGATATCAAGGAGACCAAGGCTACATGTTCAAGGTTTGTTATAATATATATATATATATATATATATATATATATATATATATATATAGGTTTTTTAAGCAAGAAGATCAAATTTGTTTGAAAATTATGGATGAGAGTTTCATTTATTTTATCGATTTTGGTTAAGTCGTGTTATGATAAGATGAATTTTGTGAAAGAGTCGTGTTTTCATACGATGGATTTCGTTAAAAATAGGAAGTGGTGTCATAGAAAAACACAATTTTAATAGAGAGTCGTGTTTTTCTAGCACAAATTGTTTTTTTTTTCTTCTTTTAAATATTGGATCCAAACTCGTGTTACATAGTATGATTTTTAACACGAGAGTCACTCTTGAATTTTGTTTCTTATATATTAAAAAATTAGTTTTCTTTCTTTTTACACTAAATATAGTTTTGAGAAAGGAATTAAATATTTTTAACTCATTTTATGCTAGAGTATATTATTTTAATAATATTGAATTCTTATGTAGGTTTTCAATTTCTTAAGTTCATTATTTGTTTTATTTTATATTATTATAATATAAAAAAATTAATTATTTAATATTCAATTTATTTTATTTATTAATTTTATTGTTTTTTTATTTGAAATTATTATAAAAAACAACAAAAATAAAAAACAAACAAAATAAAAAACAACAAAAATAAAAAACAAACAAAATAAAAACAAAAAAAATAAAAAACAAAGAAAATAAAAAACAACAAAAATAAAAAACAAAGAAAATAAAAAACAACAAAAATAAAAAACAAAGAAAATAAAAAACAACAAAAATAAAAAACAAAGAAAACAAAGAAAATAAAAAATAACAAAAATAAAAAATAAAAAATAAAGAAAATGAAAAACAAAAAAAAAATAAAGAAAAAAAAAACCAAAATCGTGCTATGTAACACGACTCTCAATTGAAGGCGTGCTACATAGTACAACTCCTAATTTGAATGAATAAAAAAATATAAAAAAGAGTGAAATCGTGTTTATCTCGCACAACTCTCTATTTTACACGTAAAAATAGATATTTGTATTTTGAAAACACGACTCATTCATGTATTTCGTGTTATCGAAACACGACTTACCCTAAATCAGTAAAAAAAATAAAAAACGACCCCTATCCGTAATTTTTAAACAAATACAACCCTAACATCAAAGAACCTATATATATAAATCAAGCATATTATATAGACTTTTAATATTGTACATTTATTATCATTAAATTCTTCAACTAAAAAACCCACTATAATCTTTTGTTTGAATTAGAGGGAAAGTGAAAAAGAAGAAAAGAATAAAATAAAATATAAAATTATTTGGATTGAGACCGAAAGTAAATAAAAAATTATAGTTGATATGATTGATATAATGAAATAATTTTTTATATATATTTAAAAGATAGTTTTTAAAATAATTTAATATAAACTAAAATATAAAAATAAATTCTAAATAAACATAAAAATTATTATCAAATTTTATAAATAAATAAAAATATATTTAAAATTAATATATTAAAATAGATTAGAAAGGGAGGAGATATGCTAAACCCTTAATTTAACAACATATACCACTAGGGTTGTGTAATTGTGAAAAATTACAAAACGGCCACTAATAAAAAATCGATGTTTCTTTATAAAATTGTCAATCATTTTAAGTCAATTATATATATATCCAACATTTTTTTATCATATCATATTTTATAAATATATAATTTTTCTTTTCTTTTTAGATATATAAAAGGTGTAGATAAATGTTTTAAAAATTCATAAATTATTTTTGTTATTGAAACTTTTTTTAAGAGTCTTCTTGTCCTTTCACACCACACCTTTTATCACCTTTTTTTATCTTCATCAATAAATTTTTTATATTTAATTAAAATAGATATGTTAACATTTTATTAATTTATATTTTTCATTTTACATATTTACATAATGTTATTTGTCTAATTTTTAATTTCTTTTATTTTACTATATTTCAAACTATATATAATATTATTATATTACTGATACTTTTTTAATTATTTTTTTTTATTGATGTCTAAATTTTTTAATAAAAAACTTTATATTAAAAAGATATCACACACTAAAAATATAAATCTAACTTTAATACTAAATTAAAATAAAAATTTAATAAAATAATTTGATTATGTAATTTTTACGATTATAACAATAAATTGAAAAAATAAAAATAAATAATTTTTAATTAAAATTAATAATAAGACATGAAAATTAAAAATTAATCACTCAATTAAAATTTACATATCATTTATAAAAATATTTATTATTAATATATATTATTATTATAATCAAAATTAATCACTCACAATTAAAACATAAAATAGAATCAAGACAAAAATAAAAAATAATAAAAATATAAATAATATTAAAAAAATAGTAAGATCAAATAAAAAAAATAACTATAACATATCTTTTTAATTTAAAACTTTTTATATAAAAAATATGAAAAAACATTTAAAAATATATTAATAATAAAAAAATATCAAACTAAATTTAAAATATAATAATATAAAAAATGTTAAAAATTAAATAAACAACATTAAATATAAGTGAATAGACATAAAATAAAAAATATATATAAATTAATAAAATAACGAAATATCTATTTTAATTATATTAAAATAAGGAGAGACGAACGAAAGATGTGAACTGTATACCTCACTCCTCACTCCTCATCAAGCATTCTCCGAAGGCTAAAAAAGAAGGTGACGCATTCAGAACAGGTTGCATGCCGTTTTCTGCTAAACCCAGGAGGTTGTCTTGTCGATTTGCCGATAAAGGATACCAAAGATTGGCCCACTTAGGTCATGGACCTAACTCCTACATACTAATTAATTAACTCATTCATTCAACCATGCTTCACCTACAATTTTTCATCACCTTATATTTTGTGCCTGTCACCTCAACACATTTTAAACTGCACCTATTATTATTACTCCCTCATTTATTACTTCCACATTCTTCTCCTTTCATTTCTAGTTTCACTTTCACACTATTAGTTATATACATAATTCAACTCCAAAATCTCATCCAAATAAATTTCTATTATAAAAATTAGTTTGCATAATTTCTATCTCAAATCATTTTTAATTTTTATAAATTATATATTTTTTGTAAAATATCTGTTAACCAAATTAGTTTACATCCATAAAAATATATTAAAACTTTTTAAGTATTAATTGTATAATAATAATTTATTTACAAGAAAAAAATAAATTTTTAATTAAATTAAATTTAGTAACTAAAATATATTAAATTTTGGATTAAACTTTATAAAATATTTTTTTCTCTACTTCCATAAGTTCAACCTACATTCCTATAATATAAAAATAACATAATTATCTTTTTCTTCAACTTTTATACTTTTACTTTTTTTCTTATGCAATTCAAGAATTCTCGTTTTAATTCAATTCAATGTATCAATGTTGTTTCCAAAAGGTGCTTGGAACAAATTCACAATAGTTTTTTGTTTTTCAAATTTAGTTATATGATTTGTTTCAATTGCTTCCACTTGGTTTTGCAATTCAAATTGCTTTGAATCTTTACACCAACAAAATTTGATTCTCTTACTTCAATCAAACAATTTGTTTTCATCATTGTTAATTTTACTGCATTATTTGAAGGAAATGAAGGTATCAATTATTTCACGTATCTTATCTTATGTTGTGAAAATTCTTATAAAAAAACACTGGACAAAATGATTTTTGATGGTGGAAGTCAAAAGTTATTTGTAAAAACAAAATCAATTTTGGATTGTGCAATCTAATTTTAATTGAAAAAATTATTTATAGTAAAATAATTTTTAAATTATATAATCTAATAATTATCTCTTAAAGTAACTTTTAGATGATATAATCTAAAACGTAAACAAAATATGAAGTTTAGAAATAAGAATAAGTATTTTTTCATTTTTTCAATATCTTATGGAGATGTAGGTTGAACAAATAGAAGTAGAGAAAGAAAAACCCAACTTAATAATAATCAATTGAAAAAAATATTGAACTTTGAGTTAAATTATACTTAATACGTGAATTGTAAATAATCTATCAAAATTATGAATAAAACATGTTTTACTCACAAATTATGTGAATTAAATATAAAAAAAATCATTTTAGAAATTCACTTAAAAAATACAAACTTATATCTATATAAATTACATGCTAAGTGGACGATTCATTAATTTTTGTCTAAATACCTACTCTATCCACAATTAGATTAAATATTGGTTGGAAAATTTTATTGTTTATATTAACTTTATTTAAATAGAACATGATTTTTTTATTATTAAAAAGAGTCACATATGTTATATTCTCTTTGAACTAATACAATAAAAAAAAGTAATTATATATAATAGACCTAAGTATAATAAATATTATCAATTTCATCTTATTTAATGGTATATATTTCTGTTTATGTACAACTTTAGAGAAAAAAAATTAAAATTAAATAACATTAACTAATTTAATAAATATTTTTCTTATATTTGAGTCAGAAACTTATTTTCTATATCTAGAAACATATAAAATATTGTCCATGTAATCTTGGCTGGATCAAAGATTTAATCTTTATTATAAAAAAATTGGTATCACCACCTTCATATAGGTTAATTAGTGCTTAATTACTCAAAGTTAATTCACACGGTGGAGCATCAATTTCTTGGTAATTCTGATGTCATTGTGAAGCTGGATCTTCGGCATTAAAGAAAGTTGAATTGTGTTAATCGATCGGTGTCAACTTTTACATAAGAAAGACATATATTAAGCTGAAAAAGAAAAAGAAAAAGAAAACTTAGAAAAAAAATATTATATAAATTACAAATTTATAGATTCATTAAATCTCAACCAATTTCTTGTTTTTGCCTACTAAAGTATCTTCTAAATTGAAACAAAATATGCAGAAAGAGGCGAATAATGGATGGTGTTCATCGTTTTCTGGTGTCACATTCAGAGAAGATTGGATTTCGTTGTCCTTCTTATTCTTTTTCCTCACTAAAATGTTACAATCACGCACCCAACCCTAACATCTTGTTCCTACTTGTTTTTCACTCCATCACTTTGATTTGCCCTAATTCCCCATGTTCCACTCGTGCATGATACAGACAATATTTCGTTTAGGCCATAATTTAACTACCTAACTACTCCTTTTTCTTTTTTTCTTTTTTAAAATTCATCCACAACTGCTTAATTTTCAAATAATAATTTAACTATATTTTTAGTTTGGCCTTCATAATTTTTTATACTTTATCCCTCTACAATTTATAAATTTCTCAATTTTATTATTTTCAAGGTAAGTGAATTTTGGTTTTTCTTAACTTTAACATCTCTAAAGTATTTAATCACTATTTATGCTAAAATAGTAGATAAATAGTTCTTATTTTAATTTTTTTAGTATTGATCTTCTACTAAAGACATAAGCTATTAACAAACATCACATGATAAATAGTGGAGGGATTAAAACAAAAATTTGAACTTTTGAGAAATGAAAACCATTTTTTATTAAAGTTAAAATTAAAACTCACTAATTTTATATAACCTAAAATTTTATTGTTGGAATTGGTCATATATAATATGAGGAGTATATTTAGGAAAGATAAAGATCAAGAAAAATAATAGAATACTTAAATATAAGAAACTAATTGTCCTATTAGAAGTTAAATATATATATATATATAAAGTCTTTTATTTTATTCCAATGAAAAACAAAAGAAAGAAGAAAGAGAAGGGAGAAAGAGAAAAATAATATTCTTTAGATGGTGAGTTGAGTGTTATGTAATCTATTTTGTAATTTTTTCTTTTAATATAAGATTTGAAGCTACTCGAAAATGTAGGTATAATTGACTGAATTTCATTATCAATTTTATGTATGATTATTCTACATTTATATTGTTTCTCATAAATCTGATTATAGGAAATATATCTTATTCCTAACATTCATTTAACTAATAAATAATTAATAGTTAAAGTGTAAATAATGTATATTCATTTAACTAATAAATAATTAATAGTTGTGGTGTAAATAATGTTGGTTACTTTATCATATGAATTACTTTAATATATATTGTATTTTATGGCTGTTGAAAAAAACATAAGTCTCACATTGTTTATTTTTCACATTTTTAATGAGTTTATATACTAACACATATTTTATATTCTAAAACTTTATAAAGTTGAAAGGTTATTTCTGTAGTAGGGTTTTAGGTAGATGAAGAAAACATATAGAAGAAGGGTCTTAATACTCCAATCATATGATACATATGTGAGGTGTGGACCTCTTCAAATATCTCCACTAATAGTTGAAAAATTATATACCAAGTTAACTATGACTCTTAAAGTTAGGCTCAACATCTATGGCAAAATATTCAAAATCATGAATTGGCCCATGTATGAGTGACGTATAAGCAGTCAATATTACACGTACGTAGAAATTTTCGTATGTACATGATTTTCTGAACAATATAATAACCTTAATCAACTATAATTAAAACAAAAGTAATAGACTTGGTGCAGGGAAAAAGGCAAAGAAAAACGCGTGAGATGAAAATTTTAGCTAAAGTCAAATGCTATAATATGTGGATTCTTTTTTATCTTTATCTTAAATAATGATTGGGTAGCTTTTAAAACTTCAAACAAACAACCATAATTCAAACATGGAATGTTTTTATTAGTTTGAATCCGTAAATTTTGTTGGTTTTTTTTGGAAAAGTCGTGTTCTGCCAAAAAAAATGAAGTTAATTAGTTGAAGATATAATAGATATGCAGCATATATTTGATCCTAATTTTCTTATTTTATGTGAAAATCTTTTGTCAACTCAATAAGTTATGTACCTTGAGTGGTTAGCGATGGGGGTGGGGTTAGTAAAATAGATTAATTAGTCGCTTACAAAGTAGTGAAAATATTATTGGAAAACAAGGAAAATAATTTGATATTACTTTCAGTTTTCGATGAATTGGGAATGATACTGAAAAAAAAAAAGTTTCTTTTTTTTTCCACTAGAAATATAGTAAAAAGATTGTATACAAATAAATAAAATACATTTTTTTTGTATAAAAAATAAGAATTTATGTTAACTACAATATTATTTCATAAACAATTTACTAACGCTATATATTAACATAATTTTCAGTTTGAATAAAGTCAACGTAGTTTTATTTCCAATCATTTTGTCGGCCTTTTCTAATTAGTGTGTTATTAATAATTATTTTTCCATCTTGATAGTTAACTAAACTTAAATATCTCACGTTTAACTAACTTTTAACACTCAATTTTATTACTTTTTTGTTGTTCAGTATAAAATTTGTTTATTTTAGAAAAAAATTTAACGTATTTAAAAATTTAAATAAAAAGCACAATAATATTTTTTTATAAATATAATATTAATACGAATTATTCATTATAGAAAAACCACTAATTGAGAATCTTAATAATGTATATTAGTATCTTTAACAACATCTATCTATAAATTAATGTACTTTTAACTGAACTCTTAACTCTGCTCTGAACAATTTCCTGTTCTCTCAATTTAAAAAGCGGATTAACCGTGATTTACAGGGCTTGAAGCTTTTATTAAATATTTATTTCACTTTTTATAAAATAATTACAAAATTCGGAAGGTCAAAATAAAAAATATGTTAATTAATTAAACTAATAAGAAAATAGCTTAAGTAAAAAACTAAAAATATTTAAAAAGTATTTAATTTAGCACTACGCTTATAAAAGAGAAATGATTAATGAACTAAGGATAATGTAAAATCACTTTTCCCTGTTAAGTTGACTCAAACAATCATGTGAGCAAACTTTCTTAACATCTGATTTTTGTCTAATTTTTAATTTTGTTTGTTTTTTTACATTTTAATCAACTGAACTAATTTTTAATAATTATTTAAAAATATATATTAAGTTTGTGTTCATTTAAATAAAAATAAATATAAAAAACCAAAAACATATGTAAAATTAAAGATTAAACTTTTTAAAATAGGAAATCAAGTGTTTTTTAAAATGAAAGAGTAAGTTTTATATTTAAAAATGTTTCTATTTATTTATGATATTTGTAAAATTCAAAACCACGTGAATTATTTTTTACTAATTATATATTTATATGTGTTAAACATTGTATGTATTTATTGTGTGGAGCGAAAAGAAAGTAAGAAAATAGGAAATTATATATAACTATCTTATTAGAATGAAAGAAATATTTTATTTTTTATTCGTACAAAAAAAACTTTGAAAAACAAATAAAAATGAATTACATCCTAAAGTGAAAATATCAATTAATTTGTTTTTAAATAATTAATGCATTTAAGTAGCACATTAAATATGTGAGCAATGCATTTATAAAAAAAGTAAGAAGATTAAATATAGGAGGAGGAACACGTGGTTTTGTGTAGGAGGTAATGATAAAGGTTCGGAATACTTGTTATAAATACAACAGATGCGTTTACGACTTCTCCAACTCATTGCACCAAACGGTGAACAAATCCACCGTGCCGTCATACACTACTTGTTCGCCGCCAAAACCCAAACGCTGATTCATAAAACATAAGAAGCCGTTTTATCGGACTCTGTCTGTTCTCCCCCAAACACTCCCTGTTTCCTCCATTCCATTTTCATCATTTCCTTAACATTCTTGCGTCGGTGACGGTGAGTTTCATCAATCATTTTGTTCTCCACTTGCTCTCTCTCTCTCTCTATATATATATATAGTTTCAGAAGAACAAAGTGAACTCAGAAGATCATATATTAATTGATTGCTTCAGCATGTGATGGAAGAACGGTGGAGGTTTATCACTTGGTTGAATCTATTACGCGTGCTTGTGGCGGTGGTGTTTCTGCTGTTCTTGTTCACCATGGAACCTGTTCGGTGTTCCACTATCAACTCCGAAGGTGACTATAAATCTGAATGCACTATCGCCTTAATCATTGCTAATGTTGTTTCTTAAGGTTGTTGCGCGTGTTTTTTTTTTTAATAGATTCATGAGATGGGTTTTGGATGATGACAAAAAATAAACACAGTTTATTATGCATTTTTGAGGCTAAATACTTTTGCTCTTTCAACTTTTTTTCTTTTTTCCAGTTTGTTCCTTTAAGTTTAGATGGAGAAATCATTAGAAGGTCCTATATAAGTCTTAATATTTTCATATAGCTTCTGTACAGTATATATTAAAAAAATACCAAAAAATTAAGTTGATTATGCATAAGTAGAAATTATAAGATCAAATTACCTAATAATTATAAGTGTTTTATAAGGTCAAAATAATATTTTTTCCTGTTTTTTACATTTAAATGTTAATATTAGGTCATGTGACATATGACTAATTT
Organism: Lablab purpureus; assembly: GCA_030347555.1. Classification (NCBI taxonomy): domain Eukaryota; kingdom Viridiplantae; phylum Streptophyta; class Magnoliopsida; order Fabales; family Fabaceae; genus Lablab; species Lablab purpureus. The sequence goes on from CM059259.1 coordinate 23,074,195, forward strand.
GATTTAACAAAAAATATTTTAATGGATAAAATCAAGATTAAGATTATTAAGATCGGTATAAATTAAGAAAATAGTTTATGCAAAAGGTTTTACATGGTTAATATCAATTAAAAAAATTGTTACTTTTTATAATGATTATTTTAATAGTTACACTTGGCTTTCTATTACTTGATATTACACATAGCTAGAAAAATTTAATTTGGATCATTAGTTCTAAAAAGTAGAAAAACGGCTTTCAAATATTCTCTTTTGAAGAAACTATAGGGAAAAATAAACTCATACAGTGAACGTATGTGCAGGGTTGGCTCTGCAAAAGATGAGGGAGAAAGTGGTGAGAGATCCATTGGGTGGTTTATGGAGTTGGAATAAAGGAGTGGTTGATCACTGTTCTTGGTTTGGAGTAGAGTGCTCCCATGGCAATGTTGTATCCTTGTATGCAACCTCTTCCCTTTTTCTCTTCATATCAATTTGCTTTTCACCTTTTCCAAATTCTTTATTCATCTCCAAGATTTATGCACAAATCCTAGTCCCACTTTTTTTCAGGTGTTTTTGTTATTGTTCTCTAATCTAAATTTTTATCTGGATAACTTGGTCAAACTCCAATATTGATCAGAGATAATAAAAAAAACATTTCAAGAATTATATCTGAACCAATGCTTAATACGGCAACTTATATAGTTCAATTTAAATCTTTGAAAATTACTTTAGTTTTTTTATTTTTATAGTATTTTTCAAGAACATGCTTTTGATTTAATCCTATATTTGATGTTCATGGAATATTTTCCTTGGTGACATTTGTAGTCAAATAGTTACTCTTGAAAGAGGTTATTATTGGTTAGGTTAATCTATAATTTAGCGTTAATTTATCAGAAGTATTCTAATGTTTATAAGTCTGCTCTTGGGAAGTAGAATGAACTATGCTATCATCTTGCCATTGAAGTCATCTCCCATTGATATTTATCGTTTCTAATTAATTGCGAAAAATGTTCAATGAAACATTGATTATTCAATACACGAACCTGTACATGAATTATAAGAGTTATTCATGTCGCAGGAACTTGAAAGATCTATGTCTCCACGGAACACTAGCACCTGAAATTGGAAAGCTAGTTCACATAAAATCTATGTAAGAACATGTACCTGCCAAAATTAATTATAACTAAGTATTAGGAATATTTTCAACAATCCTTGTAATTATCATGCAGTATTTTGCGCAACAATTATTTCCATGGAGAAATCCCCAAGGAAATACTACAATTAGAGGAGCTAGAAGTTCTTGACTTAGGATATAACAACTTTAGTGGACCATTTCCATCTGAAGAACTTAGCAGCAATTCATCCCTGATTACCCTGTAAGTTGAAACTTTCATGAAAAATATATATTTTATTTATGCATGTCTTTTCTGACTTCCTAAATTATCAAATTTGTACTGCAGTTTATTGGACAACAATGACCATCTTGCTTACTTAACTCCGGAAGTATATGAGCTCAAGATATTTTCTGAAATGCATGTACATGAAAAACAACTTACTGGTGCTACCACTAAAGAAGCATGTGTTACCAAATCAAATACCAGGTAAGCTAGCAATCAGAAAAGGTTGCAGATTTCGCGTCAACAATACCAGTCCTATTTCAGGGGCTGAATTAAACTTTGCTTTTGCTTTACATAGCTTCTATATACAGCATAGATTTTACATATGATTGTTTTCTTTTCTTGTAAGTCCAATATAGTGATGCTTAGGTGTCATCATCAACTGTTGGGAACTTGATGCATCAGATTATTTTTAAAATTTACTGCTTGTGATAGGCACATTCGCCAACATGGGAATACAGCATACGGAAGGAAACTTCTCCAAGAAGCAAATGGTACTGAGAGGGGTGATGATGACAAAGAAGCTCTTTCACCATCACCATCACCTTTACCCTCCACACTATCACCACTTTCAGACCCTTTCTCACCATCACCGTCAGAGAGTCCCTCAGAGTCACCAACATCTCCAGAACTATCCCCCTCACCGTCTCCATCTCTCTCCGGTTTCTTTTTCTCCCTTTCACCCTCACCTTCACCTGTTGTAGCACCAACTCCAGACACATCACCTCCAGCAAATCCACCTATGATTGTGTCCACACCACCACAGTCCAATTGGGTTTCAATGCCTTCTCCTGCTTCATCTGCAAACAGTTCAAACACAAACCAACACACTGTGATTATATGGTCCACAGTTGGGGGGTTCTCCTTGATTTTGGTGTCGGCCATTGTTTTCCTTTGCTTCAGAAGTAATAAGGTTGTCACTGTAAAACCTTGGGCAACAGGCTTGAGTGGCCAGCTGCAGAAAGCCTTTTTATCAGGTAATCGGTGCTCATATTTACTTGCATAATTGACTAGCACAGTTAAAGATTGCAAACTGAAAAAATGCATATTAGCGACTATCAGTAAAGTTTATGTTCCATCCTTTACAAGGACTTTCTTATTTGAAATGGCATACTCATTGAGCATGTATTGATTCAGGTGTTCCGAGTCTGAAACGAACAGAACTTGAAGTAGCTTGTGAGTATTTCAGCAACATTATTGGTTCACTACCTGATGGGACTATTTACAAGGGGACTCTCTCCAGTGGAGTTGAGATAGCTGTAGCATCCTCTGCAGTGACTTCATCCCAAAACTGGTCCAAAATTATGGAAACTCAATTCCGAAAGAAGGTATGCAAGCAACAAAGGTAGAAAATGTGCCACACTTGCCTGGTTTTAGTTCTGAGCCTTTTCCTTTTCATGATACCAGATAGCGATGTTGTCAAGAATGAACCACAAGAATTTCGTGAATCTAATTGGATATTGTGAAGAGAATAAACCATTCACAAGGATGATGGTTTTTGAGTATGCTCCAAATGGAACTCTATTTGAGCATCTACACAGTGAGTGCTGTTTTGTTCAAAATTTATTTGCATGTTTATATAAACGAGCATGTGCTTTAAAAATCATTGCAACCTAACATTGCATCTTTTTCATGGTGTATCCTTCTCATATTGGTTGATACTATATAAGAAGTTATCAACATGGCTTTGATCATCAATTTCCTATTGATCAGTTCTCTGACTCGTTGAAAGTTGTTTTACTAGCAATTAGATTTGTGTTGATAGCATTCATGTATGTCTTGCAGTTAGAGAAGCAGAACGACTAGACTGGGGAATGAGAATAAGGATAGCTATGGGAATAGCTTACTGTCTGGAGCACATGCATCAGCTGACACCACCCATTGCCTATAAAAGCATACTATCTTCCTCTATATATCTGACTGAAGATTATGCTGCTAAATTATCAGACCTTAGTTTCTGGACTGACATAGTCTCTACAAAGAAGGGTTCTGAAGCCGCACAGCTCTTAGAAACAGCTCCAGAATATATCAAGGCCAATGTTTACGGCTTTGGAGTACTATTGTTTGAATTGATTACAGGAAGAATTCCCTTTGCAGTGGAGAATGGCTTATTTGAAGATTGGGCAGCAGAATATATAAAGGGACAATCCTTGAGAGACATAGTGGATTCAAACCTGAACTCTCTGCAAGCAAATGAAATCCAGAAATGGGAAGAGGTGATTAACAGCTGTGTAGATCCCGATCCAGAAAAAAGGCCAACTATGAAGGAGGTTACTTCTAAGTTGAAGGAAATCACCACCATAGGACCTGACGGAGCAACTCCAAAAGCATCTCCTCTTTGGTGGGCAGAAATAGAAATTATGTCCACTGACTTAAGTTCAGACGTGAATCCATAACTCCAAATGAAAAATATATCGTTTGGAAAAATAATCTGAGCAACAACTCTGAATTTGGAGTTTGAAGCCATTTGTTAGTTTTTTTTCGTAGTTATGTTTTAGATTCTTGTTCTTTGAAGCTAACTGAAGTAGGATGGCCAGAAGAAACAACTTTGTCTTGGTAGAGCAATTTAATTTTGTAAATAGTTAAGGAATGAATTTGTTTTATGCTTGTATAAATGAATTTTGCTTTTCTTTAGTGTGATAAAGGCCAGGTGCAAGAGAACTATGTTAGTTTGTAATGAGAAAGAAACAGGTCCTACTTTTTTTGTCATATGAAGACAAATTCAGACTTCAAGGAGTTGCTTTTCTCTAAAGTATTATCCGTGGAAAATATTATCAGTATGGCACCTAAGATAAGAAAAGGAATATTATCTCATCTTTTCCATTGAGTATTCTTAGTGTACCTGATGTATATGGTCCATGAACAACAACAAACCGAGAAAATGGTTTCAGTGGAACCTTTAGTGCACACCCTCCCATTTGGTCTGTCACGTTCTTTCAAAATAGTACATGTGAATTTCTAGTTGCAAAAATAGTACATGTGAATTTCTAGTTGCAAGGTCTACAACTTGCAAAGAAGGAAAAAGTGATTATTCGTTCTTTCTTCCTTATTTGTCAAAAAGAGGCAGAAAACAAGTGGTATGAATCTCTTTATAACCCTGTAACTGTACAAGAGGATGTTTAAATAGTGAGACAAATTCTATAAATATGGCTCACAGAGATACATTTCAAATCAATGCATTTACTACTCTGAAATTCTAGTGATTTACACCTGAATCATCCTCCCTATTCGATAATATAACACATAATAACTTAGTGTCATTTATCCCTCTTTTTTTTCATCCATTCAAAATGTACCGCTTCTTGCTTTTGTTTCCACAATCCATATCCTCCATCCTTGCTATCTTTGTTCTTAGATGATTGTTCCGAGATTTCTGGTGTAAAATATCAGTCATTTGGGAACTCTCCATTCCCCAACTCTAAGCAAGACCTCCACATTTTATCTTTCTGATGCTCATATACTTTAAGATTAAAAGTTCAACTTTCGTATCCTTCGATATAGATCAAGTGTGCCTGCATGGTTTTGGTCTAAGCAAAGAGCAGCCCTGCAATCTTGTAGAGCAGATGATAGGTCCCCCATCGACTCAAAAAATGCTGCTCGAAGGTGAAGCATTTGCAAGTCAGGCTTGAATTTTATGGCTTTGGTGAGTTCTTCTACTGCTTCAGTTTCTTTTTGCTCATCCATCATCACTGGTCATACATGTTAGAGGTTTGAAACATATGAGAGGTTGGAAAATGGTAGAAATTGGAGAAACTGAATTTACTTTGAGAAAATTATTTCTGTTTCAGTTTCTGTTTTCACTTTCAATAAATAGATTTTGAAATACCAAAGCAAGGATAGTAGATAAATTGTCCTCTAGGAATTCAGATTCTATAAACTTTTAAATTAATTTGCACGGTAATATCCAAACTTCGCAAGTATTAATCTAAATACAGATACTTAAATTGAATGTGGTTAATTAGTAGACTCAAATGGCATATAGGAGAGTGAGCCATAAGAAAAAGCACCTGCTGCTCTGTATCTATATGGATAGGTTCTTAAAGGATCAAGTTGAGTTGCAACATCGAGATCAACCTTTGCCATCTCACGGTCACAGTATTCAGATCTTTTCTCATATGCTGAGGCATTGCTCTCTGCCTTCTCAATTAGCCTGGTCATCTCATCATATGCAGCTTTTCTTTGATTTTTCTGATGATAAACACGTGCTAGACCTTGATGAGCCCTTGTGTGCCTAATTGCAAGTGCATTTTTGTAGCATTCTTTAGCAAGCTCAAGCTTACCACAATCCACATAAATACTCCCCAAGTTATTCAGTGCCTGCAAAATATTGTACAAGACAATCAGATAACTGCACAAGACTCACTTCACTTGCAATGGAGATACGGTTAGTATAAGAGATCACAGACTTGTCCTTTGCGAAGACCGTCTGAAGGACATTTAAGTGCGTCTTTTAGAAGCTGAATAACGTAGGAAGAAGATTCAGAATCCAGAGTTGTATCAGCCAAGACATATGCCTTTAGGAAAAAAGCTTCAAATGATCTCTGAATTGCAATGGATCTGTCAGCCCTCGCCAAAGCTTCTTCGCGACACCCAGTGTCATATAGGATCCATCCTTCATAAATTAGCCTCTCTTGCATCGAGCTAGAGTGGTTTCTGGCCAACCGCAAGCTGCTCATTGCAGCCTTTTGACAGTTTAATCTGTGAATTTCATACATGTGAGGATTTCTCTTGACATCATAAAATATAACTAATTTGACTACTGAAAATAGCTACATTGTAGCAAAATTATGGACATTTCACAATGTAATAAGCTAGTCATTGTGAAACATTCAAATCAGACTCCTAGTCCTTAGGGTCCTTGACAACATGACAATGAACATACAGAAGTGAAAGTTAAAGAGAAGAGATATTTGTAGTTCAATTATACATGTACTACTAACCTCAATAGGAGTAGAGACTGACGAAACTCTAGAAGGCTCTTTCTTGGCTCATTCTCTAGCATCTGATGTATAATAGCCAAAGAACCAATATCATCTACACAAGACCATTGCTGGTATAACTGCATCCAGCAATCAGCCGGACTCTTCTGCTGAACTCCACGGTTTAGAAGTTGGAGCAAGCATTCCCCTTTGATCTTCCCATGTGAAGTTATATAATTTGGTTCAATGGTTAGCATTGCCCGAATATCTCTCATTGCACTGTCATAATCCTCAAGTGCAACATTCAACCACACTCTTAATTCTAGGCAATCACGGGAGAGCTTAAATCCAATAAACTTATCTAGCTCTCTTATCCCTTCCTTTATTTGCTTCTCCTCCACCTTTTCCAATGCTCTATATTTATATGGAAATGAAAGGGAGGGATCCAATTCAGTTGCAACATCTAAATCATAACTCTTCTCCTTTCCCATATTGTATAGTGCACGCTCCTGATACATCCACCCAGCTGGCTTATACTCAAATATGAGAGAACTAATTAACTTATAGGCTGAATATGGTTGACCCTGCTTGTACTTGGTTCTGGCCACACCAGCCACTGAATAAACGTGACCCTCCTCAACTGCTACCTCAAAACAGTGCTGAGCATCTTTGTATTCTTTCCTTTCAAGCAACACACAACCCAATTGGTGGAATGCTAGGGCAGTCTGCCATCTTTCTGTAGCACACTCTCCCATTCTCTCCAGCAACATCACTGCTGTTTTAGACACCATGCTTTCCTCCATAGCCACCTGGCTCAGGAAGTAGTACAACAAGAAACTGGCACACCCCACATTGGCTAACCTTTCCTTTGCCTCAGATCTGCAGAATATTTTTGTCACCTTTGGATTATACAGAGATTTTGGAAGCTCCCTGAGAAACACTTGTAAGCAAGCCACTACAAGAAGGGTGGCTCTTTCTTCCAATCCATACTCAATAAGCACCAACGCATCTTCAACATTCACAACAATTGAAGCCAAATGGGCATCACAGGCAGAACTCATCTCCTCACAACAAAACCTATTGGCAAAGGACAGAAGCTCCAAAACAGTCATTGGGCAGAAGAGGTCCAATCTTTTGGTCCTGCTGTAAAACTCCACTGCCCTCATTCCCTTTGGGCATATCCCATTTCCAGAGAAATCAATCTTGCTCATTTTGGACTCAGCAAAGCCACCATAGAGCATAGCATTAAAAGGGTCTGAAAGAGCAGCTATCCTGCACCTGACACAACTGATTTCTTCACTCCCAACACAAAACAAAACATCACCTTCCTCCTCTGACTCACTCACACTCTCAGTACAGGTTTCCTGATTTAGCTCCTGTTGACACTGGCACTGATCATTAACTGAACTAGGACGAAATCCGGGTTCCAAATTCTTCTTTGGACACTCAAGAACATAACCACCACAATCCATTGAATACAGACCAACAAGCTCATCATCCCTCCTCTCAAACCTCAGCCATGCAGACAACACAACCTTGGAGAGCACATCCTCAGCATTTTGACACGCTGTCCTTAGACATCTTCTAAGTATTTTCTGATCACCAAGGCCGCGCAAGAGAGAGCACTGTTCCACACACATTACTGCTTTGTTGGACTGTGAACAAAACTCCATACGCCGATAGAACTCTGATAAGGTCTCCACAAGATTTATTGGCTTAAAGTGAGGTTCTATGGATGGTTCAATGGTGTCGGTGGAAGGGAGGTGAAGAGGGACAAGGTTTGCAAATACTGAGGTTGAGTTGTTGCTGGTGCTGGATTTGGTTTTTGACCATGATGGTATTATGCTTCTGTTCCTGTTAAGGTTGTTGTGAGATTTGGTTTTACTGCTATTACCACATATTGTTTCCGAGCCTTTGTTGCTATTGCCGCCGTTTGTTTCTGATGAAGAAGAACTGAGAGCATGAACTTGAATGCTCTTGAAACGTTCGGTGAGCTTGAGCCCACGCATCTCTGATGAATTATATGTACTTTGGTTTCAACCCCTCTAGCTCAAGTTCTGAGCTACGAATAAACACAAACATGGGGTGTGGTCCTTTGAGTAAAGGAGCTTCATTTTGTAATTTTGTAATTTTGTACTTGCAGGCTTGCAGCAAAATAGATATAAAGAGAGAGGGGAGTTTCTAGGTTACGGGGCTACAGAATTTTAGGCTCCAAGACGAAAAGGGGTGGCATTTGGTGATGGTAGATGGGTGATGATGAAGAGCAATGGCCTAAACTGAATTTGGCATCTCCTTTTTTTCTAAAAAGGAGTGGAATTTTCTGGCTTTGGAAAATGTATGTTTTTAGAATCAGAATAGGACTCAACACATCAATACACACTGAATGAATGATAAGGTTGGTGTGTTTGTGATGTAAATAAACAAAGTTAGCAACTAGTGGTTCAATTTCTAGGTGTGATCAGGTGAAGCTGCTACGCTCAAACCAGTGCCATTAACTGACTCCACCTGTGACTTCACACACACACACACAGTCATACAATTACAAATCCCTGAGAAGAACCACTCCAATTTGGGACACCAGCATGCCAATCTGGTCAACTGGTTCCATGATCATTTCTACTTTTCTTTTCTTTTTGTTGTATTAAAAAAGTAGGACACAGAGTCACAGATTATTTATTTATTTATTTATTCCACCACCAAAGTGAATCCTACCTTAATCATGAACAGATTTCTTCTTTATTACCTATGCACCTTTACCTTAATTTATCATTATTATTCAAATATTCGGAGTGAGATGGAATTGCATGCCAAGCAAAGTGCATAATAAGGTGGAGTGAGTTGTGTAACCAATCCAATTATTATTTTTATGTTAGGTGGTCTTATCAACACCAAACAAGCATTCACATTTTAAAATACCCCTCTCCCTTCCCCAAAAGATAATTGTAACAACAATAATAATAGAAAAAAATTGAAATTTCACATCTTCCATTAAATATAACTACCCATTGTCTAATCAAATGACGATAATCACTATGAATTCTTTTGTTTATATTGGTTGAATGTCCAATTCATGTGTGGTTCTTTATTGGTTTTCTCTTGAGAAGGATATAAGGTGATTGAGGAACCAGATTTCCTTTTGGGGCCTCAATATTCTATTATATATTCTGTGTACACATATGATCCAATTACGATGTATAACATATAATATTTATGTGTTGGAAATAATTAAAAAGTTCCACTACATCTCCACGGCACATGAATTTGGAGGATATGATTGGACACGTCTAAATAAATTAAGAGGTAAAAAACATCAAATCTGAAGTTATAAGCCACTGATGCCACTCTTGGGGCACCTAATTATTGATGGGTCAGGAAGATGGTAGTAGATTTAAGAACACCCTTTGCAAAATATTTATTTAACTTCCAAGAATTATGTGTGATGTTCTTTGGCATAGAGATTCTAGCAATAATTGGAAGTATGTATCTTTATATACACACATATATATGTATATGATGCATGTACAAAAGAATAATATCTGCACGTCATCACAAGTAGGAGTATATTTACTCATTTCAAGAGAACAAAATGACAAGAAAAACTATCACACACCACTACAATCACCATGTGACACAACTGAAGCATGTTCTTCTCCAGTGCTGCCCCACAAGGATATAACTTAAAAGCAAATTATGGAAAATGACTCGATTGGCTTTTATAAAAAGTTGTACTAAAAAAAAATCTGATATATATCTCACACTCTCATGCATTATATTGAATGATTCTTGAGCACAGGTAAGCTTATATGAAAAAAGTCTTGATTAAATAATAAACAACTAAAATCAAATGAAATATCATCGTTATACCTCAGATCTTTTACTTATCTATTCGGTTAAAAATCAGATCATTTTATCTTATCACAACTAAAACAAAAATAGTTCATATTTATAAAACAAAAAATCAAGTCAATCTCTTTCCACAAGAAACAATTCCTCAAATCTATGCAAATCTGGATAGTTGCTAATTCCTGTATGGCACGATATTTTTTGTGGCACAGAACTCAAGTCTTTTTGTTTGCAGCATCTCTTGGTCAATGCTTTCTGAGAGTATCTTAGCTTTTGACACAACTTGGAAAATTCATGATTATGTGTTCAGATTACAAAAATAAAAGAGTTCAAGAAAAGAGGATAGGCATGCATCTAGTATTAGCTTACATTAAAATTTTATTACAAAGCAAAATTGGATTGGAACAAGTTTTATCAACTTTTTTCGTTTTATTATTTTTGTCTATGCAACTATCTCATTTTAATAGAAGAGAGTCATTTTAGCTTCTTTTGTTCTAAGCGGCGGAGAGATTAAGAATATTTACAGATGAGTTAAACATGTCGAGAAAAAAAAGTTCCATCTTAACTTTCTCTTCATCATTCATTGTATTTATAGAAAGAACAAACTCATTCTATTTTTTTTATTTTTCTAAGTATAACATTTTCTAAAAATGTTGCTGAAACTAGCATCTGCTTCGTTGCACCTGATGTACTCTGCAGAGTCAGGAACAGTAGATGCCAAATTTAAAGAGTGGTAAATAACTAATAAATAGCCACTATCAAATTAACATCACTATATATTTTTTTGTTTTGTAAGAGTATCCAACTGCAATATATATATATATATAAAACACGTAGTACATGATCACGTGATGATAAACAAGTGGACTCACGATGTCAATCAGATTATAGTTATAGTTTCTTGGTTTGAGCATGAATGAACTTTCAATTCATTAATTTCATCACACCTTTGATTTGTCAGTGTTTGCTTCTCAGTATTAATGGCAGAATGGTATATTTATTGGTTTTCATTTATTCACAAAACTTTTATGTACTCATTTAGTGCAAAACAAATTTGATTTATCCTTTGTGCTGTATTTAGCAGAAGGAAAAGAGATCTGCATAGAAAATAGATATAGGTAAGAAAAAAAAATAGAACTTTTTAGTTTAAACACTTTAAAAATGAAATAGTAAAAAGTTAACAGAATTGATTATAAAATAGATATAACTCTTATTATTTGAAAAACCTTAAAAAACATATTCACCACACATGTTAACACATGAACTTTCTTTTTTGCATTTATATTTGTTTGAAAAGAAATTTGAAAATTGTGGTCCCACACTGTTTTATTTATCTTTTGTTTTTCATTTTCATTCAAGCAAATAATACTTCTAATTTCTCTTTTCATTTGTTTTTGTCTCTTTTTCCTGTTTTTCTTCACTATTTCACCTTTGCAGCAAAGATATTCAGAGGTAGATTTATAATTGATGATCATAAAATTTGAGAACAAAAGAAAACTATTGATGTATAAATTTTCACGAGAAGTACCTGTCCTTGCCTTTGAATATAAATTTTTATCGTACATATTACTGAAACTTCAATTTTAATTAAACTACATTTAAACATTGAAGAAACTGAATGTGAAGATTACAAGTGGAATGAGAAAAAGAACTAATAATGGAAGAAGTGTGATTGAAATAATTGGAGTGGTAAGATAGAAATCAATGTCAAAGTAAATGCAAGTCAGGTGTGGAATCAAACAGTAGAATACAGTTGAGTTAACAGGACTTTGCACCAAATTAAAAGTGTCTACTTTCAATACTTTTATTAGAAAGTTGCAACAAGTTTGCTTTTTTCTTCTTCTTTCTTCATAAAAGAAAATACAATTTGATGGAGCAACACATTTTTTTAAAGCATAAATAGACAAGCAATGATATGAGAAAGAAAAGGTCACGTGTCAGATAACCAGGATTTTATAAAACAACATAATTTTTTGTTGTAGCACCACCTTGTTGAAGAAGAACAAAGTGTTTATGGCTTTTTCTTTTTCAAAGCTATGCTTTAATTTCAAGAACAACAAGAGTTTCTTTAACCAACATGCTTGATCAGTTTGTAAACAACAATTAATGTGATAGTTCTTTATTTTTGCTATTCATAGGGAGAAAATTGTTTGAGCTTTTATTTTTAATTTAAGTGATTTAAATGGTGGAGAATTTTTTCATAAAAGATCGTATAAAAGTTAGAAAGAAAGGAAATAAATGACTTTGGGTGTGTTTTAGAAAGTAAAAATGAAGATTTGAACAAAAACCAAACCCACATTGTGTCTCAGAAAAACTTTGCTTTCTGATGTGAGGATAGAAGTGAGAATAGAGAAAACTGTGGTGAGAATAACATACCCATGCTAACAAAGCCCAAAGCCTTTAATTACACAGAGATACATCCGTGTGTCCAAGTAACAAAGCCCAAATCTATGCAAGGCCTATTAAGGGAAAACAAATGAGAAATTAAAACATGAAAAACAACTTACTGTTCCAAACTTTCAAAAGGTAAAACATTTTTTAATTTTTATTTTTCTTGAATTAGTTAACTCGTAAACAATTTTCTTATTTGTTTCACTTATCTGATACTGATATTTTTTAAATAATATTTTTTAAACTTCACTTGTACACATTGTCGAAGTGTGTCCAATATTTTCTAAAGCATTTATATCCTATAAAAGCATAAAAAACAAACATATAGGTATATGTAGAGTGGTGAAAAAATATTTGAACTTAAATCGAATTCAATGAAATAAATTTAATTCTATAAAAAAACTGAATTATTTTAAAAAATATACTAAATTATTCTATATACACACAAAAATATGATTAAAAAATTAATATGATCAAATATCAAAATAAAATCTATATAATATTCACATGATAATAAATAACAAAAGTACTAAAAATTCGTATTCCTTAAAAAATATAAGGAAATTTGAGAAACCATTGTTGTAAAGAAAATCCAAAAACAATCAAATTCCTAATCCACCATTGAAAATATCTAATACCATGCTTCTAAAGAGTCATAAAAAAAAATATAAATATCAAATTCTTAAGATTTATAAAATTCATCCTTAAACAGTACAAAAATGTAATAATTATAAGAAAATTAAATCATAAACAGAAAACATTAATCAAAATAAGATCATAAAAAAGAGAGATTACACCGTGGAGAAGTTACTTGAAGAAGGTGTTGCATTATGGAAAGTTACATGAAGAAGGTGGTGCATTTCAACAATGAACAATGGTTAGTTCAATAACACCGAATGGTGGCTGGTTGACTGGTTCGATGACTATTGATTCACCAGAGTAATGTTTGTATAAACAGAGAAGAAAACAAAAGAAGACAGAACATACATAAAGAAACTCGGTCTGTGTCTTGTAAAGGATAAACGTTGTAACTTATGTCTTGTAAAGGGATAAACATGAAGAAGAAAGAAGAAAAATCATGCATGTTCATGAAGAAAAAGGGAAAAAAAGTTATACCATATTTATATGGAGCCACCACAGAACAAGCGGAAACTGCGTTTCAGAAAGGCATCCGAGCTTATTTAATAAACTTCTCTCATAGTTTATCAGATTTCAATAGATTTTAATCAATAAAAAACTTGTTAAAAGCAATGTGTTGTAGAATATATTAATAGAAATTCTCTCCACAATATCATGACATCATCTCTGATCATCATATACTGAACAACATTGCTCTTCCACTAGTATTGGTACATTTGACATTAAAACTATACAAAATTATACACGTAAAAGCAAGCACCAAGAAAATCAGTGCTGGAGGTATACAAATATGGCTCCAAAACAAAAGGTTGTCACAGTAGCAGTTCAGTTTCTATCTACTGATATGGAAAGCGATGGAACACAATAGAGTGAAATGAATAGATGGAAGGAAAGAAAAAGAGGTACTCGATGTAATGGAATGGAATCTATTCCTTTATGTTCCATTCCATCCTGTTTTAGGAAATCCAAACAATGGAACCAAGTATCATCCCATTTCATCTCACACTATTTTGTTCCTGTCTATCAATCCATACATGCATAGTCTTTAGAGCATTTTCACAACCCAAAGCTTATATTTTGTTATATACAAATGTACAAGACAAGGTCCTATAAGATTTGCATCAGAGAGGGACTTACAGAGCCTTACATAAGTATCTAGATTTCCATATTGCTGGATCCTTTTTCTCAAACCTTGTAATACAGCAGCCCTATCCAAGTACTCCGGATAGAATCCCAACTCAAGCATTTTCATGACAGTCTCTGCTGCCTCAGGAAAATGCCCTCCTTTGATATACCCTCTTAACAACCATGACAGACTTTTCTTCTTCTGTGGCGAGCTCGCAAGCTCCAACCGTGTCAGCAGCCTTGCTGTGGCATTGGCCTCTTTCTGTGAAGCACAAATGGCAAGAACAATGTCATAGAGATCTCCATCAGCTTCCTTACCCACAAGCTTCATCTCCCACAGCTGCCTCTCGGCCTCAATTCCATGACCAGCACAAATGTACATAGCAAGGAGCCTCTCGTGAACCACTCCATACAGTGATGGGCTGCCATCTTGTATCACCCAGTTGGACAACTGCACTCCGTCGGCCAGTAGATCGGATTGATACTTCTCGGCAAGTTCAACATCTTCTAGATCTAACTCGGTCACCAACCCGGCCCTTGTGAAGCTTTTCAACTTGCGCAGAGCTTTGGCGAATTCATTCAGTTCTTTAACCACAGCAGTCATTGCAACAAGATAACTGTAGACCTCTGGCCTCAAGCCAGATTCTCTAAAACGAATCACTAATCTAACTGCACTTCTATAGTCACCCTCAGCCTGCAAAAGGAAACACTCACAATCAACTCTTCCTATGATAGTCCTGAAATGAAACTGTAACAAGTATCCACGAAGAGTGATAAACAATGGGGCAGTACATTATCATCATCTTCGTATTGTTCCACAGTCCAGGCTAAATAATTGATAATCAGAAAAGAAATTCCTGAACTTCTTTGCCCCAAGAGAAAAATAAAACTAGCATAAAGTGGAGACAATACACCATAGGCTTATGGTACTAAAAGAAAAATCAGCTACGAGTCACAACCAGCTCTAGCCACAAATATGACATACAAAATAGAAGTTGGCAGTATATTTGAATAAGTGAATCTCGGCAAATAACCCAAAACAAACTATTCTAGTTTACTAAGATACTTTTGATAATAATCCAAAAACACATTCCCCTCGTCATTTGTATGTTTGGATGTAGGAAAGAAAGGGGAAAGTACCCCAAAAAATTTTCAGTTTCCATTCAATCTCATTCTATTCCTCTCATCATTTGTATTCAAAGTAAAAATTCAGAATGTGAGGAGACACATTCCCCTTCTTGAAAGAACAACTTAATTATATAAACCAAACCCACCAGCAACAATGTCATCAATTCACTAAATGCAGGGCAATATCAGATAAGACAACCAACAACAACCGAGTGATGCAAACTAGGAAAATGAAAATAACAAGCTCTAATTAATACAGGATCAATGTCAAGGGAACCACCAAATGATAAATAACCCCCACAATGACTCGTTCAACTAAGACTTTACTCAACACTAAAGTCAATGTTTCAAACAAGAGCTAACTAACTATCCAACTAGGTAAAAAAGCCAGGCATCAAATATCAAATGCTTACCATCATCTTCCAAGCAAGATACCCGGTTGGCCCTCCTTTATGTCCTTCTTTGTCCCCCGCAGCATAAGGGATTCCGCGCCTCAAAACCTCTTCCACAAACAAGACAGCCCCTTCCTTCTCCCCCATTTCCCAATACAAGGAAATCACCTTTTCAATCATGCTAAAACCCGGCCTCAAACCGACGCAATCCATGTCCACAAGCAAGTCAACCACATCACCCACACCATGCTGCTCCTGAATCAACTTCTTCACCCAACCACACATGATGGAAACCATGAGCTCCATGGTCTCCTTGTCCACCCTATTCTCCTTCCTCAGCCAATCAAACACCTCCAATGCACACCACGAGTCCCTCCCATCCTGAGAGAAATACACCAACACAAGCTGCAGTTCCCTTGCGGACAAACGGTCATTCATTTCTTCAAGAATATCAGAGGGCTCCCTTGTCATCCTCTCAAGCTCCTCAATTGCCTCGAAGAACCCATCACCCATTTCATCCTCCTCATCATCACTGGTCACAAACTGGTCCAGCTCCACCGATTTCATAGCCGTAAAACCCCTCACTGAACCGTGTTTTGCAGAAACAATGGAGGGGTTCTGGAATTTAAAGGATCCGGCACACACCCCATCATAGAATTTGAGGGAAAATCCACAGTGTGCTGCAGGAAACATCAAACGGTGTCTCTGTTGTGATGGCGAACTAGAAGAAAACACAAAACCCAATTTGAAATTTGGAGCAAAACCTTGTGCATAGGCCATTTTTCTACCCTCCCTCTCCCTCTCTCCCTGTGCTTCAGTAAATTCAATTCAGTGGTACACACAAGAGCCCATGAACAACCGATGAAAAAAATAACGGGAAATGGAAAAGATGGAAAATTTGTTTCTGGGTTCACTGAATTCTCAAGTGAATTTAAGCCCCAGAACAGAAAAGGAAAAGAAATAGAGAGGGAGAATAAAAAACCTGATTTTCCCACAATTTTCTCAGCATCCAAACAAGATGACACTCAGACTTAATCCATCCAACTACTAAGAAAGAAAGTGACTTGCGCGCAAGAGAGAAAACTGAAGGGCCATAATTATTGGCATAAAATTTTAACGAAAGAGATTAAGTGAACGAAATTCGAAAAAATAACAGAAAAAAAAGAGGTTGCAAGTGTCCTTTGGCATTGAAACAAAGACAGAGACAGCAGAAGTTACAATTGCAATTTGCTTTGGTTGCTGCTAAGGCCAGAGAGGGTTTATAAGGTGAGAATACGTGTACCAACCGCTACTACACAGTTCTAACTCACCGTTCACTGCTTATTAAATCTGTTAAAAAAAAAAAAAAAAAAAGAGGATTAGAAGAATGTGCTTACAAAGTTACAATATTTATGGTTTACATTATTATATTCATTTCAATAATAATAAAATAATATAATAAGAATGTAACTTTAACGTGTTATTAAATCTATTAGAAAAAAAACTTGTTATTAAATAAATTATAGCTTCGGTGATAATGTACAATTATTGACTAAAGGAGTTACAGGACATTAATAAATGTAGCACATTTGGAAAGAGAGACAACTTTAGGTACACGCATTAATATTATCTAATTATCTTCAATTATTATCATTATCGGAATTTTTTAATTGTAGGGACAATTAAAACACATTTAACTATGACAAGAAAGTGTTTGCTAGCACTTTGAATAAGATTGCTTCCTATTAAGGATATTTGTGAAAAAAAAAGTTATGTTCAAGGAAGTTTGTCAAAATGGAGTCACCAAAGTTGTTTTACTTAAGAAAATAAAAAATATTTATGAATTTAAGATTAAATTTTGATCATGTATAGAAAATGTAGAAAATTTTATATTTATTGTGAGTTAAATCAATTGTATAAACTTATTATTAACTGTGTATATTTGTTTTATTTTTTTTTAAATAGAAAGAGAGATAAATGAGAGTAGGAGATTTTAAAAAAATTATCAAATTTACTCTTTGAAAAATGTTTTTTAATTTGACATTAAGATAATTAGTACTTTTGACATTAACAGTAAATCGTATAGTTGGACAAACTGATTATAGTAAACTAAAATTATTTAAAACAGGAGTTCAACAATATATTATTATTATTATTATAATTTTTATTATAAATATAATTATAATAATTATGCAGCCATCATTTCTCAAAACCTTTTTAACTTTGCTCATTTAAGTAAAAATCTTCTATTTTAATTACTTTTTATTCTTATAAAAAAATTTAATACGAAGGCCCACTCCAATTACCACCTCCTTAAAAAAATTAAGCCCAAAGTAACTTTAGAAGTGGGAGTTTCTTTCCACACGCATTATTTCTATCTGCAGCTTCATGAAAAGATGAAATTACTCCATTCTTTGCCGCCACCCTCACTGCCTACGCTTGCCACCACCGCTTGTTGAGAATAAAAGATAAGAAGAACCAGGAGACGGTGGTAGAGAAAGAAGAAGAAGAAGAAGTGTCAGGATAAAATGATCAGAAATATGTTTTAAGTTGTATAATTTAAAAGTATTTTTTACAAAAAAATTTATGAAAAAAATTATATTATATAATTTAAAAAAAACTTTTAAATTATATAATTTAAAAAGAAGTTTTAAATTATATAATTTAATTTTTTTATCTGAACATAACTTTTAAATTATATAATTTATTAATAATTTATAGGTGATGTAATTTAGAAGTTAAATTTAAAAATTAAATTTAAATTTTAAATTTTAAACCCTAAATTTTAAAAGTTAGAAGTTAAATTTAAATTTTAGATTATATAATTTAAAATTTAAATTAATTTTAAAATATTAAAATTAAAATTAATTTTAAAATTAGATAATCTAAAAAAATTTCAAAAGCAAAATTGGAATTTTTGTATACATAGAATGCTGGAAGAAAATATGGGGTGCAGAAAAAAATTCCCTTTCAAATTACGTGAACAAGACTTAGATGTGGGTTGTTTGGGCTTTGTTATGGCTTTTACTTTCTGCACTTTGTAATTACTAATTGCACATCATAATTTTCAAAATGTCCCTTGGATTATCTATTCTCCTTCCATAATTTCTTTTGTGATTTATTTTCTTGAATTCTTTTCTTTTTAATTTCTTCTCAAGTTCTTGTTCTTTAATTTATTTTTCTTCATTTTTTTTCTTGAATGTTATTCATCTTTAACTTTTTTTTCTTATTTTTAAATTTGTTATTTTTGTTTTTTAATTCTTTTTCTTTTGTCTTCTTTCACTTTTCTTGTTGAACTTTCTTTGTATTACATATTGTCTATATTGATAAACGGCGAAAACAATCTCTTAGTTACATATAACCAATTTTTTTATACATATACATGTACATGATATTCAATGTATATGATAGTAATTACATATATGCTTCTACGAAAGAGACACCCATGTCTCTATATGTGTTAAGAAAAAAATATAATTTAATAACAATGATTATATAAAAAATTAAATAGTTACATTTTGAGAGTGTGTAATTTCTTTTTACTATTCATAATAATATATAAAGAGAATTTATTTATTTGGTGTACACAAATTCTCACTATTTTACCTTTTAAGTTTTATAAAAAATTTCAAATCCAATTAACTATTTTTTAAAATTAAAATTAAAATTTAAAAATCACAAACACAATAAAAAATATTTTTTTGAATTCAAGTAATTACTAATAAGAAAAGAATCGTATATACAATAAAAAAACTACCTAAAATAAAACTATAAAATTTTAATTTTTATTGAACAATTATTTTTATTATTAAAATAAGTTTACACACCTAAATGCATAAGTGTCTATTTTTTTTACAGAAATTATCTTATAAATCATCTTAAAAAAATAATTATAATAAATTATTTTTATTTAAATATATTTTTAGTCATTGAATTATTTATTAAAATTATGTTTTGTTTTTAAGATAAACTTTAAATTTATAAAAAATAAAAATAAAGAAATAAAAATAAATTTTGACCTATATTATTTATACAAATTTATAAAATATAAAATGAAATAAATTCAAAATTTATTCGAAAAACAAAACATAATTTTAATAAATAATTTAAAAATTAAAAATATATTTAATATTAATTATATTTGTGAGAATAAAAAAAAAGAAAATTGTGTATACCAACACAAATAAGAAATCACGTGAAGTTAAAATAATTTTAAATCAAGTCAATATATAAAGATAACTCTTTATACACAAATTCTTACTATTTTACTTTTTAAGTTTTATAACGTTTTTTTCTTCTAAATTTAATTATAATTTTAAAAATAATTTAAATTCAAAAATAGAAAAGACAATAAAAAATTTTCTTTCTTTTCACATTAATTAATTACTCATAAGAAAAATACCAGATGTACAATAAAACACTAGCTATATATAATAAAATTTTAAAAATTTGACTTTTTATTTAATAATTATTAAAATAATTAAATTTCTATTTTCTATTATTAAAAACTAGATACTCATGTGCGTGAGCACATAGGTATATATCTTTCTTCCATAGTACTTAACAACTATTTAAAAAATGTTTAATAGGTATTTTAGTCCTAATATTTTGTAGGAATTTGTAATGTTTTTTTATATTTTTTTTTCTTAACTAAGTCCCAAATTTTATTAAAATTTGTCAATATAATCTCTTCTATTAAATTAATGTTAACCGTATTAATTGTGTATGAGAGGTGACATATCCAAATTAATTCGTGACATGTTAATAATGATAAAAGAGTATATTATAATATGTGAATTTTTTACAAAAAAAGATTAAATTGACAAATTTTAATAAAATTTGGGACTCAATTGAAAAAAAAGTGAGAAAATATTACAAATTCTTATAAAATATTGGAACTAAAATGTTTATTAAACATTTTAAAAAAAAAGTGTTACATTAAATTATTTTTATTAATTATGTTTGTGAGATACAAAAATTATGTAACTTTTCCGAGTGTCATTGTAAGGCACTATACATGAAAAACTACTAGAAGTTAAAACAATTTTAAATCAAATTTCAAAATATTTACATATTTTAAAATAAAAAAAATCCACATGTGTACTTGAAAGAAAAATATAATAGATTTTTTCGTTCTAATATTCTTCAAGAGTTTTTAATTTG
This sequence comes from Lablab purpureus, assembly GCA_030347555.1. NCBI lineage: Eukaryota > Viridiplantae > Streptophyta > Magnoliopsida > Fabales > Fabaceae > Lablab > Lablab purpureus. The sequence goes on from CM059259.1 coordinate 23,095,147, forward strand.
GTTTCCCTAATTTTTTTCTCAATTGAATCTATATTTAATTAAAAATAGTCAATTAGATTGATGTTAATATCATTAAAAGAGTAATAAAATGACAAATTTATATAAACACATGTAAAATTATTGACATGAGTAGATATGGATGAGTTTAGGATTCTCACCTTCTCTTCTCCAAGTGACCTTACCAGAAATTTCTTTTTTAGTTTGAGGGTTCTCTCTATCACCAATTATAATGGATCTTACCTAATAATTTTGGAGAGCTCAGAATTTATATATTTTCAAGGTGACTAATTCAACAAAAAATGAGTATACAATTTAATATAATTACAACTATAAAAAAATCACACATGTTTAAAGGATTACATTCTTTCCTTCACATTATTGAACTAATCAATAATTTAATCAAAACTAAAAGTTTAAATTATTTTTTTTCTATATAAATAATAATTATATTGTTGGTAAGAAATTCATCTTATAGTCTATTTCGTAATCTTATTTTGATAATCTCCATTTTAAAAAATGATTTTTCTATTGAAGCAGTAGATGGTAAGAACTTAAGAAAAAAACAAATCTTAACATTAATTTTTTATATTTTTTCATCATTAATATTATATTTTAATATTTATTAAATTAAATAATATATATTATAAAAAATTAAAAATTTTCCTATTTAATTCTCATTATATATATATATATATATATATATATATATATAATAAATTCTAAAATTTTTGAGAGGTAAACTTGCTCTCCCTAAAAAACTACTAGTATTAACTATTAGAGCTGTCAAACCAAGGGACCTAGTCCAACTGAGCCCTACAAGTCAAGGTAATAAATTTTTAACAACTTAAAGCATCTCTAGCAGTAAATCAAGAAAGTTGATCTTAAGTGAACCCCGCAATGCCACGTCATTCTAAATATCAACTCATTTTTTACTCTAACAGAATATAAAAAAAAATGTTTAGTCTTACTCCACTTTTGGTGGATCCCACAAAGCCACGTCATTTTTGGAATTTTGGATTTCAGTTTAGGGAGTTAAATTTCTTTTGCCCAGATGAAAAAGAGAGAGACAATATTTTTTTTTTATTAATGTGTTGATCTTGAGTGAGATCTTGTACAAGCTCAGATATTCAGGTGAAAATCAACCTCTTCCGCTCCAGCAGTGATCTTGGTAAGATCTTAATCTTGGCTTAAAGATCAGTGTTCCAAAATCACCATTGAAGATGTTCTTATAAAACAAATTTATAGTACCTACTAAACACTTCCAAAAAAGTCAAGCATTTTCAATACTTTAACATTTGTTTACTATAAAAGACAACACCCAATTAGTAAAAATGTTTATGTAATATACATAAAAAAAATAAAAATGCATCAAATATTTATTATAGATCTTTTTAGATATATTATCTCCTTCACTAGTTTGCCATCAAAGAATTGTATCTCTTCCACTTCCTTTGCATTTATATTTGATAATAGAAGAAAAAAGCAACTAATAATTTTATAACAGACAAAAATAAATATAATATCAAAATCAATAATAATTTAATTATACCAGAAGGTCCAATTTGCTCATAATCATACAATCAATTACGAGTTCAAATGAAGATTTGCAAAGTGGTAAGAAGTAAACAATTTCTATACTAATTCAAGATGTAACCATGATACTAAATGAAGATTTGACCATGATACTAAATGAAGATTCTAAAACCACTGTTATAATATGAATGCTTAAAATGTTACAAATATTACCAATTTTTGTATAACTCAACCAATATTAACAAAATAAGACAGACAAAATAAGATAAGACTTAAAATTAATATATATATATATACTAAATATTATATAAATTGATTTTAAATAAATTTACATATTTACTAGTATTTATTAATTACAAATTTAAACATTATCCTTTCATAATTAACCAAAAACATTAACAACTAGAAGAAATAAACTTTATAGATTGATGTTAATATTTTTTGTAAAAATTTATAAAATTTAATTATTATGTTGTATAAATATTTTATAATTATAAATTTAACAAAAATTTATCACTAATATAAATAAATGATGATAAATTACAAAATAAATAAGAAAACAAGATTTAAGATTTTATTTCTAAATGATAAAAACAAAAAAACTATAGTGACGTCTTAAGATTATACATTTCTAACAACAACTAAAAAAAATATTAAATAGATTTGGAATATTATAACGACTTCACAGAAAATAATTATACATTTTAAAAATAAAAGAATGTGTAGAAGTGAGTCTAGTTCCCGTAAATTCATCTGTTGTGGCATGTGATTTGAAAAGCTTGGGAATCATAATTTGGGCAACACATACTAGTCGGGTTTCAAGAGGAGTTATTCTCCTGTGCATGCATGGAGACACACATATGGATGAAATATTATTGTTTTCATGAAGAAAATAAATATAACATATTTATCATTTAATTTAATCTGAATTGTTAATCTGGGATAAATAAATTGAAATTAAAAGTAACTCCTTTCATTTATTATATTGGATTTAATAAGTGTAATTGGTAGAAGTGAGTCGAATAGTGAGGGCCTCCCAGAACCAATGCATTCATCTATCCTTACTGGCATGTGATTTGAAAAGCTTGGGAATCATGATTCGGCCAACGCATACTAGTGAAGAAGGTGTTGCTCTTCTCCAGTGCATGCATGCTGAGGACACCTATTTCCATATCCATGAAATATCATTCATTGTTTTCATGTAGAAAATAAATATAAATATAATATCTGAAGTAAAATAAATTCAAATTAAAAGTAACTCCTTTCATTTATTATTGGTTTTAATAAGTGTAATTAGTATAAGTAAATCTGATAAGGGTCTCACTCAGCCAACTCATTCATCTATCTCTATCCCTGGTGGCATGTGATTTGAAAAGTTTCGAAATCACAGTTTGACAAACATACACGTACTACTCAAGAGGGTGTTGTTACCGAGAAGCAGTTCCAATAGTGAGGGCCACTGTGAACCCATGCATTCATCTGTCCCTCTTCACACGTGATTTGGCCAACGCATACCAATGAAAAAGGTGTTGTTATCAAGGAGCAGTTTCAGTACCCTGCATGCTATGCATGCTGCACCACACAGCTACACAACTCCTTTCATTTCTCTCTCACACCTAACTTCACATAAACAACATCTATATAACGAGCATGTTACAGAAATATCAATCCACTGCTGCATTACCTCCTCCCCCCTCTTAACCAAAGCTTTTTCTTCTCCTTACCAATCATTCCATTTTGTTGATGGAGTGAAGTAAAGAGAACGGAAAAGGAAAGATGATGATGATTCAGGAATGTTCTTCTTCAAATGCCCAACAATTCGAAGCTGAAAAAGATGATATTGCTCCACTGGAACAAAACGTGATGGATCCGAAACTAAGGAGGTTGGTGATTTTATTTGAATTCTTAGTGATAGTTACAGACCTTCTTCTCAAAGATCATGGCAGAAGAAGATGAAATTTGCTCAAGAGTTGGAAGAGCGGACCAAAGTCTCGTGTCTCTTGCAGCTTGCACAGGAGAAGAATTCCACTCACATTGAAACAAAGCCTTCATCATCAGTACTTGTTGGCCCAAAATACCTTGCAAACATGCCAGCAGACGGATGGTGCGTTGACTTAGGGCCACTCCCATTCAATATGATACCAATTTTCTAATACCAGCAAATTTATTCTACAAAAATCTTCTTCATCACTTGTGAGTTATAATAGGTCATTGCTGGTATAAACTTGTGTAAATTATATTATCAAAATTATATATGTAAATAATGACATATTAAAGAATACCAATTAAATTACAATTTACCTATACTCTTCTTTTTTGCATGAATTAAAGACCTCTGATAAACTGCATTTTAGACTCATCTACGAGTGAAAATTGTCACATCACAATGCAACAACCTGTATTTTAGGTATAATTATTTAAACTATTGATTAAAATAGTAATATATGAAGTATATTAGTTGTTTGAAATTATATAACTGACTAACTCTTAATTTGTATTAGAAATTGAGGGTTTCCTATCTTAACTTTTGTCCTAATTCGATAAATAATTTTCATAATTGCATACAAGTCCTTAAAAGTTCTTAAAATTCCAAATTAGTTCCTAAATGTTTTTTATTAATTGCAAATTGGTTTTAAATTAAGTTTTATTATTTGCAATTAGTCAGTGAATACTTCCAATGATTTTTATTCACTCCCTAACTAATTTTTTGTATTTAAAATTAGGTTTTTGGTAAATTAATTTCAATGTGAATTACTTATTTAATTTTTGGTATAACTTTAATTAGTTTATTTATACATATAAATTCAATTAAATTTTCTTGGACAGTTAGAATTAAATTATTTTGAGTAGCGACTTAAATATCATATTGCATGAACTAAATGCTTTTATAAGAAAATGTTTTAAGGAAGGTTCATAATTGAGTTTTCAAACAGTTTCTTATTGTCAATTATTGTAATGTAATTAGTTAATTTTATCACAACATAAACATTCCTCCCTCTGAATAAGTGTCGATTTTCTATGAAAATTAATAAAAATATTAAATTTTATAACTTTTAATAATTTTTTAAAAAAAATTCTATAACATTCTTAAAAAAGTAAATAAAATTTATTAATTAATGAGAATATTGATAAAAAAAAGT